>BSBM01000278.1:28710000-30064166 GCA_027924585.1 Larix kaempferi
ATCATCATCTTCTTCATCATCCTCATCATCATCATCTCCATCACCATCACCATCATCATCAACATCTTCATCATCATCACCATCATCACCATCATCAACATCATAAACATCTCCATCATCATTGTCATCTCTAGGTTCCTCATCAACATCTCCATCATCATCATCTTCTTCATCATCATCATCTTCATCACCATCGTCATCATCAACAACATCTTCATCATCACCACCATCATCATCATCATCTTCATCATCATATCAACATCTCCATCATGTCATCATCATCGTCATCATCTTCCTTGTTATGTAAGGTTTAATAAACCAACTTATACTATAATTTATCTAAAGTGAATTTCTTTAAAATTATTGGACACGAAAATGACCGTTAAATGAAGGCATGCAAGGATCACAAGATCAAAGCATGCATCACTCATCTACAACATTCCCATGGATTGTTGAGATCCATAATTTAGTCTTTGCATGGTTTTCTATGTGTTTAACTCCAACACCCCAAAATTTATATGTTTTCCTCTTAAGATAAGTTGTGAACATTGTGTTGTGGGACGTTATAGAGTGAAAAACACTAGAGTGCATTGATTACACATTCAAAATTACATCTTGTTTGAAATATTGGCCTTAATAATTGTTGTCATTGCAATAAAAACCCTAAAATGGTGCTCTAGGTTTCATCCAAAATCACCATGACATACATTTGAATCCAAATAATTATACACATATATAGAACAAAACTTGAACAAAACTATATATAAATCCATGAGATAAAACCATAGTTGAACAAAACTCTAACAAATATATAAATTTTCAAGAAAATAGTGGAACATGGTTCCCAATGTACATACGATGGCAACTTATGCCCTATACAAAATCCGACAACTCGTGTCGTAGATCCAAAATACATGGCAACTAGTGCCCTATACAGAATCTGACAACTCGTGTTGTAGATCCAAAATACATGGAAACCTGTGCTGTAGATACAAAGTACATGACAACTAGTGCCCAAAGGTGCCACATCATGGCTAATGTAGATAACATGGCGTGTCAAGCATTCTGACCACCCCGGTCACTCCCTGGTGCATCTCCAAAATCGATCTTTCTCTTCTTGGAGCTATTGCTACCTCGGGTCTTCTTTCGTCTAGGAGAAGACCGTCTCTCCACACTCTGAAACAAATGATATAAGGTACCATTAGTTTCAAGCATTTGTAACATTTACCACATTTATAAAATGAATGTACAATCCAAATCTTAAATAACTCACCGCTAATGCGAGTGGGAGACGAGAGGCAGGTGTCTTGGATCTACTGAGCCTCTCAACAATTCAACCCTACAACATTTACGACAATCATTTCATTGAAAAATAATAATTGCTTAAATTAATTTTGGTTAATGCATAAAAAAAAATTCATAAATTAACTTGATTCTCACCGTGAACACCTCCGGCAATGGACATGGATGGGCTTCTGGGCTAGTAAGTGGAGTAGTTGGCTGGACAACTTGCTTCGATGAAGTCAGGGGGGGGGGGGCACAGATGTAGATGCAAAAACTATGGGTTCAACCACAGTAGACACATGGGCAGATAATGGAATAGTGGTTGCCACAATAGTGGCGGGAAGTGGAGATGATATGGTGGAAGAGGACATGGTGGTATGTAGTGGAGGAGGATGTCGTGGACGATGAACCCCTACCGGCTGTACGATAGGGGGTATTGACCCAAAAGGGATAGGGGGGATGTTGAGGTGTGGTGAATGGGGGGGTGGTATTGGATGGAGGGAGGAGGATGGATATAAGGGAGGTTGTGGACAAAAAAGGGAAGCTGGATGGAAGGGGGGGCGTGGACGAATGGGGGAGGATGTATAGATGGGGGGGCATGGACGAATGGGGGAGGATGGACGGAGGGGGGATTATGGATGGAGAGGGGAGGGTGGATGGAAGGGAGGGGGTGGACGGAGGGAGGGGTCTAGATGGAAGCAAGGGGGGCGACTCATGGGACTAAGGTGGCCTACAGCTGTTGGCGGCCCCTACATACAAATTTGTAATATCATAGTTTAATAAACAAAAATCAAATTAAACCATAGTATGTCATAAAATTTCAAATTAAAAGCATGCTTTTAACTACACATTGTACTTGTGTATATGGAGATCTATCGACCCCTGGCGGAGATGGCTGGTCAGAGTACTGTGTGCATACCTATGGAAACCAAAATGCATGCACGTTATAAACATATTAAACAAGTAATTATTCAGTCAATCAAAATATTAAAAAGTATTGTACGAACTATCATCATGTATGTCATAAATATAAATACATAAAAATAGAAATGCCACAATTAATAACAATATTGTGTGGGGTACTGAAAATACCTCCGTGTGAGGTGCCGCAATTTCAGTTGCAGCTGCCATTGCTGCATCTAGGTTGGGAGATGCTGCGTTCTCCCATGACGGCTTCTCAGCTCTAAATAGCTATACATTGAAATAATAGTTTAAGTCAAGCACAAATACTTTAAAATTACTTTACAAATTATCAAGTGATGATTGAAAACACATTAAAAAAAGTGCTAACTTGCTCCATATAGCAGCGCTCGATTAGGCCAGGGAAAGTGTGCCCGCAATGGGGACAAAGATGTGGCATTGTCCCCATGGAACTAGAAGGCCCAACATGGCTACCACCGGTCACAAGTATACCCTGACTCTGTCCCGAAGGCCCTGCACCTGCGTCTCTATTAGGGTCAGCATGTCTCTCCACTGTAGTAGCTGCTACAAAGGAAGTATGTCTAAGAAGTCCTCGTGCAACAGTCCTCATCGCGCCCTCGATCTGATCAAGTTTATGGGGTAACTGTGGCGGATGGGGAGAGGGGTTGGGATCGCGCCTAGGAGGTGGTGGCCCTCTCAGTGGGTTTCTCCTAGCAGCAGGTCGATCTTGGGCAGAGCCACGCCCAACACCCTGGAACTCGGTTATGTCAAAGTATTTGACATGTAAACCGAGCTGAAACTCAGCCCACAATTGCCAAAGGAAGTACTGTGGAACCTCCCTATTATTACAGGAAGGTTTATCGTAAATCATGAACCACCTCTGCATCCAATTGTCCCTCCATGGTTGGTAATGACACCAATCCATGCAGACACGTGGCTTTTTAATCTCGGGTGGTTGTTGTGTTCTTGGATCGATGAACATACTGTACAATTGGGCCTTTGTAATATTCAAATCTTTTATTTCCTCCTTGGAAATGCCCGTGGAATAAAACTCCCACATCCTAGCTCTATAATCAGTCATGTCAGTCAATTGGCGATGTGCATGGATGAGGGAGTCAATTGAACTCTCAATTGAGGTGGAAAGGGACACTCGAGATGGTTCCCCAGTGTTTCTTAGATCTCGAGTGTGCACTCTCATTTCATTTACATAATAGTTCAATTAATCTTGGTCAACATTTGGTTGGGGGTTTTTATTTTCTTGGGCATTTGGATTTGGTTCAGGGTTTTCATTGTTTCCAGGATTAGTATTTTCTTGTGTTGCACCAAACTCCATGCTAATGTTTTGTTCATTCATTGTGTGGGTTTACAATCTGCAATTGAAAATTTCTTTATTGTTTTAATAATTTGGGAATTATTACAAATTTAATAAACAAAAAGCAATGAATTAAATGACAAAAACAATGAATAAAATGACAAAAAGGATGAAAATTACCTACCAATTCACTTGTTGATGAGTTGTTGGATGGATTTGGATGGTTGTGGAGTGAAATGAGTGACTTGGGTGGCTTGTAGAGACGTGCACGCGGAGAAGTAGTTGCGCTCGGTTGCAAACAATGGAATGACAAACATTCTGCCCTCTTTTTTTTTTATAATTTTTAACAAGAGCGCGTGCGCGCACCTGAGCATGCATGTGCCAGTAACGTGCACGCGCCCTGATTCAGTACCGAACCTAGCTACGCGTGCGCGTTGCCTTAGGCGCGTTCGTGTGGTCGTTTTATTCCCGCTAGCATGCCCCCATTGCAACACTTTTGGAGAGCATCTTTATGCGCCCCCCCACCCCAACAAGATTGTTATGTATTTGATGATGTTCAAGGCCCCTTAAACCATCCATGCTGCCATGTGGTGGTGTGAATACATGTTTGTGGTGCTTGAGCCTAAGAAGCTCTAGTTATGGCTTCAAGAAGTTGTTCTCGCCCCCAACCAATGTCAAGGACCTAAGGATGTTGTTTCTCTACCATGACTATGTTCAATTTATTAAGACCCATATCTAGTCCATGAAACATCTTAATGGCACCAATATCCATTTACTTAGGAAAAGCACCCTAGCAAGGGCTCATGTCACTAAGTCTAGGGTTTTCTCTTGCCACTTCACCTCGAGAAGGGTCAATTATGGATTAAGGCACTTGCTTACTCCCTTAATCATGTGACATTTGTTAGTTTTTATAGCTCAAAGGTATTTATGCACTCGTGTGCCTAAGTGCAAGGGTCCGAGCAAAGTATCTCACTTAAGTGACATAAAGTGACCTTATGATATGTTTTATAAAGTGACTTTATAAGTTAAGTTGAGTTGTACTTTCTAAAGTCAAGTTGTACTTTTCATTATTTTTGGCTAAAGTGAAGTGACTTTGTTATATTTGAGAGACTTAAGTTACTTAAGTAATCTCAATGAGGGAATAAGTCCCATTCGTCGATCTTGTGGGGAAAGACTATATCCTAACCATAGAAGATGAAGAGTTAGGGAGGTTACCCTAAATGAGAAGATAAAATATGCTTGAGTGAGAAGGGGCACACATTCCAAGAGAGTTTGATTTCAGTGAAAGAGAGGGCAAAGGAAGTTGATAAGAGGGGCACAAATTCCAAGAGAAGGGTGCAGTTTCCAAGGGAGTAGCATGCATCCCAAGGAAGAGAGAGAAGGGAATGCACTTCTAGGAAGAATTATGTGCATTTATGATGTCTGTACAGTAGTAGAGGAGCCCATTTTTCAAGGCGAAAAAATGGGGCACACATTCCTACGAGTTCTGGAAGCATTTAAGAGGGAGGTCGTATATCAGAGGAA
The DNA here is from genome assembly GCA_027924585.1 of Larix kaempferi. Classification (NCBI taxonomy): domain Eukaryota; kingdom Viridiplantae; phylum Streptophyta; class Pinopsida; order Pinales; family Pinaceae; genus Larix; species Larix kaempferi. The sequence goes on from BSBM01000278.1 coordinate 28,715,042, forward strand.
GGAAAAGAGGGGGGGCATACAATAGAAAGCTTAGGTTTTCTGTTGTATGACCCCGCTCTTTTCCTTCCTCTGTTGTATTTCCTCCCTCTTAAATGCTACCATAACTCATGGGAATGCATGCCCCCTTTTTATGCCTTGAAAAAATAGCTCTTCTACTATTGTACAAACAACATAAATGCATAGGATGCTTCCTAGAAGTGTGTTCCCTTCTCTCTCTTTTCCTTGGGATGCATGCTCCTCCCTTAGAAACCACTCCCTTCTCTTGGAACTCATGACCCCTCTTCCCAGGTTCCTTTTCCCTCTCTTTCACTCAGCGCAAACTACCTTGGAATGCATGCCCCTTCTCAGCTAAACATATTTTATCTTCTTATTTAGGGTAACTTCCCTAACTCTTCATATTCTATGGTCATGATCTAATATTTCCTTGCAAGATCGATGGATTTGACTTATTGTCTTATTGAGATGACTTAAGTCACTTAAGTCTCTCAAATATAATAAAATCACTTCACTTTAACCCAAAAGAGTAAAAAGTACAACTTGAAGTTATAAAGTACAAATCAACTTAACTTTATAAAGTCACTTTATAAAACATATCAGAAGGTCACTTTATGTCACTAAAGTGAGATACTTTTCTCGGACCCTTGCACTTAGGCACATGAGTGCAGAAGTACCTCTGAGCTACAAAAAATAACACTCCCTCTTAGAGAGGGAGGTATCGTTGGCACCTCCACCTAGATATATCTCCAACCCCCTCACTCCAATTGCTGGAGCTACTCCCTTAGAAACAGAATGTCTCTCTGCTGCCTGCTCTCAACCATGTATTGAAGACTTGTGCCAAACAACTCTAAAATGAGAGTTCACCTCACTCTCATGCTCATCCTCTAGATTCATCTCATACCATATCAATCTCCTCACTGAGATGGAATAATCCTCTCAAATGGTTTCCTCTAGTACTGTCACCGAGTCTGATATCCAATGGTTGCTAAAGTTGTGTAGAGAGCCAAAATTCATCAAATTATTCCTTGTCATTACTGCGACTTTGAAGAAAGGAGACTAGGGAAAGGACATCATGAATTCTATATTAAGTCATTCAGTCATTGAATTACATTATGTTCAAATCAACACAATTTTATTTTATTAAGATTGAACCAGGGGACCATTACACTACAATGGGGTGAGTGTTAGGTTACATGGTAATGCATGTATTTTCCCTCTAATGGTGAGACATCGTACTATCCCTATAGTTTTGATTACCACACTCTGTAAATATCATCACCCATTCTTGTATACTAAACCAGGGATGAAGCTTCTCTGTTTTCATTGATCATTCATTCGTGATCCTTTCAATTTTAATTTTGAAACCCACAAGCATTATTTTTTTATATTGGTTTTCTCTAAACCATGAATCAACCTTGATGAGTATCTTCAATGCCCAAAATAGAAAATTTGGAGGCTATGGATTCTCAGCAGAATTAAGAAAAAATAGTGCAATTATGCATCTGGTTCATTCAACAACACGCATACTTTTGCTTGGACCCATCTTGATCTCAGGTCAAGCTGTCTTTGAACTATAAAAGGCAGTAGTATATACACTATCCTTTCATAACTTTTCAGTTTTGAAAATTTCTATACATAACACTAAGGAAGATATACCATGTAACGATGATTATAAGATTTATATGTAAATATAAAGAGCTATTTTTGCATGGAATTTAGTCGTTTGGGTGTGCCAATTGTCATTGTCTTTTAAAGGGATGTTGGACTTCTTTGGTTCTTAGGCGTCAAGATCTCTTTGGCTCTCAGGAATATTTCAAACATACATGTCTTTAATTATCATTATGAAGATCTTTTCCAATTGCTTTGGTCTTTAATGTAGCTATTAGACGTATACGTGGTTTCCCAAATTATAAGCAAAGCACATGTATCTCTAGGAAATGAAACAAAGTAATGAGCAGTTCACTACAATATAGAATATGATTTCAATATTTAATATTACAGTACATTTGATTGCCTTATGAATTAGATATGCTTAGCTATCTAGTTTTTTTTACAACATATAATTTATTCATGAAAGTGAAGATGCCACATATATTTTTCTTAAGTTGTAACTTGACTCTTTTAACTTTCTTGGGTTAGTCTTCATAGTCAGAGCCAATGGTTTACCTTTTTTATCATTCATAGATCATGGAAAGTACTTGGAAGGTTCTTTTTGAGGTTCTACCTTGGAAAAAAAGAAGAATATGCCACACATTGTGCTTAGTTATGAAAGTGCACACACATTGTACATAAGACTCTTAGATAAAGGAGCAATATCTTTCAAGAGCTAGAATCTAATGTCCATCATCAAGCACTCCATCAGTGAACTGCGAACCACGATCAATGATGGTGGGATCATAGGCATTGTAAGGGAGCCATGATTAGTTAGGGAGTTGAGAACATTTGGTGGTGGAACCATGAGCACTGATTAAAAAACCATGCTCAATGCTTATGGGACCAATAATAGTTTGGGAACCTTGAACAAAATTAAGATTGTTATGAACACAATGAAATGAAACCACAAGCACTATTTATTGAGATAATTATTCATGGTCCTCTCATTTATAGAGAGCCTTTGGTTCTCCTCATATAAATTTTTTGTTAGTAGTTTGTTCATATAAAAAACCTTGGTTCTCCTCATATAAATTTTTTGTTAGTAGTTTGTTCATATAAAAGGGGTGAGATGGACATGTTAAGTGAGTAAGTATTTTGTATCATATCATGAATTTCAACATAGTACACATAGGTTGAGATTGAAGATGTCATAAATATTTTTATGTTTTGTTATTTTACAATTAAAATACACAAATAATTATATATAAATTTTAAAAATCATTAGATGAAAATTAAATTATATAAGAAACCAATAGTTTAGCATTTTTCAATTTTAGTTTGACTTTGTTTTGTAAAGTTATATTTATGATATGATAGTATTAAAATTGCAAGTTTTAGTCCATTAAGTGTAGATTGGGTGCTTGGGAGGAATGTGGGTTCAAATCTCATCATATGACATGTTATGTAACTCATATGCAATCGGGGATTCATTGATTCTTTTGCAACTCATAGTAATTTTATATTTTCGTATCATTGGAAAAAGGCTCCACTTTAACCATTTCATTTAATAGGTGGTCCATTTGTTTTTTTTAATAATTATTTTTTCACTATAAAAATAATACAATTATTTTTAAGATATATATATATTAATAAAAATATTAAATTATAGATATTAAAATAAATATAAATAATTATATTATAAAATTTTCACAACCATTTAAAACTATAATATAGATTAGAATCGATGTATTTTGTAGATAGATAATTATTATGAAATTTAATGATAATGTAATATGTTTCCAAATAAAAGTATTGCATTTTACTTTAAATACAATTATAAAATATTTTATATGATTTGGCCATATTTGATATTGAAATATCATCCCTTTATTGTTGCAACAGTCTTGAGGAGCCCCGCACTATTTAATAAACTAAAATCTCATTATGTGATGAGCTCTCAAGGATAAATCATTGTTTATTGATGAATATGTGGAAGCAATGGAAAAGAGATTCACATTCAACCCACTTACACATTTTATGTTTTCAAATAGAGTATTGTATTTGTTTTTCGGTGCTACAATTTTTTAATCTAATTAGTTCCAATGCGATATTGAAAATGCCATCCTGATTCTAGAGAGACATCTACATCTCACATTTCAAAAGCTATTACCTCTAATCCAAACATGTCGACTAAGATAATAACGATCCAAATTATTTTAAATTTGAACAAATGAGCACTTGTAAAAGGTGAACAACTTTAAATTACATGGTAAACATTTGTAATAATATTTTACATTTATATTCTTTTTATTTTGTTTAAATAATTTATCAAATTAATCTTGTGAAAGTTTATTGACACATATAGCGAAAAGTCAAATTGATACATTGATGTTCTATTACACTTCTCAACATTTTATAGTGTACAAAGGGGTCAACTTGGGAAATACCTTGATTGTGAACTTGTGGCTAGCATGTTTACAATGACCCTTCCCAAACACAATTGTAACATCTCACAAAACTAAGAAGTGATGCTCGGCTCGAATCCTATGCCATCGACATGGATTCATAATATGTCCTTGAAAGCTTCTATGAGGCGAGCTGCTTTGTGAATTCCCTAGAAATGTCTTGATTTAAATTCTATATTTTAGATGTTTGAAATTGCAATAACTTCTAATAATTGCAAATATTTGTATAAGTAAAAAATAGCATGAATGTTTTCTTCTTATTACATGTATCATAATTTTAAATTATAGATGCATTTTGTTTCTCTTTATTACTTCAACAATGTAAAAACAAAATTATATGTATTTTTTGTAAGTAAGAGTACTTCTATATTGCTGACAATCTACATAGAATACATATTGAGGCTCAAGCTGACCCTCTAGAGTTGGTAAACATGCCAATCGTTGAGATCCATTAATAAAGGAGGATAGGTATATATTCAAGGATCCCAACATATGCCTAGTCTTAAACAATTCAAAAACACTAAAATTTCTAGATCCCAAAATCAAAATAACAATAATGTCCCTACCTTGTATATAATTGTAGTTTATCATTTAATACCCTTGGTAATAACATATTAAAAAAAATGAAGTAGAGGAATAAACAACATGTATTCCCTAAGAAATTAAGTGTGGGGAACCTCAGAGGTGTCATCCTCACCTTCATCGATAATGGGGGGTGAGTCTAGAGTGAGTCCCGCATGCAGATTCTTTATCTCTAGATCAATCCCCAACCTCCTTGCAATAATGTCCATCTTGGAGTTAACAAAATTAATCTTCAACTGCATACGATTCAAGGGATCCAGTTCCTCGTTCAACTCCACGATCTGTTTGTCCCATCAACTAAGGTAACTCACAGCAACAACGTGAGTGTTCGATAGAGGTGGAGCTCCCAATGATATAAATCCATCATGGATTTGGTGTCGCTAGGGTCTGGAATCCAGTCTACTAGAATGTCAAACTCTCGACCATGTTCATGATTTGAGTACCCCACCTGAGTTGGTGTGACCCGTGCCGAGTGTGATACCCGAGTGATTTCGATGACTTCGATGCCTAGTCCCACAAGTTATACACAAACAAGAAAAAAAACTACAAATTTGTTAATTTCAAAAAGTATATGATTCAAGAAAAAAACACATGTTTTCAAGGAAAAGTGAAATTTCAACAATTTGCTATTGCAATTTTAGTAAATGGATAATTATAAAAATTATGACTTTTTAATAAGAAATTGGACTAAAGCATCCAAAAACTGCAATTTCAACTATTAATTGTTTGCAATTTTGATATAAATTTGCATATTGCAATTTAGGGATTTTGTATTCCAATTCTAATTTCAACATTAGTAAATTACAATTTTGTCAATTATAACTTCACAAATTCAACAATATGATATTGAGGAGAAATTTCAATTTTAGCGATCCGAAATTTCAGCTAGTACATATGATCGAGGAGAAAGTCTTTTTTTACCAAAAAGTGCAATTTCAACAATTGATTGATTGGATTTAAATAATTGCAATTTCAACATTTGGAGAATTATAAAAAATCCATTTTTAACATCCAAAAACTACATTTTCAATAATTAATTGATTGCAATTTCAATATCTACATATTGCAACTGAAACTGCAATTTTAGTTGTTACAAAGTCAACAATAAGAAGATTGAATCTCCACTTTTAGCGGATATAAATTTGCAATTTTAAAAAATATATGATTAAGAACAAATTCACATCTTTTTAACAAAAAATTGCAATTTTAGCATCCAAAGATAACAATTTCAACAATTAATTGATTACAATTTAGATAATTGCATATTGCAATTTCATGAATTCAAGAATTGACCAACTAATGAGCCAAGCCATTACTCCTTTAGATGTCCATTGTATCCAACACTTAAGCACCCATATTTTCCACAAGTTGCATATACCTGATCACCATTAAGAGCAAAGCTAGGATGAAGTAAGATGTACATTCCATGCGCTCACCTAGTTTAATGAGATTCCAAGTGGTGGACCTCACAAAATCCCAATAAATTACCATTATTTCTGACATAACATCCCATCTAGGACGATTGCAATTTTCATAATTACATATTGTGATTTGGACAATTACAAATTCAAAATAAACTGATTGAAGATAACTTGCAATTTTAAGAATTACAAATTCAAAATAAACTGATTGAAGATAACTTGCAATTTTAACAATTACAAATTCACAATTTTAACAAGTATTGTTGAGGGAAATTCACATTTTTTAAGAGAATGTATTTCATCAATTAATTGAGTGCAATTTCAAAGATCAAGAAAATTATAAAAACTATTTCTTTTTAATAAAAAAATTCTAATCTCATGAATTCAAGAGTTGTAATTTCAACAATTGGAGAATTATAAAAAGTGGAACCTTTTAATGACAAATTGAAATTATAACATCCATAAATTGTAATTTCAACAATTTCGGCAATTAATTGATTGTCATTTCAATAATTTCATATTTGCAATTTCAAGAACTTTTAATTCAAATTACAATTTCGAGTTAAGGAAATTACAATTTTGAAAACTAGTATTCATAAATGCAACAACAAATTTGTAGTTTTGGGAACTACAAATTCACAATGCCAACAAGTAGATGATTGACGAGAAATTCACAATCTTTTAATGAAAAATGAAATTTCAATAGTTGGTTGATTGCAATTTCAGCAATCAAGGATTGTAATTTTAACAATTAAAAAATAAATTGATTTGTATTTTGCTAGTTAAAAAATTTGAGAATTTCAACAATTATATGATTGAGAAAAGATTCACAATTTTTAAAAGAAAAATGCAATTTCAACAATTGATTTACTACAAATCCAAGAATTGAGAAATTATAGAAGTTGCAATTTCTTATGAGAAACTGACCATCCAAAAATTTTAGTTTCGACAATTAATCGCAACAATAAAATTTCAATTTTGACAATACACAATTTTAGCAATTTGAACAAGTATATGACTAAGAAGAAATTGATGTTGTTTTAACAAAACGAAAAATTTCAATAATTCTTCGATTGCAATTAGAATTACAATTTCAACGAACTCTAAACACTAGGAACTTTAATGACAATAAGTCTAATCAACATAAACTTTTACTGATAAGAACTATGACCTATATCGGAACTCTCAGTAATAGGAACTATGACTAATAGCTCTTATTGGTCATATTTCTTATCAATTATTTTCCCTGGCTAGTTATAACATCCCAAAAATTCATAAAAATTAAAAAAAATTATGTACAGTATTAAATGCTAATAATTTGTTATGTGGAAGTTTGATAATGATAATTTAACCTTTTCAATTAATAGATTAGTTATATTTATAGTGGCGACACCTATTTTTATAAAACAGTCGTCCTTTGTTTAGAAGTGTTGTAATGTTGTGATTATGTAATTCCTTTATTTTTGTCGTAATCTATCTTTGAAATAAATGCATCTATCTTTGTTGTGTGAATGTTTGCTTAATAGCATTTATTATTTATGTGTTAAATTCAACGATCTATATTGTTCTAAAGATGTACACTTTTATATATATTGATGATGTTGATTCCTGACCTCTTTCTTTCTTTTATTGAAGGGGTCCTAATGTTACCCCAAGGCTTACTTAGCTAATGTTTAGCTAACACCACTTACTACCTTGTACAGATCTCAAGTAAAAGTCTATTACCAGAAAAGAAGATTGAAAGTTGAAGAATTATATTTTGTATGGCGTTTTGGCTTACTACCCTTACGCTAAAACTTTTTTAGCATGCATGCTATTAGTGCTTAGGATAAGGCATAACCTAGCTACAAATCAATTACTGTTATGAATATGTCAATGACTTATGTAATTAGTGCTACACTTATTTGTAACGTCACCCTACACTAGAATGCTACCGTTTATATCTAATTTGGATGTGTATTACTCCATAATCCATACATGTTTGTGTACTATAAGTTTATTGTCTTTATAACCAACACATATGAATATATGTCAAAGTTTGGGATTATTTATCAACCTAAAGTATTGTTTGGAGGTGAGCACGGTCATTAACCACTTCGATCAAGTGTAAGGTCTAGTTAAAGGAGTAAATATAGCGATGAGTGTAAAGCGACCTGACTTTATAAAAATATACAATGCATATACCAAAATGAAACTTAGTGGAACTCTTTGTTGGCAGGTGTACTCAAGTTTGACAAGTTTAAACTTAAATGTTAAATAAATGCGACCATGGTGGAATGCACAATGGCAAACCCTGTGGCATGGATTCACGTGATGGCTTTGGGTTTTGGGATAAACCCTAACCGTGTATTGAAAGACTACCATACCAACTTAACTCATTTAATTTTGTTCATTTGACAATGCTGGTGGTGGAGGTCGACAGCCTTCCGAATTTTTTGGGTTTGATAGCTTCATTCGTTTTTTCAGGATTTCAATGGTGGGTTCATGGATTGGCTTGCTGTCACGTAAAGAAGGTAACTATCCCGAATTTATAGTATTAGCTCGTCTTTCTTTAATGTATACTTGTATCATTGCTAACCCTAAAATTGATGCTTGGTTTTTGATGTTGAGTGACAGGTGTGATTCTTGATGAAGCTTGCCTCTGTGAGAAGTGGGAGCTTACTTGTTTATGGTGACAATACGCAAAATGGCCCTGGTAAGCCTCAGTGGTTCTCTTGGACAACCTAAGTCATGGCTCTTGATGTGAAATGGTGATGATAAGGCATTGATGCCAATCTGTGTGAACTTCATCGAGATGTGGTTTCAACTTAAATTTGGTTTTACTGTTTTTTTTGGGAAATTTGTAATCCGTTTGGAAACTCTGTAAAGGAAAAAACATAGGGTATTATACCCTCGAGCTACGGCTCTTGTGAATCTTGTTTGGAAAATACTTTGGTAATGAAAATCGATTTTTGGTTGTTAAATGCTTGTATAAGTATAAATCCTGAGGCATATAGGGTTGAACCCTGCAATTGTTTTATGTGTAAAATTTGGGGTTCTCGGGCATAATGTCAACCCTTATGAAATGCAGTTTTTTATTTATTTTGAAATGGTAATGTTTTGATATGAAAAGGGTTTATTCCCTGAGCCTGGAAGTTCTATAATTTATTTCACGACTGTAAGCATTAAAAACTAAATGGATTTATATTAGGGAGTTGAATTCGGGGTATTACCCTAGCTCCACGGTATCTCTGCGTTTTACTGCGTTATTTAATTACTACTTTTTATTAAATGGTTTCGAGTGTAATTTAGGATTTCCACAATACATTTGAATGATGTATTGGGATGACTGGGCAGTATGCCCAAGTTTAAGAGTTCGTCTTTTTGAAAAAGAAGAAGGAACAGAGCCTTGTTGCTCGTAGACTTGTATTAAGATGTTTTAATTAAAATTGTTAATGTTGATAATGGGCCACAGGTATGACCCTGCCTGGATTTATGGCTCTGTTCTCTCCTTGGTTTCGATGGTTGATTAATGAGATGGGCCAAACCCTAAGTCATAATAGATTTTAATGGATGTTTGGTTTTAATTACTGTGTGTTGAACTTTTTGTGAAATAGAAGGCTCTATATACTATGAATGCATTTGTCTCTGTTTTTATAAATATTAGTGATTTCGATTTATTTGTATGTGGCCATACTTGTGGAATTAATACGGCTCTGTCTATCCAATGCTTTAGTTTATACACTGTTGCTAAACAACTTAGAATTTATTTATAGATTCTTCGGGTAGAAGTCGATAACATGGTTTTACCTAAGACAGGGATATTACTACTGTTTTTAAAAAATTACATAATTTGTTTTATAGATTGGTTACTTCTTGATCCTACATAAAATCTATTAAAAGCAAGGTGTTTGTAATTAATAATTTACATGTTTATACTTTTCTTACGGGATATAATACCCATAGGGTTTATCTAGAGCTATTTTTAAATGAGGTTTAATTAAACAAATGTTATGAGTTATGTTTATTATTCTTGTTAGGAATCCTAATGATCCTATAAATAAAGTGATACATAGAATCATTCTAACGTTGATTCATATCAATAGAGATGGTAATAGATTTATATATACTCACCTATTTGTTTATACAATAAACATTTTGGTTATGCAATGGTTAATAAATATATATATATATTAATTGTTTCTATAAACATATACTTAGTGTTGTTAATGAATATAAACATTGAAAATGAAATCAATATATGTGTTAACGAATCTACTAGCCATAGATCTGAAATTGATATTAGTTTATAGAAGAAAACAAAATTGTACATTTAGGTCTGAGTTTATTTCAACTTTCGAATTATATTTATATTTATATCTTAAATCATTATACAAGTTTACTATTCTACTCGGAATCATTCAATCTGTCCATAAAGAATCATTCGAATCTTTCTACTTAAGTAAAACTTTATGTACTAGAGTACATCTCTTCGGAGAGTGGAAAAATACAGAAAGAAAATTATTCATTTAGTAAATTTACAGAGTAACTCATTCATCCATTTATACAAAAATGAACTATCAGTTTAACATTTTAAATACAGCAGTTAAATAAAATGCAACTTTCATAAATAGATTAATAATCTAGAAGTAAATAACTGAAGCAATGAAGAACCTGATAACTGAAGAGGGGTACCAACACCCAAAGGATCCAATTCCACCCAACCTTCTCCTAAATATAGCCAATTCACTTGCCTTAGGATCTCTGAGCCTGTTCATTGAACCACTGGGATGAAGAGGCTGTGTGGAGACTAGTATTTATCCCTCTGCAATTCAGCAGCAATGCTTATTGTACTCAATAATATTACTTCTGCTTTTAGCAATATTGAACTCTACATTAAGCAGTACTAGTTCAGATATGCAGACTTAGTTCTATCATTCACTTTCTAACCTTCCCCTCATCGAATCTCTTGTACATTCTCTTTTTCTTCTTTCATAAATTATCACAAGGAAAACTTAGTGAGCTTTCTGCTCAATTCGATGGATGTAATAGAGTGCCTAGGTCTTTGGTCAGTTTCATCATTATTGAGCCACCTGCTCTATTCCACTTTCATGGGGAACATGACCATAAATATAGGGAAGTTGCCCCATGCAACAGCTAGAAGTGAATGATGATGCTTCCAAGTGTCAGTTTTCTCTCCACTCCAGTTCATTCCTCCTAGTGGGTCAATGAACACTCTTTTAACAATCTCCTTTGGATATTTGTCTCCTCTTTTATTTATTAATAATAAAAAAATATTAGAGTATTTAATTACAGTCATCCTTGACCCCACTTGGTTAATAATCATAAAACTTTACAATAACTTATAACATAATGTTTTTCTCACAACATAAAATGTTCATATTTTGGGTATGCGACACCAGTGTTCCTACACCAAAGAAATTTTGCAATTTATGCAATGGAAGGAGAAAATAAAGATGATCCATCTCTAATTTTTTCAATCCTTATCCCAATTGAAGATTCCTTTATTAGGTGGACATGGCAACATGGTCCCACCTCTCTGTCTCCTTCTACATTAACGACGTTTTCGTCGACTGTCGAAACAATTTTCCTATAGCTCTGTAAAACATTTTCTCCAATGGATGTCCATCACCCTATATCCTAATTAGATGGGGCGCACCAGATGGTGGATGACATATATGTGGGTGATGTGATCAATGCCATGCATGATAAACACCAGTAAATGTTGGGAGTTGTTTTCCTTGTCCGATGGGTCATGTACAGTGGCGAAGGTGACATAGGACGATTTGTGTCGCTTAAGTAGATAGCATCCAAAGATTATAATGTCAACAATCATTTGATTTCATATCGCAATCTCATGAATTCAAGAGTTGCAATTTCAACAATTGAAGAATTATAAAAACTGAAACTTTTTAATGAGAAATTGGAATCATAGCATCCACAAATTGTAATTTCGACAATTTGAGCAATTATTTTTTAAGAAATTGCAATTTCAACTTTAAAAAATGCAATGATAATTACAAATTTGGGAATTCCAACAAGTATATGATTAAGAGATTCTTAAATTTTTAAAGAAAATCACAATTTCAACAAATGATGTGACCATCGACAAATTCCAATTTGAGAAATTAATTGCAACAATAAAATCTCAATTTCAACAATAGAAATTAGCAATTTGAACAAGTAGATGAATGATGAGAAATTGAGAAATTGAGAAATTGAAGTTAATTTAACAAAAAATAAAATTTCAATAATTGGTTGATTGCATTTAAGAATTATAATTTCAACAGTTGAATTATTAAAATTGCAATTTCAGCAATTGAAGAATTATTAAAATTGCAATTTCAACAACTATATTTAAAGAGAATTCACATTTCCTAAAAGAAAGGTAATGAATTGCAATGAACAAAGATTTGAAAAAATAAAGATATTGCAATATTTTATGGGAAATTGTAAGACCATCCAAAAATTGCAATTTCAACAATTTTCATAATTGCATATTGCAATTTGACAATTTCAAATTCAACAATAAACACATCGAAGAGAAATAGCAATTTGGACAATTACAAATTCACAATTTTAACAAGTGATTGAGGGAAAATCATGTTTTTAAAGAGAAAATGCAATTTCAACAATTAAATGACTACAATTTTAACCATCAAAATTTACATTTTCAACAATTCCTAAATTATAACCATCAAAATTTACATTTTCAACAATTCTGAAATTATAACCATCAAAATTTACATTTTCAACAATTCTCAAATTATAAACATCAAAATTTACATTTTCAACCATTCTCAAATTATAAATTTTTTTTTTTTTTTTAATCAAAAATTCAATTTCTAGCAGATAATGCAATCTCTACTTTTTGATAATTACAAATTCGATAATTTCAACAAGTGTAATTGAGAAGAATTCACATTTGTAAAAGAAAAGTGCAATTTCAACAACAATTTCAACCATCATGACTTGCAATGAACCAAGAATTGAAAAATGAAAGATATTGCAATTTTTTTATGAGAAATTATATTACCAGGTTTTGAAAGTTGCAATTTTTAAGGGAAAATAGCAATTTCAACAATTAACTAAAGAAATTTCAGTGAACAAGATTTGTAGCTTCAATAAGTGGAGAATTATGAAAGTGCAATTTTACCATACATAAATTGCAATTTCAACAATTAATGGTAATTTTGGCACTTCCAAAGTCAACATCAATTTATTTGGTTGAAATTTATAAAAAGTAAATTATAAATTCCAAAAATTGAGAATTTATAGAAACTGTAGTGTTTTTATGATAAATTACAATTTTAGCATTCATCAAATCCAATTTCAACATTTCAACAATTAATTGATTGTAATTTCAATAATTACATATTACAATTTGAACATCTTTGAATTCAAATTGAAATTTCAACTTCAAAATTTTTATACAAAATCATCTATTAATCATCTTTATACAAAATCATCCACATAAGCCATTATTTATAATGATCGCAATTTCAGGAACTTTTAATTTAAATTACAATTCTGAGTTAAGGAAATTGCAATTAAAAATTAGTATGAACATAAATGCAACAATAAATTTGTAGTTTAAGAAACTACAAGTTTGCAATTTCAACAAGTAGATGATTGAGGAGAAATTCACTTTCTTCTAAAGAAAAATGAAATTTCAATAGTTGGTTGATTACAATTCACAATTTTTAAAAGAAAAACACAATTTTAATAATTGATTTACTACAATTCCAAGAATCGAAAAACTATAGAAGTTGCAATTTCTTTTGAGAATTTGTTGCAATTTATTATGAATTTGTAAGACTATCCAAAAATTGCAATTGCAACAATTAATCACAACAATAAAAATTTTATTTTGACACTAAAAATTAAAAATATGAACAAAATTTCAACCATTAAAGAATTATTAAAATAACAATTTCAACTTTAAGAAAATGCAATTTTGGCATTTTTATAATCACAAAATTGAGAATTTCAAGATGTATAATTGAGGAGAATTCACATTTTGTAAAAGAAAAGTGCAATTCAAACGATTCACTAACTACAATTTCAACAATCATGAAATGCAATTCCAAGAATAGAAAATTAAAGATATTGCAAATTTTTATGAGAAATTGTAATATGATCTTCCAAAAATTGCAATTTCAACTATCAAATTTTACAATTTCAACAATTCAAAGTTTATAAAAATTGTATTTTTTAATAAAAAAAATCAACTTCCACAATGTCAACCATTAATTAATTGCAATTTTGATAATTATATTTTCAATTTCATGAATTTTTTCATTTAAATATGAAATTGCAATTTGGCATCGATAATTACAAATTCAAGAATTGTAACAAGTATATATGATTGAGGAGAGATTCTCATTTTTTAAGGAAATGCAGAATTTCAAAAATTGTTTGGTTGCAATTGATTGGCTCGAGTATGTGGAGTTTAGTTACCAATGACAAATATATCAAAGGAGTCTTTGATGGAAGAGTGGATTCACATTGAACCAAAAAGGGTTTATAATGTGTCAAACTATTGGAATGCTTTATTTTCAGCTTCTCGATTCATTTCCAAATGGATGGTCTGGAATATTGGTAAGGGGAATAAGGTATTGTTAGGTGTGGACCCTTGGTTGGGAGGTGGAGGATGTTACAAATTATCTGAATAGCTAGTGTATTTCCTTTGGAATAAATGATTCGTCAATCCGGATAAAGCTGGAATTCAGAATGAATATGGGCAATATTGGATTCAAGCTGTTGAAATTGCATCTTCTATAATTTTTTGATTCTTAGAATTGTAGTAAATCAATTGTTGAAATTGTGTTTTTCTTTTAAAAATTGTGAAACTCTTTTCAATCATATACTTGTTTAAATTCTCATATTTGTAGTTATCAAAATACCATAATCGCATTTTCCTAAAGAAAATTGCAATTTCTTAAAAAAACGATTTGATCATTTTTTAATTGTTGAAATTGAAATTCTTGATTGCTGAAATTGTAAAGTCTCTTGTTTTGTTCTTGAATTTTGTTGTTATTCCCTATGATGTCCTCCATCAATAGGACAAATTCATTCCTTTCTTCTTTTGTGCCTAGGAGGACCTTGCTCGGCAAGGTTTTCATCTTCCAACGAAGGGAAATGGTCTTGAGGTGTTTGGTGTCCTTAGACCTTATATTTATTGGATTTGGAACATATTCCTCCATATTTTTAGGTATATCCTTGTCTAGATTACAATATTGTTCTAGTTTAATCTCGTCCTCATGATCTACTATCTCTCTCTAAATATGAGTTGTTCAGGTACACAGGGTACTCCCAAAAGACCGAACACCTAGAGCAACCACTTCACACAAACAGATCACAGATCAACACACCGATGTTTTGGCGTGGTTTAAACCCTAGTGAGGGAAACACTCCATGGCCCTAGCCAAATATATTCTACGGAGCGATTTATTATGCAAAGAAAGAAAGTTACAAATGAGCTTCTCATAATCGATCAACTTTCCAATGATCCTCCATGCTCTTTAAATAGAGATCATGGACCAATCGGGTGTTAAGCCACAGATCAAGGGTAGGTATGATCTAAGAGAAGTTGAACTGTTGGATCACTCTATGTCTAAAACATATCGTGACCGTTGAATTAAATATTTACAAATGCATACTAATGCATAATAAAGAAACACACTTTTCCTAACAGATATATTACATAAGTTGATCTTAACTAACTCCTAAGTGTCTAAATATCCTAAGATCCCCCCTTAAGAACAACTTGGGGTAGGATTGAAGGATTTACAAAAGTGACACTATTAGGAGAGAGAAGGAGGAATTAGAGCCTATCCCCCCTTAATGACAAGTTCCTGAACTCCTAACATAGATCGAAGTTTAGAAAACTTCGCTTCTGTAAGAGACTTGGTGAAGATATCTGCAACTTGATCATCTATAGGACAAAAGAGCACTTCAAGAACACGATCATGAACAAGATTTCTGATGAAGTGCACATGTAGCTCAATGTGTTTGCTGCGTTGATGTAGGACTCGATCTTTGGCAAGCTTGATGGCACTTTGATTGTCGCACCAAAGTGGAGTAGGCTGCTGCTGCTCGAATCCAAACTCTGAAAGGATCTGTCGAAGCCATAAAGCTTCCTGATTGGCATTAACTGCGGCTCGATATTCTGCCTCTGCTGAAGAAAGAGAAAGAGCTTGTTGTTTCTTACAAGCCGAAGTGATAGGTCTAGATCCCAAACTGAAAACATAACCTGCAGTAGACTTTCGATCATCAGGATTTCTGGCCCAATCTGAATCAGTGAAACCAACCAACAAAGGTTTCCCCCCTGTACTCTAATGAATCCCAAACTGAATTGTACTGCGAATATATTGAAGTATTCTTTTAGCTACTTTCAAGTGACTTTCATGAGGTGTTTGCATATAACGGGAAACACAACCAATGCCAAAGGAAAGGTCGGGATGGGAATGAGTCAAGTATAAGAGACTACCAACAAGTTGACGATACAAGGTGGCATCTACTTCAGGTGAAGTACAAGTGGAAGAAAGTTTGACTCCAGACTTGAAGGGAGAAGGGGCTGATGTACAATCTTCCATGTGAAAGCGACGAAGAAGGTCACAAGCATACTTAGACTGAGAAAGAAAGATTCCTTTTTTGGTTTGCAGGACTTGGAGACCAAGAAATAATGCAAATGTCCTAAGTCTGACATTTCAAAATTTTGCTTAAGACTGGATTTCACATGGGTTATAATCTTAGGGTCGCTACCAGTAAGAATAAGGTCATCAATATATAGAACAAGTATGATGAGATGGTTTCCTACTTTCTTGGTATAGACATTGGGGTCAGAATGGCATCTAGAAAAACCAGTTTCAAGGAGAAAGCTATCCATTTTGGCATACCAAGCTCTAGAAGCTTGCTTAAGGCCATATAAGGATTTCTTAAGGCGATAGACAAGGCTAGAGTTATTCTGAACATATCCAGGAGGTTGTTCCATGTAAATTTTCTCCTGTAAATCACCATGTAAGAAGGAAGACTTGAAATCCATTTGATGGACTTCCCAGTTATGTAAGGTTGCAAGGGAAAGAACAAGGCGGATGGAGTTCATTTTTGTGATAGGAGCAAAGGTTTCATTGTAGTCAATCCCTTCAACTTGGGAAAAACCTTTGGCTACTAACCTTGCCTTAAGTCTTTCAACACTTCCATCTGATGCATACTTAGTTCTGTAGACCCATTTACATCTGATAAGTTTTCTTCCTTTTGGAAGAGGTACAAGATCCCAAGTATCGTTCTCCATTAAGGAACGATATTCTTTATGCATAGTTGCATCCCAATCTGGATTTTCTGAAGCTTCTGCAAAGGTTTCTAGATCATGATTCTCGGAAACTTGAGCCAAAAGAGAAGAGGCTCGTTGAAACTAAGAACCTGTTCGACGTTGATCTCTAGGATCACCGACAAGATCACCAGCTGCTTCACATGTTGAATGGACCCATCGAGGAAGCACTTGTGCTGGTGCAACTGGAGGAACATGAGAAGGCGCAGGTGGATTTTCATCCTCACTGTCATCATCAGAAATTGGAGTTGGAAACCTGTCAAGGAAGTTGGAAGAAGAAGAAGGCACAATCATCGAATCAGGCTCGTAGGCCAAAGATGGCACAATCACTGAGTTAGGCTCGTAGGCCAAGTGATTTTCATCAAATTTAACATCTCTTCTAATAATTACATCAATAGAATGTGGTTGAAGAAGTCTATAACCTTTTACATCTTCAGAATATCCAACAAATATGCACTTTTCACTTTTAGGCCGCAATGCTTTCCGTTCTTCATCCGGAATGTGAGCCCATGCTTCACTACCAAACACACAGAAGTGACTTACATCTGGTTTAATTTTACTCCATGCTTCTTCCGGTGTGATACCTTGTAAAGCTTTAGTGGGGGTGCAATTAACTATGTAATTTGCACAATTTATGGCTTCAACCCAAAATTGAAGACTTAGTCTCTTAGATTGGATCATACAATTAGCCATTTCTTTTAAAGTGCAGTTCTTCCATTCAGCTACACCATTTTGTTGTGGTGTATATGGAACAGTGTGTTGTTGTTGGCTTCTTTGTTCAGTGCAGAAAGTAGTGAAATTTTTGTTAACATATTCTCCTCGATTGTCAGATCTTAACTTAATAATTTGATGACCAGATTGTTTTTCAACAAGGGCCTTGTAGGCCAAGAACATGTTAAATACTTCGCTCTTAAGTTTTAGAAAATAAACCCAAGTGCATCTGGTGTAATCATCAATGAAAGTTAAGAAATATTTGAAACCAGAAAAGGAAGTAGATGGAAGAGGACCACACAAGTCACTATGCACAAGCTCCAAGGGAACTGAGGCGTGCCAAGAGGTACGTTTGTCAAAACTGCCCCAATGATGTTTTTCGAGTACACAACCGGAACAGACACCATCCCTGCAAGATACCATCGGAAGACCTGTCACCATATTGTCTTTACATAGTTGTTGCAATGAGCGATAAATTAAGTGACCAAATCGCTCATGCCAAAGTTTGCTCAAGTTATCACTATGAGCAACAAAAACTGAAGGAAAAGGTGATGATCCAAAGTTGTTAAATTTGTACAACCTGGTAATATCATCAACAATTCCGGTAGCTAGGACCTGTTGAGGATATTTAAAATGCTTGATTACAACTTGGTGAGGTGTAAACGTCACAGTTTAACCTTCACCAGAATGAGTGATTTGATAGACTGATAACAGATTGCAGGAAATTCTTGGAACACATAGTACATCACTAAAATGACCATTATCTATTGGAACTGTTCCAGCTCCTACATCACTTAGAGATCTATCATCACCAACAAATATTTGTTCGGTGTTACATTCATGCATAGTAGAAAAGATGGCTTGATCCTTAGCCATATGATAAGATGCTCCAAAATCAATGAGCCATTCATTTGAAGTAGAAGAAGAAGATGCATTATAAGAATAATCGGAAGCACAAAGCGCATGTCCATGAGAGGTAGATTCTGAAGGCGAATCTAGGCTGATGTGGTTCTTCTTCATTGTTGCTTCCAAGGCTGACATCTTCTTGAAACACTTAGATTCATCATGATTATCTTTCCCACAATAGTTGCAATGACGCTCAGTCTTCTTTCCTTTTGGATTGGATCATTTGTCATTTTTTAAAGAAGGAGCTGACTGAGAGGGTTTAGGACCCTTGTTTGACTTATTATTGCGAAAATTTATTTTCTTGGGAGGCTTAGACTTTTCTTTCTATTGGGACAATAAGGCTTTCCCAGATGTATCTGCATTGTTAATTATTCCAAGATGGATGAGCTTATCTTGCTCTCTAATCAAGGAATCACAAAAGGATTCAAGACTAGGCTCTTGATAGCTAGCTGCATTCAAGGGTTCTTTCATGGAGTAAAATGTAGATACAAAAACAGAGCATGCAGGTCCAAGTTTGGAAAGAATATGATAAATGCATTGTTTTTATTTCCTCTTAATCTTGCATTCTTCACATAAGAGTTTAAGAGTTTTGTACTTAGATAAATAATCTTGTATGCATGAAAAATCACTTAGATTTAAATAAATCAACTCATTTTTGATTTGGTGACCTCGAATTTCATTGTGTTTACCAAACACATATTACAACTTGTCCCAAGCAGCATCAGGTTCATCAATTCTAGATATGTGGAATGGCAAATCAGTAGAGATTGACATCCCAATCAATCCACGAGCTTCGTCGCATTTATTTTTCCATTTGATTTTCTTATCATCATCAGTAGGTTTTGTTTCTTTCCCTGAGGTAATTCTGAAAAGTCCTCTACTTCGTAGAACATCCTCCATACAAGATTTCCATGAGAAATAGTTGGAACTGGTAAGTAGAATATCACAAGGGGCAGCCATATTTGTAAATTAATGGCTATAAAAGCAGACAGGGAAAGCAACAATCCGGAACTAAAAAAATCTAATAATAAAAACTGAAAAAATATGAGATTTTTTTTTTTTAAAACAGAAATAAAAAAACATCACTGTAACATTATACTTTCAGATCTGATGAAATACGCGTTTCTAAAGCAACCGGGAACCGTTTTTGATCAAACAAAAACTATTTTCCAATGAAAACAACGCTCCGAACGCAATGGAACACATCCCACAGCCCAGAAATGTACATAAATACTAGAACTATAAACCCTTTCAAGTCTCGGCAACAACAGTTCAAGATCTAGATCATAATCGGAAGCGGCTCTTCATAAAAGCTCTAATACCATGTTCAGGTACAAAGGGTACTCCCAAAATACCAAACACCTAGAGCAACCACTTCACACAAACAGATCACAGATCAATACACCGATGTTTTGACGTGGTTTAAACCCTAATGAGGGAAACACTCCACGGCCCCAGCCAAATAGCTTCTACGGAGCGATTTATTATGCAAAGAAAGAAAGTTACAAATGAGCTTCTCATAATAGATCAACTTGACAATGATCCTCCATGCTCTTTAAATAGAGATCTTGGACCAATCGGGTGTTAAGCCACAGATCAAGGGTAGGTATGATCTAAGAGAAATTGAGCCTTCGGATCACTCTATGTCTAAAACATATCGTGACCGTCGGATTAAATATTTACAAATGCATACTAATGATTACTAAAGAAACACACTTTTCCTAACGGATATATTACACAAGTTGATATTAACTAACTCCTAAGTGTCTAAATATCCTAACATGAGTAGGCATGAGACGAAAGTAAGAGGTTATAATCCCATCAATATCCTTCCTCAGTTGGCTATCATTAACAGGGGATTTTACCTTGTGGGGGTCCTGGGAGAGGGGCGCTCTAGATATGGAAAAAATGAAGTAAAAGCTAGCCTTTGGTTAGATTCGAAAGTTTGAGCAATAGACAAAATGAAGGAGTAAAGGGTTGAAGGAGTAAAGTTTGAGCAACAGAAAAAATGAAGGAGCAAAATCAAGTCCTTTATGGTTTATAGATGATTGTAGTAAATCTATTTCAAACACTTAAAACTATCTTGCAATAAAATAAATCTTGCTCAAACAAAGAGAGGAATCAATCAAACCTTAAAAATCTATAATACTATAGATTACAAGCATAATTCTAATCATGAAATTAAGATGTCATGGAGAAATACTCTATTATGATTGGTTCAATTATAGTTTAATAAGTTAATACTTTATCCTGTAAGATTATAAATAAAATTCAAAATAAACATGTAACAAAAATGAATAAAACATAAAAAGAAAGCTAAGAAATAATGCAGTATACCAGGATAGGGGAGCCCTGCTTATCCTGAGATATGCTGTTGGTAAAATTACATACTCAAGTAATTATTAGAATACCATGATCTAGATCAATAGTTTTTTTAATAGAAATTGAGAGTTCCATATCAAAGTACAATATTTACTAGCATAGCCTTTCTTGACATATACCATGCTCAACCATAACCCTGGGGATGGAATGGAGACCTTATCATTGCCTCAAGTTGACTTCTCTACAAGATCCCTCGAGAAATAAATGCCATGGGATCATGGCCAAGTTCAAAGATGTAAAGATCATCATTATATATATGTATGCAAGACCCATTGTTCTTAGAATCCCAACTCCTCCCTTAGAAAATCCTTCAAGCCCCTTCAACATCTGACTACTAAACTAGTAAGCAATTAATTGTTGAAATTGTTGAAATTGCAATTTTTAATAAACTATTTTTGTAATTTCAAATTGTGGTATCAATCATTTTATTCTTGATAGTGTGAATGTGGAATTGCAATTTTTTATTGCTAAAACTTCCAGTTTATAATTCCTTAAATTCCAACATTGATAATTAAAATTCTGATTAACCAATTATTAAAATTATTGAAATTACAATTTTTCTTCAATATTTTGATTGTTGAAATTGTGAATTTTCAAATTCCTAAATTGCAATTTCCTGAAGTTGGAATTGCAGTTTGAATTAAAAAATTCATTAAATTGAAAAGTGAAAGTATCCAAATTGCACTTAATTAAATGTTGAAATTGCAATTTTGGGACACTAAAAATGCAATTTCTATCAATCACTTCTCAGCATTTTATATTGTTAATTGTGAAATTTTTATAATTGCCAATTTGAATTTCTATATTGTAGATGTTGAAATTGAAATATTCGATTGTTAGTTGTGAATTTTCAATAATTGAAATTGCTAATATAAGTTTTGAAAAAAGATATTCCCTATTTTCTTCTTGTTCCATATATCCTAATTGCAAATTATAGATGCATTTTGTTTCTTTTTATTACTTCAACAATATAAACACAACATTATATGTTGCATCACTAAATATAAAAATATATATGTTGCATCACTACATACCAATAATTTCAATATGTGATTGATTACCATTTCAATGACAAGAAAATGCAATTTCAACAATTAATTTACTGCATGTTCGATAATTATTTATTTCAATTTTGAGATCTTTTTTATTCAAATTGTAATTTGAACTTCTGCAATTTTGGCAATTACAAATTAAACAATAAATTTTTTTAAGAAGAAATTGCAATTTCAACACATTATATATGAAATAACAGAGGAGAAGCTCACATTTTTTAACGAAAAGTCCAATTTCAATAATTGATTGATTGCGATTTCAGTGATCAAGAATTGCAGTTTCAACAATTGAAAAAATACCTTCTATGCAATTTTAGCAGATCCATAAATTGCAATTTCAACAATTAATTGATTGCAGTTTTGATATTTGCATATATTGCAATTCTAGGAAATTTTTTATTCAAATTGCAATTTCAACTTTAGGAAGTTGCAATCTTTGCACTTACAATTTCACAAATTGCATAGCTAAACGTTTCCTTGGAAACATACTTGATAGAGGAATGTTTTCTTGGACCAACTTATTCAAAATATAAGTGTCTCATTTGCATATTGAATTCTTGAACTTATAATTCCACTGCTAAGCTATGATATGCTTATGAGTGAAATGGGCAATGGAATTCATGGATGTTGATGTGTTGCAAGGTTTAATTGTTTACTTGATGGTTTCAAAATGACTTAGAGTTTATTTGGCTTGAATTACCTTTTGGATTCAAATTTTAGATATGCATGATGGTTGCATTGATAAGTTGTATGCCTTTGGAATTCTATATTCCTTAGAATTTAGTTGGCTAAAATTTACATTGTTTATCAAGTTTGTGTTATGTATTGTATTGTATGCTGTATTCAATATTGGATTGTGTGGGCCAAATCTAGATCAAATTCTTTGGGCATATTGGTGTGGTAGTAGGCCAACGCCAATATGGAGTAGATTCAATTAAATAAGACTTTGAACTATTGAAGTTTGAATGTTACTCAAAGCCTATGAAACTAGCATGGAGCCCAGATCCACTCATGCATTTGTAGTAACTTTGAAGTGGGTAGTGGACCCCTGTTTGATTCAAAATGTTCTTCAAATGAACTAAAAGCTCCTTTTTGTTGGTATTTGTAGTATTACCTTCGAATGAAGCCTATTTCTTTTACCTTGCTCCTTTCAAATTTAGGGATAATTTTGAAAAAGGCTTGATGGGTTATTGGGAGTTCTTTCAAAAGTGGGAAATGGCAATTTTTAGAAAGGGACTAATGTCTTGTCAAGTGCATATTTGAAAGAAACCCAAAAACCTCTTTCAAAATCACCCAAAATCCAATCGAGGCATTCAAATATTTATTCCTTCAAATTTGGCCCAATGGCCATTCGAGAAATCCAAAGGTTGTTGCTCAAAGTATGGTTGATGGTCCATTTATCATTTTGACTCAATGAACTTTGAATACATCTTCTCTTAGAAAGATGGGACTTGATCTTTTGAATAATCCCAATTGTTTAGCATGGCCTTTTGAAAGATGTTCTTTCAAGGAGGCATGATGGTTTAACGGGGCCTTTCTAAAGATGCTCTTCAAGGCAGCCCAATGGTCTATCAGTGCCTTTTAAAAGATGTTCTTTTTAGGAAACTCAATTGTCTATTGAGGCACACAAAGGATGTTTCTTTAAAGTAGCCCGATGGTCAATTAGGGACTGTCAAAATGTGATCTTTTGAGTTGGCCTGATGGCATGTACAGGGCATTCAAAAGATATTGTTTCAAAGAGACTAGATTATCTATCTGGTGAATATTTCAAAAGTGGTCAATGGCCATATTTTGAAAGATCCTGATGGATTTCATCGGGAAGAACATTCAAAAGAGAGATCTTTTGAATAAGTTCACCAATTCCTGTATATTGTATTCAAATGTTACATATCAAGCTTGTCTCAAAGAAAGGTTTGATGGCCTAGTTGTGTGCATTTTTTGAATAGGCTCAATGGGTTATCACAAAAAGGACAATGTGTTTATTCGAATGAGGGTTGATGGGCCAAGGGGTTAGCCTTGGTAAGATGGATCACCAAACACTATTTAGTAAAAAAATGGATACCTACATTTGAAAAGGTTAAGTTTGAATAAAAAGTAAACCCCAAATTATACAAATCAATGAAAAATAAAAATAAAAGGTGCCCCTCCTATAAATGTGAACATGTTACAAAAGAGATAAAAACATTACACTTTTAATTTGAGAAAGATATACAAAATTTCAATATGAAATTATAGTTTTGCTAATTTTCATTGTTCATATTTATCATTTTATAAATATTTTTAAAAACAAAATACAATTACTTAATTTATTTGTTTTCAATACTTTCTCATTTTACCACCCTTTCATAAATCCTTTTCGTATTTACCGTATTTATCTATATAATATGTATATCTAAAATATGCCCATCATTAAAATGCAATGATCCTATAATAAAAAATCTCCCTTCTATGCTGGCTCACCCTTTAATGCAAATTAAGTTGCCGATCCAAATAATTCTATATATAATTTTAAATTTAAATATTGTGTATTTTAAGCCAAACTCACTGTAACATGCAACCAAAGTGAACATATATCCTTTTAAATATTTGATAAATCCCAATTTTAAATATGGACGGATATAGACTTAAATCATATATCGACATATAATATAAAATATGTCAAATTGTATTATGTTCAAATCCCATAAACTATGCATTCGCAATAGCCTGGATTAACTCGGGTTTCTCACTGATATAATATTTTATTTTAAGCATTTCCTTAGAGTAGTACAAATGGACAATGCAATCAAGATAAACCCAGTGACATTAACAGAGAGTTCCTTGTGGAATTCCATGACCCATTGCATTGACACAACATACAGGTTTATAACCACCTAAAAATCCTGCTCCCTCAGCCAAATATTCAAATTCTTGCTCTGTGCGCTCCTTGCCCTCTAGATTGTGTGCCAACATTAGGAAACCTATGTGAAATCCTCGGCGAGAACAGATATATGTGCCTGCAATCACTGGAAGCATGGTGTTTACCACAGTTACCTTCCCTTTCTCTGTCAATGCCTTGTGTTGATTCTTCAAAGGCGTCACGCAATGATCATCGCTCCAATCATGCAGAATCCACTGTAATCAATCAAACAACAGTGATAGATATAGTGAGGTCTCTATCCATTCATCCAGTCCCAATCCGAGGTCAAATTTAAATATTCTTATGAAACAACCCAACATGAATAGAAACCCATTGTCATACCTTCATAAAAATTGCTTGGCCAGTTGGTACGCTATCAAACATGTCTCCAGCCACATGTGTCACAACTGAACAGATACACATTAACCAGATTTGGTCACCAACACAGAGATAATAAACTGATTTCAACGGTTGAACCTGGGGATTCATATTGAGCGCCAAGCTTATCTCGATTGCAGATTCCTTTTTAGTTCACTTGACGTGTCTAAGGCCCCACCTTGTGCCTCGTTACCCTTCCTCCATTTCCTGCCTGCGTCGTTAATATTCTCGGTGCTGTTAATCTTCTCCGGCGGTCTTCTTGTCTCCTCCCTGCTGATCTCTGCGGAGTAATTAAATGCGTGGTGATACCATCCGCCAGCATCAGAGATGAAAGGACGTGTTATCGCTCGCCTCCAATGTCCATGCCACCGATTACATACATGTTTAAAATTTGAAATTAAATAACGTTTTTCCCGCTCTTTTGTTGCAGCATATCTAGGTATTCATTTACATTCAAAAAAATTTCCACAAATTTGCTATAATTGGTAGGTTGTCTTTGGGAGCTTAGCATTGATCAATCAATGGAAGCAAGGGTAGCAGAGAACACAAAGTGGATGGAAATCATTATAGCGGAGTATTATGTCTCACTCTTGTCTGCAAATGCAAATATCTTGCCAAGAACAAGGATGGAGTCTCTCTGGCTCCAATGGTCTTGATGAATCAAGATTAGGTGTTCATGGAAAGCTGGTATTATCTCAAGGATGATGTGCTTTAAGGTTCCCATCCACTCACCAAATCCCATGAAATGACTGTGTTGAGTAATCGGCTATCAACCAGAGATTCAACGGGGGAATGTATGAGAAATATCGCATGTTGATGAACAAGCTTTTGGTTACTTACCAGGGTTTTAAGGAAGTCCAGGAATTGGTGTATGTGGGAGGAGGAGTTGGATCGACTCTCAATCTCATAATCTCAATGTATCCTCACATCTCAGGAATCAACTTCATCATGTCGCATGTGCTCGTTGATGCTCAACCTTAAGTCGATTGCAGATTCCATTGTGAGGCAGACGTGGCGACTTGGGCCCATCTCTTCATCTCCGTTTGCATAGACGACGTTTTCTCATTGCCACCTGAACCGTTCACCCTCTCGCTGCCTGAAATGTTTCTCTTTCTTGCCGGAAAGCTTATCACATGTCAATCGTCCGGAAAGCTTTTCACCAGTCAATTCTCTGTAGCAGCGTGGGGCTTGAGACTTGAGGGTTTCCATTTGAATGGGTTCTTGTTTTTTAGCGAGCCTTCTGCACGCAGACATAATGGATGCAATATGCACTCATCGATTATGCAAGCTGCACTCGTACTGCCAGGAAATTTTGAATTTTGACTTTAGTAAAGGCCGTACATATTTTGAATTTTGAATTTTGTGATTTTTTTTCTAAATATCTAATATGCTAAAGTTGTATAGAGAGCCAAAATTCATCAAATTATTCCTCGGCATTTGAGGAAGGGAGACTAGGAAAAGGACAGCATGAATTCTATATTAAATCATTCAGTCGTTGAATTAGATTGTGTTCAAATCAACACAATTTTTATTTTATCAAGATTGAACCACGGGACCATTACGCTACAACGGGGTGAGTGTTAGGTTACATGGTAATGCATGTATTTTCCCTCTCATGGCGAGACATCTTACTATCCCTATAGTTTTCACTACCACACTCTGTAAATATAGTCACCCATTCTTGTATACTAAACCACGGATGAAGCTTCTTTGTTTTAATTGATCATTCATTCGTGATCTTTTCAATTTTAATTTTGAAAGCTCTAAGCATTATTTTTTTTATATTGTTTTTATCTAAACCATGAATCAGCCTTGATGAGTATCTTCAATGCCCCAAATAGCAAATTTGGAGGCTATGGATTCTTAACAGAATTAAGAAAAAATCGTGCAATTATGCATCTAGTTCATTCAACAACATGCATACTTTTGCTTGGAACCAAATCGTGCAATTATGCATCTAGTTCATTCAACAACATGCATACTTTTGCTTGGAACCATCTTGATCTCCGGTCAAGATATATCTTTGAACTATAACAGGCAGAAGTATATACATAAGACTTATAATACTTATATGTAAATATAAATAGCTACTTTTGCATGGAATTTAGCGGTTTGGGTGTGCCAATTGTCAGTCTTTTAAAGGGATGTTGGACCTCTTTGGTTCTTAAGCATCCAGATCTCTTTGGCTCTCAGAAATATTTCAAACATACATGTCTTTAATTATCATTATGAAGATCTTTTCCAATTGCTTCGATCTTTAAAGCAGCTATTAGACATATAAGTGATTTCCCAAATTATAAGCAAAGCACACGTGTCTCTAGGAAATGAAACAAAGTAATAAGCAGTTCACTAACATATAGAATATGATTTCAATATTTAATATTAGAGTACATTTGATTGCCTTATGAATTAGATATGCTTAGCTATCTAGTTTTTTGTACAACATATAAGTTATTTATGAAAGTGAAGATGTCACATATATTTTTCTTAAGTTGTAACTTGACTCTTTTAACTTCCTTGGGTTAGCCTTCATAGTCAGAGAAAATGGCTTACCTTGTTTATCATTCAGAGATCATGCAAAGTACTTGGAAGGTTTTTTTTGAGGTTCTACCTTGGAAAAAGAAAAGAATATGCCACACATTGTACTTAGTTATGAAAGTGCATACACATTGTACATAAGACTCTTAGATAACCGAGCAATATCTTCCAAGAGCTAGAATCTAATGTCCATCATCAAGCACTCCATCAGTGAGACGTGAACCATGATCAATGATGGTGGGATCATAGGCATTGTAAGGGAGCCACGATTAGTTAGGGAGTTGAGAACATTTGGTGGTGGAACCATGAGCACTGATTACAAAACCAAGCTCAATGTTTATGGGACCAATAATAGTTTGGGAACCTCGAACAAAATTAAGATTGTTATGAACACAATGAGGTGAAACCACAAGCACTTTTTATTGAGATAATTGTTCATGGTCCTCTCATTTATAGAGAACCTATGGTTCTCCTCATATAAATGTTTTGTTAGTAGTTTGTTCATATAAAAAACCTTTGGTTCTCCTCATATAATTGTTTTGTTAGTAGTTTGTTCATATAAAAGGGGTGAGATGGACATGTTAAGCGAGTAAGTATTTTGTATCATATCATGACTTTCAACACAGTACACATAGGTTGAAATTGAAGATGCCATAAATATTTTTTATGTTATGTTATTTTACAATTAAAATACACAAATAATTATATATAAATTTTAAAAATCAATAGATGAAAATTAAGTTATATAAGAAACCAAGAGTTTAACATTTTTCAATTTGAGTTTGACTTTGTTTTGTAAAGTTATATTTATGATATGATAGTATTAAAATTGCAAGTTTTAGTATATTGCCGTATAGATTGGGTGCCTGGGAGGAATGTGGGTTCAAATCTCATCATGTAACATGTTATGTAACTCATATGTAACCGAGGATTCATTGATTTGTATGTAACTCATATGTAATTTTATATTTTCATATCATTGGAAAAAAAGGCTCCACTTTAACCAATTCATTTAATAGGTGGACCATTTTTTATTTTATTTTAATAATTCTTTTTCGCTATAAAAATAATACAATTATTTTGAAAAACAATTATATATTAATAAAAATATTAAATTATAGATATTAAAATAAATATAAATGATTATATTATAAACTTTTCACAACCATTTAAAACAATAATATAGATTAGAATCTATGTATTCTGTAGATAGATAATTATTATGAAATTGAATGATAATGTAATATGTTTCCAAGCAGATAGATAATTATTATGAAATTTAATGATAATGTCATATGTTTCCAAATAAAAATATTGCATTTTACTTTAAATACCATTATAAAATATTTTATACGATTTGGCCATATTAGATATTGAAATATCATCCCTTTATTGTTGCAACAGTCTTGAGGAGCCCTACACTATCTAATAAAGTAAAATACGCATAAAATCTAATTATGTGATGAGCTCTCAAGGATAAATCATTATTTATTGATGACTATGTACAAGCAATGGAAAAGAGATTCACATTCAACCCACTTACACATTTTATGTTTTCAAATAGAGGTATTGTATTTGTTTTTCTGTGCTACAATTGTTTTGTCTAATTAGGTCCAATGTGATATTGAAAATGCCATCTTGATTCTAGAGAGAGATCTACATCTCACATTGCAAAGCTATTACCACTAATCCAAACATAACGACTGAGATAATAATGATCCAAATTATTTTAAATTTGAACAAATGAGCACTTGTAAAAGCTGAATAACTTTAAATTACATGGTAAACATTTGTAATAATATTTTACATTTATATTCTTTTTATTTTGTTTAATTAATTTGTCAAATTAATCTTGTGAAAGTTTATTGACACATATAGTGAAAAGTCAAATTGATACATTGATGTTCTATTACACTTCTCAACATTTTATAGTGTACAAAGGGGTCAACTTGGGAAATACCTTGATTGTGAACTTGTGGCTAGCATGTTTACAGTGACCCTTCCCAAACACAATTGTAACATCTCACAAAACTCAGAAGTGATGCCTGGCTCGAATCCTATGCCATCGACAGGGATTCATAATATGTCCTTGAAAGCCTCTATGAGGCAAGCTGCTTTGTGAATTCCCTAGAAATGTCTAGATTTAAATTCTATATTTTAGATGTTTGAAATTGCAATAATTTATAATAATTGCAAATATTTGCATAAGTAAAAAATAGCATAAATGTTTTCTTCTTATTACATGTATCATAATTTTAAATTATAGATGCATTCTTTTTCTCTTTATTACTTCAACAATGTAAAAACAAAATTATATGTATTTTTTGTAAGTAAGAGTACTTCTATATTGCTAATAATCTACATAGAATACATATCGAGGCTCAATTTGACCCTCTAGAGTTGGAAAACATGCCAATCGTTGAGATCCATTAAGAAAAGAGGATAGGTCTATATTCAAGGATCCAAACATGTGCCCAGTCTTAAACAATTCAAAAATACTAAAATTTCTAGAGCCCAAAATAAAAATAACAACAACGTTCCTACCTTGTATATAATTGTAGTTTATCATTTTATACCCTTGGTAATAACATAATAAAAAAAATGAAACAGAGGAATAAACAACATGTATTCCCTAAGCAATTAAGTGTGGGGAACCTATAAGGTGTCATCCTCACCTTCATTGATAATGTGGGGTGAGTCTAGAGTGAGTCTCGCATGCGGATGCTTTATCTCTAGCTCAATCCCCAACCTCCTTGCAATAATGTCCATCTTGGAGTTAACAAACTTAATCTTCAACCTCATACGATTCAGGGGAGCCAGTTCCTCTTTCAACCCCACGATCTGTTTGCCCCGGTCAATTAAGGTAATTCACAGCAGCAACTTGAGTTTCCAATATAGGTGGAGCTCCCTATGTTATAAATCCATCATGGATTTGGTGTCGCTAGGGTCTGGAATCCAGTCTGCTAGAATGTCAAACTCCCGACCATGTTCATGAGTTGAGTACCCCACCCGAGTTGGTGTGGCCCATGCCGAGTGCGATACCCAGGTGATTTTGATGACTTAGATACCTAGTCCCACAAGTTATAAACAAACAAACAAAAAAATACAAATTTTTTAATTTGAACAAGTATATCATTCAAGAAAAAAAAACATTTTTTCAAGGAAAGTGAAATTTCAACAATTTGCTATTGCAATTTTAGCAAATGGAGAATTATAAAAATTATGAATTTTTAATGAGAAATTGGACTAAAGCATCCAAAAACTGCAATTTCTTTATTAATTGTTTGCAATTTTGATATAAATTTGCATATTGCAATTTAGGGATTTTTTATTCAAATTCTAATTTCAACTTTAGTAAATTATAATTTTGTCAATTATAACTTCCCAAATTCAACAATAAAAGATTGAGGAGAAATTTCAATTTTAGCGATCCGAAATTTCAACTAGTACATATGATCGAGGAGAAAGTCTTTTTTTACCAAAAAGTGCAATTTCAACAATTGATTGATTGGATATAAACAATTGCAATTTCAATATCTACATATTGCAACTCAAATTGTAATTTTAGTTGTTACAAATTCAACAATAAGAAGATTGAATCTCCACCTTTAGCGGATATAAATTTGCAATTTTAACAAATATATGATTAAGAACAAGTTCACATCTTTTTAACAAAAAATGGAATTTCAACAATTGATTATTTACAATTTTAGCAACCAAAAATTGCAATTTCAACAATTGAAGGATGATAAAAATTGCAATTTTAACATCCAAAGATAACAATTTCAACAATTAATTGATTACAAGTTTGCTAATTGCATATTGCAATTTCATGAATTCAAGAATTGACCAACTAATGAGCCAAGCCATTACTCCTTTAGACGTCCATTGTATCCAACACTTAAGCACCCATATTTTCCACGAGTTGCATATACCTGATCATCATTAAGAGCAAAGCTAGGATGAAGTAAGATGTACATTCCATGCGCTCACCTAGTTTAATGAGCTTCCAAGTGGTGGACCTCACAAAATCCCAATAAATTACCATTATTTCTGACATAACATCCCATCCACGACGATTGCAAACTTCATAATTACATATTGTGATTTGGACAATTACAAATTCAAAATAGACTGATTGAAGATAAATTGCAATTTTAACAATTACAAATTCACAATTTTAACAAGTATTGTTGAGGGAAATTCACATTTTTTAAGAGAATGTATTTTATCAATTAATTGAGTGCAATTTCAACGATCAAGAAAATTATAAAAACTATTTTTTTTTAATAAAAAATTCTAATCTCATGAATTCAAGAGTTGTAATTTCAACAATTGGAGAATTATAAAAAGTGGAACCTTTTAATGACAAATTGAAACTATAACATCCATAAATTGTAATTTCAACAATTTTGGCAATTAATTGATTGTCATTTCAATAATTTCATATTTGCAATTTCATGAACTTTTAATTCAAATTACAATTTCAAGTTAAGGAAATTACAATTTTGAAAACTAGTATTCCTAAATGCAACAATAAATTTGTAGTTTTGGGAACTACAAATTCACAATGCCAACAAGTAGATGATTGACGATAAATTCACAATCTTTTAATGAAAAATGAAGTTTCAATAGTTGGTTGATTGCAATTTCAGCAATCAAGGATTGTAATTTCAACAATTAAAAAATAAATTGATTTGCATTTTGATAGTTAAAAATTTGAGAATTTCAACAATTATATGATTGAGAAAAGATTCACAATTTTTAAAAGAAAAACAAAATTTCAACAATTGATTTACTACAAATCCAAGAATTGAAAAATTAAAGAAGTTGCAATTTCTTATGAGAAACCGACCATCCAAAAATTGTAGTTTCAACAATTAATCACGACGATAAAATTTCAATTTTGACAATACACAATTTTAGCAATTTGAACAAGTATATGACTAAGAAGAAATTGATGTTGTTTTAACAAAAAGTAAAATTTTAATAAGTCTTTCATTGCAATTAGAATTACAATTTCAACGAACTCTAAACACTAGGAACTTTAATGACAATAAATCTAATCAACATGAACTTTTACCGATAAGAACTATGACCTATATAGGAACTCCCATTGATAGGAACTATGACTGATAGTTCTTATTGGTCATAGTTCTTATCAATCATAGTTCGTATTGGCCGATGTTCCTACACCAAAGAACTTTTGCAATTTATGCAATGGAAGGAGAAAATAAAGATGATCCATCTCTAATTTTGTCCATCCTTATCCGAATTGAAGATTCCTTTGTTAGGTGGACTTGGAAACATGGTCCCACCTCTCTGTCTCCTTCTACATTAACGACGTTTTCATCAGTTGTTGAAACAATTTTTCTATAGCTCCGTAAAACATTT
This sequence comes from Larix kaempferi, assembly GCA_027924585.1. Classification (NCBI taxonomy): domain Eukaryota; kingdom Viridiplantae; phylum Streptophyta; class Pinopsida; order Pinales; family Pinaceae; genus Larix; species Larix kaempferi. The sequence continues at coordinate 28,748,692 of BSBM01000278.1, forward strand.
TCTCCAATGGATGCCCATCACCCTATATCCTAATCATATGGGGCGCATCAGATGGTGGATGTCATATATGTGGGTGATGTGATCAATGTCATGCATGATAAACACCGGTAAATGTTGGGAGTTGTTTTCCTTGTCCGATGGGTCATGTACAATGGCGGAGGTGACAGAGGATGAGTCGTGTCGTTTAAGTAGATAGCATCCAAAGATTACAATGTCAACAATCATTTGATTGCATATTGCAATCTCATGAATTCAAGAGTTGCAATTTCAACAATTGAAGAATTATTAAAACTGAAACTTTTTAATGAGAAATTGGAATCATAACATCCACAAATTGTAATTTCGACAATTTGAGCAAATTATTTTTTAAGAAATTGCATTTTCATCTATAAAAAAATGCAATGATAATTACAAATTTGGGAATTCCAACGAGAATATGATTAAGATATTCTCAAATTTTTAAAGAAAATCACAATTTCAACAAATGATGTGACCATCCACAAATTCCAATTTGAGCAATTAATTGCAACAATAAAATCTCATTTTCAACAATAGAAATTAGCAAATTGAACAAGTATATGAATGATGAGAAATTGAGAAATTTAAGTTAATTTAACGAAAAAATAAAATTTCAATAATTGGTTGATTGCATTTAAGAATTATAATTTCAATAGTTGAAGAATTATTAAAATTGCAATTCTCCAGGGAAAAATTAAAATTGCAATTTCAGCAATTGAAGAATTATTAAAATTGCAATTTCAACAAGTATATTTAAAGAGAATTCACATTTCGTAAAAGAAAGGTGATGAATTGCAATGAACAAAGATTTGAAAAAATAAAGATATTGCAATATTTTATGGGAAATTGTAAGACCATCCAAAAATTGCAATTTCAACAATTTTCATAATTACATATTGCAAAATTGACAATTTCAAATTCAACAATAAACACATCGAAGAGAAATCGTAATTTGGACAATTACAAATTCACAATTTTAACAAGTGATTGAGGGAAAATCATGTTTTTAAAGAGATTTCAACAATTATGAAATTATAACCATCAAAATTTACATTTTCAACCATTCTCAAATTACAAAAAAATTATTTTTTTTATCAAAAATTCAATTTCTAGTAGGATAATGCAATTTCTACTTTTTGATAATTACAAAGTCGATAATTTCAACAAGTGTAATTGAGAAGAATTCACATTTGTAAAAAAAAATGCAATTTCAACAACAATTTCAACCATCATGAATTGCAATGAACCAGGAATTGAAAAATGAATCAACAACAATTTCAACCATCATGAATTGCAATGAACCAGGAATTGAAAAATGAAAGATATTGCAATTTGTTTATGAGAAATTATATTTGATAATTATATTAACAGGTTTTGAAAGTTGCAATTTTTAACGAAAAAGAGCAATTTTAACAATTAACTAAAGAAATTTCACTGAACAAGATTTGTAGCTTCAACAAGTGGAGAATTATGAAAGTGCAATTTTACCATACATAAATTGCAATTTCAACAATAATTTAAATTACAATTCTGAGTTAAGGAAATTGCAATTTAAAAAATTAGTATGAACATAAATGCAACAATAAATTTGTAGTTTAAGAAACTACAAGTTTGCAATTTCAACAAGTAGATGATTGAGGAGAAATTCACTTTCTTCTAAAGAAAAAAGAAATTTCAATAGTTGCTTGGTTACAATTCACAATTTTTAAAAGAAAATCACAATTTCAACAATTGATTTACTACAATTCCAAGAATCTAAAAACTATAGAAGTTGCAATTTCTTTTCAGAATTTGTTGCAATTTATTATGAGAATTTGTAAGACTATCCAAAAATTGCAATTGCAACAATTAATCACAACAATAAAAATTTTATTTTGACACTAAAAATTAGCAATATGAACAAAATTTCAACCATTAAAGAATTATTAAAATAACAATTTCAACTTTAAGAAAAATGAAATTTTGGTATTTTTATAATTACAAAATTGAGAATTTCAAGATGTATAATTGAGGAGAATTCACATTTTGTAAAAGAAAAGTGCAATTCAAACAATTCATTAACTACAATTTCAACGATCATGAAATGCAATTCCAAGAATAGAAAAATTAAAGATATTGCAAATTTTTATGAGAAATTGTAGTATGATTTCCAAAAATTGCAATTTCAACTATCAAATTTTACAATTTCATCAATTCAAAGTTTATAAAAATTGCATTTTTTAATAAAAGAATTCAACTTCCACAATGTCAAAATTAATTAATTGCAATTTTGATAATTATATTTGCAATTTCATGAATTGTTTCATTTAAATATGAAAGTGCAAGTCGACATCGATAATTACAAATTCAAGAATTGTAACAAGTATATATGATTGAGGAGAGATTCTCATTTTTGAAGGAAATGCAGAATTTCAAAAATTGTTCGGTTGCAATTGATTGGCTCGACTATGTGAAGTTTAGTTACCAAGGAAAAATATCTCAAAGGAGTCTTTGATGGAAGAGTGGATTCACATTGCACCAAAAAGGGTTTATAATGTGTCAAACTATTGGAATGCTTTATTTTCAGCTTCTCGATTCATTTCCAAATGGATGGTCTAGAATATTGGTAAGGGGAATAAGGTATTGTTAGGTGTGGAGCCTTGGTTGGGAGGTGCGGGACTGTTGTATTCAAGTAGATAGTAAGCACATGCACACAAAGATAATCAATACAAGAGAGATGAGTCGAAAGCATCCAACTGGTTATATTCATCTTGATGGTATTATTTATACATCTTATATGTGGTTGGAGCGGTTGCACCCACTCCAACTGCTTCTTTAACTAGACTATTACATAAGTAACTAATGACAACTAAGGATCCCGAAGGGTCCCCTCCAACATCTCCCCCACCTCAAAATATTTCTTCATCCCGAAGAAAACAAGAACAACCATGAACTGCGATTCCTTTAGTCTTTGTCAGCAATCTGGTAGTGGTCAATCGAGCCTCACCCTTTCACCTTCCTGCCGGATTCATCTTCCACAGTCCAGGAAATTCTCGGCTTCCACGCTCTGCCATTACACCAACTCACCAACTTCCTGAAAAACTTATGAAATGACACTAAATAGATGTTTATGTATTTCAGCACCGGGGGGCTTGATCAATTTAAGTGTTCTTTTGTCATTATTAAACGTGAAGCTCGTCTTCTGTGTGCTTGTTTGATGTCTTATGCTTGAATATGGTCTTCGCTGACAGCTTCTGTCGTGAGGCTTCCTGCAAGTTTAAATGTGTTGTTGCTACTTGTGGTTGATACCGACTGATATTGGTCGAGTTGACTCGACTCACCCGACTCGACATGACTTACTAAGTTGGCTAGGAACCGACTGAATTACAAAAATTATAATACAAAAAGGTTCGACTCTCGACCATATTTAACATCGACTTCATGAAAAGACTCAACCACTTACAATACCGACCAATGACCCGACTATTTTGAGTTTCAACCACTTTTAGTACCGACCATTTACAACCTACCATTTTGAATTCCGACCAATTTTTACTTCGACTTACAATGACTTACAAAAATAACTTGTCGACCGACTAAATTAACTCGACTTAATTATAGACTAAAGTCTAAATATAATTATGATTCTATTGACTCAAATACTCTCGACCAAACTCATAATGGCCAGCGACCAAGCATCGACCACACATATTTTTACTTTACCCTGTCACCCAATATAATATTGTCACTATACATCAATCTTGAAAAGACTACATTATAATTAATATGGAAAAGAGAGAACCATCGACCCGATTAATAAAGCCACACATAATGCACTATAAGACAATTTCTTTAATAAATTTGAGCAAGCGAATCATATTGATGCCGATGGGAATCCTTAGTCGATGCCAATAGGGAGAACCTTTCAACCACCGACTAAGTGTAGTCGATAATGCCAATGAGAAGAACATTTTAACCACCAATGGGGTTCCTTCCAACACCATTGGGGTTCCTTTCTGTAGGAAAACAACACTTTTACTAAAGTTCGGGTATCTAGATGAATAGCTGTAAGTTTTTACTTGAGCAAATGTCCTTCAAGTCGTCAAATATGGGTACATGTATTATTTTCACTAGTCGATTCATTGCTTGGTCAATTGGGCATTTTTGTTGACACGCTCGCATCCTTCATGGTCGGTTTCTCTAAACGGTTGTGTCGACGGACTTCTTGGTAGGCGGTTTCAATTCAAAGGCAGTTTTGTGCTCGTGTTTTGTTGAGCTCCAACAATGTAATAATTCTTTGAGTTTGCAGACTTTATTTATTTCGAGGAGCTTTGTCAATATTGCATCAATCGAATAAAAAACATTATATTCTTGTAATCCACAAACAAAATAAGGTATGCACACATTCCATTTACAAAGCACATAAATAAGCCTAGAGTCACTCCCAATGAGGGGCTTCTACCATCGAATTCCATCTCAGTCTTTATAATATCCAAAATAGGTCTACTATTGGCTTTCATTTTCTTAGTCGATGGGCCAGCCGATGGGTGAACTGTAGGGCGGTTGTATACTTGTGATGATAGTCAACAGACTCTTCCACGGGATTTGAACTAGTTTCCATCCACTTAGGTTTCATATCAATCAGCAAGCCTGAGTGCTAGACAATTTTTGAAGCGCAAGCAAAAAGAAGGTCCGTCATATTCTTGTAATTCACGAGCAATGCCAATATCTTATCTTTGTTTTTGCAGATGTTTTTTGTAATGCACGCAGAAGCGTCCTTTATCATTCTTGCAGGATATTCGACGAACTTCACATGCTTTCTTCAATGTTCGATGCTTGGTCAATGGTCACAGTCGACATCTTCATTTTTTTCTTTTCGCAAGAGTATCAAAACACAAGCAGTATTTCTTGCAGGTTTCTTCAACGAACATTGCACGATTTCCTTCAGATTTGATCATGCAGCATCATTATTTATAAGCATTTCTTGTAGGGATTCTTTCTACTCACGATCTTTTACATCTTTTGCAGGTTCGATCCATCTTCCACGCCGTGTTGTTGTCATCCAAACCGCATGAAAGAGGCAACAGTGCTAGATGTTGTATTCAAGCAGATAGTAAGCACATGCACACATAGATAATCAAGACAAGAGAGATGAATCGAATGCATCCAACTGGTTATATTCATCTTGATGGTATTATTTATACATCTTATATGTGGTTGGAGCGATTGCACCCGCTCCAACTGCTTCTTTAACTAGACTATTACATAAGTAACTAATGACAACTAAGGAGCCCGAAGGGTCCCCTCCAACATGGACGTTACAAATTATCTGAATAGCTAGTGGATTTCCTTTGGAATAAATTATTCGTCAATCCTGATCAAGCTGGAATTCAGAATGAATATGGGCAATTTTGGATTCAAGCTATTGAAATTGCAACTTCTATAATTTTTCGATTCTTAGAATTGTAGTAAATAAATTGTTGAAATTGTGTTTTTATTTTAAAAATTGTGAATCTCTTCTCAATCATATACTTGTTGAAATTCTCATATTCGTAGTTATCAAAATACCAGAATTGCATTTTCCTAAAGAAAATTGCAATTTCTTAAAAAAACGATTTAACAATTTTTTAATTGTTGAAATTGCAATTCTTGATCACTGAAATTGTAAAGTCTCTTGTTTTGTGCTTGAATCTTGTTGTTATTCCCTATGATGTCCTCCTTTAATAGGATGAATTCATTCCTTCCTTCTTTTGTGCCTATGAGGGCCTTGCTCGGCAAGGTTTGTATCTTCCAACGAAGGGATATGGTCTTGAGGTGTTTGGTGTCCTTAGACATTTTATTTATTGGATTTGGAACATATTCCTCCATATTTTTAGGTATATCCTTGTCTAGATTAAAATATTTTTCTACTTTAATCTCGTCCTCATGATCTGTTATCTCTCTCTAAATATGAGTAGGGGTGAGACGAAAGTAAGAGGTTATAATCCCATCTCCTTCCTCAGGTTGCTATCATTAACAGGGGATTTTCTCTTGCAGGGATCCTGGGAGAGGGGCACTCTAGTCATGAACGGAAGGAAGTAAAAGTTATACTTTTGTTAGATTCGAAAGTTTCAGCAATAGACAAAATGAAGGAGTAAAGTTTGAGCAATAGAAAAAATGAAGGAGCGAAATCAGGTCCTTTATGGTTTATAGATGATTGTAGCAAATCTATTTCAAACACTTAAAACTATCTTGCAATAAAATAAATCTTGCTAAGAAAAAGAGAGGAATCAATCAAACCTTAAAGCAATAATACTACGAATTACAAGCATAATTCTAATCATGAAATTAAGATGTCCTAGAGAAACACTTTATTATGATTGGTTCAATTATAGTTTAATAACTTAATAATTTATCCTGTAAGATTATAAATAAACTTCAAAACTTAACATGTAACAAAAATGACTAAAACATAAAAAGAAAGCTAAGAAATAATGCAGTAATATAACAGAATAGGGGAGCCCTGCTTATCCTGAGATATGTTGTTGGTAAAATTACATACTCAAGTAATTATTAGAATACCATGATTTGGATCAATAGTTTTTTTAATAGAAATTGAGAGTTCCATATCAAAGTACAATAATTACTAGCATAGCCTTCCTTGACATATACCATGCTCAACCATAACCCTGGGATGGAATGTAGACCTTATCATTGCCTCAAATTGACTTCTCTACAAGAGCCCTCAAGAAATAAATGCCATTGGATCACGGCCAAGTTCAAAGATGTAAAGATCATCATTATATATATGTATCCAAGACCCATGGTTCTTAGAATCCCAACTCCTCCCTTAGAAAATCCTTCAAGCCCCTTCAACATCCGACTACTAAACTAGTAAGCAATTAATTGTTGAAATTGCTGAAATTGTAATTTTTAATAAACTATTTTTGTAATTTCAAATTGTGGTATCAATCATTTTATTGTTGATATTGTGAATGTGGAATTGCAATTTTTTATTGCTAAAACTTCTATTTTCTAATTCCTTAAATTGCAACATTGATCATTAAAATTCTGATTAACCAATTGTTAAAATTATTGAAATTACAATTTTTCTTCAATATTTTGATTGTTGAAATTGTGAATTTTCAAATTTCTAAATTGCAATTTTCTGAAGTTGGAATTGCAGATTGATTTAAAAAATTCATTGAATTTCCAAATGAAAGTATCCAAATTGCACTTGATTAAATGTTGAAATTGCTGAAATTGCAATTTCGGGACACTAAAAATGCAATTTCTATCAATCACTTCTCAACATTTTATATTGTTAATTGTGAAATTTTTATAATTGTCGAATTTGAATTTCTATATTGTAGATGTTGAAATTGTAATATCCGATTGTTAATTCTGAATTTTCAATAATTGAAATTGCCAATATAAGTTTTGAAAAAAAAAATATTACCTCTTTTCTTCTTGTTCCATATATCCTAATTGCAAATTATAGATGCATTTTGTTTCTTTTTATTACTTCAACAATATAAACACAACATTATATGTTGCATCACTACATATCAAAATATATATGTTGCATCACTACATACCAACAATTTCAATATGTGATTGATTACAATTTCAACAACAAGAAAATGCAATTTCAACAATTAATTTGTTGCATGTTCGATAATTATTTATTTCAATTTTGAGATCTTTTTTATTCAAATTGTAATTTCAACTTATGCTATTTTGGCAATTACAAATTTACAAATTCAGCAATAAAAAATATTAAGAAGAAATTGCAATTTCAACATGTTATATATGAAATAACAGAGGAGAATCTCACATTTTTTAACAAAAAGTCCAATTTCAATAATTGATTGATTGTGATTTCAATGATCAAGAATTGCAGTTTCAACAATTGAAAAAATACCTTCTATGCAATTTTAGCATCCAGAAATTGCAATTTCAACAATTAATTGATTGCAATTTTGATATTTGCATATATTGCAATTCTAAGAATTTTTTTATTCAAATTGCAATTTCAACTTCAAGAAATTGCAATCTTTGCAATTACCATTTCACAAATTGCATAGCTAAACATTTCCTTGGAAAAATACTTGATAGTAGCAATGTTTCCTTGGACCAACTTATTCAAAATATAAGTGTCTCATTTGCATATTGAATTCTTGAACTTATAATTCCACTGCTAAGCTATGGTATGCTTATGAGTGAAATGGGCAATGGAATTCATGGATGTTGATATGCTGCAAGGTTTAATTGTTTGCTTGATGGTTTCAAAATGCCTTAGAGTTTATTTAGCTTGAATTACCTTCTGGATTCAAATTTTATATATGCATGATGGTTGCATTGATAGGTTGTATTGAAAGTTTTCTTCGAATTTCAACCCAACCCGGTTTTCATGTCAAACATCCATAGTTTAATGCCCAACCCAGTTTTATGTGTTGGCTGGAAATTACACAAAATTTTCAAACATGTAAAACACTGCTGAAACTCACATTTATAGACAGAAAATTAAATATAGAATGCACACCATAAAAATTTCAGACTCAGAATTTTTGCTAAACGCCCAGGAAAAGCCCACAAGGGGAAAACCTGTCAAAGAGAGTGAGAATTATTTATTTCTTCAGAAAACTTCAGTACAGTAATATTACAGTCAAAATGCACTTATCTCAACCAATAAATTTCACCTAGAAAGCTGCCTCGATTTCTGTGCAGTTATTCTTCTCAAAATTCGTGCCAGAAATACAACCAAAAATAGACCTCGAATTCTGTTCCAACTTGCCTCGGGAATCACGCCCAGTCTATTGTACGGTTTAGAATCAATTAAATGTTGTTGTACGGTCCTTGAAACTGTGCCCACTACCTCGGAATTTGTGCCCAGAAAAGCTACCTCGAAAATCGTGTTGTACGATTTTAGAATTAAATGTTGTTGTACGGCCTCAATTTTTGTGTTGTTGCCCATTCACGTTGCCTCGGGTTTTGTCTTGCACGGATTTATCTCTTGCCTCGATATATGTGATGATCAATAGATGCTCATCAAGCTACCTCAAAATCTTTGCCCTCTGCCGCTATCTCTTCTTCTCTCTTCACTCTTCTTCTTCACAAAAAAAAGTGAGTCCAAAATGCCTTCCCTTGCCTTTTTTATTGAACCCTAGGGTGAGTGAAAAGCTATCTAATCCAATGGCTCAGATTGGCTTAGATGAGTGGATGAGAATAAATGCACATTTAATTCTCATGAAAAAATAATTTCACTCACCTCACTTAAATTTGTCAAAAAGTAACTTTAATCCTAAAGTTTAAATTAAATGCTCATCTCAAGTCATTTAATGCAATGGTCACTTTATTTCCCCCTTTTGAGTGACTAAGGAAAAATTCACCTAGGGGAACACTTTCCTAGGTACAAAATTCAACACTCCCTCTTACTGAGGAAGGTGTTCTGCACCACTCCCAACTTGTCTCTGAAGAAGACAAACTTGCCCCGCCCCAAGAATTTTGTCAGAATATATGCAACCTGCTCATCAGTGGAAATGTACTGTAACTCCACAGCTCCTTTCTGAACATAGTCTCGGATGAAGTGGTATCTGATCCCTATGTGCTTTGACCTATCATGAAAAACTGGATTCTCAGATAGTTGGATGCAACTCTGATTGTCACAGTAAATCACCATGGGCCTCATCTCCTGACCAAATAAATCTACCAGTAACTTGCGAAGCCACAGTGCCTCGCAACTAGTCTGACTGGCTACCATGTATTTAGCCTCAGCAAAACTCAAAGCAACGGAATTTTGCTTCCGACTGAACCATGACATTGTTGCCTAGACCAAACTAAACCAACAACCGGAAGTGCTCCTCCGATCCATCACACTGCCTGCCCAATATGAATATGTGAATCCAATCAAACTAACACCACCCGAACTCCTATAGTCCAAACCAAAATCCATTGTCCATGCAAGGTATCTCAACACATGTTTCACGGTTGTCCAATGCACTCTCCTAGGCTCCACCATGAATTGACTGAGAGTGTTCACCGCAAAACATAAGTCTTTCCTGGTGTTGACTAGATACATCAATTAACCAATGAGCTGACGATATAATGTAGGATCTACCAACTCTCCCTCAAAATCATGAAGCTGCTTCCAGTTGGTAATCATAGGTGTGGGCATAGGCCTGCAGTCCTCCATCCGAAATCTCCTCAGAATATCTGCAACATACTTGCCTTGTCCCACGAAAATATGACCAGGATCCTTCCAAACCTCCATCCCCAAATAATAGTGCATCAACCCAATATCTGTCATCTCATACTTTGATGCAAGATCTCTCTTGCAAGCTTCAATCAAATGCTCCTCCCCTATGATAAACAAATCATCAATGTACAACAGAAGAATGAGTTGATCCTCATGAACCACAATGAAGTAAAGATTGGGATCAGCCTCATTCTTCTGAAAACCCATCGACATCAAATATGCATCAATCCTGGAATACCAAGCTCGAGGAGATTGCTTCAGACCATACAAGGCCTTCTTCACCCTGCACACATGAGAATCTCAAAGCCCTGCGGCTGCTCCAAATAAACCTCCTCATGCAAAAGACCATTGAGAAATGCGGTCTTCACATCCAACTGGTGGATCTTCCAACCCATCTCTGCTGCCATGGAAATCACTGCTCTAATAGAAGAATATTGAGAAACTGGTGAAAAGGTCTCATCATAATCTACTCCCTCTATCTATTAAAACCCATGTGCCACAAAACGAGCCTTAAACTTCTCCACATTGCCATCTGCAGCATGCTTCACCTTGTAAATCCACTTGGAAGTCACAACTGACTTCCTATCTGGTCTCTGTACAATCTCCCATGCATCATTCTTCATGATCGAACGGTAATCTTCCATCATGGAATCTCTCCAAACCTGATGTTGAGAGGCCTCCTCAAAAGTAGAAGTCTCTGACTCATGAAGACTAGCAACTAATACCAGTCATAATCTGTGAGGCATCACAACTGTCCGAATAGGATCCTGGGGCCTACCAAATGACTATGCTTCCTTCAAGGTATCGCAAAGCCATTTAGGCTTCCTCTTCCCTAAAGGTGGCTCCCAAACTGGTCTATCCGCATTTGAAGAACTGCTAGAAGTAGATGGCCCAGCAACCTATGAACCAGTAGCTGATGAAATAGACATTAGTGAACTCAGTGATCCAGAAGTTGCAACTGGTGAACCTATGACCTGAGATCCAGAACCTTTCTCCGTAATACCTGTTGGTTGTACCACTATACCTATAGAACCTGTTCCTATAACCTATATCCCAGTCACTCCGGAAACCTGTGATCCAGTGCTATGAACTGAATATACCTGTGTCACTTGAAATGTGGAAGCCTGTGACTCCTTATACTCCAAGTCTATAGACTTCCTAAAGGCTCTCTCCTCCTCAAACCTCACTTCCCGCCTCACCACAACTTTCATGAGTGCAGTAAGATAATTTCGAAAATCCTTCGAAGTCTCATCATAGCCTACAAAGATCCCCTTCTTTGCAGTGGAATCCAACTTTGTCCTATTCTCAGAAGGGACATGAGAGTAATTCAAGCAACCAAATATACGAAAATGACCAACCTCGGGCTTCTTGCCTGTGAACATCTTCTCAAGAGTGTTTCTCCCCAAGGCATGGTGGGGACTCCTGTTTTGGAGGTAAACAACTGTATTACAAGCCTCTGCTCAAAGAAAGAAAGGAAGACTCTGATCATGAAGCATAGCTCTCATTGCTCCCACAATAGCAACCAAATATACAAAAATGACCAACCTCGAGCTTCTTTCCTGTGAACATTTCCTCAGGATTCTTTCTCCCCAAGGCACGGTTGTTGCTTGGTTTTTCAACCAAGCATGTGCAAGAGATGCACCTATTAACAAAGTAATAGCAGTTTCAATGAAAAGCAGATAACAATTATAAATTTAATCTAACATTAACATAAACATGTGCAAAATAAACAAGAACAAAATTAAGAACAATAAGCAGATAGATCCATGGAAGAACAAGATAAAAAATAATAGATTTTTTGTATTACCTCAAAGGTGAGGATGTTTGGTGTTGAGCAGCTCCAAGGTTGAGGTGCTCCAAGCTCCAATGGTCTCTTCTCCAAGATGCTGAAATGGGGATTCTTCAAACTCACAATGGGAGGCAATGGCTCTCAAAAGGAATTTGGCAGCATAAGGATAGGATGAAATGTGGATGGAAAGTGAGGAGCCCCTATCACCTTTTTATAGTTTTTGGTGATGGGAAATACCATTATGGTTTTGAGGAAACCAATGGTATTAACCAACATGGTTTAGGTCTCTTTTTCCCTCTTTTTCCTTTTTGAATATTTTGAATATTTTTATTCCCTTTTAATATTTTTTGGGAATTCTAGACCCTTTTTGAGGAAAAATATATATATATTGAGGGGGGAAAAGGTGTATTATGGTCTTTTTGGTGACCTTTTGATGGCTTTAGAGGCTCAAATGGTGGAAAAGTGGGCAAATGGGTCATGTGAATAAGGGAATGAGCTAGTGAGCACTTTTTGGGTGTTAACAGATTGACCCCTGATGTGTGAGGGCAGGAGCTCATCGTATGGCCGATAGACATCATAGTTCTTTTGTCTTTTTTCCTAGGTTTTGGAGAAGAGAAGAGACCGGTTGGATACTGGAGAAACGGCCCCTTGGAAGATGCAAAAACTGAAAAAATACATGTCCTTAAAATGAATGAGGAATAATCTGTGATTATGGACGAGGCGGGCATACCCATGCTCGTATCAAGACATATACATAACAATTAGGCCCACGAAGGGGGGCCATGAAGAAATACATAAAAATATGTTGATACATCATAATGGTCCAGAGGGGACACAATGCTGGGACATACTCATGGTCATACCATGACTGATCTGAATAACTGATACACTGGAAAGAAAGCAACAACCGTTCTGAAAAATGTATCAAAAGGGTTGTTGACTGCTAAAACTGAAGGTGTCCAACATCTGTAGGGACTCAATAACTGTGAGTAAATTCTGAGGAGCATATGTAACTGTATACTCGAGGGAGTATAAAATTGGGGTACATCTGAATACTGTCACCAAACACAACCCGGATATCTATATGAAAATGTAACTGGTTGTTTCCTTAATTAGACTCTCAAAATGTGGTAGAGTCAGGTGATATTTGGGGTCTTCAACAAAGAACTGAAAGGAACGATACCCTGTACGAGTCTCAACGATGTGATCAAGGTGTTGAAGTCGAGCATGTGAGAAGCAATCATTTGGAGAGGCAGTGAGGAATCCTTTCGAAATGATCTGTAGGCACTCATCATAAATGGTGATGAGTCCAAGGCACAGGGATCTCTGGGTCTATCCTCTGGAATAGATTTGGTTGGTGTCAACAGAGGGAGGTCAGCAACTACCAAGGCAATGATGTTTCCTTGATAGGAACGCGAGGTGCACAACTGATATGTGATAGTACTTGTGGTAGGAATGACATACTGTGGGGATGGGGAATGAATGGGGTCATAGAGTGGGTGGACTCAAACTTCCTTTGTTCAGAGCTTGATGACATGGTTGACCTGGAAGCATAGGAAACTGACTTGTAGGTGTGAGGATCATAGCTTTGAGGGATCAAGGGTATGTAATGTAGACTGGAGTGACTCTGTGGGGGGTCCAGCTGATGGAGGCTGTAGGGGGAGTATTGGGGTGACACACTGTAGAATACTCTGAACAAAGGCGACCAAAATGGGGAAGTTGCCGTATGGGTAGACATGATCTAATGTGGCGCCGAGAAGCACCATTGGGTCCTTCTTCGTAGTTTTAATGAGCTCCAAGAAGGGATGAAAGTGTGCTCTGAAATGGTACTATCCTGTGGATTTGTGAGAGCCCAAGACTGTTCATGCTCGTAAGTGCTTTCATTTTTAAGGAGTCTGGAAATGATAAGAAGACTTTGCAGTGGTGGTGGAGTCCTTGAGGTTGAGCTGCACGGCCATCGTAAGCTTGTAATGCGGTAGTGGATGGTTGTAGTGTTGGGGATCCAAGTTTCTGCCATATGAAAGTCGACATGACGCAGGTAGAGACCCCTTCATCAATTATGCATCGATAAACGACGAGGTTGCGAATGGAGACGGAAAATTGAAAATCTAGAGATGAAGGCATGCGAGGTTCAGCTTGTTCTAATTCGAAATCCATCATGTTAGAGTCATTAGGATCTATGGCACCAATGGCAGATAACAACAATTTTCTCTATGCAGGACAATTTTTTAAGATTTCGAGAGCGAACATAGCAGCGGGGGACTGAGCTAAATCCTCTACAATGTTATAGTTGGAAGTTGCACGAGCATTCGGGTTATTGTTAATCCGTCTCAAAGGGAAACGAGGTGCTTTGGGGCCCCTTTCCATGGGTATAGTGGGTATGCGAAGTGGTTGATCGGTTGGGATAGTACTCGACGTAGTACTCGACGATCGGTCGGTAGGTGTTGCCTCTGGGGCGGATCCGTATTGATTTCGACGGGTTTGAATATTGACATCATTTGACGACATCATAAGCAAATGGTGAGTGTTGGACTCTGCATGCTGGTAGTCAGCTGTCGCGTAAGTGATTTGCTGCTGTGTTGCAACGGATCCTTGAGGGGGATCATTTGGACGAGTGTTTACCGTGCCTTGGTTAGGTAAGGGATTTTGCAATATCATGGGTTGTTGCTGAGAAGGAGGTGCTAGTTGTGCAGCATGTCCTTGTCATTGGGAGTCGTCGATCCAGAGTTGACGCGCTCGATCTAAATGGGGACAATTATGTGTGTAATGGCCGTAGACTCCACATATGGAACATGGATGGTTTGTTCTCAAGTTATTATTTTTAGCCTGTTTTGGTGGACGATCAGGATTTTGGTTGGGGGGAGCATCGTTATTGTTGTTTGGAGGATTAGGTGGTGGTGCACCTTGGTTATGTTGTTGGTTGTTTCCACGGTTACATCCTCTTCCGCGGTTTTGTTGACCTCCTTGTTTACGCTGGTTGTTATGGTTGGGAGGTTGGTTTTGCTGTGCGTACACATGCCCTTGGGAAGTAGGTGGGTTTTGAGGTCATGCAGGCTTAGGAGCAGGTTGCGGTGGGTAGTAAGCAGGTGGGTTATGAGGTGGACCTATTGCATGTTGTGGTTGTGGGTAACCTGGAGCTGCTGGAAGTGTTGGATCAAGAGGTGCTGCTTGTTGAGGATAATAAGCCACTTGGGCTTGTGGTTGAAACGGAGTCTGATGGGCCTGTTGGTTATAATATGGAGTTGGCGCATAAGCTGATGGTGCTTTCTCATAACACTGTGGTGGACATGAGGGTCCATGAGTGTGGTGGGTGTGTATTACTGGAGCATACGAAGTTGTAGCCCCAGAATGAGATGTAGTTGTAGAAAGGTCTGGGGAATTGTTTATACTCATCATGGTAAAAGGTTTGTTTTGCGCCATAACCTGGCCGATAATACCGTCGGTGGCATGGGATGCCCCCGGCGTGTCGTGGTGGGATGGATCGCCATGCGGAGCGTCAGGTAAAATAGTGTATAGATATCCAGACTGGGCATACATGAGTTCGAATTGCTGAGCTTTTAAGATGGCTTCTTCTTCTGACTGGGGTTGTTCAGAAGCTACATCTTTGGCTATAAGGGGGAGGAGTGATTTTAGGAACTAGTCCAAAAAGATTCGGTCATCAAGTTTTATCTTGCAGAGGCTACAACACTTACGCCACTCATGGATATGATCAGTGATGTGTGTAGCGGTGTTCTGTCTACAAGATAAAAGTATTTCCACTCCTGCATCATAGCATACAGTTAGTTGAAAGAACTGAAGGAACATTTGATGCGAGGGATGTAAAAGTGGGATGGGTCCCATGTGGCTGCTCAATGTACCATTTGGCTGTAGAGCCGGTGAAAGTTCTTTGTAAAAGTATCAGTCTGATGGAATCATCTACTATGGAGTTAGAGGAACACCATAGGTGAAACGACATGATATGGTTTTGGGGATCTTCCCCAGCTTTTCCTTCAAATTTTGGGATATCTGAGGGAAGCTTTGTGGGCATGGGGGGCCATGCAGGGTCATGTCTGATAGGGTCATTGGTTAACCTTGGTAGGTCTGGTACGTTCAGACTAGCCATGTATGGCAGACTAGCAGATGGGTGTGGCATAGTCACTATGGTATAATTGCTAATGGTAGCATTATGGATTGGTCCAGTGCCCCCTAGGGGTATGCCAGATGTGAAAGGAATGTGCCCCCCAGTCGATGTGGTATGGGAGGGGCTTGTGCTCCCAAGTGCAACATGGGTTGCAGATGGGTTAGGAATGGTTCCAGTAATCACTGGGATCTGGGTAGTGGTGATGAGGGGGGGGGGTGACACCCATGTTGGGCATACCTAAAATAGGTGGTGGTCCTGTGTTGGGCATGCCTAGAGAGGGTGTGGCCCCCATGTTAGGCATGCCTAAGGGGGTTGTGTATACCGTGGTTGGCACAGTAGTAGTGGGGTTTGTTGATGTAGCTCCAACAACACTGGTGAAAAGGGGGTCATATTGTGATCCAGCCATGGGGTTGGTTGGTGATGTCTCGGTACGGTGTTCGGATTCAACCTCAGAATCAGATGTAAAATGAGGCATTTCAGAATCGGATGACTAGGTCCTATGCCGATGACGTGTGGAGTCAAGGGATAATGCTCTACGTATATGACATGTGGAGTCAAGTGTACCGAACTGAGGGGGTTCACCCTAAAAATGGCGGGATTATCTTAAGTTCTCAATGGTGAGAAATGTGTATAAATGCCAATGGATGGTGGTGAGATAAAAAACTCAAGACCCTAATGCCACAATGTGTGCAGAAGGGGAGTGAAAAAAAATGGTTCTCAGGCCAACAACCAACCTCAAAAGCGCTTATTATAACAGCTATGCTATAATAAGTGGAGGAATCAAGAAAAGTGGTAAGAATACCAAAAATCAAACGGTTCCTGGAAAAAAGTGGTGCTTACTAGACCAAGGGGGGCAGCAGAGCATGCAAACGCATAACTAAAAGTGGTATTATGACTCAACTAAACATATCCTCTGCAAGGTGATGAAATCCAAGTTAGACAATATGGGTAGTGGAATCAAAGGCTAGATATCCCCCTACTGGGAGGGACACCGGGTAGACAATCCTAAAAATTTGTCACTAAGATACCTCGTTTATGACACGTTCGGTCGGGTGAATCTGCAGTTTGGTTCTATCGCCGTTGTACTCCCATACGGGTGGTACACCGAGAACTGCGAAAGGTACCCTTCGATTATTGAATGGATAGCAGTATTCCACTCAGGCTTCCGGAACCAGTCTGGATACTTCAACCCTCCTAAGGGAGAGGCCTTCCCAATAAATTGGTGTATAACCATGTCAACAAATAATAAGGGATTTTTGGGACCCTAAAAGTCAAAACACTATGTCTCAGATGTAAATAATTGAGGGGTGTTATTGGAACACCTATCCCCCCAATCCTACCTAGCTACAAGATTCTTTAAGTGTTCCCCAAGTGGGGTTAAAGTGTTTATTGAGTATAGGTAGATTTTAAGGCTCAGTTAATTAAAAATGTGGCAGATTGGGTGCAAGTGTAATTATTTAACTGAAAATGAATTTGCCTCGCTTGGGCAATTGATTACAAATTAAAAACAAGACGATTCCAATTTTCAAAAAATAAAGGCGTTTTCTGAAATGTAAATGCTTTAACAAAAATACTTCAAAAACTATGGATTTTCGAAATAATTTTTAAAATGAAAGCAAATAACATAAAATTTGCAAGAAATAAATGGATTTCTAAACGTTTGCTTGGGAAAAACTATTGAGCAAATTTGAAGTGAAATCTATGATCTAAACAGAGTGCTTAAAAAACCTTTCTTTCACTTGCTGAAAATGTTTAAAAAGATTTTAATGGAGCATATGGAATAGAAAACGATTTACTATTGTTGTAATAATGCAGGAAAAATTAATGCTGGAAAATAGGCTAAATGGACAAAAAATGCAGCAAAAATATTTTCTAAAAATTGGGCCAAATGAAAAATAACAGCATCACGGATTTTAGGGCAAAAGCCGCGATGTGCATCACGGGTTTGAGCCGCGAAGTCGCGATGTGCAGCGCGCAAAAAGGCCACGAAGCCGCGATGAGAAGCGCGGAAAAAGGCCGCGAAGCCGTGATGTGCAGCGCATAAAAAGGCTATGAAGCTACAATGTGCAGCACGGAAAAAGGCTGCGAAGCCGCGATGTGCAGCACGGAAAAAGGCTGCGAAGTCACAGCGCGCCGAGCGGAAAACGGCCGCGAGGTCACAATGAGCCGGAAACGAAAGCGAAAAATGAAATTTCAGTCTGTTAAATGCTACAAAAAGGGCCAACAACTAGGGTAGCAATGAATATGCTGTCTAGTATGGCAGATCTGCTAATTGGAATGGTAAAAACAAGTAAAAAACTAAGATCTAAAGCAAAAAATTTAAAGTTCGAAACGAAGCGGAGTCACCAAAAACTATTGCTTGGTTTTTCAACCAAGCATGTACAAGAGATGCACCTATTAACAAAGTAATAGCAGTTTCGAATGAAAAGCAAAAACAATTATAAATTTAATCTAACATTAACATAAACATGTGTAAATAAACAAGAACAAAATCAAGAACAATAAGCAAATAGATCCATGGAAGAACAAGATAAAAAATAATAGATTTTTTGTATTAGCTCAAAGGTGAGGATGTTTGGTGTTGAGCAGCTCCAAGGTTGAGGTGCTCCAAGCTCCAATGGTCTCTTCTCCAAGATGCTGAAATGGGGATTCTTCAAACTCACAATGGGAGGCAATGGCTCTCAAAAGGAATTTGGCAGCATAAGGATAGGATGAAATGTGGATGGAAAGTGAGGAGCCCCTATCACCTTTTTATAATTTTTGGTGATGGGGAATACCATTATGGTTTTGAGGAAACCAATGGTATTAACAAACATGGTTTAGGTCTCTTTTTCCCTCTTTTTCCTTTTTTGAATATTTTTTATATTTTTATTCCCTTTTAAGATTTTTTGGAAATTTTGGACCATTTTTGAGGGTTTTTTGAGGAAAAATATATATTTTGAGGAGAAAAAAGGTTTATTGTGGTGTTTTGGTGACCTTTTGATGGTTTTAGAAGCTCAAATGGTGGAAAAGTGGACAAATGGGTCATGTGAATAAGGGAATGAGCTAGTGAGCACTTTTTGGGTGGTAACAATGGTGGGGACTCCTATTCTGAAGGTAAACAACTATATTGTAAGCCTCTTCCCAAAGAAAGAAAGGAAGACTCTGATCATGAAGCATAGCTCTCGCTGCTCCAACAATAGCAACCAAATATATGAAAATGACCAACCTCGAGCTTCTTGCCTATGAACATCTCCTCAGGAGTCTTTCTCCCCAAGGCACGGTGGGGACTCCTGTTCTGAAGGTAAACAACTGTACTGCAAGCCTCTTCCCAAAGAAAGGAAGGAAGACTCTGATCATGAAGCATATCTCTCGTTGCTCCCACAATAGCCTTGTTCTTCCTTTCAACCACTCCATTATGCTCAGGAGTATATGGAACTATCAATTGTCTATGTATGTCCTCCTGTCTGCAAAACTCATTGAAATCATTGGAATTATACTCACCCCCATTGTCTGATCTCAGAACCTGAATTCTCCTCTCTGTCTGATTCTCCAAAAGAGATTTGAACCCTTGGAAGTTTCGCAAGACATCAACTGACTTCTTGCTCCTCAAGAATTAGATCCAGGTTTTCCTGGAATAGTCATCGATGAAAGTCACATAATACTCAAATCCTGTCAAGGAAACAAATGACATAGGACCACATAAATCTGAGTGAATCAAATCAAGCACCTCTGCTGACCTGTTGTCACTGCTCGGAAAAGAAATATTCGTGTACTTTCCCAAAGCACACCCTCTGCATACATCATTGTGCTCTGTGTTGAAATCTTGTAGACCTGTAACCATACTCCTCAACAATATCAAATATGGATGATGCAAATGGGTCATCCTCCATGCTATAGCTCGCAAATCTCACTGTTGCTACTGTGTGCCAAAGCATGCTGGGGCTGAAATAAGAGCTTGTATAGTTTCCCACATCTAACCCCAATGTCCAAAGAGGTATATGGTCCTACAGTATTGGGGAATATACGCACATGTCCATCCATGAAACAAACCCCAAGACCCCTATCCTCAATAGTGGAAATTGATACCAAATTCTTTTTCATCCCGGGGATAAACAACTCATCCCTCAAAATCACAGGACTCATGGAATCCCTTTGAAAATTAATTGTACCACGACCAACTGCTATGACAATTGTGTCATCTCCCAGTACAACCTCCACATTTAGACTTGTCTGAAATCTCGGAGAACATCTCTCGAGCACCTATCATGTGACTCGAAGCACCTGTCATTAGTTCTCTGATATAAACTAGTCAAAGCATCCCACAATTTATATGCACGGTATTTACCTGAAATATGTGGAATATGTTGATGTATATGTAACTTCAAAATGTATTTCACCTATGTATATTGTACTCCTATAGAGATGTTATTATTCCTCTATATGGAAGTGTCGTCATTTGCATTGACAAGTGTCGCAAGTGTCATAACTTGTTGTGATAGGCTATTAGACCACCAAGTGTGGGGTCGGGCCTAATTAGTATAACCATGGGTTATTAGACTGGGTTAGACAAGTCGGCCCTGCTAGGTTATTAGGAATGATAGGTCATGTATAAATAGAGTGCGGGAGGCACTCTATTTGATCATCTCATTATTCACTTCTACACTACTCAAAAAGTGGCACACTAGCGGAGGAGGAGGTTCAGCTGCTAGGAGGACTATCTTTGTGTACTTTGATTATATCATTGCTCTTTCTATCTCTGAGGAAGTTGTGGGGTTCTTCACCTTTATGGTTTTCCCAAGTTAAACTTTGTGTGTCTATTGTTTCATGTGATTTCTTGGTGTGATTGATATGCATTGTTATACTTGATATGTTGTACATGTTATTCTCTCAATAAAGATCCTAGAGTATGTTGAATTAATGCTAAAATATTAACATGGTATCAGAGCTAACCTGAGAAGAAGACACTGTGCAGTTGCAGAAACTAGGTTTTCCTATTTATTGAGTTTCTCTCCACATATTGTGAAAAGCAGTAGGGTATTTTTACTCTCCTCATCAAGGCACATCTTTCTGTCCAATCAGAATTCAATTCTGGGCACTTTCATTTTTGGCCCTAAAATTTAGGGTTTCCACAAAAATAGGAATTTCGAAAATATGAGGACATAGCTGGACGATCCTTGGAAAATCAAATTTTAGAGATTTGGATCGATATTTTTGGTTGGGTGAAGCTCTGGTAAACTCAAACCCTAATTCAAGGTCCTCCCTAGTGAATCTAGGAAGACTAAAAGGCATTTCTGAAGGGTGAAAGTTTGCAGATTTCAAATTCTGAATATACCAGGCTAATTCGCTCATCAAGGCGCATCTTTCTATAATTTCAGAAAGTTGAAATTCACATTTTTAATTTTTAGGGTTTCTCTAACAAACCCTAATCCAGCACCAGATCCAGATTTCTGCAAATCAAGTGGTAAGACCTAAATCTTTTATATTTCCATTTGAAGTACTCTTTAAGATGTCTCACCACACCAAGATTGAGGATAAGCTTGAAGGGGCCGATAACTTTTGAGCAGGGAAGTATAGGATTGGGTTAATCCCGGAAGAAAATGAATTGGATACTTAGATAAGTGAAGAGGTCCCTATCCCAAAGGGAGAAGAGGCTAAGGCCTTACATAAGATGAATTTGGTCCAGGAAAAGAGGATCATTGCTGATTCTATCAAAGACCATCTCATACCACATGTGTCATCTCTAAAGACACCCAAGGAGATGTTTGATTCCTTAACCAAGCTCTTTGAAGGGAAGAACATAAATCGGAAGATGACTCTGTGGAACCAATTGAAATGGGTAAAGCTTCAGAATAGAGAGACCATTCAATCCTATTTCTCTAAGGTCTCTCAGATAAAGGAACAACTTGAAGCTGTGAATGAAGTAGTAGATAATGGTGAAGTTGTCATGACCACATTGAATGGCCTACCTAGGTCATGGGACTCCTTCATCCAAGGAATCTGTGCAAGAAGGAAGTTGATCTCTTTCAGTAAACTATGGGAGGAATGCTCACAAGAAGAAGCAAGGATTGTGGGTCAAGAAGAAAAGATGGGAAATGAAGATCAAGCTCTCACAGCACACACCAAGAAAGGAAGGTCAAAGAGGGAGCATTCTCATAGCAAGAAATATTCAGACCACCATCAACATAAAGATAAGAAAAATCTCAGATGCTTCACATGTAATGATAAGGGACACTTTGCTTCAGATTGTCCTAAGAACAAAAAGAAAAGAAAAAACAACTTCAACAAAAGGAAGAAGAACAACAAGAAGAGATATCATGTTCATGCTGCCGAGGATGATCAACCTCCCAAGAAGAAGGCTAAAGCAAAAAGTGATGACTCATCTAGTGAAGATGAATATGTTCTAATATCTACTCTGACAGGTACTATCTCTCATGGTTGTAATGATTGGCTTATTGATAGTGGGGCTTCCAAACACATGACTGGGTTTAAAGAATCTTTTGCAAATCTATCTGAACATGAGTCACCCCATAAGGTGAAACTTGGGGATGACTTGTTAGAAAAACAGGATCGCAGAGCAATAACAATAAACAGAAATGAAAATATAATCACACATACACATTACAAGAGAGACACAGATATATCGTGGTTCACCCAACTTGGGATACGTCCAAACTGAATTTTCCAGTCCTTATTATTATTACCGTCTAGCAAGGTGAAGGGATACAACCTGCAGCACAACCGCTGCACTTCCTCTTCTCTGTTTCACAGTCTCTCTCTTGATCTCAGAGATCTTTACAATGCATAAAACCCAATACATCATCCACTCTAGCCGTATTACAATGTCTTTATTTTATAAGGGAAATACAATGGGAAAATACCATGGTATACCCAAAACCATGGGGGGGCGATGCCCCCCCACACCCCCCCGTTGGGGTGACTATAGAGTCCACCTACATATCATATAAAACTGGGGTACAAACACGGCTTATACAATATCATCTATGAGACTAGAAGATCTGGCTCCACAACCAACATGACTGTCAATACCCCATTAAGGGAAGTGGTGAAGCCTCCTACAATCTAGACTCTGGGAAGTCTTTGAAGATGAAATATGTTCTATATGTACTTGGGCTCAAGAAGAACTTACTCTCCATATCTGTATTGGATGCAAAAGGTATGAGGGTTGCATTTGTAGATGGCCAAGTACTAATGTGTCCAAAGGATAAAACTATAGATGACGCAGTAGTGATTGGAGAGCAAGAGGGAGGATTGTACAAACTAAAGGGACAACCTGAACATGCCATGGTACATGAATCCATGGAGCCAAGTGAACTTTGGCATAGAAGGCTTGCTCATGTACACTATAGGGCACTACCTATTGCAAGCAAAGCGGTAGAAGGTATTCCTGAAATCAAGACAAAGCATGAAGGGGTTTGCAAAGGATGTGCAAAAGGAAAGAATATTAAGAAGGCATTTCCAAGCAGTGAAAGAAAAGCTAAATAAATCTTGGAAATTATCCACTCCGATGTATGTGGTCCGATGTCATCCAGTTCTCTGAGTGGGTATGTATACTATGTCTCTTTCATTGATGATTTCTCTAGGAAGACTTGGTTTTACTTCTTGAAGAACAAAGATGAAGTGTTTGATAAGTTCAAGGAATTCAAAACCTTGATGGAAAATCAAACCTATAAGAAGATCAAGACATTCAGATCCGACAATGGTGGAGAATTCACTTTAGGTGATTTCAAGAAACTATGTAGTGATTCAGGGATTAAGAGGGAGTTGACTGCTCCCTACAATCCACAACAGAATGGGGTTGCAGCAAGAAAGAATAGAACAATCATGGAAGTAGCACGGGCAATGTTGCATGACCAGGATCTGCTTATGCATCTATGGTCAGAAGCATCCAGGACAACTGTATATGTGCAGAACATAACACCTCACAAGATATTGGACAAAAAGACACCAGAAGAGGTATTCTCTGGTAAGAAACCTAAAGTCAGCCATCTCAGAATATTCAGTTATCTAGTATATACACATGTTCCAAAGGAAAAAAGAACAAAGCTATATCCTTCAGGAAAGAAGCACATCTTTGTGGGGTACAGTGAAAGCTCAAAAACTTACAGAATATACTTTCTAGGGTTCAAGAAGATTTATGTCAGCAGGGATGTAACATTTTATGAAGACTCATCTTTGATCAAGTCAAGGAAGGCACCTGTTGAAGATCATTAAGAACCAAAGGAAACCAAATTTCAAGACACCACCATGAATGAAGCAATTCTAGAAGCAGATCATGAAGTTGAAGATCCACAAATACCTGTAGATCCACCCCGTGAGAACTCTCACAAGAGGAAACCAGCATGGGCTAGAGAGCTCATTCACGATGCATAAAGGTATGGTATTCCAGAAGAAGAACACAGAGCAAAGAAGAGGACTAGATCACATACCAGCTATGTGGCCTTACTCTGTGACATTATGAACAAAGAACCTTCCAGTTATGAAGAAGCAGCAGAAAAGAAAGAATGGAAGGATTCCATGGTCGAGGAATACCAGTCGATCATGAAGAATGATGTTTGGGATGTGGTCCCAGGACTTGGAGGGAATTCTATTGTGACTTCCAAGTGGATCTACAAGATCAGGCATGCTGCAGATGGCAGTTTAGAAAAGTACAAAGCAAGATTTGTAGCTCGTGGCTTCTCCCAGAAAGAGGAAATAGACTATGAAGAAACCTTTGCTCCTGTATCCAGGTACACTTCCATCAAGTCAATACTTTCCCTGGCTGCAGTGATGAAATGGAAGATACACTAGATGGATGTCAAGACAGCTTTCTTGAATGGTGCAGTCGATGAGGAAGTGTATTTGGAGCAGCCACTTGGTTTTGAGACACATGACAGGGATTCACATGTGTGCATGTTGAAGAAATCCTTGTATGGCTTGAAGCAAGCTCCTAGGACTTCGTATGGTAGGATAGACAGCTTTCTATCTAGTTTGGGATTTACTAAGAGTAAAGAATATTCCAACCTTTATTACAAGGTTGGGGAAAGCAATCTTGTGATACTACTTCTGTATGTGGATGACCTTTTTGTTACAGGTGAGGATGGATTGATTGCCGAAACCAAGAGGAAGCTTGCTGCCGAGTTTGAGATGCAGGACTTGGGGATAATGCACTATTTTCTAGGCATGGAGGTGTGGCAGAGTGCAGATGGAATCTTCCTTGGACAAGGGAAGTATACAGTAGAGATCCTGAAGAGGTTCGGGATGATGGACTGCAAGGCCATGGCCACACCTATGGCATCGAACCTGAAGCTTCTGTGTGATGCTTCATCTGAGCCGGTTGATGTCACAGTGTATCGTCAGATGATTGGGTCCTTGATGTACCTGACGAACATGAGACCAGATATTTGCTTTGCAGTGAACACATTGAGCCAGTTCCTTTTGGATCCAAAAGGTGTGTTATAGCTTAAAATGACACTTCTCCGTCTGTGACGACACTTCTTGAGATCAAGTTTAGTCACACAACAGGACACTTGTGGATTGAAGGGTCATTTGGGACACTAAAAATGGTTGAAATTACCTCACTTCTGGCCCATTTGATCGTTATAACCCTTAGGAACACTTTTCCAGACCAAACCATCTCCTGAAAATCATCAGAAAACCCTGTTTTTGGCCATTTTCCCCCCAAAACGCTGGTATTTGATGCATAGAGTAGGGCATACTAGGATGTGTGCGTGATTATTATGCCTATGGAGTAGGGAATGTGCACGACTATCATGCCTGTAGAGTAACGCACACCTTGAAAAATGCACTGGTTTGCAGTAGGAAGAGTAGGGCACTTTCGTGTACTAGTCAAAATCTTGAATTTTGGTTAAAATAAGTTGGTTTGGCAACCTTCTGTTCAATTATAACTGCTTTTCCTCTCCTTCATTGACTATATAAGGATGGTAGAAGGGCCATGTGAGGGGACCAAACCTATAACAATGTTATGCTGGAGGATTGGAGATCCTCATCCACCTCTCTTGTGCCTTAGTTTCTAATAAACCCTAGCACAGTTGATTAGAGGCTAGGATCCTTGGAGAACAGAAGTAGGAGACCTTGAATCTAGGTTTCATGAAGTGCCAAGCTTGAAGGAAGGTATAATTCTATGCACTTGCTTCATTCATCAATAAAGATCAGACGTTCTTCCCTTTCCAAATATGACCTATTTATGTGTGTCTCAAGTTTGATTACAGTTTGATTATAGTTTGATGTCTTATTATGTCATGGATATCAGTCTTATATATGTAGTCAAATGTATTTGAGAAAGGTATGAAGTTGTTTTGCAGGTGTGGGCATTGCGACACCGAATAGCATTGAAGAGCAAGAAAGGAAGGCTAGGATCAACCTTCTGAATAAGGTGCATCTATTTCTAACCTCAATCTTTTTGCTTACTAGTTGTACTTTCAGAACATTTATAGGTCTATCTTTCATCCTTGTAAGTTGGTATTTTCTCCCCTAAACTATAGGTGTATTCCCCTCACAATAGAATTGCAACTCCGCTGGGGAAAGCCTATCTACTTAGGGGTATCCAAGATCATTTATTTAGTTTTGTTTGATGGTCTTTGTTCAATTTCTTGATTAGAATCAGTTATTAAGTTCTGTTTGAACCTCCTTGGCTCTTACAGACCCTTCCTAGCGCTTGAAAACCCTTACTGTCTCAGGTGTGGGGGCTTTTAACCCTATTTTTCAACTTTTCCCATATGTGCACTACTGTTGTGCAACACAGTAGCACATTCCCCTGTTTTGGGCGTTGGTATTCCTCATACATAGTAGCGCACACATTTTGGGTTTGATTTTTTTGAGACTTAACCTGTTTTGGGGGCTGTGGCTGCATTTTTTGGGGTCCCTGATGACCCTAGGTCTAAATTAAACCACTGTAAGTGGTCTCCTATCCTTGTACTTATCCTATTTTCATGATTTGGACATCCTTTGAGCAATTTGGGATTGTTTGGAAAGTTTTGGGGCTTGTTGACCCAGGTTGGGGGTTGTGGACCAGTTTGGTGTTTTGTACCCTGATTTGAGTCTGACTGAATCTACTTGCTCCATTTCCACTGGATTTGAAACCTATTGAGTCTACTTGACCATGTTTGTATCTATTTGAGTGAAATTTCTCTTTAGATTGGTTTCTTATCCTCCCTTATGCTTTTAATTTTCTTTTTGTAGTGAAAGTTCAAGTGTCTTTGCTATTGTTCAGGACCTTGACTGCACTGTTTATGTGCATACCTAACTTTACTAAACCATACTTCTTTGTAGTTCATTTTATTTGTTTGGGTTTAAAAGTAGTTTTCATACGCTTTTTCCAATGGTTGGTGTTTGTGCCAGAAATTGTTACTAAGGCTAGGGTAACAAGCCAACACAATCTCAAGAGTAAAACTCAAATCAAACTAGGGTTTAGGGTTTTGTTTTATGTTTTTTTGGTCATAAACTTCAAGAACATGCAGGGAATACATTCAGCAGATAAGCAACAACTAAATCATACACATATACCGATAAAGATGCATATATATCACAAAAAATCCAACAAAAGACTGTATTGAAGTTCACACATAAAGGACAACCAGTACTAGAAAATACACATTAACCAACAATGAACTGTCATTCATGAAACTAAACAAGTTCAAACATGAAGCCAACACAGACCAAATGAATGGGGAAGAGTCATATATTCATAATTTCATCAGTAAATGCATATAAGAGTTACAGTACCTATCCCTGAATAAGTCTGAAAGTACAAGCAGCTAGCAGACCTCCTGATGCTCCCAAAAATCAGAACCCTCACAATGTTTTGCCCTCCTTTCTAAATAGTTCTCTTCTCAAAAATAGTTAGGTTTTTCCTCCTAACTCTCCATCGAATCACTAGGCTAGGTAAAGTAAAATTTACACTTTTTACAAAATTACAAGGTTGCTAAAAATAGCACATTCTTAACTAAAACCAAAATACTTATCTTAAATAACCCCTAACTAATAACTGCCTCATATCTCCTTCGCTGCCTCCACAAGAAGAGATATACCATCTGGACTTGAAGACCTTTTCTTTGTTCTTTTATGCTTCTTCTCCATATCAGCTATCTTTTTCTGAAGGTCTTCATTTTCCTGCTGTAAACTTTCAACTGTCTTTTCCAGCTCTGAACAGTGCCTGTCAGAAGCCCTTTTCCTTTTAAGTGCTTCCTTTGCATCAGCCACTAGTTCCTGAAAATTGTCATGAACATCCTGGAGATCTTCTCTTAATATTCTATTGGCCATCATCAAACCATCGTTGACCTCCTGCATATAATTCATTTGGTGCTTATATTGTTTGACAGTCTTCTATAAATTTTCCCTGTCAGAATTAGCTATTTTCTCTATTGCAGAATCTTGCTCTTCATTAGGTTTCCAAAGAATGTCAAACTTCTTGAAGATTTCTGCTTCTTTTGTCAACAGCTTCTCAGAAGTGTCTTCAATGCTGGGCTTTGGATCTTCTTCATCTGCTGCTTCCACTGAATTAATCTCTTCCCTTAAACATGGCTGCAATTTATATATTTCTGATTTGTCATCATCCATGGACTCTTCATCTAAGATAGTCACCATATCTGTGTTTAATTTAGGATTTAACAACTTTTTCATATTTAACCTCAACTTATTTTTCGACCTAGTTTTAGGTCTCCAGAATGTAGTTGCCTCTCCCATCATCTTCAGTTCTTTCCCTTGGTACTGAACAACAGCTAATTCCACCACTTCCAGCTTGTTTCTTTTCCTGTTAGGCCTTGTGGTTTTGTTATCTGAAGCTTGAACTTCTTCAATTTCAGTTTTGACTTTTATCTCAGAAATAGGTTGTTCTTCTTCTAACAAATATCCTTCATCATCTGAAAGAATTGTGATGGGACTTTTTGGATGAATGTGGATCTCTTCTTTATCTACAGGAACCATTTTAATGTCAACCTTTTTCTCCTCCTGAGGATCTGTTATAGATGCTGGGTTCTTTTCAAGCAATTCCTTTTTGTCTTCAAACAGTGTGAACTTGCTTTTAGGGTAATCTGAAACCACTTTGAGCTGACTGTCATCCTGTCTCTGTCCTACTACCTGCTCTATCACCTTCTTGGCTTTAACCTCATCTTTCCTTATAGATTTGACTGAGTGACCTAACTTTTTCATCATTACCTTCCCCTTGTCAGTCTGTCTCTTTGGTTGTTGGTCTTCTTTTTTAGGATGGACATTTGACCAGAACAAAAATAAATCCCAAGTCCTTCCCTCACGTTGCAACACTGTGGTGATGATCAATTTAATGAGACCATGATGAAAAAGTGACTGGGAAGTGTGATCATCATGTTGCTTTATCTTGCTTGACATCTTCTGCAGGCTTTTTAAGAAAAAGAAGGGCAGGTTCATTTTAGAAACTCCTGCTATGTGTTGAAGGAACCTGAAATGATATTTAAATACAAGTGAATATCTTCCTTCACAGGTCACATAACTTTGAAGTATCCTTATGGGCTCAATCCACTCCTTCCTGAGATTTTGAATGAGGATACCCTTGTTCCAGTCAGGAGTCACATTAGGCAACAGGTACCTTTGGGGTTCAAACTCAAAAGGAAACTTTTTAAACCAGTGCTCACCCTCATTGTTGATCTCAGTAGCTTCTGCTATTAACCCCACGGTCAATTTGAATTTCAAAGCATCCATCATAATCATATCATTTTTAAGTCCCTTAGCAAACTTGCAGGACGCCTGAGCATTGAAACCATCTATCTTCTTGAAAAACTTCAACCAACCTGCTTGCTGAAACAGTTCCGCACAGTCAGGAAGCTTCTGAATCCAGGTTAGGTCTGTGGGCCCAGCCCTGTTGATCTTACCACTTTTGCCACTTTTCCCCATATTCTTCTTTCAGAAAACAGAAACAGTCTGGCTTTAGGTTTCAAAAATGTTTTGGTAAACTGGTTTCTTGTGCTTTGAGCTCCTTCAAAATTTGCTACACACTCCTGGACAGGCCTTCAAGTTCAACGTTCCCTTATCTCAACCATACAACTAGGTCTGAATATGAAAGCCGACATGTTCTCCAAGCAATTGAACATGGTTCTCCAAGCAAGTGATTTCGCACATCATAACAATTTTCAACAGCTTTCAAACCACTTAAACAAAACAACAAAACACCTTCTGTGTAAAAAATGAGCATAACAAATCAATCTGTGAGTCCTTTCAATGCTATTTCCTGTAGATTCTGATTTACAATAGCATTAGGTCATGAGAAGAATTCATTCAATTAGCTCATTATAACATTCTGCATCACTATCAGAGTTTTTGAATGTATAGGAGAGCAAATGATAAACGATCTTCGTTCGAACTGTCATTAAAATTTCACAGGATGAATACTTTAAACTTAAGACTACTTTGCTGCTCTGTTCATGCAAATTCCTCATAGTAGCTTCAGATATCTATTTCTGTGGTGAAGTGTTTATTTTATGACCTATTCTATCATCTCCAGCAACCAATTTCTCCAGATAATCGTGCAGCGAGAAAGACCCAAATTTTCCAGTTATAAGGGTTTGTATCGGAATACCTGTCAATTACTCATCTGTCATGGCTTAAAGCTTCGTTTTGGGGTATCCACGGTATCTTTTTATGAGAATAGGTGTCTTCATATTATCTCTTTGACTGCTGGTAAATGAATTTGGAGGCCCTAATTCTCGCTGGCGTTAAAAAACACTTGTCTTCTCTTCACAGCAACACAATCCACCTTTTTAGCAGTTAACTCCTCTTCACGAACACTCCTCTCCTAAAATAATGCGTGTAGAAAGAGAAATTTGACAGCTTAGACTGGGATTTGCTGGTTTTTGTCCAACTGATTCCGCATACTATGTAATGATGAGCCTGCTTTGCTTCGTAACTGATAACCAACTAAAATCATGCTTAAGCTGCAGTAAACACCTGTTAAAACACTCACACAAGGCGATCAGTCACTCACATACTGCAATCATGATTGAAATCCGTTTGAAATTTGAAAAACAAAGAGCCGCGATATTCTTGTAGCGCGCCCTTTGTTAAAATTTTGTCTAGCGCTACAAGAATAGCTGACATGCCTTAATTTCGCAGTTTTTTAACTTTCTGCTAATTTGTCGGAGGTTTTAACAGTTACTTGGTTTAAGAAATAAGTCTAACTTCTCTCTAAACACATTAATGAATCAACTTTTGAAAATATGACCTTCTTTAACCCCCTTTGAAATATAAAAGATCAACCAAAATCAAATAAAACCTAAAAAGAATGGGCTCAAAACTTATTCAATTACCCATAGAGTTTCTAAGGAGACTAAAACTGAAACTTAAAACCAAAAATTTAACTGAGGTAGATTGAAAAACAAACTAAAACTAGAGAAAATAAATCAAAAATGGAGAAAAATTTACTGACTTAACAGTTGGCATGCATACATCAATAAGAATCTGAAAGTCGTATTGGTTGCTTTTACTGTTTCAATAAGGAAACGTGAAAGTTCTTTGCTTTTGCTTTGATAGTAGGTTACTTTCAAATTTAGTTTTGTTTCTCACCTTTGAAAAAGCATAAAAAATTTTGATTCATTTTCTGAGTAGAGTACCTTTGCAAGTGGCTTAAAGGATTTAAGAGTGCTTTGCAACAAAAAGAAGAAGTTTTCTTTTGCATACTTATTTGTTTGAGTAGCTGCATTCTTAGGTTTTGAGTTTTAATTTTGTACATTTAGACTTTATTTTTATCTTTTTGCATTCGAAAAGACTAAAAATTGCATTTGCACATGCATTCTAGATCGTATCTTTAAAACTTGCATTGAAAATCAAAGATTTGTTTAGTGGTAAACATTTTGATTTTAGTATTCTATCTCTATTATAACCACTCTCACACACCCACTAACTTTTTGAGTAAGCAAGTAACCTTTAAAATGAACCCTAATAAAATGTACTAGTAACATTTTCATTTCTAGGTTACACTATTCACCAACTAGCCTTGGTTAGGATCTTGGGTTTAAAACTCCTTAAACCACCCAAGATCACACATTACGCAAAAATAGTAGTTCGAGTATCGCAGATAAACCCACCTCATTCAAAACTTGCCTGGGATCTATGCAGTAGGTCTTGTGAGATCAGATTGTTGGGAATAAACCTCCTACTTTCTGTTTCGAGCATATACCAAGATCGAATCGCGTTTGGGGACTCTTTTGAGTTTCAGGCTCAGTTACCCTGCCCACGCCTTCTGATTCGACCAGAGTATGTTCCCCCAGGATATTTTGGTGTGGTGGTATCCTTAGTATCTGACCATAAAATCATACACAGGTGATGGCGGAGGGTTATATCTATTGTACCTAGGACAGACATGGGAGGAAATCCCTTGCAGGTCTTTGGGAGGGCGGT
Source organism: Larix kaempferi (assembly GCA_027924585.1). Classification (NCBI taxonomy): domain Eukaryota; kingdom Viridiplantae; phylum Streptophyta; class Pinopsida; order Pinales; family Pinaceae; genus Larix; species Larix kaempferi. The sequence continues at coordinate 28,781,200 of BSBM01000278.1, forward strand.
TGAGTGATTCTAGCGCTTGCACCCTTAGTCATTGTATTGTGGACCCCGGGTAACTGTCCTTCTTCCTTCGTTGATCTGTTATGGGCCCTCATCACCCGAGACTCTTCCCCGGAAGGCATCTGTTTTCCTGGTTTGATTTACTTAGGACCTTTTTTAGTGGCGTGCTCTTTGTGCTACTTGTCTTAGTTTTCCTTAGAGAACTTCTTGCTCATTTGAGCAAGAAACTATGTCTAGCATTCCAGTGAACGCCAATCAAGGAACCCCTGTTCCAGGGGATCCTTGTGTTGTTCCATTCATTGGAAACATTGGTACTCCCTTAATGGCTACTCTGAATCTTCCTGGATTCACTATTGGGCTTCAGTTTGGTTGTTTTCCACTACGAATGCCCTGCATGCTCCTGATGCTTCTTTTGTAAGAACCTCAAATAAAGAGCATCAGAACCTTGGGCCTTCTTTGCCAGTAACATCTTCTCCTCCTTCTACCTCATGTGGCGAAAATAGAAATACTAGTAACCAGTAGTATAAAAGTAATAGACTGAGGAAGAATAGGAAGAAGATGCCAAAACAAGGGGGCAACAACCCAGCCTCTGTAAGTCATACTGGGGGCAAGCACCCTGCCTCTGCAAATCATGCAGGGGGCACCTACCCAGCCTTTGGAGGTCATGGTAGGAGAAAAATTTTATTCACTGAAAATCACACTGAAAGTTTGTCTTCAACCACTGTGAGTCATGTTGAAGACACGTCATTGATCACTGCTAGTCATATTAATGACAAGTCACCAGTTCCTGTGAGTCATACTGGAGACACCAGATCAGCCACTACAAGTCATGCTGAGGGAGTTAACATTGTCGACAAACCAAATAAACAAAAGTATAAGTTCCCTTGCAAGTTTTGTGAGGGAGACCATCTTACTTACTTGTACCATGTACTTCCAGAAGTGCAAAAAGTGTGGTCCTTAGTTCAAAAGTCTTATGCTTCTAAGCAACCAGCCTCTGTAAGTCATGCTGGGGGCAAGCTGTCAGCCAATGCTAGTCATGCTGAGAGTACTGACGTTGTAAAGGAGTATCGACCTATAGGACAGAAACCAAAGTTCCCTTGTAAACTTTGTAAGGGAGATCACCTTACTCACCGATGCCCTGCCATTTCAGAAGCACGAAGAGTGTGGTCCATGTCTGAAGGAACCTCTCTTCCGAAGTTGTCTATAGATTCCCTACAGTCAGATCAACCTTTGGTTGATAAAGTGGTTGAACCAATGCAATCTTTGGTTGACCCCACTCTTCCTTCGGAGAGTGAAGTGATCGAATTGATGCAATCTTCGACCGATCCCATCAGTCCTTTGGAGACTGATGCACCTGTCCCTGAAGTTTTCTGCATTACCAGTTTGGATGTTCTTGAAAAAGGGGGTGCTTCATCTGTGCCAAGTGAACCCCTACCAAGCCCTAGGATTGTTTCCTTTGATTGGAATAGTCTAGCCAAACCTCATCTTCCTTCTTCGACATCTTTCCAGATAGAGGTTGATATCGGGAACCATACGGTTGATCGATGCATTGTTGATGAAGGAGCTTCTGTTAGTATCTTATCCACTTATGCTTGGAGAGATTTGGGTTTCCCTAATGTTATTCCAGCTGTTAATTGTCCGTTGACCTTCAATAGAAGACCTAGTGAACCGATCGGATTCCTCCGTTAGGTACCTGTTACTTTGGGTGGAAAAACAGTCTTAGTTGATTTTATGGTTTTAAAGGACCCTATGGACTTTGATATGATACTTGGGCATGATTATGTTTATGATATGCATGCTGTGGTATCTACGCTCTTTCATGTGATGCATTTTTCTCATAACGAAAGCATCGTCACTATCGACCAACTTGCATTCGTTGATACTCCTTATTACCCAACTGTAGACCAGTCTGATCCCTCATCATTAGGCACCACTATGTCACATGGGACTTATGTGGCATATTGTTCCTTGAGTTCAACTGCTACTGAGAAGAAGTCTCTGAGTTCATGCTTACCTTCTCGGGACTTAGTCCCATCTTTTGACCAAGTGACACCTCCATCTGAATGTTTGGATATGTGTTCTATCTGGGACGATATACTTCTTTCTGATGAAGTTTTCCTAGAGTCCATAGTACAGTATTCCATTCATTTGGATGTTGATCCAGTCGCAGTTATGTCTAGCCCTGGTTTGACCTTAAAGTCTGATCTTCCTACTGTTGATTTTTTGGACTCTCCTATAGATCCACAAATCGGTGTTCTTGCTGAGTTTGATTCTGCTTCTAGATTTTTCAACTCCCGTGATGATAAATTTGTTTCTATAGATTCCATCATGTCCTTCAACTTTGATCTTCATCCTGAAGTTGATCTTGTTGATTGTAAGTGCTTGGGCTTGGGTACCATAGAGTCTTCATTTGAAAACTCTGCCTTGTTTATGCCTGCTGTTGATGATAGTGAAGTTGAAAGTATTTCTACCACAGTGACTTGTATTGGGTCTTTCTTTACATATGTTTTAGATATGATCTTGGCACTTATGTTTCTTGGAGACAGGATTCTTAGTTGGATTTATACTTGCTTACTGGTCCTTTTCGACACCTTGTGCGACCATGTCAGGTATATTCGGAACTTTGCATATAGGTTTAGGCTTCCCCGCTGTTATGTTGCATTTGAACCTTTTTCCATCTGAATTCGCCATAGGATCGAACCTGTTGGATATTGGTGCGTTAGCCATCTCTTTATGCATTGTGCACTAGTACGACAGTAGAGCCTACCTAGCATGGGTCACCCTAGTCAGCACCTTTATGCCATTTTGGTGCCCATGCTGAGTTTTTCTCATAGGCTCGGGAGCCTTTTTAGATTCACCATGACTTTGAGAAGAAGCCTCATATCTTTCTTCCTCATATATTTCTGGCCATCCCTGATAAGGCTCCCATCTTTGTGTTCAAGTTGCATATGCATCTGTTATGATCCCGCTTGCGCTAATGATCTTGATGCCAGCTTCCACGCTTTTAGCTCGTTATATAAGCCTCCATCTTTGATTTCATTTCCGCTAAGCCCTTAATCATTTTTCCTTTGCAATTTGACACCTTTTACCTGGAGGAGACACACCCTGAGTGTCCTTATCTTTCTCATGTTCCTTGCATTAGGCATAGCTTTGTTCCATGTGCTTGGAGCTAGTTTCGCATGTCCGTGACACTTGTCTCCTCCCATTACGAGCATTCTTCTACCTTTACTTCAAGATCGTTAAAAACAATAAGTAGGTTTTGAGCATTCTTACACCTTTACTTCGAGCTCGTTAAAAACAGTAAGTAAGCTACAAGCATTCTTCCACCTTTACTTCGAGCTCATTAAAAAAAGTAAGTAGGTTTCAAGCATTTCTTTCATCTTCACTTCGATTTCGTTAAAAACAGTAAGGAGGCTATGAGCATTTCTTTCATCTTCACTTCGAGCTCATTAAAAGCAGTAAGGAAGTTATGAGCATTTTTCTATATCTCCTTTGAGCTCGTTAAAAACAATAAGGATGTCACGAGTTTACTTTTTTGGGCTCATTAAACCTTTACGGAAAAGATCCCTATGGAGTTCTTTTAAGCCCTTTTCAGACTCTTTAAATAGGAAAAGTTTACCAAGCATAGTTTTCTTTTCGGGCTCGTTAAGATAACTGAACTGACATCCACTTAGGTATAGAATTACCCCTTTTCCGGGCCTTGATGGATAATTTACGAAAAATGTATACTTTAGGTATATTTTGGTATGCGCTAGAAGAGTTCTTCTTCCATTATTTTACACTTTTTCGGGGAAGGAGACTAACTTTACGAAAAAGGACCTTTGGGGTCATCTTTATGGTTTTTAGACTCTTGAAATGTGAAAACACCAAGCGAGCATTCACCTACTTGGGCTCGATGTGAAATCCACGAGATGGTTGATAGAGGACTGTTTAAGTTCTTCAACTCTATAAGCAAGAAAACACTGCCAAGCACAGACCAATCTGGGCTCGATATAAAATCCACGGATAGGTGTATGGAGTTTTCTTCTAGGTTTTTCAGACTCCTTAAATATGAAAATATCGTCGAGCATGCTTTAGTTCTTTGTCAAGCTCGTTAAAAAATGAAAAAGGAAAGAGAAGGGAAAAATGTTAAAATATCTTTCAATATGATGGTAGCAAGTCAACTACCTCATTGAACAAAGCACCTGTTTTGTGTCTGTCAAACAAGTTGGGTTCTAGTGTTGGCCTTAGGATAAACCTGATCTCAGAGTTCTTACTCCTCCATTTGGTTAGTCTTCCAATCATATGGAGAATCTGTTAATGTATCCTACATTGCAGATTTACATCATGGTCTCTTTGTGTTAAAAGCTGCCTAAGTCACTCTTGCGTCGTGCTCACTGTTCAAGGATACAACCTATGTCGGCCATTCTGTAGTTTTCTTGACCTCATGCGTCGGCCATTCCTTGGTGTCAGTATGTTTCATCATGTGTTCGGTCCTACTCTAAATCAACTCATACCTATTAAGTGTCCCTCATGTTGGATGATGGAGGATGCTTTAAGGCCTCCCTTCCAATGGACTTCTTCCCATCGACTTCAACTCATTGTGCTTTGGAAATGAAGTTTAGAGTTTCGGTTAGTACCTTGGGTATTGCAGTCATTAGTGGCAGTTTCCCTCGCTATTGGATAGATGGGAATACATCAATGTCTCCTATCCAATGGATTCTTAAAGTGTTCGATGGTAAGACCATTTATTCACACTTGCTTGAATGTACTAGGTACCTTGGGTTCCATTTTCATTATTGGTGGACACCCTCGCGTTTTTTAACGGTATACATCAATGACCGGTAATCAAACGACACCTCCCATGTTCAACATCAACTCATTTATTCGCATGGATAGGTTTGTACCTTGGGTTTTTTTTGGATGAAGACCTTGGGATCCTCGATAGTATCACCTTATTTATGTTATCGCCCAAGTTGCGCAAGACTGAGCCAGACTCATTTTGGCTCTTGATGAGACATAGATCCATCTTGTTCTCTATGGCTATGTTCTCCAGTTTTGACATAGATCCACCTTGTATTTATGTAGCTATGTTTACACTTATGTTCCTCATGGATCCATGCTTTTATTCTAGTCGCCATGATATATGCATCTATATTTGGATCATTAGTGTATCCACTTGGAGGTCATGTTCCACTATTTGAACATGGACAGTTACTGTTAACATCCAAAAAGTTCTCACTAGCTCATTCCCTTATTCACATGATCCATTTGCCCACCTTTTCCACCATTTGAGCCTCTAAAACCATCAAAAGGTCACCAAAACGACCATAATACACCTTTTTCCCCTCAATATATATATTTTTTCCTGAAAAAAACACAAAAAACCCTCAAAAAGGGTCCAAAATTCCCGAAAAATATTAAAAGGGAATAAAAATATAAAAAATATTCAAAAAAAGAAAAAGAGGGAAAAAGAGACCTAAACCATGTTGGTTAATACCATTGGTTTCCTTAAAACCACAATGGTATTCCCCATCACCAAAAACTATAAAAAGGTGATAAGGGCTCCTCACTTTTTATCCACATTTCATCCTATCCTTATGCTACCAAATTCCCTTTGAGAGCCATTGCCTCCCATTTTGAGTTTGAAGATCCCCATTGAAGCTTTGGAGAAGAAGAGACCATTGGATATTGGAGCTTCTCAACCTTGGAGTTGCTCAAAACCCATCATCCTCACCATTTGAAGTAATACAAAATCAAATATTTTTCAAGTTATTGTTCTTCCATAGATCTTATTGTTTATGTTCTTAAATTCAGTTTTTTATTTCTTTTACACATGTTAATGTTAGATCTGATTATATTAGTTTATTCATAATTGTTTTTGTTTTATATTGAAACTGCTATTACAAGTTAATAGGTGCATCCTTGCACATGCTTGGTTGAAAAACCAAGCAACAGTTTTTGGCAACTCCGCTGGGTTTCGAACTTTAAATTTTTGCTTTAGATATTTATTTTAGTAGTTTTTCTCATTTAAAATTACAGATTTGCCATACTAGATAGCCTCTTTATTGCTTCCCTAGCCATTGGCTCTTTCTGCATCCTAAACAGCCCAAAATTTCAATTTTTGGGTTCATTTTTCGGCGACGTTTTCCTTCCGCTCCATCGCGGTTGTTTGGCTCTTTTCTGCGTGGCCCATCGCGACTGTTCGTCTCTTTTCTGTGCGGCCCATCACGACTTTTCAGTCGTTTTCCGCGCTACCCATCGCGGCTTTTCGGTCGTTTTCCGTGTTGCCCATCATGGCTTTTCGGCCTTTTTCCGCGCTGCCCATCACAAATTTTTCCCGTGATGCCCATCGCGACTTTTAGCCTGAAACCCGCGATGCCCATCACGACTTTTAGCCCGAAACCTGCGATGTAATTTTCTAGCAACGTGACTCAACTTTCAAACGGCCATATCTCCCTCTCCCGAACTCCGTTTGAGACGATTGTTTTTTTTTTGTGTTTTCGAACAAGGAATCCAAATATGCTATTAGATTTAAGAGATTTTTCATAGAAGTTTCTCTAATTTTTATTTTAGTGTTATTTATCATTTCAGTTCACCCATTTCGGCCCATTTCTTCCAGCCATCTTTCCTACATTTTTTGGACAACCCACTATTTAATTTTGCAGCATTAAAATCCATAAATTTATATTTTGTTATTTGCTTTACTAATCTTTTTTAAAATTTTCAGTTAAGTGAAAGAAAGATTTGTTAAGTATTTTTCAGGTTGTAAGTTTCATACTTTGAGAAGTTAGAACCATATTTCTAAATTGCTCCATTTATTTTTCCATATGTTATTTGCTTTACCTTACAAAACTTTTTAAAGAATCTATATTTTTTAAAAATATTTTTAAAGCATTTACATTTGAAAAGTAAAATGCTGGAAGGGGTATAGTAGCACACACCTTGAAAAATGCGCTGGTTTGCAGTAGGAAGAGTAGGGCACTTTCGTGTACTAGTCAAAATCTCGAATTTTGGTTAAAATAAGTTGGTTTGGCAACCTCCTGATCGGTTATAACTTCTTTTCCTCTCCTTCATTGACTATATAAGGATGGTAGAAGGGCCATGTGAGGGGACCAAGCCTATAACAATGTTATGCTGGAGGATTGGAGATCCTCATCCCCCTCTCTTGTGCCTTAGTTTCTGATAAACCCTAGCACAGTTGATTGGAGGCTGGGATCCTTGGAGAATAGAAGCAGGAGACCTTGAAACTAGGTTTCATGAAGTGCCAAGCTTGAAGGAAGGTATAATTCTATGTACTTGCTGCGTTCATCAATAAAGATCAGACGTTCTTCCCTTTCCAAATATGACCTATTTATGTGTGTCTCAAGTTTGATTACAGTTTGATTATAGTTTGATGTCTTATTATGTCATTGATATCAGTCTTATATATGTAGTCAAATGTATTTGAGAAAGGTATGAAGTTGTTTTGCAGGTGTGGGCATTGCGACACTAAATAGCATTGAAGAGCAAGAAAGGAAGGCTATGATCAACCTTCTGAATAAGGTGCATCTATTTCTAACCTCAATCTTTTTGCTTACTAGTTGTACTTGCAAAACATTTATAGGTCTATCTTTCATCCCTGTAAGTTGGTAGTTTCTCCCCTGAACTATAGGTGTATTTCCCTCACAACAAGGTGTTCACCTGGTTGCTGTAAAGTATATTTTGAGGTACCTGAAGGGTACAATTGATTATGGGCTCAAGTATGATGCGAATCAAAGGTTTAACCTGCAGGGTTATGTTGATTCAGACTGGGCAGGCAGTGTTGTAGATAGGAAGAGCAATTCTGGGTGCTGCTTCAATATGGGATCAGGCGTGATCTCTTTGTTTAGCAGGAAGCAATCCTGCGTAGCACTGAGTACAGTCGAAGCGGAGTATGTTGCAGCTTGTTCGGCTAGTTGTGAGGCAGTATGGCTCAGGAAGATACTCTCTGAGTTATTTGATCTCCCGCTGGAGGCTACTAGTATCTTTTGTTACAACCAGAGTTGTGTGAAGCTATTTGAGAACCCGGTGTTCCACGACAGGTCGAAGCACATTGAGATCAAATATCACTATATCAGGGATATGGTGCAGAGAGGAGCAGTGAATCTCCTATATATTGCGACAGATGAGCAAGTTGCATATGTGTTGACAAAACCACTAGCCAGAGTGAAGTTTGAGTACTTCAGAGAGAGGCTTGGTGTTCTTCAGATTGATGACACTTCGAGGAAGAAGTGATGGACACATTTGCAGGAGCCATTCCAAGCATGGTGGGAGGAGGATCCTTCCCATGGCTGTGGATGTAAGCGCTGGATGATGAGCATCAGGACGATGCTCCAGTTACTGCTTTGTATATGCATCATGTTGGATGCTGTATATGATCAGTTGGCTCATGTATATGTATATGCATCATGTTGGATGTTGGATATGATCAGTTGGATCATGTATATGTATATGCATCATGTTGGATGCTTGATATGATCAGTCGGATCATGTATTTGTGTATGTATCAAGTGGATACATTGTATGATCAGGTAGATCATGTAAGATGATATGTATCAGGTGGATACATTGTATGATCAGGTAGATCATGTATGTTGATATGTATCAAGTGGATACATTGTATGATCAGGTAGATCATGTATGATGATATGTATCATCTGGATACATGGTATGCATCAGGTGGATGCATTGATGATCAGGATGATCGTGCTATGCTGACATGCATTAGGTAGATGCTTTGACATGATCAGGTGGATCATGTGTGATGAGTCCGAAGACACAGATGCACAGAGCCTTTCCAACATGGTGGTAGATGTGTTCTCCCATGTGCGTTGATGTAAGTGTAGAGCCTTTTCGACATGGAGGTCGATGTGTTCTCCCATGTGCGTTGATGTAAATGCAGAGCCTTTCCGACATGGTGGTAGATGTGTTCTCCCATGTGCGTTGATGTAAGTGCAAAGACTTTTCGACATGGTGGTAGATGTGTTCTCCCATTGTTAGGAACCCGTGTCAACCCTTCTCTTTACTATGTTAGTATATTGTTGCTGGACGCATATGCTTTGTAAGTCGTCCCGTAGTATTTGTTGATCCATAGTTTATATTAGCCCATAGTATTGACCCATAGTATTGGACGCATATGCTTTGTAATTCATCCCGTAGTATTATATGTCCCATGGTTTTGACTCATAGTATTGGGCATAGACTTAGTATATAAGTGTGTGTTGAGGTCATTGAAGGCACCGTCAAGTTAATTGTATTGAGCTTTCTCAAAGGAGGTTGCCCCCTCGAAGTGGCCCGTGATCAATATAAAATTGATTCTGAGTTCTATTATTTCTGATATCTCATGTATTTGCATTAATTAATTATTGCAGGTTCATCACACCCATGTGCGTTGATGTAAGTGTAGAGCCTTTCTGACATGGTGGTAGATGTGTTCTCCCATGTGCGTTGATATAAGAGTAGAGCCTTTCTGACATGGCGGTAGATGTGTTCTCCCATGTGTGTTGATGTAAGTGCAGAGCCTTTCCGACATGGTGGTATATGTGTTCTCCCATGTGCGTTGATGTAAGTGCAGAGCCTTTCCGACATGGTGGTAGATGTTCTCTCCCATGTGCGTTGATGTGAGTGTTGAGCCCTTCTCGGATGGTTGAAGTGTGTCTTCCCATGCCGGTGAGTGTAAGTGTTGTATTGTGTGCATCTGGACTGTGCTTCGTAGACGATGTTATGATCAGTATGATCATGAGTATCAGGATGATACTATGTGGCCATGGACAAGTTGTGCAGTGGCATGTAAAAGGTCCTAGGAGATCCGATAGGTTGAGATGTGTGCTCATAAAAGTCCTGGGATGATCTTTCGAGGTTTTGTTGACTCACGTAATAAGTCCTGAGGATTCCACAGTATGGCCAGTGATGATGAAGACCTGCAGGTGGTGGGCCTACATCTAGTATGAAAAATGAATGGCTTTGTAGAACTTCCTATGACGAGTAGATCGAAGATTGATTGAGATAGAAGCAACAGTGAAGATGACGATGATTCGATGACTATGATCCAGTGACGATGATCCAGAGAAGAAGACTTGTGCTAGCAGATCTGTGTCGAGAAATACCTTCCTAGTTAAGAGGGAGTGTTGATGTATATGTAACTTCGGAATGTATTTCACCTATTTATATTGTACTCCTATAGAGATGTTATTATTCCTCTATACGGAAGTGTCGTCATTTGTATTGACAAGTGTCGCAAGTGTTGTAACTTGTTGTGATGGGTTATTATACCACCAAGTGTGGGGTCGACCCTGATTAGTATAACCATGGGTTATTAGACTAAGTTAGACAAGTCAACCCTGCTAGGTTATTAGGCAGGACAGGTCATGTATAAATAGAGTGTAGGAGGCACTCTATTTGATCATCTCATTATTCACTTCTACAGTACTCGAAAAGTGACGCACTAGTGGAGGAGGAGGTTCAGCTGCTAGGAGGACTATCTCTGTGTACTTTGGTTATATAATTGCTCTTTCTATATCTGAGGAAGTTGTGGGGTTTTTCACCTTTATGGTTTTCCCCAGTGAAACTCTGTGTGTCTATTGTCTCATGTGATTTCTTGGTGTGATTGATATGCATTGTTATACTTGATATGTTGTACATGTTATTCTCTCAGTAAAGATCCCAGAGTATGTTGAATTAATGCTAAAAACTTAATAGCATAATGTGGTCTTTAAATCCATCTAGAACAATTCTCCTAGCCTTACAGTCCTTCTTGTTGAAAGCCGCTAATGGATGTGCATATGTAGCAGCGGGAATCTGAATAGGTTTAGTTTTAGTATTGTTTACCACTTAATCCCATAGTTCATTTTCCTCCAAGATAAGCATTATCCTAGCCTTCCATGGAACAAAATTCCCTGTCCCATCTATCCTATCTTCCAACTTAAGTCCCATATCCATCTCACTTCCAACTCCACAACGTGCTTCCCATTGACAAAATAAATCACTAACAACCTGAAATAAATTTAGTTTTTCTACCCACCAAGTTCTGATACCATGAAAGTTTTCTTTGAATTTCAACCCAACCCAGCTTTCATGTCAAACATCCATAGTTTAATTCCCAACCTAGTTTTATGTGTTGGCTTGAAATTACACAAAATTTTCAGGCATGTAAAACATTGTTGAAACTCACATTTACAGACAGAAAATTAAATATATAATGCACACCATAAAAATTTCAGACTCAAAAGTTCGGCTAAACGCCAAGGAAAAACCCACAAGTGGAAAACCTATTAGAGAGACTAAGAATTATTTATTTCTTCAGAAAAATTCAGTGCAGTAAATTTACAGTCAAAATGTACTTATCTCAACCAATAAATTTCACCCAGAAAGCTGCCTCGATTTCTGTACTGAAGCTGCCTTGATTTCTGTGCAGTTATTCTTCTTGAAATTCATGCCAAAAACAGACCTTGAATCCTATGCCAACTTGCCTCGGGAATCACACCTAGTATGATGTATGGTTTAGCAGCAATTAAATGTTGTTGTACATTCCTCGAAAGCTGTTCCCACTACCTCGTAATTTGTGCCCAGAAAAGCTACATCAAAAATTGTGTTGTATGGTTTCAGAATTAAATGTTGTTGTACAGCCTCAATTTATGTGCTACTGTCCCTTCACGATACCTCGAGATTTGTGCTGTATAGATTTTTCTCTTGCCTCAAAATTTGTGCTTCTCAATAGATGCTCATCAAGATGCCTCAAAATCTATGCCATCTGCTACTCTCTCTTCTCCTATCTTCACTCTTCTTCTTCACAAAAAAAGTGAGTCCAAAATTCCTTCCCTTGCCTTTTTTATTGAACCCTTGGGTGAGTGAAACTCCATCTAATCTAATGGATCAGATTGGCTTAGATGAGTGGATGAGCATAAATGCACATTTAATTCTCATGAAAATTAATTTCACTCACCTCACTTAAATTTATCAAAAATTAACTTTAATCCCTAAAGTTTAAATTAAATGCTCATCTCAAGTCATTTAATGCAATGGTCACTTTATTTCCTCCTTTTAAGTGACGAAGGAAAAAGTAACCTAGGGAAACACTTTCCTAGGTACAAAATTCAACATGTATGCCTTTAGAATTGTAGTATAGCGTATTTTTCCACCTTGTGAGCATCAACACTCATTGGCCTTCATTATTCATTTGAGTGATGCAGATCCATTATTTGCCCTCCAGGAACCATTGTTTCCCTATTTTTGTTCCTGTACGCTAGTTGTTCCAATATACCTAGAGTATACGCAGGTTGTACCAATGTATCCCACGTACATCGAGTTATATGGTAAAAAGTAGTAAAAACTCTATTTTTACTTCCAAAAAGCGGCCATTGTGACCTTTGGCCCTCCATGCATCCTAAAACAACTTGATTCGACCATTCACCTACCTTTGGAGGGTTATATATTGAGCTCTTATGGTGTATGGAATGGAGGAGAAAGAGAGAGCAAAGAAACTCTATTGGATTGTTGTCGTGACTCGAGTCTAGATCTATTGATCCTTGTTGTTGTGAACCTTATATGTTCACCTACCAAACTCTTATTTATCTTGTGAAGGACCCTATCCTTTACTAGTGAGTTTTCCATTGCATGGGGGATTGAAGTGGTGGAGGCACAACTGGAGGGACCTAGTTCTTGGTTCAGATGAGTTGTCGGCAAGAGGTTGTATCATGCTTCTTTTTTTCATTAATAGAAATACTCATTTTCTCGTCCAACTGATCTTGTGAATGTTTGTTTAATTACATTGGGTTGCATTTGCTTATTACATCATGGACCATGCTATTGTTTATGCTAATGTATTTCATATATTATATGTACTTGATTTTATTTGTTGTTGAGACTAAGTTGTAGGTTCAAGTGTAGATATTGAAAGCTCAACGGGGATCTACTTCAAATATCCGGTTGAAGGTTGGTCTTTTCTGGTAGTCATCTATTTGTTGTGGTCTGCCCCAAGCCATAGGAACTTTTTCTCCATAACAGAAATGGAGACTCCGCTAGGGGCCCTTATAACTAATTATGTTACCTTCGGTTATAGTTTGGGAGTCTCAAGCCTCTCCTAGGCGAGACATACCGGCTGTAGTGTCGAGAGGTACCTTGATTTAGTCGTGTTTGTGTGCATTTGGTTGTGGTTTTTGTAGGTGTGTGCTCTTTGACGTTCTAGCTGGCCGTTTAGGATACGTTTACATTTGTTGAATTTTTGGAGTCATCGTGGATCGAGATCCGCATCTTTGTCGATCTCATCGATTGGTAGGTTTACCAGCTAGTGATCTGTCGTAGGCTTTTAAGAAGCATTGAAAGACTAACACTAGTCTTTCATTTACATCTCACGAACTTCAGAGAGCTCCTATCATGAGTTCTGCATCTAGCACGGAGGGAGTCCTTGTGACTCCATCTAGTGGTACAAAGCAAAACTCCCATCCTTGTTCGTACACTCCTAGGACTGGATGGGGGGGAGGTTCATCAACAACACTCCTTCTGGGTTTGCGGAATCCCCACCCATTAGTACGAATCCATTTGATGATACACATACACCAAGTTTCCGTTATGGTATGCCAGGTTACGACTCTACGAACATCCCTATGACCTCGAACCCTTTCTCATTGGGTATGCCTGGTGTTTTTCCCACTGCTACCTCTGTTATGTCCAGAATTCATGCTAGTTTTATCCTTGGGGTTGGGGGCACTATGCCGGCATTTACTGATTATCAGTTTGGGAGTGGTCATATCCCTCCATCTACTCCGTATGTTGGGGGAGGACCACCTCCTACGACAGCCCCTAGTGTTGTTACGAATATTTTCCCTACTGGAGGTTTTACAATAGGCGCTGGAACTATGACCTATATACCATCCATCAACCCTTATGCCTCAATACACATGTCCGTACCCATGAATGATTTTATGCTTCCACATCATCTTCCTCCTAGTACTACGGTTCCCAGGGCTAGGAACATACCATTTACTTATGGCCATCAAATGACTGCTCCTTCCACGACTAATGCTTATATACCCCATACCCGTGGCGGTAATCTTCATAGTCATATTGTAGATTTTGGTCCTTATTTCAACCCCCCTTATGGAGCTTATTCTTCACATGTACCTGTGTATCCTCATATGGGCCAGTTTAGTGGAGGTTATTATCGTTATGGTCACGGCCATGGTTACTACCAAAGTTCATCGGTGCCTCAGACATCGATTTCGATGAACACAATCCCACCTTATGGTTTGCAAACTCAACCTCTTTTGGGAGCTTATAATCAATCTTTGTAGCCGCAGCTCCCATTTCTTGCTCAATGAGTCGATTGATTCTACCAGATATTTTGAAGCTCACGAATGATCTAGTGTGTCACGACTATACTTGGCCTCCAGTCCCTACCAAGCTCCCTTCCGACGTTCTGAAGTTCGAAGGGAAGAATGGTGAGGATCTTTGTGATCATGTTACTACTTTTCACTTATGGTGCTCCTCGAATTCTTTGAATCATGATTCTATTTGTTTGATACTATTTCAACGCACCCCTACGGGGGCAGTGGTGACATGGTATGTTGAGTTTCCTAGGGGAACTTACAGGAGTTTTAACGATTTGGCCTTGGTTTTCCTAGATCACTTCCAATTGTTGGTTCGTTACGATACTGGCACTAAACTTTTGTCTACCTTCCATCTGGACAAAGCCACGCACATATCTGATCATATTCAAGAGTGGCACCAATGGAAGAGCCTAGTGAAAGCCAACATTCCTCCAAAGTTTCTATCGGAATGGTTCCTTAATTCATTGCTTCCTTAATTTCTAAGGACGTTTCATTGTCTGGCATTATGACTGAGGAGAAAGTTATTTTCAAATCCTGGCAACTAGACCTAGTCTATGCTCAGTCTAGTATCTTGTACGACATTATTCCTGATGCACCGAGATCACGTCATGAGCCCAAGCCTGTTGTTGGACCGCATGCCGACGACATTGTTGGTTCCATGAGTACTCGTCGCGTAGATTTGGTTACAAATAAAATGCATAATTTTTCTATTAGTCAAACTACCCCCGGATAGGCACACACCTCGTATGTTTCCACCCAATCGTCTGATGTTCACTCTATACAATCGGTGAACGTATCAAGCAACCAGCAACCTCGTGGAAAGAAGAAGGGTAGAAATAACTATAGGGGTGGAAATAATGGAAACAATAGAAATAATCCTAAGAAATAGAACGCTAACCCTCCTCGGGATGGCGGGAATGCTGGTGGGGACCGCAAACCTAGATGTAAAGTGAAATTTCCTTGCAAAATTTGTTCAAAAGATCACCTTACACATTTGTGTCTTTGAATTGAAGAAGCTTAGAAGAATCTTGCACAGAGCCCAGTTGTGTTGAAAGATCCCCTTCCACATCACCAAAATATGGCTTTGAGTGCTTCCGTCGCTGGTAATGGGTCCAATGAAACTTCAACGTCTTCATCCCATGCCAGTGGCTTTGGATGCGTGAACATGGCTAAATCTGAGGGTAGTATTGCTACTCACCAACGCGATTATGGTGCACCACAACTGAATATGGGGAATGAGGCCCATCCTCCTGATTCTCCATTGCACATCGAGAAGCCTACTACTATGCCACGGATACCGAACGGTGTTTTTAAGCACTCGGTGCACAATCCCAATGCTCGAGCCGCCCATAACTACTCCATTATAGAATATTTGTGCCAAACTCCGTGTGCCATGTCATCTCTTGAGGTTCTACAAGCATGTCCTTAGCAGAGGAATTCCCTTTTATTTTCTTTGGGAGTCTAGGATCAGGGTATTGTTAGGAACCCATGTCTTTACTTTGTTAGTATGTTGTTATTGGACGCATATGCTTTGTAAGTCGTCCCGTAGTATTTGTTGATCAATAGTTTGTGTTATTGTTGTTGGCGCATATGCTTTGTAAGTCGCCCGTAGTATTGTTGATCCATAGTTTTTAATGGCCCATGGTTTTGACCCATAGTATTGGCGCCTAGAATTAGTATATAAGTGTGTGTTGAGACCTATGAAGGAACCGTGAAGTTATTTGTATTGAGCTTGCTCAAAGGAGGTTTCCCCCTCGAAGTGGCCTGTGATCAATATAAAGTGATTCTGAGTTCTGTCATTTCTGCTATTTCACATATTTTCATTAAGTGATTGTTGCAGGTGCCTCACATCTGGTATCAGAGCACTTTCTTGGGCTCGCTGGGTGAAATTTCTGCCAAAATTTTTTTTTCGCATCTGTTGCAGGTTCGGATTTGGGAATAATCCCTATCCGCTTAACTATGGGAATTACTTGGGCATAAGCCCTAAAACTCATTGTGAGGAGTACCACAGGAACCCCGAAGTAGCTGGCCCATTGAGAGGACCTGCCAGCGAAAAGGGCAACGACCCCTACCTGATTGACTAGTTCCCACCCGTGAGGTAAACCAAGAGCTGTCGTTTGTGGCAAAGCGGTTATCAGTTTTACCTGAGCTGTGGAGTGAGGGGTATTTCCCCAATACGCAAGCCGTCAAACAGCATTGGTGGCCGAGTGAAAACCCTGAACTGTTAGGAAGCCGCACATACCTGGGGTCCATATCTACTTTCAGTTGAACTATTGTCGATCACTGCTGCGCCGTTTCAGATCCATTTTGAAAGCCGTTCCAGATCCAGCAGGTCGGCATTGTTCCAGATTCCTTCTGAGCCGTAGCCGCTCCAGTCTGTAAAAAAAAAAAAAAAAAAAAAAAAAAAACACCGAGCCGTAGCCGCTCCAGTCTGAAACAAAAAAAACAAAAAAAAAATTAAAAAAAAAAAAATCCCGGTTATGGTTGTCACCCTTGCAGGAGCAAAAACCATGGAGGAAGCACTTGCAGCCATCCAAGCCAAACTCCAGGATCTGGATGAAAAATTTCTCGGTCTCCATCTTGAACATTCAGCCATGAACAACAAACGGCAGTCCGAGTCTTCAGTAGACAATGGGTTCTCTTCTTCCAGCAATTTCCGTGGTCCGAAGCTTGATTTTCCTCGCTTCAATGGTATCGATCCAACTGGATGGATCTATCGTGCAGAACAGTATTTCAGTATGCATAATACTTTTGATGTCAACAAAGTTCCGTTGGCATCCTTTCATTTGGAACAGGAAGCTCTTCAATGGTACCGTTGGTACATCAAGGCTCATCCAGAGCCCAACTGGCCAGACTTTTGTCAGCTCCTTTTGCAACGATTTGGTCCTAGTGCTTTTGATGACTTCACAGGAGCCCTCACTAAACTTCACCAAACTTGCACTGTGAGAGAGTATCAAACCGAATTTGAGAATCTAGCCAACCACACCGAAGGATTGACTGATGAATTTTACCCGAGTTGTTTTATCAGTGGTCTAAAGGATGCCATTCGCTCTGAGGTCAAAATGTTCTATCCCAACACAATGATGGAAGCACTCGGGTTGGCTAAGCTGGCAGAAGACAAGATTGCAGCCCAGCAACGCTCCAAGCCCACTTTTGTTCCCTTAAGAAATATGGGTTCTCAGCGACCACCTATACCGCAGGCTCCTCGACCGACTCCTATCAAGCGTTTATCTGAAGCAGAGATGCAAGCACGCCGAGAAAAGGGGCTTTGCTATAATTGTGATGAGAAATTCACTCGGGGACATCGATGTGTTCAACAAAAGCTCTATCTCCTGGATGTGGAGTCTCCGCCTGCCTCTGAAATGGGTGACGAAGATCCAGAAACACTGGATGCTCCGGTCGACATTCAGGAACCGCCTATTGACCCTCCGTCTCAGGATGACCAGCCAGAGATATCTCTCCATGCTTTAGCTGGAATCACCACCCCCCAAACAATGCGGGTCAGGGGTTACTTCAAGAAGCTTCCTCTTACAATCCTCATTGATTCTGGTAGCACTCATAATTTCATTGACCCTCGGATCGCCAAACAAGCTGATTGTTTTATCCATCCTTGCTTCAACTTTGAAGTCATGATTGCCAATGGGGGCACCTTACCTTGCAAAGGGAAGTGTCGAAATGTGTGTATCTCTATGGGAGATTATATCCTGCGCTCTTGACATGTTTGCCTTGCCCTTAGGCGGATGTGATGTGGTTTTGGGCGCTCAATGGCTACGTACACTCGGCCCTATGTTATGGGATTTTGCTGAACTTTGGATGCAGTTTTCCCTCAATGGACACAAACACACATTGACAGGATTACAACCAGGTTCTCTCAGCATCATCAGTTCACATCGCATGGAGAAACTCCTCAAGAAGAGTTCACATGGTGTCATCGCTCAGATCAGTTCCATCCAGATGCAACCATCCGCGGTCTCCACTACTCCTTTGGATCTACAACAAATTCTTAATCGATATACAGGTGTCTTTGCTGAACCAGTGGGATTACCACCTTCCAGGCCAGAAGACCATCGTATTCAGCTCCTTCCTGGCAGCGTTCCTCCCAACATCAGGCCCTATCGCTACCCATTCCACCAAAAAACAGAGATTGAAATGCTCGTGCGGGACTTATTGAAGCAAGGTATTATTCGCCCAAGCACTAGTTCCTTTTCTTCTCCAGTTATTCTTGTCCGCAAAAAAGATGGGTCATGGCGCCTCTGCATTGACTTCCGAGCACTTAATCACCTCACCATCAAGGATAAGTTTCCAATTCCTGTTGTTGATGAGCTTCTTGATGAGCTTCATGGGGCTCACTTTTTCTCCAAGTTGGATCTTCATTCTGGGTATCACCAAATTCGGGTTCATGAGGAGGATATTCCTAAAACAACTTTCCGCACACATGATGGCCATTATGAGTTTTTGGTCATGCCCTTTGGCCTCACTAATGCTCCTTCCACATTCCAGGCCTTAATGAATAAAATATTTCGACCCTACTTGCGGAAATTCATTCTGGTATTCTTTGATGATATCCTCATCTACAGTAAAACATGGGATCAACATCTCCAGCATCTGGATCTTGTCATGCAACTTTTCTCTGACCATCATCTCCATGCCAAGCAGTCTAAATTTGTTTTTGGACAAAAGGAAGTTGAGTATCTCGGGCACATTATCTCAGCACAAGGGGTTCGCGTGGATCCTGCCAAAATTGATGCCATGAACAATTGGCCACCTCCTCAGACACTCAAGAGCCTTCGTGGTTTTTTGGGGTTGACTGGCTACTACCGCAAGTTTGTCAAGGATTATGGGAAGATTGCAGCTCCATTAACTGCCCTATTGAAAAAAGATGCTTTTACATGGACACCTGCTGCTCAGTGTGCATTTGACAAACTAAAACAAGCTATGTGTACTACACCTGTGCTAGCTATGCCCGATTTTTCCAAGCCCTTCACGATTGAGAGTGATGCTTGCGGCAATGGACTTGGTGTTGTTCTCCTTCAAGATGAACACCCCATTGAATTCACCAGCAAAGCCCTTTCCGATAAGAA
Source organism: Larix kaempferi (assembly GCA_027924585.1). Taxonomy (NCBI): domain Eukaryota; kingdom Viridiplantae; phylum Streptophyta; class Pinopsida; order Pinales; family Pinaceae; genus Larix; species Larix kaempferi. The sequence goes on from BSBM01000278.1 coordinate 28,800,602, forward strand.
TTTAGCTGCCTCTACCTATGAGAAGGAAATGATGGCTATTTTGCATGCAGTACAGAAGTGGCGTCCATACCTATTAGGGAATCATTTCTGCATCAAGACTGATCACCAGAGTTTGAAATATTTCTTGGACCAGCGTGTCTCCTCCCCGGCACAACAAAAATGGGTTAGCAAACTCATGGGTTATGACTATGAGATCACTTACAAGAAGAGTAAAGACAATATTGTGGCAGATGCTCTTTCTCGTACATTTGATGCCCAAGGTTCTCTTTCAGCTATTTCTATGCCTGTTCCAAATTGGTTGCAATATGTTCAACAGGGTTATGTCAATGACTCTTCCTTATCTCAGATCATCCAGCGCTTGACCAAAAATCCTTCTGCGGTCCCACATTACTCTTGGGATGGTGCTTCTCTGTGATACAAGGGTCGTCTGGTGCTTCCCCAGAGCACAGATCTTCAACAGGTTGTCTTCTATGAACTCCATGCTTCTCCATCAGCCGGGCACTCTGGGTTCCTCAAAACATATGAACGAGCACGGCGTAACTTCTTTTGGCAGGGCATGAAAAGGACAATTCAACAGATGGTGGCCGAATGTGATACCTGCCAGCGCAATAAGGGTGAAACAACACTCCTTCCAGGATTGCTTGAACCCTTGCCCATACCTACACGGATTTGGACAGATATTTCTATGGATTTCATCGAAGGGCTCCCTAAATCTGGCGAAAAGACAGTGATTCTCGTTGTGGTTGATTGTCTCTCCAAATATAGTCATTTTTGTGCTCTCAGCCATCCCTATACAGCCTCCTCCGTCGCTCAAATTTTTATGGACCATATCTTTCGTCTTCATGGCATCCCTTCTTCCATTGTCTCGGATCGTGATGCGACTTTCACTAGTCATTTTTGGACAGAACTATTTCGTCACACTGGCACCAAACTGAAGATGAGTTCAGGGTATCACCCACAAACAGATGGTCAGACTGAAATTGTTAATAAATGCTTGGAAACTTATCTTCGTTGCTTCACCTCGGAACAACAACATCAGTGGGCAAAGTGGCTTCCTCTCGCTGAATGGTGGTACAATACCTCTTACCACACTGCCTCCAAAATGACCCCATATGAAGCAGTCTATGGTCAGGCACCTCCAGCTCTTCTTCCATACACCCCCACCAGTTCACCAGTTCAGGAAGTTGACAGGGTCCTTCGCAACCGATATCAGATTCTTCGCATTTTGCGGGACAATCTTCACATGGCAAGGAATCACATGAAGCAACAAGCTGATCAGCACCGTTCAGAGCGCACCTTTCAAGTCGGCGATATGGTTTTTCTTCGTCTCCAGCCGTACAAACAATCCTCCTTGAAACTCAAAGGACGTCATAAGCTCGCTCCAAAGTTCTATGGGCCATATCGGATTCTTCAGAAGATTGGGTCCGTCGCTTATAAATTGGAACTTCCTCCTTCTTCCCGCATTCACCCAGTCTTTCATGTCTCTTGTCTGAAGAAATTTCTTGGCACCAACATCAGCGGCCAAACGATTTTACCCGAACTGGATAATGAAGGATCCATCCTTTTGGAGCCAGAGGCCATCCTCAATCGGCGCACGCGTCAGCTTCGCTCTCGCTCTATCACAGAGGTCTTAATTCAGTGGCACGGCATACAACCAGAGGATGCTACATGGGAACCACTCCTTCAGATTCAACAACAATTTCCACATCTAAAGCTTTGAGGACAAAGATTTTTCTCAAGGGGTAGGGGATGTTAGGAACCCATGTCTTTACTTTGTTAGTATGTTGTTATTGGACGCATATGCTTTGTAAGTCGTCCCGTAGTATTTGTTGATCAATAGTTTGTGCTATTGTTGTTGGCGCATATGCTTTGTAAGTCGCCCGTAGTATTGTTGATCCATAGTTTGTAACGGCCCATGGTTTCGACCCATAGTATTGGCGCCTAGAATTAGTATATAAGTGTGTGTTGAGACCTATGAAGGCACCGTGAAGTTATTTGTATTGAGCTTGCTCAAAGGAGGTTGCCCCCTCGAAGTGGCCCGTGATCAATATAAAGTGATTCTGAGTTCTGTCATTTCTGCTATTTCGCATATTTTCATTAAGTGATTGTTGCAGGTGCCTCACAGGTATCCCTAACGTTATCAAGTTCGACACTACTAATGTCCAGCCTTGCTTGCCTTATCATGTGGCTTTTCAAGTCCATGTTAGGTTCTTGAAAAAGATCGTTATAAACATACGGTGGTTGACGAAGGTGCTTCCACCTCAGTAATGTCGTTGGATTGTTGGAAATCTCTTGGATCTCCTCCGTTGTCAAAATCTATGACCATGCTTACTGCGTTCGATGGCCATCCGTTTAGGCCGCATGGTATTCTCCCTTTCCTTGAGGTCCACTTGGGTGGGAAATCTGTACCTATTGAAGTCGAGGTGGTTGATGCGCCCATCGACTATAACCTTCTACTAGGTCGAAATTGGATCTATGCGATGAGAGCGATCGTGTCCTCGGTGTTTAGAGTTATTTTCTTTCCTCGCGAAGGAAAAATTGTGATAGTTGATCAGCTAGATTTCACTAGTTCCAATACTGTAGCATCTCCGGGAACTGTCGTTCCTCAAATAAAAAATTATCAGCTGACAACTGGGAATATTGGTGTAGGATTGTATTCCTCTTTGATGGTATCCTTCGTCTTTGTTGCACCAATATCCTTCATTGGACACATATCCGATGATGTGCCTCCTTCATCGAATAATGTACCTTTCCAGACACCATACTTTAGTGATCCGTGGACTTTACCATCCACGAGTTCCCTTTCTAGAGACATTTCACACATTAGAATGGCTATGCCACTATCTGCAGCCGAGCTTTCATACCGTGATATTCAACAAGCCACTACAGAGTTGGATCTCTCTTCTTAGTGGAAAGAAGAAGAAGATCCCATTATGATTCCTGCGTGGGCAGTCGACTCTCCTTGCTCACATGATTGCCTTGATGGTACTTTTCCTTCGGATGAAGCTATCATGGAGGCCATGTATGGTAGTGATACGCCTTGGGAATATTTGCATCATCGCTCCTATTTCCTTCCCAACATTGACCTTATTGAGTAGGAAGAGTTTAGGTCGACTCTTGCAAAGAAATTTGGTCACCCTGTGGATCCTCTAGATTCACATGGTATTTACGCGGAGGGTAATATGGATAATATCTCCCCAACCATTCTGATAAAATTTCTCGCACCCCCAAAAATATTGAGAATGTTTATATAGGTGTTGATTTCTCTCCCGATGAGATCCACATATACACCGAGTTAATCAAGGAATTCCGGGATGTTTTCACCTGGTCATATGAGGAGATGCCAGGAATATACCCTAGCATTGTTGAGCATGAAATTAAAACTTATCCTAATGTAAAGCCTATTCAACAACTCCTTCGTGCTGTGAATCCTAGAAATGATGCCGCGATGAAGGAAGAGGTGGAGAAACCACTCAAAGCTGGTTTCATCTACCCGGTTCTCCTTACTGAATGGGTGTCAAATCCAGTTCTTGTCGATAAGAAGAAGGGAACCATCCGTGTATGTACTGATTTTAGATATCTGAATCGAGCATGTCCGAAAGATAACTTCCCCACTCCATTCATAGATCAAATCTTGGATGCGTGTGCAGGAAGCAAGGTATTTTTGTTTATGGACAGTTTCTCAGGATATAATCAAATCCAGATTAAACCTGAGGATCAACATAAGACTGCTTTTATATGTCCTTGGGGTACATTTGCGTATTGGAAGATGCCCTTCGACCTTAAAAATGTCAGAGCTACTCTTCAGTGTGCCATGACATACGCTTTTCATGACCTTAAGTGCATTGTGGAGGCTTACTTGGATGATATTGTTGGCCATTCTCATAAGAGAGTGGACCACCCCAAGCACCTTCGCCTCATTTTTGAAATATTCCGGTGTTACAAGATTCGTTTGAACCCCAACAATTGCATCTTTGTTGTGAAAATGGGTCACCTTCTAGGGTTCATAGTTTCCAAAGAGGGTATAAGAGTCGATCCTCTAAAGGTTGAGACAATACTTCGGTTGCCTCCCCCGTGTAACTTGATTCATCTTCAGAGCCTCCAAGGGTGAGACACTTTTCTACGACGCTTTATTGTGAATTATGTCAATCTTACCAAAGGTTTCGAGCAACTTTTGAAGGACACTCCATTTATATAGGATGAGTGAGCCTAGTAGTCGTCGACACTTTGAAGAAAGCTTTGGTATCGGCCCCTCTTCTTAGTCCACCCAACTTTGCTAGAGATTTTTTACTTTATGTGGCCGCATCTCAAGAGACGATTCGTATGGTCTTATTTCAGGTGGATGATGTGCTTCAAGAGCATGTTGTTTATTACCTTAGTCGAAATTTAGTAGATGTTGAGCTGAGATACTCTCACGTTGAGAAGTTGGCACTTGCGACTGTTCATGTAGTCTAACGATTATGAGGTTATATTTTGCTTAGGAAAACCGCAGTTATAGCACACGTCAATCCATTTCAGTTCATGCTCTCACGACGCCTAATTGGGGGGAAGTATAATAAGTGGATTGTAATTCTTTAGGAATTTGATCTTGATTTTGCTTCGACAAAGTTGGTGAAGTCATTGGTTTTCACTGAGCTTATATCGGATTTCCCGAGACTTGATGAGGACATCGTCCATGAAGACTCTTTTGTGGATGAACATTTATTTCTTATCTCGTCAATGGACCCTTGGTATGGGGATATTAATATATATCTCCAAACTCTGAAGTTCCCTTCGCATTATCCGCTAGATGAACGAGGGCGTATGAGACATCACGCTAAAGACTATGTCATTGTCGGCGACACTTTGTATCTTCAGGGAAAAGACTCTATTCTACATCGTTTTTTAACTCATGAAGAAGTAGAGCTTGTGCTTAATGACTGCCACAGTGGGGCATGTGGTGGTCACTTATCTGGGCTTGAAACGGCCCAACGTATCATGCGAGCAGGTTACTTCTGGCCTACTATCTTCAAAGATTGTATGAATGTCATGAAGAGATCTCACCCTTGCCAGATGTTCTCTCGGAAAGTACACTCACATCTGGCACCCGTTCATCTAGTCGTCACCGTCGGTCCCTTCACCAAGTGGGGTGTTGATTTCATGGATTGCAAACCAGCTTTGGCTGGGGGGCATCACCATATTATCATGACCATTGATTACTTTTCCAAATGGGCTGAGGCCATGCCGACCGTAAAAGCCGATGTTACTACTATAGCCCACTTCGTATTCAATCAGATTATCGCTCGTTGCGGTATCCTGAAGCATATTTACACCAACCATGACATTCACTTCCAAAACAAGATGATGGAGGATTTATCACTTAAGCTTGGGTTTCGTCAAGATCATTCATCCTCTTACTATCCCCAAGAAAATGGTCAAGTTGAGGCAGTAAATAAGTCCTTAAAGACCATTCTCCAACGAACCATCCAACAAAGAAAGAGCAACTGGCATATTATGTTATATCCTACTTTATGGGCATATCGAACCGCAGTTAAGACTACCACCGGTTTCTCACCATTTCAGTTAGTACATGGTGTGGAGTCTATCTTGATGATTGAATGCGAAATCCCTTCATTAAAACTAGCCATGGAGATCATGCCTGACACCTCAGATGTTGAGAAACGTTTGATCCATCTTGATCAGCTTGACGAGAAGCATTGAGATGCCACCGTGGCTATAGATGCCAACAAATGTCGTGTTAAAGTTCAGTATGATAGGTATGTCTGTCCCCGGTAATATGTTTAAGGTGACTTGGTTAGCTTGTATAACCAAGATAAGGAACCCCTGGGAGTAGGAAAGTTCAACCCCATGTGGCACAACCCTTACATTGTGAGGTGTGTCCTTGAGAAAGGAGCCTATGAGTTGGAAGACTATGAGGGGAACACCTTGAGGGAGCCTAGAAATGGGCTCTACCTCAAGAGGTATTATGCTTGAGCTTCTAGCTCGAGCTGATACTTTTGTATACTATTATATAGTTGCTTCTGTACATAGTTTAGATTTCTTTTGAATTTTTGGGTCTACTGATTCGCTTCCATTTGGTTCACAGATGTCATCGGAATCTCCAGTGTTCTTGGGATTCATGGATGGGGCTAGCCGTCATACGCAGAGACTAGCTTCTGCTGCGTGGGTTATTTACTCGCCTGGCCATCAGATTGTGTCTTCGGGAGGTGCTTGTCTTGGTCCTACTTCCAACAATTTGGTTGAGTACAATGTCATTATTGAGCTACTTCGCGATGCCATTTTGCATTGTATCTAGTCTTTAGAAGTCCTCCTGGACTCACAACTGGTTGTGTCCCAATTGAATGGCCAGTACAATGTGAGGGATCCTACATTACTACAGAGGTTCTTAAGGGTAAGATTCTTGGAGGGACAATTTGTTTGTATTACATACATTCATGTTCCAAGACGTTTTAATCATGTACCTGATGCATATGCTAATTATGTCATAGATTGGCATTTGTCACATCAATAAAAGAAGCATACAAATAAACATTCATTCACACATTTGTACATACAAAATAGTAGAACCGAATAGTCATAGTTTTTCATTAATAATATGTCCAAAATGTTGTGTCACAGTACAAAACTGGAGCCCGTAGCTCTCAAAAATATACATAGCCGATACAAAACTATAGGACTCCACGACATCTAAGCCCTACGGGGAGGCCTTGGTGCCTCGGTAGCATGTGTCTGAATATAATAATGCATTGCATTGGCTACGCACCGCAGTAATCGCACCTAGGTACCAGGTACCCCTACAACATGTCGTTGCATCACCTCTGGGAGATGCTCATGCAGGTCAATTTGACTCATACTGTCTCTAGCGCGCGCTCTGCTGCAGCGCCAACCACCTCTCCACCCCTGCCTCTATGACAATGTCGCGGGAAGCCCTGTGGTATTTGTTGATGTATATGTAACTTCGGAATGTATTTCATATATATATTTATTGTACTCCTATAGAGATGTATTATTCCTCTATACGGAAATGTTTGTATTCCCATAGAGATGTTATTATTCCTCTATATGGAAGTGTCGTCACTTATATTGTAAGTGTCATAACTTATACTTGATGGGTTATTAGACCACCTTGTTGGGGTCAACCCTGTATAAGTCATGTAGGTCGAAGGGTTATTAGACCACCCTATTGGGGGTCGGCCATGTGGGTCAAAGGGTTATTAGACCACCCTATTGGGTGTCAGCCCAGTCAACATTGTGTTATGTGGTCAAGTTGAGGCCGACCTAGTAAAGGTTATTAGGCAAGTCAAGTCAAGTATAAATAGAGATCGGGAGATCTCTATTTTGATCATTCTATTCTCTCTCCCACTCTTGGGAGAGTGGCGCATTTGTGGAGGAGGAGAAGCTGCTTCTAGGAGATGTCTATCTCTTATGCTTGGGTTGTATCATTGCTTTATCTATCTCTGAGGAAGTTATTGGGTTTTTTCACCTTTATGGTTTTCCCCAAGTAAACTATGTGTCTCTTGTGTGCTTGCATTATTGTGTCCATGATTGATATGCTGTAGATATGTCGTACATGTTGTTCTCTCAGTTAATATCCTAGATTAGATTGAAGTAAATTCTGAAAAACTAACATGGTATCAGAGCTAGCCTGAAAGAAGGCATGGTATGGCATGTATGACACTTGTTGCACTTGTGATGCTAGGGCTTGATATAGCAAAAACCAGTCATCGTAGCACTTTCATTATAAATCCATTTTGCCAAGGTTTTCAGATCTGAAACTTTTACAAGTCGAATATCAGATCCCCATGTACCTTGTGTCCAAAGGAAAACTTCTAATTCATTGTACTTTGTGTTTTATGATCTATACAATATAGGGTTTCTGCCTCTTCCATATCTGAGTCATAACCAGTGACCTAGGAAAACATGTCATAACTTGGGCTAGGAAGCTCCAAATGAAATTTCATAAAAAGTGACAGGTATTTCACGGACTTTACTTTCTCAAGTAACTTTTTCAGAGGCCGAAACCGAACCAGTGACACGTGGCACACCGTACAAGTTCGCTCTCCTATTTTATCTCATAAATAGGTCACGTTGCGACACTTGGCATAACTCTCTCTCAGAGAATCCAATTGAGGTCAAACCTATGGGGTTCGAAAGATGACGGGTCAGGATACCACAAGTAGAAGTTTCAGACCCTATGGATTCATAATTTTAGAGTTACACCAGAAACAATCAAGTGCATATTTCTGTCATAACAGAATTGGATTTTGAGTAACTTCATTCACGGCTTCGGGAATTAGGGTTTCGGAGAAAGTTGGAATTTTTGTAATCGGAGACCACGGCTGAATGCTACTCATCAAAATCAAAATTTAGAGACCAAGATCATATTTTTTGGTTGGGAAGAAGGCCGATCTTGATCAAACCCTAGTTCGGGACTTTGATCGGAAAAGTGGAAAATTAGGGCTTCTGCAAAAATGGGAATTTTTTAAATCTATGACCACAGCTGGAAGCTCCTCAGAAAAATAAGAAGCTTAGAGCTTTCGATCGAACCTTTTGATTGGGTAGAAGGGTGGGCTTTATCAAACCCTAGTTTGGGGTAATGTCTAGTGAATCCGGAAGTTTCAAAGGCAAAATTGAGGGGTGAAACTTTGCAGTTTTCAAATTCTGAGTATACCGGCTTGATCAGCTCATCAAGGCGCATCTTTCTATCCTTTCAAAAGTTTGAAATTTAAAGTTTGAATTTTTAGGGTTTTCCTGACAAACCCTAATCCAACTCCAAATCCAGTTTCTGCAAATCAAGTGGATTGGGTTAATCCTAGAAGAGAATGGATTGGTCACCTGCATAAGTGAAGAAGTTCCTGTTTCAGAGGGAGATGAGGCTAAGGCCTTACATAAGAAGATTACAAGCAATCTTGACAAGTATGACTCATCTAGGTATGTTTCAAGATTTGTTCATGATTAAGTTTATTGTATGTTTGTCTTCATGTTATTACGGTTAGTACAATCTTGATTAAATTTAGACTTGTTGTATCACCTTAATAAAATTATGAATGCATGATAGAAGATATTCATTAATTAGGATGTTGACACTTATGATTGTACTAATGCATTATGGTGTTGTATGAGGTTTATGTTGTCCGCTAACATGAAAGGTACACCAAGAAAGACAAATCATGTTCTAGTTCAAGAACATATGATCATGGTGACGTGAAGACAAAGATTCATCCATTGTCATGGATCACATAGAAGATCTATTTACGATGTATGTATAACTTGGTTCTATAATGGTTAACTTATGAGATATGCATGTTACTAGCACGAGTCATTGAAGGGAACAAGAAGACATCATGTGGGTATGTTAGACATAACTAGCTAACATACTAATCCAAGTATGTTTTTCCTATATCAAGTTAGAATCCTACCTTTTGTTATAATCTCTTATATAAGTATACATGGCATGATTGATAATGATTATTCATAGGTTTGAACAATCATGGGTGTATGCATATTATGTTTCTTACCTTAATTGATGATATGACTAACCAGAAGAGTCATGAAAGTATAGGTTTGAGTAATCACGGGTGTAGGCATATTATGTTTCTTACCTTAATTTATGATATGACTAACCATAAGAGTCCTTGAATACTAATGCTTATTATTTCTGTTTGAAATGATCATGAGTGTACATGCTTAAGATTATTGTGTTTTGATAGTATTAAGAATATACTAATAAATGTATGATTATGTATGAGATCTCGAGGATATCACAATAATGATACTTGTAAGCATGCATAGTGATCGAGGATGGATATAAGTTCAAGGACAGGTAATCCAGGAAGCAAAGATCAAGAGGGAGCACACTCCAATAGTTTCTGCAAGGATGCCGATATACAAAGGGAGTCCACCCAACAACCAAAGAAAGATAAGTATTTGAATTGTCATTTCTTACAAATTTGTTTGTTTAAATAATGTTGTTCAATGATGTATATGTTTATGTTCCTAGACTTAGGTTGTGTATTATGCATATTAGACTAATTGCATTAATGAATAGTATACTACTAATATGCATGTGATGGGTAAGTGGCCTATAGCACTATACAACATTCCATTGCTACTTATCTAGAATGAAACCTCTTTGCTGACATGTTGGGAGTAGTACAAACTCTTAACAATGTTCTGGTAGAGATTGGAAGGCATCTAGAAAGTTACAGTTTATGGATGAATATTGTATTGAAGCATTGGCTAAAATAATTGCATGACTGTATGAAATATTTCCTTATGTGTAAGAATTTGTTCTGAAAACTATGAGAAGTTTCTAATCATGCAATTTAACTTGTTTTGTAGGAAAGATCGTATACAAGCACCTACAAAAGAAGGACTACAACATTTGTTTTAGCAAAAAAGTTATCTATTGAAGATATTGAATATATTGAAGTTCCAACGATTTGGGAAGAATGTCATGATCGAGGAGTACCAGTCGATCATGAAGAATGATGTTTGGGATGCAGTCCCAAGACCTGAAGGGAAGTCTACTGTGACTTCCAAATGGATCTATAAGATCAAGCATGTTGCAGATGGTAGCATGGAGAAATACAAAGCGAGGTTTGTAGCTCGTGGATTCTCCCAGAAAAAGGGATTGAGTATGAAGAGACTTCTACACCTATAGCCAAGCACACTTCCATCATATCAGTACTTGCTCTGGCTGCTGTTAACACCCAAAAAGTGCTCACCATCTCATCTCCCTCATTACATGACTCGTTTTCCTATATTTCCTACCATATTTTCCTCCAAAACCTTAAAAAACCACTAAAAAGCCTCCAAAAGGCCAAAACCCCCCCTTTTTCCCCAAAATAATTTAAATTTCTTCCAAACATAGCAAAAACCCTCTAAAAAGGGAATAAAAAATATAAAAAAGAGGGAAAAAAGAAGCAAAAACCCTATACAATTGACCTAAAACCATATGGTGCCCAAAACCATGGGTCAACACTCCACCACTAAAAACCTATAAATAGGTGATGGAGTCTCCCCATTTCACATCCACAATCTTCCCTATCCTCACTCTGCCAAAATCACTCTCGAAACCCTAGCTTATCATTTGAGCTAGCTTTTCCCATTTGAGTGCCCCTTTTGGCCCATATCCAAAACACTTTGGAAAAGGAGAAGGAACCTATTGGAGCACGAAAGCAGCCCTCCTGGACTACTGCAAGAGCTCCACCAACCTCAACACTTGAGGTAAATTTAATACAAAAGAAAATCTTTATCATATTGTCATGTCTTTTTATTTCTGTCAATGCTCATGCTAGGTTAAATTTCATATTGTTTTACTGCTTTAATTTACTGTTTATTGAACTGCTACTAAGGAGGCCCTTCTCCTTAGTAGGTGCTCATTTGCACAAGCTAGGGTGAAAACCCTAGCTACAGTTTTGGCGACTCCACTATTGCTCTTTTGAATTTTTGGTTAAAAAATTTTCCAAGTTTTTATTTTTTGCAAGTATTTTTCGGTTTTCCCTATTCGGCTGTCCCGCCGCAGGTCGCAGCTTTCGCCCATCTTTCCGCGATCCAAATCGCGTTTGTTTACTTTTTCCCCATGACCCGAGCGCGGCCTTTTGCCTCTTTCTCATGCTCCAGACCGCAGTTTTTATCCTCTGGCTTGCAATCCGACCTCGGCTTTATGCCTATTTTCCGCGCTCCTGAGCACGCATTTTGGCTGTAAACCCGCGATCCGACTGTAACTCTTCCCCCTTTAGCCACGCCCCAGACTGCGCCTCTTTACCCCATACCCGCAATCCGCCCACAGGTTTCAGGCCTTTAGCCGCGCCCCAAAGCACGCCTTTCGGCCACTGACCGACGATCCGACCGTAGGGGTCAGCCCTATATCCGCACCTTGCTCGAGCCTTTCGGCCATTGACCCGCGCCCCGCTTGCAGTTTTTTCCCGAACAGCCATGCTCTAGACCGTGCATTCCAGGCACAGACCCGTGCTCTGTTTTCTGCATTTTTTCCCCTTTTTTGAACCTAGAACTTTGCTGCAATATTTTCTGTACCTGCACAGCCACCTGTTCTATCTACAGCCATACTTACCTACAGCCTTTTCTGTAGTTTGCTTTCTATTCCATTTAAAGAGTTTTTTAAAAAGTTGAAGCATTTCAATTGAAAAATGAAAATTTTGCATTACAAGTTTAATTTCTGCATTATTATTATTGGTTGAAAGTTTCCCACCCCGTGGCACTTTTGATTGGGTTCATTATCTCACACGCACACACTTTGTCACCTAATTCAAGTGAGCCTTAAAATACTACTTAACACAATCAACATTCTAACCCCACTTGGGAAACACACAAGAATATTGTAGTTTGGTAGGACAGGGGGGATAGGCATCCAAATAACACCCCTCGGTCGCTTACACTTGAGACATAGTTGTTTTCCATTAGGGAACCAAAATCCCCTAGTATTTTTTAGCATGGTCACAACCAGTTTATCAGAGGGCCTCTCCCTTAGGAGGGTTGAAGTAGCCAGACTGGTTCCGGATGCCTGAGTGGAATACCGCAATCCATTTAGTAACCGAAGGCTGCCTACTCGTTGGTCTGCGTGTGGTGATTCCTTTTAGGCCCACACGGTGATAGGACTGGAGCTTCAGATTCACCTTTCTGGACGTGTCATGAACATGGTATCTTAGTTTCCTTTCTTCTATGATTGTCTTACCCGGTGTCCCTCCCGGTAGGGGGATATTTTTAGCCACCTTGCTCTACTATCCATATTGTCTGACTTGGATTTCATCACCTTGCAAAGGATATGTCTGGTTGAGTCATAATACTATTTAGCTAGGTGTTTGCATGCTCCCTTACCTCCCTTTGGTCTAGTGAGTCCACTATTTTTATTTTTTAGGAAACCTACTGCTTGTTGTTATTCTGACCATTATTGTTGACGCTCCACTTATTGTAGCACAACTATTACAGTAAGCGTTTTGAGCCGGTTGTTGGCCTGAGTGCCGTATTTTTTGCGCTCTCCTTCTGCACACTTGGCTGCGTTAGGGTTTTTGAGTTGTTTTTCACTCAACACAACCCCCAGATACTTAACACCATCTGTCACCATTGAGTCCCTGAGACATTCTCGGTGCCTCCAGGGCGAGCCCCCGCGGCACAGTTCACTTGACATCAGCTGTCATAGACGTAGAGCTTCATCACTCAACTCCACTCGTCGACAACATAGATCTTAGTCCCCCAGCCCTGACACCCCTTATTTTACATCTGATTCTGAGGTAGAGTCTGAGAACCCCACTTATACTGCACCAACTAGCCCCATGGCTGGCATGACTTCCAATCCCTTCTTTGTAGGAACCACTGGTGGAGCGTCTACCACCACCCCAGCTACCACACCCACTTTAGGTATGCCCTCGATGGGGCCCACACCAGCCATTCCGGTCACTGTGCCAATTCTAGTGGCTAGCATACCCAACCCAACTCCACCAGTGACTAACACTACCCTTGGCAGCACAGGACCATCCCATACCACCTTTGTTTCTCCCCCTGGGGGAAACATCCCCAACCTGAAACCATCCCCTACACTTGGGGGCATTGGCCCCAACGTGGCCACGACCACCAGTATGTCACATCCTTCTACTAGTTTGCCATTCATGGCTAGTCTCAACCTTCCTGACCTACCCATACTAACCAATGATCCCATCAGACACAACCCTGCATGGCCTCACATGCCCACTAAGCTCCCCTCAGACATCCCTAAGTTTGAGGGAAAGGCAGGTGAAGACCCCCAGAACCATATTATGTCCTTCCATCTATGGTGTTCCTCCAACTCCATAGTGGATGACTCTGTCTGCCTGCGTCTGTTACAATGCACTCTCACTGGATCTGCAACCAAATGGTACATCAAGCAACCCCATGGGACCCATGCCACCTTTACCTCCCTCACCTCGACCTTCCTGCAGTTCTTTCAGTTACCTGTCCGCTATGACGCGGAAATTGAGATCCTACTGTCTTATAGACAGAATACGGCCACCCACACCACTAACCACATTCACGAGTGGCGTCGATGCCAAAGCCTGTGAAAAATCAAGTTAGATGACCATATCTTCTTAGATTGGTTTCTCAAATCTCTCCTTCCTGTCATTACCAAGGATGTGGCATCTGAGCGACCCTAGTCCGAGGAAGAGGCCATCCTCAAAGCCTAGCAATTTGACCTTATTTACGCCCAGTCTAGTTATCTATATACCATTATACCTGACGCCCCCCACGGTGATTCCTCCCGCAACGACGTGCCGGGGGCATCCCATGCCGCCAATGGCATCATTGGCCATATCGTATCACATAGCAAGCACTAGACATGGCCCCGACCTTTCGCAAGCTACATCCCACTCTGGAGAAACCAATTCATATGCTCCCATGGCCCATAATCACCATTCCCACGGACCCTCATGTCCACCTCAATGTTTTGGCCATGCATCCCCCGCTTATGTCCCCCTAGTCACACCTCAGCCATATTATCACCCGGAGGTCGCGCAAGCTCCTATATCCTCTCAAGCCCCCCTGCTTATTATCCGCCACAGGATGCACCTATGGCAAACCCACAACCCGTCACACAGATGCATCAGCAACCCTCACAAGGTTCAGCACCTGCACCGCCTCCACCCAATTATTATCCACCGCAACCTGCTCCCGCACCTGCACAACCACAGAACCCACCTGCTGCCCAAGGGCAAGTGTATGCCCAACAAAATTCGCAGTAGAACCAAAATAACCAATGCTAACAAGGCCATCAAAACCGTGAAAAAGGATGTAACCACGGGAACAACCCCCCTCCGGACCAAGGCGGCCAGCCACCTAACCCCCCAAACAATAATAACACGACACCTGCCAACCAAAACCCCGACATGCCTCCCAAACAAGATAAAAATCCTAATTTGTGAACGAACCATCCTTGTTCTATTTGCGGGGTCTATGGCCATTACACACACGCTTGCCAACATTTGGAGTGAGCTCGACAACTCTAGACTGATGATGCCCACCACTAAAGGCACGTGGCTCCTCAGGCGTTTCCCAACCCCCCACCACCTCAAACTCAACCCTTGGTGTTACAAAACCATTTACCAACCCAAGGCGTAGTGAACACTCAACCGTTGGCTCCCCCTCAAGGAACTGTGCCACCAAAACAACAAATCACTTATGCCGCTCCTGATCAACCCATAATAGAATCAGGTACCCATCACTCGTTAATGATGTCATCCACTGATGTCAACCTTCAAACCTGTCGGAACCAATATGGCTCCACCCCTGAAGCACCTCCCACCGAAAAAAACACCAACACTCTTCCCACCGATCAGTCGTTACGAATACCTTTGGCTCCACTAGATGGTGCCTCCAAAGCCCCTTGCTTCCCACTTCACCGCATCAACAATAACCCCAATGCTCGCACTACATCTAATTACAATATTGTAGATGATTTAGCTTAGTCCCCCGTAGCCATGTCTGCGTTAGAGGTCTTAAAAAACTGTCCTACATAGCGCAAGACTTTGCTCTCAGCCATTGGTTCTATTGACCCAACTGATTCACAAATGATGGCCTTAAATTTGGACCAATCCGAACCACGCCTGCCTTCCACATTAGCATTCCAACTTTTTGTATTCATTCGGAATCTTTTCATCCATCAGTGCATCATAAATTAGGGTGCCTCTACATGCGTATTGTCCACATTTGTCTGGCAGAAGTTGGTATCCCCCACTCTTCAGCAGTCCACCATTGCGTTGCGAGCCTATGATGGCCGTTCGGCTCAACCTCAAGGTCTCTTAGCTAATGTCCCCATCCAGTTGTCTAGTAAAACAGTGCTTATTGACATAGAGGTCATCAACACCCAACTTGATTATAATCTCTTACTTGGCCACAGTTACATGTACGCTATGTGGGTGGTTGCCTCATCCGTTTTTCGTACCATCATGTTCCCCCATGACAGACGGATGGTCAAGGTTGATCAATTCACATAATAGAATCCCAATGCCCCCGCTTCACCTGAAAACGTTCTTCCCATGGTTAAACAACCTGTTTGTGGTGCATCTACCTCGTTGGTTTCCTCAGTGGGACCCGGAGTTTACTCAGATATGCCGATGACCTCAACATTCCAATCCATTCCACCCCCGTCACCAGCGACCGAAATATATGACTTATGTACCCTTTCCCACAATACACCAACACCCAACCATCAATCGCCCTTGCTACCCCAACCACCATTGGTACCTAGTCATGTTGGTGTTACACCCATCCATACAATTCCCTTCCTATTCGCCCCTTCAAGAGTAGTAAGCACCCCGGTTATGGGTACTCTCAGCCTCCCCAGTTTAACTTTAGGATTACTTATATGGTACATCACGCCTCCTGTTTCCCCTCCAACACCAAATGTCGTCCTACAACCGGTGCAACCCATCACCACTACTACTCAACCACCTCCCGGTGTCCCTCCTCCTTCCTCATCCATCAGTCCCACCCCTCTTATCAAGCACACTAGGGGCAGAGGCCCACAACCATACACTGCTCTACCCCTTCCCAAAACAATTAAAAATTCCCCCCACATTTCGTGCTCCTCCCAAATGCTCTTTGTGTGATGAGTTGGGCCATGCTATCCATCAATGTACACAATTACCCGCATAACAAGAGCACATGCAAATGCTTGATGACGACCCCAACATCCCGGTTTTCCAACTCAACCCTACCCCTAAGCCTCATGATAAATCACTGCATACCAACCACCCTTGTGCAATATGCGGTATTTACGGCCATTACTCACATCACTATCCAGATCTCCTAGATTACAGAGCATCTCTCTATGAGATGAATAACTTGGACCTCGAGACGGATCCCCCCACCATTGAAGAGATCCACCCCCCATCATCCCTGCCAACTGGAGAGATTAATACCATTTATATGATCTCTTCTACTAGCAATCCCTTGTCAAGCGATTTGACGACCCAAAGTTTCCACAATGATGAGGAGATTCTTGAGGATCTTACTGCACCTGATTACCCATGGGAGGATATGCACCATCATTCCTATTTCCTCCCGGAAGAGTCCTCCCCCACCACAGCCACCCAATTTTTGGTTGAGTCCAAAGATTTCCTCCCCACCAAAGTCGACTGGTTTAAAGAGCCCATTCCTGCTCTCGATGCCTTTGAGGAAGGTAACATGGCCAATATTTCACCCACAATCCACATTGATATCTCTACCCCAGCCAGTGCTCATGAACTAATTACGTTAGGATCCTCTTGCATTGAGTATGAGATCGGAGAGTACAAAAAAAATTTACAAGAGTTCCGCGATGTCTTTGCCTGGTCCTATAGCAAAATGCCTGGTCTTGACCCCGCTATCATAGAACACCACATTGACACATGGCCCGATGTGCCCCCTGTTCACCAAAAACAGTGCCCCATTCATCCATCAAAGCTCCCCGCCGTTAAAGTAGAGATTGAGAAACTTCGTACAGCAGGTTTCATTTATCCTATTGCATACACCACTTGGGTTTCTAACCCCGTCCCTGTTAACAAGAAATAGGGCACCATCCGAGTATGTACTGACTTCCATGATTTAAACCGAGTATGTCCCAAATACAACTTCCCCACGCCATTTATTGACCAACTCATTGATGTGTGTGCGGAGCATGAAGTCTTATCCTTCATGGACGGTTTCTCTAGATACAACCAGATTCAGATCCGCAAGGAAGATCAATACAAGACTGCCTTCACCACCCCATGGGGCACCTTTTCCTATCATGTCATGCCTTTCGGCCTTAAAAATGCTAGCGCCACCTTCCAATAGGCAATCACCTATTGTTTTCACGACTTGGTCCATATCCTATTAGTCTATCTTGACGATCTCATAGCATGTTCCAAGAAACGATCCGACCACCTTAATGACCTTCGGCAAGTTTTTCTACATTGTCGCAAGTATCAGATCTGCTTGAACCCACTCAAGTGCGTCTTTTGCGTTCTAACCGACCATTTGTTAGGTTTCATTGTTTCCCATAAAGGAATCGTTGTAGACCCCCTCAAAGTTCAATCCATATTAGACCTTCCCGCACCACGCACGCTCCGGCAGCTACAGATCTTATAGGGGAAATCTAATTTCCTCCGCCGCTTCGTCCCTAATTACACCACCATAGTTCATGGTTTCGTACGTCTGCTTCGTACACACATCCCATTTGTTTGGGATGACCAAGCGCAAGCTGTCTTCAAAGCCCTTAAAATTCTCTCAGGACTTCATCCTTTACGTTTCGGCATTCGACCACGCTGTGTCAGGGGTCCTGGTTCAAGAAGACACTGCTCGCCAGGAGCATGTCATTTATTATGTTAGCCAAACCTTGTCTGGACCACCCCTACGTTACCCATATGAGGAAAGACTGGCCCTTGCCGCCGTCTTTTCTATCCAAAATTTGCGCCATTACATTTTACTCAGTCATATTATAGTTGTCGCCAACTCCAACCCCATGGTCTACCTTTTGAAGCGACGACTTCTGCAAGGTTGTATCGCTAAATGGGTAATTATACTCCAAGAATACGACCTAACTTTCACAACCCCTAAGAGCACTAAATCCCTCGCACTCGCTCAGCTCATAACCAACCTCCCATCCCTTTTGTCATCCCCGCCAATATCCGATGAGTTACCAGACAATCATTTGTTCATCATCTCGTCAGATGACCCCTGGTATGGTGATATTCTATTGTACCTTCGCACGTAGAAGTTTCGACCCACCATAAATCGCGATGGACGCCGCCGTATCCATCACCATGCCTCTCGGTATCTCCTCTTGGGAAATGTCCTTTACCGGTGAGGGGTTGATACTATCCTCCGTCGTTGTCTTACACACAAGGAAGTCGAACAAGTCCTCAATGACTGTCATAGCGGTGCCTGCGGTGGACATTTATCAGGGATGGCCATCGCCCAAAAGGTCATCCACACCGGATACCTTTGGCCCACACTGCTTACCGATTGCATCACAGCAGTCAAGCATTGCCATAATTTCCAACTCTTTTCCCCAAAGGCACATACACCACCCTCCCCACTTCACCCAGTCGTCACAGTTGGCCCGTTTTGCAAATGGGCCATTGACTT
This sequence comes from Larix kaempferi, assembly GCA_027924585.1. Classification (NCBI taxonomy): domain Eukaryota; kingdom Viridiplantae; phylum Streptophyta; class Pinopsida; order Pinales; family Pinaceae; genus Larix; species Larix kaempferi. The sequence goes on from BSBM01000278.1 coordinate 28,819,703, forward strand.
CATGGAATGTAAACCCTCATCCGCAAACAGCCATAATTACATCATTGTTGCCATCGACTACTTCACCAAATGGGTTGAAGCCATGCCCACCTTCAACTATAAAGCCGACACTGCTGCCCGTTTATTTTTTAACCATGTTATTACACAATTCGGGGTCCCAAAACACCTTGTCTCAGACCATGTTTCACATTTTGAAGATGCCATTTGGTGTGAGTTGTCAACTCTCAAGTTCAAACATCAGTATGCCTCTGCATACTACCCCCAAGGGAATGGCCAGGTTGAGGCCATTAACAAAATTTTGAAAACAATCCTCCAACGCACTGTTGACCAACATAAGTCCAATTGGCATCACATGCTTTTCCCCGGATTATGGGATTACCGTACATTAACTAAGACGGCCACCGGTTTCACCCCTTTTCACTTAGCTCACGGCATCGAATATGTCCTCCCCATCGAGTGTCAGATTGTTAGGAACCCATGTCTTTACTTTGTTAGTATGTTGTTGTTGGATGCATATGCTTTGTAAGTCGTCCCGTAGTATTTGTTGATCAATAGTTTATGTTATTGTTGTTGGCGCATATGCTTTGTAAGTCGCCCGTAGTATTGTTGATCCATAGTTTGTAACGGCCCATGGTTTTGACCCATAGTATTGGCGCCTAGAATTAGTATATAAGTGTGTGTTGAGACCTATGAAGGCACCGTGAAGTTAATTGTATTGAGCTTGCTCAAAGGAGGTTGCCCCCTCAAAGTAGCCTGTGATCAATATAAAAGTGATTCTGAGTTCTGTCATTTCTGCTATTTCGCATATTCTTGTTAATTAATTGTTGCAGGTGCATCACATCTGGTATCAGAGCACTTTCTTGGGCTCGCTAGGTGAAATTTATGCCAAATTTTTTTTCGCATCTGTTGTAGGTTCGGATTTGGGAATAATCCCTATCCGCTTAACTGTGGGAAGTACTTGATCATAAGCCCTAAAACTCATTGTGAGGAGTACCACAGGAACCCCGAAGTAGCTGGCCCATTGAGAGGACCTACCCGCGAAAAGGGCAACGACCCCTATGTGATTGACTAGTTCCCACCCATGAGGTAAACCAAGAGCTGTCGTTTGTGGCAAAGCGGTTATCAGTTTTACATGAGCCGTGGAGTGAGGGGTACTGCCCCAATACGCAAGCCGTCAGACAACATTGGTGGCCGAGTGAAACCCCTGAACTGTTAGGAAGCCGCACATACCTGGGGTCCATATCTACTTTCAGCTGAACTATTGTCGATCACTGCTGCGTCGTTTCAGATCCATTTTGCAAGCCGTTCTAGATTCAGTCGTTTTCAATCCATTCGGCGCTGTTCCAGATCCCTTTCGAGCCATAGCTGCTCCAGTCTGAAAAATAAAAAAAATAAAAAATAAAAAAATAAAAAATAAAATAAAATAAAATAAAAATAAAAAATAAAAATAAAAAATAAAATAAAATAAAATAAAAATAAAAAATAAAAATAAAAAATAAAAAATAAAAATAAAAATAAAAAAATAAAAATAAAAATAAATAAAAATAAAAATAAATAAATAAATAAAAATAAATAAATAAATAAAAATAAAAATTCCTGGTTATGGTTGTCACCCGTGCAGGAGCAAAAACCATGGAGGACGCACTTGCAGCCATCCAAGCCAAACTCCAGGATCTGGATGAAAAATTTCTCGGTCTCCATCTTGAACATTCAACTATGAACAACAAACGGTAGTCCGAGTCTTCAGCAGACAATGGGTTCTCTTCTTCCAGCAATTTCTGTGGTCCGAAGCTTGATTTTCCTCGCTTCAATGGTACCGATCCAACTGGATGGATCTATCGTGCAGAAGAGTATTTCAGTTTGCATAATACTTTTGATGTCAACAAAGTTCCGTTGGCATCCTTTCATTTGGAACGGGAAGCTCTTCAATGGTACCGTTGGTACATCAAGGCTCATCCAGAGCCCAAATGGCCAGACTTTTGCCAGCTCCTTTTGCAACGATTTGGTCCTAGTGCTTTTGATGACTTCACAGGAGCCCTCACTAAACTTCGCCAAATTGGCACTATGAGAGAGTATCAAACCGAATTTGAGAATCTAGCCAACCACACCGAAGGATTGTCTGATGACTTTTACCAGAGATGTTTTATCAGTGGTCTAAAGGATGCCATCCGCTCTGAGGTCAAAATGTTCTGTCCCAACACAATGATGGAATCACTAGGGTTCGCTAAGTTGGCAGAAGACAAGATTGCATCCCAACAACGCTCCAAGCCCACTTTTGTTCCCTTCTGAAATATGGGTTCTCAGCGACCACCTATACCGCAGGCTCCTCGACCGACTCCTATCAAGCGTTTGTCTGAAATAGAGATGAAAGAACGCAGAGAAAAGGGGATTTGCTATAATTGTGATGAGAAATTCACTCGGGGACATAGATGTGTTCAGCAAAAGCTCTATCTCTTGGATGTGAAGTCTCCGCCTGCCTCTGAAATTGGTGACGAAGATTTAGAAACACTGGATGCTCCGGTCGACATTTAGGAACCGCCTATTGACCCTCCATCTCAGGATGACCAGCTAGAGATATCTCTCCATGCTTTAGCTGGAATCACCACCCCCCAAACAATTCGGTTCAGGGGTTACTTCAAGAAGCTTCCTCTTACAATACTCATTGATTCTGGTAGCACTCGTAATTTCATTGACCCTCGGATCGCCAAACAAGCTAATTGTTTTATCTATCCTTGCTCCAACTTTGAAGTCATGGTTCTCAATGGGGGCACCTTACCTTGCAAAGGGAAGTTTCAAAATGTGCGTATCTCTATGGGATATTATACCTTGCGCTCTGACATGTTTGCCTTGCCCTTAAGCGGATGTGATGTGGTTTTGGGCGCTCAATGGCTACGCACACTTGGCCCTATCTTATGGGATTTTGCTGAACTTTGGATGCAGTTTTCCCTCAATGGACACAAACACACATTGACAGGATTACAACCAGGTTCTCTCAGCATCATTAGTTCACATCGCATGGAAAAACTCCTCAAGAATAATTCACATGGTGTCATCGCTCAGATCCATTCCATCCAGATGCAACCATCAGCAGTCTCCACTACTCCTTTGGATCTACAACAAATTCTGGATCGATATACAGGTGTCTTTGCTGAACCAGTGGGATTGCCACCTTCCAAGCCAGAAGACCATCGTATTCATCTCCTTCCTGGCAGCGTTCCTCCCAACATCAGGCCCTATCGCTACCCATTTCACCAAAAAACGGAGATTGAAATGCTCGTTCGGGACTTATTGAAGCAAGGTATTATTCGCCCAAGCACTAGTTCCTTTTCTTCTCCAGTTATTCTTGTCCGCAAAAAAGATGGGTCATGGAGCCTCTGCATTGACTTCCGAGCACTTAATCACCTCACCATCAAGGATAAGTTTCCAATTCCTATTGTTGATGAGCTTCATGGGGCTCACTTTTTCTCCAAGTTGGATCTTCGTTCTGGGTATCACCAAATTCGGGTTCATGAGGATGATATCCCTAAAACAGCTTTCCGCACACATGATGGCCATTATGAGTTTTTGGTCATGCCCTTTGGCCTCACTAATGCTCCTTCCACATTCCAGGCCTTAATGAATAAAATATTTCGACCCTACTTGCGGAAATTCATTCTGGTATTCTTTGATGATATCCTCATCTACAGTAAAACATGGGATGAACATCTCCAGCATTTGGATCTTGTCATGCAACTTTTCTCTGACCATCATCTCCATGCCAAGCAGTCTAAATGTGTTTTTGAACAGAAGGAAGTTGAGTATCTCGGGCACAATATCTCATCACAAGGGGTTCGCGTGGATCCTTCCAAAATCGATGCCATGAACAATTGGTTGCATCCTCAAACACTCAAGAGCCTTCGTGGGTTTTTGGGGTTGACTGGCTACTACCGCAAGTTTGTCAAGGATTATGGGAAGATTGCAGCTCCATTAACTGCTCTATTGAAAAAGGATGCCTTCACATGGACACCTGTTGCTCAGTGTGCATTTGACAAACTAAAACAAGCTATGTGTACTATACCTGTTCTAGCTATGCCCGATTTTTCCAAGCCCTTCACTATTGAGAGTGATGCTTGCGGCAATGGACTTGGTGTTGTTCTCCTTCAATATGAACACCCCATTTTGTTCACCATCAAATCCCTTTCAGGTAAGAATCTAGCTGCCTCTACCTATGAGAAGGAAATGATGGCTATTTTGCATGCAGTACAGAAGTGGCGCCCATACCTATTAGGGAATCATTTCTGCATCAAGACTGATCACCAGAGTCTGAAATATTTCTTGGACCAGCGTGTCTCTTCCCCGGCACAACAGAAATGGGTTAGCAAACTCATGGGTTATGACTACGAGATCACTTACAAGAAGGGTAAAGACAATATTGTGGCAGATGCTCTTTCTCGCACATTTGAGGCCCAAGTTTCTCTTTCAGCTATTTCTATGCCTGTTCCAAATTGGTTGCAATTTGTTCAACAGGGTTATGTCAATGACTCCTCCTTATCTCAAATCATCCAACGCTTGACCAACAACCCTTCTGTTGTACCACATTACTCTTGGGATGGTGCTTCTCTGCGATACAAGGGTCGTCTGGTGCTTCCCCAGAGCATAGATCTTCAACCGGCTGTCTTCTATGAACTCCATGCTTCTCCATCGGCAGGGCACTCTGGGTTCCTCAAAACGTATGAACGAGCACGGCGTAACTTCTTTTAGCAGGGCATGAAAAGGATAATTCAACAGATGGTGGCCGAATGTGATACCTGCCAGCGCAATAAGGGTGAAACAACACTCCTTCCAGGATTGCTTGAACCCTTGCCCATACCTACACGGATTTGGACAGATATTTCTATGGATTTCATTGAAGGGCTCCCTAAATCTGGCGAGAAGACAGTGATTCTTGTTGTGGTTGATCACCTCTCCAAATATAGTCATTTTTGTGCTCTCAGCCATCCCTATACAGCCTCCTCCGTCGCTCAAATTTTTCTGGACCAGATCTTTCGTCCTCATGGCATCCCTTCTTCCATTGTCTCGGATCGTGATGCGACTTTCACCATTCATTTTTGGACAGAACTATTTCACCACACTGGCACCAAACTAAAGATGAGTTCAGGGTATCACCCACAAACAGATGGTCAGACTGAAATTGTCAATAAATGCTTGGAAACTTATCTTCGTTGCTTCACCTCGGAACAACAACATCAGTGGGAAAAATGGCTCCCTCTCGCTGAACGGTGGTACAATACCTCTTACCACACTGCCTCTAAAATGACCCCATATGAAGCAGTCTATGGTCAGGCACCTCCAGCTCTTCTTCCATACACCCCCACCAGTTCACCAGTTCAGGAAGTTGACACGGTCCTTCGAAACCACGATCAGATTCTTCGCATTTTGCGGGACAATCTTCACATGGAAAGAAATCGCATGAAGCAACAAGCTGATCAACACCATTATGAGTGCACTTTTCAAGTCGGCGATATGGTTTTTCTTCGTCTCCAGCCGTACAAACAATCATCCTTGAAACTCAAAGGGCATCATAAGCTAGCTCCAAAGTTCTATGGGCCATATCAGATTCTTCAGAAGATTGGTTCCGTTGCTTATAAATTGGAACTTCCTCCTTCTTCCCGCATTCGTTCAGTCTTTCATGTCTCTTGTCTGAAGAAAGTTCTTGGCACCAACATCAGTGGACAAACGATTTTACCCGAACTGGATAATGAAGGATCCATCCTTTTGGAGCCAGAGGCCATCCTAAATTGGTGCATGCATCAACTTCGCTCTCGCTCTATCACAGAGGTCTTAATTCAGTGGCACGACATGCAACCAAAGGATGCTACATGGGAACCACTCCTTCAGATTCAACAACAATTTCCACATCTAAAGCTTTGAGGACAAAGCTTTTTTTTAAGGGGGAGGGGATGTTAGGAACCCATGTCTTTACTTTGTTAGTATGTTGTTGTTGGACGCATATGCTTTGTAAGTCGTCCCGTAGTATTTGTTGATCAATAGTTTATGTTATTGTTGTTGGCGCATATGCTTTGTAAGTCGCCCGTAGTATTGTTGATCCATAGTTTGTAACGGCCCATGGTTTTGACCCATAGTATTGGCACCTAGAATTAGTATATAAGTGTGTGTTGAGACCTATGAAGGCACCGTGAAGTTAATTGTATTGAGCTTGCTCAAAGGAGGTTGCCCCCTCGAAGTGGCCTGTGATCAATATAAAAGTGATTCTGAGTTCTGTCATTTTTTCTATTTCGCATATTCTTGTTAATTAATTGTTGCAAGTGCATCACACAGATCCCCGCTCTACATATTGCTATTGAACTTCTCCCCGAAACCTCCCCACGTGAACAACGCCTATTGTTATTAGAACAAGCTGATGAGGACTACCGCGCAACCCTCCAAACCATTGAAGCTTCCAAGAACCGCTCCAAAGCTGGTTACGACAAGCATGTCCACCCAAAAGCTTTCCGTGAAGGAGATCTAGTCCTCGTCTACGACCAAGCCCACGACAAGACCGAAAAAGGGAAGTTTGAATCCATGTGGCAAGGCCCTTACATAGTGCATACCTGCCTTGGGCATGGGGAATATATTTTAACTGACTTAGAAGGCCACCCCTTGCACAACCCCCATAATGGGTTGTATCTTAAACGCTTTTATCCTTAATAATCCCGCGGACCCGTTGGTTCGTATTGTATAGTTTGCTTTCTTTTTGGTTTTCACGTTTTTACCACAACCTTACATTCATCATTTTTGCATGATCACAGATGGACCATCTTCCACCTCATTACATTGGCTTCGCCGATGGAGCAAGCCGCTGGTCTCCAAACCTGGCCTCTGCGGCATGGGTCTTATATTTCCCTTCACATGAGTTGATTCACCTTGACGGAATGTGCATAGGCACTACTACCAATAACCATGCTGAGTATGATGCTGTGACTGGTCTCCTCACTGATTCCCTTCAGATGGGTATACGTCACCTTCATGTGTTCCTTGACTCCTAGCTGCTTGTCTCCCAGCTCAACAACTGTTACCAGGTGCGTGATCCTTGCCTCTTTCGAAATTTCCTGCGCACAAAAAAGCTAAGCTGACAATTTGAATCTATAACATTCACCCATGTCCCAAGAGCTCAGAATAGTGTCACAGATCAAATGGCTAACAACATCCTAGATTGGCATATCAATCACACCATGTAAAATCATCCATCATGCATAACCATCATGCATAATCATCACGTAAAAATCCCAAAAAGACTGCATCTACAACAAGGGGCATCCACGTGCCTATCATAACAAACCATTTGCACCCATGTGCAATAACATAACAAAAACTATACAGGGGCATCCACGTGCTTATCGTAACAAATCATTTTGCATCCACATGCAATAACCATATACAAAACAATATAGGCGCATCCATGTGTGTACAAAAAATCATCACCGCAAAAAATGTATCCATGTGCATATATATATAAATATATCATCGTCATATACATGTCATGAGTGCCCCAGCACTCAGCTATACAAAAAATATACATCAAGGAGCCCCAACAGCATCCCTGTCATAAACTACATGTCGTCTATACAAAAAAAATTGAATGCCCATATGCATCGGGGGGGAGTCCCCAGCACTCCCTAATGAGAGTCATATCCCCCATCTGAATCCTCCTCACCAGCCTCCTCTGTTGCGGACTCCTCCTCTCTACGCTCCTCCGGGTCCTCCTCCTCCCCTTGTCAATCCTAACCCCTAGCAGTCACGGCCATAACTTCCACCCGAATCAAGATAGACCGCCGGTCCCGTGGAGCCTCATGAAAGACCTCGACTACATCCCAATCCAGCTCTCTCCACCCCTCGTCAGAGACCCCAACCAGTAGTCGATCGAAGGTAACTCGCAGGACCTCCAAAGTCACCTCAGCATCTCGTCGACATACCTCCCCTCGATCGGGTAAGGCTGGCATGGCTACATGCTCCCGTCGCTCCCTATGCCCTAGTGGTGGTAGCAGTCCCACATCTGCATCAAACCCAATTACAACTAGTCAGAATCGTCATATATATCTATATCTCTAACATCAAAACATCATATATAAAACAATCAAAAAACTAGATACATACCATATGGGCCCCAAGCCTTCCCTGGGGATCGTGGTGCCTCTGGATCTCGCCGATAGTCCATACCGGCATATGGATAGTCATCAAAGGTCAATGGCAGCTGCAACCACTGCAAGTAGAGCTCCTGCGTGAAGTACCGCCCCACCTCTCCCCCACCCTGCCGACACATCATCTCACCCCACCACACCATCTGCGGCTCCCTCAAACCCCCAACACGGACTGGCACTCTCGGTTGCAATGTCAGCACCCACTCCATAAAGAAAGAACACAGGAATGACCCGTAGCAGAATCCCTTTCCAGATTCCTTCACCAAGGTCAGCTACCGCTGAACACAGGTGAGGAACATCTGGCCCCAAGCAAAGTAAGTCCCCTGTAGAACCTTCTCGACCAGCTGCATCTGTCCCCCAGACACCTGGTTGGTCCCCTGTGACCCCAACACTCTGACCACGCATGCTACGATCGCCCGAACTGATGGCTCCTCCAAGTCACAAATCAATAGTGCATTCTTATGCACTATTGCAGTCAAAAGGCAGTACTAGTCCAGCATCTCCTCCATGTCCACATCTGCGGACACCCGTGGTTGAGTATCCGCCACCCTACCCAAACATGGTAGTCCCGTCAAAAAGTACACATCTTCCAAGGTGAGCTCTAGTCTCTCCCCCTGCACCATGAAGCACAGACTATCAGGCTCCCAAAAACTCACTAACTTGTTCAGCAGTAGTACTGCTGAACGCATCATCAGTACCTGTGCGAACTTCAACATTCTGCACAGCCCCAAAGTCCCCCGGACATGTCGGTCACCCCGTATATCCCGCTCTCTCTAGAGTACCCTCGGCATCCTATCAATCAAACAACAAAAACTCATTAGCATATCATCTAATAAATCATCATCCCTCCCCCGGTATGACTCCACAATCCCAATCCAGATCGCGACTGTGGGGCCCCATGTCGTGATCCCAAATTGCAGCTATCGGGACAATAGCCGTGGTCGCATATCGCGCCTATGGAGCCCACAGCTGCGATCGCAGATCACAGCTATCCCAGCCATAGCTGTGATCCCAAATCGCGGCTATCCTGGCCATGGCCGCAGGCGCAGATCACGGCTACCCAGGCCATAGTCGCGATACCGGATCGCACCTGTGGTGGCCACAGTCGCGATCGTAGATCGCGGCCATCACCTCTCAACTCGCAATCCAAACCCACGTGGACCATACCAACCCCCCTGAGGACCCACTACCCACCCAAATCCAGAAAAAATTAAAGGTATGAGTTCAGTGGAATACCTGCAACTCACGGAAATGAAATTGACCAGTCTAATCGCCCAAAAATCTCAAATCTGCTCTAGCCCACCACACTCTCTGTCAAATTCAACCATACAAATGACACTTGGCATTATGGGTCCACTTACTATTTATAGACAGTTGACTTTTCTTGATTTGGCCATTATGGATTCATACGGCGTCCGTTTTCCAAATCGTTTCCACCACTGGAATCAGCACGACGAGACCTTCAGAATGGTTGACTCGGTTTCGATTTTTCTTCGAACCCATTTTTTTGAATTTTTCCCATGCACGTCACCATCTCGATTTGCATGCCACATCGGTCGTTGTCACTTTTTAGCATTCCTTATACCATCAGATTCATTTTTCCAAGCTCGTGATGATGCTTGAGATCATTTCTTGCTCTCACCCCCAGATTATTTGGGCATTTTTTACCAGCCCCTCATCATCTCAGTTTGCGTGCCACCTCGGTCGTTATCCGTTTTTGACACTTTTTATATCGCCGGATTCATTTTTCCAAGCTCATGATGATTCTTTAGATCATTTCTTGCTCTCACCAGGAATAATTTCAACATTGTGTCTCGACACCTTGCTACCTCGGTTTACGCACCACATCGGCCGCCATTGAATTGTTACATATTTTTACATGATCCATTCACTCCATTCATACTACAATTATTTCGTTATTTTTCCACCATTAATCATCCCACAAGGAGTCCCACCAGTGTTCCCCCCCCACCCTCGTTCTTGGTTCTCATCGAAGTCCCTTGATTGAACACTCTCTCCTTGCTTGGCCATTCCTTTTCTTCGGTATAATTTTATCCATTTTTTGGGTCGGACAAGTCCTTTACAAAAAAGGCACTTAGGGAGTTTCTTTTAAGCTCTTTTCTGACTCCTAAAAGAATGAAAAGATCGCCAAGCAATCTTGCTTCCTTTCATGCTCATTAAAGTAATTGAAAGGGCGTCTATCTGGTATAAGTTTAACCCTTTTCTGGACCTGGTAGACTAATTACAAAAAATGAATACTCTAGTCACACCGGCTAGAAGAGTTCTTCATTTCATCCTTTTATGCTTTTTCGGGCCTTGGAGACTAAAACACGAAAAATAACCCCCCCTGGAGTCTTCTTATTTCTTTCAGACTCTCTAAAATTGAAAGCAACCACGAGCATGCACCGTCCTGGGCTCGTACAAATCCACACGACAGTACCATTCCATTATTTCAGAGTCTTCTTATCACTTTCAAACTCCTTAAAATTGAAAGCAATCACGAGCATGAACTGTCCTGGGCTCATATAAATCCATACGACAGTACCATTTTGAACGCACTTCTTCTAGTTCCTTAAACCATGAAGAAGTACCCACCGATGCCTCTCGGCACTATGATCAATCATCTCGGCAACACTCCCAATAAGGTATCCTTTGTTCAGAGTATTCTGCGATAAACCACCCTCATAGTCTCCTGCCATCTTACACCAACTTGAGTATCACTCATCCCGGTCACCATCCCTGGTCCATTAAAGCTATGATCCCCTTCCCACCATTCAGTTGCATATGCTTCCCGATCATCCCCGCCATCATACTCTGAACAAAGGAAGTTTGAGTCCACCCACTCTATTTGCCCAGTTATTCGCCACCTCCACAGTATGTCAGTCCTACCATCAGTACTCTCACACTTCGGTTATCCACCTCGTGGTCCTATCAAGAAAACATCATTTCCTTTCTAGTTGCAGGTCTCCCTATATCGACGACAGGCAATCTATTCCAGAGGATAGGCCCAGAGGTCCCTGCGCCTTGGACTCATCACCATCTGTGGTGAGTGCCTACGGACCATTTTGAGAGGAGTCAACAGTGCCTCTCCGAATGGTTGTTTCTCACATACTCGACTTCAACACCTTGATCGCATCGTTGAGAATCGTGCTGGGTATATATCCCTTCAGTTATTTGTCGAAGACCCCGTACTTCCCCCGACTCTAGCACATTGGTGAGTCACTTTGGAACACCTAGTTATATGTTCCCATGGATATCCGGGTTGCGTTGGCGATTATATTCGGAAGCCATCCACTTATATGCTTCCTTGAGTACACAGTTCAGTGTACCATTGAGGATGTATGACTCCCCATCATTATGATCCTACAGTTCATCAATTCCTCTGGTACCATACTCAGCACCACTATTGATGTTCCAGTGTATCAGTTCTTCAGCTCAGACATGGTTAGCCCGTCAGTATGTCCCAAATTTGTGTCCCCTTTTGGACCCTTATGATGTACACAGTGGTTCTCCATGTATCTTTCAGGTCCCCATTTTTGGGCCTCATTATTATTTTTATATATCTTGATATGAGCATGGGTATGTCCGCCTCGTCCATATATTGAGATTATTCCTCATCTATTATTGAGGTCATGTATTTTCCGTTCTTGCAGTTTGTTCGGGACCATTGTTCTGGGCTCTAGTTCGTTTCTTCTCCTCTCCACATCCCAGGAAAACCATACATAGACTTATGATGTCTATCGGCCATACAATGAGTGCCTTCCCACACACATCAGGGGGCAATCTGTTAACACCCAAAAAGTGCTCACCATCTCATCTCCCTCACTACATGACTCATTTACCTATATTTACTACCATATTTTCCTCCAAAACCTTAAAAAACCATTAAAAAGCCTCCAAAAGGCCAAAAACCCCCTTTTTCCCCCAAAATAATTTATATTTCCTCCAAAAATAGCAAAAACCCTCTAAAAAGGGAATAAAAAATATAAAAAAGAGGAAAAAGAGGAAAAAAGAAGCAAAAACCCTATACAATTGACCTAAACCATATGGTGCCCAAAACCATGGGTCAACACTCCACCACTAAAAACCTATAAATAGGTGATGGAGCCTCCCCATTTCACATCCACAATCTTCCCTATCCTCACTCTTCCAAAATCACTCTCGAAACCCTAGCTTATCATTTGAGCTAGCTTTTCCCATTTGAGTGCCCCTTTTGTCCCATATCCAAAACACTTTGGAAAAGGAGAAGGAACCTATTGGAGCACGAAAGCAGCCCTCCTGGACTACTGCAAGAGCTCCACCAACCTCAACACTTGAGGTAAATTTAATACAAAAGAAAATCTTTATCATATTGTCATGTCTTTTTATTTCTGTCAATGCTCATGCTAGGTTAAATTTCATATTGTTTTACTGCTTTAATTTATTGTTTATTGAACTGCTACTAAGGAGGTCCTTCTCCTTAGTAGGTGCTCATTTGCACAAGCTAGGGTGAAAACCCTAGCTACAGTTACAATGATGAAATGGAAGATACACCAGATGGATGTCAAGACAGCTTTCTTGAATGGTGTAGTCGAAGAGGAAGTGTATGTGGAGCCGCCACTTGGTTTTGAGACACATGACGGGAAGTCACATATGTGCAGAACTTGGTATGGTAGGAAAGACAGCTTTCTATCCAATTTGGGCTTAACCAAGAGTAAAGCGGATTCCAACCTTTACTACAAGGTTGACGAAGGCAATCCAATGATACTACTATTGTATGGGTAGTATAGATTGATTGCCGACATGCAGTGGAAGCTTGCTGTTGAGTTCGAAATGAAGAACTTGGGTATGATGCACTACTTTTCTAGGCATGGAGGTGTGGCAGAGTATAGATGGAATCTTCCTTGAACAAGGGAATTTTGTAGTAGAGATCCTGAAGAGGTTCGGGATTATGGACTGCAAGAACATGGCCACACCTATGACATCGAACCTGAAGCTTCTGTGTGATGATTCATCTGATCCGGTTGATGTCATGATGTATCGTCAGATGATTGGGTCCTTAATGTACCTAACGAACACGAGACCAGATATTTGCTTTAAACACATTGAGCCAGTTCCTGATGGATCCCAAAAGTGTTCACCTGGTTGCTGTAAAGCATATTCTGAGGTACCTGAAGGGTACAGTTGATTATGGGCTCAAGTATGATGTGAATCAAAAGTTTAAACTACAGGGTTATGTTGATTCAGATTGGGCATGCAGTGTTGTAGATAGGAAGAGCACATCTGGGTGTTGCTTCAGTATGGGATCAAGTGTGATCTCTTGGTTTAGCAGGAAGCAATCCTGCATAGCACTGAGTACAGCTGAAGCAGAGTATGTTGCAGCATGTTTGGCTAGTTGTGAGGCAGTATGGCTTCGGAAGATACTGTCTGAGTTATTTGATCTCCCGTTGGAGTCTACTGTTATCTTTTGTGACAACCAGAGTTTTGTGAAGCTATCTGAGAACCCGATGTTCCACGACAAGTCGAAGCACATTGAGATCAAATATCACTATATTAGGGATATGGTGCAAAGAGGAGCAGTGAAGCTCTTGTATGTTGCGACAGATGAGCAGATTGCAGATGTACTGACAAAACCGCTAGCCATAGTGAAGTTCGAATACTTCTGAGAGAGGCTTGGTGTCCTTCAGATCGATGACACTTCGAGGAATAAGTGATGGAGTCATTTACTGAATCCATTCCAAGCATGGTGGAAGGAGGATCCTTCACATGGTTATGGACGTAAGTGCTAGATGATGAGCATCAGGATGATGTTCTAGTTTCTGTTCGATATGATCAATTGGATCATTTATGTATGTATGCATCATGTTGGATGCTAGATATGATCAGTTGGATCATTTATATGTATGTATATATGCATCATGTTGAATGCTTGGACCATGTATCTGTATATGTATCAGGTGGATATGATTGTATGATCAGGTAGATCATGTATGTTGATATATATCAGGTGGATACATTGTATGATCAAGTGGATCATGTATCTGTGTATGTATCAGGTAGATACATTATATGATCAAGTGGATCATGTATGATGATATGTATCAGGTAGATACTTGGTATGCATCAGGTGGATGCATTGTATGATCAGGATGATCATGGATTACGAGCTTCAGGATGTTGCTCCAGATGACATGCATCAGTCGATGCAATGACGATGATCAGGATGATCATGTGTGATGAGTATTAGGATGATACTCTGGATGACATGCATCAAGACGATGATCAGGATGATCATGTGTGATGAGTATCAGGACGATACTCTGGATGAAATGCATCAGGATGATGCAGTGATGATGATCAGGATGATCATATTTGATGACATGTATCAGGTGGATACATTACATAATTAGTTGGATTATGTGTGATGAGTTCCGAAGACACGGATGCACATGATCTTTTCGGACATGGTTGTAGATGTGTTCTCCCATGATCGCGATGTAATTGCTGGGCTCTTCCGACATGGTGGCAGATGTGTTCTCCCATGGTCATGATGTAATTGCCAGGGCCATTCGAGCATGGTTGTAGATGTGTTCTCCCATAGTTGCCATGTAAGTTTTGGGGCCATTCGAGCATGGTTGTAGATGTGTTCTCCCATGGCTGCGATATAAGTGTTGGGACATTTGAGCATGGTTGTAGATGTGTTCTCCCATGGCTTCAATATAAGTGTTGTGCCATTTCGACATGGTGGTAGGTTGGTCCTACCATGGTCGTTGATGTAAGTGTTGTGAGCCTTTCACGGATGGTGGTAGGTTGGTCCTCCCATGCCGGTGAGTGCAAGTGATGTGTGTGTGCATCTAGGTTGTGCTTCGTGATACTTTGTGGCCATGGACAGGTTTTGTAATAGCATGTAAAAGGTCCTGGGAGATCCAATAGGTTGAGTTGTGTGCTCGTAATCAGTCTTGGAATGCTCTTTCGAGGTTTTGTTGACTCATGTAATAAGTCCTGAGGATTCCACAGTATGGCCAGTGATGATGAAGACCTGTAGGTGGTGGGCCTACATCCAGTATGAAAAAGGACTGGCTCTGTAGAACTTCCTATGACGAGTAGATTTAGAGATTGATTGAGATAGCAGTAGCAGTGATGATGACGATGATTCGAGGACGATGCATCGATGACAATGATCCAGAGAAGAAGACTTGTGCTAGATGATTTGTGTCGAGAAATACCTTCCTAGTTAAGAGGGAGTGCTGATGTATATGAAACTTCGGAATGTATTTCATATATATATTTATTGTACTCCTATAGCGATGTATTATTCCTATATACGGAAGTGTTTGTATTCCTATAGAGATGTTATTATTCCTCTATACGGAAGTGTCGTCATTTATATCGTAAGTGTCATAACTTATACTTGATGGGTTATTAGACCACCTTGTTGGGGTCGGCCCTGTATAAGTCATGTGGGTCGAATGGTTATTAGACCACCCTATTGGGGTTTGGCCATGTGGGTCAAAGGGTTATTAGACCACCCTATTGGGTGTCGGCCCAGTCAGCGTTGTGTTATGTGGTTAAGTTGAGGCCGACCTAGTAAAGTTTATTAGGCAAGTCAAGTCAAGTATAAATAGAGATCGGGAGATCTCTATTTTGATCATTCTATTCTCTCTCACACTCTTGGGAGAGTGGCGCACTTCTAGAGGAGGAGAAGTTGTTGCTAGGAGATGCCTATCTCTTATGCTTGGGTTGTATCATTACTCTATCTATCTCTGAGGAATTTATTGGGGTTTTTCACCTTTATGGTTTTCCCCAAGTAAACTCTGTGTCTCTTGTGTGCTTGCATTATTGTGTCCATGATTGATATGCTGTAGATATGTTGTACATGGTGTTCTCTCAGTTAAGATCCTAGATCAGATTGAAGTAAATTCTGAAAACTAATAGTATTCATGTACCAGCATCTGCAAGCAAACAATCATAGGTCAATATGTTATACGACACCAAAAACGTTTTTGCATTCACTTATAATAAAAAATACAAAAAAAATTACATATTCCAAAAGGAGTAACTTACCAATCTCTTCGAATGCGGCCCCTGGAGGGAGCGACATGTCTTGGTCTCCTCGGTAGTCTATTCCCTCATATGGGTAGTCATCGATGGCATTGATCTGTCATGCCCACCAGTGGAAAAACTCCTCAGAATATGGGGAGGCCTGTCGGCCACCACCCTGCCGTGTTAGTATCTCATCCCACCGGGTCTGGGCTGGATCTCGGAGACTGTGCGGAGGGACTTCAACCTTCGGACTCAAGCCTGGTACTCTCTGAAAGAAAAAACTGCATAGTATGATGCAAAAACCGAATTTTTTGGCCCATCCAAGCTTGCACTCCATTAGCTGGCTCTTCATAGTAACCAGCAACGTTGTGCACCAGTCATACACAGTAGGTATCATACACTCTGCCACATAGAATACCACCGGCCTCAAATTCTTTTGTAGAGCAGCTGAACCTGATATTCTCTCGAGTGTAAGAACTATAATCTTCATACTCAGGCTCACAATGGCCTCAATAGGAATCTAGCTGCCCACCTTCTAGGTACCAAGAAGGAAATACCTGTCTATGTAATCACTAATCGTGATTCCACCTCCTACATTGCGGGATTTCAGGCTCGCCACATCCCCTCGACAGGACAAACCTGTGATGAAGTAGATATCCTCCACCTCCAATGGAAGTGGTTGACCATCTAGATCGAAGTTCTGCGCACCTGCATCCCAGTAATCGACCAACTTGCAGAGCAATTGCTTTCGGGCCCTTAAACCCCTAATGCTCCAAAACTTATAGATACCACATGCTTGTAACGCTTGTTGGGCGGGTAAATCTTGGCGTACTTGTTCATCAACAATGTCATGTTCTCTCTCTCTCCACTCTAGGACCATCCTGGAAGAAACAACAAAGCATTTTTTAGTATCCATATGTTACAAAAACCACACTCACGGTGCTGTACGCGATCAATTTTGTGGACAGTCGCGTCCGTACATGGTCAACACATGCATTGACCGCATCCAGGAAGCCCTACCCACGATCTGTATAATTGGAGCCCGCGTACAACGAACTATGGGTGTAGGACTTGGAAAAAGATAAAATTTTGACCATTAAAACTTGAAATAAAAACCATGTAAATGAAGAGGGGGATGAGACTACCAACCTGATCCAAACGGCTAGTGGATCCAACGCCCGTAGCTCCCAGAATTAACAACTAAAGATGGAGGTAAAAACTAACTAAAAGCACTATTTTCGCTGAAATGTGAAAATGGAATGGTAAAAGTAGTTTCTTTTTACTATTTATAATTTTTAAACCCACTTTCCTATAGTTTTGTTTTTCCGTTTTGAGCTATTTTGGACTAATATGTCGTCTTGGAGTACCATTTTGAACAGATTTTTTCAATGAGAGTGGATTTTTTGACCATTTCGCACCTTTGACAAGTATATTTTAAACCCGTCATATAGGTTAGATTGTCGTTTCGCCTGAATTTTTGCATTTGACCTTATGACCATGTTCATTAACCCTAGGTGCAACCCCGCTTTTTAACTGACACTGAACCTTCACATTGTTATAGAAGTGTTGTTATTTGGTGGTAGGGCTTGTCCGACCATGGGTGCCCTCCTTAGAGCCTTTTTATGTATTTTGGCGCCCATGCCGTTATTTCTCCTTAGGATTGGGAGTCCTTTGTAGCCATGCCATGACTTTGCGATAAAGACTCATACTCTGCTTTGTATTATTCTGGCCATCTCCTTTGAGGATTCCCACATTTATGTCGAGTTGTGATTGCATTGTATCATCCTACTTGCTACTTGAGCCTTTTGCCAGAACCCGCTTACCCAATTATTAGCTATGTTCCTAACCACTTTCCCTTTCGATCCAAGCAAAGCTTTCATTTTCCTTTCACAATTTGATGGCCCTTTACCTTAAGGGAACACCCCCCCGAGTGTCCACATATTGCACATGTTTCCTTGCATTGATCATAGGTATGTTCCACTACTTGGGACTAGTTTGCTTGCCATTTGACACTCGTTCCCTCACCTATTGTACTATAAGCAATTTTATTCTTTTTCAAGCTTTCATAATATGAAAAAGACCAAAAAAATCAAAAAACTGAAAAAGTCGGACGGGAAAATATTTACTACTTCTTATTGGCAGTTGTCATGTCGCCTTTGAACAGAGCATTCACTCCAATCCATTCATTATGATTCGGGACTATAGTAGGACCTTAGGAGCTGTACTCGTTTCTCATATTTTACTCCACCGGTTGATTAAGCTTCCAGTCATTATGGAGCCCTTTGTTGATACCTCTTGCATCGCACAATGTTATTATCATCTAGTACTTGAGTCTATGCTTCCTGAGTCTATCCATCTGCTCATTATCTTGTTCAAAGGAAGTTTTGAAACCAGATTCGGCCACTCCTCATATCTATTGACCATTGCATGTCGGCCATCCCTTTTGAGTCAGTTCGTTATGTTTGTCCGAGTTCTTCCAAATATTTTAGCGTAGCTGTTACCTCGTGTTGGTTGATGGGGGATTCATTAATGCCCTCCTTCCAGTGAGTTTCATTCCGTTGACTTTAACCCATTTATTCCAGAATTGAGACTTAGAGTCTGGTTGAGTACCTTGAGGCTTGCAGTCATTAGTGATAGGTTCTCTCATCATCAACAATTTTGGGAATACATCAATGTCTCCTGATCAATGGATTCATCATAGTGTTCGACCTCAACACCTCTATTCGCACTTGGTGAATGTACTCTGTGCCTTGATTCCCATTTTCATTAGTGGTGGGTTATCTCACATCCGTTAACGATATACATAATTGACTGGTAATCAGACGATGTCACATCAGGTTCGACTTCAACACCTTTATTCACTTGATGGGACTTGCACCGTAGATGATTTGTGTAGAAGACCCCATACGTTAGTGGCATTCAGTATGCTACTCATGATCGTAATTGTACTTATGAGATGTCATTCTCATACATCAACAGTTTGTACCTTCAGTTTGCACCAATTGTTTCCTTTTCAGTAGGAGACTGTATCTTACTGTATATGGGTCATGGCTATGACTACCTATGACACGTATTCACTATGTACTGCCTATTCATGGCCATTGTATCAGATTGTTGTATTGTACTAACATGTATTCAGAGATATCATTGTATTATGATGAGTGGGCTACTCCTTCCATTTGTGTCTCCATCACTCCACTTATGAGATTATAATGTATTTCGGCCATTGTAGTACCTTCTCTGACCTCACACATTAGGAGGCATCTGTTACAGCATATTTTTCCACCTTGTGAGCATCAACACTCATTGGCCTTCATTATTCATTTGAGTGACTCAGATCCATTATTTGTCCTCCAGGAACCACTGTTTCCCTATTTTTGTTCCTGTACACTAATTGTTCCAATATACCTAGCGTATAAGCAAGTTGTACCAATGTAGCCCGCATACATCGAGTTATATGGTAAAAAGCAATAAAAAATCTATTTTTACTTCCAAAAAGGTGCCATTGTGACCTTTGTCCCTCCATGCATCCCGAAATGACTCGATTCGACCTTTCACCTACCTTTGGAGGGTTATATATTGATCTCTTATGGTGGATGGAAGGGACGAGAAAGAGAGAGCAAATAAACTCTATTGGAGTTTTTCCGTGACTTGAGTCTACATCCATTGATCCTTGTTTTTGTGAACCTTCTATGTTCACCCACCAAACTCTTCTTTATCTTGTGAAGGACCCTATCATTTACTAGTGATTTTTCCATTGCATGGGGGATTGAAGTGGTGGAGGCACAAGTGGAGGGACCTAGTTCTTGGTTCAGATGAGATGTCGGCAAGAGGTTGTATCGTGTACTTCTTGTTTTCATTAATAGAAATACTCATTTTCTCGTCCAACTGATCTTGTGAATGTTTGTTTAATTATATTGGGTTGCATTTGCTTATTACATCATGGACCATGCTATTGTTTATGCTAATGTCTTTCATATATTATATGTACTTGCTTGTATTTGTTGTTGATACTAAGCTACAGGTTCAAGTGTAGAGATTGAAAGCTCAACAAGTATCTGCTTCAAACATCTGGTTGAAGGTTGGTCTCTTCTCCATATCTTAGCATTTTCATTTATATAGCATTGTATTGAGAATTGAGTTGATTTCTGGTAGTCATCTGTCTGTTGTTGTATTCCCCGAGCCATAGGAAGTTTTTCTTCGTAACAAATTCTATATTCCTTAGAATTTAGTTGGCTAAAATTTACATTGTGTATCAAGTTTATGTTATGTATTGTATTGTATGCTACATTCAACACTGGATGGTGTGGGCCAAATCTAGATAAAAATAATTTGGGCATATTGGTGTGGTAGTAGGCCAACGCTAATATGGAGTAGATTCAATTAAATAAGACTCTAAACTATTGAAGTTTGAATGTTACTCAAAGCCTATGAAAGTAGCATGGAGCCCAGATCCACTCATGCATTTGTAGTAACTTTGAAGTGATAGTGGACCTCTCTTTGATTCAAAATGTTCTTCAAATGCACTAAAAGCTCCTTTTTGTTGGTATTTGTAGTATTACCTTCGAAGGAAGCCTATTTCTTTTACCTTGCTCCTTTCAAATTTAGGCGGAATTTTGAAAAAAGGCTTGATGGGTTATTGGGAAGTTCTTTCAAATGTGGGAAATGACGATTTTTAGAAAGGGACTAATGTCTTGTCGAGTACATCTTCGAAAGAAACCCAACAACCTCTTTCAAAATCACCCTAAAGCCAATCAAGGCATTCAAATATTTATTCCTTCAAATTTGGTCCAATGGCCATTCGAGAAATCCAAAGGTTGTTGCTCAAAGTATGGTTGATGGTCCATTTTTCATTTTGACTCAATGACTTTTGAATACATCTTTTCTTAGAAATATGGGACTTGATCTTTTGAATAATCCCAATTGTTTATCATGGCCTTTTGAAAGATGTTCTTTCAAGGAGGCAAGATGGTTTAATGGGGCCTTTCTAAAGATGCTCTTCGAGGCAACCCAATGGTCTATCAGTGCCTTTTAAAAGATGTTCTTTTTAGGAAAATCAATTGTCTATTGAGGCACACAAAGGATGTTTCTTTAAAGTAGCCCGATGGTTGATTGGGGACTATTAAAAGATGATCTTTTGAGTTGTCCTTATGGCCTGTAAAGGGCATTTAAAAGATATTATTTCAAAGAGACTAGATTATCTATCTGGTGAATATTTCGAAAATGGCCAATGGCCATCTTTTGAAAGAGCTTGATGGATTTCATCGAGAAGAACAGTCAAAAGAGAGATCTTTTGAATAAGTTCACCAACTCCTGTATATTGTATTCAAATGTTACATATCAAGCTTGCCTCAAAGAAAGGTTTGATGGCCTAGTTGTGTACATTTTTTTAATAGGCTCAATGGGTTATCACAAAAAGGACAATGTGTTTATTCAAATGAGGGTTGATGGGCCAAGGGGTTAGCCTTGGTAAGATGGATCACTAAACACTATTTGGTAAAAAAATGGATACCTATATTTGAAAGGGTTAAGTTTAAATAAAAAATAAACCCCAAAATATACAAATCAATGAAAAAGTAAAAAAAAAAAAAATGCCCCTCCTATAAATGTGAATATGTTACAAAAGAGATAAATACATTCAACATTTAATTTGAGAAAGATATACAAAATTTCAATATGAAATTATAGTTTTGCTAATTTTGATTGAACATATTTATCATTTTATAAACATTTTTAAAGACAAAATACAATTAATAATTTATTTGTTTTCAATACTTTCTCATTTTACCACCCTTTCATAAATCCTTTTCGTATTTACCGTATTTATCTATACGATATGTATATCTAAAACATGCCCGTCATTAAAATGCAATGATCCTATAATAAAAAATCTCCCTTATATGCCAGTTAAGTTGTTGGCTCACCCTTTTATGCAAATTAAGTTGTTGAATCTTACGTTGTCGATCCAAATTATTATATATATATAATTTTGAATTTAAATATTGTGTATTTTAAGCCAAATTCACTGTAACATGCAACCAAAGTGAACATATATATAAATATTTGATAAGTCCCAATTTAAAATATGGACGGATATAGACTTAAATCATATATCAACATATAATATAAAATATTTCAAATTGTATTATGTTCAAATCCCATAAACTCCGCATTTGGAATAGCCTGGATTAACTCGGGTTTCTTACTAATATAATATTTTATTTTAAGCATTGCCTTAGAGTAGTACAAATGGACAATGCAATGAAGATAAACCTAGTGACATCAACGAAGAGTTACTTGTGGAATTCCATGACCCATTGCATTGACACAACATAGAGGTTTAAAACCACCTAAAAATCCTGTACTCTTAGCCAAATATTCAAATTCTTGCTCTATGCGCTCCTTTCCCTCTGGATTGGATGCCAACATCAGGAAACCTATGTGAAATCCCCGACGAGAAAAAGGAGATGTGCCTGCAATCACTGAAAGCATGGTGTTTACCACAGTTACCTTTCCTTTCTCTGTCAATGCCTTGTGTTGATTCTTCAAAGGCATCACGCAATGAACATCGCTCCAATTATGCAGAATCCACTGCAATCAAACAACAGTGATAGATATAGTGAGGTCTATGTCCATTCATCTAGTCCCAATCCTAGGTCAAATTTAAATATTCTTATGAAACAACCCAACATGAGTAGAAACCCATTGCTATACCTTCATAAAAATTGCTTGTCCAGTTGGTACGCTATCAAACATGTCTACAGCCACATGTGTCATAGCTGAACAAATACACATTAACCAGATTTGGTCAGCAACACAGAGATAATAAACTGATTTCAATGGTTGAACTTGGGGATTCAGATTTACCTAGATAGTGAGGAGCATCAGCCAGCACATGCGACATGTTGAAGTTGATTCCAGAGATGTGAGGATACATTGAGATTATGAGATTAAGAGTCAACCCAACTCCTCCTCCCACATCAACCAATTCTTGGACTTCCTTAAAACCCTGGTAAGTAACCAAAAGCTTGTTCATCAACATGCAAGATTGCTCAGACATTCCCCCATTGAATCTCTGGTCCATATATGAGTACTCAACGTAGTCATTTCATGGGATTTGGTGAATGGATGGGAGCCTTAAAGAACAATATCCTTGACTAGTCAATAGACGACTTGGTGAGAACAATTCTACTCATGTAAACATAGGTTGGGTCCCAATAATTCATTAGATAATAATGAGAAAGACACCTCCTTGGAAGATGCCATAGAAAAATCTCAAAATCATGTTTCAACTTAAGCACTTGATTTTTATATGTCCCTGTAGTATGACAACCTACTTTCCATGTCTATTTCAAACCTGGTTTCTTTCAATCTATACATAGGTTAGGTATGTACATTTTCATAGAGGTTAGTAATCTAATCACTATGTGGAAGGTATCTCTTGTCCAACCAACAAGGGGTGTCTTACTCCAATTTGATATAATTTGGTGTTTGGCTAGCTTGTAATCTTAAAAATTATTATTATATGAGTTTATCTTTTGTACACCATGTCCAAAGAAATTATAAAAATACTGCAAAATATTAAAGATTAATGTATTAATAATATTCTACTTATACAAAAATTTATAGTATACAAAACTCTAATGCATGGATTTAATGTTTCTCTTATCAAACATAAGAAGGAATTACACTATATATTAACATGCTATGAAAAAGGGAGAAAAGATGGAGCAGTAACATTCTATAAAGGAATTCAAATGCAAGCTTCTTTGGATACAATGGATAATCATATAAATGAGATAAGGATTGCATCCTCATATAATCATATATTTATTTTTTAAATTTAGAATATTTTATATACAAATTTAGTAATGATTTTTTTAATTTTGTTATATATATAAAATTTATATTTATATTTATATTCAAGATTTTAACAAAAAATTATTATAGATTAAAATATTTTATATTTTTATAATAATGAAAAATATTAAATAAAAAAAATTGTTGTCAACAAAATATAAACATAATATTATTGTGTTAAATTTAATTTTCAGGATTAAATAATTTCATCATGACTTATCTGAAGCATAAGATTATTCGTATGATAACATGTTTCCGTGATGATAGTGATATTCAAGGTTAGAGTTTGTCAACAAAGTAGTTACATGCCTAAGGTAATATGCTTATCGTAAATTCCCTTTTTCTTCATTATGAAATAAGGAATTTTATATTTCTATGAGAATAAGTTAACTTAAAATATGCTTATCTTAAATTTCCTTAAGGAATTTTATATTTTTATGAGAACACGTCAAACTTAAAATAAGAAGGATTTTGTCAACAAAGTATAAACATGATATCATATTATTATTTTATTTTATATTTCTATGAGAACACGCAAACTTAAAATGAGAAGGATTTTTTCAACAAAGTATAAACATGATATCATATTATTATTTTATTTTATATTTCTACGAGAACACGTCAAACTTAAAAGTCGAACTTAAAATAAGAAGGATTTTGTCAACAAAGTATAAACATGATATCATATTATTATTTTATTTTATATTTCTACGAGAACACGTCAAACTTAAAATAAGAAGGATTTTGTCAACAAAGTATAAACATGATATCATATTATTATTTTATTTTATATTTCTATGAGAACACGCAAACTTAAAAGGAGGAGGATTTTGTCAACAAAGTATAAACATGATATCATATTATTATTTTATTTTTTATCATAATGGAGAAATTTCTTAATAAAAATGTTATTTTAATAATAATTTTAATATTTTAGTATATTGTGTTACGATTTTCTAATAAAAAAAATTAATTTAATAATATTTTTAATATTTTAATTTATCGTGTTGAGAGAAACTTTATACATTCCAATGAAATAATAAAATTTTAATAATTAAATGACTTTGTCAAAAAAAACTTATTATATATTTAAATTGAAAATTCGTTTATTCTTTTATTTTTTTACAGCCAAACATAAAATAAGAAGGATTTTATCTATATCACATGACTTTATCAACTAAGTGGTTATATGTTCATATTGTAGATTCGTTTTTCTTCTTTTAAAAGTGAGTATAAATATAATATCATATGACTTTATCAACGAAGTGGTTATATGTTCATATTTTAGATTCGGTTTTCCTTTTTTTTAATTATTTCATTATGAAAAATGAATTTTATATTTTTATGATAATAAGAAGGATTTTGCTAATAATTTGTTTGGTATCGATTTAATCAAATTTTACAGTTTTCAAGGTTTAATAATTCGCAATGGTTTTATGAAGTGGTTGAAATCCAAGGCAATAGTATTATTGATTATGTAATATGTGATATCTATTATATAACCAAATAGTTATTTCAACATCTTAAATGAATATGAGCTCTACTCTTACCGTGAGCCTTCAATTCTAAATCTAAATTTTGATAAGCACATAAATCCGATAGAGAATTCTAATAACCAAAAGCTTTTGATCTTCAATAAAAATAAAAATGGTTTTTTATAAAATAAATAAATAATGAATTGAGGACAATAGTGAAGACTTTGTATGGTAAAAAGCTCAAGCATTCCACAAAATCCATTAGTCTAACAAGTCCTTAAAATTCAACAACATATACAGGCACAAACCCCTAATTAAAAGGCAAAATGTTACTTTATAAATAAGAAACAAGAGAAGCTTCCACACCTCTCTAAGCTAGATCCTAAGTAATTTTGGAGGAGAATTATAAGTCATAAAACTAAAGAAACCAATATATTCTCTTGAGAGACTCCGATCCTACCTTAAAAACATTTATGAACCCCCTGATGTCATGAAAAACATTCAAACCTTTTCTATAGAGGATGAAGTTTTCTCTGTAGAAGACATAGAATTTGGATTTAAACAACTCCCTAAAGGGAAAACAAATGACATTAAAGGATACTAAACAAAAATCTTAAAAATTGGTACGTCTATCCGCCTACCTCATGTTCACAAGCTCTTCAACTTAAACGAGGAGAATTTGGTAGATAAATGACTAGGTGAATAAAACCTTAGTCATGAGAATGTTTTTAAGCTAAATACTACTAATTTGAGCAACACAACTAAAAATGACTAATTTAGTTGAGAGATAAGAAGGGGGTGGGGGGAGAGGTATATAGTATTATATTATATATATGTTAATATATACTATTATATATTAATATATAGTATGTTAATATATATATAGATATTATGTTTTTAATATATAAAAATATTACAATGAAACATTATTACAATATAATAATATTAATAATTTTAAAATATCAAATTTACATGGATGAAAAAGAAATTGGGGAAAATCAAATTTACATGGACGAAAAAGAAATTGGGGAAAATTTTGCAACAGAGAGAGACTAAGATTAGATGAGCCTCCTATTCAATAATCCTACTAGTTACAATGCATTCCTTATTAGAATCATTTCATTTTGAGTCAGTCTTGCCCATTTTCATTTGATTAAAACTTCCGAGTGCAACAAGGGAGAAAACATAGTTCAAGCCTAGATTACCAAGTAACTAGAATTAGCTTTAAAGATAGAGATAGCAAGGAAGAGACATTTCCTATGGATGAACTTGCTCAAGATGAATCCATAGAGGAATTATTTATGGGCCCTGATATGACTAGTGTTAATTATTGTTCCAATTTTCATTATGAGATACACAAAGAAATGTTGAAGGATAGTGTTTGGATTAAAACATACCAACAATGGGGAAAAGAGAAGATGCATAATAGACGGACATGTATAACAACCCAGATCGATATTGCAGTGAATCTATGAATAATACAAAGGAAATTATTTTGTATATTATTGTAAAAAGTTTTAACAAAGAGGTTTTGGATTGTATCATTGAAGGGCACATGGATATTATGTTGCTACTCTACATTAGTTCATAGTTTTGATTCATTCCAGAAGTTTAAGGTGTAAGGAAGCGAAGATACTGAGCATTCCATCCCTCATTTCTCAATGATATGAACACTCGCTATTTGACTCTCTTCCTTCATATCCTCGAAGTGTTGCAAATGTCAATAAGGGTTTTAAACGATGAAAGAGTTGTCTTGAATGATGAAGTTGGGGAGGATCAAGGAGGATTAGGTTGTTTTTGTTTTAGAGTTGTCAGGGTTGGTTGTTAAGGAGCATTTGGATTTTGTAGTAACTTGGTTGAATGATCATTTCTCATCGATATCAACCTTTCTAAACTCCATGGTATCCTCGATTGTCTTCTTCAATGAAACTATCAAGCAAAATATCTGGGTAAGAAGAGAAAGAAAGAATTTGAAGAGGATAATGGTACCAAATTACCAAATGACGCTGAGAAAATATTGAACATATATATCAATAAAGAGGGGATGGGTATGTCCTTTGACGTCGTCAAAGATAGTTCACAGTTTGCTTGTTAATGTTGTTATCCTGCATCTTTAGTCAACAAACTAAGATCCATTGCATTTTTTGGTGCAACAATCAGCTGTGAATTTGTTGTTGTTGATATGTGTATTTGTGATAGTCCTTGGACAGAAGAAGATATGCTTGCATTGTTGTACTACTTAGAATAAAATGAAGTGGCATGTACTTGTATTTTTTTAGTTGATATGGAAAACTCTTGTATGATTTCTAAAGATTTCACACTTTTCAACAATAAATAATAGAAAAAAGGTAATGCAGAATCCTACCAAGGGAGTTTATAGAGATTTCTCCAAGGACTTATTTATAGGATTCTCTATTATACAGTGTTGGAGCATTGGAAGGGGTGAGGATAATTTGTCTACTTTTCAAATGGATATGATTTGGAAGGATGAGGGCCTACCAATGATTGATTTACCTTTTCCCAAGGTTAACAATGATAGTTCGAGAAGCCATGTTTTTGCAAAAGAAAGGACACAGGAATTATGGGATCACATAGTTTCCAAAATGGTCTCTTCACGAGGTACAGTTGTTTCGTTGTATGCAGGAGGTAGATTTATTCGTTCATTGATCAAGTTGCCAGATAGAATAGTTATTTCTATTGTGGAGACAGTACAATAAGAGTTGTTTATGAACAATTTCTATCATGAATTGGGTATACACCAAGGTATTTGTATTAACATTTTCATATGTCTTATTTCATTGTATTTTACTTTTCTCGGTTGGTTATGTTCAATAACTTCTTCAAATTCCTATTCTACTACAGATTCAAATAAACAGCACACTCAGGTATCGTCCAATAAAATTATACTATCCGATGACGACCTTGAATGTGATAGAGAATCCACAAAGAACTACCAAACTATAGAGCAAGATGGACAAGAGGGTAAAAATTTATTTATCAATGATCCTGGTTAAATTAACTAAATTATGAACGGGGATAGTGACCTTGAATACTTGCAAAAAGTTATATAAAATGTATACCTGCAATTTTCTAGGTCAAGGTGATTGCTTTGCTATTCAACATGTGGATCATCCACAACTCGAGCTGGCATCGCTGATGTCTTTGGATATTAGCTAAAAAGTCACATTGGATAATAATGAACCAGGCGAGAGCTTGGATAATAATGAACCAGGGGAGGGATTTGTGTCCAAATGCGGTATCTCCAGCAATGTTACTTACCATTCAAATGTTGGCCTGCCATTGATAGGTAAAAGACAAAGAATATTTTCTACTTAAATTGATCAAACAAATTTATTCTAAAATATATAATGACAAGCAATATTTGTGTGTAGCTCCCCATACAAAAATGTTATTGATATTAGAAATGGAAGGTTTTCTATTTTGCAAGAAAGTCACATAAAATGACTCCAAAAGAGACAAAAAAGGAAATCAAAAAAATATTGTTGGAGGGAAAAAAGTAAAAAAGGGGGAAGAAAGTAATGTTGGTGAATTTGAATTTAAACACAAAGAAACTTCATATGAGTCACGAACATATGCCATGCAATTTTTGATATTATGTCTTTCCAAATTCAATCTTGGGATTTTGTCATCTAAATGTGGGGTCAATGAGGGGAAGCCATTGTTTACAAAATTTTTGAGGGCAAGTAGTCTAGAAAACTCATATGGGAAACAAATTTTATTTTTATGGTTTCGAGAGAGATGTACCAATGATAAAGAAGGAAATACACAAAAAAAATTGGAGAGTGTCTAGGAGGATTTCCCAATGCAATCTTCATAAAGTAATACATCAATGATTGTTTTGGAGGGTGATGATGTGAAGCACGTCCATGTAAAAATTGTGTTTTGAGTAAGCCCTTTATTGCATCGTCCACTAGGACAGATAGTGAATTGGTACATCAACTCTGGCAAGGTCTTAGTACAATGCATGAATAAACTGATATCAGACCCTTCACGACCATCTTCTGGTTGAGTGACAGCCATCTAACGTAACCTATCATTTCCTCTTTCAAGAGAGGGAAACAGTAAATGTAACCTATGGAGATTTTAAATCATTCAATGTGTTTTTTGTTTTTGTATGTTGTCCGGATATCACCGCAAAAGAAACTATTTGTCCTGGGAGTAGAGGAATTGCTCTTTGGAGTTCATATGTTATCCAACTTTGAAGATTTTTCCCAACAACCTCATTTTTTCCATAATTGATATTGTTATTATGCACGGATGTCTAGCCCCGATATTATCAGTGTTTCCAGAGAACATTTTGACATTGCTCTATGGTTTTCCACGTTCGACAACATGCAAATTATAAAATTCCTTGGTAAATTTGTATGGTTGAAGAATGAAGACATTGTATTTATTTGGGGCATGAGCAATGTAAACATAGTATTATTTATAATGTTGGTGAAGTATTGCACATATGCAAAAAGTCATTCAAGGATGTACTTATCCAATATGGAGATATATACTAAAAAACAAACATGTTGTTTATAGATGAAGGGCAATATCATTCAGCAGATAATATCAATGAAAACTGCTTGAAAATGCCAACTAGTTGGAAATTTGACGGTTCACAAGATAGATAAATAACTATAAAAGCAATGTTGTGTTCTCCGTTGAATTATCTCGGGCCTCGTTAAAAAATGGGGCATTGGTTAAAGACATTCAAATTCAAATGACTGTCATATTATATAGAAAATAATTCATTTAATGATTTGTATATTTTTTACAACTTCTACATTTAATTGATGCAAATTTTATTAGTCAATTCTTATATTATTTATGGACATCGTATCATGTATCTAGTGATGTGTTTCAAAATTTGTTTCAAAATTTGTTTCAAAAATTGCAGAACATGAAAGCAATATACTTAGAAACATTAAAACATAATATTTTATTGACTGGGTTATGTGTGTGTGTTTTTTTTGTTTGCAGATACTAGAAGATTGGTTACAAGTAAACCATTGATTATTTTCGATTTCAATGGAGTTTTGTTACATGCAGTACATAAAAAAAAAAAAAAAAAAATTGGATTGCCACAAACACCAGATATTGAATCAACCACAAAGTATTATTTTATACGTCTAGGATTTAGGGAATTTTTTGAAAAATGCTTTAGTATATTTGAAGTTGGGGTATGGACATCTTCAAAACAAAAACAAAAACATTGACGAGTTTTTGCCAACATTATTACAAAGAACAAGATTGAAAAGGGAACAATTTAGAGTAATTTTAACACAAGAATATTGTTCTTGCATAGCCAGAGAGGATTATCATGGTGATGGAAATCCTTATGTATTTCTCAATCCTTTAAACAAAGTTTGGAACATTTTGATCCATGGTTGGGATTCTACAAATACAATGATTGTAGCTGAATCAAAATAAAAACATGTTTGTAACGAGGAAGGGAATTGTATTATAACAAAAGTGTATACTTGTCAAGATGTCAATGACACATTCTTGTTAGATTGATTATGTCCTTGGTTGCTGAACCTGAATGGCGTGAGTGATGTGAGTCCGATTGTGAATAAAATGAAAATGAAAGTATTTTGTTAAATAGTACACTTATGTTTGTTTGTACTATTATGTTCAATTTCATTGGGATTATAATACTTGTAAAGTGTCGAGTTTGGTTTTCGAAAAATGCAAAATCAGAGCTTGAAAGTGCCTAAATCGGTTTTCAAAATTGAAAACTTAAGTATTGGAAATGTCAAAAGTAGAATTCCAAAAGGGAAAAAACAGGTTCTAAAAGTGCCATTATCATATTTATCATATCGGAAAAGCGCAAAAACCAATTTCAAAAGGTGGGATATCAAAAGCAAAAGTATGCTTTTGGAACCTGGATTTGGCACTTTTGGAACCGAATTTGGCACTTTTGGAACTTGGATTTGACACTTTTGGAATTGGATTTGGCACTTTTGGAACCAGATTTTGCACTTTAGAAACCTTGATTTTGGGGTTTAGAAAGGTTGTTTTTTACCCGTCTTCAAAGTGACTTGGGCTAGAATATGTCCAATTTTAATGAAATTGGCATTCCATCCTCTTAATCGCCCATTGTTGCTTCCCAAGTTTTGATCAGTTACTGCACGCTGAGCCAGCAGAAGTTAGAATCAATTGCACCAAAAAGAAACAATTGGAAGCTACACACCAGTAAAACTTCCCGTTTGGATACTCCAACCTATATAAGGCTCACTTTTGTAAACTAATATGGTTCTGCAATGTTATGGTTGTTGTTCTAAGGTTAGCGTTAGTGTTGTTTTCTTAAGTCTTATGGTTCTAATCAGTCAGATGGTTCTATAGTACTGGGATTCTGAGATGTAATATATGTTTTACTTCTACTAATGTTACAAACTTGTGCTTATAATGAGAAACTTTGATGTAATTATGTGTTCATAAACAATCTAATGGATATGATGTATGGAAATATATAAGTTGTTGAGTTGAGTTCTACTCTTTAGTATAATGATACCATATTTTTTCCAAGTAATAGAATGAAGTTCCTATTTTTCTGTATATTATGCACATTGTTTGTATGGATAATTGTCTATAGAATTTGTATGAAATGAATGACAGTGTGATAAATATCTGATAATCGAGTAGAGTAGAGTTGTGAGAATGATGAATGAGAAAATCTTAGTCCCTCATGTGCAACCCTGATTCAGGTCTCTATGTAATTCCTACACGCATCTCGAGTGAGATCTTCTTTTGTTCGTAGAGTATTGAAATATGCCGATGTTGATAGGGTTCTTGTTGGTCACATAAGTCAAACCCTCAGTCTGACAGAATGCAGCTAAAAATGGTTTTGTTGTCGAGACCTAAAAAGGATTGTATCAAGAGGATGAAGTGATGATGTGGAATCCCAACAAATCCAATATTGAACCATGGATGTATAGAAAGGAGGACAAATTCATGTCGAATGAGACTAAATAACTACAAATTTTGCTCCAAGACTAGAAGGACATGTACATTTACTCTGATCTGCATCAAATTTTCTTTTTCGAGTTTCCTATTTTTTTGTATGAATGGGTAAAGAGGAAGTTTGAGATAAATGTTACTTGGAGCACACCTTGGCCAATACTCTGGACCAAGGAAAATATTCAAGAATTGGAAGAGTTGAACAATATTAGGTTGAGAGGTGTTGATTTTTTGTTCTTGCATGTGAAAGAAGGATATATCATAGAATTTGCAACAGGATCAAGTGAATCATATAGCTGCGCAAAAGAAATATTTTAGGAAGGTCCAAGAAAGAGGTTCTTGAAGCTAATTCCGCTATGGATAAATATGTTGTTCATGGATAACATGATAATGATAATGAACCTCAAAAGTATGGAAGCATAAGCCCTGCACTGTGGGGGTGGGGCATGAGGGAGCAAGAGAACCACTAGGTGCACTATGGATCTAGAAGATCAAAGGATGGAGATGGAGAAAGTACACGAAATGTGAGCAGAGATAAGACAACCAGTTAGAAGGAGGAAAAAAGAAAAGAAACTGAAGGGAGAAGATAAGTCAGATCAAATAGGAAGGAAGAATGAAAATATGGGATTGCGCAAAGAGAATGTGTAGAAGGTCCCTCTGTGGTGGAAAGGTGCGCTGAGTCTGGGCAAGAAGAGTGCTCAGACTATGAGAGACCCCCTAGGAGGTGTGAAATAGAAGAAAGTGAGATCTATGACGAGAATAGTGATATCACACCCCTAAGGATCGAAGGAAGGAAGAAACAAGAAGATGCGCGAGAAGAAGAAGTACATACGAATGGAGGGTTATTCCTAATTAAAAGAGAGACTACACAACTAGATATGAGCTCGCCTGGACCCAACATTGTCAGAAGATGCACGACAGGAGGTACCCTGCCCTTTGGACAAACCCTCCAACGTTCTTTATCAAATCAAGAACACCAATTATTAATTGAAATTTTTCGGGAAGAAAGACCCAAAGATGAACCTGAGTCAAGATAATTTCAAGTTGGTCTTACTCAGGGGATTAACCTAGATGTATAGAGTTCAAGAAGCAGGAGTGTCGTTCCAAGTCAACCAATTGAGAGTAGGCACACTATTCACTGATACCTACAAGGATGGCGATGAAATCAGATTCTACTTTGTGATTTCTCGAGTTCCATGGGATGGGAAAAGATGATGCACACCAACATTGGTTTACCTATGAATCAATTTGGGATGTAAAGAACATTACGAATCAAGTTGCAAAGAGTGCGCAACTGGAGACCACATTCAGGGACAAAGCTATGATGTGGTACATGGAGTATAAGACTACGACCATCATAGTTTAGATCCCCTCATTGGATACAATTAAAATTTATCTTCTGAAAGAATTTTAGAAGCCGATGTCTGAATTGTAGTGTATCACTAAGATTAAAGAAATTAAGAAAAGAGTGGGTGAGACTGTTTTGGACTATGACCAACAGTTTAAGACCCTGTTGAACCGACTAAGATTGTAGATACTAGACGTGTAGCACCGTGAATGGTTCATCGTGGAGTTAGTACCACACATCATAATTCCTCTGACGCAACATAAGGTGAGCAATCAGTCGGATGCCTTGGATATTTCTATCAGTTTGGAAGCAACTCATGTAGGATAGGATTTTCCAGGAATGGTGTAGGTTTAGACCCAACTTGCTACACTGACTGAACAACTACAACACCTATCTATTGTTTAGATAGTTAGAGCAATCATATGGTGTAGCTTCTATAGAATTGAGGGACATCACTTGAATGAATGCCCGATGGTGAACAATTATTTGGGTACAGGTGCGCCTAGTCCTTTTCTAGTAGCACCTAAGTATGATTGGTTCCATATGTGTAGAGCTTGGGTCCATGCGCCTCCCAACTGTCCCACGTTACAGAAGTACAAGAGCACTGTACATGCACAATTTTGTGAGTTCTGCAAGTCCATTGGAAATTATGTGAACAACTGTCGTTCTCTACAACTAATGGAGGACAATATAGTGGATGCCTATTGGGTACAAGGTATAGAAGAAAATAAACCACCTAACCTGAGAGGACATCAGGGAGTAGTGCGCGGTGGGTTTTGAGGTTGTGGAAGAGGATACGGTGGCAGCATAAAACAAGTAATTTGTTTCAATTGTGGAGAACTAGGCCATTTGGAGAGATATTGTACTAATCCAGAGGCTATGTGCACATATTTCATGTTGGAATATATTAATTATATTCCTTGGAAGGTAATAATGTATTTGTATTATGTTGGAATTTATCCACAATCTTATGTAAAAGAGTATTACATTATATCCCATATTCATTATGGTAAAGTATACTCTTAATATTCATCATTATATAAATAGATGTTATTATGGAGAATTAAATTATTCCACATGCAATATGTGAGAGTAATTCCTCCACATCTCTTGGTATCATTATTATAGTGAGATAGTGAACAACATGATGGTATAGTGGTATATGTTCATATATAGTATCAGCATTAATAAAACCAATACCTTCAAGTTGATTAAAATATTTGCTTTATATTTTTCAATTTTCCCTTCTGCAGCAAACTTTCTTTCCCAAAGGAACAGGCAAAATTTATCACCTCAAATAAAAAATTAAAAATTTGTATTTCCAAAATTTAAAAACTATTTTTTATTTTTTAAAATATTTTATTTTTTATAAAACATTTCATGGAAAAGATATTTTGCAAATTACATATTAATTAAAATTGACTGAAAACCAATTTTTTTCCCGTGAAAAAATACATACTATTGATATTCAAACTTGAATCAAATAGTACAAGATGGTCTTCATATCAGAGTCTAAGATATTGTCTCCCTCGAGAGGTAGATATACAAAAAAGCAAAATATACAATAAGTGCCAAAAACAGACCAAAGGTCCTTGGCTCAGCATATAGCAACATTATCCAAGAGACAGAAAACTTAATCTAAATATCGCCAGGTACCAGAATCAATACATTGATTCTCAAAGTATTCCTCCCACACAATGATGTCCTCAGCCGAATCCAAAGCTAATTTAGAAAGTTGATCCGCTTGCACATTATGTTCCCGGTAAATGTGCTTCAGTGTGATCTGTCCCAGCTTATTTAATTCCTCCATAACTCTGTCACACCAATAAGTCAGCTGTATGACATTAAGGTCACATTCCCCCCTGGCCCACTTAATAGTCACTCGCGAGTCGCCAAAAATAAGGACATTAGTAAGGCCAAAACAATTAGCCACCATTGCCACACACCATAAGGCCATAATTTCTGCTTTCATGTTAGTGCCCTTTCCACATTTCATTTTCAAAGCAAAATAATGATCACAATTGAGGTATATGGTACCCCCAGCCCCACATTCTCCAAGAGCAGCTGCACCATCAAAGAAACATATGGGACGTGTGAAAGATAAATTAAGCTGCCCAATATTCCGCTGTACCTTGGCCTTACACTCCACCATGTAACTAGAGTAGTAGCTGATAACATTCTTAGACAGAAGCTGTACCGGAGGTCGACTGTCTTCAAATATTACCTTATTTCTAGTCCTCCAAACCACCCAGCAGATAAATATAGGCAGTGTCAGGTGTTCCTTACACTCAGTGCGCCACTGTAGTAAGGTATTGGCAATATACTCTCCTGCCCAACGAGCTTTTATGCCATAAAACGTATAAATATGCTCCCATAGTTCTAAAGTAAAAGGACACTCCAGTAAGAGATGCTTCGTTGACTCCAAATTGCATCTGCACAGAAAGCACATACTGGGGCCTATCCATCCCATAGAATGAAGATTCTCCCATGACTTCAGCCGGTCCTGAAGGACTAACCAGAAAAAGCATTTTATTTTGAGCGGTAGATTCCAATGCCAAAGTTTGTCAAACCACCACTGTTTCGGATATATGCATCTCCCTTTTATAATATAGTGATATGCCGCTTTGACAGTAACAAATCCAGTTGCATCATTCCCGGACCAGATAACCGAATCATCAATATCTCTGAGCCGAATACCACAGATCTTGAGATTGTGTATGTAATCCCTCCATTCCACAGCATCGTCCAAGTTAATCTGGAGTTGCGTATCCGACATCCAAAGACCAGAATCCATATTGCCTATACTATTTAATGTGACAAATCCTCTGTCACGCAAGTGCTGAACCAGTTGTGGGGATAGACAATAGGACTCACTCATCCCAGCAATTGGATCCACTCCAATAGCAACCTCTCTACCACGACCCACTTTCCAACATAATGCCGAAGCCATCCATTTATATACCTTCAGAAAACCGTTCCAAATGGGTGAGATACCACGAACTTTTTTAGCAGGGGTCCGGAGCCAGTGTGAGACCTCCATTCTAATATATTTATGGTGTATGAGTCTTGAAACCAATTGCTATATAAGACAGTATAATAATCATATTTTTATAAAACTTTCAAAATTTCAATTATAACACATTTTTTTTAATTTAAGGATTCAATCCTAGGGAATCCTATCTAATTATTATAGTAAATTACTTTTGTCTCATATTTATGCCCATTCAATATGACAACATAATGGCGAATGGGATATTGACAACATAATGACGAATGACAAAAAAAATTAATTGCTGGACTTTCAACTTTTTGATTCTTTCAAGATGGCTATGAGATTGTTTGCACGAACGACAAAAGAATTAATTGTTGAACTTTCAATTTATGATTCTTTCCAGATGCCTATGAGATTGTTTCCACGAATGACAAAAAAAATAATTGTTGGACTTTCAACTTTTATGATTCTTTCAAAATGCATATGAGATTGTTTCCACGAAAATGTTGGGAAAGGGATAGCAAACTATTAAATTTCAAATTCTTTAAAATGAATTCAATGGAAATAGGGATGAGACTTAAACTAGGCATTTAGGTCGGCAAAATTGACAGGAGGGTGAATTCAATGGAAATAGGGATGAGACTTAAACTATAGATTATGAAAACTCCGTGTTTTTACTTCGTTGTGAACAACAAAGTGACGAGGGTGCGCTAGGGGAGAAGATTGTTCAACGTGTCTTGGAAGAGATTAAGAGTGTATCGGTGGGTGTTTTTTTTTATTGGTTTGATTTTCAGTACGCTGCGGCAACAAATCCTCTCACTTTCGTTATTTTTTAACTTTTGGATTAGAAAAGAATACCTTATGCTATGTTTTCAGATAATTACTTTGTCCTATTTTTATTGAAATCTTTATAGGCACAATCTGTTGCGTGAACAAGTTAACATTGTGTCTTTTTTAAGACATCGTCGCCTACTGAATTTCTTTGTTACATTAATGGGAAAGTATGGTATGCTTTTGTTAGCTTTGATTTATTGAGACTAATTTTGTTTATGAATAGCAACGATTTAAGAGTTATTTGGTTTTACTTCTTAAAAACGCCACGCCATCTAGTTGATTTGACAATCAATCAAATTTATTTTTCTATTTGACATGATTTTCTCTTACAAATTTAAATTTGTAATAGTCTTCCATCTACCTTAAAGTTCCTCTCATTTTGTCAATAGAGCAGTCTGTTGTTTAAGTTTACCTTTTTCCTCATGTAATGAAATCCTTGCATGCATCAGCTTGTTGTCCGGTTTCCCTATTACCAATGGACCGATTATGAATAGGTGCAAAGATCCATGTTTTGGTGACGACTTTTTTTTTCCCTCGCAAATTATACTTATTCAACCTGAATCTATTCTGCACTCTTCTGTTACAGAAGTTTCAAGAATCAAAATCCGTGATGAGTGGAAACTGTAAGCCTAACTGTTTCAATAGGGATAAAATAAAGTTACCACGTAAATCCACATAAACGCTACTAGTGAATCCCCATATTGAAGTGGATAAAAACGCAAGTATACATCTATATCGATAATTACAATCAACATTGGGGATCGACAAAACCTTAGCCGCTCTGCAACCCTTCACGCCCTAGTTTCAATCTCAACCCCATGACTCAGTTGCACCCAACCTCGATGATGGGCTCCACCCATGGCCCTTCCTCTGTGAAGCTCATGGAAGATGGGAATCCTGGGAATCCATCGCCACAAGAAGAATCGCCTGCCCAAATTAGATCCGCCGGCAACAAAAGCTCTTAAGAGCCAACCACCAAGCCACGCCGCAATGGCTACCTCCCTAAAGGAGACAACATTGCAAATTTGGAAGTCACTTCCAACAGAGTAGGGGCATACATGCAGTACATGAAGGATCACGCTCTAATCTGCAAGTTCACGGGCTTTTTGCCCAACAAGAGGGCTCTTCAGCGATAGATCGTCCACAAATGGAAGCCCAAAGGAGAGATTGACCTGAAGCTTAGCTCAAAAGGATTCTTCACAGCGATATTTTCCAATCCAGAGGATCAGGAGCGTATCGTCGAGCAAGAACCTTACTTTTTCAACAATGGGGGCTTTTAATGAGATATTGGAAGGACAACTTTAGCCTCGACCGCTAGGACTTCTCAGAAGTTTCAATCTGGGTTCGGCTAGATACTCATTGCCCCAGTAATACTGGGAGGAAGAAACCATAATGGGTATTGGAAACACCCTTGGAAAGTACATCGAAAGCTCAGAAATCACCAAAAGAGGCAGGTACACCTCATTCACAAGAATCTGTGTCAACATGAATGTTTCAAAACCACTTCCTAAAGTTGTTTTCCTAAACTTCCAGTGCTGTGAATATTTAATTAATATTATTATTTATAAATTAATAGATTATTAGGTTACTAGTGAAAGGGCGTAATCCTTCACTATGTTTTCTGAAGCCCTATAAAGGTGATCTTATTGTAATTTTATTATCATCTAATATATTATTCTTATTTATCATTCAATATGAGAGTCGGATTCGACTATTAACAATACAACAGGATATGGTTGCTGCATTTGTTATCAGAGCTCGGTTTCGACTCTCCCTTCAACTCCAACCGGATATGGTTGTTGAGAACGGTTTCGGCTCACATTATTTCAACTCCACTCTACATGCTCGGATTCAGCTACTTCCATCTTTGAGCTCGGTTTCAGCTCATATCAACCACACATTCTTTCACTGCCCCATTTTACCGCCTATCACTCCTCACATCATTTCTCCTTCCACGCCTGCCATCACACGCAGCCGCCCTCCACCCACGCACTCACTCTCCCATCTACTCCTCTCCCTTCCATGCTTCCCCATGCCACAACTGCCTCCTCCTCATTCTTCTCTCCCTCTCACAACAACGCCCATTCTACACCCTACCTTCGCCCCCCAAGCTCTTAGCGCTGCCTCCTTTCCGCTGCCTGCCACCCCTTCCATTTCCCCGCACACCCAGCCTGTGCGTTCCCTATCCACCAGCTTCTCCATTTGCCACACCACTCCTCACCCCATGGATTACCTCCACTCTACCACCCTTCCCATTCCTCCTTCACCAGCGCCCCCCCCTTTCCAGCTCATACTCCACGCCCGCATCACCATTTCCCTGCTTCCTCACGCCACTACTTCAGTGCTCTCCCCCCAACCGTATCCCCTCAGTCGTTGCCACCCCCTCCCTTATCCCTCTGCTGCTTTATCTCCCCGCCATATCCCCTCCTTCCCTGCCCGCGATGTTCCATGCAACTCCCCCGTTGCTCGCTCATGCACGCCCCACCCCCTCTTCACTACTTCGCCGTTACTTCTCCCATCCTCCACCGCGCCCAGCAACCTCTGCCTCCATTACTCACCACCTCCGCTGCCTGCTTCTCCCGCCCTCGACCACACCCTCGCGCAACCCTCCATCCCTTGGTTTTCCACCTGCGCACCCCTGGAGGCTTCCACCCCCTTCTCATTCAGGCTTCCACCTCCAATTCCTCCCTTGTCCACACCATCCGCTGCATGCAAATTGCCTACCCGCCATCTCCCTACTATCACTCCACCCCCTGCTCACGTCGCCTGTCCTCACCACACTTCCTCTCCGCCGCCTCCTTTCACTCCACGTTAGCCCTACACAAAAACAAAACCAAAAAACAATATTAATCAAATATTATTATAATAATATTAAATATTATTATATAATATTTTATTTTTATTAAAACTTTATTGCCCCACCTTATAATAAAAATAATTGAATATAATATTTATTATTTTTATTTAACTACACAAAAATTTATAGTAATTCTTATTACTATAATAATTATTATTATCAATTTAGCATTTTCCCAAAGACCACCCTCATAAAGCCAAAATAGTGTTGAAGTACACACCTCTGCATATAAGGTCCAATACCATGGCGGAACTAAAAGAGCAAATCGAAAAAATGGAGAAGGGCATCAAATCCCTCATTGCCAACCAAGAAAAATTCAGAGAAGAAAGTAAAAATAACAAGGCACTTAAGAAAGGAATTAAAGAAGATGTTGTTCTAGTACTAGGAAGAAAACTTGATGACAAAGTAGACATCATGCACGAGAAACAAAAAGAGTTAGATAACAAGATGTGTGCGATGACATAGAACATAAGCACCATGGCACATAACTTGAGCATCATGACACAGAACCAGATTACCATAATGGAAATGTTACAAAAACTAAGGTCTAATACAAAGCATATCAGTAACTCAGATATGTTGGACCACTATGTCAACAAAAATAAGAGTAACAAAATTGATCAAGACAATAAACAAGACAAGGAGACTAAATATCGTAGGGATGACCAAAATACCAATAATATTTTTGATAAATTTGAGCTCAACCAAGATCATAATGAGAGTCAAGCCAGTATCATTGACAATAAGGACGATCCATACAATGACAAAAGATGGGTCCTACAATATGCCAAGGAATCCAAGTCAAAGGAATCAGATATCGTAGATTCATCTTCTACCTTAACTCTTCTACCACCCTAGAGAAACCTAAATGTAACACTATCAGGTGACTTTGAGTGTGAGAAGCCTCACGAAACGCCACTTCTCGAGATAACTCATAAGGATAATAAAATGAAAACATTACGTGATGACATCCTAAATATCGTAGGACAAGTGACTTCAAAAACAAGGTTTGATATGGTCAGTCACAAAAATACTCCTCGTATTCATGTACAAGGAAAATGGGATAACAATAATAAACATAATGGAGTACAAATTCAAGTTACAAATGAAAGGAAGATGACAAACTATTGCGTAAATACCCAGCACATACCTAATACCAGTTCTAAAAAAGACATAAATGAAGTAATGACATTGTTTCAACACAAAACGAGAATGAAAAGACGACAACAATAATCTAAGCTTTGAGGACAAAGCTTTCTTAAGGGGAAGGCAATGCTGTGAATATTTAATTAATATTATTATTTATAAATTAATAGATTATTAGGTTACTAGTGAAATGGTGTAACCCTTCACTATGCTTCATCAAGCCCTATAAAGGCGATCTTATTGTAATTTTATTATCATCTAATATATTATTCTTATTTATCATTCAATATGAGAGTCGGATTCGACTATTAACAGTCCAACTGGATATGGTTGCTGCATCCAGGATGAAGAATGGGTCCAAACCCTCGACTACGAGCACATCCCCTTTCAATGCAGACACTGCTATGAATACAGGAACCTCTTCAAGGGATGCCCACAGATCCCAGCTCCCAACCCTCCACCATCAAGGGATGCAGAATTCGTAACTCGTATCACCTCATTTCCTCAAGTGTCACAAATACTAAAAGAAAGGATCTAGAGATAACAGTTCAAACAAAAAATTCAGACATAACCATTGTATTCAACAAAGTTTTGAGGATAAAGCTAGCTTATCATTACATTGTAATAATCCTATCATTTTATCAATATCTTATTTTACGATCGAAATGTGGGCTTCAAATTATTTGTGGGCATTTTAGAGTATTTATTGCGGTTAAGAAGCTTTTACGCTTCAGTGTCATTAGCGAGTAGAGTGGACCAAAAATATTTTGTATTAATTAGTTCTTCCAGGCAATTGAGAGGCATCTTTATATACCATCTACATCA
Source organism: Larix kaempferi (assembly GCA_027924585.1). Taxonomy (NCBI): domain Eukaryota; kingdom Viridiplantae; phylum Streptophyta; class Pinopsida; order Pinales; family Pinaceae; genus Larix; species Larix kaempferi. Next base: position 28,862,208 of record BSBM01000278.1, read on the forward strand.
CACAAAACATTGGTATAAATATATGAATTTTTGTTGAAGGTTATAATTATGTTTTATATTTGCTGATATGAAAAGTATTTGTTTGTAACTCCTTGCTAAATTTTGTTATGAAGAAATGTATGCCATGAATAATATAATTCATTTATTTTGAGGAAAGCTATATTTAAAAGACTGTAGACAACATTTTAATGCAATATGCAAAATCCCTGAGGGGATGCACAACATATAGAGGCTAACTAAAGGGACTCTACCATAATTTTTTTTTTTCCTTGGAAAAATTCGTAATTTTATTTCATTAATGAACAAAATTACATTCTGCACATTTAATAGAATCTTGGAGATCCCTACATTGTCAACATATACTGTCCATATGACCAAAAAGTCCACCGATATCCGGGTACATATGACAGTCAAAGATGACTGTCTATTGTCCCTTAAATAGTAAGTATCACAGATCTGAAAGTATCAATCAGCAGAAAATAATTCCCTCGATACAGTCCAATGTATCTGAGTTAATGTCTACAGCACTATACAGTCCACACTGTCTGTGTAATGTATCCAATCAGCAAATTTTATACAGCCAATATGCAGCAAATCGGTCTCACAAAGTAGTCATTCAACAGAAATAATTCTGTCCAAACAGCTCGATACAGTCTACTCTACCATAATAAATCTTCTTCTTATTTGTTTATATTTTTTAAAATTTTAGCATCTTCCTTGTCTTAGTGCGCACTAACATGAACATTTGAAGATGAATCCATTGCATTAGGGTGGGTGCACAAAGTTTCTCCCGAAAACAATTGCAATGGGGTCATGCTAGCTGAGAAAAAAAAAAAGAGCACCAAAGGAAGCGCACATGTGCCTTTAGGTTCGGTACCGAACCGAGGCGCATGGGCGTTTTTAGCATGTACGCACACAAATCCATGCATGCGCTTTGATTAAACCAAATAAAAAAAGAGGGGAAAAACACATTCTATTTCATTTCCAATCAGCCAAGCTTCACTCACTCGGCGTGTACGCGGAGTAAGAGACCACCTCACTCACCCATTGCACTCAAGAACTCCATCAATCCATCTACCGAGTGATCATCAATTGCATTGGATAGGTAAGCGCATTGTTTTTTGTCATTTCATTGTTTATTAAATTTTTAATAATTCCTAAATCAGTAAAATAATAGAAATTTTTTCAATTGCAGAGTCTAAACCTATACATTGAATGAACACAATGTTAACATGGAGTCCGGTGGAACAAAAGAAAACACAAATATTGGAACCAATGAAAACCCTCAACAAAATCAAAATGCCCAAGAAAATCAAAACCCCCGACAAAATTTCGACCAAGACGACTTGAACCATTACGTAAATGAAATGAGAGTGCACAGTTGAGAATTAAGAAACACGGGGGAACCATCTCGAGTGTCCCTTTCCACCTCAATTAAGAGATCAATTGAATCCCTCATCCATGCACATCACCAATTGAATGGCATGAACGAATATAGAGCTAAGATGCAAGAGTATTATTCCACAGGCATTTCCAAGGAGGAAATAGAAGCATTGAATATTACAAAGTCCCAAATATACAATATGTTCACCTATCCAAGAACACAAAATCCACCAGACATTAGAAAGCCATGTGTCTGTGTGGATTGTTGTCATTTCCAACCATGGAGGGATATTTGGATGCATAGGTGGTTCATGGTCTATGATAAACCTCCCTAGAATAATAGGGAGGTTCCACAATACTTCCTTTGGAAACTGTGGGCTGAGTTTGTGCTTGGTTTACATGTTAACTATTTTGACATAACCGAGTTCCAGGGTTTTGGGATTGGTTCTGCCCAAGATCGACCTGTTGCCAAGAGGAACCCACTAAGAGGGCCACCAACTCCTATGCATGATCCCAAGCCCTCTCCATAGCCACCTCAATTACCCCACAAACTTGATCATATCGTTGGGGCGATGAAGAGTGTTGCACGTGGACTCCTTAGACACACCGCCTTTGTAGCAGCAACTATAGTGGAGAGATGGGTTGACCCTGATAGAGACCAGGGATAATTTTAAGAACCCCCCCAAAATTTATATGTATAAAAAAATGGGCGAATCTCCTCGATGTATAGGAAAACTTGAAGGCGATTTTATCAATAATATAATATGTATATATAATTTTTTGGCGAATCTTTCATTTCATTATATAATGCTGTAAAATATTGGCGAATCTTTCACTAAATTATAAGATATTGTAAAATATTGGCGAATATTTCACTTAATTATAAAAAATTGTAAAAACTTGGTGAATCTTTCACTGATTTATAAAATATAGTAAAAATTTGGTGAATCTTTTGCCAATAAGAATCAAGCTTTTGATTTTGTAGATTACTAAGGTTGTGCAACAAAAGAACATACACCGGAGCTCAACTCTGGACTCTCTCGACTCCTAGAATCTCAAATGAAAAAGTGTATGAATGAGGAAATGATGGATTTATTTATACATTTCACAAGCAGTATTTGATCACTCACAACTAGAAGGTGTTGACGAAACACGACTGCACTAACTAGATTCAGGGAAAGTAGGGACTCTACTTGTTATCTCGTCCCTTAATGGTCCAATGGACATGTGGGGTCATGAATCTTGACATGCCAACAAATTGATAGAATTAAGTGAATATCCTAGTAGCGGGCCACTTCCTTTATATAGAGAGATAGTTATTGGACCAATTCCAAGCTTCCAACCAATCTTCTCACCAAAATTTCTTCTCTTTGGTGTCGAATGGTAGGAGAGTTGCATATTTGTTGGTGAATACTTAAAATGGCTCAATCCACACAAATTTTCCTTGGCAAGTGATAACTTCGCCCATTACTATTTTAAAATGTCCCAACACCATAAAATCATCCATAAATTGATAAATAACAACCCCATGCACTTCTAAATTCACCCAGTGATGAGAAAAGCGCCCCAGGCACTTCAATACTTTCCCTGGGCACTTAAAAATTCTCCCAAAGATGATAAAAATACCCTAAGCACTTCAATATTTTCCTAGGCACTTCTAAATTCTCCTAAGGATGATAAAACTCCCCACGCACTTAAATATTTTCCCCAAGCACTTCAAAATTGCCCCCAGGCACTTCAATACTTGCCCCATGCACTTCTAAATTGACCCAATGATGATAGAAACACCTCATGCACTTCAATACTTGCCTCAACCACTTCAAAATTCTCCCAACAATGATAAAAATGCCCAAACACTTCAATATTTTTCCCAGGCACTTCAAAAATCTCGTAACAAAGATAAAAACGCCCTCGTCCACTTCCATATTTGCGTAGGCACTTCATTACTTTCCCTAGACACTTCAAAATTCGTCCAATGATGATAAATATTCCCTAGGCACTTCAATACCTGCCCTAGGTAAGGTAGAAAACCACCCGACAATGATATAATCACCCAGGCAATCACAAAAATGCCCCAGTACACACAAATTTTCCTCGGCATGTGATAACTTTGGCCATCACTGTTTTAAAACGTCCGAACATTATAAATGCATCCTTCCATTGATAAACAACAACCCCATGCACTTCTAAATTCACCCAGTGATGAGAAAAACGCCCCATGCACTTCAAAATTCACCCATTGACCAGAAAAACGCCCCATGCACTTCAAAATTCACCCATTGACAAGAAAAATGCCCCAGGCACTTCAAAATTCTCCGAAAGATGATAAAAATTCCCTAAGCACTTCAATATTTTCCCCAAGCACTTCAAAATTGCCCCCGGGCACTTCAATACTTTCCCCATGCACTTCTAAATTGACCCAATGATGATAGAAACATCCCATGCACTTCAATACTTGCCTCGACCACTTCAAAATTCTCCCAACAGTGATAAAAACGCCCATACACTTCAATATTTCCCCAGGCACTTGAAAATTCTATCAATGAAGATAAAAACGCCCTCGTCCACTTCCGTGTTTGCCCAGGCACTTCATTACATGCCCTAGACACTTCAAAATTAATCCAATGATGATAAAGATGCCCTAGGCAAGGGAGAAAAACGACCGACAATGATATAATCACCCAGACAATCACAAAAATGCCCTAGTACACACAAATTTGCCTTGGCATGCGATAACTTTGGCCATCACTATTTTAAAATGTGATGGCTACAATGTTGTGTTGCAAACATATAATCACTGCAACATTGAGTTGCAAATTCCACAACTTTGAGTTGTAGGTCATTAATTCCCACAATTGTATGTTTCATGAGTTCTACTTCCTGTAATTTTGGGTTTTCCACCTGTAAATTTGTGCACTTCCTAGGTTATAATTCTTTTCTACCACTACCTACAATTGCATGACCATCACTTGTGCTATATGATGGGCTCTCTATTGACTACATTTTGCACATAGCCCCCCATTGGAAAGAAAATTTTATAAAATCTCAAGTTCAAAACTTTAGTATTAGCACCTAGAAATGTTCATATTCAAGGCATCTTTGTGGCTCACAAAGCATTTGGAAACCCTACGAAACCATCAAGCACATTTTAGTTGGTAGGGGAATTCCTTTCAAATTAGCATTTGTTTGAATGACCACTACATTTGGTGGTTTCCCTTGGTTCTCTTTGAAGGAAAAGCTCTCATTGGATCCGGACCCCTTAGTTTTCACCAAAGCAACTTTTTCAAAAGTGTATTATGCAAGTCAATGACCTTTTATGATGGCAATTCCCATCACTAACAGACTTGAGCATCTCTAAATGTTGAATTTTTGTTCTTTATCACTTTAGATTGTTAGATATTTCATTGCAAAAGGGTCATTTATAAAAAAAGGTGTCCCAATGCATTAGCATGGTGGAAACATTGGTAGTGAAATCCCTTCATGGAATATAAACCAACATAGGGTTATCAATGGCTCGATGCTAAGCCTAGGGTAGATGCCAAGATTAGCAAGCTTTGGTGACTTCACTCTAAACAATCTGCATGGCTCTTGCAACACTCAACAAGCTTTGCAGACTTCTCTCTAAGCAATCTACATGGCTCTTTCAACTTCACTCCGTATGCAAATCTTTCATTGAGCCTAAAAACATTGATTTTTTCTGCTTTGACTCTAGGCAACCTTCCTCTTTCCTGAAAACTAAAATATCTGAGATTTCCACAACATAAGTGCCCCATTTGTTACAAACATGAGAATGTTAAAGCATCTTTTTTGGTAACTATACATTTTCTAATGCAATGTGGGAATCGATTGCAACCTTGTGTGATCAATACCTTACAAGATCTGTTACTTATAACATCATTATCCTTGGTGATCCATTCCTATGGGCCAATGAATGTATTTTTAAATACGCATTTCATTCATTTCACCAACTCACGGGGTTTTCACTAGAGAGGCAATATCATATCACGTCCATTCATATTGGGGGTTTGAATACTCTTAAAAACCTCAAAAATATATTGCCCCGTATTAAGGGGTCAAGGGGGGTTTTTAATTTGACATAGTAATATAAATATTGGGGGTTATTTCATTTGGGTGGGCTGAGGAATGACCTCCGAATCATGGGATGGATTCATACCTCCAAATCATGGGCTCAATTCATACCTATCTAAAACTTAAGGACCCTCCATTTTTATTTGATATTGCTTATGATCCTAAGTTTTGCATAAATCTGATAATAATGTACCGATGATAATATCGATGGAAGTCTCTTCGGATTACTAGCCTTGATCCATACTCATTTAATAGCTTATTTAGGCTTGGTTTGAATTGATGTTATTTTGTTTTTCATCTTTAAGTTAAGAGATGTAGCTAATTGGGAGTTCCAGAGTTGAACAATTGTATTGTATTTTCTATAGGCATTCGAGTAAAAGATCTAACTCTTAATTTTTTAGATTGGGGTTTAGGTGGGTATTGATATTCAATCAAACCTTGGTCCATGAAAACCCATAAAAGTGATATCAATCTTTGTTGGCTCATTGGAACCAAGAAAAGTTAGATCAATCTTTCTTGACCAATTATTTCTTTCAACGTTTTGTATTCTTCTTTAACATTTTCGCATTGTCAGTTAGGAATAGTTGTTAGATTGAGTTGTATTTGGCACATTCATAATTGTAATTTCAATTCTTATATGCAAGTCATCTGTCTTAATATTGTATTGAAACTGACATGAACATAGGTGAAAATCTTAATCCTTATTTACATACCCTATGTGTTATCCTTACCATGAAATGGTATCATATAAGTTTCACCATCTGTGTATCTTTATAACTATTCCATGCTTGAAACCTAACAATGGAGATTTTTCCCCCTCCAATAAAGATTAAAAAAAAACTAGATATAACCCAATAAAAGGTAACTAAATGTTGTTAATTCCCTTGATTGCAAGAATAAATGTAGAGGAAGTGGAGTAAATTCATTGCATCTTGTGAGTGACCCAAATTCAAGCTATGCACATGATCAAATGGTGTTATTGGAAAGTAAGAGAAATTTTGCTACGTTCATTTGGGTTCAAACATCAATGATGTTTTTTTTTATAGGAATGTAGGGGAGTCCATCCACGAAAATGTTTCATTTTTGAATTTTTATGGAGTTTAATTTATTAATATTAGAGAAAACACGATTTCTCTATGACTATACTTATATTTACATGATATAAAATTGGTAGATTGGCAAATTATGGTGTGAAACATCTGCAATTCTCATCTTTTCTAAGCATTGTACTAACTATTGGACTATCATCCTTTTACATTCTTTGTAATGTTTATTTCTTGACTGGGTTTCCTTTTACGCACTTTCCTTCCCAGTACTTATTCTTTAGGTCTTCCACTATCCAACACTAAAAATTGATCAACCACCCTTACAATCTTGGTGGGAGTTAGAGCTCTTGTTTGTTACAACTTGATAATATGTAACAACCCAAAAATCACTAAAATTTAAAACTTTTAAAAACAACATTAAATGCTTAAATGCTACTTGTGGAATTAACAAACTTTAACAAAACTTCTAATGCAGTACTACACCTAAAATAAAATGTAAACTTAAACATATGACGTCTGCAAATTTATAAAATAACATAGATAAAAGATAAATACTTTCTCATGTGTTAAGGGTCTGTTAACTAAATGCTGATGATTTTGTTGTTTGTTTTCTGAAGGAGTTCCTACCGGGTGCCCTTGGGTTTACTTAGCTTGACAGCTAAAGCATTGGAACTGTTTCTTTCTTTCGTAGATATGCAGGTAAAAGTTAAGATATTTCGAGTCATTCAAGCACTCTGTGTGATTCAGCTAGTCGTCTTTATAAATAGAAATGATTACGTACTGCCATGCATGAAGGTGATGCCGGTAAGAACTTAAAGTTTTGTTTTTAACACTCATCTATTTATATTCTGCTGTATGAAATGGGGATGAAGATACTTAGTACTAACCCTTATTTGTAAATGAATTGAAAAGGTAAAAATACTGCTAACTCTACCAAACAGTGAATTGAAATGAGTAAGAAAATATGAGATCCTCCCGACCTGCACAAGTTAGTGACTACTGAGACAAATAAATTCTCAAACATTTAGGACAACTCATCCTGTTAAGAAATGACAATACCATTAAGATGATATTACCGTACTTATAATATTGTAACACTTCAATTCACATCTGATAACTATCACAACATGTAACTATATCATAAAGCTTAATTTCCTCTTAGTACTATAATAGGTCAACAATGCAACATGATGGCCTTCTATAACTACATGACAAGTATCACATGTACCTAACTACTACTAACTTTGCATTTATGGAAACTATTACTTACACCTGTATAGACTAAACATCAAAACGTTGCCAAAAGGACATAAAGAAAAATTCCTATAATAACTTACAAAAGTGTGCAATTACTATACCTTACTTAAAGGATGTATTATTACCTGAGTATGAAAATGTAATTTTAACGTTATGATAAACATTCATTTTGCACTATATTATTTACTAAAATGTAAATACATATTATTTATAAAAATGTAACCTATCTACTATATAAAAGTATTATCCAACCTTTTGAATTTCCATATAAACAAAATCATGTATTATAATGAGCATGTAAAATAGAAATCTTATATAAACAAAAGTCATCTAATATAATAAACATATATTTCATATGTTACTATAAACACGAAATCATATAATATATTAAACATATATTATGACAAGAAATCTTGTATAATGTCACGTCAAATAAACGCCTAGCTACTTAAGCGCTAAGGTTTGGGACTTTGGTGAATATGAAATAGTTCACAATCCATCGGGGATCATAATAATATACTAAACATTGGTTTAAAACATTATGATATGCAAATACATATAACATTTAACGTTGCCTCGATGATGACTTGGAAATTATGAAATAATTAACACCGTGTCGTGAACATAGCTATTATGAGACCGTGGAATATAACACATTCTATTTAAATGCTAATTTATGTTACTATGTCAGAACATTACAATAAAACGTAGATAAAGCTTAATGTGAATATACTATGTAATGTTCCAATAGCCCTGGGCATACAATATGGAAATGTAACGTGTGAATGTAACATTTAAGGATTGGATGGAGTTAATAAATGCGATGCTGACATCGTTTTAATACTCCTGCAGGCGTCGTCCGACGAAGTGATATGAGATCTATCAACATTAATATCTAATTGCACCACCTCATGGCTTGATGTGTTGGCTTGTCCAGAATTAACTCCACGCGATGGCCATTGGAGGGATTGGTATGCTCCTGCCGAGCTATAGATTGTTCTTAGTCGACGTGGATTCCAACTGTAATAGTGGTTGGAAATGCAATTAATATGGTGATTGAACGTAACCCAAGCTTTGATAATTGCGTTAATGTGTTGGCACCATCCCCTCCATCGATTTGGTTGATGATAGCTAACCCTAAGGGTTTGACTACACTTCCACTTGTATTTTGTCTTTTGCTCAAATGGAACCTGTTTCTCCGGGGAGAGGGGCCGACAGGCCGCTGAATTGAAGGTTCGAGCCTGTAACTGTTTTCTGGTATCTCTGTGCTTCGGCATTTTCGTTTTAATGGCATGAAACTGGTGGTCGGTGTGGCCAAGTCCATCGTTGGAAGGTGATACTGCTCTATGTTGATAGTTGTTTGATTTAAGCGTGGAGGATAATGAACCTTGATTTCTTGTGAAAGTTTCCTGGTTCGAGCGTGGACGGTGATGAACTCTGCATTGTGAGGTTTACAAGAATTGAATCGTCGACCGTATTGGAGCTCTGAGTGGGCATTCGTTACATTGTGAGGAAGACCCTCTACTTCACGCCAGGGATCAAATTTGGTTACTACTGTGGCGACGCTATCGTTCCCCGAAGGTAAACTCTCTTAAATGTGTTTTCTTGTTGTAATAAAACTTGGTTGTTCACCTTCGAATACATTTCGCTGGGCAAACTTAAACCCTCATATTTCTTATTAAAATATCTTGGTAGGTAAACTTCAGCACCGTGGGATTTTTAAGGAAATGTCGACAGATATCGAGTATTAACCGGTAAGCCCCGGTGGCAAACCCTTTTGTAGAACCTCTAGCAAATGCAGACAATAGTGGAGTTGTAACCGATGTCGATTTCTTACTATCGTTGGTCTTTAATAGACTTGTGTCTAGACTTTGAGTCTGTAAAAAGGTGCCTTCGGCTACCTGGGTTAACGTTTAAGTTTGAATGTTTGAGATTCTGTTTTAGTTCCGTCTTTGAACTAGCAATGTAGCTCCGTCGAGGTTTCGATTATCAGTTGAGTTTTGACAAATAAATACTACTGTTCGATTTTCAAAACAATGTTTATGTCCGCTTTGGTTTTTCCGTTCTAGAATCATTATGGGCAATGTAGGTTAACGGACGAGAGTTCAATCCTCGATTGGGTTTTGAAAAGAGCAAAACTAGTTCTGTAATACAATGGTTGATGTTTGTTTTTGATGGGTTCGACCCATGTTAAAGTTTGTAACTAAAATAGTTAAAATCCTATGTATAAAAGTAAATGTGGGACTATCTCTGTCATCATTTTCGTTTGTAAAGAAAATTTAACTGTGCAATCTTATAACAAATTTATAATAAAATGCGTACGTTTTGATATAAGTAGAAGAAATAGAAAAAGAGTGAAGTACTCAGATAACTTGATATATTTTTATGGGTGGGGGGTATTGCCCTTGGTCGTTGGACCAGAACGATCAGTATGATATAGTTTTATGTACTGTAACATAAAATAATCATTTGCTAGATGTGTCGATACAAGGGTTTTATGAAATGGTGAAAATAAAGTTTTAGGGTTTTTGGTATGATAATAAATAATAATAAAAAATAGCAGAAGTAGATAAACAAAATGTATTTTTTTTTGCAATCATTTTTCAGTGAAAACAGTAAACTTTCTATGAGCTTGAATGTGAAATATATAGAAGGCAAGAACTTCTGATTTTCAGTTTGAAATATAGAATTTAGAACTGTACTGCATTATTATGAAATTTGTTTGATAAAATATGAAACAGAGGTGATTTCTTATCTAAATATACTAATCCATCTGACTATTTACAGTAGGAAAACTTTTAAGAAAAATAAACAGAAATTATTTTCTTCTCATCAATCTTGGCAAATTGCCTATCATAACTATCTATCTTGATTTGTCTCTGTACTAGAGTACGATGCTGTTCCTTTTTGCATGGGGAAAATGCAGAGATCATTTATTTCATTCATAATTTCTATTCATACTTTTAACTTAAATCAGAAACTAAAGTAGAGGTATATAAATCAGAATACATTCTGTAAATTAAATACTGATAAATAATACAGAATTAACTATTTTAACAACAGATAAATAATTAGAACCTATAGATGACGATAGGGCCGACAAACACCCAAGGAGGCCTGTTCCTCCCAACCTGCTTCAGAAGAAGCAGCTCAGTTGTTGACTTCTAATGAACCCCCGAGCCTGATACTGATCCAGTAAGTGGGTGGAATCTGTGTAGAAGCAAGGCACTCAAAAATACCTTCTCCACTCGGTATCAACCTCCTGAAATAAAAATGCCTTCTCCACTCAGCATCAACCTCCTGAACTCAATAAGAGTTTGGCAGACTCACAACATGATCAACAACAGCATATCCCCTCATCAAATCTCTTGGATGCAAACACAGCAAAACCCCAAGGTAAATTTCCTCGTTAGGAAAAGTGATGAACCTCAGTTCAATATTTGATGGCTATTATATAGACTACCTAGGTCTTTTAGTGGTCAGTTTGGAATAAATGAGCTTCAAGCTCTAGTCCCATCTTTCAGGGCACTAAGACCACATTTCAAGGGAGTTGTCCCATACCAACAGCTAGTTAGTTGCATCATGATGCTGCCACTTGTCCATTGCCTTCTACCCCAGATTCCATTCCACCTAGTGGATCAGTAACCACTCTTTCAACAGTCCTCTTAGGTGTTTGTCTCCTATTTTATTTATTAAATAATAATATATTGTGCAAATTACAGTCAATCCTTGGACACCTGTCCAAAATAAACTTTACAATAAAAGTTATCATAATGTTTCTTAACACAAAATGTTTTCCAGCTTAAAGGGTATGTTACATAATATGATATAAAGGGGGTATTAAAAATGGCTTGATAAAAATGGATACATACAATATCTGGTGAAACTAGGGTTTTTCTTAATTGGAAAGGCATATTGGGAAGGGGGTTCAACAATTAAATTTTAGGAGGAAATTTCCAATATTTAGTGAAATTAGGGATATTCTTTAATATCATGCGAACGATCGTGCTATGTAACAAGTTCACTTAGTGAACCCCCCATGCACCAACTATGATGAGATCTGATATATTTAAATATATGCTCACAAATCCAGGTCCATGCCAAGAAGGTGGAGGTGCCAATGGCACATCTATTGCAATGGATTTCTAGGGGAAGACCACATTCACTTATGAAAAAAATCCCCTAGAAGTGCATTCTCTAGTTGACTAGACACATTTAGATAAGTCTAGTATCTCAACCTAAGGACAAGGAAGGAAGGAAAAGCATATATCACATGTTTCAACAAGATCAATAAATAGTTTGCCATTAATCCACTCCACAATGAGTAAGAAAATAATTTAAAAGCATCCACAAAGCTTGAAGGAAATACATATGACTGGTTCATGCGATGGACATGAAAAACTAATGGTATCTATCTAGGCAGAGCAAAATATTCCAAGGTATATCCTTGGCATACGGGAACCACAAAAATATTCCTGTAAGGATTTCTTCAGCTTATGAGAAAGATGATGATCTAGTTGTTCTCATCAAAGGTCATTTTTACAGTCTATTGGGTTCTATAGGAGTTGGTGATTGTGCTTCATTAGTCATGTGTGGCACCCTTGTTGGAAGTGTTACTTCTCATTATTGATTATGACTGGGTGCCACCTCATCTAATTGTTTTTCTTTTAAATGGCGTGAAAAAGCTTTTTCTGTTGGCATCTCGTGGATTTATAAAGACACATAAATGGACTGAAACAATTGGAGCTTTTATCAATGTGGAAGCATCTAGCACAAAAAGAGTTGATTTCGTTTGTCAATTTGGTCCTAGATCATGGACTTCTTTGGTCTAGACCAAGTCAACAATTTATCCTATGGCACACAGTGCAGCACAGGGTATTTTTACACTGATTCTCCAAATATTTGCTGAAGACTATGGGGACACCCCAGGATTTGATATTATATACATCATTGGAGGCTATTTCTCTCGCACTGGATATGACAGGCTGGATAATACTCTGCTGGGAAGCATACAAGATTGAACGAGAGATCATGTCCATGTCAGTTCTTGTTAAAAAAACTAGTGATTTTCTATATAAAAATGTATACTACATATCAAATTTCTTAAAGGTAGAAGCTTAAAAATGAGCTCTAATATACAAATTAAGTTATGGAAAGCATTGCTAACTGTATATTCAAGAGTAACCAAAATTATTTTGAAAAAGATGAACTGGGAAACTAAAGTAGACTCTTAACTGAAAACTTGTTTATGAGCATAGTACGTACTCTAATCATCTCACCCAATTTATCAAGTGAAATGAAATTTCCATTGAAAGTTGAAACCAACTGTGCATCTGTCTTCTTGAATGATGCCTTGTTCATGCTTTTAGTTATGAAAGGAAGCAACAATATGGATAGCCATAACTTAAGAGGAAAATGAGATTGATACTCACAGTAAAAATATAGTGTAAATATTATATTGTTTGGAGATTCCAAGAATGAATGATGTATATGATCTTCAAAATCATAAAAACATACCTCTTGACCATCAATGAATCCTTCTTCTTTGTGAACATATTGAATTGGTTTTGTAATACAATCATTTTCTCTATTTCCTTAATGATACTATAATCATTTTCTTGTAATTCCAATGAAGAAAAAGAAAGCAAGAAGTCTTCAATACCTCTATGAACTTCAAATGGGATTAGATCCTTAAAACTTTCTTCAATGTTTGTCCTGAATCTGATCTATGTTCTTGTTCTACTTCATACTTATCCCATAATGGTTCACTGCTGTAGTTTTCTATATGATCATAATTTATAACCTGAACTACTTTGTTATTTGTTGACTCTTGATTTAACATGAGATCAGGGCATGTGAAGACAAGTAAGCTTGGAGGCTCTTCAAGTTCATCATTATATACATCATGAATTTGTTCACCATTAAAAAATTGTGTAGGCGATGATGTAGGAATCCACACTTCTTCTTTGACAAAATTAATACAATGTACCTGTAGTTGTTCACCCAGAACCTGCGCTTGGATAGTAGCATTTTCAAAAGATTTGTGAATAGAAAAGTATTCACATCATTTTGGAACAACCATCCTTTTATGAAACTTAACATCCAAATATTCACATTCATCATAAATAGGTTTGTGACTGCAAATTTGGGAACCCATTATCTGTATTGCTGATTCCACAATTTGTTTTTCAAAGCTTTCCTCGATCAATACTTGATCCGTATGTGTAATGAGAAAAGCTTCATTGCTTTGTTGAACTTGTAAGTGAGGTTTTTCAAACCCTTCAATGCACTCATCATTTCCCAAATATAGATATGCACAATCTTCTTTATAAACATTATTCTCTTCACTCTTTACATATATCCCTTTTCTGAAAGTGGAATTAAAAGAAAAAGACAAACCAAGATTAAAATTTTCATCCACACATACCATTTCTGAAGCTTTCTGAAATATTTGAATCCGTTTGGAGTCATCATCAACATCATCTTCCTTATGACATATAACTTCTGAAAAAATGAAATGACTACAACATCAATGAAAATACTCCCCTGAACTTCTGAAAAACTGAAATGACTACAGCATCGATGATTTAGAATAGCAATATTTAACAGCATGTTGAACACCTGAATCATCCCCTCAACCAAGTATTTATGTAAGATTAATTATCTCCTAATGCTGCATCATGTGGCTTGTACTCCATCAGGTAGCTAGCAGGAAGGTGAACATGTTTCTTGATTGAATCTCTTAATACCATTACTGCCTGTATATAAAATACAACCAAAACCCACTTCAGCAACACAGATAATCAATTTGCCATTTTGATGTAAAGATGTACATCAAAAGCAACAAACAAACCAATCAAACAATTTCCAGTATCCACTCTACATGGTCTACCCACTATCAAGGCACTCCCCATCTAAGTACAACAGAGAAAGATCTATAGAACACAAAAACACAAGGGAAAGAGCGAAGGAAAAAGCTTCTTAACCGAGTCTCCAGATGCGGGGAAATAGGGATTCAAGTGTGACCCCCCAAAACAACACTACCGATACATAAAAATATTAAAATCACAAAAAATAAAATATAGACTTAAAGACATAATTTTTTTACCATTTAGAAAGCAGAACTACATCAAACACGGGGACTGCAATATCCCTGAAGTAAATTTCAATGTATGTGTATAGTCTCTGTGCAAGTAAATTTTATTTGCAGCTATGTAACAGTTGGCATCAGAGCTTAGTTCAATCCAGTGTTTCTGCTGTGTAGGAAGAAAAAATCATCCTTCACCTATCAAGGGCACCAAAACCCTTTAGCCAGAGGCCATGTTTCTTTATTTGGTAGCCAATGAATTACTTAAATAGTCAAGAATCTCCACAGTCCACACCCATTCTAAAATGCACAAAAATACGAATGATGTACAACGTTCTAAGATGACACAATGCTAGGGCACCATTCTAAGGGTGAAATCCATTGAACACCACACTAAATCAACAATAAAACGACACTAAAAAAACCTTGAAATAATAGAAGGTCTGAAACTCTGAAGATACCAGCATTACCAACCAATGAAAACCCTAACCAACAACAAAATGAGTAGAATGATGTTCACATCCCCGCTCTAATACCATGTTAATATTCACAAGTGAAAGGAAAAGAATTGATGGAACCAAAGGCAAACCCAAATTCTGTAATAACCAAGTGAAAAGTGTGATAGAGATAGAAAAAATACCCAAGCACAAGTGCACTACACAACAAATACACAAGTGCACATAAAAGAATGAAATGCCAATCACAAGAGAATACCAAGGGAGCGAAGCTGTAATGAAATGCCACTAAGATTTGAGGCCAAGTGTTGTTGGGTTTACCAAAAATGATTAACCTACTGAAATGAACTTGGACTACTAATGGGGTGTTAAAAAAGATTTTGGATTTTTCCCTTTTTTATTTTCCCTCTATACTTTGAGAAGTTAAGAGATTTTTTAAATGGTTTAGCTTCTTTGACCACACCTTCTCCAAAGAAGACTGCAAGTATGGATTGTAAGTGAGGCACTAGGGCCAAGGGAAATGCAAGCTTTATACCTCTAATACAAGTGCACTAGAGAAAGAAAGGAAACCAAGAACAAAAGAGAATTCAATACTTGATAGGTCCCTTTGGGATTGTGCCGGTGAATGGGGAATCTTCATGCACCCTCCTGCTGAAAAGAACTCAAAGAAAAATTCTAAAAATAACCCCAAGGTTGCATGCCCTAGTGCTGGTTGCATGCTGACTTAGCATGGGAAACTGTGCATGCATGAATCAAAGAAAGAAATCCCAAAACAGTGTGTCTATTATGCATGTTGAATCCTCCTCAAAAGTGGGCATAATAGTAGTGCTTCAATTCTCATGACAAATACTCAAAGCTTGATGAATATGTGTTAAAATCAGACCCATCACAGCACCCTCACTTAATATTTGGCAGCTTCCAACAAAGGGGCAAATTTGGAAAAGGCACTACCTCATGCAGAAGATAAACTATTGAAATCAATGCCTTGACTGTAGATCCTCATGCAATTCAACCCAAGGACAGTTCCCTGCATCTGCTGGTACGATTATATTTCATCAAATGTCAATTAGATGCTAAAAATCAGTCATGGGAGAGCTGACATGTGACCAAGCCACCAACAGTATTCAAATTATATTTCACTGATCTTGGAGTGTAAGAAAACTCTACTGATAAGTTCTCCAGCATTCAAATGAATCTAGGAATTATGTTAAGGAATATGCTACCTTGCCACATACAATTTCCAGCACTGGTATCTCTTAGAAAAGGTAATAGGTCTCAAGAGTCAAACACAGCAATGAAAACAATCTGAATATATGAAAGGCTGCAAACAGAAGGTAGTGATCATCCTCAGGACGTGTCCAACGATGCCAACATTACAAGCACCCTTGTCCAATATGATATGGACTTCTAAAAGGTTGGAAACTGTTGGATAAAGGATACCACTTGCTGCTGATATGAGGTGCAAGTACAAGTGCTGATAGTGGCTCCTACTCAAGGATGGTATTCTCTCATGGGATGCTAAGAATCCCAAAACTCCACATGTTGCAATAAAAAAACAACTTGCAAAAATTGAAACTGAACTTGACTCTGACCTTTTGACTCTTTTTCAATTCATAACATAGAAATTAGAGGAATCTTTAAGACACAAATACCCTAGGTAACCGTACAAGAACAACATATTATGCCTCTACAATTCTTGAAGACCACCCACGACACAATTTTTTACCTTACAAATAACTTTAAGCAAAAATTCAGACTCTAATTTATGTTTACATCATGAAAATATCATTATCTAATTCTTTCTGAACTTGACTTAATTGAAAACCCTAACCAACAACAAAATGAGTAGAATGATGTTCACATCCCCACTCTAATACCATGTTAAGATTCACAAGTGAATGCAAAAGAATTGATGGAACCAAAGGCAAACCCAAATTCTGTAATAACCAAGTGAAAAGTGTCCTAGAGATAGAAAAAATACCTAAGCACAAGTGCACTACACAACAAAGACACAAGTGCACATAAAAGAATGAAATGCCAATCACAAGAGAATACCAAGGGGGGGAAGCTGTAATAAAATGCCACTAAGATTTGAGGCCAAGTGTTGTTGGGTTTACCAAAAATGATTAACTTACTGAAATGAACTTGGACTACTAATGGGGTGTTAAAAAAGATCTTGGATTTTGCCCTTTTTTATTTTCCCTCTATACTTTGAGAAGTTAAGAGATTTTTTAAATGGTTTAGCTTCTTTGACCGCACCTTCTCCAAAGAAGACTGCAAGTATGGATTGTAAGTGAGGCACTAAGGCCAAGGGAAATGCAAGCTTTATACCTCTAATACAAGTGCACTAGAGAAAGAAAGGAAACCAAGCACAAAAGAGAATTCAATACTTGATAGGTACCTTTGGTATTGTGCCGGTGAATGGGGTATCTTCGTGCACCCTCCTGCTGAAAAGAACTCAAAGAAAAATTCTAAAAATAACCCCAAGGTTGCATGCCCTAGTGCTGGTTGCATGCTGACTTAGCATGGGAAACTGTGCATGCATGAATCAAAGAAAGAAATCCCAAAACAGTGTGTCTATTATGCATGTTGAATCCTCCTCAAAAGTGGGCATAATAGTAGTGCTTCAATTCTCATGACAAATACTCAAAGCTTGATGAATATGTGTTAAAATCAGACCCATCACAACACCCTCACTTAATATTTGGCAGCTTCCAACAAAGGGGCAAATTTGGAAAAGGCACTACCTCATGCAGAAGATAAACTATTGAAATCAACGCCTTGACTATAGATCCTCATGCAATTCAACCCAAGGACAGTGCCCTGCATCTGCTGGTACGATTATCTTTCATCAAATGTAAATTAGATATAAAAATCAGTCACGGGAGAGTTGACTTGTGACCAAGCCACCAACAGTATTCAAATTATATTTCACTAATCTTGACTGAAAGAAAGAAAGGAAACCAAAACATAGACTAGTTTTGGATGGTTTTATCCCAAACCAGCTGAGTCTTCCCTATCCAAACCAGTCCCACTAGTGGCACTATTTTTCCCAAAAAATCCAAAACAAAAATCCTCATAGCTTACCCTTACAACTGGCTATAACACAATGATATAAAATAGAATTAGTTGTTTATATAAGTTTTAGGACAGGGATGCATAATATCTCTAAAAATACAGAGCCCTTCTTGTCATTAACAATATCCATGAAATAGGATTAGGTTCTCAACTTCACAGCATTATGCCACAAACAAAATGTATTCTCAATCTCCACACTACTGAGGATTCTCTAACATATTTACTAGCACCTGCATTGCAATATGCTACCTTGCAGCACTAAAGTCATGTCATATTAAAGCTGTGAATTGACACAGTGACACAACTCTGAAATCCTGAAGCTAGGAATTGATTTGAGAGTTTATAACACTGTGGAATTGACTACTTTTGCAATGTTGTTATTATATGTCGGTATTCTAAGTAATTATGCCATCAAAGCACACACAGATTCTAGTGCTTCTGGTATGTATTCAACCACCCCAGTTTTAATCATATCAAGCTTGCAAAGTGGTCTATCTTTTCCTAACTTTGCCAAAGCATTTATACAGCATCGTGAAGATGATAATTCCCACCAAACAGAAGTCCAACAAGTGGAACAACAACACCATGTGTAGCAATAAACTCTGCAAGTTGTTCATCATCTAAAAGTTTATCAAGAGAACAGACTTCATCGTGGTGGGATGGACTAAACTATGTAACAAGAAGAGAAACTAGAGGTTCAACGCATCCTGTTGTAGGTAGTGTAGATCTAATTCTTGTATTTCCAAAAATAACACAACAAAACTCTGCAGCATCCTCTTTCATCCCCATAAAGAAATTCAAGAAGAGAATTCAACATAACACATCCATTGCATTTGCTTCAAGTTTTCAACATCAAAATATGAAGCAGAATATTACAAATATAAAGTTGCTACAGATATCTGTCGGTTTTCTCAAATTCATCTTCCAATGACATTTCTTATTTCTAATGAAATTAACTTGAGGCTTGGAACAAAGATAAATACTAAACAAATTTTCTTAGCTTGCAAAGGGCTTTCTACCATTAAGACCAGATCATGTTTAAATCTGCTCTGGAGTCTGAATACTACCTATAGATTTGAGCATAATCAAGCAACAAATTGAAAAAATGAAGCATTCCATGTTGGATTCCAGAATACTCTTATCCATTTGCACAGTTCATAATTGTTGAGAATAGAACCGTCAATTTCAAGCCTGATAGAATACACTGGGTTAAAATACAACTATAGAAGTTAAATCACTTTACGTAATGCCTGTGCACTGAATCCTAGTCCTTGCTAACCTTGTGTGGGAATCCCTTTTCAATTTGGAAACAAAATACGAACAAGGGAGGCCAAAATATTCTTTCAAGCTGTGACACATACTTGCTACTATATAAATATCAGACCTGAAATATGTCTGAAATAATTCTGGACATCAACCTATGATGCATATTTACACTTAACAATCTAATGCTACCTTTGGAACCATGAAAATCTACTGCTAAAAGATCTCAAATATAGCCTTGAAACTGCAAATCTGCATACAAAAATATAAAAAACACCAATCTCTAAATCTAAATTAGCAACCATGACTTCACTACCATCACATACATGGGTGATGGAGTATAAATGAGACCCAAGAATCAGATAATAGATTAGACTTACTTCTCGGATATTGTTGTCCAAGAACCTAAACATCTCATCTAGTTCACTGTGGTTGTGAGCCACATCAGTCCGCATTTCTTCCACTAACCAGACTTGAATCTTCTGCAATCAAATTTGTTAGTGCTCAAACCCTTACCTGAGGAACTTTGTAGATTCTGATAGGCTGCAAAATAGAGTTAGCTACAAAACTAGCTCTGATACCATGTTGATTTTTATAAAGTTAGGTTTTGATAAAATAAAGAACAACTTTTAAACAATGATGTAGTAGATCAGAAATGTAAATCAATCATACAATACAACTATAAGAATTCAAAAACATAATTTGCATTTCTTTCAACTAGGGCACTACCAATAGGTCACCGTGCCAATAAATTTAAAAAATAATTTTCATTTATTTCAACTAGGGCACTACCAATAGGTCACTGTGCCAATAATCCACACTAAACTGAAAGTAAGAATGCTAGTAAATGACACAGTTATAAGTACTTACCTGGGGATGAGCCCTTCTCTAATGTACTTAGATCTGCTTTCAGTTTTGCCAATAAGGCATAATAGATATAGAAACATAAATAGCCCTAGAAGGGCAACATCATGCCTATGAGAGAGAGAGAGAGACCAAGGAAGAGTGTCAACAATAGGCACAGTTGTGTTAGGACAAACTTCAAGCACCAGCAGACCTTCTAACGTAGTTAGGAGACAACCAATGTCAACTACCAGTCAAGCTGCAATAACCAATACTGGCCCTAACAGGGCTCATAATACAACGTGAGACCTCAACAGACTCTAATAGTCTTTGATAACAGTAGCCATAAATCCATAGGTTAACGGTAGCCTCAATAGGCCCTAACCAAAAAGTTCAATGACAACCTGAATAGACCCAACACCAAAGTGGCGGCAGCTAACAGGAGAAGCAAAAAGAATGGAGAACGGCAGCCCTAGAAGGGCTAAACAAATAATTAAATAGCAGCAGAATTAGGAGGACCTCTCAGAGGAGAAAGACGCATCCCTAGAGGACTTATAACGGCGGCAAAAAAAATCCCTACAGGGCTCAAACCTTGACATCAAAAACAGAAAAATGTTCCATCAACTAGCTGCCAAACGATGCCCTAGAAGGAGGCCGAAAAAACAGAACCCAAACTAATTCGCCCCCCGATTTCATGACCATTTAGAAGGTCAATCATGAGACCAAAACAAAAAAGGTGACTCGACAAACAACCAACCCGATAAGGTCAAGTACCATAAGCAGGATAACCACAAGGACAAACAAGATAGGGTGACAAGGTCTCTCTCTCTCGGTATGTGTCCTCACATGTTCCATACATCTACGGAAAGTTTTGTCATCATAGTACTAAAGGTATCATCCCGATGATGTGATCCTTCGGTCCTTAACTTCTTCCTCAGGTCAGGTACCTCATCAAAGGGTGGCCAGTCCTTTGATGAGCCGAACTAGGAGAGAAGGACATCACACATCATTACCATTAACAAATCTACAACATGTTCCTCGATGGGAAGCACAGAACTTGCAGCAACAATAGCCACAACAATATATACTTCAACAACAAGCTCTAAAAGTGCTGCTACAAAAACCAGAATAGCATCTAGTGCATCATGTTTAGAATGTGCAGCAACAATAACATTATAACCATATAATCATTGTTTCCCATATATTCTCTTTGTTACGGGAGAAAGTGAAGAAAATCCCACCCTTTTCATTCAATATTTTCTTTCTACATTATGCCTTTTCATTTAATATTTTATTTTTACAATATGCCATATTGCATTGTACCATAAAGGATTCAACGGTCTAGCGTCATGTGTAGGGCATAAACAAAGAAACACCTTTCAAGATTAGTTGAGGGTATTTCCCAGGAAATTGTTGGTACAATTCATGGTATAGTCTATCATTATATCTACTACTGAAATATAGATGTAGAGCTACAAATATGATCTTTCCTATGCAAAGTTGCAAATACTGGAAGAAAAATAGAGAATACATGCTCAAACTACTGAAATTTGAAATAGGGAGATGTCTACTGAAACATTTGTTAAAAAACCTTCTAATTTACTGCCAAACCATTGTATTTGCCATGAATCTGCCAAATTTATGCAAAGACTGATATTTATGGAAAAGACATCAGAAAAAATACAAATCTATGCCTAATCTGTCAAATTGTTGCTTAATTGGACAAATATCACTTCTATACAACCAATATCTGCAGGAAATTGACTAATTTCAATTGTTGGGCATCTATTTTCATCTACTAGCTTTCAAAATTTACTGTCGCTGTTGAGATTCAAGTGAATACTGTATTGACAGTATGTGGACATATGAAAATTATGCCAATTACATTAGAGAAATGTCGGTCTCGTGCCAATAGGTCTCCTACAATGGATGCATAGGAACCTAGTAAGCCAATGCATAGACCATTTTTCTCTTCGCTTAGCAATTCAGATCTCATAGTCAAGTATCAAGGGAATAAAAAAATATAAGCAAAATAAATGCAAACTTCCAAACTTGAAAAAATGCTCCAAATGTAAGAAAAAAACAAATAATTTATGAAACGAATCAAACTAGTACAAAGGGCTCAAACTGCAATCAATTATCAAGGGAATAAAAATATATTTAACCAAAATAAATGCAAACTTCCAAACTTGAAAAAATGCTCCAAATGTAAGAAACAAGCAAACCATTCATATTTGCCAAGATATCAAAGCTAGAAATACAAGCAATTCCATGTACTTGAGTTTTAACTTTTGAATGAGCCCATTCTTGCTAAGCGGAAGTATTGTTAAATTAATTACTTAACCTTTAATACTAGGACGTTATCTATGGATAGATAGGTCCCAACTTCATTTCCTGTCACAAATAAGAAAAAAAAACAATGCATTAGTTAACTATCAAAACAACAAACTTAAAATAGCTTGCATCAAGGAAATGTAGCTCTAATATTACTATATTTAATACAAAGTAAAGACTATAGAACCTATTTTTACCTGAAATGCAACTTCAAATTTATGTATGGTAATCTTTCTCCCATCAAGAATTTTCCTTTTCCAACCTGCTCTAAGAATAGAGGAACATCGAAGTCAAACTAAAAAAAATCACATGATCTATTAAATTCCATTCATTATTTATACATTGCCAATGTATATTGGTTTAGATTATATCTTGTGGCATATCAAATTCCGAATTCTCATGTCGCTCTTCATTTTCTACATTTTGAACATGAGCTTCTGTAGATGAAATATCATTATGAGCCTCCAAAACATTATGTTCCATATCAAGTTCATTGGAGACATTTGTTATATTGTATTCTCCTCTTCTCTCACAATCTGATCGCCAGAGTGCCAGTGCTCTATTGAATGGGAAATTGGTAATGTCATACTTTGTTACATATAATCTTAAACAAGTATCCATATTCTTATCAAGCTTGTTCCTCAACTTTGACTTCAAGAATGGCAGTGCACTAAACATTCTTTCGTCCTCCACTGATCCCAAAATCATGGTTTGACATAAATCGACTAATTTGAAATACTCTGACATGTTTTCTTGTAGGTATTGACTTTCACCTAAAATAGTCCATAATTTGATCACTGCACCATATTCTATAGGTTTTGGCAAAGTACGATATTGACCTGACATTGTTTGAGCAAAGCAAGTGGCTTGTTGATATAATTTTGATGAATCTAATATACCTCCAATCTCTTCTCCTTCTACCTTAGCGTTCCTGCCAAAGTGGTGCACTAAAGTATTCAATTTTGCTAGAAAGTCGACTTTTAAAGGATCTATTTCTTTTTCAGAGTTCCAATAATGAGGGTATACCACAGACATAGCTTCCAATAATTCATCTCGAGGAAATCGTTCTCTTATCTCTAATGATAGTGATTGTGCAATTTGTATCAAGTTGCGTCTCACTGAAATCACAATATCATTGAATTGGTCTCTTGACACATGGCACTCTTCGATGGTTTGTCCCCTCTTAGTAACATAATAAAAGGGAACCATATACCCACGCACTTGCATACATAGTGTCCCCTTTTCATCAAACTTCAAATAATTTTCACTCTTTTCTATATCAATGATAGTAGTCCAACTGTTAAATGTTTGACCCGTAAAAGAATCTGGCATCGTATACAAATTATCCAATGTAAGGCATGCCAATTTTCTTGCATTTGTGTACCCTGCAATATACATTGTGCGACTCTGAGCCATTTTCACAAGGACATTCATTTCATGAAGCAAAGGAAGAATTCCAGCCAATGTTAATAATGTCTCTATATTAGTTAGTCGAAAGAGAAGCTCTTGAGCTTTGTCTACACTAAAGCGATGTTCATACATCACCCCTACCAATGATCGGTATTCACTAAATAGCCTTTGGGCTGGTCCATTCAATGAGATCCATCTTGTATCGACATCTTTTAATAGCTTTTTTCCATCTGTAACACCATCAGCAAATTGTTGAAACTCTGTAAATCGCTTGGGACTACGACAAAAGTATGCATGAGTCTCACATACAAGTTCTTCAACTTTTGAAACCAGTGGAAACTTACTATTTTAAATGCAAGATTCATCCTATGAGCCATACAATGAATACTAATCATAAATGGTGAAGTTGATACTTGTAGTTTGACACAAAGACCATTCCTTTGTCCTTGCATGATTGATGCTCCATCAGCTCCGACACATACCAACCTTTTTGCAATCATTAAATCATCCATACCACCAATTTCCTTCAAAGTCTTAATAACAAGTTCATAAATATTTCCAGCTGTAGAACTCTTCTTCATTTTATGAATCCCAAGTAAATATGAATGCCTAATATGATCATTAACCATATAAATACTCATGCAGATCCATGTAGTATTATCAACAGCTGTAACTTCATCCAAAGATAGTGAAAAAAACCTAGCATTTGCAATCTTCTCTTTCAAATCATCTTTTTCTACTTGAGCTAGATATTTTGCCCATTCCCAACCACTCTTTATAGACCAATGAGAAGATGGAAAATTCGATACTTCAAGAAAAGATACATAGTTCTTGTAATCTGGATAATCTGTCATAGGACGACCTCTAGATAAGATGTGAAATACAATGCTTAATTGTGTCGTCTTGGATAACAATTTTCTCTCCATTGTCTTTCCAAATAGAGATGTGATGGTCCCTCCACTTGCCTCGAGTTTACTCTTGCTTATTAAGATTTTATTATATTCTTCTTGATATTTGAGATGTCGACATTCATCAGAAGGTTTCCATTTGGTAATAGACTTCTCCTCACCATTTTCAATTTTCTTAACATACAACTTTCCTGCATGCTTCTCTATTGTATCTATCTTCATTTGCATTTTTACTACCTTTCCAAGTTTCCAACTACATACAATGCATTTAACTTCTCGTGAAGCCTCTTTCTCATTTCTTGGAGGTATTGGTTCAATAAATGGAAATTTTGAGGCCCATTCCGATTGGAATTTTCTCCCTATGTCCCATTGGATTTTTTTCCTTTTTCGTGATAATGAATCATTTTTGTTGCCTTCCAAGGTAAAACCTTCAACATTGTCATTGCCAATTTCTAGTTGAATTGCATTTATCCCAATTTGTGCACTAGAGGAACCTTCAACATTGTCATTGCCAATTTCTGGTTGAATTGCATTTATCCCAATTTGTTCACTAGAGGAACCCATCCTATCATATGTTATATGGCTATTAGTTGGATTCTCAGAAGAGTTGACATTTGTCTCGTTGATGGGTTGCTCAAAAGAGTTTGAATCATGAAGAGAATCTAGATTATTGGATTGAGGCTTCTAAAAGTATGATGATACATCCCTCTGTTTTGATGCTTTCTTTCCACAATCCTTGTTTGACATTTCGTTGAATATTCCACAATTATTAAGATATCAAATCAATTTAGAAACCCAAAGTGAAACCTGCATGAGAAAAATGATATAAAATTAGTACAATTTGTAAGTTATCCATGATGACATGAATTCTAGAGGCTAGAAAATTTGAACCTAGTAACCTAAACCCATCCAAGATTAACTTCAAAATTAGACATAAATCCATCACGGTCTTATGATGAGAGAAATTGAAAAATGTGATCAACATAACCATTGCTAAACATTCTCATTCAAGGGTAAAAATATCACACAAAAGAATAAGAACATCTAAATAATCAAATTCAAGCATGAAAACAAACTTGCAAGCCAATATAACAGCAGCGAATTAATGCATAAAACCAGTCCTAAATAAACCAACTTCAGATCTGTTTGGGTTCATTAAAAATATGTATACATGCATAGAAATTACTCTAGACAGATCTGGAATATGGTGCTGGTTTGACAACATTATATGGCATTGTTACCATCTCAATATTTGGCATCATAAAACATGCTGAAAAACTCGGTGGATTGCACAATGGAATTTTGTTGTTACTGTGGGATCATGATGGTAGTAAACTCCGTGAAGGGGTGGGTTAAGGGTATATATGCACAAACTCACAGAGAGGAGGCAACTCCTATCTCTTTTCACAAATAGAATTGTGGCATTTCATGAAAATTATGAAACAGTAGCAGCATCCTTTTGGTCAAAGAAAGGGAAGGATAACAAGAATGCATTTTGTGAAGATAACTATGTATGCCATGAAATATATTGATGCTATTTTTATTTGTTGTATATGATGCTAGCATTGGTTTTCTTATTTGTTTAATGTTTCAGCATCTTATATTAGTTGTAGTAAAACATCTAATGTTAGATGTCTAATCAGCATTAAATGTTAGTCAATATAAAACATAAAATGTTTTTCTCACTAGTATTAGATCTCTCCATTTGTAACTAATCTACAGTTACAACATAAGAGGCTAACCCTTAAAAACAACCTCACATTTGTTAGAGAATTCAATAAAAGACCAACCCTAATGAATCTTGTGTACCTAGGGTGAACATGCTCTATAGAAATCTGGTCTCAACTCTTTACTTCTCACCTTGCTCTCATCATATCTACTAAGTTTTAAGTATTTGCATCACGGCGATTCATTTAACTGCCCTTTATGAAGCTGTGTTGAGCATGTGGCCTGTCCATTCTGACATTTTGGGAATTCATGCCTTATAATGATGTTTTTTTCTCGCAGGTCTATCTGGATGATTTGAGTGCTCTAGTATCTTGGACTTGTTCCAGGTGCAATGGTTTTACAGAGGCATGTCTAGCAGAACATTAGCTTCTTTTTCATTTATTTATTTTTCTTGTCAAGATGTACAATCATGACTTTTTAATAATACAATATCTGAGAATTATTATTTTTGAATGATATGCTTAACAGTTTAAGCTAAAACAATAACTTTGATAGATCATGACATTAACATTAGTCCCAAATATACAACAGGGTTTTCAGGTGGTAGAGCTTATAGTTGATGTGCAGCACTGCCTTCAGGTACTTTTCCATTTTTTATATGAACAGTTTTGGTCTTGCAAAGTTCCATTTTTATTTGCATGTAAACACAGAAGGATTTAATAGAATGGTTCTCATTATCAATGTGGATTGTCACAAAGTTTTCTTAGCTTGATTTGGATAACAAACATCACTAATATCTACTGTTATGGTCATTATTTTTATGATTGATATGACATAGATAAAGAAATACACATGGGAGTTTTAGACATGAAAAGGGTAGAGGCCTACCCTAGTTCGACATAAAAGTAAAAGGAATACAAATTAGAGCCCACCATATTGGCTCATAGTTGGAGATAGATTGTCAAAGAAAATCTTCATGACCTTGTCTACTAAGTATGCCTCTGAGCAAAAAATTGCCCTTCAAATAGACACAAGATGAGTAACAATGGAGCTAAAAACTGCTCAAGACTTCTAAACCATTATAATATGGATTTTCAAGCCCAAAAGACAATTGATGAACACAAGGAAGCAATGCAATATGCCAGGATGTGGTGGGAAGAATGATGCCAAGAAAATAAAATCCCATGCAAGAGAGTCAACGTGACAAACCACTTTCCCTCTATGAGATTATAATAGCTCTAAAAACAATGCACGTAACAACTTGGCAAAATTAGATGGTTTCTATGTGATTTCTATACAGTCACAGGAAGTTCAAATGGGTCAATGTATTTAAATTTTAACAGGAGGCCTTGATATTTGAGTCACTAGGATAGATTTATTCAAGGAGATATTAAGTTATCTGTAAAGGAGCAATCTTGAGATTAATTTGCATTAACATCCCATCATATTACGTAATATCTCATACAAGATTTTGGCCAAGGAGCTAGCAATGAGAGCTCAACACATTTCACCTTAAATTGTGAGGATTGATTAGACTAGATTCATCTAGTGAATTCATGTACATCCTCAATAATACAATAACAGTCTTGTCGGGCATTTAATGGGCTTAAGCTATTTGCCAACACACCATTTTCACTCCACGCTACTTACTAGAGTACACTATTTGACAAGCACTTGGTGTTGATATTTGCACTACTGATTTAGATGCAGAGCTAGCTCCCTCCCCCCTTGAAGGCCACTGCAATTTATTTGCAAGACTGTGTCTCTTTGCTGCAATGTTTTAAAATTGGAATCAGACTTGACAAGGCATTCTTTGGTACCTAGGCTATTTAAACCACGATATTGTTCCCTTCTATAGTTTTATTTAGAAAATTTGACACATATATGTCTATTTTTAGATCGAAATTCTCTATTAACGTGACCAAATACTTGATTCCACAACGGTAAATAGTTTCCATTAGCTCTTAGTTGCAACCATTTCATAATGGATTTTGAACTGAAAAGAATAATATAGTAGATGTCTGCTCTTTGAAGGACTGCAAGAGGCAATTACAAGTAGTATTTTAATTGTCATGTATGATATTCTACACCTCATTAGAATTGAGGAATTAGATAATCAATTTAGTTCAAAAGGCTCATCTTTTTTACATTTAAAAAAAAAATAAGCCTTATTTGGATAAGATACTAATTGGCATGATGGAGATGTCTAATCCTCTCTTTATAATTATCCCATAGGAATGATTTCAAAATATTTTTAACTTCAATTGTACTTCATGGATAAAGGCATCCAACTAGATTAATATGCATGGGTGGTTGCTAAAACTTATGTGTAGATTATATACCAAGTCATATCATTCAATTCCTTCACATAGAACAATACTGTTATCCATAGTATATATCTTAATTATAGGGGTGGTAGGAGTGGGTAGGATCTTCATCAATCATGAATAAACTCATAAGAGAACTTAAGCATGGGATTAGTTTAGAAACAAACAATGAGGAATATTTGTCGGTGCTCTATCAAGGAGTTAAGCTAACTCTGCAAAATCAATTCAACATGCTAAATGTAATAGGAGATTCAGTGATTTTCTTCCATGCCCTTGCTAAAGACCCTCTTTTGGCATTCTCTGTTCTAACTAGAATCGTCACCAAATTTAAAATCATGCTGAGCACACTCCAATCCATGAAGTTTTATTATGTCAAAGTGATCCTTCAAATCAGAAGTAGATCTCATGGTGAATTTAGGAGTCCTGGAACCATACAAAGGAATTATCATACGAAATGAAGGAGAAGAGAAATCCTAATAAATAGTGTTATCCCATGAATGATCAAATTAAAAATTGGTCCAGGGGAGTTGAATGATGCCATTAATTGTGGTGACTGCCTAGCAGCCCACTTTCTTTTCATAAAAAATACCAATATGTACATTATTGTCTGTATTAATAGTTAAGGGAAGCATTTTATCCCCCAAAAATTACCCTCTCATCTTATGCAACAACTAGCACTGCCATCAATTGCACCTGATCAAATGAATTTGGTCTGTTCAGATCAATTAGACAAGGTTGTTTGCTGCCTCCTACTTTGTATGGTCTTAGTATATTCTCTAGGCTACCCAATTGCAAGGTAGCACAGGGTAGAATAAATGAGATTCCTACCAACTGGAAACTGCCAACAATTGATCAACGGACACTTTGTTAATAGATACTTCTTAACATGGCCCACATGGTGTAGAATAGACAGTGAATGGGTGTAATGTTAAGGCACTCCTTGCGTAAGGTAACCGGTTCGAAACTCCATGGGTATGAGCCTTACCAAAAAAATTAGATACTTCTTAACATTGGCAGTGAAGTGAGAAACTCTAAAAGAACCGAGAAGGGAGAAACTCTAAGAGAACCCCTGAATTCAATAGAAATTCTTAACAAGATTTCCAGCACCAAAATCAATGGAAAAAAGCTATAGCATTACAGACAAAGCTAGTTGAAGAATCTTGATTAACTGTCTACCTTTCAAGTTTCAATAGTCTTGGATTGAGCCAAAGCATATAACCTTCACAGTTCCTTTGGCATCATGACATCATTTTCTGGCCTATGGCAATACGTGGTCCAAAGGATTGAGAAGATAATTCATATTAAACCATGAATGATGAATCTGATTTTATTAGCTACTAAATTCAAAACTATATGAAATTGTTAGTAGCTATGCATGTTTATTGCTCAATGTGCTGATGGAACAGAATCATCCCTACAATCAACTCAATTGCTTAATACTCTTCCATGGGCCAGAGTTGAGCGTAAATGGGATTTAATTATTTCATTGGGTTGAATGGGGGACTCATTGTTTCAACAAAGGATGAATGGCCTCAACATTATTAATGTCAAGCTTTAGGGTGTAGCACTTTATGCCAAGTGGATTATCAAAGCCCTAGAGGGAAATCAAGCAGGGAAAGTGCTAATTAGAAGCAATGTTATGGAAGGAATGCCATAGGGCAAGCTGGCATCAAAAGGCCTATAATTCCATGATCTTTTAGTTACACCAATGCCTATCATAGTTTGAGGATCCTTTGTATTCCAAAGTAATCAGAAGACCCAGGAGACCTGCAATGGGTATATTGTGCCTTAATGCGTTAAGTCTTGGTATTCAAACTATAAAGGACCTATATGATACTGCGAAGAGGGAATGTCTTCTGAAGGACATTGAGCAAAAATTTAAGCTCTTTAATATTGTGATATGATTTTCATAGAAAAAGTAAAGGAGAATGTACTCAACAACCTAGGCTTAAAGCTTGGTGTAACTCAAGCAGTCAAATTTTGGAAGGAATAGACCTGAACTTTTAAGCCTTTCTCAAGCTTCCCCCCTTTGATACTTATAGATGCTTATCAAATAAAATCTCATAGAAAACAAGCTTAAAAGATATTGGAGGCTAGGCTCAAAGTAGTCGACATGATGGTTCTTCTTAAGTAAAATATTGAATGCATTTGCAGATTCAAAGAAGGGTTTCTTTACACGTTATTTGATTCACAAGACCTAGTAATAGGCCCTCCAACTAGATAAGATGGGAATAACCCTCATGTCCCCTTTGTACCTGAGAAGAGTAATTTCTGAACTTGCTTTAGAACCACCTGCATGCTAGGGCACTTTGGAAATGGATATCAAATTTTACAGATCCATACTGCATGCTACCATCATCTAGGAGTTGTTGGTGGATTGATCAATAATTTTGAGTTTCAATTTATATGGCAGTATTTCAGAATTGAAACACTCTATTTGGAAGGAATCAAACTATGTCATTGTAGCTAAATTGACTATTTGACACTTGTCCATTATATTGTACTTTTTACATCCAAAACTAAGCTGAAAAGGTGGCAAAAAAATTAGACCACTCAAGGAATTTTTAATAGGTCGTTGAGGTCATGCACCATGCACAGCTAGTGAGGTCCCTCTAGATGAGGGGGCCTTCGAAAGTGGGCAACTTATTTGCAGTTTCTCTTGTTAAAGGTAGATGAGGCATTCTGCTACTCCAAATTCCTTTAGGGTTGAGCTAGGTTAAAAGAGGGATGGCACCAACCTCCATCGCATTTCAACAAGTGCCTAACTTTAAATGTGGCTATGTCGGAGATTGAGAAATTAGAGGATGTTGATTTGAGGGTGGCTGAGGCACAACAATATAAGAGCTACGGGCCAAGGATGGATGGGGTGACATTGACAAGCATCAACAAGATCTGCTGACAAGTGATTCAGCAATCTCTGCTCCTCCATGGATGCGTTGTTCCATGCATCCACTACCACCAATTTTCTGTATTGTTCTGTATTGTGTACTCTCTGGAAGGCTTAAAGGTCGTTAATTTTGTCTTTCAAACAATTGCTTTCAGGAAATTTGAGAACATGTGAAATAGTAGTGCCAATTTTATTCTTCAGTTGTTCATGATCGGCACAATTTTGTAATTATCTCTACCCTAACAGGTATATGTGGCTAGTATGCTTGAGGATTGCCTTTTCTGCAGTTCTGCTCATTGCACTCCAGGTGGAAGAGATGTGTCACATCCATGAGTGGGTAACTAGAATGAAAAAAAGTTGAGGTCCAACGTCTAATGTAAAAGAGAAAATAGAAACAAACCAACCATTCGTTAATTTACACCATAAAAAAAAAAACCTTGCTAAAATAGATCCATCTCGAATATATGGGATTACCCCTCGTTGAATTCCTGTTCCATTATTTTTTTAACTATAATGGCAATGAGCACATTCATGCTCCCCTTCAGACATGGAATTATAAAAGAATGCTTATGTACAAAACTGTTCATAGAATATTATCAAGTCTTAAGAGGACAAACAGATCACTCTTCACAACCCTCCTATGATGGCTAATAAACATTATAATAAATGTAACATCCCTGTTATCCAGACATCTAATTCTATGAAATCGAAAACAAAACTAACCTCTTAGCCTCAGTGAAGACTGTAAACCCCAAGAAGATTTGAACAACTGCAAAAGCCACTGTCAAAAACTCCAGCTTTGCCGAATGCAAAGATTTAATGATTTTTCTTGTGGTTTTTACTGGCTCTTGCCCCCCTTATATAGGGACTTCGACATGCTGGAACCTTCATCTCATTTATGGAGTATGGACCAATATTTACCCAACAAAATTTGGTGGTTGAAACCTCAATTCAAACCCCCATTAACCAAAATCGACGGGAGTTGGGGCGATTCTAAATTTTGAAATGAGATTTTCATAAAAACCTCAACGCCGGGCCGCCATTACCGAAAACGTGGGGGGAGCCAGCTGCTCGTGGGCGTCATCATGGGCGAAGTTCGAACCATTCAACCAAGTTACCATTACCAATCGCGGCCTCGGCCCTCCATTAGACCATTACCCAAATAATAAATTGCTGGGCCGCTGGCTGGGCGAACCAACTGTTCGCGGCCTCCATTACCAGAAAATGGTGGGCGAACCAACTGTATGCGGCCTCCATTACCCTAAATGGTGGGCGAACCAGCTCTTCCAAGCCTCCATTACCCAAAATTCTGGGCGAATTCACCATTTCGGGATTCTTTTACTTGGCTATATTGATTTTTCCAATTTCGTGACCTTGGCTATTCGATTTCCTTTGACTATGGGTAAATAAATATGGTGCTAATATGTTAAATTTAAAAAAACTCATTTCATATTGAAAATTCACCCAGGGTTTCTTGCTAACCCCTATAATTTCGCCCATGGGCTATAATTCGCCCCTAAAATTTTCCCTGATAGAGACTCAAGTGCAGGGCCTTCACGACAGAGTCAGGATAGACTTGTGATTGGTGGTAACCATGCTAGGCCTTCTAGTTCGATGGGGACAATGCCACATCTTTGTCCCCATTGCGGGCACACTTGCCCTGGCATGTTCGAGGGATGCTATATAAAGCAAGTTAGCACTTTTTTTAATGTGTTTTCAATCATCACTTGAGAAATTGAAAAGTAATTTCAAAGCAATTATGTATGACTTTGTTATACCTCAAAGTTACACTTCGAGCCTTCGTGTCGCATCTTTATGACATGCGACCTAGCGATGCTTCCTCCTAATATGTGTCGTACCTTGTTGGTCCCCTCCTTGGTCTCATCTGGAAGCTTTGGAGACAAATCCAATCAAACCTGACCGAATGACAACTCAATGGGCCAAGTGTCACCCTAATTGACCTTGCCTTGCCCTAATTTTCACGCCATGCCTATAACCCTGAATGCGAAAATTCCTTAATTTTGCGCTTTGCATACTGTTGGGGCACGAAAATCCCAGCATTTTTGCTTTATGCTCAGTCCATGGGGCACGAAAATATCAGTAACAATCCTTTGCCTTTGAATTTGGATCTAAACTTTCGAGAGTTAGATCCCTCTTAGTGAGTTGAATTAATGGATGGATCATGTTATTATTGATAATAGTGCAAATAAAATCATTGAATTAATGGATGGATCATGTCACTACTCACAATAATGCAAAGAAAATTGTGAAATTAATGATGGATAATGCGACTAACAATAATGCAAAGAAAATTATTGAATTAATGAATGGATCATGTGACTACTTACAATAATGAAGATAGATGTATGTTAATGCTAATATTTCTTCCAACCCATTATGCTCCAAATGCTCTTTGCCACATAAAGGAGTTTTTGAGTATATTCCGAAAGCATAGGCATGTTCCATCATCTATCCCTCTTCTATGAGAAGATAATGTTTACCCCCGAACGACGTTTTGGTCATTGGTCATTGAGTGGTAGACAACATCATCGCTGAATAGAATGTTTACTTTGAACCGACTTTGTTTCATTGAATGACAAACAACATCATAGCTTGCATGTTCATGCACCTTGAATGTGCGTCCTCGTACCATTAACGATAAGGATGACCATGAAGAGGCCTATTGAACAACTTGGAGGAAATGAAATGCTGTAGCTAGTGGAGACCATGAGAGAGGCAGGGGAACAAGTCCTAGAATGCCCAATGGTAGAGGGGGAGCGGACCTTCCTTTTCATTCACGCGTGGCTCTAGTGGTTTCCTTATGCAGGGCTTAAACGTGGACGTTAGGCAACCCAAAAAAAATGAATGTTGTAGCAAATATTCTTCGCATGGTAGATGCATGACTTAAAAGAAATGCGTAGCTTAAATGCGTGGTATACATCCAATTAGATTCATCCTGTTCAAAGTTGGACTCGATATTCTCTTCAAGCTGCTTCCTTATACCCTCCATTTGCAACCTTGTGTCGTCCATTCTTTGCTAAATGTGGGAGGAGCCCAAAGCAAAGATGCCCATTGTCTCATTGCTTTTACACTACAAACGATTAAACCTAGGTGTCACAAGAAGCGGGGGGCGGCCGTCTAATCAGAACAGTGAATGATTCATGCAATTTAATTTAAACCTCTATGCAATTTCAGATTTGTCATAGGACATTCATATGTCACAACTTGCACACATGACAATTTTTTAATTTTTTTTACAAAGAAGATTCCTTCCTGGACTCGGAACTTTTGTACAAGAACAACTCCATATTTGTGTGGACTACGCTGCCATATATATTCGTGTAAATACATAAATTTATGGAGAAGAGAAAGTGGTAGTAGACTGTAGGCGAAAGGACAGAAAAGTATACATATTTTTCTTTATTTAAATGAAAGTTACATTTATAAGGGCATGGTAGGTAGTGATTGAACTACATTTATAAGGGCATGGTAGGTAGCGTAGACCCGGATAGAATGGCGTCACATAGACCCTGGGTCCATTCCAGGGATCTGTACGTACCTTTGATTCCAAAAAATGGAATACAGTAGGGAACTGACTTCAGCTGAAAATAAAAGGTAGAGTATTTTTGTCATATGTGACAACTTGCAAACATGAACATTCTGTGTTATTTAATTTTTTATTATTAAATAATAAAGAATAGACAATGATTTTTTCGGCAGCTTCAAAAGGTCGGCAGCTTTGACAACTTGCAAACATGAACATTATGCAATTTCAAAAGGTCGGCAGCTTTGACAACTTGCAAACATGAACATTATGCAAATTCAAAAGGTCGGCAGCTTTGACAACTTGCAAACTTGCAAACATGAACATTATGCAAATTCAAAAGGTCGGCAGCTTTGCATTTTTTAGGTGTGTTTATTTTTAAGAGTTTTTTATAAATGTTGTGCAGAGTTTGTGTAGAGTTTTAAGGATGTG
The DNA here is from genome assembly GCA_027924585.1 of Larix kaempferi. NCBI lineage: Eukaryota > Viridiplantae > Streptophyta > Pinopsida > Pinales > Pinaceae > Larix > Larix kaempferi. The sequence goes on from BSBM01000278.1 coordinate 28,898,219, forward strand.
GTAGCAGATTTTTTCTATAGAACTCTGTTCATAGGGTTTTAGCCCATTTTAAAAAGACCCAAATACTCGAAAAATCAATCAAAGTTTCATATGCTTGAAAAATCAATCAAAGTTTGGGATTAATGAAAACTCTACCAGAATTGAGCTATCGAATTCCAAAGTTCCGGATCAATAAAAACTCTGCCATTGAATTGCCGAATTCCAACCAGCCAATTGCAAATCGTTGGTTTTAGACCACATCTTCCAAAAATGGCGATTTAGTCTCGAGATGCGGGCAGAAACTGTATATAAAAGAGTAGCAAACTCGTAATGCTAGCTTGGAAGGTAAGCAGTTAATTAATTCAATTGTTTGATTTTATCGACATCGAAATGGCCGATACAGTTGCTTCCTACTCCTCGGCTGCATCTCCCAACAAATTTTACCATGTATTCATTAGTCACCGCGGACCTGATGTCAAGAAAACCTTTGCCAGTCATATGTACCGTCGCCTCTGCTCTGCACATATTGAATTGGAAGTCTTTCTGGACCAACAGGAATTAAGAGTGGGACGGAACTTTGATTCTCAAATAATAGACGCTATAAGAACAGCCTGCGTGCATGTCGCCATTTTTTCCCCTCGATATGCAGAGTCACCATGGTGTCTCGATGAGCTCTTCTACATGTTGGAGTCAAAGGCTACGATTATTCCTGTGTTTTACCATGTTGACCCTGCCGCGCTTCGGTGGACGCAGAGCGGATCAGGAGTCTACGCTGAAGCCCTGCGAATCCTTGAAAATAAGAAAAAGCGTGACCCTGAAACTGATGAAGAGATGCCGCGACACCACCCCGACACTATTAAGAAGTGGAGAGATGCTCTTAATGAAGTTGCAATGACAAGTGGGTTCAATCTCCATGAGTTCAACGGGTGAGAACTCTTTACATCTAATGATAAGTTTTATCCATAGTTTTATGGTATTTGGTATTTGGTTTTGTGATAAGTTCTAACTCCATTTCTTTATATTGATGTGAACAACCAGTGACGAGGGTGCGCTCCTGGATAAGATTGTTGAACGTGTCTTGGAAGAGATTAAGAGTACACCGGTGAGTTCGATTTTTGGTAGATTTACAGCATGCTGCAACAAACCTATTTCCAATACCCGCGCTCGTTTCTCTCACAGATCCTCTTATTTTCGCTATTTTTTAACTTTTGAATTACATAAGAATACCTTATGCTATGTTTTCAGATAATTACTTCGTTCTAGTTTCGTTGGATTCTTTATAGGCACAATCTGTTGCCAGAACATGTTAACATTTTGTCTACCTGAATTTCTCTGTTCCATTCATGGGAAAGTATGACCTTCTTTTGTTGGCTGTGATTTGCTGAAAATAATTTTCTTTTTGAACAGCAAAGATTTAAGTGTTATTCGGTTTTACTTCTTGAAAACGCCACGCCATCCTCATGTAATTCTTTTTGAACAACAAAGATTTAAGTGTTATTCGGTTTTACTTTTACTTCTTGAAAACGCCACGCCATCCTCATGTAATTCTTTTTGAACAACAAAGATTTAAGTGTTATTCGGTTTTACTTCTTGAAAACGCCACGCCATCCTCATGTAATGAAATCCTTGCATGCAATAGCCGGTTGTCTGGTTTCCCTGTGACTAATGTACCATAAAAAAAAATTGAGCAGTTTGTGGCAAAAACTTAATTTGCGGTTTATCTGTATTTAGTGGTTATTCCAGTAGAATTTGTTAGATTAATGTTTATCTTGTTGTGAGCTGTTGATAGATCTGATAGATCTGATAGATTCTATCCTAGTTTGGTGTATGGTTGAGATATTATCTCAACCTCTACCAGCTATCTACCAGCTATGTTTAGCATCTGTTTAGTATCTCTAGACTCTATATATTGGAGTCTGCATGTATTGTAAAATATAATTTTAATATACTCGATTATAGTTTGTCTGAATAATGTCTCCTCTCTCCTTTGTTAATATGGTATCAGAGCTAGACTGAGCATGGCTCCCTCACGGGAGTGCTCAGGACTATGAGAGAGAGGAGTATTGTTGTAGTCTGCCTATAACATGAGTGTTGAGTGTTGTTTGTTGTGTTAAGCATTGAGCCTTCTTATTACTGGAGATCGCTAAGGCAAAGAGGAGCTGTTGCATAAGGTTGGAAGGATCGCTGCTTGTGTGCAGAATTGTGAATCGCTGCCTACTACCTCTAATCTGGTGCTAGCAGCAAAAAGAAGAGCCCACTTTGCAGAGCCCACGTCGCTGGAGGAAGAGCCCCTGTTCTTGTGATTTGCAGCTATAATGTGAAGAAGAGGATTTGTTGTAGATTGTGCAATTGATTGGAGAGTGCAGCGGCCAATTGCTGGAAAGAGTTGTGCATTAGGATAATTTATGGGTGCAATTATTTATGTGAAAGGTATTGCTCATCTGCATCTTCCCATCATCTCTTCCATGGAGGATTCCGGCCAGAGTTTCCATCGATCACAGCACAAGTGACTGATCGAGTGGTGTTTGCGATTGAGTGGTGAAAATCACCGCGGAAGTGGAGATCGCTGCTGTATTGTTATCATTTAAAAGTTTACTAGTGCGGATCGATCCATTTTGCGTCCGTCTTGGTAGAAGAGATCAGCTGTTTGAATCCTGGGGGTTTTTCGATTCCTAATTCCTGAAAGTCAATTCCCTCATTCGAATTGGTTTGATAAAGTACTGAGTAACTGACGTATAAAGGAGAGAGACGCCATCTCTCTGTTTTTATAATGCATTTTCTGTTGGATGCCTCAGATCTGGCCTCAAAACTATTCTCATTTTTTGTGAGATCATTGATGAGATCGTTGAGACTGTGCATGAATTCGACAGCCCTATGGAAGAAATATTTTCTTATCTTTCTAAATTTCATATAAATCAGATGCAGTGATTTGTTAAGGCGCCTGCCAGTGTGTTAACAATTTGAGGAGCCATCGCGAGAGAGACTAGCGTAGATCTTGGTAAATCTCGTGAAGCAGATCTACCATGAAGAAGATTGTTGATTGGGAAGTGTTTCATGTGAAAATTTGTGAAATGTGCTGGTGTAGCAGTGGGAAAACCCTACCTCCAAGTCCTCACAATGCTTGAGAGTGATAGCAATTAGGATGTGTTGTTTTCTATACTCTTGTGTCAGTTTTTTATTTGGTTGAATTATTGCATAGTGTAATTTTGTGAAATTTTCTTAATGGTATGTAAGGGGTTATATTACTCTTGGTCATCAATGAAATGATGAGATGCATATGTAATGGGTTTGGAATTTTTATGATCATTTAGTACCTGAATCATTGTAAGGGGTGTATGATCGGTTGTACCTGACATCCCTGAATTTTTTGGTCAAAAGTTGTAAAGCTTAGCCATAGGCAAGTTGATTTCCCCAGGTTGTTGTAAGACCTATCCCAAATGTTTAGGCATACGTGTTGTGGTGCATAATCGCACAGAGTTATCCCTCTTATTCATAGAGTGGATGTGTTATCAAGTTGTGGAATAGACCACTGTGAGCAGTACGGGGGTGACAGGTGTACTTGTAGCTTGAACTTGATGAAGGTCGAAGAAGCGAGAGCCTTAGATTCAGGGGGGAAAGTTGAGATGGAAGAATCTCAGAGTATGATAGGCCAAATTATGATTAAGGGAGAATTTAACATTGATGAACCATGTAGCTGAAAAGGATTCCTAGAGAATTGGCGGTTACAGCGGCTGAACACCCATGTAGTCCTGTAGATGGATTTATTTTCATATGGACGTCAATAATCAGATGCAAGTACAAGAAAAGTTATTGAGAAAACCCAAAGTGATGAAAGTAGCACATGAAGATCAAAACTACTCTACAAATGCAAATAAATTCGAAATAAACATTAAGGGAGGATGTTAGATTAATGTTTATCTTGTTGTGAGCTGTTGATAGATCTGAGAGATTCTATCCTCGTTTGGTGTATGGTTGAGATATTATCTCAACCTCTACTAGCTATGTTTAGCATTTTAGTATCTCTCTACTCTATATATTGGAGTCTGCATGTATTGTAAAATATAATTTTAATATACTCAATTATAGTTTGTGTGAATAATGTCTCCTCTCTCCATTGTTAATAGAATTTGGGGTGGATTAGTGTCTATGCTTTTCCTATATTACAAGATAATGAGACAAACGCTTTCAATATTGATTTTATGGGATTCATTTCAAATCTGAAATAAACTATCATAAAAAATACTAAAAAAAAAGTTATAAATGAATAATTAGTAGCTAATACATAAATAACCTACGGTGAACAAATATGCTAATACATTGTCTATGCTGTTTTTATTTTCAAAATGTAAGATTAGTGGAAAGCCTACGCCTGAACGTTTCATTAAGGATAAAATAAACTTACCCACGTACACATACACATAAACGCCCCTAGTTGAGGAGCTTATTCATAAAGACGTGGACGTGTGGCCTTCCTTGATACTCTGTTTTTCTTTGAGTTTCGTTTTCTTATTCAATAAAATTTAACGTTTTTTTTACAAGTTTTCTCTACAAATAGTGATAGTGAATCCCCATAAAGATGTCGCTGTGTTGCGCTGGTTCATACTTTGTTTTACTTAGAATTTAGTTGTCTTATTCAATAAAATTTAACGTTTACTCTATAACAGGAGTTTTACCGCTCTCCAGTATACGGCGGCCCTGGAGGAGGTTATATTGATGATGGGACATACTCAGGAATTAGACAAATCACCCTGACAGTGGATGATAAGTCGCTAACTTCAGTTCAAATGTCTTATGGTCTCGAAGGCAATGAAAACTTGATCGATAGAATTTTTCAGGGCCGTTTTCGTGGAAGAAAAGTCGGCGAAGTAATAAAGGTGAGTCACGTCATGGTCAATTAGATAAGGTTCCAAGTGCTATGTATTTTACATGTTAAACCTTTTAATGCATTAAAACACAAAAACAAATAATTAATTGTATTAATTTAGAGGTTTTGTTGACCTGTGCATGCAGTACAATTTGAATTACCCAGAGGAGTTCGTAACCAAAATCAGTGGATATTTTGGACGCTACAAACAACACGATGTGCTCATTTCTTTGACGTTTCATACGAATCAAAGGAAACTTGGACCATGCGGTGCGGAAGTGGGACCTTATTTTGAGTCAGAAGTAAAAGGAAAGATTGTGGGTATCTTTGGATCGAGCGGAGTTCGAGTGGATTCAATCGGAATGTATATGCGGAAGGCAAGAACTCCGAAACATGAAGTGAGTGAAACTGACTTGAAAAACAATAATCATGAACTCCGCTCCCAAATATAAAGTGACTGAAAATGACTCGAAAAACAATAATTATCCTCGCAATATGGAACTATTTTTGTTATTATTCCAACTAGTACAGAAAAGAAAGCTTCATATTGTTATTATTCCAGCTAGTATAGAGAAGAAGAAAGCTTGATTTTATTTTATTTTGGTATGTTAATTTATGGAAGTGGATAAAAATGCAAGTATACATCTATACTGATAATTACAATCAACATTGGGGATCGATAAAACCTTAGTCGCTCTGCAACCCTTCACGCCCTAGTTTCGATCTCAGCCCCATGATTCAACCGCACCCAACCTCGATGATGGGCTCCACCCATGGCCCTTCCTTTGTGAAGCTCATGGCCCTAGTTTCTATCTCAGCCCCATGACTCGGCCGCACCCAACCTCAATGATGGGGTCCACCCATGGCCCTTCCTCTATGAAGCTCATGGCCCTAGTTTCGATCTCAGCCCCATGATTCGGCCGCACCCAACCTCGATGATGGGCTCCACCCATGGCCCTTCCTCTGTGAAGCTCATGGAAGATGGGAACCCTGGGAATCCATCGCCACAAGAAGAATCGCCTGCCCAAATTAGATCCGTCGAAAACAAAAGCTTTTAACAACCAGCCACCAAGCCACGCCGCAATGGCTACCTCCCTAAGGCAGAAAACATAGCAAATTTGGAAGTCACTTCCAACAGAGTAGGGGCATACATGCAGTACATGAAGGATCACGCTCTAATCTGCAAGTTCATGGGCTTTTTTCCAACAAGAGGGCTCTTCAACGATGGATCCCCCACAAATGGACACCCAAAGGAGAGATTGACCTGAAGCTTGGTTGAAAAGGATTCTTCACAACGATATTTTCCAATCCAGAGGATCAGGAGAGTATCGTCGAGCAAGAACCTTACTTTTTCAACAATGGAGGCTTTTCATGGGATATTGGAAGGACAACTTTAGCCTCGACCACTAGGACGTTTCAGAAGTTTCAGTCTGGGTTCGGCTAGATACTCATTGCCCCAGTAATACTGGGAAGAAGAAACGAAAATGGGTATTGGAAACATCCTTGGAAAGTACATCAAAAGCTCAGAAATCACCAAAAGAGGCAGGTAAACCTCATTCGTAAGAATCTATGTCAACATGAATGTAACACACCCATGCAACCAACTAATAATTTCAGTGATTTAAAATTTATTTCATAATGATTACTTGCAACAACAAGTCACTGACACTATACTTATTTCATCCGTACAAATTGTATCTCAATAAAATAGGATTTTTCTTTATAAGAGACTCTTTAAAAGATGTAAGCATATAGAGTAACAACATGCATAAACATCTAAGAATTAGATTTATTTGCAAGAACATAAAAGAACTTCAGTCACATAAGAGTAATGCATAAAATCCGTTATTGAACCATCATTTTATTCTAATTGCATACGACACATACATCAAACAGGATTAATCATACCCGTAGAAGGATCTTAATTCATATGCATATCCGTTCTTACTGATTCTTCCTGTGCAATTACCTTTATGATCATTGTTAATCATCCAACAACATTTGCTTATTTGATATAAAGGAACTTCGTAACAAACACACATAAATATTAACAAGATATCACAAAACACACACATGACAAGAAATATATACACGTGGTTCACCCGTACATGGGCTACGTCCACAAATCAAAGTCATATGACTATTTATTGAAATAGATGAGTACATTTGGCAACTCAATCATTGCAATATCCAATGTTTTCCATTTCCTAAAATCTCTTTTATAGAGAACATATCCAAAACTTTCAGACACCTATCTTTGAGGCATTATAGGGATCTTGCCATGCCGAACACAAACAACTTCAATGATAACATATATATTTATATAAATCTAGAGTTCTACAGGATTCTAACTCTCCTTACAATAGTGAATAACATATATATATATAATCTCGGGGGAGGCAAGTGCGGGGGGATCATCTTCGATCGCAGAGGAAATAAAGTTACAGACTTCTCTTAGGGACTAGGTATCAGAACAAACAATGAAGCCGAGTGGTTGGCGATGTATCACTCTCTTGAAATCACCTCCACTATTAATATGGAGAAATTACAGGTCTTTGGAGACTCTAGGCATGTAATTCATGCTATGAGGAATGGTATCCCCACTAGAGGATCTAAGAGTCAAAGAATTCGAAGAAGAATTAAGCATTTCGCTCTTCCTATTGACACTCTATTCTTCTACATTCTAAGAGAACTCAATACTATAGCAGACAAATTGGCAAATATAGGAGCTTCAATGGAAAAAGGACAAGTTAAACACAATAATGCAATAGAGCACTGGTTCATTCCCTAATGAGCACATTGATTATGGAGTTCAACTTTTTTTCAAAGGTTTTTAAGGGGTCGTTTCTTCCCTTATAATGGACAACAGGTTGTCCAAGCCCATGCCCCTCCTTGGCCAACACGCTATCCCCCATGTGCCCTCCACATGGGCCTTACAAATCTCACGCTTGAGCATCTAAGACTCCAGGTTTGCAAATGGATTTTAGGTCGAAAGATGGATCGTTCCATTCCACCAGCTCTCGCTCCGGCACTCAGGCAGCTCTGTATCTCCGCTCCGGTTCCTGACCCCCTGTTGCTCTCAGAAGACGGAGCTCTCGCCTTTACTTGGTCCACTCCTTTCAGCAATATGGACGGGGTAAGACAGGCAATCGCCACGCTCAGCCAGTTAACTTCGGAGATTAAGACTTATTTGTGTAGAACATATTCTGCAGTTTGTACCAATGTGAATCAAATCGAGGAGTTGGCCATGGAAAACAAGTTTATCCATTCTCGGCCTTCATGCCTGGAATCTCGTATAGATGATATGGACCGGAATATCATTGAACTTCTGGGAAAAGTGGACAGCATTAAGGAAGACATCTCTGTCTTTATCAGCAAGTCACAATTCAGCCATGTCCAGGAAGCCCCAACCGCCAACCAGGAAATGTTGGATGCAGCTTCTGTTAGCAGCAGAACTTTGGTTAAAGTCTTTCCCCATCAAAATTTTGGTTAATGTCTATCTATTACAAGTTCTCTTAGAATTCCAAATTCTGAATGTATTTTTTGCCTCCTGCTGTGTAACCAGTTTGTAAGGGTTTATCCCAATGATATGAATAGAATTTATAAGAAGATAAGATGCAAAGACTACACTGATAAAAACTCTATCAAATTCTACATTTTTCCCCTCTTAAAAGCAGAATGCTAGTTTCAAACTTTGTAATGAATGGATGTGCACAGCCTTTTATCTATATATAATTTCCTCTGTTCCTGTTAAATATATATATATATATAATCTAACAGTAATCCATATATGAACCAGCTTATTGATTTTGCGCAGAAGGGAATATACTAACGAGGGATTTCCCCGGTTCTGCGTAGCACAGCTCTATATAGCTAACAAGTAGTATCAAAATTCCCAGCTAACGGTGGAGAAGGGTCGGCTTCCACCAGCCATGCCTTTCCAACCCTGAACACAGTAACAACACTGAACATATAAAAGATATGCATTCATATATGTATAATATATAGAAATGTTAGTAGTACAGGGATCGATTTTCCATAATATAGAGGATACAGGTCGACCAGAGCTCATAGCTCGGAAGGACACAACATATCTATACATATATAAACAAAAATAGATAAAATGAACAACGGATTGGGAACAGCCTCTCCTTAGCCGTCCCTTCCCTACGCGACCCTCTATAAATATATATAATCAACAAGAACAGAGAATCGTCCTACTCTGCGCAACTATCTACACATATATTTATGAAAAAACGTGGCATAGTCAATATATACAAATGTGGATCAAAACACAGATATTCAACACGTCTTACAGAGGTAAACTACCTAACTCATCCTAGAAGGGATCCTTTCATGCGGTCACATGATCCAGGGATTTGTAAGCACACTCTATTCATAAAAACAGTAATGCAGGGGTACAACATCCTACCAGATAAAATTCTAGACCAAGGCTTTTGTCAAGCAAACATACGATCCAGGGTTTTAAGCATACACGATTTAGTTCTACAACTTGATATAATACACGACATTGATCCATGAGAGAATACAAGGATTGCTCGAAGACTCTATTAAGACAAAGATCAATCCACAAAATGCAGAGGATACAAATCGATCCTCCCACAAGGGATCTCGCTCAGGGTTTCCCATCTCGATAACATATACAGTAAACAAGAAAACGACCCATAATCGATCCTCCCACAAGGGAGATCGCTCATGGTTTTTCCATCTTAAAAGAATATGCAGTAACAAAAACACAGTTCGAACCCAATGTTTATAAGCTGGCATCGACTCCCTTCCAGGGGTGGATCCCCACAACCAAATCATAGAGATAAGTATTTAGAAAACAGGCATAGACTAAGAATACACAACAAAACAACGTGCATCTCAAGGGAAACTCATCTCTTACCATATAAAAACTAAAATACAATACTGTGGGTAGTAATTTCTTTGCCAAGATCGTTTTAACAACCAATACAATGAGGGCAGAGACTCTCTGCTGGGATCCCTGAGATCGTCTAGCCAAAGGTTTACCTAAATATTGTAAAACCGTAAAGAAGACATCGACTCTATTCTGGAATCTCTAAGATTGGAAAGCCTAATCCCAATACTTTCAATGAACCACTCCATCAACAAGACTAGGATTGAGCTTCTTCAAGCGCCTCCCCTTCAAGTTTCGACATCCCTAAAATTTGATTTCCTCAAGGCTGTCCCTTGCTTTTTCCCCCTCCCCGTTCATCCAGTCGTATGCTCTATTTATCAGTTCAAAAGGTAAACCACCCGCTTTGGAAACTCCATTGCGTTATGGAGATCCTTCCAGCCAAGTGGAGGCTGTTTGGCAAGCGTTGGGGGAACTGAGAATGCCAAGTGGGTGGTTTTCTCGGTCTCCACTATGGGCTCGGCTTCCTTCTATAAAGAGAGAGCCGACCAAACTCCGTTTAAAACGGGTTGGCGTCCAGATCAGGCTGAGGTGGTTTTAAAATCGACTCAAAAGGAGTCCATAACTTATAGAGTATGAGTACCCGTCTATATAAATTGCATTGTCATCACAATGTATCATATATGTATCAGGTTATGACTAGTTAAATCAAGGTAACCGTAATTTACATCTATATCAAATAATTATCAACTTATCCATGTTTTGCTTATATAAAATCTTTATATAACACTAACAAATTTTCTTTTCCATAATTGTATATTTAAATATAGATAGGACCTCTTTGTTTTATATATGTACATATAACTGCACTAGTTAAATACATTTTCTTATATATAGACATATATGCCATTATACACATATATGAACAAACACATATATATACATATATATTTATATTATACTAGAATACTTATGGTATAATATAGGTCATAAAGATACCTTATGAGGTACTTTATTCTTATGTTAATTTGTCATCTCGTAATATACTTACTTGGCATTAAATGCCAAACTATGAACTTGAGGATTTTCCTAGGGATTCTCTTTTAGTAATAGTTAACATAGTGTTAACCCTTAGGTTTTAGGGGTCCATAACTACTCTTTGATAGGTAAGGTGTTTCAATACCCTTTTAAGGTAAGTTCAAAATTTCTAAGTGATGCTTTGGTGAATCTCAATGTTCGTTCGAGTGGTCGCGGCACTAGGACGACATTAATAATTAATTTATGCCCTTCCTGCAGTAGACTTCTCCCATAGTAGGCTCAGTTGCTCGTTGTTTAGTTGCGTCACCAACTTGTAGTCTCCTAGGTATTACAATTTACAACTTAGAAATTTAAACCACATAAGTTACAAGGTTCACTGGTGGGGCCTTGGCCCTGAGCTCCTCGCCAGGAACCAGTACAATCATTACTTTTATTTACAAAATAATCAGGCTTAAAGGAGGGATATTGCAATGAATGTTTCAAAACCACTTCCTAAAGTTGTTTTCCTAAACTTTCAGGATGAAGAATGGGTCTAGACCCTCAACTACAAGCACATCCCCTTTCGATGTAGACACTGCCATGAATACGGGCACCTCTTCAAGGGATACCCACAGATCCCAGCTCCCAACCCTCCACCATCACATTGCCAGGCCACTCATGATGGCTTCACCATCATCAAAAGAAAATCGAAAAGGATTCTTAAAGCTACCAATCTTGACCACAATAATGGATCGATCACTTCCAACCAGTTTGCAACCTTGGAAGAGATGGAGACAATGCAAGAAGATCCCATGAGAGTGTTGGTAGTATGGCTGTCGTTACACCAAAACCCGCAGGTGATTGGTAAACTCACCACCGCCAAATTTCAAGGATCCACGGGAGGTGATTAGTCCCTTGTCACGATACACCGAGGAGCGCTAAATATTTGCAATTTCGTGCAACAATCTCCCCCTTAGCACAAGCCGAGTGTCTATCGAACTCGTGACCTCTAGTTTTGATACCAATTGTTGGTAGTACGACTGTCGTTACACCAAAACCCGCAGGTGATTGGTAAACTCACCATCGCCAGATTTCAAGGATCCACGAGAGGCGATTAGTCCCTTGTCATGATACACCGGGGAGCGCTGACTACTTGCAATTTTGTGCAACAGAGAGGAGAACAAAATGAAATTGACCAAGCCAAGGAAGATGTTGATCCAGATCAGGCCAAGAGACGAAAGCTAAGGCCTTCGGAGGATAGAACCATGGAGGAAGGGGGAACCGAAGTTGCAAATGAGAAGGAGACCAGAAAGCATGGATCATGAGCTCCAAAAAATGAAGAGACTTGCAAAAAAGGAGATTTATGTAACCTACCTAATACTTGAAACATTTTATGTTGTGGAAAAACATTACTTTAACTTTTATTGTAAAGTTTTATGATAATGACCAAGGATGGTCAAGGATGACTATAAATGAATAATATTATTATTTAATAAATTAAAATAAGAGACACTCACCCAAAGAGATTGTTGAAGAGTGTTCACTGATCCACTAGGAGGAATGAAATTGGTGTATAAGGCAATGGACAAGTGGCAGCATCTGCACTCACTTACTAGTTGTTGCAGGGGGCAACTTCCCTAAAAATGTGGTCATCTTCCCCAAGGATGGTGGAACTGAGTTGGTGGCGCATTAAATGTGAAACTAACCCAAAAGACCTAGGCAATCTTTTATAACCATCGAATTGAGCGGAGGCTGAGAACTTTTTTACTTGTGTTGTTAGAACTGAGCACACAAGAGATTCGATGAGGGGAATCTAGGTAATGAGTTACAGAGTAAGACTTTCTTACTGCTGAATTGCAGAATGTTATGTATGCAAGTCAACATGATTGTTGAAGTACATATGAGTGATTTGTATGCAAGTCTCCATGATTGTTGAAGTACAAAGAGATTTTGTATGCAAGTCTTCTTGATTGCTGAAGTACAAACAGAGTGCCTTGCTTCTACACAGTATCTTCATTTTGGTGGTTCAGTGAACAAGCTCGGGGGTCCAAAAGCAAGTGATCTTGGCTGCTTTCTGGAGAAGGTTGGGAGGAACGGTCATCTTTGGGTGTTTGTCCACCCTATCAGTTAACAGGTTCTACTTTGTGTTATTCTATTTATTTCTAAACTGTTAAATTTATTTCTGAAAACTGTAATTATATGTTATCATAATTTCTCTGTAATGTCCCAAAATTTTGCATTGGATCCCAATGGCCTAAGCCAATTGGCCATACTCATGATAGTTTGTCAAATTAGTATTAAAGGTCAAAATAATTGCCAAGCATGATGTACAAGTTGGTTATAATGTAAAATTAGATCCAAATGGACAAGGTGGGTCACATTAGAGAAAATTCCCAATTCAAATTTGTAATGTCCTCATCCACACAAAATATCATGGAGGAAAATTTCCACTAGCTTACTGGTTCCCTAGGCTAGGGGTGGAAGCATTAAAAGTTGGAGTGATGGAGATACAAGACCCAAAGTGACCTTAAAATTATGGAGTGGGATATGGGGTAACTAAAACACCCTGTTTTCTCCGAGCCATCTTTCCAAAATACCGCTTTGCTATGTGTTTTCCCGCCTGCAAATCTGTGTTTTCATCACCCGACTCCCCTAGGATAAGGCCCCAGAGACACATTGTCTTCACTCGAGGATCATTATGGAAAATTTAATACCCTTACCAACCTCCCCATCCCTCCCGAGTTTGTTCAAAACAAATTTTTGAAGTTGTGCACGTTCATCATCCTCTACGTGCTGGTAGTATGGCTGCCGTTACACCAAAACCCGCAGGTTATTGGTAAACTCACCACCGCTAGATTTCAAGGATCCACGAGAGGCGATTAGTCCCTTGTCAAGATACACCGGGGAGCGTTGACTACTTGCAAATTCATGCAACAATCTCCCCCTCAGCACAAGCCGAGTGTGTATCGAACTCGTGACCTCTAGCTCTGATACCAAATGTTGGTAGTACGGTTTTCGTTACACCAAAACTTGCAGGATATTGGTAAACTCACCACCGCCAGATTTCAAGGATCCATGAGAGGCAATTAGTCCCTTGTCACGATACACCGGGGAGCGCTGACTACTTGCAAATTCGTGCAACACTACGTTCCGCATAATCCTTTTCCATTTACACTAAGAACCAAATCTTCGAGAGTTCCATGGAAACCCATTGTCAATGTCGTCCATGAGAAAGGAGACATTTTCTTTGGTCAGTTATGGCACACTGGGAGGGATTCCCATGTGGGTAAGTACCTCTGCATTACATTGCTTTGTTATCCGTTAATTCCTTTTCACGTACCTACTTTCATAGATCCGATTCAATTGCCTTCGTGAACTAAATTGGGAAGTGCTACATTTTTTCCATTCATAGTTTGAGTGGTTTTGTGACAAGTTTTGATGGTGTCAAAATTCATCGTGCTCATGGATATCTCCTTGACCAATTTATAAAAGATGGCATAAATAACAGGACCAATAAGTATCGCAAGACACTAGAGAACTGGTGCAGGTTTTTCTGGAGGTTATTGAAACAGTGGAAAATGAAATTGGAGCAAAGTGGATGGGCATACGACTCTCTCTGTTTGCACAATTTCGTGAATCCATTGAATCAGATCCAAAGGTGCTTGGGATTTACATGGCCAAGGCACTAAATAAATACAACATCTTGTATTCCCATTGTGTAGAGCCCAGATTGGTAACCTCATTTGAACCTTTTGCTACAAACAACAGTCTAAATAATCTGCTTCCGATGAGGAAGGCATTCAAAGGAACATTCTTGGTTGCATGGGATTATGATAGAGAAGATGGAAATGCAACAATTGCAAGTGGCAAGGACGATCTTGTGGCTTACAATCGACTATTTCTGGCCAACCTAGATTTGTTGAGAATATTTCAGTTAAATGCCCCTCTCAACAAATACAGCAGGAATACTTTTCTCACTCCTGATCCTATAGTAGGTTCCCCCAGTGAACAATCAATGGATATAGCTTTAGTCCCATTTCTCCCAAATACCTTGCCTATTGCTAATATTTTCCATGGATAGATAAGCTGGGTTCTTCAGCGTTACAATTCCTCGAACCAGTAAGAAAGGTTTGTGTATTTTCACTAGTTTTCTTCTTGTCAATATGGCATATTTGTATCTACCTTGAGTAGTCATGCTTTAAGGTCACAATATGTAGCCATTGTTGTAGATATTAGATAGTCATTGTTTTAAGGTGGATGCTATTTAGTCTATGGAATAAGGTACATGATATTTGACCATTGTTTCAAGGTTTAGGATATTCGGTGTACTTATTGTTGGAAGGTGTAGTATATTTAATCATTGTATTAGGTTTGGGATGTTTGGAGCACAATAACATCATCGTTAATAAGATGTCAGCATTTTTCAAAGTGGTCCATTCCTTTGTTTTAATACTATATATCCATCTACAATGGGATTCCAACCTTTAGTTTTGGCACCCACGCTCAGGTTTTAGGTGCAATGTCGAATTCTATTCACCATAGCTAGTTTGGGAAATTCAATCCTTCTTTTGTAAAATAATCCCTAACCTTTTTTCTTCTATGACAGGCCATTGGAGAAGAGTCCAAAGTGACATACATAATGAAGAGTCCAAAGTAACATACATAATATAAGAATTGTAAAAAAATATACCAAACATAACCCAAATAATGAATGCACATTAAACTAACAAATTAGAAAATGAAAACACAAAATAAGAAAAGACATGAAGATAATTTAAAATTTTAAAGATCCACTATTTGCATATAAGATCATCATTTTTTGAATATCTTAAAGCCTATTTAATTATGTGCTTATCTCAATGGTTCATAACGGAACTGAAGCCCTCCTTGAAATATATGTGCAGTGAGTTATGGAAGAGCTATGAAATAGTACTTGTCTAGATGTGTTTTTGTACTTGCACTCAAATATTATGTATTTTTAGTTTGTTTTGTTGTTGTTGTGGGTACTCTTATAGAGATATGACTACGGGAAGTTTAAAATTATGATACATCGGTAATTTCCTTCCAATTAATTTTGATATTTATTTACTATCTCATAGAGATATGACTACGAGCAGTTTAAAATTATGATACATTGGTAATTTCCTTTCAATTACTTTTGATATTTATTTACTATTACACTCTTGTAGCATATCTTTTAATACTATTACACTTAATGATTACCCAACAAGGATGGTTTCTAATGCATTTCAATTCATAAAAGGAACAGGGATGCAAATTAATTTACAGAGGTCACTAATCTACACTTTGCTAGTATTGCCCCATATATCTGCACATTGCTAGCAATGCCCCATATATATATTTATTTCACTATTCATTTTAACAAAGTGCATATTCACAAGTGTGATTACATATCATCATGTTGCAATAAGGTCTATTGCTAAGAAGATGATGCACTCATGAGATGATAGTTGGGAGTAAATTTCTCTAAGGACTAGTGCAAATTCCTTATTATAGCTTTTATTTGCTTTCATCTACATTTATTCAATACTAAATACTTGCATGTCGAAGGATTGTCCCAATAATAACCACTGATCACTGGTAACATTATCGATTGGTACTCCTTTAAAACACAATATAACTCTATTAGCTTTGGAGCTTCAGGGTATGTTGCTTGAGAATATGCAACTAAAGAAATTCCCAAAAGTTAAATGCGTGAGATACACAACATTACAAATACTACCATTTCTGTTGAGGGATGACAACAGGGGGTTGTGAATAATTGCATGATATAGTCAAGAATGTTACATGCAAATACCAACATTAATGTATAGAATTGGAGATGAACTTGAGGTTGACAGGTTGGTATATATTGCCTAGGTTACAAGTAAACAATCTTTATTCCATGGTTTGAATACCCTTAGGGTCATGCGTTATGCAAATTATACATAGTTCAAAATTAAATCAATATTTTTTTATAAAAGGTGTAATATTACTACATCTGTAGTAGAGTCCTTTTTGAAAGCAACCATGGAGATGGTGACTTTTATTTGGCCCAGTTTTTCTAAAATTTAACTTTTTGCATTTTGAGGTCAAGCTACTTTTTTTTATCTTGCTAAAAATCTACTTTTCTGAAGTCTAGATCAGCTTCAAGATTTTAACGAACAAACAACTTTAATGCCTAATAAATGTAAGCTCTGAGTGTGCATTTTTCTTTTGAAGGAAATTTTCAAAGACTTTAGGGAGCTTAGTGACATCATTGGGTGACCAATTGTCATTACAACCCAGTTTTGTACCTTTGACACAACATGGTATATTAGACTTATGGATATTCATGCTCATGTGCAGGGATGTGCTCAAAGTTTTTAAACCTAATGTAAATGTTGGCCAAGAATACTAGGAGGTTATATTTAGTGTTGATTAGTATGGGTAACTGTTATAGACAAGACAATGGTCTAATGGATTATAGTATCTTGGATGTGATGGTTTTAAAATTACATGCAGTATAGTTAGAAAATGGAAAATATAACCTTTAATTGTATCTGTTTAGATACAATGGATGTATGAAAGATAATAAATAAAATAAAAATTCAACCAATTTTGTTTAAAAATATTTTCTGCTTTTTGTTTTTTCAATGAGCTATAGTCTTAAGAACTATCACGACAAGAATTTACTTTGAAATAAAAATCATTCTTGGCACAATGATTATCTTCTTCTTGCATGGTCTCTGAAATAGAGACTATGTACGACAATAATTTTTGAATTCAAAGATGAAGACTTGAGCCTCACCAACATGCTTGCTAAACAACAAACCATGAATCTAGTGATTGATAAAACAAAATGGGCACCTTTCTCTCTTTTTTGTATCATAGTTTGCACACCACTTTGATTACAACAATTAACTGTTGGAAGTGTTATAGAAGAAAACAACATTGTATGTGTGATAAGATGTCACTAGTCTAGACTCAGTGACCTTAGGATGGAAAATGAACATTATTCTTATTACACATCATCCTTAGTTGCCTACATCTATGAAAATATAATATAGAATGCCTATATTAAACAGAACATATTTAGTTGTTTCCATTTTACCATAGATTGGTTTTGCATTTCAAACTCAAGATACAACCATTAAAATTTCAAAGACATGGAGCTAGTTGATGGCTAAACTTTGAAGGAAATTGGTTAGAGATCTTAGGGTGATACCATTCTTTTCCACTTCTTAAGAGGATGAAATTTACAATTGATGTTTTATCAAAAGAGGGACTTCATTAAAAAAATGTTCTAACCTTATTAGGAGGAAACAGTACAATGAAAGTCATGACCCTTGAAATAGAATATAAATATTAGAAACAAAGCCTTCAGCTTGGGGAGTGAAGGGGCATATAGTTTATAAAGGGGCCTCTCCACAATGGTTTCGATCATTCTCTATTGTCTTGTTGCATCATAGGAAAGAGTAGTGCTAATCCATGATTTTATATGCCGTTAGAACACAATGTCATCTATGACAACATAAATAGGTAACGAGTATGTTGACAAAGAACTATCTTCCATACAACGCATCTACTTATCATTCAATTGTATATGGATTGTCTTTCAAGTTGTTACTCAATTGTATGTGGACTTCCATTCTACTTGTTTGTGGGAAACTACTTTGTTGAATCTTGTTGTATGTGGGGTTGTGGGAAAATGCTTTGTTGAATATTAATTACAAAGTTGTATTACAAACCTGTCTACTTTCAAGTATCTAAATGTGATTAGAGAAAAGAGTTGCTAAAGTATTTTTATTAGAAAAGTTTCAACAATCATGGACTCCATATAATGCTATATATTTCCATAAATCCAGGCAATCATTGACTCCATATAATGATATATATGTCCATAATTCTATGATGGCATATATTGTCATAAATCTTTGACTTGTATAACAATGTAATCTTTATACAAGGTGCAAAATAGAATTAATTACAGAGTTGCATTATGAATCTGTCAACTTTCAAGGCCATCTAAATGTGGCTAGAGAAAGAAACTCCAAAAACATAGTTACTAGAAAACTCTCAAAACACCAAATAATAAATACATAGATTATGTTAATTAACCAAACCCATACTCAACGTTTCTCTATATTTAACCTATTAAATGGGAAAACTAGGATGACTTGAGATTAATTAATTGTGAAATATACATTGGTATGTAACCTCTTATCTCCTGAGTCCTAACATTCAGAAGAGTGGGAGTTACCTTCTATTCTTGATATATCCCCCAAAAATAAGTAGAAGTTGGAGGGAAAGAGTGGACATTTCAAGAAAGTGGGTTAGTTCCCCATATAATCATTGGCTTGAGAATAAAGAGAAACTTTAGGGATCATTCACTTCTCCATACCATAACCCCCCTTAAAACCAACCATACTTTTTGAGATTGAACCTGGAATTAAACAAACCAACATCGACATTTACTTTGAGATTTGTTCATTGGGAAAAATGTTTTGGCATTGCACTTTGCCATGCTTCTCATTGGACGATATACAAATCCCTGAATTTACAAAAACCAAATTTGTCAATGACCTCCCTGCCTCCTATGAGTTGCGAACCGGGATCCAATATGCACTGGAATAGACCCAAAGTCACATTTCTAGTATCGCTTTAATATTGTGATCCATCGACAATATGCCCCATCCCACATACCAAATTGGATGAGACACCAATGATAGATTGAGTTGTGTGGCTATCATTCACAAACTCACATTCTACCTTCATTAGTCCAACATGGCAAACAACATGCACCCTACAATAAAGTAATAAATGTTGTATCTAGGTTGGGATATACATTGTTAAATATGAAATGCTTCAAATCTAACTATGTATATCCCAACCTATACAAACATAAATACTATTAGGTTCTAAGGTGCATATTGATTGTTGTCCAAAATTGGCATCCAACACCTTGCATAGTGAAAAACACTTTATGATCATGAGAAGAATCTACTTCCATCGACCAGAAATCCACACACGATCCTTCCCTTTTAGGGAGCTCTACTATCGCCAAACCACAATATGGAGTCTTAGTGACAATTGAAATCCATACATCCTTACTCTCATCACTCACGGACAGATCTTCTGGAGCTTGGGACAGATCTTCTGGAGCTTGTGAATAATCTAATACAGTAATCAAAGCCTTGATATCCTTGTCCATTAATAAACCACCATCCCCACCATTAATAGCCTTCTTGTCCCACAACTATGGGTGCCTTCCTGAGCCCCTTTTGCCACCAAGGCGAATGAACATCTACAAATTTCGAATAACCCATTGTCGCTTGCAATTGCCGCATTTCCATCTTCTCTATCATAACCCTGCAGCCAAGACTGTTCCGTTGAATTCCTTCCTCATCGGAAGTAGATTCTTCAGATTGCTGTTTGTAGCAACAGGTTCAAATGAGGTTACCATTCTGGGCTCTACACAGTGGGCATACATGATGTTGTATTTATTTAAGTTCTTGGCCATGTAAATATCAAACACCTCAGGATCTGAGTCAATGGATTCATGAAATTGTGCAAACAGAGAGAGTCGTATGCCCACTCGCTCTGCTCCAATTTCATTTCATACTGCTTCAATAACCTCTATAGGAACCTGCACCGGTTCTCCAGTGTCCCATGATACTGATCGGTCCTGTTATTTATGCCATCTTTCATAAATTAGTCAAGGAGATATCCATGAGAACCATGAATTTCGACACCATCAAAACCTGCCACAAAACCACTCAAAGTATGAATGGAAAAAAAGTAGCACTTCCCTATTTAGTTCACGAGGAAAATTGAATCGGTTATATTCACCATCCTTGATGAAATATATATTAGAGGAAAAAAAAGAGTGCCTTCGAAAGAAAATCCCTTCGGTCTATTAAGAAAAAAGAACTCGATCTCTTCCTTGGATAAAAATAGTTCAAGTGTGCAAATATCTAAATGCCAAATTTACGATTTCTTTTTTAAGAACAGTCACCTGCTTTAATAGCATTTCTGGCAGCAAGAGGAAAGTCATTAATAATCTGTGGAATCTCCTCGATTTTTAGAGCTCGAGGAGGGGAATAGTTTGCAAGATCCTTGCAGTTGGGTAACACATTATGTCCCGATAATTTTGAATTTGTCGATGAAATGGGAGCCTGGACATTGGGTTCATAATCTACATTTTATAAACCCAGTTAGCCATCTCACTTCAAAGAAAATGGCAACAAATGTTCTGAGAAAAACATGCATTTACATTCATGAAAAAACCGACCTAATACAAATTTATGAGGCCAAGAGGCTAAGATGCATCATCAGATACCATGGCCAAATGAAGCTAAACAATTTGAAGCACTGCAGTGGGAAGAAGATAAAGAGAGTTCAATCCACTTGGATCTATGAAAGTAGGTACGTGAAAAGAAATTGATGGATAGCAAAGCAAAGCAAAGGACAACACATAGTGGAGCGGTTTTCTGGAAAGACAGCTAAGAGAAAACGGGGCGTTTTAGTTGCCCCATATCTGAGACTTACAAACCCATATTAAATGGGTCGAATAAATAATAATAAAAGAACGTACCTCCCACTTTTTTTAATTAAAAGCTCACACCCAATTAAATAAAAACGAATAAAAACGCGGGGAGGCTATATGTATAAAAGAGTATACAGCAGCAAATGCATTGGAAGGTACACATTTTAATGCTTCTTTGATTTTATCGACATCCAATGGCCGACAGTCGATGTTTCCTCCTCCACCGCTGCAAACAAATTTTACCATGCATTTATCAATCACCGCGGTTCTGATGTCAAGAAAACCTTTGCCAGCCATCTGTACCATCGCCTTTGTTCTGCACAAACTGGATTGAATGTTTTTCTGGACCAACCGGAATTACAAGTGGGAAGCAACTTTGGATCTCAAATAATAGACGCTATAAGAACAGCCTCCGTGCATGTCGCCATTTTTTCCCCTCGATATGCAGAGTCACAATGGTGTCTCGATGAGCTCCTCCACATGTTGGAGTCAAACGCTACGATTATTCCTGTGTTTTACCTTCGGCGGACGCAGAGCGGAGTCTACGCTGAAGCCCTGCGAATCCTTGAAAATAAGAAAGCTACGAAGTAAGCTTTGCAAGCCAATCCTCAATGAATGCCAAATCTTCTTCGAAACTAGTTACTTTAGCTTCGTCCTCCTTAGTTGCTACTGCTACAAAGACATCATCCACTTGATTGTCATTTTCAAGTAGGGTTACCATTCCAAACAACAACTCATTAATGAGTTTCTTTTGTTGTAGCACTGTCACTCTTTCTTCATAAGAAAGGTTTTCACCATCATACTCTGGTTCAAGTTCTTCGACCTCTATTGCTAAGAGGTTAACAACTTGTGTATTCGCCATCTGCTGGGGCTCATTGAGGACTATGGACTCCTTCTCTTGAGTCCACATCCTTCCTTATCGCTCCCTAAAAAAAATATAGGATTTGCTTCGCGCTCCCTTAATGCAAGATTTCCCCCAAATCTAGCAATCTGAACTCTTTCTTTCAATTTCAAGGCTACGGCCTTTTACTTTCATGCAAGGGTTTCGAACTTCACATGGCATTAATTTGTCATATAATCCAAAATAAGAACTTCACGGCTCTTTTCCTTCACGGCTGGTCTTCACTCCAGCGATTTAATACCTTCACTGCAGATTTCTCATGCGGATCTCTCAGGCAAACTTGGCTGCCTTCTTCACACTCTCCAAATGCGGTTTCTCTAGCAGAGATTTCACCTCTGGTGGATTGGGAAGGCTCCTCAAGACTGCTGTCTTGTCTTCACGGATCAAATCTTGTCTTCACGACTTGCGGATCAGATCCTGGCTGCTATCTTCATGCTTTCCAACAACGGTTGGAGTTTCTTCACGAAATTTGTTTCAGATCTGCATGCTTTTCAACAACGGTTGGAGTTTCTTCACGAAATTGCTTCAGATCTGCATGCTTTCCAACAACGGTTGGATTTTCTTCACGAACTTGCTTCAGATCTGCATGCTTTTCAACAACGGTTGGAGTTTCTTCACGAAATTGCTTCAGATCTGCATGCTTTCCAACAACGGTTGGATTTTCTTCACGAACTTGCTTCAGATCTGCATGCTTTCCAACAACGGTTGGAGTTTCTTCACGAATTTGCTTCAGATCTGCATGCTTTCCAACAACGGTTGGAGTTTCATCACGAATTTGCTTCAGATCAGCAAGTGGATCTGCTCTTTTTCAATGAACAGATAGATGGCACCTCCTTCAATACAGAAGCTTGGCTGCCTTCTTCACTATGGAAGAATCCCTCTTCCCTTGGATCTGCTCTTGGATCAATATGCTCTCCAAAAGACTTAATCAAGCTCTGATACCACAATGAATTTTAAGGAACAAGCTGCGGCTTTCTATTCACATAAAAGTTCATCCATACAATGGACCCGAAAGTCTCTATTTAAACACTTCTACATGCTAAAACCCTAACCTAGCTTTATGCCCTAAGCTTTATGCTTTACAAAGGCTTTAACTCAACTTAGCTTTACTTCTAATAATACAACTCACAAAAGCGGGAGGTAATTACTTTTTCCAACAGTCTCGATGAGCTCCTCCACATGTTGGAGTCAAACGCTACGATTATTCCTGTGTTTTACCTTCGGCGGACGCAGAGCGGAGTCTACGCTGAAGCCCTGCGAATCCTTGAAAATAAGAAAAGGAATGACCCCGCCATTATTAAGAAGTGGATAGAGGCTCTTCATACAGTTTCAGCGATAAGTGGGTTCAATCTCCATGCAGGGCCATTTAACGGGTGAGAACTCTCTACATATAATGATAAATTTATCCTTTGCTATATGGTATTTGCTTATGAAAACTCCGTGCCTTTACTTTGTCGTGAACAACCAGTGACGAGGGTGCGCTAGTGTGTTCAACGTGTCTTGGAAGAGATTAAGAGTATATCGGTGGGTGATTTTTTTTTAATGGTTTGATTTCAGCACGCTGCAGCAACAAATCCTCTCACTTTCGTTATTTTTTAACTTTTGGATTAGATAAGAATACCTTATGCTATGTTTTCAGATAATTACTTTATTCTATTTTTGTTGAAATCTTTATAGGCACAATCTGCTGCGTGAACAAGTTAACATTGTCTTTTTTAAGATATCGTCGTCTACTGAATTTATTTGTTACATTAATGGGAAAGTATGACATGCTTTTGTTAGCTTTGATCTGTTGACTAATTTTCTTTATGAATAGCAACGATTTAAGAGTTATTTGGTTTTACTTCTTAAAAACGCCACGCGATCTAGTTGATTTGACAAAACAATCAAATTTATTTGTCTATTTGACATGATTTCCTATTAGAAATTTAAATTTGTAATAGTCTTCCATCTACCTTAATGTTCCTCATTTTGTCAATAGAGCAGTCTGCTGTTTAAGTTTACCTTTTCCTCATGTAATGAAATCCTTGCATGCAATAGCCGGTTGTCTGGTTTCCCTGTTACCAATGGACCGATTATGAATAGGTGCAAAGGTCCAAGTTTTGGTGATGACTTTTTTTTTCCCTCGCAAATTATACTTATTCAACCTGAATCTATTCTGCACTCTTCTGTTACAGAAGTTTCAAGAATCAAAATCCGTGATGAGTGGAAAGTGTAAGCCTAACTGTTTCATTAGGGATAAAATAAAGTTACCACGTAAATCTACATAAACGCTACTAGTGAATCCCCATATTTAAGACGTGGACGTGTGGCTTTATTTGAATTTCGTTACGTTTTCTCTACAACAGGAGTTTTACTGCTCTCCATTATGCGGCGGCCCTGGGGGAAACTATACGAGTGATGGAACATACTCAGGAATTAGACAAATCACCCTGACAGTGGATGATAAGTCGCTGACTTCAGTTCAAATGTCTTATGGTCTCGAAGGCATTGAAAACTTGATCATGGGCCATTGTCATGGAAGGAAAGTCGGCGAAGTAATAAAGGTGAGTCACATCATGGTCAATTAGATAAGGCTCCAAGTGCTATGTATTTTACATGTTCAACCTTTTAATGCATTAAAACACAAAAACAAATAATTAATTGTATTAATTTAGTGGTTTTGTTGACCTGTGCATGCAGTACAATTTGAATTACCCAGAGGAGTTCGTAACCAAAATCAGTGGATATTTAGGATACAAACATCACTCTATGGTCATTTCCTTGACGTTTCATACGAATCAAAGGAAACTTGGACCTTGTGGGCAAGAGGAGGGAACTTATTTTGAGACACAGACACAAATGAGAGGGAAGATTGTTGGTGTCTTTGGATCAAGTGGAAATCGAGTGGACTCAATCGGAATGTATATGCGGAAGCTAAGAACTTCGAAATATGAGTGAAACTGACTTGAAAAACAATAATCATGAACTCCGCTCCCAACTATAAAGTGACTGAAAGTGACTTGAAAAACAATAATTATCGTTGCAATATGGGACTATTTTTGTTATTCTTCCAACTAGTACAGAAAAGAAAGCTTCATATTGTTATTATTCCAACTAGTATAGAGAAGAAGAAAGCTTGATTTTATTTTATTTTGGTATGTTAATTTATTGTAGAAGATGAAAATGCAAGTATACATCTATATTGATAATTACAGTCAACATTGGGGATCGACAAAACCCTAGCCGCTCTGCAACCCTTCACGCCCTAGTTTTGATTTCAACCCCATGACTCAGCCGTACCCAACCTCGATGATGGGCTCCACCCACGGCCCTTACTCTGTGAAGCTCATGGCCCTAGTTTCAATCTCAACTCCATGACTCGACCGCACCCAACCTTGATGATGGGCTCCACCCATGGCCCTTCCTCTTTGAAACTCATAGAAGATAGGAACCCTGGGAATCCATCGCCACAAGAAGAATCGCCTGCCCAAATTAGATCCGCCGAAAACAAAAGCTCTTAACAGCCAACAACCAAGCCACGCCACAATGGCTACCTCCCCAAGGCAGACAACATCACAAATTTGGAAGTCACTTCCAACAGAGTAGGGGCATACATGCAGTACATGAAGGATCACACTCTAATCTGCAAGTTCATGGGCTTTTTGCCCAACGAGAGGGCTCTTCAACGATGGATCGCCCACAAATGGAATCCCAAAGGAGAGATTGACCTGAAGCTTGGCTAAAAAGGATTCTTCATAGTGATATTTTCCAATCCAAAGGATCAGGAGCGTATCGTCGAGCAAGAACCTTACTTTTTCAACAACGGGGGCTTTTCATGGGACATTGGAAGGACAACTTTAACCTCGACTGCTAGGACTTCTTAAAAGTTTTAGTCTGGATTCGGCTAGATACCCATTTCCCCAGTAATACTGGGAGGAAGAAACCAAAATGGGCATTGGAAACAACCTTAGAAAGTACATCAAAAGCTCAAAAATCACCAAAAGAGGCAGGTACACCTCATTCACAAGAATCTGTGTCAACATGAATGTTTCAAACCACTTCCTAAAGTTGTCTTCCTAAAATTCCACGATGAAGAATGGGTCTAGACCCTTGCCTACGACCACATCCCCTTTCGATGCAGACACTGCCATGAATACAGGCACCTCTTCAAGGGATGCCCACAGATCCCAGCTCCCAACCCTCCACCATCACATTGCCAGGCCACTCATGATGGCTTCACCATCATCAAAATAAAATCGAAAGTGATTCTTAAAGCTGCCAATCTTGACCATAATAATGGATCGATCACTTCCAACCAGTTTGCGACCTGGGAAGAGTAGAGACAATGCAAGAAGACCCCATGAGAGGAGAACCAAATGAAATTGACCAAGCCAAGGAAGATGCTGATCCAAATCAGGCCAAGAGACGAAAGCTAAACCCTTCGGAGGATAGAACCATGGAGGAAGGGGGAGCCCAAGTTGCGAATGAGGAGGGAGACCTAGAAATCATGGATCATGAGCTTCAAAAAAATCAAAGAGATTTGCAAAAAATGAGATTTAGTAGTGATCCCCTCGCCCCACCTTAAGCTCGTTTGTAATGCTCTTCAAGAGGTAGCAGACACATCATTGCATCCTAAAGACACAATGGAAATGTAGGGGAATCAGTTAGGGATTTAACCTTCTCATAAACCACTTTGCCCGTCAAGTAGCAAAAAGGAAGTTTAAGAAGGCAAAAAAACAAACAAGTAGCGACTCTCGAAACTAGGGGAGCATTTGATGGCCTCTTGTAACCACAGATCCCTTGTTGATTGGATTCAATGACTCCCTTCCCACCATTATTCTGTCTCGATGAAGATCATATCCTAGAACATTCAAGGTCTAGGAGGAAAAAGAAAATGTTGGACTCTTAGATCCAAAATCCATGAGGAAATGCCAACAGTTGTCATGCTGCAAGAAACAAAGTGTTCTATGGATTCTCTTGTCAACTTTTCGTAGTTTTGCTAGAAAGGATGCAATGCGATGGCACCAGATGCTATGGGAGTCGTTGGAGGCCTTACTATCCTATGTAACCCAACTCTTATCCAGTTGTCCAGCTTCTTCTCTACCTAATTCTCTATGTATGCCTCTTTCATTCTCCTTGCCTCGGATTTCTCAAGCACCTTAACCAATATCTATGGACCCCCTTCCCTGGCCTCCAAAAATGCATTTTTGACTTCCCTCCCCCATCTTAAAGATCTTTCTTTGAATTCATCATGGATCCTAGGTGGAGATTTTAACCTGATCTCTAACCCCTTAGAGAAAAAAGGAGGCATCAACCGCCTCGATGCTATAGTAGGGCCTTTGGACCCCTAACCACTTCAATGGATCTGGTGGACATCAAACCCAAAAATAAGTTCATACGTGGAACAACAAAAGAGGAGGATCCCATCAAGTCGCCTTTAGGCTTGATAGATTTTTGTTGTCCACATACCTGATGAGGTCGGGGGCCATCCTAGCCCTCCTTCATCCTTCCAAGGGATGGATCTGATCATTGGCCAATCAACCTTGAAATTAATGAACACACTAGCCCATACAACTAGACCTTTAGGTTCAAAAAATTCTAGTTGGATCATCTAGACTTTATGGAAACTCTTTCCAATTAGTGGGAGAATGCTCATGTATCACAATGTTCCAAGATGTATAAACTTTAGCAAAAGTTAAAATGGATCAAAGGTAAACTTAAGACATGGAACAAGGAAGTCTTTGGCAATATTTTTGAAGCAAGGAAGAGGCTGTAAGAGAAGATGGCCATTGTTCAGCAACAAGCTGTTACCAATGGCTACGTGGAAAGTCCCTTACAAAAGGAAACAAAACTTCAGAAGGAGATAAATTAGTGACAGTTTCCTTCATGATGGGATGGGGACTCGTGAGATGGTACGATGTCTTCATAGAGGAGGCCCTCATCAACACCATCCTCTCATTTGTGATGTTTATTCGGGTTATTGTTTCCATTTCTGGAGAGGGATCCTTTTTACGGAATTGTTTGTTTATTACGTTATTGAAGGGTGGGATCCTACGACCTAGTTTCATGATATTAATGGCTTTAGTATGGTATGCATGAAAACCACCAAGCGCAGGACGGTTAATGGCCCTAAGCGTTCTCACATGGAATGGACAGTGAGGGAGATGGAGAATGCTAAGGGATTTTTCGAAGCCTCAGTCAATCACTAGGCTTGTGATTGTGTTCAGCGTATGAAGAGATGGCTCAAACGGGAAATGCAACACCACTGTGCGCAAAAACTGAAGGTCAAAAATTTGGGGGTTTAGTTGAAGACTCGGGTTCCGCTAGGACCCATGAGACAAGGCATACCAAAAATTTGGGAATGTATTGGACCATGGAAGCTCTCTTTAGCCTAGCTATGGATGATGGGATGCAAGGAAAGTTTTAGGAGGAAGTATAGGAGCCCTCGGTTTCATCCTGAATGGCAAGTATGGAAAAAGGCATGCACTGCCTTGCAAAAAACTAGGTAATTGCAGATGAGCATGTGAACAAAAAGTTGAATGCATTGGCTTGCGAAATCACAGAAAAAACGCTTCAATAAATCGCCCCCATCCCAACCTTCGGCTTCATAGCTCGTGTTCCATCGTTGTCCAAATGATATGGCACATGCGACCAAACAAGAAGACCCATGTGCTAGCCCTTCCTATGTTATCATTTCTGATGAAGATTAGGCTTTGTTCAGTCCAGGATCAGCTCTAGTTTTTGTTTGATGTTACACACAGTTTCATTCTTGTGGGTCATAACTCCCATCCTATATGGGACCCTCATGCTTGCATAGTATTTAACTTAAGCCTTGACTCTCAGACTTAATTAGGCTTAGAGGCTTAATCATGACTCTTTGTTGGATATTTCCTTGTATCTTTTGGTCTGATCATGACATCTAGATACTATTTGATAAAGGTCGTTTGGATATGTACATTTTTTTTCCTTTTTAGCTTAATATACTTTCGAATTTAAAAAAAAAAGTGGATAGAAAGGTTGTTTATGCATGGGTCTTTAGTGAAACTCTTTGGAGAATATTTAAGTTATATAATTGTATAATGAGATTTGGAGAATATTTAAGTTAAATAATTGTATAATGAGATCCTGAAGAGACATGATCAACTTTGTTATCTTTGATTCATATATTTATGAATATCAAATAATAATTTAAAAAAAACATGAAAAATTGGAGATTAGAATTTTTAAAGAGTTTAATTTTTTAATTTTAAATACCAAGAAAGTGACTTGTAAAACAACAAGTCGAATAGTTGCAAGGCAGCTAGTCCTTGCCATAAACTTATGTTAATAGTTGAAATATAGTTTGTGTGTTTATAAGAAATATTTAATATTTATGATACTAGTTTTGTTGTTTATGTTAATGGGCGTGTACTAATCTATTGACTCCTTAACTATTACTTAACCACTAACCTAATTCACTAACCATAAATCCTTTAAAATTGTACAACTAACCCTTTATATACCAAATAATTAATCTTAGTAAATAGATGTAGGTTTGTATTGAGTATTTCAAGTATATCATAGAAAATAAAATTTGATTGGTATTATTATAAAACAAGTGAAATTAGCAACAAAGTTGCTTAATACCTACCTTTAAAAAAAGATAACATTAGTAGTATTAAGTATTTTGTGTTGTAAAAAATAAATATTAGATTGTTAGATTGTTAAATAAATAAAAATTGGATACCTCATTTAAAAAAATAAAATTAATAACATTAAGTCTTTTATTTCATAAAAAAAAAAATTAAATTTGTATATTATTGTTACATAGTGATTTACTTAGTATTTTTCTGTTAAATATTGGTAAAATAATAACTAGTTTTTATTATGAAAATTAATAATAAATATGATGTAAAAGTAAATTTTATTATCAATTGGAAATAGTATGTACATTGATTGCGTTACCTATTCGTTTTCTTTTCATGTTTTTGAATGTGAATTTGTTTTTTCTATTTTGTAAAGATTTTTTTTGTAAACTAATATTTTTGCCAAGTATTTAATTTAATTTAATTGTAAATTGAATTTTTGTGTTATGAAGTATATAGCTCAAAAAAAAAATCATCCTTCAATAAACATAAAGAAAAGTTTAAAAAATAAATTACTAATCATTTAAAAATACATTTGTAATAATTGTTTTGTAAAAAAATTAGCCACTTTAATTTTATAGAATTAATAAACAAAAATATTTAAATAATCATTGGAAAATATTTTTGTAATGATTATTTTATAATTTAAAGAATTGATATTTAAATTACATAAACTAATAATCTCTGTCTTTATATATATATATAATAATAATAATAATAAATACATAAAATTAATTATATCAAATATTATATATATATTATATAAAAAATATATCGAATTAATTATATCAAATATTAACAAATAAAAATAAAAATTAACACAATATCAATTAATGAAAATAATGATTTAAAAAATAATTAACCATATAAAAAAAAATTAAACATATTTTTTTTATTTTTTATATATATAGTGCACATAGCCTATGATAAAATATTTCTAATTGTTCATCGTTAATTGTAAATCTTATAATTTGTTATCTGTGCTATTATATTTTAAAAGTTTGCTTATGATCTGTACTAAAAGGAATAATCATAAACCATATTTCCAACAATTAATAGTCATGTACATTTAAACGTCTACTCAAAGCATTTTATAATCATATATACCTATTATACTTAACGGGAAATGACATTTTCCAAAAGGATGAGGGATCTCCTCTACTTTTTTGTGTAAAGGCATGAAGTACTTTTTTGTGTAAAGGCGTGAAGGCTCAATGGCATAATGCATTAATGATGCAAGATTGTTTAATAGTAAAAAAACATATTCTTATTTACTAGTCATCGAACTTGTAGAACCCAATGCCGTCAGAGTCATCATATCCTTGTACTAATTTGTAAGTAAATCTGTGTGTAAGTACAAACGTGAATAATTAATTATAATAAATTCAAAATATGATATTAAAATTTATGAAAACAGAACCTCAAAATGTTTTCCAAAATCAATATTTTTTTTAGAGTATGGCTGTGTCAATTTAAAAAAAAAAAAAAATTAAATATTTAAAAAAAACTAATTGTCACCTCTAAGGGTATTTAGTCAAATCAATCCTTACAACCAATAACAAAACAGTATTTTCTAATTTCAAAAATTAAAAATACAATTAAAAAAAAAAAAAATTTATTATTTTTTGCACAACATTGCAAAACAACTATTGAATTAATAAAATTAAGAAAAAGTAAAATTAGTTTTGGCAATGGACCCATTGCTATAATCCCTGCCAAGGCAGTGACTAATAGTTATTGTTGTTTGGGACTATTTTTGTTATTATTCCAGCTAGTATAGAGAAGAAAGCTTGAGATTACGATTTTAAGAGAGTCTTATCTAATTTTGAATATCAAATTATTTGACATTGTTATATTTCTACCATTTTTTTAATTTATTATGTCCGTGACATAATGGATCCATTTTCCATATATTAGTCTAGTAGCAACAATTTCAAAAACTACATTTTTCATTCTACAAGATTAAACTTTGATCAAGTAGATGTATTTCACCTTGAAATTTGTAGCATGGATACCATTTGACATCTGTCCCTAGTGCATTAATGCAATACTGTGCACAAGTACGTTGTTGATGATGCTTTCCAGTGTACACTAGGCTTGAGTGGGGCTTGCATGCAAGATCCATATCTTCTAGATAATTAGTTCTTCCACCGGTCTTGGAATCTCCATTCAACTACGTCGTAGCACCGCTGACGTCAACATGGCTTAAACAAATTCTGCAAAATCCAGAGTTGCCACTTTGACGTGTCCTTCGCTTGTTAGAAGTCAAGATAATAATCACGAGCATCAACCGTCTCCCATGAAGACTCGAACGTTATAAAAGTTTCGTTTTGATCGAATTTTTAAATTTCATACATGAATCAGAGAAATCGAAGATGTCATGTGTTACGTCTATTGAAGACTAAAAATGGGAGTCAACAACATCTCTTTTGGCTCTTTTTACGCCAACATCACATAAATGTGTCATTAAAGGGGATTCCACGATCAGTTTGGGTAAGGTAGATAGATAGCCATCAATGTTCCTTCTACAATGATTTTTTCTATGGTTTGAGACCCCATTCTTATCAAAAACACTAAATGCTTTCACAAATTCTTTCAACATCACTTTCTCCTCTGTCTCTCGATGCTCATGAGCTTCCTCCCACATATTGAGAAAAAGCTATGGAAATCATCAAAATATCATATGGTTTGGACAACCCATCACTATTTTCATATTATTATCAGAGATATATTGAATTCCAAGGTTTTCCAATAAGCCTTGTACATCCTCTACATGAACCATGCTAATGTCATTTCCATTGTTGTCCAAGGCATTGAACATTCGAGAGATGTCCCCTTTATGGATGAAGGCCATGTATCTTTTATTCACAATATCACTGCTCGTTTCATCGATTGTTGGGCATGGCACAAGAAGAGGAAGTTAAGAAGGCGAGGCCTAACTTGACCATTTTTGGGAGAAAGGTGACTCCACAAATCTCGGCCAGAGGGTATGGAGCGAAGTGCAATTGGGAGAAAAGGACTTGTTTCCTTAATAAAGGAAAAGTACTAAGGAAAACCAAAGGTGGTTGGGGCAATTAAGTGTTGAGCGACGGCCTGACTGCTGCAGGAAAAAGAAGTTAAGAAGCTTTATGGTGTAAAGGACATGCCACTACAAAAGTCGGAGGTGTGGTGTCAGGGAAAATGACAGAGTCAAAGGAAGCAACGCCAAAGGGACAATGGAGTTAAAGCTTAGCTTGGTATACAGGAGAACCACGGGATTTTAGGGTTTTTGGTACTATGGGGGTTGGCCCATAGTTATTGTAATATGTGACCTTCAGGCACACCTATATATAGGGGTATTTTTGTATGAGGAAGGGTTGGAACTGAAAGGGTATCTTGGGTTTGTTGCAGGAGGTATTGTAATAGGAGAATAGTGATCAGAGAGAAAATAGACTCTACAGCTGAGTGCGTAGAGATATGATTGTAGAGAATAGTCTGGAGCTAAGTGCGCAGACTGGAACTGTTACCCTTCCAATTTAATAGAAGAACAGTTCCCGTGGACGTAGCTCCCTCCTAGGGTGAACCATGTAAATCCACGTGTTTATGTATATCAGTTTATGGTGTGTTTATGTATTTTCTTTTGTATGTATGTGAATGGTAATTGTATGATGAGTAAATGGAATACATGTGTATGGTTTCTATGGAGGAACACTTAGAATGATGAATGCGTAGCTAACCGGTGAATACAATAGAGATTCAGCGTAGTTCTGTATGTTGTTGATAAGCTGCGGAGTGTGAAGTAACCTATTCATTCTAGTTATGTTAGTTTATGCTAAGTAGGGATTTTAAAGAGGTTGTTGACCACATCTGCACATCGCCACAGTTACATAAGGTTGATTTTGTAACCTCTCATGTTCGCTTTGGGTGAGACTTCATCCTGTTTACAAGGTGATGGTGAAAGGGCCAGTGAGAGGGTTTTTTTTTTTGCTGCATTAACTTCCTCGAACCCGAGTCTTCCCAAAACAGTCCAACATCGATCATCATCCATATGATGGGTATTCTCCAATAGCCCTGATGATATCTGAGTCTTTTGGGTGAAGAAACATAGTTTTCATCATCTCAGACACCCAAACACAAACATAAAAGTTGCATAAGCTATAAATATTCTGCAGCCAGCTAAGGGCCATGGATACAATAATGCTCCAATACATAGACATGGCACAAATAGTTGAAACTACATGGTTTATGATGATAAGATCAGGCACCATCTTTGATATATGAGATCTCTCAATCGGATTTCAACAATAATTCTTGCAATATTTGAAAGGGCGGAGAAAAAAAAAGGGTCGGTGTTTCTAGGGCATTACAGAATGGTGGCTTAGAAAGTATGTGATTCCTATTATGAATCCTTTGATTCAGTACAGTGAGTTGCTATGAAATTGAGTAGAAACAACCATTGCAATTACTATTTTGAAGCCTACTGTGAGTTACCATGAAAATCGTCTGCAACAACAATGAACTTGAATATGTATCCGCATTTAGAGATGTTATTTTCATATGTGCGTGCACTATTTTTAAAATTGATTGGGATGTAAGAAGATCCTTGAAGTTTCTCAACCGAGGATTCAACCACTTTGTTTTGGTGTTGCTTTCTAGAGGAAATTTATTTTCAATAACCTCAAACTTGGAATGAATCTGCTTTAAAGTTGTTGTTTTTGTAGGATGGTCCATCCAACTGAGGTCCCCAACCAAATAAAGCACTTATAATCTTAAAGTGTTGGCCAAAAGAAGAGTTATAATTTACTTCTTTCCCGCTTCTCTTGCTTTCTTGTTCTATCGAAGACTACAAATCTACGACGACCAAACCCGTGTACTCAGTTAGGTTATTAGAAGGATCCTGATACTCGAATGCTTCACGTGGAGGCTAATTTAGTGGGAATAAGGGATGGAGTTTGAAACATAATTTTTCTGGTTTGATCAATTTTATAATATTTTTCAAGTATTAATGAGGATTTATTGGGCATGGAATGGAATCAAGTATCATTCTCATCCTAAGATGCCTAGAATCTTTGTTGGGCATGGATCCCAGGTTTCCTCCTTGACCATGTCCATGGTCTCAAAATCCATATCTAAAGTTCACAACTTATTAACAACTTATTAATGGCATCAAGATCCACAATCAAAGGCAAAGGACACCCTCAAGAGGTCAAACATGGTTCTTTAAGGAATTATTCATGGCCTGGGATGCTTACAATGTAAAGCTCGAGTTTTCTATCCTAGCCCTGTCCAGATTCCTTATATCCACACCTTGTGCTTAAAAATTCCTAATGGCACACATTTTCTCACTTCAAAATAAATATAACATAGAGAGGTCATATGTGATGCTTCAAGGTGATTTTTTAGTCTTTGATGGCTAAAATATTCCTTTAGGACATAAGAACCAAATTTCCTCCCATAATCATGTCTAGGGCCTCAAGCTTATGGCTCGTGTTAAAACCTCATAATGACACTAATATACCCATATCTTGTAGGCTAGGGACACTCTTTGGAGATCATGAATGGTGGTTTATGGTGTTGTTTATCCTTGGATTCTAGAATATTATTATAGTGGTCAAGGCTTTAGTTTACACCATTGACCATGTTAAGGACCAAAGACCCATACCTATTGATGCAAAACATCTAAAGGCACTTACATCCCCACTTTGAGGGAAAGAACTCCATTAGAGGTCAAGTGTCATACTTTGATACATCCTTTAGGAATTGGATGCCTCAAAACTTCATTTAGGACCTAAGGCATGAGCTTCATCCCTTGATCATCTATATGGCCCTAAAAATTATAGCTACCACAAAAAACCACACAATAGCATAGACATCTCTACTCATAGGCCAAGTATATCTATTGTGATAGGAACACATGTGCATTATTAACGTGCACACATTATTAACACATCATAATGTACATACAACACTAGACTGCATAGGAGGTTATTCATCCAACAGTTATAGCTCATTTTATGGATGACCTACAATTGATAGTTCTCTATCCTTTCCAGTAGGCTACAAATTATAGCAATCGTGAACCTGTCTATAGAGGAAAACCATACAATTTTAAAACGTGTTTGGAATCCTTGAAGCATATAAACACATCACGAAAACATAGGCTCAACAGCTTTTGGTGCTTTTCACATTAATGGCATGATGCATTAACTTGCCATAGAAATAGGCAATATTTAATCATTTACTTTTCAACATTGACTTCCATAAACGCAGGGACGAAGCTACTAAAAATTGTTTAAGGGTTGGCCTAAAGAGAATAATGTAAAAATATATATCTAGAGGCTCATGATGGATATCTAGAGACTTCGGAGGATTACAATTTTAATCGATCAAGATCGCTCCAACTGAATTCAAAATGGGTGTTTTGTATTTCCTTATAGGAGGATTTGTCAATGATGTGAATTCAACAACCAGTGGCCATCACAAGACTCAGTTGTCACCTAGTGAAGAATGGTCGTCGTGGTTTTGAACAAGCTAGAGCCTCAAACGCCTGTCCTGGCGCGATCTCCACTTCAGAAAACTTTCATTTTCTTATGTCTTACAAAGCTATTGCATTTCCTACACTTCGGATTTATGTTCAGTAGTAATGCATGCATACCAACAACTGTAATTACAACATTTTCTCATTATCATTTGAACAACGAAACTGCAGTGGTTGATCTGTTAGCAAGCTACAAATAATTTCTCTGGTAATATCTCTTGCCAATTGTGCAAATTGATGCCTTCGGCTTCTTCAGTGGTCACTTGTTCAAGATCGGTTCTTCAGTTGTTGAAGTTCTTCCGCATAACACATTTACAATGCTAAAGAATTGACTATTAATTAAGTCTGTAAAATCCTATTAAATAACTATTCAAAATCCCCAAAAGCAACAAAGGGAGTGGAAGTTCTCTGTTGTAACACACAATTCTATTTGGTGGCCATTCAAAATCAGAGGTCACAAGATTACTAACATTACTCTTAATTCTATCATCTTCTGTTGCTTATCACAGACATTGTTGCTTGCAACTTGTTGGAGGAGCCTAAGTCGGCCTGTCGACTAGGCTCCCCACCCGACCTATTGTGATTGTGTGTCAACAGATGGGTCGACCGCTCAGGGCATGTTGATCGGTTGAACCGACTAGACGGTTACATAACCGCTTGTAAATGCATATATATAGACTGTTGAGCCGTGTACTGGAAGTTAGATCTGTTCTATGTAGTATTCTACTCTTGCTGGTTAATAAAGGCTTGTGCTTCTCTCTATTGGTCTCTTGTCTCTTGTATATGGATCACTGTGCATGCTTGTTTATATTATATAATGTATCTATGGTAACTATGTGACCCACGGGACTACATCATCTGGTTCCGTTGCCGGGTGATGCACCCAGAAATAACAACATGACATATGATTTCAGAGCAGGAGATTAAGGATCGGTGGGAGAAGAAAATCGCGAACTACCTGCAGAATTATGTGCAACGGAACAAGCTAACAATTATTCAAGTGAGGGAAAGATTCTTCTCAGAGACACATGAGTAATTCGTAGAGTCCATGCCAACCACCTCTATTGGATGAAAAGACTAATCAATGAAGAAGAGCGGAAGCTGTTGTTGAAGTTGATCAACGGAGGACGCACGAATCTGTTGGTGTGGTGTGAAAATATTGAGGACGAATTCTGTGAAGAGAAAGCGATTGAGGAGCGCGTCTTCATAGATGAAGTCAGAAAAATGTTCTTCACCAAGGTAAGTGATCAATTTCTGTGTTCCCTACCGACCTTATTGTTAAAATTTTTGATCGACAAAGGCGTTGCGCATATTGTCGAGACACGACCATTGCTACTCCCACCCCTTCCAAGCTCTAATTGGGAGGAGAAATAATGTCAGTGGGAAAGATTTGTGAAAGAGCGTGACTGGGAGTTCTTTTTGAACAAATGACGGCATGTACTTCCCTAGTGGTCTAAGAAACTTCGGACCGGCATTGGGGGGGTGGAGAAACATGTTATGAGGTACCAAAATTGATGAAAAACGACATATGACAAGGAGACATGACCAGCAATGGAGGACCTGACAGATCCAACAAAGACAGAACTATGAGTCACAAAAGCACTCCGGATATCCAGAAAATTGAAAGAGAAAAAGGAGACAACGGCACGAAGAGCTAAGGGAGCAGGCAAGTGCGCTCCGGAAGAAGCGAGGATCAGGTATCACGACAGATGCAGAAGGAAATATGCTAGAGTTGAGTCGATCCCACGATGATCGGGGCATCGAGGAAGACCTTTTGCCGATGGATGAGGACTTGTGGATAGAGCGTGGTAGTGCTCTCCAAGTTCATATACCTGAGAGGTTGACACCCCCTTCTCCATTTCAGCTAATGCAAAGTGTCGGAGTGCAATAAATTGTCGAAAAAAATCTTGGTCTCTATGCCGGCCAATCGGGAATTTGGATTTGTCAGAATGAAGAAGGCAATGAATTCAATAGACTAGTGATTCATCGACTTGAAGAGGGAAACTAGGTAAGTTTTCAGCCCGAGTTTTCGAATAGAAGTTTTCATCTAATGTACTTAGAACATGAAGAAGCACCCCCCCTACCAATACCAAACTTGAGTGACTTGTTGAGTACTTTAGAGAATCCAAGAAGTAACAAAGTTCCATTCAAGCAAAACTTTGCTTGGATTTTGATAGAAGCAGTAGAAGAAGACAGAATTTCGAGACCCGACGAAATAGAAGAAGTTCGAGACACTAGTTCTGAAGATAGAGAACCCAGTCCTGATAAGCAACTAGTTGAAGTCAAAGAAGAACCAAGTCCTGATTGTGGTAACAATCCACCTACACCACCATCTAATTCTCAAGTCAATACATCAGCAGACATGTCGCACTCGATAACACAACTTCCATTTTATGAAGGTGATGAAGATCTGACAAGACACTGGTTCATGTGTGAATCGATATGGATGACCAACCAACTTACCAGTGAAGAACGACAGTTGGCCCAATTTGCTGGCTCTTTGAGAAAAAGAGCATTGACATGGTATATGGGATATATTGCAAAAACACCAAATGCAACTAAGGCGCAAATTAAGAAAAGTTTCTTGGCCTTTTTCATGACAAAAGACGCAACATATCTGGCAGTTGAATGACTGAAGACAACAGTCCAAAAGCCGACAGAAACTGTCAAGGAATATGATAAGAGGTTCAAAGAACTCTTGAGCAAAATTGACTATGAGAACGACGAAAAGCTACTAATTAAATGGTTCATTACCGGTCTCATAAGTAAAATTAAAATACATGTGCCTCGACATAAATTCAATACTTATGCAGATGCATTGAAGCCCACACTAGAGATTGAAATGGACGATGAATATCCTTTAGTCTCCATTGACAGACATGTCGATGAACGCCTTGAGAGTATGGAGCAAGCAATTCGAAGCATGAATTTGAAAGGACCGGAGCTATGGTGTACTACATGCCGAATTGCAAGACACACTAAAGACTCTTGTCGAATAGGGGATCAACGACAAGAAGTCAAACTTATTCAAACTAGATGCTTTTGCGATTTGTGTAAAGAATATCACTTTCATTCCACAAATGATTGCACATACAATCTAAAGAACACGAAAGAAAAATGGTGCTAGATATGCGAAGTCAACACCCATTCGATTGACGAATGCCATTTAAATTTGAAGAATAGACAAAATTACCATGCAGTGTACCAGACAAACTCTGTCGAGAAACATAATGACAGAAACACAGGAATCGACAAATTTGACAGAAATGATGGAAGAAATGACCGATACAATCGGAATAGAAATGACAGATATCCTAGATATAATGATCGCAGATATGATCGACGATATGACGGCTATAACAGGCATGGAGGATACCAGGGTTGTGTCCGTGGCGGTGGTGGTCGCAGTGTCCGACCTAATCCACCTGGTCTATGTTTTACATGTCTTAGTGAAGATCATCGGCATGCAGAATGCCCATACAAAGAAAGAACTGATCTAAAGTTTTGTACAAAATGTGGGGTAGGCGATCACTTTTAGAGGATTTCCCTACCATGATTGAAAAAATCAATAATAAAGAGAATGTTCATGTCTTGTCCTGTGTACCTAAATATGATGTGCTTCGTACAAAAAATTTGCAAATTGTCACTCAACAAGGTACCCATATTGGTCCAGATAGACCACAGATAAGTAAAATAGTAAATGGTATAAGATGGAAGAGGCGAGAGGAGAAAAATTTACATGGAAAGACTTAAAAGAAAACTTCATCAATGATTTCCAGTTTTCTCCAAAGGAGGAGCAGTTGGTCGAAGCGAGCAAACATATCAAAGAATATTTGCAGCTGGCAGAAAAATTAGCACCTGCAGAAAAGAAGTAGACTGTTCATCGACCCGCTTCCTGTCATAACATAACGTCAAAATAAATCCAGCATTCTACACGAACAAGTTTGGAAACTAAGAATTCAGTCGGGAAATGTTTTCAATGGAGACAAGATCACCCCGGCACGTCGAAGCCTGTGAAAATAATCTTTAACACGGAGATTGACGAGAAAGATGAGCCAGAAAGATTATCGGAGAAAGAATTTCTGCCTGCATTTACACAAATAAAGGAAGGCGAAAGACCGATAGATGACAGTCGTGCTACAGAGTAGATGGATGCAAAGATCAAAACAAAAGAAGTAGATATCTCAAACGACGACTGACCAAATATGGCAAGAATTGGAGATTACTGGACTGAAGAACAGACTGCAGAAATCACTAGCCTCCTCAAGGAATTTCAGGATGTATTTTCTCGGGATTACAAAGACCTGAAAGGACTTGTGCAGGAAATGGGTGAAATGAAAATTGATATCAAACTAGACACCAGACCAATGAAGAAAAGGCCCTATAATCTTGCTCACAAGTATAAAGACATTGTTAAAAAAGATATCGATAGTTTGCTCAAAGCTGGCATTATATATCCTATCGACCAATTAGAGTGGGCGAGCCCGATGGTTGTTTAGCCGAAGAAGCATGACATGAAACGACTAAGAATTTGTGTCAACTTCCGCGAACTGAACAAGGTAACACTTACAGATCCGTTTCCAACTCCTTTTGTAGATAAGATTATTAATGAAGTTGCAGGGCACGAGTGTTATTCCTTCACCGATGGATTCTCTGGGTACAATCAAGTACCTATTGCGAAAGAAGATCAGAAAAGGACTACATTCGTGTGATAATTTGGGTCATTCACGTATAAAGTCATTCCTTTCGGTCTGAAGAACACATCAGCGGTCTTTTCCCATATTGTCATCAAGGATTTTCAAGAGTATATCTACAAAACCATGGTTGTCTACTTCGACGGATGGACAATCTACACAATGTTAAGGGATCATTGTAAATGGCTTCAACTGATGTTGGAACGTTGTTGGCAGATTCAGTTATCATTGAACATTAAAAAGTGCATTTTTGTGACCCCTATTGGTATATTGTTGGGCCACGTAGTATGCAAAGAAGGAATCAAGTTCGATTATGCAAAAATAAAAATTATTCTCGACCTAAAACCTCCAGTCAATCCGAAGCAAGTGCAAATCCTGTTGGGTCATACGGGGTACTACAAAAAGTTCATCAGACATTACTACGACATGACATATCCTCTCGAAGAACTGTTAAAAGATGATAAGGAATACAGGTGGACGGATGAATGCGATACTTCATTCAACATCTTGAAGAGAAAAATGGTCGAAGCACCTATCCCCTGCTTCCCAAATTGGTCGGTAAAATTCCATGTTCATATTGATGCATCTGGAATAACATTCGACACTATTTTAACAAAACCCGAAGAAGATGGAATGGACTATCCTAATGCTTTCAGCAGTCAGAAGCTGAACAAAGCTGAAAGAAACTATTCCACTACAGAAAGAGAAGCATTGGGTATTGTATTTGCACTACAGAAATACCGTCATTATTTATTGGATAATCCTTTCATATTTTACACATATCATCAGGATTTGAAATATCTAGTCAATAAACCATTGCACCACGGGAGGTTGTGTTGTTGGCTTCTACTATTTTAGGAATTTGAATTCGAGGTAATAATCCGACTAGGAAAGGCTAATGTCGAGCTAGACCACCTGTCGAGAGTCAACACCGAAGAGGATCCAACAGGTATTGAAGATGATTTTCCAGATGCACATTTGTTTTTAATTGAAGTTGTCCCTTCAGAACTTGTAGAAATCACACAATTTCTCGAGGATGGGAAAGCTCCTGAAGGAATGACTGAGAAGAAGAGGAATATCCTTGCTATGAATGACGTGCCTTACACTTTGATCAACGGGTTCCTCTACAAACTTGTCCTAGATGATGTATTACGTCGGTGTGCACTTGAGCATGAGCGACAGAGCATACTCTCTGAATCTCATTATGGACTGGCAGGAGGACATTATCACGCAGACATAACAACAAGGAAGATTCTGCAAGCTGGACTTTGGTGGCCAACAGTTCATAAACACTGTCGAGAATTTGTATCTAAATGTGATAGATTTCAATGTATGGGACGACCGTTTCCTAGCACAGAAATGCCTCTGGTTCCAATTAATCCAAGATGAACATTCGAAATATGGGAATCAATTTTATTGGACCATTTCCAGTAATTGGAAGATGGACAGGTGCACGATATCTTATCACTACTGTAGAATACGTCACCAAATGGGAAGAAGCATAACCAGTCGAGACATGTTCTAGTGAAGTCACTACCAAATTTATCTTTGAAAACATCATTACACGTTTCAGATGCCCTCTAACTTTGCTAAGCAACCAAGGTACGCATTTTTTTTTCAAAACTATTGAAGCGTTAACAAAAGAGTTTGCAATTGATCACATAATAAGCACAACATATCATCCTCAATCTAATGGCACCGTGGAATCATTTAACAAAACACTCACAAGAGGACTGACAAAAGTGTGCAACATGGAGAAAGACGATTGGGATGATAAAGTACCTATTGTTCTTTGGGCATACAGAATAGTGTACAAAAGAACGACGGGTCAAACACCTTGTTCACTTGTCTATGGGAAAGAAGCAGTCGTTCCACTGCATTTCCGACGATAAGCACTGACAATCACAACAGTACTACATATTGATGTCGAATATGCATGACAAGATAGGTTATTACAACTGTCGAAACTAGACGAAAGTCGACAGATGGCAATAGAACACCAACAAATCCAAAAACAACAACATAAATCTTGGCATGATAGAAACATCAAACAGAAGAATCTGTCAGTTGGTGACTTGGCACTGCTTTCTTATAGCTGCGTAAATGGAAAACCAAAGAAGTTGCACACAGAGTGGATGGGACCCTATATTGTCGAAATGATAAATCCCAATGGCTTAGTCCGACTAAAAACATTACAAGGTAGTGTTTTCAAGAAACTAGTAAATGGCGCCCGACTAAAACGGTACAAGTCGTGAAAATTCTAAAAAAAAAAAGTTGTAACCAACCATGGAGAGAAATCAATTTAAGAAATTCATTCATAAAGAAAGTTGTTTCAGATTCATTATGACGAAGGACTGGATAAGTAATACTGGTGAAAACAAGAGACTGATGCATGACCACCGACAAGAGAGGCGTCGACAGGATAAAAGCAGTCGACAAGATGATCGAGGTCAGGAACATCACCAGACCAAGTCTAGCCAACCTGATAGCACAAGGGAAATGCACCGGCGTTGACCCGACGTAGAAGCAACACATAGAAACAGTCGGGATGGCCGATCAATGGGGAAGTAGGGTCAAGAGATAGTTCCCTAGGTGCTGCTAATCTGTCATTCACACTTAAATTCCTCGTCAAATCAAGCTTTAATGCGGCCATCTACCTCCCAGCCGACTGTGCCAAACTCTCTCACTATAAATCCAGAGCTCAAGGATTCCTGGGTACTCTTCTGCAAAGAGATTGAGAATGAGAGCTCAGAGCTACCAGAACCCGATTGTGATCTAGAAAACCTTGTATCAGCCATGGCTCCGAAGAAAGGTCAGACAACGACACGGTCTGCCTCTACTAAATTCCGAGATTTGGAGAAAGCGCAGTCTCCCTTGGAAACCTGTTTTCAAATGATCCGGAACGCCAAGGATTTGGAACCCAACTGGAGAAGAACCTGGTCTGATATCTGTAACTGGGGAAAGGAAGCTAATGGTCGATGGAGAGAGCGAGCTGAAAGGTTTAGGATTGCCACAGTCTTACACTATATGAATGCACCTCTGTTGGAGAATTTTGGCATGATGAAAGATATAATAGCATAGTTCATAGTCAGCTGATACCATAATGGAAATTTTTATTTTGATGTCCCGGTTGAAATAAATGACAAACTTATTCACAGAATCACAGGCTTGTCGAACAAAGGAGAAGATGTGCCGACATGACAGAAACCTGAACTGATCAAAGAATTCATCAAACATCCCTCCGGTAAGAATTCTAGAGGCTTGACTATCAATCAGATTAAATATGAAAATTATAGGATAGCTGT
Source organism: Larix kaempferi (assembly GCA_027924585.1). Classification (NCBI taxonomy): domain Eukaryota; kingdom Viridiplantae; phylum Streptophyta; class Pinopsida; order Pinales; family Pinaceae; genus Larix; species Larix kaempferi. Next base: position 28,942,510 of record BSBM01000278.1, read on the forward strand.
TAGAATTGTTTCTCATGCACTTTCAAGTTCTGGTCGTGGTTCAGATCTTAAGACCGACATGGCTATGATGAACATGGCTGCGACGGCAAAAATATACAAATGGGTTGATTTCCTGGCCGAAATAATCAAGAACACATGCTATAAGTGCCAAGAAGATGGGATGGCTATTCGATATCCATATTTTTTCATTTGGATAGCCATGTCGCACCTCTGACCAGTGGGAAATAAGGACTTTACAGTTGACAGCAAAATTTTGATGGAGAACTTTCGATGCTTTACACATGGAGGAAGCCGACTAGGACCTTCGACAGTCAGGATTTGGTTGGAAGATTGGTTTCTAAACCTCAAAACTCAGTTGAAAATATGGAGAGTACACCATAATTCTAGAAGAAGTCTACCTTCGTCGGCACATATTCAATTGGCACTGGATCATACATCTATTTGGCATTTGCAGGGTGCAGCTGGGGATGTAGAACCGCTCGACTACTACCCTTCGGTCGACGAAATTTTCACAGAATTGAGTAGGAAGTCGAACACAAAGCTAATAATTCCACCACATGCACGCAAGGCCAACGTAACTTTGGTCAAACCTTTAACTGATGCAGAAAATGAGGAAGAATATGAAAGTCAGCTTTACATGAAAAAATTCACTTTTAGAGAAGAACCAACTGTTGAGACAAATCCTTTAGCAATAACTATTGTGCCACATCAAGATCCTCCCGATAGAGCTGACCGGTCCGACGAAAGAACCCAGTTTGACGATCCAGAATATGCACTCACGACATAAAATATTTGACGGATTGCAGAAGAACTATCGACGGCTCGAAAAAGAAAGGATACAAATAGAAAATGGAAAAGGAAGATGATCATTAAAGATTCGACGGAAGAGGATGAAGATGAACTGATCAGTAGTGCGACGCAAATCCTGGAGGATGCAACAAAGAACAAAGTATTCGTCGATGAGTAGTTCAAGAAATTTGTGGAAGCGGAAAAGCCTAAAAGGAAACTCATAGTAACATTCGAACCCCATGTCGACTTAACAATTAGCTCCCCTCCACTATCTCTGACTACTATGATGGAGGAAATGAATCTTGCCATAACTCCAATATCTCATCCACCTGCAAATGAAGATTCACTTTTCATTCCAAGTATCGTGTAGATCCTTCCCCTTCCCATTCAACAAAAGTTACAAGATGATAATGATCTCAATCTGTTTATTTCCAACCTCCCATCCCTTGTCCCAAACTGGCGAGAAATAATTACCAAGAAACCAGTCCTTGAACTTGTCGTACTCAAAGCTACCCCATTTGACACCTTGTCAGCCGACGCATCATCCCGTTCAGAGTCTGTATCAACCCAAGTGGTCAGTATGCATGTCAAACATATTCAAATTAACCCCGACTTAACCAGTCCCCTTATTTCCCGAGAAACATCAGCTTTTATCCCAGTAAAGTCGTCAGAGGTGAACTTGTCACCTCCTCGTCAACCTGTCGAACCAGTACAGAGTCAATCAGCATTAGAAGTTCTTGAAGAAATGGATCATTTGATCCTTGAAGTATTGTCACCGATCGTTAGTCCGGGTCTGTCTGGAAGTCCCGATCTTCCCCATTCCTCACTAGTAGTTGAGAATCCCCCGTCGTCACCACTAGTTCAAGTGCTTAGTAGTAGGTTGTCCCCACTCCCCGTCGATGGATCCATGTCAGTTCGTGAAGAAATACCAAGTAAGAGACACTAGTCCAAGAATTTATCAAAGTAGCCATTGAAGTAATTGTATAAGACAATGCAACAGCCAACAAGGAAGCCGACACAACAAACAAAGAAACTGAACCAACAAGTCAAGCAGCAGCAGAACAAAGTGCCAAGAAAACTCAAAAATACGCAGAAAATCCACTAGCAGAGGCCGAGTTACAAAAAGAAACAACAAAGCAGGTTGAGGATAGAATCAGTCACAAGAGAAAAAGGGGAAGCATCGCAAGGAGAAACACCGAAAGGAAAAAGAACTGTAGCAGTAGAGGAAGCAAAAACATCTTGAATATATTCAACAGGAAAGCAGGCTATCGGTACACTTAGATCAATTTGGGCCCACTTCGACATATAATCCTCAGGATGTGACTCAAGCAGAACATGATATTTTAGATGATGCCATCAAACGAGAGCAAAGGAACCACTGACTGGAAGCAAAAGAATGAGCTAATCAGCTATAGGAGGACCAAGCACAATTTCTGTCTAAGTGTCAATACTTAGCGCAACATGTTATCCCAATTCCAGTAGTCTCCGACACGACTAGTACACTTGACACAACATTTCAAATTTTTCAGTCTGTCATGTCGAGGTTACAAGAGGAACTTAGCAAGGACCGACAGATACAGGAAACAAAAACATCGTCGCTATTGTCGGCACAATATGCAGCGTTCACCTCCGCGCATAATTAGTTAGTTAAATACAACGAACATGCATCTACAGTTGTCAATATCCTTCGCAACTGGTACACACATTATGACAATGTTTTTCGAGAATTGTAGGAGACAAAGGAGCTGCTTGATGATCTCCACCAACAACGACTTGAAGCTGATCAGTCCCTGCTTCAAATCCTCATGGAGAACAGAAAATTAGAAAAAATAGAAAAGAAAGAACAGCAGTGGATGAGTCAAGCTCGACCTAGCATCAATCAAGTCGAACAACTCTGGCCTTCACTTCAAAGACTACTTGCAGCTGCCAAAGAAAAAACCAGTCTATTCGACCCCGACTTAATTTACTTATAGAACATGTCGACACATGAAAATATATCCAACCTGTTGAGCCTTACAACGATCACCATTGATATTCAGAAAACACTGTGTTCATGAGATGGAATTCAACATCACCTTTCTGTTTCAGCTGAAGCCATCCTTGAGGTCTGCGCTCAACATCAGAATCCGACCAGTTCGAGTCTTACACCACAGTAGCAGTTACATGTTTTTGTATAAGAAATTTCCATCTCCTCGTTTCTTTGGGATGAAGAAACATTTTGAGGCGGGGGAGATGTTGGAGGAGCCTAAGTCATCCTGTCGACTAGGCTCCCCGCTCGACCTATTGTGAATGTATGTCGACGGATGGGTCGACCGGTCGAGTCGTGTCAGTCGGTTGAACCGACCAGACGGTTACATAACCGCTTGTAAATGCATATATATAGGATGTTGAGCTGTGTACTAGAAGTTAGAGTCTGTTCTATGTAGTATTCTACTCTTGCTGGTTAATAAAGGCTTGTGCTTCTCTCTATTGGTCTCTTGTCTCTTGTATCTGGATCACTGTGCATGCTTTTTTATATTATATAATGTATCTCTGGTAACTACGTGACCCGCAGGACTACAACACAACTCTTGTTTCTAAACTGGAGTCACTTTCTTGAATCCTTACCTTGATAAAATTGTTTCCATAATGTAAATTGGAATGATGTGTTTATTGTAAGGTCAATCTTTCAATCGTTAATTAAAATTTCTCAATTCACTCATTGATTTTTTAAAAAGGACACAATTTATAATTTGTATTAAAGGGTATTTCTACAAGCAACAAACATTTACATAACAAAGAATATTTTGTACTTATCACATCGTCCTCGCCTTGGTCTAGAGGGTTTGCTTCCTTATTGTTCACTTATATCTCATCTCGAAGACGATATACCATTTCGTCTTCCCCTTGTGCTACTGGAAAGGAGGCCACTGAGAGGTTGTTTGAAACAATAGAGGATGGGCCTATATTGAGTTCTTCGACCATGACCTTCAACTGAGTATATTCCTCTTTTAGATCTTGAATAAGTAGTTTTTTCCATTGCAACAATATGTTATGATTACTATGTTTTGAGAAACTTCTAGGTCCTTAAGATCACTAGTATCAGTCGTAACTGAAAAATGAAGGTGTTGTTGCCCTTAATAAGGTCTTCCAGATAATTTGTATTTTCCACTCAAACAATATGTTCATGATTACTATGTTTTGATAAAATTCCAAGTCCTTAAGCTCACTGGTCTTAGTGGTAATTGAAAAATTGAAGGTACTATTTCCTTTAATAAGGTATCCCAAATGTCTCACAGACCTCCCTAAGTAGGGTGGTTATCATCCATACCACAAACCACAATACGCCTACAACAAGGGCCACAAAATAGTCAGAAGATACCCAGAACTGACAATAGAGAACGGATTGAAACCCCAATAGAAAAAGGCCCTCATAGTTGAGGAAATCGAGTGCCCAACTTGGATTAAAAGAATGATACCAATTTACAAGATAACAACTAAAAATGAAACGTACTTAGATAGTTTGCAAGTGGCTAGAGATGTTGACTAGGATGAGATAAAGAGCAGCCTCTCGGAGCTCAACATTTTCCAACCAATTCAAATGGACTTGAAATTGTAATCCATTGGCATGGAGAACTAAACAGCCCCCAAGCCAGATATACCAATAACTTGTTAGTTGGTAGGGGGCAAGACATTCTGAATCCCACTGGGGTGAACCTCTATCCTATGGTTTCTTATCCTTCGAGCCTTATCACAACTGGCCAATGTATTATTGGGGGTTTGAAGTATGGTGGGGAGTGTAAAAGTCATTCAATCCCACCAATAGGCCCCTAACTACTTGATGTTGAAACCTTTTTTTATCCCTAGCTTCCCGAATTGTTTATAGGGCCCCTCGAGTGGCACAACAAGGTTATACCTTCCCCTTGACTGACCATAGATAGGGGGCTATACTGTTGTGAGCGGTTTCACCTACCTACCTCCCTTGATGAAATAAATGGTTCGAACGTCCTCAATACCTTGCATTTTTTTCCTAATTTTGTTAATAATTTGTGCCAAGGCATTATCCTTGGGGGACAAATTGAAGTGAATATGTTATATAATCATGGTTGAGTCTCCAAACACCATAAGTGTCCTTACTCTTGATGGCCTTGGAGAGGTGCATATACCTATGTCTAGTTATTTGAATAATTTCTTAAACCCTTATGAGTAGTTGATTTGTTGAGTTCCTCATAAATTGGTTGGGTGATGAGAGGTGCATATATCTATGCCTCTAGTTGTTTGAATCATTTCCTAAACTCCATGGGTAGTTGATTTGTTGAGTTCCTTCAAGATCAATAGGGAATGATAGGTGCATATACCTATGCCTAGTTGTTTGAATCATTTCCTAAATCCCATGAGTAGTTGATAAGTTTGTTGAGTTCTTCTATGATGAAAAACTTCTAACTTCTCACCGATAGATCCAACCCCTTTTAGCACTCAATTCAATATTTGTTATAGTCCATTTTATCCATCAAATATAAGCTATTTTTTCTTAAATAAATAATAAATATATATGATATAATAATTAATAACTATGAAGTAAAATATGGTCACTTTTAAATTATATTTTGATTTATAATTTCTTATAATATTATAACTATAGGTGATTTAAGTATTATTAAGTTCTTTTTATTTTGTAAATTGGATGAATGGGATGATTCATTATTTTATTTTAAAGTATATAAATTTTTTGAGTAGTTTATATAATTTAATATAATATCAAGTTTCTCCCTTATTTATTTAAGTTCTTTTCTACATGAATATCTTCGAATGATATTTAATATATAATTTTAAAATATTATGTAAAAATTATACTAGAATTATAAAGTGATTCACAATTTAAAAAAGTATAAATGTAAAATTGTGTAATCACAATTTAAACAAATTCTAAAGGTATTTTATTTATTCAAATTGAATATAATTGAAAGAAACAATATAATTAAAAAAAATACAGATATCTCATTTACATAAGTATATTTTTTATTTTAGAAATGTAGTATATTTACATCAGTATATTTATTCAATTGAGTAGTATTGAAAGCAACACTATAATTAAGCAAAAAATTACATATCTCATTTTCATAAGTATATTTTCTATTTTATAAATGTAGTATTGAATTTGGAGTATATTTTCTATTTTATAAATGTAGTATTGAATTTGGAGTATATTTTCTATTTTATAAATGTAGTATTGAATTTGGTTTTGGAGTAAAATTGATTTTTGATTATTTGGAAGTTCGTCTTGAAAAGAAAATTGAAAAAACAAGTTAAGCAATATAATTTTGAAAACCATCCAAAATCCTGTTTCTTTTAAACGTTTTCTTTACAACAGGGGTTTTACTGCTCTCGAGTATACGGCGGCCATGGCGGAGATGAATGGACCGATGGAACATATTCAGGAGTTAGGCGGATTACGATGACGACAAACCAATATGCGTTAACTTCCGTTCAACGGCGATGAAAGCTTGACGGATAGATACTTTTCTGGCGGTCAGCATGGAGGTCGAATCGGCAATCCACATCGAGGTGCACTCCGCGATAGAATGGAGGCAAATCACTACACGCTGCAATTTGGATGTATTGTTTTTTTTTCAAGTGGAGAAATGCCAACATTTGTTATTCCTAAGAATAAGGTATGGCTAGAATTACATAGTCAATACATAGGGACTCAACAAAAATATTATGTCACTGGAGATCATAACTAAAATCAGTGGTCATTTTGGAAGCTACAAACCTTGGTCGGCGTCTTGGGTTGTGATCAAGTCTTTGCCTTTTCATACGCATAAGGGGAAATATGGACCATGCGGGCAGGAATACGGAACTCATTTTGAGACAGAAGAGGGAGGGAAGATTGTAGGTTTCTTTGGGTCGAGTGGAACTCTAGTGGATTCAAACGGTGTGTATATGCTGAAGCCAAGAGCTTCCATAGATGAAGCCAGCGAATCCAGAGAAAACAATGACAATCGAACTATATCTGCCGTGGTATGATCTTATGGACTTTAGGGGTGTGTGGGACTAGTAATTTTAAATTAATGTTACACTTATGATTATATATTTGACATTGATGATATATATTCTCAGCAATATGAAACTGCAACCTCAACGATTTGTGTGTATAAAGTACATACTTTTTAATGACTATGGCAAGTTATATTATGCTTTTTAATGACTATGGCAAGTTATATTTGTCATGAAGATACGGAGTGTGAAGGTGGAGATATATATATGACATATTTTATTCTATAAAGAGCGTATGTAGACTCTCAAGGATAATAGTAGAGTAACGTCATTTGGATATGTTGTATGTAAATATATGTCATAATAGGATAAAAAAAGGATTTTCATTATTTTTCATTCTTTATTACTCTTCTCTTTTTCAATCTCCAATATATAATAATTCAAACATATTTTATGATGATCCTGGCTAAGATGTGAGCTTGGATGTATCTGCATGTGGATTCGCTTCTGGTTCAATTGCTTCCGGTGGATATGCACCTAAAATATATCTTACTGGCCTTGTTGACCCGGCTGTGATTAATTGGAGGAGGTGAGGACCTATAGTTTGGGTTCACAACAAGGATTATATACATCAGGTTGTGATAGTTGGCCTCGTTATGATGGGGAAATGATGATGAGAAATAAAGATATGATCATGGTAAGAAAAGTAAAATTTAGAAAAGTGAGGATTAGACTCATCCTAAGAAAGTAAAGAAGGATTATGAAGCTATACATGATGAATAAAAATAACCTCCAACATTTTATGTTCATACATCTAGTAAAGGATTATGTAGAATTTGTAAAAATGGGAATTGTAATTTTAATCAAATATTTTAATGGTAGGGTAGCTTGTATGAAAGAAAATAGAGGGTACAAATCCCATTTGGATGGAAGATATAGGGAAATTTAGAGGGAAGGATTGGTCTTAGGGTTCAATATATATCTTTGATTATCTTTATGAGCTTGCTTTAATCTTTTGATTTGTAAAAGTAGTTCAAATTTTATTGGGATCGAGAGATGCATTTTCAAAATAAAATAGGGAGTGAGTGTCATGGACTATTAGATAGCACATAAGAGAGTAATTTACTTCTTTAACAAGAACATGTGGGCTAGTGAAGGTAATGCTACCCAATTATAACATGTTAGTTGCAATGGAAACCTAGAAAATGTGTAGGTCTTTGTCTGTACTTGTGCGAGTTCTTTTTCATTTTCAAAATAGATGAACCAATAAAAAGTTACAAATAAAATAAGAGGCCTATGTTTTTTAGAAATTTGACATATGACTAAATAAAAATAAATTAAAAATATAAAACAATATTGTCCTCCTCAAAAAAATATATATTTGTAATCTACACAAAGAGCTTTATAAGTGCATGCAATTTCATTCACAACAAACACGTAGAGCATATGGGCCCTCGAACAAAGTTGAGGGACCTTTTATATGCAATTGAAGATTTCAAAACACACTTTTGATTTGAAAAAATAAAATGTGTGCGCATTTCTTAACATTAAAAATGGAGGGGGGCAAGCCTAATACATCATGAGACATACAGGCTAGGATAAAGAAACACACACATGATATGGTGAAAAAAAACACATGCACATTTTGGAGAGAAAAAATACGTGGGCATTTTTTAGGGCATGCTATTAAATAAAAAATGGGCTTGTGATCGCTCATTTCTCCCAACAACCACGTGTCTGCATGCTCGGACTAATGATAGAAGGAGAACACACATGTGATTAGAGATCCCAGAGGTGTCCACTAGTGGATTGGATTTCATTTGAGGTAATTCTACCAACCTCTTTTGTCAATTTTTTCTAAAAAAAAAAAAAACAATCAATTAATCACTTACAACCTTGTTTTAGATTTGTAAACAAGGGAGAATTGGGGAGAAATGGGGGGAAATAGGTAGTGCTCTACCTCTTAATACATTTTCACAAGTTTGGATCTCCAAATAGATTTTCCTTAATTGTAGTGAGTTTATATGCCCAAAAAACATCAAAATAAACCCTTTGGTCTTAAAATATTCTACTCAAATAATCACAAAAGAATTGCACAAACTGCTTAAAATGATAAATAGTTGATTTTGTGCAAATAGTTGTGTTGCCAAAATCAAAGTCTTCTCACACATATTACATCCTTGTTATATACAACTTGATTCAAACACTTGAATTAAATGAATTTTGTACACATAAAATAGATTTTGATTCATGAAGAAAGCCTCCAATCCAAATGCATATGTGGAAAAATATATATTGAAATTGCCAATTTGATGTGAAACTCATCTTTCAAATTTCTTGTGACCAAGGATACATATGTTATGCTTAACTAAGGTTGGACATTAAGCTTGTGTGAATGGATTCAACCCTGGAATTGGTTTCATCAATTAATGTGGCATTCGTGCCACACCCCCCCTCCCAAAAATAAAGAGCCTATCCCACTATTAAAACCTATCCATATATACCATGAGGAGGCTTCGAAATTTGGAGTTAATAGACCATCACTTGCAGGACATGTCACTCTAAGGATTCCTAGTTTTAGATGCCAAAGGAACCCTTATTCTGAGAATCTAACTTGGGCGCTAGTGATAGAAAATCACACCAATTTAATGCTTAACCAAAACTCAACCAACAAAAATAAGGTCATAGCCATAAAAATTAGTGTCCAATGTTAAGGATGACACAAGGGTGTCCTTTGATATACTTATGTGTGCACAAGAAGTTCCAAGCAAGCTTCACATATTCAATCACTACCTTTAGTTACCCCAATGGAAACCTCAAGGACAGATCAGACACCTTCATGGGAATCGTACCTTGGTCAGAAGTGAAAAAATCATCGCTTCTCACCGATGAATCTAGCCCCTTTTAATTCCTTTTTCCTACATGTTATTAAGTTGCTCAACTCCATGTGAATTCTCACATTTGTCTGTGTATAACCACGAACTAAATCAGACATTCATTATCACCTATGAAGTAGGATACCCATAAACAAGGGTGAAAAAACATCAAATTTTATGACATAAGTGTTGATACTTGGAATAGTCCCAAACCTCAATGCAAGAGAGATATTCAGCCAAGAGTGTCGGATAACCCTACACAAGGATTTCCTTAACCCCAAGCTGTTTGGTATGGCTAAATCCGATGGGTTGTATAGATCCACCAACCACTAAGTAGAGTTTCCCCTCAAAGAGGATACTTTCAATTAGAACTAAAAATAATTATGAATGCAAACCTAATGTAATCTAACTTCTAATCTAAAATGCAAGTTAAAATCTATTGGAATATGAATCTATCACAATCACTTTATATCATTCCATTAATCTATGATGAATGAAAAAGATGCACATTCAAGTAAATTGACAAAAATAAAACATAAATGCTCTTTTATAAACTAATCATAAAGAAACAAATGAATGAAAAATTGAATAAAATAAATTTAAACTAATTCTAACTTGCAAAAGTATTAATAAAAGGCCTAATTCATATGAAGAAATTTTTTATCACTAATTAATTATGATCTAAATTAACAACAATCATATAAAAACAATCAATCCTTCATGACAGTGATTCCCTGCAAACATTGTCGTGTACATCAATTTCACCAATAACTTCAAGCAATTAAATAAGAGATATTAACATACAAAAATAAACAAAAGGGGATTTACTCAACTAACATCGAATCTGCACAAAAGGGGAACATCTTATTGAACATAATCAATTGCTCAAACTCATATGAGAAGCTCCATCTACAGGCTATCAAGTCTTCTACAAAAACACTATAGAGTTTTGAAGAATAATTGAAGAAAGGAAGAAACAGAGAACTGGTCTCATCCATAAATGGAATCAATAATTTTACAGAATAAATATCTCTCTCTGTCTCGTTTCCATTGATTAGTTCTTGAATACATTAGAAAAACTTCCATCCAACCTATGTCGATTACATCTTCTAGAATGATATTTATACATAAATAATGAAATAGAAGATAATATCATTTCCCCCAAACGCTGAATTGCATGAACGGGCATTCCATTTAGCAAATCCATCCATAAGAAAAATTTGGGAAATTTTGCTTTGGAAAACCAGTTGGATCTCTCAAGTCAAACATTTTCTGGGGATTTTTCTTAAGTGTCAACTAATTGGACTCATTCTACACAAAACCCATGTCTCGGATTTTCGATATTCGTCTTTAGCGCTCCATAAATTGTGTCTGAAAGTCACTGCTCTTTCTAATTGACACATCTTTAATTCCTCATGATCCAAGATGTTAATTGATTTCTTGAAATCCAAATCCACACCTTTACGGTTAAAAAAAGAAATTAAAAGCAATAAACAAAATTTCAAAGCTAATTAAACAAATCCAAATCAATAAAAATATTTTTGCAAATCAAATATAACAAAAATAGATAAATCGAAGCCAAATCTGAAATTGTTTTTTCAAGCATATTTTCAGGGTGGTTAAACTACCCATTTTGAAAAAATGATCTTCCCAAATCATTCACCATCCTCCCATATTTCCAACAATCTTTTCTCCTTCTATAACTCAATATATGGCTCTCGGAACAACAGTCATTGATTTCATAATTGGATTAATTGCGACTATTGATTTGCATATTAAATTCATTATCCCACGTGCATTAGGAAAAAGAAGTTTCATGTGTTTATATTGCATTTGCCACACATAGTAATTTGTAGAAAAAGATAGGGAAGAAATAGACATATATATCTTGTTTAGTTTTAATTAGAATATTACCTTTTGCACAATACTAAAAGCATTTTTAGTTTACAAAAGGAAATAATAGATATTCTATATCTTCAATATCCATTTAAACTTATTAAAAGGAAAATGCCATCCATGATCAAATGCTTTTATGTTTCAAATTCGTAAATATTAAATTTTAATCTCTACAATTCCCAAAAATCATGGAAACTCAAAATCCAATTAGAATTACATAGATTAAAATTTAAATAAACTAAAATATATGTGTTTTTTATTAAAAATGTTGGTTTCATAAAATTAAATTGGGTGAGTTCATCATATATATTTAATAAAAGGTATTTTTCAAATTTACAAATTAATTTAATCAAAACCAAAGCAATATCATGAATTAAGAATGAATGAATAAGCTCAAATTAAACATCAAAACCATTAAACTAATTTAAGCGAACAAAATTTAAAAGAATATGATTATTTACAAAATATCATGGTCCTATGTATTCAAAAGTAAAAATAAGACTCAATCAAACTCAAATGTCAGACTAATGCAATATCTAGAATTGAGAAAAGAAAAATCAAATGATCAATCAAAATCCCGTAAATCAATGAATATAATCATTATCCACCATCTCATGAGAAATAGAGAGAAATCATCAATAATATGAAGTTGTGAAGCTCAAAAGGGAAGATTCAAAAATTAAAATATAGAAATGATTTGAATAGGAAAACATTGGGAGTAAACTAGATCGAATTCCAAAAGATTCCGAAACAATCAATTCTAATGGAATGAACCCAATCCACTGATAAATCTTGGGTTTGCGAACATTGGACAAACCAAATGAATAATGAGAAATCCAATCCGATGTCCTCTATCCGACAAACTTTACCTTTTCCACATCGGGATTGGAACATTGAGAAGGACAATCTAAGGAGAAAATCATCGGGATATAAAAATCAAGCAAGGGATTTTCCCGAGGTGAGTATATTGATGTATGAAAACCGTAGGAATGCCGGGATTGGAAATATCTTGACAAAAACATAATTATCCTGATGAAATATATTCAAGAAGAAAATCAAAGAAAAAGCACGTGAAGAACTTGCAATAAATAATTGATGGATACACTATATATCAGATCACAGAATACTTTTATTGATCGCAGGCCACTTCGAGGGGGCAACCTCCTTTGAGCAAGCTCAATACAAAATAACTTCACGGTGCCTTCATAGGCCTCAACACACACTTATATACTAATTCTAGGTGCCAATACTATGGGTCAAAACCATGGGCCAATACAAACTATGGATCAACAATACTATGGGCTACTTACAAAGCATATGCGCTAAACAACAACAACACAAACTATGGATAAAAAAATACTACGGGACGACTTACAAAGCATATGCTTCCAACAACAATATACTAACAAAGTAAAGACACGGGTTCCTAACATCCCCTCCCCCTTAGAAACGTCTTTGTCCTCAAAGCTTGAGATGTGGAAATTGTTGATGAATTTGAAGGAGTGGTTCCCATGTAGCATCCTTTGGTTGCATGCCGTGCCACTGAATTAAGACCTCTATGATAGAGCGAGAGCGAAGCTGACGAGTGCGCCTATTGAGGATGGCCTTCGGCTCCAAAAGGATGGACCTTCATTATCCAGTTCGGGTAAAATAGTTTGTCCTTTGATGTTGGTGCCAAGAACTTTCTTCAGACAAGAGACATGGAATACTGGATGAATGCGGGAAGAAGGAGGAAGTTCCAATTTATAAGCAACGGACCCAATCTTCTGAAGAATCTGATATGGCCCATAGAACTTTGGAGCGAGCTTATGACGCCCTTTGAGTTTCAGGGAGGATTTCTTGTACGGCTGGAGACAAAGAAAAACCAGATCACCTGCTTGAAAAGTGCGCTCAGAACGGTGCTGATTAGCTTGTTGCTTCATGCGATTTCTTGCCATGTGAAGATTGTCTTGCAAAATGCGAAGAATTTGATCTCGGTTTTGAAGGACCGTGTCAACTACCTGAACTAGTGAACTGCTGGGGGTGTATGGAAGAAGAACTGGAGGTGCCTGACCATAGACTGCTTCATATGGGGTCATTTTAGAGGCAGTGTGGTAAGAGGTATTGTACCACCATTCAGCGAGAGGGAGCCACTTTTCCCACTGATGTTGTTGTTCAGAGGTGAAGCAACGAAGATAAGTTTCCAAGCATTTATTGATAATTTCAGTTTGACCATCTGTTTGTGGGTGATACCTTGAACTCATCTTCAGTTTTGTGCTAGTGTGGCGAAATAGTTTTGTCCAAAAATGACTAGTGAAAGTCGCATCACGATCTGAGACAATGGAAGAAGGGATGCCATGAAGATGAAAGATCTGATCTAGGAAAATTTGAGCGAATGAGGAGGTTGTATAGGGATGGCCGAGACCACAAAAATGACTATATTTGGAGAGGTGATCAACCACAACCATAATCACTGTCTTCCCTCCAGATTTAGGGAGCCCTTCAATGAAATCCATAGAAATATCTGTCCAAATCCGTGTAGGTATGGGTAAGGGTTCGAGAAACCCCGGAAGGAGTGTCGTTTCCCCCTTATTGCGCTAGTAGGTATCACATTTAGCCACCATCTGTTGAATTGTCCTTTTCATGCCCTGTCAAAAGAAGTTACGTCGTGCCCGTTCATACGTTTTGAGGAACCTAGAATGCCCTGCCGATGGAGAAGCATGGAGTTCATAGAAGACAACCTATTGAAGATCTGTGCTTTGAGGAAGCACCAAACGACCCTTGTATCTCAGGGAAGCACCATCCCAAGAGTACCATGGTACAACAGAAGGGTTGTTGGTCAAGCATTGGATGATTTGAGATAATGAAGAGTCATTGACATAGCCCTGTTGAACAGATTGCAACCAATTTGGAACATGCATAGAAATAGCTGAAAGAGAACCTTGGTCATCAAATGTGCAAGAAAGAGCATCCGCCACAATATTGTCCTTACCCTTCTTATAAGTGATCTCATAGTCATAACCCATGAGTTTGCTAACCCATTTCTGTTGTGCTAGGGAGGATACATGTTGTTCCAAGAAATATTTCAGACTCTGGTGATCAGTCTTGATGCATAAACAATTCCATAATAGGTATGGTCGCCACTTTTGTACTGCATGCAAAATAGCCATCATTTCCTTCTCATATGTAGAGGCAGCTAAATTCTTACTTGAAAGGGCTTTGCTGGCGAACGCAATGGGGTGTTCATCTTGAAGGAGAACAACACCAAGTCCATTGCTGCAAGCATCACTCTCAATAGTGAAGGGCTTGGAAAAATCGGGCATAGCTAGAATAGGTGTAGTACACATAGCTTGTTTCAGTTTGTCAAATGCACACTTAGTAGCATGTGTCCATGTAAAAGAATGATTTTTCAATAGAGCAGTTAACGGAGCTGCAATATTCCCATAATCCTTGACAAACTTGCGGTAGTAGCCAGTTAACCCCAAAAAACCACGAAGGATCTTGAGTGTCTGAGGATGCGTCCAATTGTTCATGGCAGCGATTTTGGAAGGATCCACGCGAACCCCTTGTGTTGAGATAATGTGCTCGAGATACTCAAATTCCTTCTGTCTAAAAACAAATTTAGACTATTTGGCATGGAGACGATGGTCAGAGAAAAGTTGCATGACAAGATCCAGATGCTGGAGATGTTCAGCCCATGTTTTACTGTAGATGAGGATATCATCAAAGAATACCAGAATGAATTTCCGCAAGTAGGGCCTGAATATTTTATTCATTAAGGTTGGAATGTGGAAGGAGCATTAGTGAGGCCAAAGGGCATGACCAAAAAATCATAAAGGCCATCATATGTGTGGAAAGCTGTTTTAGGGATATCATCCTCATGAACCCAAATTTGATGATACCCAGAACGAAGATCCAACTTGGAGAAAACTTGAGCCCCGTGAAGCTCATCAAGAAGCTCATCAACAATAGGAATTGGAAAATTATCTTTGATGGTGAGGTGATTAAGTGCTCGAAAGTCAATGCAGAGGCACCATGACCCATCTTTTTTGCGGACAAGAAGAACTGGAGAAGAAAAGGAACTAGTGCTTGGGTGAATAATACCTTGCTTTAGTAAGTCCCGAACGAGCATTTCAATCTCTGTTTTTTGGTGAAATGGGTAGCGAGAGGGCCTAATGTTGGGAGGAATGCTTCCAGGAAGGAGCGGAATACGATGGTCCTCTGGCCTTAAAGGTGGCAATCCAATTGGTTCAACAAAGACACCTGTATATCGATCCATAATTTTTTGTAGATCCAAAGGAGTAGTGGAGACCACTGATGGTTGCATTTGAATGGAATGGATTTGAGTGATGACACCATGTGAATTCTTCTTAAGGATTTTTTCCATGCGATGTGAACTGATGATGCTAAGAGACCCTGGTTGTAAACCTGTCAATGTGTGTTTTTGTCCATTGGGGGAAAACTGCATCCAAAGTTCAGCAAAATCCCATAAGATGGGTCCAAGTGTGCGTAGCCATTGAGCGCCCAAAACCACATCACATCCGCCTAAGGTCAAGGAAAACATGTCAAAGTGCATGGTATAATCTCCCATAGAGATACGCACATTACGACACTTCCCTTTGTAAGGTACGGTGTCCCCATTGGCAACCATGACTTCAAATTTGGAGCAAGGATGGAAAACAATCAGCTTGTTTGGCAATTCGAGGGCCAATGAAATTATGAGTGCTACCATAATCAATGAGTATTGTAAGAGGAAGCTTCTTGAAGTAACCACTGACTCGCATTGTTTGGTGGGTGGTGATTCCAGCTAAAGCATGGAGAGATATCTCTGGTTGGTCGTCTTGAGACAGAGGGTCAATAGGCGGTTCTTGAATGTCGACCTGAGCATTATTGTATCTGGAGCTTCATAACCAATTTCAGAGGCAGGCAGAGAATCCACATCCAAGAGATAGAGATTTTGCTGAACACATCTATGTCCCCGAGTGAATTTCTCATCACAATTATAACAAATCCCTTTTTCTCTGCGTGCCTGCATCTGTTTCAGACAAATGCTTGATAGGAGTTTGTCGAGGAGCTGGCGGCATGGGACGTCGTTGAGAAACCATATTTCAGAAGGGAACAAAAGTGAGTTTGGAGCGTTGTTGGGCTGTAATCTTGTATTCTACCAACTTAGCCAACCCCAGGGCTTCCATCATTGTGTTGGGAGAGAAAATTTTGACCTCAGAACGGATTGCATCCTTTAGAACATGATAAAACAACTCCGGTAGAAGTCATAAGGCAATCCTTCGGTGTGGTTGGCAAGTTTCTCAAATCCGGTTTGATACTCTCTCACAATGCCAATTTGGCGAGGTTTAGTGAGGGCTCCTGTGAAGTCATCAAAAGAACTAGGACCAAATCATTGCAAAAGGAGCTGGCAAAAATTTGTCCATTTTGGCTCTTCATGAGCCTTGATGTACCAACGGTACCATTGAAGAGATTCCTGTTCCAAATGAAAGGATGCAAGTGGAACTTCATTGACATCAAAAGTATTATGCAGACTGAAATACTATTCTACACGATAGATCCATCTAGTCGGATCAGTACCATTGAAGCGAGGAAAATCAAGCTTCGGACCATGGAAATTGCTGGAAGAAGAGAACCCATTGTCTGATGAAGACTCAAACTGTCGTTTGTTGTTCATGGTTGAATGCTCAAGATGGAGGCCGAGAAATTTTTCATCTAGATCCTGCAGTTTGGTTTGGATGGCTGCAAGTGCTTCCTCCATAGTTTTTGCTCCTGCGTGGGTGACAACCATAACTAGGAGTTTTTTTTTAATTTTTTTTCTAAGTGGGTAGAAAAAAAAAAAAAAAAACTGCTTCAGTAAAGGAAAATATGGATTTGGGAAAAAATCTGAAGGGTAATTTGGATTTGACTAGGTTTTGGAGAATGTTGAATGGACAGTGAAGCAGTAAAGGAGGATTTTATAAGCGGGGTGAAAGAATAAGAAAATTTGGCAGAGAGGGACAAAGATGCAGACTTAGGAAAGGAACTTTGTGGAGAAATTTGAGGGCAATCGGGTGAAAAGCGAAGAAGTTATGGAAAACCCTAAAAGTAGACAAATGTGAAATTTCTGGTGTTGGGAAGTGGAATTTGGGATTGGGTCCTCAAGAATGAAATATGCAGAATGGGATTGCTGGGATATCAGAGAAGTTTCAAGGGAAACAGAGTTAAAACAAGGGATATATGGCGGAAAAACTTTTTTGTTTTTGTTTGTTTGTTTGTTTTTTTCTCTGAGTGGGTAGAAAAAGAAAAACAGAAACTGTTTCAGTAAAGGAAAATCTATATTTGGGAAAAAATATGAAGGGTAATTTGGGTTTGACTAGGTTTTGGACAATGTCAAATGGATAGGGAAGCAGTAAAGGAGGATTTTAGAAGCAGGGTGAAAGAATGAGAAAATTTGGCAGAGATGGACAAAGAAGCAGACTTAGGAAAGGAACTTTGTGAGAAAATTTGAAGGCGATCCGGTGAAAAGCGAAGAAGTTATGGCAAACCCTTAAAATAGAAAAATGTGAGATTTCAGGTGTTGGGAAGTGGAATTTGGGATTGGGTCCTCATGAATGAAATATGAAGAATGGGATTGTAGGGGTGTCAGATAAGTTTCAAGGGAAATGGAGTTAAAAGAAGGGAGATATGGTGGAAAAACATATTTTATTTTATTTTATTTTTTTCAGAAATGGATCGGTAACGGCGCGGAAGGGATCCGCAACAGATGGATTTGCAATGGCGCGGAAGTGATCGACAATAGATGTATCTGCAACGACGCGGAAGTGATCGGCAACAGTTCTGGACAGAGGAAATCTGCGATTTATCAGCTGAAAATAGATATGGACCCTAGGTAGGCTCGGCTTCCTAACGGTTCAGGGGATTCACTTGACCAGTGCTCTGATACCATATGTGAAGAACCTGCAACAAATAATTGATGGATACAAGATATATCAGATCACAAAATACTTTTATTGATCGCAGGCCACTTCGAGGGGGCAACCTCCTTTGAGCAAGCTCAATACAAAATAACTTCACGGTGCCTTCATAGGCCTCAACACATACTTATATACTAAGTCTAGGTGCCAATACTATGGGTCAAAACCATGGGCTAATCCAAACTATGGATCAACAATACTATGGGCAACTTACAAAGCATATGTGCCAAACAACAATAACACAAACTATGGATCAACAAATACTACGGGATGACTTACAAAGCATATGCGTCCAACAACAATATACTAACAAAGTAAAGACATGGGTTCCTAACAAAGAAAAATCATACAAAAGATGAAATAAGAAGATTCCATGCAATGATTTTTGTAACTAAAACCAGAAGGCCCTAAACCAAGATCTATCAATCGAAAGATGGGTAAATAGTGATTTTAAAATCTTGAGTGGGGGAGCCTTCACTTTTTGCTAAAAAAATTAAAACTAAAAAATGTAGGGGAGTTGTTGTGGCCACAACAAATGGTGGCTTACTAGGAAAAACCAATTATCTTTTCCTAGTAAAGATACAAGTTTTGAATGTACAAGAAGATGAGAAGTAAGAAATTCAACGTAAAGAAAAATTACCCTGTACCATGGGTACCACATTTAGAAATCAACCTCTAGAAATTGTACTAGTTGCAATAAAATTTTAAATATAACATTCTAACTATCAATTTGAATGAAAATATACTAATTAAGTATTTAGATACCCAACATATGATTATTCATCAGAAAACACTCTAAGGAACAATTTATAATGGATAGAATGCGTTATTATTATTATTTACCTCTAATGCCACATGCATGTCCATTGCTACCAGTGAGCGTCAATAGCCTCGACATGGTTTCCTTTTAACACAATCTAGCTACTTTGATCCCATCCATTAGATATAGATGCATAGTTTTAAGACATTATTGATCACATAAGAATTATAGGAACCAACTAAAGGCCATTGTCCTAGCTTGGTGACAAGATGATGATAGTGTCATTCACAAAGACTTATAGAAGTGAGCAGGTCGGCTCATGATTAGACCTCCTATCTTTCAACCCTTAATCTAAGAGACATTACCATATCTTGGTACCCAGTTAATGGTAATGTTAGTATGCAAGAATATATGATCATTAACAGGTCGGCTCATAATGAGACCTCCTATCCTACAGCTAGCCCTTAGAATTGATTTATTGTAAAGAAATATGTTTTTATTAATTTCATAAGAGATTACTTAATGGATGGGGAAGCATGACTAGAAGATCCTTAAGAGTGCAAGATGACATTAAGAGGTTTATGTTGATAACAATAGTTTCCATACTCTATTTCTCCTACAGGGGGTAACCGACTAAATAGGTTTGTCAGAATCTAGATACGTACATAACTTTGCATAATGCTATGCAATAGTCGAATGAAAATGTAAGCTATGTAGCTATAGTTAATATAAAGGATTCCAGAAATCTAAAAGTGTTCCACCGTGGGAAAGATTAGTTTCTTCTAGAATATAACCTTAAAATATTTCTTCAAGTACAAGACTTCTTAAAATAAAAAGACTCAAAAACCTAACTTAACCCAGAGTCCCATATGATTTAAAGATTAACAACTCCCTACACCATGAAAGACCGAATAAGTTTCATGATTGGAATCTCATAATTGTAAAACCTTTAAATTTGATCATTCCAAGATAAAATCAACATTTCATATTCTAACCTCAAAACAAATGACACACCTCAAACCTTCAGAAACAAAGAGAGAGCTTGAAAATATCATTCTCATAGTAAAAAAATCCCACTTTAATTACTCAAACTTGAAAATGAAAATGAAAAAAACAAATCTACAAATTATCTACAAATCAAACCAAACTAGGCCTTGAATTAACCAATTATCTCCACGAAAAATGAAAATATGGAAATCACAATTTAGTTGTATCAAAATGAAAATCAAATTATAAGGGATAGAATGAAAATAAGTTAAATTTATTGACTGTATAAAAAAATTACATTCTTTCCCCATTGAAATTGTAATTTTGATGAACATCAATGTCGTAAGAGATAATAAGACAATTTAGATCCATTATTTAAAATTATATACATAAAGGAAAATTAAATAGAAAAAGAGAAAAAATGATCCTAGGTGTAGTTATGATGTCAATTTTCAGGATAAACAAGGAACATTCAATGAGTGAAAAAGATTAAAGAATGAAGATCAAAACATATTGAAGATCACATTTATCATTTGTTCCTTCTTAAACATTGTATTCATGCTTCAAATCTTGTATAGTCATTATATAATTAAATCATAATAATAAATGATTAAAGATAAAAATTTGAAACACAATTGTTAATGCCTAAATTTTGCACACGTGCGACATTTCGACAATTCTTCCAGTAAGGCACCATCAACATAAAGAATGAATCTCACCACAGGAATCCTCAACAGATCCAAAACACAACATGAGCTCAACACAGTTAAAAGAAGGAGTAGTGCGGCTAATACATTGTTAACCTGCACTGCAGTGCGGGTCACCAAAGCAATACCCATGCTACACCAGTGCAGTTATTCTTTCAATAGTCACGCTACTACTAAAAAGGTGGGACCACCAACTTCTTGCGGTGCATTGAAGGCTCAAACATCCCCAAGGATTTGAATTCGGCGCCTCACACACATGGGGGCATTAGCTACCCCCCTTGGTGTACCTTTGAACTAGTTCATGGGAAAGATGAGTTCACATTTGGATCTAGGTGTTTGTTGGCCACCTCTTGGCCTATAAAAGGAGGCCATTGGCATGCATTTTGTAGAGAAATTTCAAGAGCAAGGTTATGCTACTGTATTTGAGTTGGAGCTTCCTCATAGCCCACCTCTTCCTATCATTGTGAGTATTCCCAAGCTCTCTTGTCACCTTCCATCAAGGGGCAAGTGTCTCTCTCCATTGTTTGACCATTGACTTGGCGTTTAGTTTGGACAAGAAGGACCTCCCTAAGGGATATTGTTGGCTTCCCTTGAATTCCACACCTCCTAGGTGTTGTACATCTATACCATTGGGCAATACAAAAGTAGTTTAACATATCTTGGATTGTTATTGGAGTTTGCATTCTCCCCCCATCTCTTTCATTTTGTTTTTTATCCATATTTCTTTTTTTGCATGTGAATTACAACAACAATCTATAGTTGCAGGATCACTTGGAGGAATACCAACCAACCCACACAGGGGATCCAAGGATTGAGGCCTTGCTACAGCCTACAATGCCTAGCCCCTTACCAAGTGGAAGAGTGCACTTGTGTAATTTTTTCCACAACATTTCTAATGGAGACCATTTCTTATTTAACTAGGTTGTTTTGTGCTAAGCAAATAATTCTGGGTATTTGTCATTTGTAGGGTATCAAGTATTCCACCTCTTGCTCCAGAATTAGGTCCTGAATTGGTCGTAGTTAAGTTTTACACAGTAGCACATATCTCGGCCTCTTGGCTGCGCTACTAGCATGGAAACGAATTCAAAAAATGCGCTACCAGTGCAGGTAATCAGTTCACAACCCGTGCTACCTCCTGTATGGTTGATCAACGCAACTAGTATGTGTAATACTTGCGCTACTAGCGCACCTTTTTTGTATTTCTTCGCGCTACCAACGCGATAGAGTGTTGTTTGGACACACTACCATCTTTTATTTTCTTTTTATCTTCTTAGTACAATCTAGAAGTCCAATTATTGCTCACAAATGAACTTAAATTAAGGTTAATTCACATAATTACTTAATTCTTTAATAATTAGTTCACCTAGACCAAGATTAGGAAGTAAAGAGTTCATATCTATTGAAACTTACCTAGATAACCAAGCTTGAGGCTTTCAACGGGCCTCATTGTTGTCATTAGTATTGAAGACCATTCTTGTTTATGCACAATTGACATGTTTTTAGGATTAATGCTTGTGTACAAATCACGTTTTTGCACACAAGAAGGGACCTAAAGACTCTTGTCTCTAGAAGTATGCTCTTCACCTCACACTTCATGTGAGCTTGGTGAATCAGAAAAGGGTAAGAAGTGTGAAATAACTCCATTTCAAACTTTTTTGGTTAGCATTTTGATTTGCAAAGCACCATAAGCATATTTTAGAGTTAAAAGTACGTGTTACTTGTTATACTCTTCTAGTTAATTCTCTGGCAATCGATTTGCTTTCATCACATGTGTTTTCACCACTAGCACACACTAAGAGACCTAAAGAATCTACCAACACTAGTATGCTCTTCACCTCGCACTTCATGTGAGTTTGGTGAATCAGAAAGGTAGGGATTGTGAAATACCTCTCTTACACTCCATAAGTGAAAATCAAAACCCCTTAAAATCAACTGTGTAAATTGTAAAAAACAACTAAAATCCTCCACACGAGGTCACAAAACAATATTTTATTTAGGTAGGATTGATTGGGCTAGGCCTCCATAAATGCCCACCAATCTAGTTTCATTAGCGATATTTTGAAACATAGCATTGTTGTATTATAGGGTACTTACAAAATCTTGCTATAAGCAAGTGTTCAAAGAAAACCTGGATTAGAAGTGCGACGTGACCAAGAAGGTGAAAGCCGAGGTATAGTTTCCATGCTCTCTCCTACAAGCCATTCATCTTTTTGTAGGGAGACAAAACTATACAATGCAGGTCGAACGACTGATCCATACTTGACACAAGGTATCTTAGTGGCCCAACATAGGATATCTCCAATGAGAAATTGTGAGTGCAATTGACTCTTGAAGTTAGCTATTGCCTTTAGGAGGTGTTTCCAAGTATTCTTTATTGGAACATTGGCCCCATCGCCGATAGAACTAGCTCTTTGTTACCTCCACTAGTCAATTGGTGCATGGATACCATCATCACCATCGATTGTGTTTTTGGGAGGCCCAATTACATTTGAGAGGAAGGACGTTAGGTATTTTTAGGGAATTTACATTTATTTTCTTTTTAAACTTCAAGTTCACTCACTTGTAAGTAAAAAGAACCTACATGTGGGAACTCATGCACAAAAATTGACTTTGCACATTTCACTCACTTATTGCACCATTTTTGCATCTGTTGTGGTTGGCATATTTTTGCATTTGTTCAATTGTGTTTAAAATTCCACCATCACTCTCATTTGACACAAAGACTTGACCATTGAGGAAAAAAAAAACATCCCGAGACAGTAACGATGACTGCAACGCCTATCCCCTCTCTCAAGGGGTATTTTTACACCTTCCCCCCATGGTAAATGTGGAGGGTACTCTAGCCGGGGCGGCTCCCAAGCCACGTTAGTAACATCATCTAGTCAAGTCCAAGCCTTTCTAGGTTCATTTTATCCACTCGGAGAAACTATTAATTACACCACTTCTTTCCCCATCAGAAGAGGTATCCTGCTTGCTTCTCCCCTCAGAGATTCCTCAGTTCCTTTTGACCCATCCTCTCTCATAGGTGGTCAACTGTTGTTTACAACACCACTTGGGTTTCCCTCTCATGGAAACCACATACCACACAGAATGGAAGGGCTAACTCCCCCTACCCTACCATTTATGGCTAGTCTAAATCTCCCATATTTGGCTAAACTGACCAATAATACCATAGCTCATGATCCAACATGACCGGCTATGCTAGCTAAGCTTCCCTCAGATATTCCCAAGTTCAAAGGAAAGTAAGGGGATGATCTCGCCAACCATGTAATGTATTTCCACTTATGGTGTTCATCTAATAGCATAGTGGATGATCCTGTGAGGGTTCACCTCTTTCAACGTACTCTCACCAACATGATAGCCAAATGGTATGTGAACCTAGGAAGCGCAACCCACGCCACATTCGTGAAATTGGCAGCTGCATTTCTCACTTACTTCTAGCTACCAATTCGACATGACATGGGTCTTGAAATTCTCACAGAGTTTCGACAAAACACTTCCACCCACATTGTGGACCACATCCATGAGTGGCGTAGACACTAGACATTATGCAAAATCAAAATACAACCACCCTTTTTGTTGGTTTGGTTTATCAAATATCTCCAACCCACAATAGCTAAAGATGTCTCTACCTTCGTGCCGCAAAGTAAGGAGGAGGCTATTCTAAAATCCTAGCATTTCGAACTCATATATGCATAATATGGATACCTTTACACTATCCTTCATAATTACCCTCGACATCAATCCTTGGATCCTACACCTTCAGGATCGTCACATTCGACGGATGGGATTATTGGTTCCATTTCTCATTTAGGAAAGGTTCCTCCTACCACATTGGTTCCATTTAATATGGTTCCACACTACCCATCCATGCCACATGCATCGGTACCCCCTACACTGGTACCAACCCCACCAGTTGGTCAGTTACAGTATGGACTGAATAGTCCTACTTACCCAAACATTATCCAAGCAGCGACGATTCCTACGTCGTCAATGGCACAAGCCATTCCTATGTCCACATCTTATGGAATGCAAACTGTATTTATCCCACCCTTAGGATATAGCCCTTATTACCCATTCTCATTCCTGACTGGTAAACAAATTTCCCCCCAAATGGCGGTAAAATTGGTTCAACCTTCTTATGTTCAACAAGCTTGACAATTCGAGAAATTGAACATTGCTAACCCCCAGAATCCACAGACTCAAGGGAGGAAGAAAGGGAAGAAAAAGAAAAACCAGTATCTAGGGAAAGGGGGAAATCCCCCTCCCCAGCAAATATAGAACAAGGGTAACCAAAACATGGGGACTAACAACCCCTGTTGGCACGGGGTTAGAGCGCATGAAGTGCGGAAGCCGACAGTGAAAAAAGGGTCATAAGCGGAAGAAAGGACCATTCGCGAAGGAAAAGAAGCCGAAGAAAGCGCAAGTTTTGGTTAAAGTTAGTTAGATTTGGTCATGTGGACCATTTTGTAGCCACATTAGTTGTCTATAAATAGATCCACATTTGTAATCCTAAGGGCATCTTTTTGGCATCGATTGATAACATCGAAGAACAGAGTGATTATGTATTTTCCGCTTTCAGCAAGTTTTTCCCTGTATGTGAATTCGTGTTAAGTCGCAACTTTTGAGATAACTTAATGCATGAATATGTTCGATTATGTTTCTATTTTTGTCGTTGTGTTGTGAATGGTGAATATTCTCAAAATTGTGCGATGTGTTTAAGATTTTGTTTCTCTGTTGATTAATATTTATTATGCGAATGTCACTTATATGGTGTTGATGCAGATCCTAAGTTAATGTGCGAAGTGTTAATATAATGTTAAGGAAGATCTCTGGTTTTTGTAGCGACTAGGTAAGGGTTAATGCATGTTCTCTCCATACTGTGGAAACTTGATTCTTGCAACCCCCTTGATCATCCCAAGTGAGACCTCACTTGCTTCGTGGGTGTTGCTGGAAGGGGTAATACCTTTCCGGGCCAATTCTCAAGGGTGTTTGTTGACTGTAGTGCGAAGTGAACCCCTATCGACAGAACTGTGTCAACAAATGGTTCCATTTCTGGGACAGTAGTGCGAAGAGAAAAAGATAGGACAAGCTGTGGCATTCGACGAAACCGAAGATCGAGGATTGGTTCGACAAGAAAGCACAAGAGTTTTCTAAAGAAGAGAATCGTCAACCCGGATGGTTGACAAATGAGTGGTTACAGAAATACATATACTCCAACGTCCATGAGATATTTTTCCATGAATTTCCAATATTGCTGCATGAGTAGTTGGCGCAATTGACATTTCAAAATAAAAATTTCCAAGTTGGTGAACCTAAACACTGGACACCTGAATTGATTCAACAACTGAAGCGAGTGGATAACAAGGCATCGAGGGCTGTCGACGTCTGGGTGGATAGCATTCTATAAGGATATATTACTGAATTGTCCATCGACACGATCAAATCATATAGTGACACAGAGAGGAAATTTTTCAAGGGACCCCACAGAAGATTTCTATTGTCACTAAAAGTGTGGATTAAGATGCTCATCTGTGAAAAAGGAATACTAAGGATGAACGTCGATGATTAAAATCCTAGTGTGTGGAGGTTGAGGATACCGCGTAAATGTAGGTCTAGTAGAGCAATGTGGGGTAGATGGACATGAGTGACAACGAGTTCTTAAGGGAAACCAAGGAATGTTTTGGTACCCTGCGAAGTGAGGTGAGGTTCCAACAACCAGAGAAGAAGAGGAGGACTGAGATTGAGAGAGAGTCTCCTGAGGTGACCAGAACGAAGAACTGTGAAACGGGACCACACGGGACCAAGCAACCTTATTGCTACGAAGGAAGAAACCAGGCTACCCCTGAAGCTGAAGGACAGATCAAATGTTACAACATACCCACAACTCCGCGCACCACACCGAATTTCGGAGGAAGGAATGTAAGTTCATCGCAATGTTTCCCAAAGTGTTAGAGCAGTGGTAAGAGTAACGAATCAGTAAATAATAGTAAGAGATCAAGGATGGCAGGAGATGACGTAAAAATGCCAATTTTCCACGGTAACGGGATCGAGTATCCCGAACAATATTTGTTTTTGTGTAAAGCGGTATGGATAGTGAAACTGGTCCAGGATGATGACATCAAGAAAGGACAGTTGGCGATGACCTTTAGGGGTCGTGCGTTAGACTGGTTCATGAAATTCATACAGGTGCCTACAGGAAATCTAGAGAAAACACTGTCGCAGATAAGGGTAGGACCTATTGATGAATTCAGAAAACCGAAGTCTGAGTCGCAGTACATCACGGAACTGAAGGAAATTAAGCAGTTTTCGAATTAATCAGTGTGGGAATTCGATTAGAGATATAAAACTTTGATGGCAAAAGTTAGCTTCGGGATGAGCGATGCACATAAAAAAGAGTGGCTCATCGCAAGACTCATACCGCATATTCGTGGGCCACTGATGCAACAGAAAATCACATCAGTCGGAAGCGCTGGAGATTGAAATGAAATTGGAGGCTTCACTAGTTGGCAAAGAAGGAGTAGGCATGAATCACATTCAAGCACAACTGGAAAATTTGACGCTACAGCTCCAAGACATGAAGAAGGGAAAAGAGGTGCGAGAGGAGATATGGTGAACCTACTGCAAACCAGAAGGGAACCATAAGGACCAGTTCCATAGTTTCGCAAGTATTTACAATCCAGTGCACCGAATCCACTTAGCCACGGGGAATTCCATGGTGTCGGGTTTGTCAGATGATGGGACATCAAAAAGAAGAGTTTGTGTATTTGTAAAAGATGGTGCCGAAACTAGTCAAGTTGTTCTGCAAGTTCTGTCAATCGGTTGCACACGAGGAGAAGGAGTGTAGGGAATACGAATTTCTCTAGGAATGAATTACAGATATGTATTTCATGAAGGGGGAGGAGAAACCCCCGACGTAGCAGCAACTGAAGTACAACCAACAACAACCACAGTACAGTCAGCAGCAGCCACCCTACAATCATTGGTATAATCAACCACAACTCAATTATAATCAGCCGCAACCGATGTATAGTCAACCCCAGCCATAGTACAACCAACTCCAGGTTTAGACTGCGCAGTACAACCAACAGCCTTATGGCCAACCGCGAGGAGGATTCAGAGGAGGAATTCACGGAGGCAGGCGTGGAGGTGCTGGTCGAGGTCGAGGACCATTAGTGTTCTTAAATATTGGTCAAGTGGGACACAATCAAAGAGATTGTCCGAGCCCAGTTCCGTAGTGTATGCATTGTAGCACACCGGATCATAGTGTTGAGGACTGCCCACAACTGATTACGAAGTGGAAAAATAAAAATCCACCTCAGCCTCAACCGAATCCGAACCAGGGACAGAATCCCCCTCCAAATGTACAAAATATTTCGGCATAAATAAGGGGTCGAGCAGTGAATGTCGCGGTAGTGACCAGAGGAGGGGATACGATAAGAGAAGACAGACCATAGTTGAGTGTCCGACCAAAATCAAGAAAGAAGGTCCGATTCAATGTAGAAACAGAAAACGAGATCTTCTTGGAAGCACAAGACGTGATGATACAAATGAGGCAGCCATCGGTGGGCCAAAAAGAACCCACTTACGAGATGTCACTGGAATTCGACACAAAGAATTCACAGAAGAAGATCAACACTTTGAAGCCATTCTTAGAAAGTTTCTTGGAGTTGAGGAAAGACCAGGATGCGCTAGCGGAGATACTTCACCTCTTACACCGACAGGAGGATGGCCGACAGATCCAAACAATGAATCGGCTGCATAAAAAGAAGACAGGGAGGGAGATGAGGATGAATGTGCAAATTGGTGCATTTGATGTTGACTCCATTATTCTGGATTTGGGGTTGGATGTGAACATATTGACAAAATAGACATGGAAAATGATGGGGAAGCCACAGTTGGTATGGTCCCCAGTACAACTTCGACTGGTGAACCAGAGTAAGGTCACGCCTGTCGACTGACTATGCCACATACCAGTTGAGATAGAGTGACTCAAGACATATGCTGATTTTGATGTGATAGAAATAGTCGATAACACGAGCCCCTTTCTGGTGTTTCTAGGGATCAATTGGGAAATGGAGAACCAGGCCGTAATCAACTTCTGAAAATGAACAATGTCCTTTGAAAATCACGACATGAGGGTAGTCGCACCTCTAGATCCAGCAGAAGGACAGAGCTATGTTGAGCCGATGCGGGATGAATTCACAAAAGGATGGGACAACTTGTATAATATCTCAGAAGACTATATCAATCCCGCCGCCGATGGAGAACTTAGGTGGCGGAGTGGTAGCTCAACATCGTCAGATTTTGATGAAGCACTGGAGAAGTGGCAGAATTGACTGCATGAAGTATCATTCTAGAGATGCGCATGCATCACCCAGTCACTGAGATGGCTGGCGACAGAGGCCTGTAAATTACGGACATATGAAGGACTTTCCAACCTGATTGAATTCATCACTAAATTTGAAGAAAGAGTCATCAAACGAGAGAGGCTGCTAGCATTAGAGGAGGCATTGAAGGCTATTCCAGCGTGATGCATAAGTCAACAATAACGAGCTGGCCTCTATGTCGACAACTCATGGAGATCAGGTTTGGCGAGACTAAAGGATACCACGGAAGGAAATAGAGCGACAAGAGTGACCCAAGGGAGAACTTGGTGGAATTTCAAGGTGCATGGGGAATGAGACCATAGAAAGAATGGGTCCATGCGTTCATCCATATGTTGGATGAGATGCTGCGGAACTGGTATGTTGCAGTAGAATTGCGATAAGGAACGACGACATGGGATGAGCTCACTATAAACTTCAGTCGGACATTCAGCTTCTCGGATGAAAACCCATTCATCCATAGCACACTACAGGTGAAACATGAGAAGGTGCTTGAGGATGTCCCGATGGAGAAGCCAATGCGATTGCAGTGGACTATGACACTGGATATGTTGTTGGAATGATACAACATGACAAGAGGACTGGACGATGAGGATGATCCATGAGCCACTTATATCCCAGAGTCAAAAGGAAGTCGGAATGTCGAATCACCAGAGATACCTTTCAACAAGTTTCAGCAGCTGACGCTCCTCAAGAAAGTGAACATTGGGTCGGAGGAAAACCCCAAGTTCGCAAGCATAGGAGACTATTGGGATGATGCGACCATCACAAAAGTCACAGATCTATTACACAAATTTCATGACCTATTCCCAACAAAATTTTTGGAAATGAAAGGCATTTCCGGGGAACTAGGCGAGATGAAGATCCCACTAAATACTAATGCGAAGCCAGTGAAGCAGCGACCATATCGGCTGAATCCTAGATACAAGGAGCGAGTGAAAGATGAACTAGAGAGAGTGTTGGAAGCGGGCATCATAGAATCGGTGGAAGAATATGAATGGATCATCCTGATGGTATTCCAAGATAAGAAAACCGACAAAGTCAGGATTTGCGTCAACCTAAGAAAATTGAATGATGCATGTTTGCATGATCCATTCCCGACACCATTCAAGGACAAAGTTTTAGAAGGCGCTGGGGGTCAAGAAATATACTCATTCACATATGGATTCTCAGGATATCATCAAATAAAGATTGTGAAAGAAGATAGACACAAGACAACCTTTGTAACAGAATGGGGTTGCTTTCAATGTACAGTAATGCCATTCGGTCTCAAAAATTCCCCGGCAATATTTTCACGATTAGTCGTCTCCGCATTCAAGGACTTCATTCAGTACAAGTTCCTTGCAGTATACATGGATGATTGGACAGTGTATGGACTAGTAAAGGATCATGTCGCAAACCTAATATTGATGTTGGAGAGATGTAGGAAGCATCAGATTTTGTTGAACTTGAAGAAATGCATCTTGTGCGCCCCATTCGACATCCTATTAGGACACATCGTATGCAAGGAGGGGATGCTGGTGGACCAAGTGAAGATTGCAATTATTGTCGACTTACCAGCTTCGATGATAGTAAAGCAGTTAAGAGTGACGTTAGGGAGAACGAGGTATTATAGGAAGTTTATCAGAGGGTATGCGGTGATCACAACACCCATGGAGCAATTGTTGAAGAAGGATGCAAAGTTTGAATCGAATGAAGCAATCCAAAAAAACCTCGATATATTAAAATCAAAGATGGTCGTAGCACCGATAATAGCCTTTACTGATTGGACGAAGGAATTCCATGTTCATGTGGATGCGTCATCATTCGCATTAGGGGTAGTATTGGCTCAACCAAGAAAAAGGGCGATTGATCATCCAATTGCATTCGCCAGTAGGAAGCTGTTCACCACGGAGAGGAACTACACGATGACAGAAAGGGAAGGGCTAGAAATGGTCTATGCATTACAGAAATTCTGCCACTACCTACTTGGAGGCCATTTCAAGATGTTTACTGACCATTCGGCACTAAAATACGTAGTCAACAAGCCTGTGTTGGGGGGGGAAATGTGTTGATGCCTGCTATTATTTCAAGAATTTGACTTTGATATTATTGTGAAACCTGGACGAATGAATGCAGGGCCTGATGACATGTCCCGAATCGAGTCAGGAGAGGAACCCATAAGAATTGACGAGGGATTACCAAACACACAACTATTTCGAATTGGGATGGTTGATGACCGCTACAAACAGATCATCCAATTCTTGACTATGGGAGGCGCGCTAGAAGGATTCACTACCAACCAGAAAAAGAAGTTATTGGTGCAGGCTGCTGAATTTCAGCTGATTGCAGGACTATTGAAATATTGTAACTTCAAAGAATATTATATTTGTACCTTATTATTTCGGAGATGTTTCATTCCTCCATGAAGATCTTATTGTATATCTGGAGATGTTTATTCCTCCGTCGGAATGTGGTAACTTGGGTTATTAGACTTCCCTAGTGGGGGTCGGCCCTGTATGTGTTATGTGGGTCAAAGGGTTGTTAGAACGCCCTAGTGGGGTTGGCCAAGTCAGTTGTATTGGGGTGTTTAACCTAGTGGTAAATTTGGGGCCAACCTGTTTAATATAAAGTACAATTCAGAGATGTGTATAAATAGAGGAGGTGTGTTGCTCATTATACACACTTCCCTCACTTGAAATGTAGCACACTTGTGAGAGAGAGGTCTGCTATGGAGGAGGAGGGGATCATGTCTTTGGTTTGCATCTTTGTATATTGCTAGTCATCTATATTGAGGAAGCTTTGCTGGATTTTCTACCCCATGAGGGTTTTCCAGGATAAATCTGTGTCTCTTGTATTTATGCTGTGCTTGTTGTTTCTTCAGTGATCCTGTATATGCTATTATTGTGAAATGGAATGTAATGATGATATTTTCTGTCTTATCATATTGAATCTTAACATGGTATCAGAGCTAACCTGAAGGAAGGCAATGTATGGCACTTACGACACTTGCTTCACTTGCGACAATTTGAAGGTTTGGGTTTTATATAGCAAAAATCAGTCATCGTGGAACTTTCGCTATAAATACAGTTTTGCAAATTTTTAGAATCTGAAACCTTTACAAGTTGTAGATAACATCCCTAGGTATCTTGTTTCCAAAGGACACCCTCAGATTCGTTTTACTTTGTAAGTTATGATCAGTACAAGTTGGGGTTTCTGCCTCTTCCAGATCGCAGTCAAAATCACGTGACCTAGGAAAAAAGGTCATAACTTGGGATAGGAAGATCCAAATGAAATTTCGTAAAAAGTGACAGGTAGTACACAGACTATACTATCTAAAAAAACGTTTTTAGAGGCCTAAGTTGAACCAGTGACACGTGGAACGCCGTACAAGTTTGATCTCCTGTTTTATTCCATAAACAGGTCACGTTGCGACACTTGGCATAACTCTCTCTTAGAAAATCCAATTGAGGTCAAACCTATCGGGATGGAAATATGACAGGTCAGTCTACCACATGAAATTTTTTTAGAC
Organism: Larix kaempferi; assembly: GCA_027924585.1. Lineage (NCBI taxonomy): Eukaryota > Viridiplantae > Streptophyta > Pinopsida > Pinales > Pinaceae > Larix > Larix kaempferi. The sequence goes on from BSBM01000278.1 coordinate 28,975,337, forward strand.
CCTGTGGACCAAAAAGTTTGGAGTTACAGCAGAAACAATCAGGTACATATTTATGTCAAAACAAAATTATTTTTGGAGCACCTTCATTCATGGCTTCCGGAATTTAGGGTTTTGGAGAAAGTTACAATTTTTGGAATCAGATTCCACGGATGAATGCTACTACGGAAAATCAAAATTTAGAGACCAAGATCGAATTTTTTGGTTGGGTAGAAGATCGGGCTTGATCAAACCCCAGTTCGGGATTTTGATCAGAAAGATGGAAAATTAGGGCTTCAGGAAAAGTTGGAATTTTTGAAGTCTGTGACTACGGCTGGTAGCTCCTCAGAAAAATAAGAGTTTAGAGCCTTGGATCGAACTTTTTTATTGGGCAGAAGGGTGGGCTTCATCAAACCCTAGTTTGGGATCCTGTCCAGAAGATCCAGAAGTTTCGAAGGAAATTTTGAGGGGTCAAATTTTGGAGATTTCAAAATTGAAGTATGCAAGTTTGATCGGCTCAGCAAGACACATCCTTCCATCCATTTAGAACTGTGAAAGTCAAAGATTGAATTTTTAGGGTTTCTCTAAGTAACCCTAATTAGGCTCTAGATCAAGTTTCAGGGGGATTTGAGGCTAAGGCCTTACATAAGAAGACTACAAGAAGTCTCGACAGGTATGACTTAAGGAGGTACAGGTATGTCTTGAAATCTGATTCTTGATTAAGTTCATAATATGTTTGTCTTCATATTATTTATTAGTACAATCTTGATTAATGTTAGTTTTGTCTTATCATCCTAATGAAAGTATGAATACATGTGAATGATAGAAGACATTCATTGATTAGGGTTATATGATTGTACTAATGCACTATGGTGTTGTATGAGGTCGATGTTGTCTGCTAACAAGATACAGGTACATCACGAAAGACAAATCAAGACAACATGAAGACAAAGACTCCTCGATAATCTTTGATCACATAGAAGTTCTACTTACGAGGTATGTATGACTTTGTTCTATTATGCTTAACCCATGAGATATGCAGGTTCCAGCACATGATCTCTAAATCATTGAAGAGAAAAAAGAAGATATTGATTAGGTATGTTAGACATAACTAAGCAGGTATACTAATCCAAGTATATTTTCCTATATCAAGTTAGAATCTTACCTTGTGTTAAGATCCCTTATATAAGCATACTTGGTATGATTGGTTATGCTTATTCATAAAGTTAGTAATCAAGGGTTTATGAATATTATGTCTCTTATCCTGATTGATGATTTAACTAACTAGATCAAACAAGAATATGCATGAGTAAAAGAAGACTTCCCTGAAACCTTGAATACTAATGTTTATCATCTATGATCATGGCTATACATATTCAAGATTATAATATACTAATGAATGTATGTTTGTGTATGAGATAATGAGGATGACACTAGTGCACACTTGACAGTGGTACAAAATGAATAGAAGTTCAAAAGACATATAGAAGATCAAGCGGGAGGCAACCACACAAACATAAAAGATAAGTATTTGAGTTGTTATTTGAAATAGAAAATGATATTGCTTGTAATAGGTTGTATGCATATTTGTATTCCTAGAATATATCATGCTAAGTGTAAGCATTCATATATCTTTGAACAGTATACTACTAATATGTATATGATTGGTAAGTTGGACAAACATTCCATTGTTGCTTGTCTAGAATGAAACCTCTTTGCTGACATGCTGAGAGCTGTGCACACTCTCGATAGTATGTTATGGTAGAGATGGAAGGAATCTAGATAGCCACTGTATGCATATAGGATATGGAAAAGTGTTGTCCCAAAGTATTGGTCAAGATAGTTGCATAACTATGAAAATGATATTTGTATGCATAATAGGTTATCATGATTTCATGATTATAAAGTATTACTAATCATGTACTTAATTTTGATTTGTAGGAAAGATCATGAAGAATGATGAACACTGAACAAGTGATGGATGTTCAACAAAAGATTTACAAATCAAAACATAATATAGAAGGCTCATGGCTAGAAGATTCTCTTAGAAAGAGGAAGAGAATCATGATGAGATGTTTGCTCCAAGTGGCTAGATAAGACCATTCTATTAATGGTGTACCTAAAGAAGAAGTGTGAATTAGGTTCTGTATGGGTACCCAGGATCAACAGTCAATTGATGAGCTTAATGATCACCATGGGTGATGTGGATCTCAACCTTTGCTACAAGGTTGAATATGGTTTCTATACACAAATGACATGGAGGCAAGAAGGAAATCATCACAGAGTTCGAATGATATTGAGGCTCATATCAGTAGACCCATTTGACGAGAGATGGCACAAATAGATATGTAGAAGATCACTCAATACAGAGTGTGAATGATGTTCAGTCACAAAGGGAGAATTGACAGTTTCTTGATAAGCTTGGGCTTTACCAAAAGTAAAGCTAATCCGTTATGAATCATGAACCTATCATACTATTACTGTATGAGGATGATCTATTTTTACAAACAATTCATGAAAATGAAAGATCCCAGATTGATGCATTACTTCCTAGGTTTGGAAGTATGGCAAGGCTCAGAAGGAATCTTTGTCAACCAGGGAAAGTATGTCGAGAAATATTAAAAGGAATTGATGTGTTGGAATGGTCACTCTCATGGATTTCAACTTGAAGTTGTTAGCGGATGACTCATCAGAGTTAATGGATATAACTCTGTACAGACAAATTATTGGGTCATTGATGTATCTAACGAATACTAGGTCAGATATATGCTTTGCTGTGAACACCTTGAGTCAGTATCTAGTGGAAACTAGATGTGTTCACCTGTTAGTTGCAAAGTATGTGATGAGGTACCTAAAGGATACGATAGACTTTGATCTATGCTATCTCGGAGATCATGACTTCAGATGGATACACAGATGTTGATTGAGTAGAAAGTGTATCAGACAGGAAGAGCACATCGAGAGGATGTTATTGTCTGGGATCAACCATGATCTCGTGGTTTAGCAGGAAGCAGTCTAGTGTGGATCTCAGCACAAGCGGAATATATGGCTGCTTGCTCTGCTAGTTGTGAAGCGGTATGGCTTCAGGATTGTTTGACTTAGAGATAGACCCAACTGTGATCCTATGTGACAAACAGCGTTGTATAAAGATGGCAGAGAATCCAGTGTTCCATAGAGATCTGACATTTCTATATACAAGATATGGTGCAGAAAGGAACTATAAAGTTTGAATTTGTAACAAGTTACCGATGTACTAACTAAACCTCTACCTCAAGTAAAGTTTGAGTATTTATGAGACAAGATTGGTGTAGTTCAGTAGGACCCTCCTCGAAAGGGGGAGTGATGTGGTCACTTATGATGAGATTGCCCTCATCGACAGCCAGTTCGATGATGAGGATACCTGTATGTACTTGTACTATTGATGTACTAACGCTATTTGTATTGATGAGGATACATATGGCGATTGGATCATCCCTGGACTTCAGTCCTAGAGTGAGCCGTAGACATATGTCTCCGAGAATGAAGTCCTTAGTGGACAAGTGGGGATTGTATCATCCCCGGACTTCGGTCCCTTGAATTGATCCGTAGATGTATGGTCTTCGAGAATGAAGTCCTTGATGGACATGTGGGGATTAAGTCATCCTTGGACATAGTCCTAAATGTACGGTGGGGTTAAGTCATCCTTGGACATATTCCTAAATGTACCATGGGGATTAAGTCATCCTTGGACATAGTCCTAAATGTATGGTGGGGATTAGGTCATCCTTGGACATAGTCCTAAAGGTAGGGTGGGGATTAAATCATCCTTGGGCATAGTCCTAAATGAATGGTGTGGTTTAAGTCATCCTTGGACATAGTCCTAAATGTACGGTGGGGATTAAGTCATCCTTGGACATAGTCCTAAATGTACGGTGGGGATTAAGTCATCCTTGGACATAGTCCTAAATGTACGGTGGGGATTAAGTCATCCTTGGACATAGTCCTAAATGAATGGTGTGGATTAAATCATCCTTGGACATAGTCCTAAATGAATGGTGTGGATTAAATCATCCTTGGCCATAGTCCTAAATGAATGGTGTGGATTAAATTATCCTTGGACATAGTCCTAAATGAATGGTGTGGATTAATCATCCTTAGACCGTAAATCCCGTAATTCCGAAAGGAAGGATTGTCTTAAAAGAGATTGAGAATGGATTAATCATCCTTAGACCGTAAATCCCATAATTCCGAAAGGAAGGATTGTCTTAAAAGAGATTGAGTATGGATTAATCATCCTTAGACCGTAAATCCCATAATTTCGAAAGGAAGGATTGTCTTAACAGAGATTGAGTATGGATTAATCATCCTTAGACCGTAAATCTTGTAATTCCAAAAGGAAGGATAGTCTTAAACATGATTATGATGAGATTGATCCTGTAATTCCGAAAGGAAGGATCATGTGTTTTGCAGAGTATGATGCTATTGTGTATACTTGACTGATGAAGATACTTGTATTGATGAGGATACTTATATTGATAATATGTATACTTGTATTGATGAGGATACTTGTATTGATGATATGTATACTTGTATTGACGAGGATACTTGTATTGATGATGTGTATACTTGTATTAGTGTGGATACTAATATTGATGATCTAGATGACGATGCTGCCGATCATGATGGTCTAGATGACGATGCTGATGATTGTGAGGATCCAGATGTTGATGTTGCTGTAGCTGTTCGAGTGCTGCAGAAGATAAAGACTCAGTACTGAAGATGTTGATGTTCTAGTATTGAATATGTTCCAGTAATTGCTTGAGTTACTGATGATGTTGAGAAAGCTTCCAATGATTTATAGATGTATCATGTATGATGTTTATGACTCCTTGCTCATGCAAATGATGTTATAATATCCTTCTCGTTAAGGGGGAGTGTTGAAATATTGTAACTTCAAAGAATATTATATTTGTACCTTATTATTCCGGAGATGTTTCATTCCTCCGTGAAGATCTTATTGTATATCCGGAGATGTTTATTCCTCCATCGGAATGTGGTAACTTGGGTTATTAGACTTCTCTAGTGGGGGTCGGCCCTGTATGTGTTATGTGGGTCAAAGGGTTGTTAGACCACCCTAGTGGGGTTGGCCTAGTCAGTTGTAGTGGGGTGTTTAACCCAGTGGTAAAGTTGGGGCCGACCTAGTTAATATAAAGTACAAGTCGAAGATGTGTATAAATAGAGGAGGTGTATTCCTCATTATACACACACTTCCCTCACTTGAAATGTAGCGCACTTGTGAGAGAGAGGTCTGCTATGGAGGAGGAGGAGATCATGTATTTGGTTTGTATCTTTGTATATTGTTGGTCATCTATATTGAGGAAGCTTTGCTGGGTTTTCTACCCCATGAGGGTTTGCCAGGATAAATCTGTGTCTCTTGTATTTATGCTATGCTTGTTGTTTCTTCAGTGATCATGTATATGCTATTATTCAGAAATGGAATGTAATGCTGATATTTTCTGTCTTAGCATATTGAATCTTAACAAGGACAACTTTACAAAATGGGGCCAGATGAGATACTTCGTCGATACGTTCTTCCGCATGAGCAGGAGAGGATACTAGCGGAAGCTCACAATGGGATCACAGGAGGAAACTATGGAGGACGTGCCACTGCTAGGAAGATACTTAGAGCTAGATTATGGTGGCTGACAATGCATGGAAATGCTACAGTCTATGCTAGTAGCTGCGATGTGTGCCAAAGAAAAGGAAAACTATCGCGAAGGGACGAAATGCCACTAGTACGCCAGTTGACGCTATAAGATTTCGACAAATGGGTGGTTGACTTTGTAGGACAGATCAACCCACTAGGAAAAAGGACGAGGTCATGATATATAATCAACGTGACTAATTACTTGACATGCTGGGCTGAAGCCGCACTGGTAAAATACTGCACAGTGGTGACAGTAGCGAGATTCCACTTCGACAATGTGGTTACAAGGTTTGGGTGTCCAAATATACTGATGAGCGACTAGGGTACTCACATCGTCAACCAAACGATGAAGGCAATGACGGAATAATTCCATTCAACGTCGCAAGAGTACCCCGTATCATCCACATGCGAATGGTGCAGTAGAAGCATTTAACAAGGTATTGGAGCATGCGCTAACAAAAGTATGCAATATAGATCATGACGACTAGGACTTGAATATTTCGACAATATTGTGGGCATACAGGACAACTTGTAAACGTTTGACAGGACATACACCATTCAAGTTAGTCTATGGAAAAGACGGTGATTCCAATGGAATACATTGTCCCCAGTCTTTGCATTGCAACAGTCACATAAATGAGTGACGATGGAGCAATTGAGGAACGGTTGGCGGAGCTAGTATAGGGTGACGAGGACAGGTTTATTGCAGGATTCCAGCAACAGGTAGAAAAGGATCACTAGAAGGATTGGCACGATTGACATGTCAAAGCAAAGCACTTTCAATGTGGATATATGGTACTGCATTGGTTGGGCCCTTATATCATAAATTTTATCACTGATGGAGGTGCAATACAGTTAAAAAATTTAGATGGCTCACTCTTGACAAATCTAGTGAATGGAGGTCGACTGAATCCCTATCACCATAGTTAAGTGCATGGCGACTGAAACAAGGGTTACAAAAAAAAAAGTAAGCGACAGAAGTTGAGAAGAAGAAGTAAGTGACGAAAGTTGAAGTTTGTAGGTGGTTAGCACGTGGCATTCAAATCAAACCATAATGATAGCATGTAAGCATTAATCGACGGTGACAGAGGAGTATGATGACACACTTAATGGCGGAATGTGGAAAATCTAGGAAAGATTTGACAAATGGCTCAATAATAATTCCTCAAAGATGACATGAAGGATAGGAACCGAGCTAGTTGGGTTATAAATATCCAAGCAGATGGAGAGATATCATAATGAAGAGTTATTGAGCCAAATGTGCGACTCTGAATGTCATAAAGTCAAGCAGTAAGGATAGAAGGGAAAGGCAGTTGCAGAGTAAAGAAGTGGGGTTGTGATGGTGTATTTCATTTCTAGCGGAAGCACTCAAGGTACGCTAAGGGAAAGAACGATGAGTGTTCATGAATAACCGGCGGATGAAGTTGTGTAGACATTTTGGAGGAATAGAGATGAAGTCTCACCCGAGATGTCTAAGCGAATTGCAATAGTTAAAAGAACCGTGGTACCTCCGACCACAAAAGAACTAAGGGAAAAGGCAAGTTGGCTTCAGTGAACGATAATCAAATGTGCAAAACAGATGTGCTAGAGTGTTCATCCTATTTCAGAATTTGGTGACGTCGATGAACTTTTCTCTAGGAAAAAGCAAGCACGAAGCGCAACAGCGGGCGCAGAAGGGATAGATGAAGAAGGTTTCAAGAGATTGGAGGATGAGTTCGAGAAGTACACAACAATGAACTAGAGCAGTACCAGAGGTGTCTAGCTGAGGTGGTTCAAGGGAGAGCCACAAGTTTTTGTTGGGGGCCTGTTGGCATGAGGTTAGAGTGCATAAAGTGCGGAAGCCAACAACGACAAAATGGTCATAAGCGGAGGAAAGGACCATTCACGAAGGAAAAGAACCTGACGAAAGTGCAATTTTTGGTCAAAGTTAGTTAGATTTGGTCATGTGGACCATTTTGTAACCGTATTAGTTGTCTATAAATAGATCCACATTTGTAAGCCTAAGGGCATATTTTTGGCATCGATTGATAGCATCGAAGAACAGAGTGATTATGTATTTTCCTCTTTCGGCAAGTTTTGTCCTATATGTGAATTCGTGTTAAGTCACAGATTTTGAGATGAGTTAATGCATGAAGATGTTCGATTATGTTTCTATTTTTTTTGTTGTGTTGTGAATGGTGAATATTCTCTAAATGGTGCGATGTGTTTAATATTTTGTTTGTTTTTTGATTAATATGTATTATGCGAATGTCGCTTATATGGTGTTGATGCGGATGCTAAGTTAATGTACTAAGTGTTAATATAATGTTAAGGTAGATCTATCATTTCTCTAGCGACTAGGTAAGGGTTAATGCATGTTCTCTCCATACTGTGGAAACTTGGTTCCTGCATCCCCCTTGATCATCTCAGGTGATACCTCACTCGCTTCGCGGGTGTTGCTGGAAGGGATAATACCTTTCCGGGTCGATGCTCAAGGGTGTTTGGTTGGTGTTTGTTGACAACAGTGCAAAGTGAACCCCTGTCAACAGAACTATGTCAACAAACCCCCCAAACAAGGGATGAATTCCACCCTGATGACCAATTATTTTTTCACCATTTGCAGCGATTATGGTCATTACACACACCATTGTCCTCTTATGCCCGATTGCCAACAATTAGTGAAATCCAAAGAGAAGACAGTGATGAATCCTCCTCAAGATGTGATCCCCCCCAACCACAAACTATCATGTTACAACAACCCTTTACAAATCAAGGGGTAGTTACATAGCAACAAGACCCTCGCCCCTCCAGCGTTGGCTCTTTCCAAAATATCTACACATTTTTCATAAATCTCTAGACGTTAGCCAAGGGTTATGATGAGCCTTCCACCCCCCAAGTGGAATATGTTCCTATCCCCTTGGGGGACCCTCTACAAATACCTCACCTGAATACTGAATAAATCCATCGGATTTCGAAAGTTCCATTTCGTCGTACCCCAAATAACCCGCACATGAAATCCACCCACAATTACAGTATTGTGGATGACTTGGCCTAATCACTTGCAACCATGTCCACGTTGGAAGTGTTACAGTATTTCGCAACACAGTGAAAGTGTTGGCAATACGGCCAAGGTTGAAGATTGTCATTGATGACAATCAATATGGAAAAGGCTGAAGATACAGGTAACTAGTTGATGACAACATGTTGATGACAGAGTAGTAAGCAAAGTGATGGCAGAGCAACAAGCAGTAGTGTTGAAAATGATGAGGACGATGATGATTTGGGATTTGAATCAAAGAAGCCTACCTTATAGGTACATATGGTGGCTCATCAAGGTTGCATAAATCGAACAGCATCCATATATTGTTGTAACATGGGATTTTAATACACATTTGAGCTCTTTGGAAACATCTGATCCAAGGGTAAGCACATCATTTAGTGCTGCTATTCATCAGGCTCCGCTATAGATTTTTGGTGGACACAAAAATGAGGGTTATGCATTAGATTGGAGAACCTGGAAGGTTTCTTTCTAGTGATTGCAAGGGTTGCATACATCTTTGGGAACCTACATCTGATGGAAAATGGACTATAGACAAAAGTCCTTTCAAGGGCCACACAAACAGTGTTGAGGATCTGCAGTGGAGCCCAACAGAAGCAAATGTCTTTGCTTCCTGTTCTGTTGATAGAAAGAGAGCTATATGGGATACCCGAATTCGGGAATAACTAGCACTCTCAATAAAGGCACATAATGCAGATGTCAATGTTATATTATTGAACCCCTTGGCAAGCTGCATGATATTCTCTGAAAGTGATGACGGAAGCTTCTCCATTTGGTATCTAAGATCATTCAAAACAGATAATGCAGCAAATAATGCAATTGGAATTGTCAAGCTGTCAAATATCAGTGGTAAAAAGCGTAAGTTGCTGTCTAATGTCGTAGAAATTGGATGTAAGGATGATTTGGTCCATTTGATGAATTATGTATGGACTAATATATTTGAGACATCACCTCATGTCATAAATGCTGTCATGGAAATAATTGAGGGAAACCGAGTTCTTGTGAAGAGGCCGAATTCCATTGGGGAGAATCGGCTTACTGATTAAGGAGGGTTGAATTCCCTATGAAAGGGTCGAGTTTCATTCGAGAGGGATTCTGTTGTTGCATTAAGGGAAGAGATCAAGAAACTCGAGAAGCGTTCAAGTTCATATTCCATCTGCGATCCAGAATGCAGTTGCTGCATTCAGTGGTGCCACCTCTGCATCAAGTCTCTTTCATAAAAAAAAATTGTTGCTCAAACATGCGAAGCTACTAAAGCAAACAGAGAGGGGCCGAGCTCTGAAGAAGTCACCCAGTGTGGATCACTACCATTTGATTTCTTACAAAGGACGCAGATCATGTGAGTATTGAAGGTTATTAGAAAGAACCCTGTGAAGAAATCATAGAATTATTCTTTGAAATTGCTAAAAACAAGGAGGATTACAATAAATTATATGATGCATGTTCAAAATCGTAAGCTTGGCATTCATGAGGATAGTCAGAACAGATCAAAGATTTTCGAACGAGAAAGACTCAGCAGCCATTCGATCAGGAGATGGACGACGGTGGTTGATCTGGACATTGGGATATATCCCATATCGACTACAACAATAAACTTGTATGTATTTATAAACACTGGTCCTCCCTAACTGATTCGACGCGGAGTGCAGAGATAGTTGGGAGCTCTGAGTGTTTGGTTCTCCACGAGAAGAACACCATCTTGGAGCTCGGGATGCCTATGTGGCCCTCTATCTTTTGCTGCACGTGGCTTCTTCGCAGTGGACGATGACTAAAGATGATAATGACGCGGCAATAATGTGTTAGAAAACGTGTCACTGAGGTGGACGATAGCATGGCAATAAGAATGGTGATGTGTCTCCAATATGGACATGGTCACAGAAATGAAGGTTCGATGCTATGTGGAGATTTTTAAGTGAAGAGCCGAAGGTTCGATGCTATGTGGAGATTGTTAAGTGAAGAGCCGAAGGTTCAATGCTATGTGGATATTGTTAAGTGAAGAGCTGAATCCCTTAGGTGCCAAAAGAGGGATAATGCAAAGAGCCAAAGCTCTTAGAGCGCTAAAGAAAAATAACCTAGGTTATATACATTAAGTTTGGCTATTAAAATATTAAATATAACTTAGTTTAAAAAATTGTTAGTGGAAAGGGGTGACTCTTCTTGAAAAGACACATTGTTTTATTTTTGAATATGTGAGTAATATAAAAACGCCAAGTCAGTTCAAATGAAGTTGGACTCTTAGTTCTTCTTGAAGACATTCTAATAGAAGCATAAGCAAGAGACCAAGAGAAGTGTATCTGCTAAGTGTGTATTGAAGATCAGAAACAGAAGAAGAGGGTGCATTAAAGATAAAAAGCAGGTGCACTGAAGTTTAGAGGCAGATGCAGAAGAGCAGTAGTCCAAGATATTAATGAAGTAATCTAATTCAAGGGTGGAAGGGTGGAGCAAGGGCAGGTTGGTTCTTGCACGTGGGAATACGTTCTCCCATCAGTTGTAGCTGATAAAACATAGGGTGGCAGGGTGGAGCAAGGGTAGGTTGGTGCCTATAGAAGGGGAGTTGGTGCTTTCCTTGTCAGCCGTATCTGACTAAACAGGGAGTCATAGCTTCCTACCAGTTGGTGCTGGTGAATGAGGGTGCGGGTGCATCCTGATTAGTTGGTGCTAATCAAATTCTATTGTAACATGTAAAAAACATTTTGCAGATTAATAGACATGACTTTGTGGTTTTCCCTTTAGGGTTCCACGATAAAATGCTATGTCCATTTGTGTTTATTGATTATTGAATAACTGATATGTGTGCTTAAAGATTTAATTGGAATTAAAAAGAAAAAGTTGACAATATTGATTCACCCCCCCCCTCTCAGTATTGTTGATATTCCATCAGAAAGGCATTACTCAATTCACTTGGCTTCATCGATGTCATGTCCCAAATTTTGCATTGGGTCACAATGGTCTAAGCCCATTGGCGATATTCATGAGAGTTTGTCAAATTGATGTTAAGGGTCAAAGAATTGCCAAGGAGGAAAATTACTAGTTTCCTAGGTTGGGGGTGGAAGATTTGGATTTGAGATAAGGGGGATAATAAATGATGTTTGAACAGTAGAATGGAATATGTATTTAATAAATCATCTAAGTAAATAAATACAAGAGAAATTCTAGGTGGCAATTGGTTTTGAAGACATATGGAGGATGTGGGACCCACACTAGCTTGATTTTTCAATGCTACATGGCATCTCTCTCTTGCCATTTCGAATCCATGAGAAGGAAAAAATTCTTGGATGAGTTGGTAGGCTCATACACATGGAATTTAGCATCATAGGTCGAATTTGGATGGAATGGTAGCCTCCATGGAAGAGGAAGAGTCAAAATAGAGGTTTGGGGACACTTGGGCTAGATTCCCTAACTCCTATGACAACAATGATGAAGAATCTATGACACCTATGATACAAATCAGACCTGAAGGCTGACATATAGCATATATTATGTGAAAATCCTGACAGTGGATCTAAGAGCTAATTTATACCTCACAATGAAAGAATTTAGGAATAATATTAAGAGTGGTCAATGCAGTAAGATGAGCAACAGAATATTAATACAGTAGAACTCAGATAGAAGCAAAAATACTTCACACACACTAATTAATTAATCACAATATGGACAAATAAATAGTACAATGCATGAGGATTCAAATGCCAAGGTGGAAATTCGAATTAGCCTTCATGGAGTGATCAAAATATCACTGGAGTGTCATCAGAGCACAACTAGAAGTCTATCTCATCATTAGTGGAGTCATCAATGCTCAAGTAACTGTCAACCATCAGTCAAACTAAGTCTAACTGAGTGTGGTAGGTGTAACTGAGTGTAACTGGAACTAATTGAATGAAGGAGGTTCAGTGGAGGGCGCATGAGGAGCTAACTGGAGTTAGAATGAGCAGTCTAGTCACATTGGAGGTCCATCGGAGTGGTAAGGTCAGTTAAGAGTGAGTCAAGCCTAAAATGAAGGAGAGAACTCAGTTAATTGAAGACATTTGGACTGGTAGGTGAAGAAGGGTGCCTTTTTCAATTGGATGGTGAGATGTGGGCGCATCACTGGCTAGGAGGGCTCAATATGAGTGGAAATAAGCTCCCGAGTGCTGGAAGACTAGGGACTAGGTGTTGGAGGTATCAACCTGATGATTGGGTAGCATGCGGATGCATGCAAGACTGAAAATGAAAAGGATGAAAATGCCGGTAGGACTAGGATGGAGTATAGGAATATCCTAACACCCCCCCTTAATCCATCCTGGGCCTTGGTAACTGAGTACCAAAGGTCACCCAATACAATGAATAATAATAACAGTCAATAAACTTAGAAAATGGGGAAAACCTCATGGGAAAAATACCCCCGCTCAAAATAGATTGTAAGGCACACACAAAAATAAATGCTCCAAACTCAAGCAGGTGTGATGCTTGGTCATATGTCTAGAGGTATATTCTTCTTTGGAAGAAGTGGATCATGCTCAAAAGGCATGTGCTTGTATTTTCTCTTCAGATCGAATGTGATGAGAACAAATCAAAAAGTATGAGGATGATCCTTGAACCTGTGATTCGAATCAGCTGAGGTAGGGTCAAATCTATGAATGTGCAAATAGTCTTTTGTCTTCTCCTTCGAACCATCATGGGTGAGATTATACTAAAAGAACCATCAAATAATAGTAAATGTTTTGAATCCAAATCAGATCCAAGACTTAAAGAATGGTTTCTTAAGATCTTCTTTGAACAATTTGAGGTGAGATCTAAACCATTAAATGCATGAGAAATTTTCCCAAGCAAGTGGCAATGGCCATCAAATATCAGTGTTTGCTTGGAATCCAAATTAGATCCAAGACTTGAATCATGGTTTCTTGAGATCTCCTTTGAACCATTAGAGGTGAGATCAAAACCAATAAGTGCATGAGAAATTATCCCAAGCGAATGGCAATGGCCATTATCTTCAATAACCTTCTGAAAGCATGAAATAATGATCATATAGTGGTACATAAGAGGTGAGTGATCAAGGAGAGCGAATGAATTACCTCCAATGGCTGATTTACCTTCTAAACATTCAATAGATCATGATGCAAACCAACAAACTCTGGTGCAAGAGAGGATTTAGGACCTTTTGCAATTTCTAGAGTGTGAGCTGGCACATAATTCGAAATAGAAGAAATTTGGAGCATGAGTGTAGAATCTGCAAGTTCTTCTTCTTTGTGGCTAACTTCAATATGAGATATGTTTGATACTAATTCATGATCAATGAGATCATCAAGGAGGGCGAATGCATCACTTTGCTTGCTCTCGAAAGGGTTTGGATCAATCCCTTCATTCTGTTTTCCAAATCTATCATCCAGGTGGGTCCATAGCTCTTTTAGAGATTCAACATCAAGGAAGTGGTGTACCATGCATCGAGGCATAGCAAGAAATCATGGCTGCAGTGGCGTAAGGAACAGGTGGATGACAGAAGAAAGCGACCTGTTTGAACGTGTGGTGAAAAGCAGTTGAGAAGCTAGGCCACAACGCCGATGGCGACAGGCAGGCGAAGGAGTGGAAAGGGACAGGCCATGATGCAATTGTAACCATTTGGAGGACTGCGGTTGTCAGAAGAGCGTGTGAGCCATGAGTGGCCCAGCTGGAGCAGGCGGAGCAGGTTGTCGACGACGACAGCTAGGGTGGCAGTTAGCCACGCCAGCTTTCGAAACCTTAGGGTTTCGACCTAATGATTGTAAAGATATGCCTACAGGCATAATCTATAAATAGGCATGATTTTGTATGGAAAAGGGTTGTTGTTGTTGTTGGTTGGGTTGTTGAACTCTTAATTTTGGTTAAGTGTTGATTATTGTAGAATCTTAAGCTTATAAAAGCCATTGTAAAGGCTCTGCAGCTGAGTGCGCAGAGACCCATCTAGGGAAATTTTTAAGGGCGAAATTTCGCCAATTGGCTATTTTCGGGGCATTTTTTTGAAAAATAAATTCGTTTTTTGGTCATTTTTAGTCTCTAATATCGCCTATATTTACATAAAATATGTTTTTTCATCATAATACTTTCCAAAATTCACTAGTTTAAGGATTAAATTGTAGGTTTCATATTTAATATTCGACTACCAATATATATTTATGTTTTTTTTCAATCCAAAATAATTGCCTAGAATACTATACTTAAGTATACTTTTATAATCCTAAAAACATACCTTGGACCTATCTGAGAGAGAGAAGAGAGTCTGCAGCTGAGTGTGCAGACTAAGAACGGTTGTACCCTTCCCATTAAGAGCAATATTAACAACCGTTCTTGTGGACATAGCCTCCATCCGGGGGGTGAACCACGTTAAATTCTGTGTTGTGTCACCAATGTGTGTTTATGATTGTTTAATTGCTTGGTATGAATGTTTAATGCTGGAAACTTCTGTTATGTGATTGCTTTTATATGTATTCGCCGTAGTGAATGGGAATAATATGTTAAGTAATGCATGCACAGAGGAATTATAAGTATTCAACATGTATGAATCTATTTATGGGTCAAGTAGTGAACATTGATTTTAAGCGCAGCGTTGGAGCGCGTAGTAACTTATGTTAGTAAACCATTCACAATTTACTGATAAGAATTTCGACAGAATAAAGGGATAAAGGACATTAAGTAGCATGGTTAGAATTGAACACCTGGCAAGGACACGCAGTCTGGTTGATGCGCCGAGTCATTAAAGTTTGCTGCGAAGTAAGCTCTTGATAGCTTACTGCCGTAACGCAAAGGTATCCTGTATCGCACAGTCATTGGAGGTGCGAGCGTAGTTGCACGCTGAAGTATCCGACACGGAACAAAAAGTTCGCGCAGTTATCTATCCGCGCAACCCGCAAGGCGTTGCGCTGCTTATTAGATTTCCCCCCATCGCATCACCTAGTTGTGGAAACTTGATTCCACAACCACCCCCTCAGCTTCGCCTTGGGTGAGACCTCAGGCTGCGCGCAACCTGTTGCCAAAAGGGCCGGTGAATTGGGGTTTTGTGGGTTGCTTGAACCGCGAAGTACATGGGTCTACACTTGAAAACCTCAAGAAGGTGATCAATAGCCAACACTTTCAATGGTGGTGAAGCGTATATCTTACAGCCTTCCCTGGATTGGGAAGGGAGAGAAGGACACCCCTGAAGGGGAGAGTTACCAGATAAAAAGAGGAGAGTCACACAGGTAGTAAGAGACCGCGTAGACGGAAGTGAACAAGAGAGCGACTTGCACGTGAAGGAAGGGGAAGTATGTCATAAGTGAGGGAAGCCATGAAATCTACGCAAGCAAGGGAGCTCTCAGTAAAAAATACAATAAAATAAATAAAAAAGATTAGGAGAAGAGAGACCACAAGGGGTAGTTGAGGAAAT
Organism: Larix kaempferi; assembly: GCA_027924585.1. Taxonomy (NCBI): domain Eukaryota; kingdom Viridiplantae; phylum Streptophyta; class Pinopsida; order Pinales; family Pinaceae; genus Larix; species Larix kaempferi. Next base: position 28,991,411 of record BSBM01000278.1, read on the forward strand.
CTGAGCGGAAGACACAGTGGGAAGAAGAGACCTTGAAGATGAAGAGATGCCTGTGTGAAAAACAAAGAATATCTGTGTTGTTAAAAAAATAAAAAATACAAATTGAGGAGGGCCCATAAGATTTGGGTTTGTATATTTTTGGAGATTGTAAAACCTGAGTGAGACTAAGCCAAAAGGTTATTTCCATTTTTTTTTTCTAACAACTTAAACCTTCCCAGATAGAACATATAACTTGAAATACTTGTAATTTATCTGTAACTCTAAAGACATGAAGTTTGAAAGATCATGAAAACTTGGGACATTTACATTTACCAGACTAATGGATGAATTTTATTATCACGAGAAGAAGGTACACCTAAACATTGGATTGCTATATTGACAAAAATGTGTTTTGCGCTAGATGAAGGCTATGATAAATTTATGTTTATAATAAATCTTAATTCATGTCCAACGGATAAAATAAATCTTATTGATTGGCATTAGAATAGATGATATGGCCTTGTTTAAAACAGAATAACACTTGCTAAATCTATGCTGCGCATAAAAATTGCAAAAGCATAGCTTATTTTCACATCGTAACGGAGAAATGAAACAAAGTCAATGCTAATATATTGTCACGACAGATTGTGCCTAGAAAGAATCAAAATAAAATCGAGCGAACTAATTAACTGAGAACAGAACGGAAGGTATCTCATCTTTTTATTTAATCCAAAAGTTAAAAAACAACATAAATGAAAGGGTTTGTGTGAGAAATCGAGCGTCAAACATTGAAAACAAATTCACCGATTTACTATTAAGCTTTTCCGAGACACGTTGAACAATCTTCTCCACGAGCTCACCCTCATCGCTGGTTATTTACAACAAAATAAAGAAACGGAGTTAGAAACGTTTACACACGTAATTAACACCATTTGGCTATGCATAAAACTTGTCATATAAGGAGAATTCGCACCCGTTACAGTCCCCTTGAAGATCTAACCCACTTATTTTTGAAACAATTGAAAGAGCCTCCTTCCACTTTTGAATAGTGGCATGCTTGTGTCACAGCCTCTCTTGATGAGTATGAGGGTCATGCATTTTCTTCTCTTCAAGTTTGCACAGGGCTTCAACATACACTCCTTTATCGTGCGCCCGCGAAAGCTCATCCGGATCGACATGGTAAAACACAAGAATAATTGGAGCCTTTGTCTCCAACATTAGAAGGAGGTCATTAAGACAAACTTCTGATTCCCCATATTCAGCTGAGAAAATGGCCACATGAACGGATGTTGTTCTAACAATGAACTTGCAAATTTTAGGGTTGCCCAAAAAGACTCTTAATCCATGTGCAAAAAAGAGGCAATGGTAGAGATGACTTGCAAGGGTTTAATCCATGATGGTTGATAAATACATGGTAAGATTTGTTGTTGGTGCTGGGAGATGCAGTAACAGTGGAGGAGGAAGCGACTCTTTCTGCCAATGGAATGGAATGGGTAAACGCCAACAAAGATGAGAGATTGGGAAGAACAAGGTGCACTCTCTCTTTTTCTCTCACAAATTTCCAAGATAGCAGTTCTCCATTGCTACTGCTATGTTGTTTTAATAAACGATTGTTCCCTTTCTCTTCTTGAAAAAAAACGATTGTTCCCTTTCGTTTCGCAACAAAGTTTCCATGTGCCACGTTGCAAGGTGAAACTCGTAATTCCAATATTTTGCTCACCAATCAAAATTGTTATCCGTTCTTTCATTATTTAATAAAGACTTCTATAAAACACCAAATATGCTTAAATTTAATGTCAACACATCATTGGATCGCAAGCATTATGCATGCGAGTGCGACTTCCAACACAATAAATGAGTTTACATTGAGATACAATAACAAGTCTTCACATCATAAAATATGAGTGGGTACCACATCAGGATATTTTTTATATTTTGGTTGACCAAATGATTGGTCCTTGGTATGGATGGTACCAATGGCAAAAGAAGCTAACGAATTGTTTTAACCCGAAAACAAGATAGTTAGAGATTTTTTTCTCTTTGAAAATGAGATATAAATCATATATTCATAATTTATATGAAGTCTTCATTGACTGGTAAGAACATAAAAGAACTGGTCAAGAGACTATTTGGTGAGAACAATTCAACTCATGTAAAAATATGTTGGTCCCAAATAATTCATTACATAATTGAGAAAGACGCCTCCTTGGAAGATGCCATAGGAATCTCAAAATCATGCATGCTATGAAAGTATTGCAAAATATTGAAGATTGGCATATTGATCAATGATTGGATACCAAACTCCATTGTATGGATTTAATGTTAGTCTTATCAAACATCAAAAGAAATTATGCTAGATATAAACATTGTATATTGGCATGTAGTATTTAACAAATTTCACCTGGTCGTCATGAAGGAGGAAGAAAAGATGGAGTGGTATCATTTTTCCTAGAAAAGGATTCAAATGCATGATCCTTTGGGTATTGCATACAATCATATAAATGTGATAATGATTGCACTTTCATATAAGCATCAAAAGAGTGAAGTTGAATACTTGTATAGGAGAGAACTCACTTAGAATGAGGTTCTAAATAATCTACAACTTAAAGTAGAGGAAAATGAAAGAAAGAAGAAAGAAGAAAGAAGAAGTTCATAAGGCTATGAAAAGAAAGCCCTCATTGGAAAAGAGAGAAAAAAATAAGAAAAAGTAAAAATTGAATCCCTAGAGAACCCTAACGCAGAAGAAGGTAGATGCTAATTCCAAAGTGTTAGCATTTTGTAGCTCAGTGGTACTCTTGCATCCGGTGCCCAGTTGCAGGGTCAAAGGAGAGTTGAAATTTGACGTCCTACCTCAAGAAATTTGTATATGACATTTTAATTTTAACATGGCCTTTACATTTTAATTTTAACATGGCCTTTCATTTGGAATTTAAATCTTAATTTTACCCGTCATAATAATAGTTGTTTTTTTTTAAAATAACATTTATAATAACTATATGAAACATGAACTCTCATGGACCCAAAAAACCATGACCGAGTTAAGTTTACCTAACAAGGGGAGACAACAAGACCATGACAAAAATCAAAATTTCTATATTAGAAATAAGGGAAAATTTTAAGGATCCATAATTAAAAGTGTATAAACGTTGGCAAATCTTACCAAATCTTAAAATGTCAACGGTAAAATATTTGGCGATATTTTTCTAAAAATATTTCAATTTCTAAGGATTTAATATAGTTTATATAATAATTTGGCAAATTTTAGAGTGAAAAAATTTTACCCCATCAAAATTGGGCGAAATCAGCCTTCAAAAAATGCAAATTGGCGAATTTTTTTTGAAACAAAACATGGAAAAATAGCCCATGGGCTATTTTTCTCCACTAAAATTTTCCTATATATATATATATATTTCAAAAAATGCAAATTGGCGAATCTTTTTTTGGAAAAATACATGGAAAAATAGTCCATGGAATAAATTTCTCCACTAAAATTTTCCTTGATATATATGTGTGTGTGTGTGTGTGCGCGCGCGCGCTTAGGATATAAATATTAATGACGTGTAAAAATAAAATTGCACTTCAAAATGATGACATTTAATTTTATGAAGTGGTAGTATTTCGACATGTAAAATGGCAAATGCCAGCTATTTATCCGTCAAATTTCAACACTGGATCTGAGATGATGGTATCTCATTAAATGCCATTAAGTGACTTCATTAAAGTGCATTTATTAAAGTACTTTATGACTTGACTTTATAATTTAAAAGTGAGTTGTACTTTATTAAGTTTATAAAGCGACTTTTAAATTATAAAGTGCACTTTTTTTAATATTTAGGGTAAAAATGTCTTTTCGAAAGTAATAGGTATTTTATATAGTTTCCTTAAAGATTTAAGTGAACTTGAGAGTAGATCTCATCCGTCGATCTTGAGGCCAAGATCGAATCTCAGTCATAGAATACAAAGAAACAAGAGGAGTTATGCTAATGAGGTAATAAAAAGACTACGAGACTTTATTTTCCATACATCCAAGACAGGTGTGCATTCAAAGAGAAGTTGGAGAGTGAGGGGCACGAGTTCCAAGGTTGCTTGGAGAGGACGGTGTGAGAAGCACTCATGAAAGAGAAGTAAGATTGTTTTTTTTTTCTGAGAGAGAAGATCAATCCAAGGTGAGGGGCACGAGTTCCAAGGAAAGAGACTCGGTTTCCTATATAAGGGAACGATTTTCCAGGCAGTGGGGGAAGCACTTTCCAGTCTCATATCTAGAAGATGATGGGATCCTTCACTTGGAAGGACGAGTGTTCATGTATCCGGTGAGTGGGGGACTGTCTCCAACGAGATCGCTAGGCATCTGAGATGGAAGGATATACCGAGTATTGGGTCGTTCTGTGGATGGAGAGTCTGGTGGGAGGTCGGATTTAGTGGCAGTAGTGGTAGTATCCAATGTAGAGGACTCATCCAGCTCAATGAGGAGACCGATTTGGTATGAGATGACGCTTGAGGACGAGAATGAGAGTGAGTGGTACTCTCAGTTCAGTGTTGTCACGCATAGATCTCCATCACGTGATCCAGAGCAGGTGCTACAGGGACCTTTAGGTTTAGAGGGAGCTTCAACAATTGGAGAGAAGAGGTTGGGGATAGATCCTAGCGGAGATGATGCAACGACAATAATTCCCTCGTTAAAAGGGAGTGTTAGCATTTTGTAGCTCGGAGGTACTCTTGCATCTGGTGTCTAAGTGTAGGGGTCTGAGGTGATGTTGTCTCATTAAATGTCATTAAGTGACTTTATTAAAGTGCTTTTATTAAAGTACTTCATGACTTGACTTTATAATTTAAAAGTGAGATGTACTTTATTAAGTTTACAAAGTGATTTTTAAATTATAAAGTGCACTTTTTTTAAGATTTAGGGTAAAAATGTCTTTTCAAAAGTAATGGGTCTTTTATATAGTTTCACTTAAATATTTAAGTGAACTTGAGAATATATCTCATCTATAAATATTGAGGCCAAGATCGAATCTAATCCATAGAAGACGAAGAGACACGAGAAGTTACCCTAATGAGATAATAAAAAGACTATGAGACTTCATTTTTCATCCATCCGAGAGAGACACACATTCCAAGAGTAGTTGGAGAATGAGGGGCCCCAGTTCCAAGGATGCTTAGAGAGGAGGGTGTGAGAAGCACTCAATCAAGAGAAGTAAGTTTGAGTTTTTTTATCAGAGAGAATAGCAATCCAAGGTGAGGGGCACAAGTTCCAAGGGAAGGGGATCCGTTTCCTGTGTAAGGGCATGATTTTCCAAGCAGTGGGGGTGCACTTGTGGAGAGAATCTACACACATTCTTGGGTTATCTGTACAATAGTTGTTGGGTGCATTTTTCAAGGGAGAAAAATGGCACAAATATCGAGGTTGTAACAACTTTCTATGGATAGGCCGTACTACAGGAAATAAGGAATTGTACATCAATTTTGTAACAGCTTTCTATCAGATTTAATATTAAAATACATTGTTATTGAAATTTTCATTTTTTCATGTCAGGGGTGCCTCAAAAGTATGTAGTGTGGGTATGGGTTGGATGCGGAATTAAAATCCGCATCCAACGAGTGCCCAAACTTGAAATTTGGGTAAATTGTTAAGGAGATATGTCAAAAGTATGGTAAGAAAAAGTAGCTTTTATTTTCCCCTCCAATTTGTTTTACAAATTTTACCGTTATGGTTTACATCATCATCCTGAATCCTATTGATTCTTATAAAGTGAATTTTTATGGTACATTTTTTTTTAGGCCCATTTTTTACCTCAAAACTCCCCTAATGTCAATCCATGAAATTCATACAACCATAACACAAGATATACCCTAGGGAAAATCCTCAAAATTATGAGAACAAAAACCCCAACAATTCTTATCAATATAATATAATGGATAACAGAGAATGATTTCTTTTACAACATAGCAGATTGAATTCAGAAGATAAGAGATCACCAAAATTCTTGGTGAAGATATAGAAGCAATAGAGAAGAGAGATCAATCGGATGTGTGCCGAGCACAACAATAATAAGCACGAATAATACCTTGCACAAAGAGAAGCACCTTGCCTTCAATGGAGAAGAGAATTTGCTTCACATTGGATTCAACAATCATGTATATTGTATTTATACATTCATCTCTTCTATTTTTAACTTCTAACTTCGGGATAAAATCGCTCTCAAACTGGATGTATTAATATTGCATGGAGTGGTGCACCCCACTTCTCATGTAGTGCTTCATCTCACTGAGCTGTCACTTAGGATGAACTTGCCTCTTAACTGAAAGCTTTCCCACTTATTTAGGTGGCTAACTTAAGTGTCGACATTCAAGTGTCACAACTGACGTGTCATCTTTTAGTTTAACATTAGTTTCATCATGCAATAACACTTAGTTAACTAGATCTTCTTTGTTGTCACTTAGTTAACTCTCTTTAACTGAAGTGTCGTCTTTTAGTTTAACTAAAGTGAAAATACTTTAGTTAACTAGTCCCTTTTATTTAACACTTAGTTAAGTTAAATCATGTTGATATATTTACTTGAAGTGACCACTGTGATTTATTTAGTTAACTGAGACATATCTTTAACTGATGCTTTAACTGAAACATTGATACTTAACTAAAGATTTATAACTAAATATTTAATAATTCGAGCTCTCTTTAATTAGTTGAAGTGTCTACATGGTAAATTTCAAATTATATTGATCTCTATGCTCTATCTTTTATTTCTTTATCTCTTACTGCATGGTCAATATGTGCTAACTTTAATTATCCATCAAATTACATTATACTAAGAAGAATTATCAAATGTTGTGATTATATTATATTATTCTGGACCAAATGATCATATGCTAAAGTAATTCACTTTGGAGGTGATCAATCTCTAAAGGAGACTTAATAGCAATCTGGTGATCATGGTTAATAATATATCACACAACATTAAATGATTTTAACAAGTAAATCATGACCTTTATATGGAAGTTCCACCTCTATACGAGAGGTCCATCTCATGGATACCTTTATATGGAAGGTTCACATGATAATAATGATTTGATGCACACAAGTCCAGAGTCTTGTCCAACAAGACTTTACAACATCATTACTTTCATCAAGTACCTCTATATGGGAGGAATAACCCTTACACGAAAGGAAATCAAAGTGCTCACCTCTATACAGGAGGATCAATCTTGACTACACAAGATTGGTTTGGCGAATGTCTCTTGTAACAAGATGTTACTCTATGAAAAAGGTGTTATGAAAATTGAATCTGAAGAGTAAGCAACTTCACAGATTGGGAGATGAGTGTTTACCAGAGGAATGTTTGAGAGTATGTCAGAGAAGAGTGAGATAAAATGATAAGGGGATAAGAAAGTGAGACAAATTATGAGCGTGGATTATTGTGAAGCGAAAAAATATTTCGGCATTGTAAGAGGAGAAAGAATGAAACAAGAAGGGAGGAGGTTTTCAATGTCACTGAAGAATGTGACTAAAGCATTGTACCACGGATCAGAGAGGAATATTGTAGGACAAAAGAAGAACATGAAGATTACTAGCTCAGATCAGAGGAAGATCCAGTTGATTCATCTCACGCCAGATGGTGTGACATACCCATGACCCTGTGTGCATCTCCTAAAACTGATGTAAGTACTTATAGCTTATTCACTAGTACAAAATGAGGAATTAATGACTAAAAAATGACTAAAATTCGGCTATAAAATACTATTTTTGAGTCGGCAACTAATAATAGCTAATTTCCACTATCTTATAGCTAGTCGTATTTCACTTAGTCATTAATTGGTTGACTTATTATTCATTGATTTAGTCATTGATATTCACTGATTTAGTCATTGATTCCCACAATTAATGACCAAATATACGACTAAATAAACTACTAGATGATAACATATTAATGACTAAGCTAAATACGACTAAACGTTAGTCGCGCTATAATATACTAGAAACTAGATACTAATAGTCGTATATATGCGGATTTAGTTGTTTTCTTAGTCACTAATTTATGATAGGGTATGGAGGAATCGAACCACCAATCTCCTTCCTATAATTAGGCAGGTGCTCTACCATTGAGCTAGCACCCTTTAAGAAGTTTTTATTGCTTAACAATGATGATATTCAAACAAATTTTGCATCATTCAAGCATACAAAATAATGATTACCAAGTTACTATAGATCCAGAATGGCTTACCTTGTACTAGTCCTTCAAATCTTTCAAGTGCAAATATATTTTTGCACTTAATAAAAGCAGTTGAAGAACTTGAAGGACTTGTACAAGGTTAGCCATTATGGATGTTGATAGTAACTTGGTAATCATTATTTTGTATGCTTGAATGATGCAAAATGCAAAAATCCCATAAATTTATAGGAACGAAAAGCATGCATCCATTGTTAAACTATCTACCGAGTCTTCTAGAGTCATGCCAAGATATATGAATTTGACTGAAAATTCAGAAGTAACTTGAAGATAATGGTGGATGATGCCATGGAAAGGGTAATTTTAGTTTATATATAAGTAAAGGATGAGCAAATAGTGTCCCAAACTCATCTTCCTCCAATGTGGGCCAAGCCACCATCCCCTGTAAAATGAACATAGGTGCATGTTTCTCTTAAGTTCCATGAACATATTACACAACCTTCAGATAGTTTCAATCATATTCGGATGTCCATCTTAACTTCAAAGGACCAAAACTTGAACTAGTAAATTTGAAATATTTAAAATATATGTACAAAAAATCTCCACATCTAATAAACCAATACATAATTTACTTATTGCATGATATTAGAATGGATGGAAATATTGTTAGACAACATTTGGAGAGTTTTTATAAGATTTGGATGTTCATTCCTAGGATGTATATGCCCATCCTAGGAAAAAGTAACCTCTAAAATACTTTTAAAAAATCAGATAGAAATTTTGGAATCAACAAGATAAGATCCCATGTAATTTTATTTAGTCTCCAATGGAGCAACTCATTACCCAAAATGTATATAGAATAGTAAAAAGAAATATACTACTAATTCCATTTCACATCAAGAAGAATGGGCATTAGCTCTAAGTACTCTTAGCCACTAGATAAATTGAAATGAAATGAGATGAAATATTCGCAACAATACCTTCGAGTTTGCTTGCTAAGAAGAAGTATGAATACTTATGTGATCATTTTATTCAAAGGTGACTTAAAAAACCACTAACCTACAATCAAGGCAAGAAAACATGTTCAGATTGATATATAAATAAAATAAAATAAAAGTTAAAGATAGACTATGCCAATCCCACTATCATATATACCTCGAAAGAGAACTAGCAAATCTCCCACAACTGTTCAACTTTGTCCAAAATGCCCACATGGAATGCCACCGTTTCAAAAAAAAAAATTTGAAAACATGAAAGTAATAATTTACTCTACCTGTCTATTGGATGCAAAGTCCCATAGATGTACAACATAATTAGTCAAGATGCAATAAAATTATAAATGGACAAAAAGAAGAAAACAATGTGGTTTAGACCTTCCTTTATATACTCAGATATATATTATGATCATACTTTGTCTCTTAGTAGACAAGTCACTAACGAAACAATTGACATACCTGAGAGAGAGAGAGATAGGTAGTTGTAGGGTAGAGTGAGACAAATTCAAACCTCAAGCTATTAATCAAAACAGTCTAGAAATGAGGATGAACTTTCAATCATATTGTTGCAATAAATGACAGTCTTTGAGGAAAGTCATACATCAAGAAAATAGAAGCTCCTTTCAAATGTGTAGAGGAATCCTTAACCCACACTCTAGCATGTCCATCAGACTGCGACACACTTCCATACATAGTAGCAGCCTCAAGGAGGCTGAAAAGGAGCACAAAAACCTCTATAAAGTCTAAACAGGCTCAACATGTTGTAGCAGGCTGAACAAGAACCACAACAACCCTAGCAAAGGTCATGGTAGGCACCACCAACAACACACTCACAGAAAAGACCTTAGAACAGTTAGCAGACCACATATCGAGTCAAGGCATCCAAAGGAACGGTCATGGTTCAGTCTAACAGACTCAACAAATGTCACAATGCAGCTTAACAGCCCCAAAAAGGTCACAACTTAGTCCAAAGAGCTCACAAAGGTCGAGGCTCTGTCCAAACATCCCACGGAAGTCATGGTTCTATCCAAACAACCCAAAGAGATCATGGTTCTATCCTAGCATAGGTCACTGATCAGTCCAAGACATCCCAAAAGGTCACGGCTCAGTCCAAGGAAACCCACAAGGTCATGACTCAATACTAGCAACCTCAAAGGTCATGGTAGGCACCAACAACAATGTTACACTCATAGAAAATACCTCAGAACAGTCAGCAGACCACATATTGAGTCAAGACATCCCAAGGAACATTCATGGTTCAGTCTAGCAGACTCAGCAAAGGTCACAACCCAACTTAGCAACCAAAAAAAGGTCACGGCTTATTCCAAACAACTAGCATAAGGACCAACAAGGTTCAACACAAGATCAAAGGTCAATGAGAGTGGTCATAACAAAGTGGGAAGAAAACCCTTTCACCCACAAGACCAATGTGTACCATCAAGGTATAGAAATAACCCTTTTACCCACAAGACCAAGGTGGGGAAACAACCCTTTTACCCACAAGACCAAGGGTCAAACTTTTATCTTCTCTCTTAAGGTATATAGTCCATAGTTGTTTCGTACAATTACAATAAGTTTTATCATCACCGTACAAGGAAGGTCCAAACTATGACACACTTCGAGTGACTGCAATACAACATATATAACATAATTTTCATTTCTTTCAACTTAACACTCCCAAAGGTCTCTGTGTTAAAGTTGAAGCATTGAAGGACAATAAATAACAACAGTAGTAATAAATTAATGAACCAGTTAAACTAGCATACATAAAGGAGAAAACAATGTGGTAACATATATAACATAATTTTCATTTCTTTCAACTTAACACTCCCAAAGGTCCATGTGTTAAATTTTAAGCAACCAAGGACAATAAATAACAACAGTAGTAATAAATTAATGAACAAGTTAAACTAGCATATATAAAGGATAAAAAAATGTGGTTTAAACCTTCCTTTATATACTCAGCTATATATTATGATCAGACTTTGTCTCTTAGGAGACAAGTCACTAACGAAACAATGGACATACTTGAGAGAGAAAGAGATAGGTAGCTGTAGGGAGGAGTTGGACAAATACAGACTGCAAGGTATTAATCAAAACAGTCTAGAAATGAGGATGAACTTTCAATCCCATTGTTGCAATAAATGACAGTCTTTTAGGACAGTCATACATCAAGCAAATGAAAGCTCCTTTCAAATGTGCAAAGGCAGCCTTAACCCACACTCTAGCACGTCCATCAGACTGTGGCACACTTCCATACATAGTAGCAGCCTCAAGGAGGCTGAAAAGGAGCACATAACAATAAAGGTAAGTCATCATGACAAAAGGTTCAAGGTAACACACTAGGAGAAGGAGGCACTAGCACAAGGACCAACAAGGTTCAACACAAGGTCAAAGGTCAACACGAGTGGTCATAACAAAGTGGGAAGACAACCCTTTCAGCCACAACACCAAGGTGTACAATCAAGGTGGGGAAACAACCCTTTTACCCACAAGACCAAGGGTCAAACTTTTATCTTCTCTGTCAAGGTATATAGTCCATAGGTGTTCCATACAATAACAATAAGTTTTATCATCACCATATAAGGAAGGTCCAAACTGGATAAATTTTATTCCTGTACATGCAATAAAATTATAAATGGACAAAAAGAAAAAAGAAATTGTTATCATATACAAGTTTATTCAACACTTTGGTAAGAATTTTAGTTGTAAAAAATATCTATGCTATGGTGGATGATGCCATGGAAAGGATAATTTCAGTTTATATAGAAGCAAATGATGAGCAAATGGTGTCCCAAACTCATCTTCCCCATATCTAGAATTTTTTTATTTCCAGTCGCCTTCATTCTATATCTTGTCAAAAAGTCATTCTCTTGATTTCTTGGATTTTCCCTAAGTGAAGCCGAAAGAATAGTATCAAGTGTATGGCCTAGGTGGAAGAAATCAGACTCCAATTTCATAACAGTGCCGCAACAGGTTATAAGTGAAATCATTCTTGTATTTGTTGTTATAATTTATAAAGATCTATCTTTCCAGTCCAAATTATTGTGTTAATATTACGCTCTTTGATCATAAAACCACAATTATTTAATGCAATGTTTTGAACATTTACAATCAATTACTTTTATACTTGTAGCCATATCTTATTGTTCTTTGTCTCTTTCTTGATTGCAGGTATTTAAGAAATCATTTGGACAATAAGATTTAGAAAGTAGAACTTCATCAAACGTTGGACCTTAGATTGATTACTTAATCTTTTAGTTAAATTATATCTTGGCTATAAATCTATGATTGATTTGTTTTCTTTTGGGATTGAGGGTTATCTCTAGGGTATTGCTCTATGATGATTATAACCAAAACCATTAGGGGTCTTTTCCTAGAAATAGTTGTTTGCATATGGAAACCTGAATCCCATTTTAGAACAATGATTAAATATCTTCTTCTTGCTATCATTCCTCTAAATTTTTCTCCACCAAAATGAAACAAATGTATCCCCTTCAACAACTTCTCAATGCATTTTTTATTTTTAATCTTGTAAGCACATACGATCAATCGAAACGGAGGCCACAAAGCTTTCTTTTCCTTTTCCAAAGTGGCCCAAATTTTGTTTACATACGTCTTATGCATAATCTCATGTAACACTACGCTATCAATAATGTACATGGGAAGGATAAATGGTGCCTATGTGCAATCATAGATTCTTAAATATGTCATTTTGTAAGGAACCAATCATCAAGTTTTGAGACATCTTCCAAAGGTTTTTTTGACATGAATTTTGTTGGATTCTTATAAAAACTACATACATCGGAATGATGAACTCTTCGCATATTTTTTTGTAATGAATAACATACTTGTGCTCCCATAATAATTGGCAATAGATATATGTATTGGAGGCTCGCTTGGAATCCATCTCCCTCCCATTTATGGGAAGTAGTTATTAGCACACACTACATCTAATAAATACGAGGACATGTGAAACTTTGATACTTGTCCTACAGCCTTTACAAATGATGCTTGTAAACTAATAGAAACTAGAAAATGTAGCTTCCTATTTGAACATAATACTTGATAAAGTCACATGGTGCATACGTGGAAACCAGCCTTCTTGGTATTGTGTTGAATCATCCTCGCCATATCCTCAACTATTATAAAATAAATTAACACATATTTTATTATTATTAAACATGTAGAGGTTAGATTTTCCTCAAGGATGGAGAAATTTTCAAATGGGGGAGTGTGATAAAAATCAATATATATAAATTAACACTTTAATCATCTATATAAATGGATCATTTTTTATCATTTTAAGAATAATCATAAATGGCTTAATTATGAGTTTATATATTAAAAATATTTATGATTTATTACATAACAATTACATGTGATTTCATGAGTCAAGAGAATTAGTTAGAGATGTTTTAATGTATAAATATCTACAACGTAGTATTATGGTCAAGTTTCTACTTAAAAAGGTCCAAGCTTGTGTATTCATCGTAGTAGAGGAAGGTGTTAGTTTTGAGTTATGTGGATCAATGCTAGTGGAAGTAACAATGACTTGCATTTAGTGATGTAATCTCAAAATATTCAAGCTTACTTTCACTACTATTATTTCATGTTCAATAATAATACAATAGCCTATGCATGTTTCAAGTCTATTAATGAAGTAAGACAACTAATATATAGTCAACAATGTATGAAAACAATTTATAATAGAAGATCAATGAATATTCACTATGAATATCAAGTTGAATCTAAAACCAAGGTAATGTCATCTTGTATAGGTTGATGTGTCTTAAAACAAAATGAAATTTCAAATAACACATATGCAATTTAAAACATTTATGGACTATAGACATATATAATTATGCAAACCATTACTTCGCCGAAATAAATTCATCACAAATCTGTTAAACATGGTTAATACATAAAGTATCTATGTACATTCTTTTTTTTAACAAAAACAGGGGAAATATGTATATATATGAAAAGGCTGTGCAAAGCCATACATTACAAAATATAAAACTGTTTTTTCTGAAACTAAGAGAGGGAAATAGTAGGTTGTGTGTATGTTCATGCCTCTGGAGGCTCTATGTCTTTGCTTCCTGTAATTTCTTGTGATGGCATTGGGATAAACCCTTACATATTGATTGTTAAGCAGTTGACAAAAAAAATTCAGAAAATATGTTTCAAAAAGGAACCTACAAGAGAGTGGGAAGAGTCATCCAAAATTCTTCTGCTGCACTGAGGCCGTGTCCATCATTTCCTGGTTGACTATAGGAACTTCCTGCGCATGGCTTCCTTGGGTTTTGCAAGTTAAAACTGAAAGCTCCTCCTTGAGAGTGTCCACCTTGCCCATGAGTTCAAATAAATTTTGCTCAAGGTCATCGATCCTAGAGTCCTGGCATGATAGCTGAGAGTTGTTATATCTGACTTCAGAGGCCAACTCTTCATTTTGCTTGATGTTGGTGCAGACGGCCTCATACGTTCTGCGCAAATACAACTTGATCTCCTCTGTAGTGCAACTCAAGGTTACTATAGCTGCCTTAACGCCTTCCATTATGCTTCCAGGTTGGGTAGGATAGGGAGAAAGAGCCGAGCAAACACCGGGGAGCAGTAGGGAGTCAAACGCAGGTTCGTGAGCAAAGAGCCGACTGAACGCAGAGGTGAATGAATGGGGAGGACTTGTCATTTCGTAGGGGGGGATATGAAATGGGGGGAGAGGAGTAGTGACCGGCTCAAGCGAGCTGACAACAATTAAGAGAGCCATGTGAATGGCATATCGGGGGGTACGTGTTTTCAGCTGGAGGGGGGCGTGACCGATTCGAAGAGTTAGAGGGAGGGCGTGTCCAAGCCTGAAATTTAGAGGAAGGTCAAAATATGAAACACTAATGTGACTTTGCATGGGTGTGTTTCTAGGGGATGGATAAAAACCCGAGAGTGCCATTGTTGTAGTTTATTTGGCCAATTTTCATGGATGTTCCTTCATTTTCCGCTGCATTCGCTAAGGAGTTATTCTCTCTTAGAATATGGAAATAATGGGTGTCTTTGGGAAGAGATAGAGAGCGAATTCTTCTTTGGATTATATGGTTCTTGGATCCTTTTGTTTTGGCCCCGAACTTCATTGTTTGTATGACATGCCTTAAGTCTCCATAGACCTTCAAATTCCCAATGTTGAGTGAAGAAGCAATTTCCAGAGAGTGATAAAGAGCGAGCCATTCGGCTTCATTGTTTGTTCTGATTCCTAGTCCCCATGAGAAGACTACAACTTTATTTCCACCGGGGTCAAAGATGATCCCCCCCGCACCTGCCTCCCCGACTATGTACATTCTTAAGTACCCCATGTTTAGAACATGTAGGTGTTTAGTTGTGACATATAGACCCTTATTTTATGCTTGAAGATATGATTAAGTTGTATATATGCACTCATGGTCTAAATATATGGTTTAATGATAAGTCCTTAATTTCTAGAGCTATGAGCTAATTCTTTTCCAATTGTAAAATATGAATTTATTTTCCAACTTCTGAGAAATTGCAATTTGAGATCACATTATATTCATCAAGGATATGGATTTATGTGATTGGTAATAAAGAGTAATGGCTTTAAATTTAAGTTCTATTAGATAATAATGATTGGTTAAAAAGCTTTAAATAAGAAATATTTGTCACTGTATTTATAGTGATAGAAACTTGTATTATATCAATTCAACATGAGAGTATTATCATGTTTTAGCATATATCTCATACCACAAGGTGCATATTTATGAGATAAGCTTATAACTATCTAGATTTTATGTTAACTAATATAAAAAGTGATATTTAATTATGTATAGTTGTGATATAATATGAAAAATAAAGTTACAGATTTCATAGAGATCAATTAAACTATAACATTGTTTGATCTTATACTAACTTATCAATGTTTCTTGATCTATGATTTTCATGATGATGTTTGAGAAAAAAATATAAGAGATTGAATATTTTTAATATATATATATATATATATATATATATATATATATATATATATAAAACTAAATTTTTTATGCAATGGAATGTAGACATTATCAATTCAAGGATGGTAGAATGTCATAAAACAAATTAAAAATTTTAAAAATACATTGTGTATACCACCCTGCTTCATTTTTCCTTCTCATTCTTATCCATGTTTGCTCTTTATCTCCTTTTTGTGTTTCTCTTATTGTATTTTTCTAATTAATTTATATTCATAAAAAAAATGTTTTATTATATTTCTCTAATTTTGAATCATGGATGATGACTTTTTAACTATTATTCAGTTTTTTATGTTTACTTTTTCATTTTTAATTCCTATTACTTTTTTCATAATTATTTATCACTTAAATTATTTAAATTTACTTTTCTTTTATTTTTCTATTGACTTTTTTCCAAAGGATCAACCTTGCTTTCCTTTCATTACACAAAATTAACAACACCTTACTTTATTCAAGTTAGTATCTAGTCTTTACTAATTGGATATTCTAAACTCTAAGACACTGAAATTCAAAAACATATATCATAATAAATAAAATTTATAATTTCATTTTCATTTTTATATTTATTTAAACTTAATAAACTCAAATTATAATAAATTTAAAATAATAAAACCTAAGTCGCACTTTCTTACCACGTTCTTTCTTGTTTTCTCAATCACTTTCAAGTTTCACCCCTTCATCTTTTCAAGTTATTGGCTTCACCATATACACTCCTACAGAATCAACTAACCATCCACTTGACCCAAAAACACCTACAATCTTCCCTTTCCCTTCCACTTCCGTATCAAAGTAAGGTCCTCCTCTTTGATGGTCCAAGTGTCCTTTGATTTGTATGAAACGTCAAAGAAGTGACCACCTCTTGTGGTCCGTATCTTCCAATATATCCACTGATTTTGGTTACAATCTCATCTGGGTAGTTCAGAATGTACTGCATGCAAGTACAGATCAACAAAACCACCAAAATAATATAAATTATTTTCCGTCTTTCCTTTCATTGCTTATAGGTTTAACATATCAATACATCTAAGTTGGAGCCTTATCTAATTGAGAAAGCTGCGACCTACCTCTGTTCGAGCGCCGCCTTTACCTCCACCTTCTCCACCATGGAGAAGGCCCGGGAAATATTTATCTTTCACGCTTTCATCCCCTTCCAGGCCATAAGTCAGTTGAACTGAAGCTAACATATTACCATTACGTGTTGATGTCATGGTAATCCGTCTGATCCCTGAATATGTGCCATCAGTCTAATAACTTCCACCAAAGCCACCGTATGGTTGAGAGCGATAAAGTTCCTGTTGTAAAGAAAACGTTGAATAAATTCAAAGAAAGAGGAACGGGACAAAAGAGAGAACTCGATAGTTCTTGAATCATTTCCAATGACAAAATATATTGAATCATTTCCAATGACAAAATCTATTTAGTGACAATGTATACACATAACGTCAAATCCAAATCGAAGAAATTGAGATCGACAAAAAAGAATAAACAAGATTTCAATTTAATACGAAAATTCAGAGAAACGACTTTTTCTAGGCAATCAATATAGCATCCATTTTAAAACCAAATTAAGAAATGGTCGAACGTGATCATTTGACCCAGAAACTTTGGGTTTTGTATATTTATTTAACTTATCAAATTTGTTTTTTTTTGAGGATTATGGTTACTCTTTACTTTTAATATTTGGATTAATTTTGGTTTATCCAAGGAATTATTTGGTTTGCTTTATAATTTTATTCTTATGACAATTATTAAATTAGGAAAGTTTGAAGGAATTATTTGGTCTGTTTTATAATTTTATTCTTATGTTAAAAAAAATGGCTACTAAATTAAGAAAATTTACATTGTAACCAAGATTTTGAAATTGAAATCTTATGTAAATATAGGAGAAAATAACAATTCATTTCATCTCAAAATTTTAAGAATTATACAACTCTATGTTTCACTATTCTCTTAAATCTTAAAACTTAAAATTTAAATCTTAAATATAATAATAATTTTAATATTATTCAATATTTTGCAAAATAACATTATTTTTTTTCAATTCTCCCATAAATTCCATAAATCAATCTCACAATCTTAATCGTTAAATTCCATAAATAACTCTGGCAATCTTAGTAATAATTTAATCGTTTTTCACTCACCTGATCTCTGAACGTTCTCGGTTTCAGCGTATAATGCACTCCGATTGAATTCAGTAAACCTCCGCTTGACCCAAAGATGCCCACAATCTTCCATCCCTCTTCTGTCTCAAAATGAGTTCCCTGTTCCTGTCCGCATGGTCCAAGTTTCCTTAGATTCGTATAAAACGTCAAAGATTTGATCACATCACAAGACTGGTAACTTCCAAAATAACCATTGATTTTGGTTACGATCTCTTCTCGGTAGTTCAAATTGTACTGCATGCATTACGTCAACGAAACCATCAAATCAATAAAATAACTTATTTTCTCATACATGAGAGTGCTTATAATATAGAATACATCTCAACTTGGAGCTTGATCTAATTGAGCATGCTGCGACTTACCTGTAATGGAGCGCCGTCTGCGGCTCCATGGCGAAGGCCAAAGAAAAATATATCCTTCACGCTCTCATCGCCGTCGAGACCATAAGTCAGTTGAACTGAAGTTAACAAATCATGTTTTGATGTCATGGTAATCCGTCTGATCCCTGAATATGTCCCATCATTCCATTCAAGTCCCCCCGGGCAGCCGTATATTTGAGAGCAATGAAACCACTGTTATAATGAAAACGTTGAATTTTATTAAATAACAAAACGAAATTCAAAGAAAGAAGTCTCAGAACGCAGAAGTGAGGCGAGAGGCCACGAAATCTAGGCAAGCAAGGGGAAGACAGGAAATCTGAGCAGAAGAAAGTAGGAAGAAGAGATGTTGAAGATGAAGAGAGGCCCTCTATGAACAAAAAAGGGATCTCTGTGTCTGCAAAAATAAATAAAAATACTTAAGGGCTCATAAGATTTGGCTTTGGATATTTATGGAGAATGTAAAACCTGCCTGAGACTCAGACCTAGACCATGAGGTTATTTGCAGTTTTATTTTAACAATTTAAAGCTTCTAAGCATAGAACTTATAACTTGTAATTAAACTTGTAACTACATGGATAGCGGCTAACACCTATCTGTGTAATTGTCTATTTGATAGGGATTAGATCTACTGATTTCAACAAATTGAATGAAGATTAAACAAGTGTATTATCCAGATTAATTTTATTACTTAATTATTCCAAATTCAATAATTATTAAATTATGCTTTTAACTAATACATTTATAATAAACATGAATTCATGTAACTATGGATGCAAGTATGGGTAGAGAACAAATTACTTAAATAGCCTATCCACAGATTATGTGACTCTGCTAATTAATGCGTATAACTTATAATTTATCTAATTTATCTGTATAACTTGCAATTTATGTTTGACGGCTCCCTACAAAAGATATTGTATATGAAGTTTGAATGAGTATACTTTTTTTTCTCCATAATCGCTGGCTACATCGTTGGAAGTTCTTGGCTTCAGCATATACACTCTGATTGAATCAAGTAGAGCTCCACTTGACCCAAAGAAACCTACAATCTTCCCTCCCTCTTTTGTCTCAAAATAAGTTCCGTGTTCATGCCCGCATGGTCCATACGTCCCTTTATTCGTATGAAAAGTCAAAGACTTGATCACAACCCAAGACTCCGGCCAAGGTTTGTAGCTTCCAAAATGACCACTGATTTTGGTTATGATCTCCTCTAGGTAGTTTAAACTGTACTGCTTACATTCACAGGTCAACAAAACAACGAAGTGAATATAATTTCTCATTTTCTGTCTTGTAATGCATTGATACTCTTAACAAATACAATACATCCAACTTGGAGCGTGCAGTGATTTACCTCTATTATTTAGCTGAATGCACCTAGATGTGGACCGCTGGTTACTGGACTGCCGATTACAGGACAGCCATGCTGACCGCCCGAAAAATATCTAGTGGTCAAACTTTCATCACCTTCCAAACCATAATGCAGTTGAACTGAAGTTAATGAATATTGGTTTGCCATCATGGTAATCCGTCTAACTCCTGAATATGTTCCATCAGTCCATTCACCTCCGCCAGAGCCGCCGTATAGTCGATAACAGAATACTTCAGAGCAGTAAAACTCCTGTTCAAAAGGAAAACGTTTGAATTATAAAACCAAAGTTAATGAGAGAGGAATTTGGATGGGTTTCAAAATTCTAATAATAACGGCATAACTTATTATTATTTAATTGAGTTATTTTAAGTAACCCCCACATGAGGAAGACATCAAAGCTTCCATCAGTGGACAAAGTTTAATTCCATGAAATCTTTAGTAGTGGTGCTGGAGCGTATATTTTACACAGCCGTCCCTGGATTGGGAAGGGAGAGGACACCCCTGAAGGGGAGAGTTACCAGGTAAAAAGAGGAGAGTCGCCCAGGTAGGACGAGACGGAGGTGAAAAAGAGGGCGACTTGCGCGTGAAGGAAGGGGAAGGATGTCAGAAGTGAGGGAAGCAGGAAATCTACGCAAGCAAGGTAGCGCTCAGTCAAAAATACAATAAAATAAAATAAAAAAGATTAGGAGAAGAGAGACCACGAGGGGTAGATGAGGAAATCTGAGCGGAAGACAGTGGGAAGAAGAGACCTTGAAGATGAAGAGATGCCTTGTGTGAAAAACAAAGAATAGGGGAGGGATGCCAGTAGTTGAATGGGGTACCAGTAGTGGAGATAGAAGTGGTGTTGGTTGACGTCAATTTTGGAAATACTTGGTACCATTTGTTGTTTATAAAAGTACTTTATGTACATGTAAATGTCAATATTTTCATGTTTTTAAAATTACTCAAGAAAATACTTTCTTCTACATTTTGAAATTAAATGAATATTTGAAATCAGAAATTTCATTTTAAGTCACATCCACTTTAAGTCACATCAATGTTCACCCATTGGTCCCAAGCAAAAATACACTATGGTGACATTAGGACTAGACAACCTGGAACTTTGTCCCTGACATGGCATCCATTTGGATTCGTCACACCTCAAGACTAATATGGTTAGATAGAGAACACGCCAAAATATATGTCATAAAAATTTGGATGAAAAACAAGCTTTGGAACATGAAGAATTAAATAAACAAGCTTGCTACACGGCCTCCCCCTTATTGACCTAGACCGTTTTTGTAGCTCTTCAGGAAAATAAACAAGAGAGCTAGAGGCCTGTAACAGGTAGGTGTAGTGGTTGTTAATCATAGATCGAAAGATATTATATTTCCACTTAGATTATGAATGCAACATTCATATTTATGTACAGACTATGTACAGGACTTGGAGGGAGACTTTGGATGGGAAGATGAAGCATTCTATGTTGCACGATTCCAACAGTGGCTCGAGGAATTACACTCTCAGGACACTGCTGCTTAGACCGTGGCCGCCGCAGTACTCGAACCCCAATTGGCACGGAATTAACGATAAAGCGAAGCCTAAGTCCGCCTCTCTTGTTAAGCATGAAGATGAAAGCAGAAGAGAGAAAAAGATGCTGTATCATACGCTCACGGATTCTATCTGAGCCGGCGACATTCACCTCCCTTGCATTGTGAACCCTTCTCAGCTGGCGGCTTGGGTTGGGTTGGACTAATAAATACGCATATTTCCTCCCCCTTCCGAACAAACGAACGGAAGGACTGTGGTTGCCTGTTCTAATCTCAGGCAGATGATGATAATAGCAGTATATATTTTCATTAGAGTAATGTTTCGAATTGCAGGAAAGAGTTCCGTCCATTGCAGGTTTCTAGCGTCACGATTCAATTGTAGCGATGTTTTAGTTGTCTTTTATCTTAAACAGTTACTAAATTTATCAGAATTCTGAATATAACGATTTTTTTCGAAATGTTTTGAACGAAAATATTAAGCCTCTGCTCGTACCTAAAAATTAGTTATTTTAAATCTTTGAATTTTAGCTATCCTTGTAGAAAAGGGATCACTCCAATTTTTATCGTTGTTGACCTAATATTGCAGCGATTAACTTGGGTCAACTGTATTTTATGATGGGATTTATATATTATCATCCGGAATCATACCGGAGGAATAACCGATGTTTTTCCCTTATCAAAATTTATTTTACTCCATGTATATTTGTGTTAATGATTTATGTATAAATACATTGGCATGATTCCGTTTCATTCAATTTCTAATCCAATCAAACTATAATGCAATTTCATTTATCCAACTCGTTGGATTAGAGATTGGGTATTTAAAATAGTGAGGATTTGTTTAAGAAATCCTAATTCGGTTTTAAATAACGAATGCCAACAAAATAGTTATTATCCATAACTATAGAGTAATCTATTTTACAAATTTAACCTTATTTCAAAAGTAATGGATTTCTCTTAAGCGGATCTTTTTATAATTTCTGTAAACCAACCAACGATCATCGAAGCATCGAGTGCCAAACCATGGATAGAATGAGTGCCACGTTTGCTTGAGAATGATCCGGTAGAGCTCATATAATATACATTGCATCAAGCTTGGTTTATTAAGCAATACCAAGAAAATTGGATTTTATATACTAAGCTAATTTCACATATGAAGAGATTACTTATATAATTTAAGTTATATGGTTTTATATTTAAAGTGGAGCTTTTTTTTGTTTAGAAATGATATACACGACACTTTCCTTATTATTTAAAGGTATTATGATTTAAATGGTGATTTATATTCATGTTTTTCATATGTCCTTGTAAATTTGTAAATTGATTAAATGAATGATATTTTTTTTAAAAGTTTTCTAAATGTTATTGATCATTTAATAATTACTATTCTAATTTTTTTACTCGTATGCATCATGATGCCATGAAAGTTGAGATCACTCACGAAATATATAAGATGTGTACAATAAAATACAACTAGATTAAATAAAACCTTTATTTATCTGTTTCAAAATCAAATAATTCTCTCTCTATATATAGATCAATCCATAATCAACTCTATATATTATAATAAGCTATATTTTAACATTATAAATCTTTTATCCATAATCAACTCTATATATTACAATACGTCATATTTTAACATTATAAATCTTTTGTATAAAGAATTTTACAATTTAACTCTATACCAAATTTTCAATATTATTTTTACATTGATAAGCGTTTTAAAATGTTTGTTTAGGCACTATTCCCAAATTTGTAGTCTCTTTACCTAATCTAAGCCAGCCACGCATTACTTTATTTTTGGTTTAGCTCTCTCATATCCTACTTTCATGTTCTCTTCATGGTTTAGGTTCTTCGTCTCGTTAGCCCTTCATTTAATTATGTTGCTTTTGGTTTCATTCTCATACCAAAGGATTAAATCCTTTAATATAAAAACATTTCCTTAGTTTTTTCTCTCCAAAAAAAACCTTACAACTCATTATAATGTTTTATTATTATAGTGATATTTTTTTAGTTTTTTATTATTATGATAATTATATAAATTCAATTTGTAATTATATTTTATTTCTAAAATTTAATATATATATTTTTCAAATTATGAATTAACATCATCCGATGCATGGTAAAAGTGCCTCTTGTGGTTAGTTTTATATATATATAATGATAAATTTTACATGAACTTTATTTTTTAATATTTTATTGTCTTTTAAAAAATAAAATAAAATAAATTTTTTTATTTTTTTATTCATTTGGTATAATAGCATTATATTTTAATATTCTATAAATTAATTCATTTTTATTAAAAATTATTAAAAATAATAATATTTTAAAATATGATAAAGAAAGAAGATTTTGATTTTTGGACGTGGGCACTAAGGTTCTACTCCAAGAAACGCTAACCTTGATTCGTTTCTCCCCGAGACAGAGAGTTTTGCGACCTGTTTGGAGACCTGTACAGAGCTCAATCGCCCCTGCTCTTGATATGGGCTCTGGAGGGGGCCCTGAGGCCCCTCCCCCAACTCCTCCGGCGATCATTGCCTTCAGAAAACTTGTTGCTGCCAGCTCCAAACGACCAACAACCGAAGCACAGCAGAAATTCATCAAGAAGCTTGCTAGCATTCCCACGGTTGCTCTACCTGTTGAAGAATCCTGTCGGGTTGCCTTGAATCTTGCAGAATGAGGACTCATCGGGAAATTCACTGGCCTTTGGCCCTCTCCCAGAGCCGTGGAATCTTGGGTGCAGATAAATTGGCGCCCTCTTGTTATTGCAGACATCAGAATTTATCTTGTTGGTAAGGGATTCTTTGTCTTCGTCTTTGATAATGTAGAAGATCGAAGTCTCATTTTCAGAAATGGCCCGTACTTCATGGGTCCCCAGGGTCTTTACTTAAACAACTGGACTCCAAACTTTGACCCAACACAAGACGTGCCCTCGGTTGTTCCAGTATGGTTCCGCCTCCCTCATTTACCTCTGCATTGCTGGAATCCGAAGTCCCTAGAGTCCATTGGAAACGCTCTCGGGAGATACATCGACCGTGTTGAGAAAAAAGACCAGTACTCTTGCGCAAGAATATGTGTTGAAGTGACTTGGAAGTGGGGTTACCGGAAGCCATTAAGCTTACGGTGGCTGATTGGGTTCATATCCAAGAACTGGACTACGAACAACTCCCATTTAAATGTAGACACTGCCGCAGATATGGCCATTTCGCCAAAAACTACAAAAAGAAGGTAGAAGAAGATGCTGAGAAATCCACAAGAGAGCAATGGACTCAGGTGCAGAAAACAACACTGCCTAAACAAAATAGCAAAATCAAAGGTAAAGGAGTGACACCGGGGATTAATGCTTCTAATCCTAAGTTGTCCCAGGGAGAAGGCAACTCTAACCCTCCATTGGCAGGAACTGTAAAAAATCAATTTGAATCTCTTAATAATATCTCAGAAGTTTCAGAACATGTTCTTGAGGAAGTCTAACAACAAAATGCTTCTCACTCAGTGGAGAAGGGAAAAGCAGAGGTCTTCGGTGCTTCTTTGGTCACCCCCTATTCCCCTTCCTATGCAGAAATGACAAGGAAAAAGCAACCTGAAATCTCCGGGTCCTCTGAGGATGAATCCTTTGACAGACCTTTGAAAAAAGCAAGAAGGAAATCTCATAAGGAAGCTCGCGAAGAGGAAGCAGAGACGCAAAAAATGCAAGGGATCTAACCTACTATTGAAATGTCCATTGGGAGGAACACTAGAAATAGAAATCCCAAGGGAGGTTCTACCCTCTCCAATCCCGGTAAATAATGTGTCTAGTCTCTTGGAACTGCAGAGGTCTAGGGAATCCCTTGAAAGCTGAAGCAGTTAAAGACCTTTTGAAAGCTGAAACTCCCGCGATCCTTATGCTCCAAGAGACTAAAATCGGAGGGGATACCCTTCTTAACATCATCAAATCCAAATGGAAAAAGAATGACAGAAAGGCCATTAGTGCTCAAGGTACCTCTGGCTGTCTAGCCACCCTATGGTCGGAGGATATGTTTCATCTTGAAAGTTATTTTGAAACTCAACACTGGATCTACACTGACCTTCGACATTCATCAAGTAAGCTCATCTTTTCTCTCTTCAACCTTTATGTTCCTGTCCTCTCTTCTGAAAAGAAAGAGTGCTGGCACTCCCTGTCTGTTTTTCTCGAAACCTCCTCTCTCTCAAACATTATCTTAGCTGGAGATTTCAATATTTTCCTTGATCTGAAGGAAAAGAGAGGAGGTAATCGTGGAAGAGACCATATGCTCCCCATAGTGGAGGATCTTATTCAGCAGTGGGATCTTCTTGACTTTAAACCCCTGAACAGCTTGTATACTTGGACTAACAATAGAATAAGAGTGGATCACATCTCTGCCTGCCTTGATAGATTCCTGGTTCAGAGCCCATTCTTGCTGGATAACAGGCTCATCTCCTCCAAAATACTTCCCAAACTCACCTCTAATCATAAGCCCATTCTATTGCTTTTGGAAGATGAAGAAAATTTGGGCCCTATTCCCTTTCGCTACAGCCCTCTCTGGCCTGAAAAAGACGGCTTCATGGAAGTAGTGAAGAAGGCATGGTCTATCTTAATTTCAGGTTATCCTAGCTTTGTGTGGGAGCAGAAGATTAAGGCCACCAAGCTTGCTCTGAAATCTTGGATAAAAATTCCCAACAACAATCCTATTAGCCTGCGAATCCAGGCTGTCCAACAGTTAGCAGAGGTGCAGGTCGATATGGAAAGCAAAGTTGTAAGCATAACTGATTTAGAAAAGGAACATTCTGCCCAGATCAATACCTATCATTCCTTTCACTGTGAAGAAGATTATTGGAGATTAAAATCTCGCAGATTGTGGCTCAAAGCTGGAGATCGAAATACATATTATTTTCATAGGCAATATAAAGCTCGGCTCTCTCGAAATCACCTCTCTGAAATCATTTCTACAGATGGGAAGGTCCACAAAGGCAGTGATCAGCTTAAAATGGCTGCAGCAACCCACTTTCAAAATCTATACACTGAAGATGGAATAGACTGTGAGGAGACCGCTTCTGATTTCCTATCTAATATCCCTTCATTAGTAAGCATGGATGATAATTCAACTCTCATGAAGACGATCATTGAAGCGGAAATCAACGAAGTAATTTGGTCTATGGAGCCGGACAGTGCCCCTGGGCCTGACGGATTTTCAATCCAATTTTATAGAACCTGCTGGGACAATATAATATCTGATCTTCTGAGAATGGTCAAAGCCTTCCAACGCAGAGCTAAAGTTGGAGGTAGCATCAATTCCACTTTCTTGGCCTTAATTCCAAAAGATGCCAGCCCGAGCTCCTTCGATAGATTCAAACCTATATCTTTGTGTAATGTTTCGTACAAAATTCTATCCAAGATAATGGCTAATAGAATTAAACCGTTGCTTGGGAAGCTCATTTCTTCCTCCCAAGGTGGTTTTGTCAAAGGGAGATACATCTTGGATAATGTCATCCAGGTGCAAGAAGTCATGCACTCCAACTACCACTGGAAGGAGCAAGGGATGCTCATAAAGCTTGATATGGCTAATGCCTTTGATAGGGTCAATCTTTCCTTCCTCTATAGAGTTTTTATCTCTTTCAGTTTCAATACTGAATTTGTCAATTTGATCAGAGCTGGCACGAGCAAGTCTTGGATAGCTCCTCTTGTGAATGGGAGACCTGCAAATTATTTTCAAGCTACGAGGGGACTAAGGAAAGGCTGCCCTCTCTCCCCCTTCCTGTATATTCTGATGGCTGATTCTTTGAGCCGGAAGTTGGTCTCAGAGCAGCAAGCAAGGTCTGTCCTAGGTATAAGTCCAATGAAAGGTATTGCGCCCATCAACCATGCCTTATTTGTTGACGATTCGCTTTTGCTAGGTGGAGCCTCCTTAAAAATTGTGAAGGTTTTTAAAGACATTCTTCAAAACTACTGCTCTATTTCGGGAGCCCTCATAAACAAAAGGAAATGTGCTATTTACAGGTGGAACTCACGCCATCAAACCATTCAGAGAATTGCTCATTTCATGGGTTTCTCTGGACATGTTAATTGGGATAAGATCAATTATCTCAGCCTCCCCTTAACTCTGGGAGTTAATAAATCATCGTTTTGGATGGATGTGCTGAGAAAAATAAAGTCAAAAATTGTCTTCTGGGGGGGTTAGTGGCTCACTACAGCTGGGAAAGTCATTCTCATCAAATCGGTGCTCTCCTCGTTACCTATTTACCAGGCCTCTTTTCTTTTGGCTCCTATCTCCATCACCGAGCAGGTCTCAAAGTTGATAAGAGATTTTTTATGGAATGGTGACCCGAAGGTGCATTTGGCTGAGTACGAAAGCAAATGGGGACTATGAGTGAAATAGGAGTGGGTCCATGCATTTATTCACTTGCTGGATGAAGTACCGCGGAATTGGTATGTCGCAGCAGAACTGCAACGCAGAACATTATCTTGGGAACAGTTAACAGTTGGATTTATCCAAACGTTCAGTTTCTCAGACGAGAACCCCTTCATCCATTGTGCATTACAGGTGATTCGAGAGAAAGTATTTGAAGCAGTCCCCACAGAGCAACAGTTGGGGATTCAATGGACTACGACACCAGAAATGTTAATGGAATGCTACAATATCACAGGAGAGTCGGATGATGAGGATGATCCGAGGGCTATATATGTGCTGGATTCGGAAGGAAGCCGCAGTGTTGAGGAACCAGAAGTACCTTCTGACAAGTTCCAACAACCACTGAAGATCAAGAAAGTAAACATTGGGTCGGAGGAGAACCCGAAGTTTGCAAGTATTGCTGATTATTGGGATGACTCAACCATTGCGAAGATGACTGATCTTCTACATGGGTTTCAGGATTTGTTCCCAATGAAATTCTTGGAGATGAAAGGAATTTCCGGGGACTTAGGTGAAATGAAGATTTCCCTGAAACCAAATGCGAAGCCAATCAAGCAGTGGCCCTACCGGTTGAATCCAAGGTACAAGGAGCGGGTGAAGGCTGAGAGTGAAAGACCACAGGACGCAGAGATTATAGAACCAATAATAGATGAGTTCGAGAAGTACATGACGACAAACCAGAGAAGTTGGAAAGGATTGGAAACAACTACAAGAAGTGCGAAAACAAAAACCGAGTGTGACACCCCGATATAGTGGAGTTGGTCGCGTCGTTAAGCAAATAACGCGATGGAAAAAAAAAACAAAAAAAAACAATAATGACAAAGAATGGAGAGCATGCGGAAAGCATGGCCATGCAGGACACTCGTCGATGCCTTGCACGTTTTGCATGCAGGAGTCAAATCCGAGCAGGATCAGCATCACCGGAAGACAACGGAGAAGTATGATGACAGATTCGAATGGTTGGGGATAAGATTTTGCAAATGATGATCAAGTGTCAAGAAGAAAGTATAAATACTGGCGTAGGGATTGAAGAACGCAAGTCAGAGTAAAGGAAGTCCGACGAGCAGAACCAGGGAGTTGTATGATGCAAGTCAGTGAGTTAGATGCAGAGAGTTAGGAGGTTGAGTGAGAAAGCCCAAGGAAGCTGTGGAAAAGGGAAGTGAGATAGTTGCAATGGTGCACTTCATTTCGAGCGGGAGCACTCCAGGCACGCTGTCACGTCCCCTCCCATCATACCAGTTAGATGGAGGGGATCGTGAGGCCATTACCGGGCATCTAGCCCCATAAAATTTTTAACCAAGCATTCACATAATTTAAAAGAGATATGGGATGTAAAATTATAAGCAAAGCACAGTGGAAATAATCAATTACACACCCATTATACAGTCAGTATATTCATGCCGTTCATCAATCTAAACGATATCAATTAGCAAATGAGAATACTTATCTTAAACTAAGTAATCCCTGAGCAACCAGCTATGCTTCTGCAACGTTCCACCCAACCGTAGGCCAGTGAGGTCCTAAATCTCTCAGCACCACTGCCACCCCCGAGCTGGGCATGATCTCCACAAGGAACTAGGGAACCACAGGGTCTCACATAACCATAGATACACTAGAGTCAGCCATACCAACCAGCAGTCGGGTTTCTGGGGCTGCTGGGAGATGGATGCATTTAACAGCGGAAACTGTAAGTGTTGGGCATGAGAGGGATGTTTCAACAGGGGGACGCACGAGATGGGGTTTCTTGAGCTTCAGAAAAACGTGGGTAGGCTCAAACGAATTGGCAGACTGGGAAAATTCGACTGGAAGAGCAAACCATTTCAGAAAAACACCCCAAGGGCAAAAACGACCTCTCCCTCAGCCCAAAATCGCGTCCCTCCTTTCCCAGCTACTTCACAATACCAAAACCGAGTTCCTGGACCTGGAAAAATGCAGGGTTATGGTGAAAAACGTGAGGATAAACTCCAACAAGTTCAGACTGCATGAGAGAGAGAATGCCATGGGTGAAGAATGGCTTTTTGGGCCAATTTCGTGGGGGTTTTCTTGCCCAACAAGCAAAAACACGTTTTTCCAAGTTGATGGCTTGCCCATGCACGAAAATTGACAGCCATACCTCTCCCATCCCAAGGCATTTATTGTCTCAACCAATTCTTGGAAGAATTAAATGATTGGGTGCATGAGACCAAGTGGGTAGTGGAGAGTTCATGGGTTTCTCAATCAAATGGCTTAACACCATGGCTCAAGGGTTTGGTTATTTTCCCCCCCTATTCCTTGTAAAGATCATGCCCCCATCTCTTTGTTGCATTGCGTAGCTGGTTGTGGGTTTTTCATTAAAATTGCATATTTACATGATACCGATTTTACATTGTGCACTGCTAGCACAAGAACCATATGCATCTATTCTAATTGCCGATACATAAACGATAATTCAGTGGTGGGGCCTTGGCCTTGAGCTCCTCGCCATGACTAAATGACAATATTTACATCATTCATGATTTAATGCAAGGGGGTTAAAATGGGGACGTGACACACGCTAAGATCAAGAACGATGACCGTGTATGAACAACCAGCGAAGGAAGTAACGCAGAAATTTGGGAGGAACAGAGACGAGGTATCACCCGAGATGTTTAAGAGTGTTGTAGTAGTTAGAAGAACTGTGGTCTCCCTGACCACCAGAACACCAGGGGTGGAGGCCCGCTGGCTCCAGTAGCGGATGGTCAAATGTGTGAAACAGATGTGCCAGAGCAGTTGGCCTGTTTCACAATTTGGTGACATCAATGAACTTTTCCTCAGGTCGCAACAAGCTTGAACTGCACGAGCAAGTGCATAAGAGGTAGATGATCAATTTTTCAAGAGACGGGAGGATGAGTTCGAGGTAGATGATCAAGGTTTCAAGAAACTAGAGGATGAGTTCGAGAAGTACATGACAGCGAGCTCTAGACGTCAAGAATAGCTTCAGAGGTTTACCACAACGATGGATGAAACCAGCACCAGAGGTGTCCAGCTGAAGTGGCTCGAGGGCGAGCCACAAGTTTGTGTTGGGGGCCTTTTGGCAAGGGATTAGTCTGCATAAAGTGCGGAAGCCGACAGTGTGAAGAAGGACCATCTGCGGAAGAAAGGGTCATTCACAGAGAATAAGGAAGCATAAGTTTAGATAGTTTGTTAGAAATGGGTCATGTGGACCATTTTGTAACCACTTAGTATTTTATAAATAGGAGTATGATTGTAAGTCTAAGGGCATCGATTTTTGGGAGTTTTTGTTGGAGCCTAGGCCGCAGCTATGGTAAAGATGCGAATTTTGAGGAAAAAGCACAAGTATTGAAGGGAAAGTGCTAATTTTGAATAAGCACCAATTTTTGGGCAGAAGTAAACGGTGCGCAGTACGGTGCCAGATGGACGGGCTCGGTGCAGATTAAGGACCGGAAATCGCGGAGCTAACGCGCACACGTCAAAGGAGAATGAATGTGGCCGAGTAGAGAGCTCAGCTACCACAATAAATGAAGTGACGGAATAGAGGGCTCAGCTACCCTCATTAAGGCTAAGTACAAAAGTTATGGTTGCTCTAATCAAGGAAGAGCAACGGCCCAAAGCATTGAAGGCAAAGGACAAGGAGCAGTGAATGATGAAGCGGCGCCCATACCCGCAATCTACACCGGAGATCGCGGAGCCTGCAGGAAGTGGCGACGAGACTACAAGCGGCGCCCACAGTACACCTAGCCGTGTCCATGGTTAGGGTTTTCGGGGAATACTGCTGGGAAAGGCCCACAGTTTTGTAAAGGTGCGACCGTCATGGCCACCTATATATATGTGTAATTGTAAAGGAAGAGGGTTAGACGTAAGGTAGCTGTTTGAGATAAGCTAGCTAGCTAAGTTAGTCTTCTATTGTGTTGTCAGAAGACAAGGGTTAGAACTGGATAGCTGTGAAGCTAATCCCTGAGTTGCAGACAGTCTGAGTCGACGTCTGAACCATTGTAATCTCTGTAGAAGAAGAGACTAGATCTAGAGAAGGGCTCCTAGCTGTGTGCGTGGAGTTTCCTGGAAAGATCTAAGGCTGTAGCTGTGTGCGTAGTAGGATTGTAATTTTTATCTTCGAGATTAATATAAGATACACTTCCCGTGGACGTGGTCTCCCCGTGGAGGTGACTACATAATTTTCGTTGTTATGATGCTGTGTTGCGTGAATGCATGTTTTAGTTTACTATCTGCGTTTACATGAATGTTTCATTGTCTTTCTGAATGAGTATATAAAGCAAGTCCTGGAAACTCCCTTAGAAGTTATATTCACGCACTATCGAAGGAGTCGATAGGAGCACCATTGCCGCAGCGCTTAGGAAGGCGTTACTGCGCTGGGCGCGTAAGAAGGAACGATGCATAGAATATCGATGCAGAGGGTAATTGCCTCATGCGCAGGAGCGGAGATACCGCGTAGATAGGTTGGTAAGTGCGAACTTCAGCGCTGTTGCACTGAGAGGTCGACGGAAGAGTAAGACGTTCCGCTTTGAGGAATCCTCTCGAGAGAAAGAGAGGGAGAAGATCGCAGTCTCCGTGTCGCCTAGGTTAAGGAAACCTGATTCCTTAGCCCCCCATAGCCACTTCGGGTGAGACCTCGAGCTGCTGCGCAGCTCGTTGCCGAGAGGGCCAGTGCGCCAAGGGGTTTTGTTGTTGCGCTTCATTAAAACCCGGGTCTATCCAAAAAGCACCCAATAGTTTTGATCTAGTTTTGATCCAATTTTGATCTTTGATCTGTTTTGTATCCGCATTACGATGTATTGGCTGTTCTGCGAAGGGCATTCCGCAAGTTTTAATGAATCCATGAAGATGTTCGACTATGGTTCTATCTTTTTTCTTTACTTCTACTAGATGGTGAATACAAATGTTTGCGAAATGTTTAAGATTCTGTGATTGGGTAATTTATGTTCATGGGAATGAGTAGTTTAATCATGTTAATGCGAATGTCCATTATGTATTGAGTATGCGAATGATGAATTGTTAGCATAATGCGAAAGGTATAATCTCTGGTTTCTGAGAGTGCAATGTGTGTTTGATGCATGTCCTCAAATCCACTGCGGAAACTTGGTTCCTGCAACCCCTTTATTCATCTCAGGTGAGACTTCACTCACTCTGCGAGTGTTGCTGGAAAGGGTAAAACCTTTCTGGGCCGGTGCGTAAGGGAGTTCTGTTGATGGTTTGTTGACGACAGTGTGAAGTAAACCCCTATCGACAGTCATTGTGTCAACAGAGATTTGTTGGGTTACAAAATTGGCTATCTCGGTACTGAGATGAATAATGCCACTAAGTTGGAAGGGTTACTTCAAGGCATCCAGTTGGCGATCTCACAGAATTGGACCCCCCTCATTGTTGAAGGGGACTCAAAATTCATTCTCCACATGGAATCTGAAATCCACCACGACAAACCTAGCTCCAAGGTGGCAACCTCTTGGAGTTGGAGGGGAAACTTGAAAATTTGGAGATCGTCTTCCACCCTGGATTAGCCTTTACCTTCGCCCATGTTAAAAAAAATGGGAATAAGTTAGCAGACTTGTTAGCAAACCTCGGGAGTGATAAACACATGTCCATATGCACTCTTTTGTGGGAAGGCCTGCTGGATCAAGAAGATAGGGACAGATGTAAGGATACCTTATCCCAATACATCATCCGTCATTGTGCTAGACAAGCGAGCCGACGTCAGGTTGAGCCTCACCATGACACGTGACGGTGCCACTTTCCTTCTTATAGTCTTGTCCCAAAGGGGAAGCTGTTAGGGAGGTATTTTCATTTATTCTGCGTATTGGTTCAATTCTTGTCTGAGCGTTGGGATAGTACCATGACCATGAAGGAGGATAGCAGGAATTTTGGTTGTTCATGTGGGAGCCATTTCCAAGATCCTGTGCAGAACGTTTTGAATTCAATGGAGAGTACCTAGTTAATTATGTTCTGGGGTGGTGATCTTCTTTATAATTGGAAAGGTGGTAGCCCTGGACGTATCCAAAAGAGTGGTTATTGCATGCATTGTCCTGGTGTGTTTTTGCTTAGGGAGAAAGGCAAAACCCAAAGTGCAGGAGTTATGGGGGACAAGAATAGGGAGGATGGAAGGAGTGCCCCAGATGGGTGCGCTCTGCGTCGTAAATGAGAAGATAACCAGATGAGTGAGGGAGGGAAATTATCTCGTTCCCATCAGCGTGTCCTCTGGGAGGCTAGGATCTGCGACTAGATTTGCCCTCGACAATCCAGGAGGAGATTTAGGGCGTTGAGCAGCAAATTTGGCAGAATATAGATAGCGAGACCTTGCATGGAGAGAGCCGGAATATCGAGAATTGGGTCATGGACCCATCTTGAATACCCCGTGGCGATTCAACATGTATGAGCATACTATGGCTCTGTACTGGATGATGAAGAACCTTGTCGGTTATGCACTCCGAGATCAGATGGAGCAACATGAAGATGATGTGCAAAACGTTCATGGTCAGCAACTCCTCGAGGATTCTAAAGCTATGAATAGGAAGATGGACTTCCTCCTACAGGCTATGGAACTTCGGCTCCCTGAATCTCCTACTCCAGCTCATGTTGCCCCTCCCTCGGGCCATTTCCAAAATCTAGTTTACATCCTTCTGTAATTTCGGGTCTCTTTCCCTTTTGTTGTTCTCAGCTAAGCGTTGCTTAGGGTTATGTTACATTTTTTTTAGCTTGATAGGGAGCAAAAGAGTCTGGTGCTATTCTATGTTTTTCATGATTTTCAATGGAAGTTTGGTCCCGCTTGGTAGATTAGGTGTTTAGTTTCCAATTTTGGTAAGACCTGCATGCCCGGTTATGAGCAAAAGGATAGTTTCTGAGTATTTCTCTTTTGTAAGGCTTACGAGCTGGGTTATGATGAACAGCTACAGAGCTTCGACCTGCTTATGCTTGATTGTATTCACTCTTTTCACATATAATATAAAATCTCTCTTACTTACCAAAAAAAAACATAACAACCTATCTGTTTTTTTCAATCTCATTAATATATAATTAAGATAACTTATAATAATAACATCTATCAATGCAGTTTTTTTCAAACTCATTAATATATTATTAAGATAATTTATAATAATAACATCTATCAATCCATGCAGGAAAACATACTTTCCCTCATTATCCACAATATCTCTAAAGAACATCTCACAGTCTTGTATGAATCACATCTTGTGATTATGAATATCTTCTAAAAAACCATAGTATACCATGCAAAGCCATTACATAATAATCAAGCACGAGAACTTGTGTGCTAGCAACTTCCAACTTCCTTAGTAAGATCAAGTTTGTAAGATGATTCCAATGAAATGGTAGATGAGGAGATGGCAATTGAATGGGTTCGTTGTTTGCAAGGGAGATGTACTCCAACAACATTTCCATAAGGTCATATTTTGATTATATGGAAGAATGTTTTACCTTTTCTCTAATATAATACTTTTCCAAGCATTAATTGTATTGAAAGACAGTGTATATACAATTTCATCTAATAAAAATGTTTTGGATAACACATACATTATTATATGTTATACTTTGAAAAATTATATATAGATAAATTAAATTAAATTATATATATATATATATATATATTAAAAAAAATTAAATTATTTTGATAACTTTTATGAAAATATTTCTATATATATATATATATATATATATATATATAAATTTGAATTATTTCTTCATTTTTATAAAAATATTTCTATTTATTCCCAATTTTAAGATAAGTTCTTGAAGTCACATATTTTTACATATTTATCTTTTCTAATATGTTTTGGATAACACATACATTATTATATGTTATACCTTAAAACTTTATATATATATAAATAAATAAATATATATATATATATATATATATATATTAAAAATATATATATATATATATATATATTAAAATATATATATATATATATATACATATATATATATATATATATATATATATATATGAGTTGAGTGGCTTTGT
Source organism: Larix kaempferi (assembly GCA_027924585.1). NCBI lineage: Eukaryota > Viridiplantae > Streptophyta > Pinopsida > Pinales > Pinaceae > Larix > Larix kaempferi. The sequence continues at coordinate 29,027,376 of BSBM01000278.1, forward strand.
GTGGAAAGCAATGTCAGGTGTGCTACAATCAAGCACCATTGTATCAAAACAATATTTTAAAACAGAGAATTGAACACCAGCGGGCCAAGGATGAGTACAATAGAGAATTTGGAGGCCTGAATGGCTAGGGTTTCTTGGATATTTTCGGCGATTTTTTGCAGAATTTATCGATCATGAAGATTGATGGGATGATCCAGTGATCTGCGGCGACTTGGAGTCCAGCTGATTCGAAGAATCAGCCTAGTACCAGCCAAGGTGAAAAAAAGTGGGAACAAGCCTTTTAGCCGTGGGTTACTCTTCGTCCTGTCAATTGGATTTTTCGATAAATTTGCTAAAATATGGCCCTTCCCTAGTTTTAGGTGATCCTCTGCCAAATTTATCATCGAATGCCTTTTCATCGGCATATGTGGGGACCGTTTTAGCCCTTTCTTTGTTGTTCTGTCGCCATCGTGAACTTTTGGCAGCTGTCAGTTTGGCCTGACAAGCGACCGGCAGATGGGGACCATTATTCGTTACCTGGAGTAGGGTTTGCTATGGATGAGACTTTTCGCTCTCCTTTGCCATCTGTGCCGTCTTCTTCTGTTGCTGTGGGGGAAATTTCTGGTAGGGCTGGAGATGGCTCTTCTCGTAAAGTCAAGCTGTGTGGGCAGAAGGCCAAAGCGTGCCGTAGATAAAAACCTTTAAAGCTAAAGCAGAGATTTCAAGGTATGATATGGATGCTGATTTCAATCTTGAGCATATTGGTATTTTGGCTGACAGAGCGTTGGTAGGTCGTTTTGAGTTTGCCTCGGGGAGCAAGTCAGAAATTATGGAATGGGTTAATAAAATGTGGGTGCCGCTTAATGGTTTGGCTCCTAGGATCAATTTATTAATGAATAGGTGGATCTTATTCACTTTCTCTGAGGCTGCTCACCTTGATAAAATTTTGTCTTGTTTCTGGGAATTTAAGAAGGGTTCTTTGTTTTTAAAGCGATGGCATATAAACTTCAATCCTTTACATGATTTTCAGTCTCTCCGGCACCTTTGGATGGTCATCCCAGGCCTTCCCATTGAGCTTTGGTCGGAACAGGTCTTAATGGGGATTGCAAATTCTGTTGGAAGATTTATTCGCTTCGACAAGCAAAATTTTTATGGGATGGATCGTCGCTATGCTAAATTCATGTTAGAAATTGAGACGAAGGGGGGTTTGCCGGTCGAAATCGAGATAGCTTGGGGAGCTAGGGTTTGGAAGCAGCCACTTGATTATCTCAAGATTCCTTTTCGCTGTTTCAATTGCACAAGAACTGGCCACGTGCGGTCCACTTGTCCCTTCAGATGCAAGAATTCGGTGGCGTTGAATGACTTGGAACACTCCTCTCCTAGGGATGGCTCTCCAATTGTTTCTGCAGATATTTCGGGTAAGCTTAATTATCAAACCCCTATATGTTTTCTTGATTTATCAAGGGATGAGCTTAATTTTATCGAGAATTCTGAGCAACTTTTAGCTAGACGCATTATAAATGGAGATATTCAGATGCAGCATGATTTGATCACTGGGTTACCTTTAACTAGCCCTGCTCAAGATCCTCCTTGCCCTAAAGTCGGTCGTAAGCTTTTTAATGAACAAGTGTCAGATCCTGTAGTTTTAGGTCCTTCTTCAATTTTCCAGGGTATGAATGATATCCCTATTTCTTCTTCTATTGGGACTTCCTATTCAAATGACCTAGATTTACATTCTCGTCCTTCTGGTATTTTGGGTGAGGGTTTTCATTTATTGCCTGAAATTCCTACTTCATCTTCGTTGAATTTGAGCAGTGATGCTGGACGGGCTTTGTCTGGTCAACAGACAGTGAATAATTTTGTTGTTTCTTCAAACTCTAGCGACACTGCTATTTTAGCTGAGAGTGGATATCTTATGTCGGCAAATGGGGAGGAATTTCCTCCCCTACCCTCATATTCAAAGAATCCGGAGATGGGGTCATTAGCCAAACCTGTCCACACCTTAAATTTTCAAAATGTTACTATAAGAAGGGGTAACAAAAAAAGTCTCGAAATCAAAATGCACTTCTTTCTTCTGATTCTTATACACCTATTTCGCAGAGGTTAGATGAGGTGGATAGGGCTGTAATGTCCTTTATTAAGAATTTTATTAAAATTGCAATTTTCCACTTTTTTTCCCTAGTTCGACCTTTGACTAGTTTGGATCTCTAGGTCCCAAATTTGCCCCAAATGATCCCAAATCTTCTGAGAAGGTATATGAATGATATTAGAACATAAATATGTGTTTCAGGGATGCCTTTGGACCTTTAAAATACTTCTGCAATCCTCTTTCAATTCTGATCAATGTAGGTAACTTTACTAGTGATTTTCCTTTGACTAGTATTGGCCTCTAGGTCTCAAATTGACTCCAAATGCCTTCAAATCTTCAAGGAAGGTGTATGAATGATATTAGAACTTGAATATGATGTTTATGGATGACATATGTCCACCAAAATACCTCTGCAAACTCTCTTAATATTCTGGACCAATTGTGCAATTTTACTCGTGATTTGGGGTTCAAATACCCCTGGGGTAAGTACTGAAAATGGCTTCCCAAATGCCTCCAAACCCACTCAAATTTATGAACAGAGGTATGTAATGTGTTAATTATTTTTTTAAATTCTCATATGCACCATTAATATATTATTACAACTGTTCTCACCCTCTCCCATTCAACTGCAAAAATCCCCAATTCAACCCTTGGGGAAATGGCACTATTTCACCTCCCAATAGAACTAAACTGAGTAAAAATGCTTCAAATGCTCAAGTACAGTACATGAAACTTGTAAAAGACATCCATGGCAGTATATTGATCACAAATATATCAGAGAACCATCCATTCATTCGAAATCATCATCAATACATTGGCTCACAACAAGGTAGTGGGGAAATGGCATTGTTCTTCCATTAAAAATGAGATTTATACATTTCTACTTGGAATTTAGACCTGAAAATTTTTGGAGATGAAGAACAGAGTATTTACTTCATATTACAAAATAAATGGGGCATTAAAAGCTTCCTCAAAGAGTACAATAGCTCACCAAAAACGCCCTCCCTCAAGGATCAAGAATATGCCATCAAAACTGGAAATGGTTGAAGGAGTGAGCTGCAATAGAAGAAACCATGAGCTGCCCTGTAGATTACACCTGCAAATAAAGACTCCATTAAAGCTCCAAATGAAAGGTCTGAATGGCCTTTCCAATTACGAACTTGGATGGGAATCTTTCACCCTCGAAATTGGCTAAGGCAAGAAACTAGTCATCCACTAGCTCTCCCTCTTCACAAATGCAATTGCAAATTCTACAAATGATCAAAAGCTGGTTTCATTCTTTGTTATTGAAATTTATAAACTTCTAATGTCCTCCATGGGTCGAATTCCTTTCAAGAGACTCATGCCAACTCATGTTGGGAAGAGATTCCAAAGAACGCCACTTGTACAACAATTCCTAGTCTCCCACTTCCACCAAATCACATCTGGAAGCATCTTAGCTGCCCTAACACCCTTGAGCGCCATCTTGGAGTCTATTTTTAGCCCTGACATGTCATATATGTCATATGTCATCCTTCAGGTCTGATTTGTGTCATAGGTGTCATAGCATCTTCATTATTGTTGTCATAGAGCTAGGGAATCTAGCCCAAGTGTCTCACTAGCTCCAAATTGCCTCTTCCTCTTCCATGGGAGTTACTCTTCCTCTATATTTCGACCTTGGATGAGTCATGCAATGAATAATACCTTTTGGACTCCCCCAAGTATGTTACCATTCACCTTGAATTCGAATTGGTGAGAGAATGATGCCAAATGTAGTGGGAAAATCTAGCCATATGTGGGTCCCACTTCCTCCATGTGTCTTCATGATGAAATGCCACTTTGATTTTCACTTGTATATATTTATTTAGATACTTTATTAAATATTTATGCCATTCTAATGTTCAAACATCATTTATTATCCCCATTATTCCAAATCCCAAAGCTTCCACCCCAAACCTAGGAAACTAGTAATTTTCTTCCTTGGCAATTATTTGACCTTTAGCATCAATTTGACAAACTCTAATGAATAGAGACAATGTGATTAGGCCATTGTGACCCAATACCAAATTTGGGACATGACAAATCCTCCCTTCCCAATATTGCTTGTCCTCAAGCAATTTTAAATGTGGGTGTTGAAGAACCTGCTTTCTATATAATTCTTTGAAGTTGCCATTGAATTGCCCAACCTTGAGTCTTTGAGTTTCCATGAAGATTTTAGAGAGGAACCACCATGCTTGCTGCTGCACTACTCTGATTAAAATCACTTTATTAAGTGGGGAATCCATCTCCCATACTGCTTGCTTCCCCAAAAAAATATGAAACCAATGAGATAAAAATTATTCCAGGGTCCCATTGCTTGTATTGCACCCCAACAATTAAGAGTGCTCTCCAACCTACACCATTAGATAAGAGGATTCCTAGATCCCATTGTCTTGTATGCATTCTTCCAAACATCATGAGTACCAAATATATATCATCAAAGTGCATAACAACATAATGAAAATGTACATCAAGGATATGCTTCATCAAAGAGTCATGAAAGTGCTTATACCTCCAAGCAAGTAGACCACCATTTTCCAAGTGCATACAAGCTTCAAGTGACCAATCAAATCTGCTCCAATGACATAGGTGAGGATCCCATGTCCTATAATGCTGCTCCAAAAGGATGTGATATGCATCAAAATATTCAGCCATGTATTCTTTCATCCAAGAAGTGAATGAAGAATCTCCACTAGAATCTGAACCAAATAATGAGCAGAAAAAACAAGGAGACTTCAAATGAATCAAAGAAGTCTCACCCATACATCCATGAATGTGAGAATCATAAAAATATAACAAAGTATGTGGCTGCCAACAAGAATGTTCTCCAATCATAAATCTATTCTCCCAAGTGTTGGATGAAGTTCCTCCAACATCAAATGAATCAAATGTTGAGCAAGAAAAACCATGAGTCTTCAAGTGACTCAAATGCATATCATAGGTGCATCCATGTAGATTTGCATCATCATAAAGTGACAAATAATGTTGCTGCAAATGTGTATAAGAATTTGCTCCAACCATATCATCATAAAAAGTAAATGTAGGAGTTCCATACTCCTCATGTGGCACCATCAAAAAGAACCCTTTCACCCATACTTCATTGAGACTAATGTTGCAAAACATGGAATTGTAGGATGTAGGAGAATGAACCAAATCACCCAAATGATCAAAAAGTACAGAAGTTTCATCATGGGAAGGATCCATATGGGTAGTATCATGCAGCTCCTTCAAAAGTGTGAACTCTTTGTCATAGTTTGGTTCCAATGTAGAGGAATCATGCTCTTCTTTAAAAATTGCATAACCTTCATCAAGAGGCAATTCAAATTCCTCTTCCACCACATCAAGTGTTTGGATCTCTTCAAGTTCATCTTCAAACACATCAAGAACATTCAAATTTTCACATTTATCATGATCCACCATGTCATGAGAATCCTCCAAACAATCTACCGTTTGACAATCTGAAACATAGGAGGAAAAACAAGTATCTTGCAACTTTTCAAGAAGTTGCTCATTTTGAATTGTGAGCTTATGAATATCCTCATTATTCTTCAAGTATGCATCATGTAACAATTCATTAAGCTCAAACAAATGGTTTCTATCAAAAAGAAAAGACATGAAATTACCTTTGATGTGGCACATTGCTCTTTGAATCTTCTCCATGTCTTCAAGGAAGGATGTTTCCTCCAATGAAGTAGCTCTCCAACAAGAATTTGACACCAATGCTTGAGTGTAATGGAGAATGCTAAGGGACTCTTGGATCTTATTTTCATTCATCTTTAAGGACCCTTCAAGAAAATGAGGCTCTTGCAAATGAACCTCCTCATCTTCTTCAATTTTGCTTGGACCAACTTCATGAAGCTCAAGTGGTGATGGGTAAGTTGATCTTGGTTCTTCTTCAACTGCTACAAGGTCTTCATTATCATGCTTAATGGAACTTGGGCTTGCAGCAACACTTCAAAAGTGATCTCTATGTCACCAACATAGAGGTGTGAGCACCCATCAGTAGGTACTCCTTCATAGTTTAAGCATCCATCAGTAGATGCTCTTTGGTTCATGTCTAAGCTAGAAGGTGTCTCGAAATGATCTTCCATATTTTCAATAGAATCTTCTTCATGCTCTTGTGATGTCTCTTCATTTTTATCCTTCAAGCAAGATGATGCATTTTTCCCCTTGTTTTCCTTATGATCAATATCTTTGGAATCTTTTTTTGAAAAATTCCCAAAAGCTCTCCTCAAGTGGGACATAATTTCATGCACACATGTATGATACTCACTCCAAGGTTCTTTACAAGAAGGGCATAAACCTTTCTTTACTAACTCCACATCTTCATGTTTGGGCCTATTTTCAAAAACATGTTCAGCAAAGTACTCAAAAGACATGGCATTTTGTGTATTTTTGCTAAAAGCCAAATATTCTTGGTATTTTTGATATTGTTGGGGCAAGGTTTTATATTTTGCTCTCCATCTTTGGAACTCAGTCTTAGAATTATCTTTGGTTGGTGTGACACACTCATATTCATCATATTTAAAGTCATAAGAATAATCTTCATTTCTCTTGAAATTGTAAGAATTATTGCATGATGGCATCTCTTCCTCGTACCATTCACATTCTGCTTCATATTGCTCATAAGCATCTGCATATTCCTCATAAGAATTGTACTCATAGGATTCATCATAATAGTAAGACATGGCTGCCAATTATTCTTGAATGTATGTTCCTAATCCACAGGTGCAAGGACCATGCTCTGATACCACTGTAATGTCCTTTATTAAGAATTTTATTAAAATTGCAATTTTCCACTTTTTTTCCCTAGTTCGACCTTTGACTAGTTTGGATCTCTAGGTCCCAAATTTGCCCCAAATGATCCCAAATCTTCTGAGAAGGTATATGAATGATATTAGAACATAAATATGTGTTTCAGGGATGCCTTTGGACCTTTAAAATACTTCTGCAATCCTCTTTCAATTCTGATCAATGTAGGTAACTTTACTAGTGATTTGCCTTTGACTAGTATTGGCCTCTAGGTCTCAAATTGACTCCAAATGCCTTCAAATCTTCAAGGAAGGTGTATGAATGATATTAGAACTTGAATATGATGTTTATGGATGACATATGTCCACCAAAATACCTCTGCAAACTCTCTTAATATTCTGGACCAATTGTGCAATTTTACTCGTGATTTGGGGCTCAAATCCCCCTAGGGTAAGTACTGAAAATGGCTTCCCAAATGCCTCCAAACCCACTCAAATTTATGAACAGAGGTATGTAATGTGTTAATTATTTTTTTAAAGTCTCATATGCACCATTAATATATTATTACAACTGTTCTCACCCTCTCCCATTCAACTGCAAAAATCCCCAATTCAACCCTTGGGGAAATGGCACTATTTCACCTCCCAATAGAACTAAACTGAGTAAAAATGCTTCAAATGCTCAAGTACAGTACATGAAACTTGTAAAAGACATCCATGGCAGTATATTGATCACAAATATATCAGAGAACCATCCATTCATTCGAAATCATCATCAATACATTGGCTCACAACAAGGTAGTGGGGAAATGGCATTGTTCTTCCATTAAAAATGAGATTTATACATTTCTACTTGGAATTTAGACCTGAAACTTTTTGGAGATGAAGAAAAGAGTATTTACTTCATATTACAGAATAAATGGGGCATTAAAATCTTCCCCAAAGAGTACAATAGCTCACCAAAAACGCCCTCCCTCAAGGATCAAGAATATGCCATCAAAACTGGAAATGGTTGAAGGAGTGAGCTGCAATAGAAGAAACCATGAGCTGCCCTGTAGATTACACCTGCAAATAAAGAATCCATTAAAGCTCCAAATGAAAGGTCTGAATGGCCTTTCCAATTACCAACTTGGATGGGAATCTTTCACCCTCGAAATTGGCTAAGGCAAGAAACTAGTCATCCACTAGCTCTCCCTCTTCACAAATGCAATTGCAAATTCTACAAATGATCAAAAGCTGGTTTCATTCTTTGTTATTGAAATTTATAAACTTCTAATGTCTTCCATGGGTCAAATTCCTTCCAAGAGACTCATGCCAACTCATGTTGGGAAGAGATTCCAAAGAACGCCACTTGTACAACAATTCCTAGTCTCCCACTTCCACCAAATCACATCTGGAAGCATCTTAGCTGCCCTAACACCCTTGAGCGCCATCTTGGAGTCTATTTTTAGCCCTGACATGTCATATATGTCATATGTCATCCTTCAGGTCTGATTTGTGTCATAGGTGTCATAGCATCTTCATTATTGTTGTCATAGAGCTAGGGAATCTAGCCCAAGTGTCTCACTAGCTCCAAATTGCCTCTTCCTCTTCCATGGGAGTTACTCTTCCTCTATATTTCGACCTTGGATGAGTCATGCAATGAATAATACCTTTTGGACTCCCCCAAGTATGTTACCATTCACCTTGAATTCGAATTGGTTAGAGAATGATGCCAAATGTAGTGGGAAAATCTAGCCATATGTGGGTCCCACTTCCTCCATGTGTCTTCATGATGAAATGCCACTTTGATTTTCACTTGTATATATTTATTTAGATACTTTATTAAATATTTATGCCATTCTAATGTTCAAACATCATTTATTATCCTCATTATTCCAAATCCCAAAGCTTCCACCCCAAACCTAGGAAACTAGTAATTTTCCTCCTTGGCAATTATTTGACCTTTAGCATCAATTTGACAAACTCTAATGAATAGAGCCAATGTGATTAGGCCATTGTGACCCAATACCAAATTTGGGACATGACAAGGGCTATGGGGCTTAGAGCGGTGTCCCCCGGTTTGAATGTTTCTTGATGTCTATCCTTTCCTTAAACGTTTGTGGTTTGGTTAAGGTGTCGAGGGTACAGGCCTTATCCATTCTTCTTAAAGCTACTATCCCTGCAGTTGTTCTTCTTCAAGAGACTATGTGTGACGAAGCCCTAGCAATTCAAAAACTATGTAATCTTCTTCCAAACTGGGAGGTTACAGCATCGAGTTCTGTAGGTCTTTCTGGGGGTCTAGCCGTTGCTTGGGATCCAATTTTGTTTGTTTTCATAGCTTTCCACACCCGCTGGGGCATTCTCCTTAAAGGAAATTTCTGTGGCAACCATCAAGCTCTTTCCATCCTCAACTGCTATGCTTCCTATCGAGAGAGACTCATTTTCTGGACTTCTCTTCAAGAATATGGGCTTTTGAATTCACATGACTTGATTATCGCAGGTGATCTTAACTTCACCTGTCATGCTTCTGAAGTGTGGGGTGGAGCAGCTAGATTGGATGAGCTAGCAGATTTCTTTCTTCAACTTGTGGAGCATTCAGAATTGGTGGACATTCAACCCCACAAGTTGGTACCTACCTGGACAAATGGAAGATTTGGTAAAGATGGTGTGCATAAACGTTTGGATCGTTTTCTTGTCAAGTCAAAGTTATTGGACATTTTCCAGAGACATAGATCTTGGGTGTATGACTCCAAATTTTCGGACCATTGGCCCATCATACTTCAGCTAGAGGATATGAGAGGCATTCCAGCGTTGCCCTTCAAATTTAACTCATCCTGGCTTGAAGATGAATCTTTCTGCTATTTGGTAAGAGATTTCTGGATAAATTGTTCGGCATATGATTCTAATCCAATTCTGAATTTCTGCTATAAATTAAAAGACCTGAAAGCTTTGGTCGCTAAGTGGATTAGGAATAGAAAGAAGGCTGATAATCTAGAGTTAATTATGTTAGAAAACAAATTACAGGCTGCTCTCTCGGCCAATTTTCATAGCACCCTTTCCCATGATGATTTTGAAGTTATGAGAGTTTGAGAAAAAGAAAGAAGAGCTATTATTACAAGCAAAAAAAGAATGGCGGCTTAAAAGCCGTGCCATCTGGATCTCTCATGGCGACAGAAACACAAAATTTTTTCATTCATATGCTTCAGCTAGAAGGAATTCAAAATACATCTGGGAAATTGTGAACGACAGTGGCACTTTACAATATGGTCTTGACAATATAAAGTCTGAAGCTGTCACTTATTTTGGACAAATATACAATGATCCTGGGGATTGTTGTTTGACAGAACAAATCAGAATTGCTAATATTTTCCCACGTTTCTTTAATGAACAAGATTCTGGCCGCTTACTGGAGGAGATTTCTTTGGATGAAATTGAACAAACTCTCAAGAGTTTTGCTAAGGAGAAAAGCCTCGGACCGGATGGGTGGCCGGTGGAGCTTTATTTGCACTTCTTTGATCTGATGGGAAAAGAGCTTATGGATTTGGTGAATTTCTCCAAAAACAATGGATATATCCCGGGAGGATTAAATGCCACTTTTGTTACGCTCATTCCCAAAAAGGATAAGCCGGGGACTTTTGGAGAATATAGACCGATTGCTCTCTGCAATTTGTTATATAAACTTATCACAAAAATTATTGCAGATTGGCTTAAGATTGTGCTTTCCCAACACATCTCATCAGAACAATTTGGCTTTTTATCTGGTAGACAAATACATGACGCCATTGGTATTTCTCAGGAACTTCTGCACAACATTAAGATATACAAAAAAAAGCTCTTCTCCTTAAAATGGATCTGGAAAAAGCATATGATAGGGTCAACTAGTCCTTTCTCAGATTAATCCTCATTAAAATTGGAGTTCCTCCGGTGATCATCAAGTGGATAATGGCCTGCATTACTTCTATGAATATTTCTGTATTGATTAATGGAAGTCCATCAGATTTTTTCAATTGTTCCAGGGGAATCAGGCAAGGGTGCCCACTTTCACCCCTTCTCTTCATTCTGGTCATGGATGGGTTCAGCGGACTGGTTCATCAAGCGGTTGAGTGTGGACATATAAAAGGAATAAAGGTAGCAAAGGATTGTGTAGTTACACACATCCTGTTTGCAGATGACGTATTAATCGCAGGTGTGGACTCTGTTAATGAATGGCAAAATTATAATGCTATTATTCAGTCTTTCTGTTGTGCCTCAGGTATGAAAGTAAGTTCTGCAAAATCTAACTTTTACCACTTAGCTACAAATGATGTCCAACTGTGTGACATTCTCTCGATGCTTCCATACAAGTGCTGTGATATGGATCAAGGTTTTAAACACTTGGGGGTTTTTTTCTTAAACCAAATAACTATCTTATAAAGGATTGGCATTGGCTGCTTCGCAAAATTGAATCTCGTATTTCACATTGGTCTTTCAGATTTTTGTCCACTGGGGGCAAACTCATTTTGTTGAAGTCTGTGTTATCCAGCATACCATTTTACTGGAGGTTCCAATGTCTATAATCAATACTATCAAAATTTTTTTATATAACTTTCTTTGGTTCGGGTTGGCAGTCAGCGAAAAGGTTCCAATGGTTTCAGCAGACACTATAGCAAGACCCTACAGGTTCGGGGGCTGGGGCATCAAAGACTTGGGGGTTTTTAACATTTCCCTTAGATCAAAAAGTTTATGGAGATGTCTATTTGGATCAACTCTCTGGTCCAGATTAATTCATGGCAAATATTTAAAAAGGGACGCCATCTTTTGGTTTAGAAAGCCAAAGCTAACTAGCTGGAATTTCTCCCCTATGTGGAGAGGTTTTATGAAGACGTTGGACTGGTTAAAATGTGATCTCACTTGGCAAGTGGGCTCAGGTGCCTTGATTCGAGTTGGGATCGATCGCATTATTGGCATGGAGGATTGTTTACTCTTCCCTCCTCTATTACAAGCTACTTACAAATATTGGGGTTGTCCACTTTGAACAAGATCCACATGTCCAGATCTGGAGTTGAGGAACATCAAAGATGGTTGTCTGCAAGTGATCTTGGTTTAACAGGTTATTTAGCTCGAATTTGGAACGATTACACTTGGAAGCTAAATTCTGCAGGTCTCAGATTGATTCATGAAAAAGATCAATTAGTCTGGGGAGGGAACCCTGCCACGAGGATAGTTACTGCACAAACTATGTACAACAGAATTATGCAAGATAGGTTTATATATCCACAAGACTGGTGGTATAAGAGACTGTGGGTTTGGGATATTCCCATCAAATTGAAGTGTTTCTCTTGGTTACTTCTGCAAGATAAATTGAAGACCTGGGATAATTTATGTAAACGGGGCTGGTCCGGACCCAATTATTGTATCCTTTGTAAAAAGGATGAAGAATCAAAACAACATCTCTTTGTCAATTGTTGCTTCACTAATAAGGTTTGGGATGTGATCTCTTCAAGATTGAATATCACACAGTGCTGGGATGTTGGTGATTTCAACAAATGTCTGCTAAACTGGTTTAGATACTGTAAGCAACATTTTTATATTGCTTTATGTATCCCCTGGGCTATCTGGTACTATAGAAACAGTGCTATTTTTAGAAATGGAAAACCTGTTATTGTTCAGTGCAGCTTGACAGCATTGAATATGTTTACAAATTGTAAGATGGAAGAACAAAAGATGAAGATCGACAGAGTTAGTAGCTTCAATTTCAAAGTGCACCAGCCTGTTCTATTTTTTGATGGAACTTCTCAATCTAGTCTTTGCGCTATAGGTGGTGTCATCTATCTAAATGAGTCTCATTTCTTCACTATTTGACTCAATTGTGGACTAGGAACAAGCATGAAAGCAGAACTAATGGCGTTATGGTGTATTCTGAAAGTTGCAAATTGCTTCGGTTTGGTCAATTTAAAGGTCTATGGCGACTCCAGGGTTACTATAAAATGGGTGGCGGGTGAATTTAGACTCAATGTCATGCACCTGAGACATTGGGCCATCCGGACTCAACAAGAAACTTCCAAGCATCAGAACATTATTTTTGAGCACATCTTTAGAGATCATAATTCTCTAGCAGATAAGTTATCGAAACAAGCACTATCTGGTTCTGAAGGACATCTGTTATGGGAGGAATGGTGTGACAATAGTGTCCTGGATAGTGGTTCCCTTTTCTTTTTTGACTGAATCTGGATGATATTTATCTCAGTATTTTAGTTCAGTCTGTTGGTTACAGGCAACAGTCTTTTTGACATTTTTTGTCAATGCTGTTAGGGAGCTTTTTTGCCTCTTTGTAATGTGTTAATCTTCATAGATGACAAGTGTTCTCAGCAAAATTGTCATGCTCTTGGATGGCTGGACCATGTTGAAGGTTTTTTGCTCCTATGTCTGTATATTTCTGCTGTATCTGATTCGACAGTAGAATCGAGCACATCTTTGTACTATTTGATTCAATCTCGAATATCAATAGTAGATTTTTTTCGCTGGATATATATATATATATATATATATATATGATAACTTTTATGAAAATATTTCTATTTTTTCATATATATATATATAAATAAATTTAAATTATTTTATTATTTTTATTTATTCTCAATTTTAACATAAATTCCTGATAACATATTTTTACATATTTATTTTTTCTAATAAAAAATGGTATATTTTAACATATTTATCTTTTCTAATAAACAATGAATATATAGAAACACATAATTATCAAAACTATATCTTTATTTTGTATTATAAGTTTTATTAAACTTAATAAAATTAAAATAAGTTTAAATTCATTTTAAATAATAAAAATGCTAAAAGATTCGATTCATTTAAGATATAACAGAAATTAGTATAAATGTAGATTCAAGCTCAAATATATACTTCCAAGGTATGAAAGTGATACCCTTGCATGCCATAAAATATATATAGATATATTTATAAAATTGAATACCATTATCCTTGAATATAAACCAAAGGGCAAACCATAGAGCCGTTGTGTTTTTATGAATGTTATGCAAGTCAAACTTATAATAAAGTAGTCCAATATTTTTAATATTAGAATATGTAGGATTTACCGGAGGTCCTCCGTCCCAAGTTTTCTGGTTTATCTAGAGAATGAGATGGTTGCATAAATTATGAGATAAACACATTGAATTTGGAATCTCTAAAAAAATTGTACGAAACGAATTGGAAATGCTTATTTAGATCCTCCTCAACCAATTTCTTCTTCCACTCTAATAGGTATTGCTGCATTAACGGGACGAGTGTGGATGCATATCCCACTATCAAAATTACAACCAATCAGAAATCACCGGTATTTTGCGACCTGTGGTGAATTAAGACCACTGCAATATTCTAAAACTATTCTAAAGTATGGTATGTTCCAGACAGATGTTCGCAAAATGTTGACCTGTTATGAATTAAGACAACTGCAATATTCTAAAACTATTATAAAGTATGGTATGTTGCAGACAGATGTAAAGGTCTCCATCAAATAAATTGATGGGATATAACCACATATATTTTTATAACAGTGAAAAGAAGATTGAAGAGCATGGAAGTCATGCAGACTATTAACTGTTACTGTAACATATTAATATGCAATAGTCTTACCTAATCCAAAGAGTTGGTTCTCTTGTATTATTGAAGTACAAAGTAATAACCAATCAAATTCAGTGAACATATTTGTAATAAAAGTATAGTGTGCATAGAAAAAAATTCATTCTGCAAGGCCAACCAACTGTAAAAAATCACCATCAATGCGGATTGTCTCATCTACAACATCAACTTGAAACAGACTAGAAAGCAAAGTTTATATATGAAGTACACGGTTTCCCAACTGGGAAGCGGATCATTAAAAAAAAAGACATGAATAAACATTATGTTTATGAATAGCCTGTGCATTTCAATCATTTTAATTTGAAATCTAGCTTGAAATTTGCAGTTTACTCTTGTAAGATCAAGAGATACGAATCAGGCACGCATGATGTATAGGCATGATCACCAGGCACGCAGTTGTTGAGAAGATTTGGAGGCACGTTATACATAATGGGCATAGTCGATGAATCGCTCTGTTGTGCCGGAGTTGTGAGGGGCGAAGACTGAGTCTCTAACTACACAGGGTTCAGCTCCTCTTCCTCCAACGGAGGCGTTCAGAACTAACATTCATAAAGAAGCTGTGATGATGATGACAGGACCAGCAGCCACAAGCGCGCCCACAACGCTTCCTCCCACAACCTGTCCTTGCCCGCCGGATAAGTAAATCAGAATTCATAGAGCCAGTCCCTGCGGGCCGGATAAGTAAATCAGAATTCATAGAGCCATGGAGGGAAGTCTCCCTCCAACAACAAATTTCAAATTTCAAATTTACGACGGCATGGTCATATATACAGTAGGCATGGAACCATATCATGGCATGGGGTATAGCACATTCAAATTCCCTGTAGACAACTCCAAATTCAAATTCCCATATAAAATGATGCTCTGGTCCATAGGCATATCGCATGGCAGTGGCCTATAGCCATGGATGGTGGCATGGAAAATTCATGGCGTTATGCCAACTGCACTGTACTCTATTGTACTCTATTCGTAATTGATACCATCCGCGGAGATCCCTGCCGAAAATACTTCTCCGGAAAGCATATATGGTATTGGGGAGGGCCCGCGGCGGAGAGCTGGGGACCACGGCACAACGACGGAGACGAGAAGAGGGATTCTCGAACGGTGAAGTTGAACGCCGTGAAGGGGCTCACCTGCCCGGGGGACCCAGCTGGCTTATCCAGCCTGAACGTACAGGCTAGATAAGCTCAGCTGACTGAGACTAAGCCCAAAGGTTATTTCCAGTTTGTTTTTCTAACAACTTAAACCTTCCCAGGATAGAACATATAACTTGTAATACTTGTAATTTATCTGTAACTCTAAAGACATGAAGTTTGAATAAGTATCATGAAAACTTGGGACATTTACCAAACTAATGGATGAATTTTATTATCACGAGAAGAAGGTACACCTAAACATTGGATTGCTCTATTGACAAAAATGTGTTTTGGGCTAGATGAAGGCTATGATAAATTTATGTTTATAATAAAGCTTAATTCATGTCCAACAGATAAAATAAATCTTATTGATTGGCAATTCGAATAGATGATATGGCCTTGTTTAAAACGGAATAACACTTGCTAAATCTGTGCTGCGCATAAAAATTGCAAAAGCATAGCTTATTTTCACATTGTAACAGATTAAAGAAACAACGAATCAAACTAAAATAGAGCTAACTAATTAACTAAGAACATAACTGAAGGTAGTCAAACTCATGGATAAACTCTTAAGCTTTTCCAAGACACGTTGAACAATCTTCTCCACGAGGTCACCCTCGTCACTAGTTATTCACAACAAAATATAGAAACGAAGTTAGAAACGTCTACACACGTAATTAACACCATTTAACTATGCATAAAACTTGTGATATAAGGGGAATTCTCACCCGTTACAGTCCCGTTGCAGATCTAACCTACTTATTTTTGAAACAATAGAAAGAGCCTCCCTCCACTTTTGAATAGTGTCGTGTCGCGGCTTCTCTTGATGAGTACGAGGGTCATGCGTTTTCTTTTCTTCAAGTTTGCACAGGGCTTCAGCATACACTCCTTTACCCTGCGCCCGCGAAAGCTCAGCGGGATCGACATGGTAAAACACAAGAATAATTGGAGCCTTTGTCTCCAACATTACAAGGAGCTCATTGAGACAAACTTCCGATTCCCCATATCCAGCTCAGAAAATGGCCACATGAACGAATGTTGTTCTAACAGCTTCTTTAATTTGAAATAGAAAGTCGTCTCCAACTTGCAATTCAGGGTTGCCCAAAAAGACTCTTAATCCATGTGCATAAAAGAGGAGATGGTAGAGATGACTTGCAAGGGTTTTTATGACATAAGGACCGTGATGGTTGATAAATACATGGTAAGGTTTGTTGTTGGTGCTGGGAGATGCAGCAACAGTGGAGGAGGAAGCGACTGTTTCTGCCATTGGAATGGAATGGGTAAACGTCAACAAAGATGTTGCGCGTAGGGAGATTGGGAAGAATAAGGTGCACTCTCTCTTTTTCTCTCACAAATTTCAAAGATAGCATTTTGCCATCGCTACTGCTATGGTGTTTTAATAAACGATTGTTCCCTTTCTCTTGTTGAAAAAAATGATTGTTCCCTTTCGTTTCGCAACAAAGTCTCCATGTCCGCGTAGCAAGGTGAAACTCGGAATTCAATATTTTTCTCACCAATTAAAATTGTTATCCGTTCTTTCATTATTTAATAAAGAATGCTATAAAACACCAAAGATGCTTAAATTTCATGTCATCGCATCATTGGATCGCAAGCATTATGCGTGCTAGTGCGACTTCCAACACGATAAATGAGTTTTCCTTGACATGTAACAAGTCTTCACGTTATAAAATATGAGTGGGTACCACGTTAGGATATTTTTTATATTTTGGTTGACCAAATAATTGGTCCTTGGTATGGATGGTACCAATGGCAAAAGAAGCTAACGAATTTTTTTAACCCGAAAACAAGATAGATTGAGATGTTTTTTCTCTTTGAAAATGAAATATAAATCATATATTCACAATGTTGTAGTTAGATCTCCTATATTACCATATGTGAAGATGATGAAGCATTCCTTCACAACAATAATTTATATGAAGTCTTTGTTGACTGATAACGACAGAAAAGAACTAGACTATTTGGTGAGAACAATTCTACTCATGTAAAAATATGTTGGGTCCCAATAATTCATTACATAATTGAGAAAGACGTCTCCTTGGAAGATGCCATAGGAATCTCAAAATCACGCTTCCATTGAAGCACCAGAATTTTATGTCTTTTAGATGTTGTATGACAACCCCTGTTTATGTATATTTCAAATACTTGTACAAATACAAGCATCATTTCCCTCCTATGTAATGGTTTCCTAGCACCTCAATTTGGTGTTTGGTAATAACAACAACAACAAAAATTACTTTAACTTTAATAAGTTACTTTTTGTCCATCATGTCTAGAAAGTTATGAAAGTATTGCAAAATATTGAAAATTGGTAATATTGATCAATGATTGGATACCAAACTCCATTGTATGATTTAATGTTTGTCTTATAAACATCAAAAGAAATTATGCTAGATATAAACATTGTATATGGCATGTATGGTTTAACAAATTCCACCTAGGTCATGAAGGAGGAAGAAAAGATGGAGTGGTATCATTTTTCCTAGAAGATGATTCAAATGCATGATCATTTGGGTGTTGTAGATAATCATATAAATGAGATAATGATTGCATCCTCATATAAGCATCAAAAGAATGAAATTGAATACCTTTATAGGAGAGAACTCACTTAGAATGAGGTTCTAAATAATCTACAACCTAAAGTAGAGGAAAATGAAAGAAAGAAGAAAGAAGAAGTTGATAAGGTTGATTATGAAAAGAAAGTCCTTATTGGAAAAGAGAGATAAAAAAATAAGAAAAAGTAAAAATTGAATCCCTAGAGAAGCCTAAGGCAGAAGAAGGTAGATGCTAATGCCAAAGTGTTAGCATTTTGTAGTTTAGCGTTACTCTTGCATCCGGTGCCTAGGTGCAGGGTCCAAGCAGAGTTGATATTAGGGTTTGGAATCCGTTTTCTGCAGCTGTCAGAAGTGACTACAGTAGGGGCCACATTCCCTGTGGCTGCACAGTTGGATGCCCCAAACCATGACGTCTGTGGGAATGACATCGACAGGAGATGGAAAGGAAGCAAAGTTGGGTGAAGCTAGAGAACAGGAGAAAGGAGTGAAGCGGCGGCTGGAGCCGGGGGGTGTCTCCCTAAAACCCTAGCTATCCCGGCTATCCAGATCTGTGTGGAGAAAGTCAGAGAAAAAGTGGAACAATGGAAGGAAAAGACTTTGATGGGTAAGTTCATTGGGATTTGGCCTCGGGAGAAAGATTTAGTCAGATGGATCAAGAGCTCTTGGAACCCATAAGGGCAGTATGATTACATTTGGGGGCTAAGGGTTTTTTCACTATAATCTTTTCCAATGTGGAAGATAGAGACAGTGTTCTAGAAGGGGGGCCCTATTTTTTCTTTTCAGCTGGTTTATATTTTAGACCATGGAAAGAACGTTTCAATCCAGAAAATGAGGAATTGAAGGTTGCACTGGTGCGGATCAGACTCTACTCTCTTCTATGCGAATTTTGGGATCTAGAAATATTGCAAGACATTGGCAATACCCTTGGGGAATTTGTAAAAGTGGCGGAGCAGACAAAACAACAAAGGTACACAACGTGTTCCTGGATCTGTGTTTATATGGATCTTTCAAAGGACCTTCCAGAAGCTATTAGCCTGAACTGGGAGGATGAAGAATGGATCCAGCCGATTGACTATGAACAAATACGTTTCAGGTGTAGATTGTGTCATGATAATGGCCATTTTGGCGGGAACTTCCCACGAGCTAGCCAAGTGAAACCTCCAACCCGATCTGACCAAGAAGTGAATAAGAATAAGGAAGGATTTACTCAGGTTCGAAATCGTAGAAAGAACATAACAATCTAGATAATCAACGGAAAGGGAAGGAAAAGGTTGACAGTGGTTCAACCAACAAAAATCCTTTTCAGATCTTGGAGGAGGTAAATGATGAAGGTGAGATCCGAAAGAATAAGAAGGAAGCCATAGAATCGGTGATGGTTGAAGCTATCGATACCTTGGCCTAGGAGACGATCCAGGAAGACCTAGCGGCAGCCATGGAGGAGGATGGCGAGGAGGAAGTAGATTTGGGGGAATTAGACTTGGATGAGATTGAAAAAGAGTGTGAAAAAAAGGGGAAGGGGTATGTTTCTAGAAGACAACTAGAGTTGCTTCAGGAAGCGATCATCAAGACCAGAGCTAGTTAGAAGTTGGGCATTCGAGCGGATGCACAGTCAGGGAATAAACGCAAGTCGCCAGCGGAGGAACTGAAGAGGGGAAGAAAATCAAATAAGTAGTAGATAGCAGAAATCGGAGTCAAGCTAATTGAGTCAGGGAAGCACCCGACAATCAGGGATGCCTTCTCTGATGTCAACAGAGTTTCTCAATGAAGATAGTATCATGGAATGTTAGGGGGTGCAATGTCACATACCCCAATTTTTGTAAAAATTATGTAATTGTTTTATTTTATTCCTGAGACATTATGTTAAATTTAATGCTAAGTAGGAATTGATGACTCAGCAGAGTCATTAGAAATGGAATGTAATTCAGAATATTTTATTATTAATAAATAAATTGTGGAGACAACAGCATGGGAGAGCTCTTAAAAAGAGGTTACTGGTCAAACTGGTGGATGGAACTAGGTGGAAAGGCAAAAGACAAGTGGCAGCATCCTCAAACACTTCCTAAGTTGCAGGTGGCAACTTCCCTATATTTGGGGTCATGATTCCCCAAGAAAGTGGAATCAGAGCAGGTGGCTCATTAATGACAGTTAACCCAACAAAGACCTAGGCAATATTTTAAATAGTACTCAATGAACAGAGCTGGGGGGTTCGAATTTTTCCAGAGAGAATACATTCAGGTGAATGTTATTCAGGAAATTCATTGAGGAAGAGGGAAATAAAGTAAGGAATTTGTTTGAGAGGAATGCTGCAGTAACTTGGTTCCATTATAGATGTTTGGGCTGAGAGAATTTATTTGTTGCACCTAGTTCCTGCCAGGGAGACCAGAGCAAGCTCGGGGGTCCTGAGAATTTGCTGTCTAGGCACTCTCCAGGAGTTGGTAGGGAGGAACAGCCTCCCATTGATGTTGTTGTCCACAGCTTAAATAGGTTCTGCCATCTATTTCTGTATGTTTATTAAATATGAATGAATGTATGTTGTGTTTATATTCTATATGTCTGAAGAGTAATTAGTTAGAGTAATTAGTTAGTTAAGTGAGTATTTTAGAATGGCAGTAGTTAAATTTGGTTGAGTTACTGTGTTTTTTAGCATCCCTAGTAAGAAGCAATACCATTAATATATTACTAATAATATATCTAATAAGCATTCAATACAACAGTAAGACTTTAAGTACTAGCTTATTAATACACTTATGAACCTAGTTTAATTGTAATTGTTAAATAGATAAGTAGGGTTTGAGTATACAGTAATTATTCTCTGTGAGATACAAAATCGATTAAACAATCATAGGAACAGTAATAAAATATAACCAGTTAAATTACAGTGTTGTTATAATTATCGATAACTTGCAGAAGAATTGTAGCCATAGTTAGAATATCTATGTCAGGATACAAACCCTAGTTAAAATTGATCCACTCATTACCTTTCAAGCAAAACAATTGTGCAAAAACCCTAACAGTTTTTCATCAAAAAGAATGTATCAACAGTTAAATAGACTAGTTATTGTTTTAGAAACAGAAGAAGTAACAGAACAATATCTAGCACATTATCGCGTTTAAACAATACAGTATTATTGTTCACATGAATCTCAATTACTAGCAGAGTCATAATCGTGATGACAGAATAAGCAACCAAATAAAGTTACAACCGTAAAAATTGGTCGAATCCTATCATTTATTCAGCGCACAAATATCAACAGAGTCGTAATTGAATTGTTAGCTTAAGCATTCGAACTTAATTTCTAACTGTAACATAGTTCTGGTAAAACCCTACCAGCCCCGCTAGTACAAACAAAACTAATGCTAAATAGTAAGACAATATCTTCACCTACAGCCGCGTCACAAATACACAGAATAAGTGGTTTAACAAATCAAACTTACTTACAACTGTACATAGCATTAGAAGTAAAAACGCAGGAGATAAACAAGCCCATTATACAAAAAAAAAAAACTTCATATTAAGTCAAATTTCAAAACCCTGGGTGATCAACCCTGAATCTTTCAAGAGTGTAGAACGAAAATAAAACCATGAGGTCGAACCTCATCTACAGAATGGCTCACAGCCTTTGTTGTCCTTTCTCTATACAATAATTATTTCCTAGAAAAAAAACCTATCTACCAAAAGAAGGCGATTAATGACAACAGTAACCGAAGCCATAACATCATTATACAACATAGGGTTAAACTTGTTAAGAGTCCACCCAACATACAGCCGAAAGATTGTTTAAAGCTGGAGTTATTCAGAGCCGCATTACTCTAAGGCAAAACCCTAACCATCCTAAAACAACCAGCAAGGAGGAAACGCCATGGTGAAAACCAGGCTTACTCGGTAAAAACAACCAATGCCGAAGCTTGTGCCATCCATGCCGTAAGTGGAGCCAGGACCTGCAAAGACAGAGTGGTATCAGTTAAAAACCTTATTTCTTTTTAAAACAAATTCTTTTAACTGAAAACATGAAAGAGAAATACAGTAGCTTACCAGCGTTGAAGGAGGCTGCAAATACAGTAAATGGCCTAATAACCACGAACACAATAAGTGTAAAACCCCACCCTTGCCACCGAATGATTAAGCTGGCAGAAGTAAGGGATATCTTCCACGATGGAAGCCTTAACAGAACCAAGCTGAGAGTTATGGTCACGCCGTGACAGGTTTAATTTGGATAACAAAAGGATAAACCCTAGATTCTTAAAAAACTACAGTTGCCAACAGCAAAATTATAATAAGCTTCAATGATACGATGGACAAACACGAAGGCTTGAGGCAGCATAGAAGCTGCTAGCACACAGTAATAGCAGAGACTGGACCAGGAGGGTTCGCAGAGCGACCAAGCCCGAAGGCAAAGGAGAAATGGTAAAGTAGGGTTAGTCAACATTTTAATATCACAAATGCATGGCCTTGGAGCAACCACGTAGCTGTTTAATAATCTCCATGCAGTGGGTCGACGAGCTATAGTTTTGCAATGAGATTCTCTATCATTTGTTTTAAAAAAAAAATCATAGTTGGAATATCCATTATGAATACAATACCATAGTATCACCTATCATGTTTACAAAATCAAGGAGTTAGAACCATAACTTTGAACTTTGCATAATATATAATAAAGCTTTGCCTTATAGTCAAGTAAACCATGCTTCATAATGGCGTTCCAAGATTAAGTCTTGGAGTATCTATAGATATGGTGGATGGATTCTAATTTGTAAGGTTTTGGGTACAATTTTGAATTATAAGGTGTTCATAAAACCATGTATGTAGATAGCATTCAAGGATTAAGTCTTGAAGTGTTGAAACATAGAGGATTTTACTTCTAATTATAAGAGTTACAAGAACATGGGAACATTGATAAGATACAAGTAGTTCATAACAAGAATTCCACATCATTTAGTCTCAAGTGAACAAACCAGGGAGATATCATTTCTTTTAAAATCTATAAGAGAATGGGGTGATGTTAAGAATAATTGCTTGCAATTCTACTAAAGTGCCATTGGCTACAGCTTGCACAGATAAGGAAAGACTTTTCATATTATTTCTTTTATGTAACTCATACTTGTAGCACTCAAGATACGTAACCCACAGTTTTAAATTTAAGTTACTCTAGCCCATTTCATTTGACGTTACAATATAATAACAATCACTTAATTGTTTCAGTTTTCATGTGATAACAAGAAGACTCTTGTTATCCTCAAGGCTCAATGAGTTTAATCAAGATAGCTTCTAGTTTTTAGTCCATTGAAAATCATAGAAATAAGAATAGTTTATCAATCCTTACAAACCCTGAGATGTTAAGAGGAGACCTGTAACTGACAGAATATCTTGCAAATGCTAGAAATAAGCAAATTATATATATTGACCACTCCAGATCCTTTACAATTGCAGTTGCAAATCAAAATAGATTCTAACTTTAAAACTCGTTATGCTGGGATAACAATGAGTGAGTAAAAATTGGTTTGAGTATGGTCACCCAGTTGTATTTTACAGAGTTAGTTATGAAGTATAATTGCATTACAGTAATATTATCAAAGAACAAATACTCCATAGAGTTAGTTAATTCATTTGTTCTCAAGAAAACATCGTTATCATATTCTCTAGTAATTTCTAATTCTATAACAGTAAGATCTTGAGGAGGTCATAGGATGAATGCTACCTTTAAACACTTGATAACCTGGCTAGCATGCTTAGGATTTTTACTGAATGATTTGGTACAGCAAATTGATTATAATACTTTAAAGATTTAAATGTAGCGACCCGCACATTACCTGTATATCTGTAAGAGAAAGAAAATTTGTTGCATTAGCTCGGAAGCTAAGTAAGCCCAGTCTGCTATGGCAACTCCCCCTTGTGGTTGAAAAACAAAAAACAATCAGCAACGGTAAAGAAACTCATATTAAAATATAAGTATAACAAAAGATCATTCAGACACATTTATGATCACTTAAGCTAATCAAACAGTTAAATGAATGCATTTATTAATATTACATGCTATTTTAAAAATTTTAAAATTTTCGGAAATTTTGGGTTTTGACATGTGGTATCAGAGCATGGTTCAAATACTAGGCCTTGTTGTGGCCCAACTAGTTTCCGCAGGACGGTACAAATAAAAAGAAAAATATATGTATATATATAATGCACTAACTTGTAATTTTTGTTTCATGTAAAAGAACAGATTTTCTGAAACTAACAGACAGGTATGGAGAAGCTAGGAGAATATGCTAAGGAGGAATCTCCAGACACTGAGACAAGACAGATGTCTAGAGAACCTGTGTTAGAGGAGATGACTGCTCACTCTTCAGAGCTGATGCATACTATAAAGGGTTTAAAGACTGAGATAGAATCAGTCAAGAAGGATAATGAAAGGATTCTGAAAACTCAAGAGCAGTTAAATCAAATTTTGATGGAAAAATTTCAGACTGAAGGGAGAAGCAAAAGATCTGAATCTGAAGGAGCTAGCCATCAAAAAGGGTCTAAAAAGATGAAACTAGCTAAATCGGACAGCAGTTCATCATCTGAAGGAAGAAGGGAACAACAAAGCTATTACACTACTAGTGACAATAGTGAGGCTGAGTTGTTTAACATAAAGAAAAAGTACAGGCCTTATGAAGAGATTTCTGGGGAGTTCAAGAAAATAAAACCCCCAACTTTCAATGGAGAATCTGAAACAGGAGAAGAGGCAGAATCCTGGTTATCCGGGATGAGAAAATATTTTCAGATATACAACTATTCAAATCAGCTGAAGGCAAGAATGGCCATCTATAACCTTTCTGGAAAGGAGGATATATGGTGGCAAGACTTGAAAGGGGTCAAGGGGATCAAAGGAAAAGAGGTCAATTGGAGTACCTTTAAAAGGTACTTTAAAAAGAAATTTCTGTCTGAGCAATACTATGAAGAAAGGGCCAAGGAATTTTATGAGTTAAAGCTAGGATCTATGACTATGAAGGACTTAAACAGTAAGTTCTTAAGTCTGTTAAGATATGTGTCGTATTTTGTTGAAGAGAAACCTAAAGTGCAGCGGTTTCTTAGCTGCCTACCATATCATATAAAAGACAGAATCGAATATGATAACCCCAAAACTCTGGAAGAAGCCATGCGAAAGGCTAATTTCTGTTTTGAACAGAACAAAAAGAAAGAAGGAATAGCCAACTGGAAGGCTAAAAAGAACAGTAATCAGCCGGAGTTCAGGAAAAAGGAATTTGTACCCCAGAAAAATTTCAGGAATGACAAAAACAGAAACCATTCTAATGGTAAGAACTTCCAGGGAAGCAAAAATGGTGCTTCTAATCATTCTAATAACTTCAAGGGAAGCAAGGAGGCTTCTAACAATCATGGAAATTTCACTAAGAATTTCGAACGGAAGGAGCCTGTTAAGTGCTGGGAATGCAATGGCCCACACTATGCTTCAGTTTGCCCAAATCGGAAGAAACCAAATGGCAATATTCACACTATACAAGATGAAATGACTGTTGGAGACTTTGCAAGGACTATGCCCCGAATCAATGCAGCGTTGGAGAACCGCCAAGTTGATTATCAAACTTCCATGGTGGAAGTAGGAGGTATGGTTAACAAAACTCCTGTAACTATTTTAATAGATCCAGGTGCTAGCCTTAGTTATATTTCACCACAGATAGTAGAAAAGTGTAATCTGACTGTTGAAAGGTTTGATAACTCCTGGTCAGTACAACTAGCCACTGGGGCAAAAAGGAAGGTGACCTGTTATGTTAAGGAATGTGCTCTAAATATGAATGATTTTAAAACTGCTGTTAAATTAAATGTTTTGCCACTTGGCTTGTATGACATACTTATGGGTATGGACTGGTTAGAATAGCATAAGGTAGTTTTAAACTGTTTTGATAAAACTTTTACGTGTGTAAATAATAACAAATAGCCTGTAACGGTTAAGGGTATTCCTAGGAAAACTATAATCAGGCATATTTCTGCTTTACAACTTAAAAGAGAAGTCAGAAAAGGGTGCAAAGCCTATGCTGTAACTATTACAGATGAGGCAGTTAAGTCTGAAATAAGCAAGATAAAAGCTGAGGATATTCCTGTAGTAAATGAATTTACTGATGTTTTTCCGGAGGAAATTCCAGGATTACCTCCCAAGAGAGAACTGGATTTCACAATTGAGCTGGTACCAGGTGTTGTACCCAGTTCAAAGGCCCCGTATCGTATGAACATTCTGGATCTTAACAAATTAAAAACACAGTTAAAGGAGTTAATAGATAAGAATTAGATTCGATCCAGTGTGTCCCCTTGGGGAGCACCAGTAATCTTTGTTAAAAAGAAGGACGGAACTATGCGACTTTGCATAGATTACCGTCAACTAAACAAGATGACAATTAAAAATAGATATCCGTTGCCTCGCATAGATGATCTGTTTGATCAGCTACGTGGAGCAATGGTGTTCTCTAAGATAGACCTGAGATCAGGCTATCATCAGGTCAGAATTAAAGAAGAGGACATATTCAAGACAGCTTTCAGAACAAGGTATGGACATTACGAATTTGTCATAATGCCATTTGGGCTTACTAATGCCCCAGCCGTCTTTATGTGTCTAATGAATAACATAATGCATAAATACTTGGATAAATTTGTCATTGTATTCATCGATGACATTTTAATTTATTCTAAAAATGAAGAGGAACATAAAGAACATTTATGGATAGTCTTACAAGAACTGCAAGAGCAACAGCTCTTTGCGAAGTTCAGTAAGTGTGATTTCTTCAAGGATGAAATCCAGTACTTAGGTCACATAGTGACTAAGGAAGGGATTTCAGTTGATCCTGAAAAGATCCGGGCAATCGAAGAATGGCCAGTACCAAAAGACGTAACAGATGTTAGGTCCTTCATGGGAATTACCGGTTATTACCGGAGATTCATTGAAGGCTTTTCAAAAATAGCCAACCAAATCACTTCCTTGCAAAAGAAAGGAAAGAAATTTGATTGGAACTTGAAGTGTGAAGAAAGCTTTAAGAAATTAAAGGCTTTATTAACAACTGCGCCTATTCTAAGAATAGTGGATCCTAATAAGGATTTCGTGGTTTGCACCGATGCTTGTAATGACGGTCTAGGCGGAGTGCTGACTCAGGATGGGCATTTCATTGCCTATGAGTCCAAGAAGCTAAAGATTCATGAAAAGAATTATGCCAATTATGATTTAGAATTAGCTGTTGTTATTCATGCCTTAAAGATGTGGCGACATCACTTAATAGGCAGAAAGTTCACTTTAATGACTAATAATAAGGGTCTAAAATAACTTTTAGATCAGCCTACCTTAAATGCAAGGCAAGCCAGATGGTTGGCCTTCTTAAGTGAATACGATTTTGAAATTCAGCACATAAAAAGAAAGGAAAATAAGGTGGCTGATGCTTTGAGCAGAAATGCAAAGCTGAATTTTACAACAACTATCAGCACTTATACCTCTGATTTAAATGAACAGCTGACTGAAGGGATAAAATTGGATGAAATTTATCAAAATTTACAAGCTACAGCTAAAGAAGAACCTACAGAAAGTTTGATAAAGGGTTATAGTCTAAATAAAGATGGATTTTTATTGTTTAAAGACAGATTGTATGTGCCGAATGTATCTAAAGTTAAATTGTTAATTCTGGATGAAGTTCATAAAACCCCTTACTCAGGGCATCCAGGCTACCAGAAGACTGTCACCATGTTGAGAAAAGATTATTTTTGGCCTAATATGAAATCTGAAGCAGCTGAGTATATAGCTAGATGTTTGGACTGTCAACAAGTGAAAACAGAACATCAACATCCAGCTGGGTTACTGCAACCTTTGCCTGTTCCTAGTTGGAAGTGGGAAATAGTCAGCTTAGATTTCATTACTGGATTACCCAGAAATCAAAATCAGAATGATTCAATTATGGTGGTGGTAGATAAATTAAGTAAATCAACACATTTTATTCCTGTTAAAACCACTTACATGGCTGCAAACATAGTTGATATATTTCTGAAGCAGATTTTTCGGTTACATGGTGTCCCAAAGGTTATTATTTCAGACAGGGATCCTAAATTCATAGAAAATTTATGGAAATCTTTGTTTAAGGGATTAAACACAACACTGAATTTCAGCACTTCTTTCCATCCTCAGACGGACGGACAGACTGAAAGAGTTAATCAGGTATTGGAATATCTGCTAAGAATGTATGTTAAGGATCAACCAGGTAAGTGGGAAGATTATTTACATTTAGCAGAATTTGCATACAATAACAACTATCAATCGTCAGCTAAGTTCAGTCCTTTTGAAATTCTGTATGGGCATAAATGTAACACTCCTATCTCCTGGAATAATCCAGTAGATATATTAGTGTTAGGACCCGAATTGTTAAAAGAAATGGAACAGATTGTGAAACAAGTGCAGGAGAATTTGAAGATTGCCCTGGATCGGCAAAAGAGCCAAGCAGATTTGAAAAGAACTCCTAAAGAGTTCCAGGTGGGTGAGCATGTGTTCATAAAGGTAAGACCAAAGAAGAGCTCCCTAATATTGGGGAGTTGTACAAAATTAGTGCCACGTTACTATGGTCCATTTGAAATTTTATCTAGAATTGGTCAAGTTGCTTATCAGCTAGCGTTACCACCTAATTTAAAAGTGCATAATGTTTTCCATATTTCTGTTCTAAAAAAGTATGTTCATGATGCTACTCATGTGATTGATTGGAACGTTGTACAAGTAGAACCAGAAGGGAAAGTTTTGGTGGAACCGGATTGTATCCTCGGGAGGAGGGAAATTTCTCTGCGGAACCGCACAATTGGACAGCTGAAGGTGCAATGGAAGCACCGTAGTCCTGAAGAAGCGACCTGGGAACTGGAAAGCAAGATGCGGGAAGCATACCCAAATCTGTTCCAGGAGGTTGCATAGGATGAGGAATAAGTAACATCGAGGACGATGTTACATTTTAAGGGGGTGTGTATGTCACATACCCCAATTTTTGTAAAAATTATGTAATTGTTTTATTTTATTCCTGATACATTATGTTAAATTTAATGCTAAGTAGGAATTGATGACTCAGCAGAGTCACTAGAAATGGAATGTAATTCAAAATATTTTATTATTAATAAATAAATTGTGGAGACAACAGCATGGGAGAGCTGTTAAAAAGAGGTTACTGGTCAAACTGGTGGATGGAACTAGGTGGAAAGGCAAAAAACAAGTGGCAGCATCCTCAAACACTTCCTAAGTTGCAGGTGGCAACTTCCCTATATTTGGGGTCATGATTCACCAAGAAAGTGGAATCAGAGCAGGTGGCTCATTAATGACAGTTAACCCAACAAAGACCTAGGCAATCTTTTAAATAGTACTCAATGAACAAAGCTGGGGGGTTCGAATTTTTCCAGAGAGAATACATTCAGGTGAATGTTATTCAGGAAATTCATTGAGGAAGAGAGAAATAAAGTAAGGAAGTTGTTTGAGAGGAATGCTGCAGTAACTTGGTTCCATTATAGATGTTTGGGCTGAGAGAATTTATTTGTTGCACCTAGTTCCAGCTAGGGAGACCAGAGCAAGCTCGGGGGTCTTGAGAAGTTGTTGTCTGGGCACTCTCCAGGAGTTGGTAGGGAGGAACAGCCTCCCATTGTTGTTGTTGTCCACAGCTTAAACAGGTTCTGCCATCTATTTCTGTATGTTTATTAAATATGAATGAATGTATGTTGTGTTTATCTTCTATATGTCTAAAGAGTAATTAGTTAGTTAAGTGAGTATTTTAGAATGGTAGTAGTTAAATTTGGTTGAGTTACTGTGTTTTTCAGCATCCCTAGTAAGAAGCAATTCCATTAATATACTACTAATAATATATCTAATAAGCATTCAATACAACAGTAAGACTTTAAGTACTAGCTTATTAATACACTTATGAACCTAGTTTAATTGTAACTGTTAAATAGATAAGTAGGGTTTAAGTATATAGTAATTATTCTCTGTGAGATACAAAATCGATTAAACAACCATAGGAATAGTAATAAAATATAACCAGTTAAATTACAGTGTTGTTATCATTATCGATAGCTTGCAGAAGAATTGTAGCCATAGTTAGAATATCTATGTCAGGATACAAACCCTAGTTAAAATTGATCCAGTCATTACCTTTCAAACAAAACAATTGTGCAAAAACCCTAACAGTTTTTCATCAAAAAGAATGTATCAACAGTTAAATAAACTAGTTATTGTTTTAGAAACAGAAGAAGTAACAGAACAATATCTAGCACATTATCGAGTTTAAACAATGCAGTATTATCGTTCACATGACTCTCAATTACTAGCAGAGTCATAATCGTGATGACAGAATAAGCAACCAAATAAAGTTACAACCGTAAAAATTGGTCGAATCCTATCATTTATTCAGCTCACAAATATCAACAGAGTCGTAATTGAATTGTTATCTTAAGCATTCGAACTTAATTTCTAACTGTAACATAGTTCTGGTCAAACCCTACCAGCCCCGCTAGTACAAACAAAACTAATGCTAAATAGTAAGACAATATCTTCACCTACAACCGTGTCACAAATACACAGAATAAGTGGTTTAACAACTCAAACTTACTTACAACTGTACATAGCATTAGAAGTAAAAACGCAGGAGATAAACAAGCCCATTATACAAAAAAAAAAAAAACTTCATATTAAGTCAAATTTCAAAACCCTTGGTGATAAACCCTGAATCTTTCAAGAGTGTAGAACGAAAATAAAACCATGAGGCCGAACCTCATCTACAGAATGGCTCACAACCTTTGTTGTCCTTTCTCTATACAATAATTATTCCCCAGAAAAAAACCTATCTACCAAAAGAAGGCGATTAATGACAATAGTAACCGAAGCCATAACATCATTATACAACGCAGGGTTAAACTTGTTAAGAGTCCACCCAACATATAGCCAAAAGATTGTTTAAAGCTGGAGTTATTTAGAGCCTTAAGGCAAAACCATAACCATCCTAAAACAACCAGCAAGGAGGAAATGCCATGGTGAAAACCAGGCTTACCCGGTAAAAACAACCAATGCCGAAGCTTGTGCCATCCATGCCGTAAGTGGAGCCAGGACCTGCAAAGACAGGGTGGTATCAGTTAAAAACCTTATTTCTTTTTAAAACAAATTCTTTTAACTGAAAACATGAAAGAGAAATACAGTAGCTTACCAGTGTTGAAGGAGGCTGCAAATACAGTAAATGGCCTAATAACCACGAACACAATAAGTGTAAAACCCCACCCTTGCCACCGAATGATTAAGCTGGCAGAAGTAAGGGATATCTTCCACGATGGAAGCCTTAACAGAACCAAGCTGAGAGTTATGGTCACGCCGTGACAGGGTTAATTTGGATAACAACAGGATAAACCCTAGATTCTTAACAAACTACAGTTGCCAACAACAAAATTATAATGAGCTTCAACGATACGATGGACAAACACGAAGGCTTGAGGCAGCATAGAAGCTGCTAGCACACAGTAACAGCAGAGACTGGACCAGGAGGGTTCGCAGAGCGACCAAGCCCGAAGGAAAAGGAGAAATGGTAAAGTAGGGTTAGTCAACATTTTAATATCACAAATGCGTGGCCCTGGAGCAACCACGTAGCTGTTTAATAATCTCCATGCAGTGGGTCGACGAGCTATAGTTTTGCAATGAGATTCTCTATCATTTGTTTTCAAAACAAAATCATAGTTGGAATATCCATTATGAACACGATACCATAGTATCACCTATCATGTTTACAAAATCAAGGAGTTAGAACCATAACTTTGAACTTTGCATAATATATAGTAAAGCTTTGCCTTATAGTCAAGTAAACCATGCTTCATAAGGGCGTTCCAAGAGTAAGTCTTGGAGTATCTATAGATATGGTGGATGGATTCTAATGTGTAAGGTTTTGGGTACAATTTTGAATTATAAGGTGTTCATAAAACCATGTATGTAGATAGCATTCAAGGATTAAGTCTTGAAGTGTTGAAACATAGAGGATTTTACTTCTAATTATAAGAGTTACAAGAACATGGGAACATTGATAAGATACAAGTAGTTCATAACAAGAATTCCACATCATTTAGTCTCAAGTGAACAAACCAGGGAGATATCATTTCTTTTAAAATCTATAAGAGAATGGGGTGATGTTAAGAATAATTGCTTGCAATTCTACTAAAGTGCCATTGGATACAGCTTGCATAGATAAGGAAAGACTTGTCATATTATTTCTTTTATGTAACTCATACTTGTAGCACTCAAGATACGTAACCCACAGTTTTAAATTTAAGTTACTCTAGCCCATTTCATTTGACGTTACAATATAATAACAATCACTTAATTGTTTCAGTTTTCATGTGATAACAAGAAGACTATTGTTATCCTCAAGGCTCAATGAGTTTAATCAAGATAGCTTCTAGTTTTTAGTCCATTGACAATCATAGAAATAAGAATAGTTTATCAATCCTTACAAACCCTGAGATGTTAAGAGGAGACCTGTAACTGACATAATATCTTGCAAATGCTAGAAATAAACAAATTATATATATTGACCACTCCAGATCCTTTACAATTGCAGTTGCAAATCAAAATAGATTCTAACTTTAAAACTCGTTATGCTGGGATAACAATGAGTGAGTAAAAATTGGTTTGAGTATGGTCACCCAGTTGTATTTTACAGAGTTAGTTATGAAGTATAATTGCATTACAGTAATATCATCAAAGAACAAATACTCCATACAGTTAGTTAATTCATTTGTTCTCAAGAATACATCGCTATCATATTCTCTAGTAATTTCTAATTCTATAACAGTAAGATCTTGAGGAGGTCATAGGATGAATGCTACCTTTAAACACTTGATAACCTGGTGTAATGTCCCTTAATAGGAATTTTATTAAAATTGCAATTTTCCACTTTTTTTTCCCTAGTTCGACCTTTGACTAGTTTTGATGTCTAGGTCCCAAATTTACTCCAAATGCCTTCAAATCTTCAAGGAAGGTGTATGAATGATATTAGAACTTGAATATGATGTTTATGGATGAAATATGTCCACCAAAAGACCTCTGCAAACTCTCTTAATATTCTGGACCGATTATGCAATTTTACTACTGATTTGGGGTTCAAATCCCCCTGGGGTAAGTACTGAAAATGGCTTCCCAAATGCCTCCAAACCCACTCAAATTTATGAACAGAGGTATGTAATTTGTTAATTATTTTATTAAAGTCTCATATGCACCATTAATGGATTATTACAACTATTCTCACCCTCTCCCATTCAACTGCAAAAATCCCCAATTCGACCCTTGGGGAAATGGCACTATTTCACCTCCCAATACAACTAAACTGAGTAAAAATGCTTCAAATGCTCAAGTACAGTACATGAAACTTGTAGAAGACATCCATGGTAGTATATTGATCACAAATATATCATAGAATCACCCATTCATTCGAAATCATCATCAATACATTGGTTCACAACAAGGTAGTGGGGAAATGGCATTGTTCTTCCATTAAAAATGAGATTTATACATTTCTACTTGGAATTTCGACCTAAAAATTTTTGGAGATGAAGAACAGAGTATTTAATTCATATTACAAAATAAATGGGGAATTAAAAGCTTCCCCAAAGAGTACAATAGCTCACCAAAAACGCCCTCCCTTAAGGATCAAGAATATGCCATCAAAACTGGAAATGGTTGAAGGAGTGAGCTGCAATAGAATAAACCATGAGCTTCCCTGTAGCTTACACCTACAAATAAAGACTCCATTAAAGCTCCAAATGAAAGGTATGAATGGCCTTTCCAATTACCAACTTGGATGGGAATCTTTCACCCTCGAAATTGACTAAGGCAACAAACTAGTCATCCACTAGCTCTCCCTCTTCACAAATGCAATTGCAAATTATACAAATGATCAAAAGCCATTCTCATACTTCATTTCTAAATTTTATAACCAACATTTCCATTCTAAGGGTCGAAATCCTCTCAATAGATTCAATAGATTTCCATTTAGGAAATATTCCACATTTGCCACTTGTCTCCTAGTTCCAACCTTCCATCTTCTCCCAAATTCGATTTTGAGTCTCTTTGGCTTCTCCAACTCCCAAATTCGCCTTATTTGAGCCTATTTTTGGGGCTGACATGTCATAGTGGTTAGATGTCAGAGGTCAGGTCTGCAATTTGTCATAGTTGTCATAGATGCTCCATCATTGGTGTCATAGGGGCTAGGGAATCTAGCCCAAGTGTCCACAAACTTCCACTTTGACTCTTTATCTTCCATGGAGGTTACCAATCCTTCCCAATTCGACCTAATATGCTCAATGACGTGTTATGACTTACCAACTCACCCAAGAGTGTTCACATTCCCATTAATTCGAATTTGCAAAAGAGAGATACCATGTATTATGCAAAATCAAGCTAGTGTGGGTCCCACATCCTCCATATGTCTCCAAAACCATTTGTCACCTAGGATTTATCTTGAATTTCTTTATTCACTCTATTTATTAAATACTTGAACCCTTATAATGTCTAAACATCATTTATTATCCCCCTTATTCCAAATCCCAAAGATTCCACCCCAAACCTAGGAAACTAGTAATTTTCCTCCTTGGCAATTATTTGACCCTTAACATCAATTTTACAAACTCTAATGAATATGGCTAATGTGATTAGGCCATTGTGACCCAATTACAAATTTGGGACATGACAAATCCTCCCTTCCCAATATTTCTTGTCCTCAAGCAATTTCAAACATGGGTGTTGAAGAACCTGCTTTCTGTATAATTCTTTGAAGTTGCCATTGAATTGCCAAACCTTGAGTCTTTGAGTTTCCATGAAGATTTTAGAGAGGAACCACCATGCTTGCTGCTGCACTATTCTGATAAAAATAACTTTATTAAGTGGGAAATCCATCTCCCATACTTCTTGTTTCCCCCAAAAAATTGAAACCAATGAGATAAAAATTATTCCAGGGTCCCATTGCTTGTATTGCACCCCAACAATGAAGAGTGCTCTCCAACCCATACCATCAGATAAGATGATTCCTGGATCCCATTTCTTGTATGCATTCTTCCAAACATCATGAGTACAAAATATATGTCATCAAAGTACATAACTACATAATGAAAATGTACATCAAGGAGGTGCTTCATCAAATAATCATGAAAGTGCTTGTACCTCCAAGCAAGTAGACCACGATTTTCCAAGTGCATACAAGCTTCAAGTGACCAATCAAATCTGCTCCAATGACATAGGTGAGGATCCCATGTCCTATAATGCTGCTCCAAAAGGATGTGATATGCATCAAAATATTCAACCATGTATTCTTTCATCCAAGAAGTGAATGAAGAATCTCCACTAAAATCTGAACCAAATAATGAGCAGAAAAAACAAGGAGACTTCAAATGACTCAAAGAAGTCTCACCCATACATCCATGAATGTGAGAATCATAAAGATGTAACAAAGTATGTGGCTTCCAACAAAAATGTTCTTCCATCATAAATCTATTCACCCAAGTGTTGGATGAAGTTCCTCTAACATCAAATGAACCCAATGTTGAGCAAGAAAAACCATGAGTCTTCAAGTGACTCAAATCCATATCATAGGTGCATCCATGTAGATGTGAATCATCATAAAGTGACAAATTATGCTGCTGCAAATGTGAATAAGAATGTGCTCCAACCATGTCATCATAAAAGTTAAATCTAGGAGTTCCATACTCCTCATGTGGCACCATAAAAAATAACCCTTTCACCCATACTTCATTGAGACTAATACTGCAAAACATGGAATTGTAGGATGTAGGAGAATGTACTAACTCACCCAAATGATCAAAAAGTTCAGAAGTTTCATCATGGGACGGATCCATGTGGGTAGTATCATGCAGCTCCTTCAAAAGTGGGAAACCTTTGTCATAGATTGGTTCCAATGTAGAGGAATCATGCTCTTCTTTAAAAATTGCATAAGCTTCATCAAGAGACAATTCAAGTTTCTCTTCCACCACATCAAGTGTTTGGATCTCTTCAAGTTCATCTTCAAACACATTAAGCACATTCAAATTCCCACATTTCTCATGATCCACCATGTCATGAGAATCCTCCAAACAATCTACCATTTGACAATCTGAAACATAGGAGGAAAAACAAGTATCTTGCAACTTTTCAAGAAGTTGCTCATTTTGAATTGTGAGCTTATGAATATCTTCATTATTCTTCAAGTATGCATCATGTAACAATTCATTAAGCTCAAACAAATGGTTTCTATCAAAAATCAAAGACATGAAATTACCTTTGATGTGGCACATTGCTCTTTGAATCTTCTCCATGTCTTCAAGGAAGGATGTTTCCTCCAATGAAGTAGCTCTCCAACAAGAATTTGACACCAATGCTTGAGTGTCATGGAGAATGCTGAGGGACTCTTGGATCTTATTTTCATTCATCTTTAAGGACCCTTCAAGAAAATGAGGCTCTTGCAAATGAACCTCCTCATCTTCTTCAATTTTGCTTGGACCAACTTCATGAAGCTCAAGTGGTGATGGGGAAGTTGATCTTGGTTCTTCTTCAACTGCTACAAGGTCTTCATTATCATGCTTAATGGAACTTGCGCTTGCAGCAACACTTTCAAAAGTGATCTCCATGTCACCAACATAGAGGTGTGAGCACCCATCAGTAGGTACTCCTTCATAGTTTAAGCATCCATCAGTAGATGCTCTTTGGTTCATGTCTAAGCTAGAAGGTGTCTCGAAATGATCTTCCATATTTTCAATAGAATCTTCTTCATGCTCTTGTGATGTCTCTTCCTTTTGCTCCTTAAAGAAAGCTGATGCATTTTGCCCCTTGTTTTCCTTATGATCAATATATTTGGAATCTCTTCTTGAATAAATCTCAAAAGCTCTCGTCAAGGAGGACATCATTTCATGCACACAGATATGATACTCACTCCAAGGGTTTTTACAAGAAGGGCATAAACATTTCTTCACTAACTCCACATCTTCATTTTTGGGCCTATTTTCAAAAACATGTTCAGCATAGTACTCAAAAGACATGGAATTTTGTGTATTTTTGCTAAAAGCAAGATATTCTTGATATTTTTGATATTGTTGGGGCAAGGTTTTATATTTTGCTCTCCATCTTTGGAACTCACTCATAGAATTATCCTTGGTT
Source organism: Larix kaempferi (assembly GCA_027924585.1). Classification (NCBI taxonomy): domain Eukaryota; kingdom Viridiplantae; phylum Streptophyta; class Pinopsida; order Pinales; family Pinaceae; genus Larix; species Larix kaempferi. The sequence goes on from BSBM01000278.1 coordinate 29,064,705, forward strand.
CGTGTGACACACTCATATTCATCAGATTTAAAGTCATAAGAATAATCTTCATTTCTCTTGAAATTGTAAGAAGTGTTGCATGATGGCACCTCTTCCTCATACCATTCACATTCTGCTTCATATTGCTCATAAGCATCTGCATATTCCTCATAAGAATTGTACTAATAGGATTCATCATAATAGTAAGACATGGCTGCCAATTATTCTTGAATGTATGTACCTAATACACAGGTGCAAGGAACATGCTCTGATACCACTGTAATGTCCCTTAATAGGAATTTTATTAAAATTGCAATTTTCCACTTTTTTTTCCCTAGTTCGACCTTTGACTAGTTTTGATCTCTAGGTCCCAAATTGACTCCAAATGCCTTCAAATCTTCAAGGAAGGTGTATGAATGATATTAGAACTTGAATATGATGTTTATGGATGAAATATGTCCACCAAAAGACCTCTGCAAACTCTCTTAATATTCTAGACCAATTATGCAATTTTACTAGTGATTTGGGGTTCAAATTCCCCTCGGGTAAGTACTGAAAATGGCTTCCCAAATGCCTCCAAACCCACTCAAATTTATGAACAGAGGTATGTAATGTGTTAATTATTTTATTAAAGTCTCATATGCACCATTAATGGATTATTACAACTGTTCTCACCCTCTCCCATTCAACTGCAAAAATCCCCAATTCGACCCTTGGGGAAATGGCACTATTTCACCTCCCTATACAACTAAACTGAGTAAAAATGCTTCAAATGCTCAAGTACAGTACATGAAACTTGTAGAAGACATCCATGGCAGTATATTGATCACAAATATATCAGATAATCATCCATTCATTCGAAATCATCATCAATACATTGGTTCACAACAAGGTAGTGGGGAAATGGCATTGTTCTTCCACTAAAAATGAGATTTATACATTTCTACTTGGAATTTCGACCTGAAAATTTTTGGAGATGAAGAACAGAGTTTTTAATTCATATTAAAAAATAAATGGGGCATTAAAATCTTCCCCAAAGAGTACAATAGCTCACCAAAAATTCCCTCCCTCAAGGATCAAGAATATGCCATCAAAACTGGAAATGGTTGAAGGAGTGAGCTGCAATAGAATAAACCATGAGCTTCCCTGTAGCTTACACTTGCAAATAAAGACTCCATTAAAGCTCCAAATGAAAGGTCTGAATGGCCTTTCCAATTACCAACTTGGATGGGAATCTTTCACCCTCGAAATTGGCTAAGGCAAGAAACTAGTCATCCACTAGCTCTCCCTCTTCACAAATGCAATTGCAAATTATACAAATGATCAAAAGCCATTCTCATACTTCATTTCTACATTTTATAACCAACATTGGAATTCTAAGGGTCGAAATCCTCTCAATAGATTCAATAGATTTCCATTTAGGAAATATTCCACATTTGCCACTTGTCTCCTAGTTCCAACCTTCCATCTTCTCCCAAATTCGATTTTGAGTCTCTTTGGCTTCTCCAACTCCCAAATTCGCCTTCTTTGAGCCTATTTTTGGGGCTGACATGTCATAGTGGTTAGATGTCAGAGGTCAGGTCTGCAATTTGTCATAGTTGTCATAGATGCTCCATCATTGGTGTCATAGGGGCTAGGGAATCTAGCCCAAGTGTCCACAAACTTCCACTTTGACTCTTTATCTTCCATGGAGGTTACCAATCCTTCCCAATTCGATCTAATATGCTCAATGACATGTGTTATGAATTACCAACTCACCCAAGAGTGTTCACATTCCCATTAATTCGAATTTGCAAAAGAGAGATACCATGTATTATGAAAAATCAAGCTAGTGTGGGTCCCACATCCTCCATATGTCTCCAAAACCATTTGTCACCTAGGATTTCTCTTGAATTTATTTATTCACTCTATTTATTAAATACTTGAACCCTTCTAATGTCTAAACATCATTTATTATCCCCTTTATTCCAAATCCCAAAGATTCCACCCCAAACCTAGGAAACTAGTAATTTTCCTCCTTAGCAATTATTTGACCCTTAACATCAATTTTACAAACTCTAATGAATATGGTTAATGTGATTAGGCCATTGTGACCCAATTCCAAATTTGGGACATGACACCTGGCTAGCATGCTTAGACTTTTTACTGAATGATTTGGTACAGCTAATTGATTATAATACTTTAAAGATTTAAATGTAGCGACCCGCACATTACCTGTATATCTGTAAGAGAAAGAAAATTTGTTGCATTAGCTCGGAAGCTAAGTAAGCCCAGTCTGCTATGGAAAGTCCCCCTTGTGGTTGAAAAACAGAAAACAATCAGCAACGGTAAAGAAACTCATATTAAAATCTAAGTATAACAAAAGATCATTCAGACACATTTATGATCACTTAAGCTAATCAAACAGTTAAATGAATGCATTTATTAATATTACATGTTATTTTAAAAATTTTAAAATTTTTGGAAATTTTAGGTTTTGACATGCAATCACCCTCAGAAAATAAAATCTCTAGCTAGAAAATTGAAGCAGGAGACTCTTGATGTCCTCTTTATGCAAGAAACCATGTGTTCCTTTGCAACTCTGGAGAGGATAGAGGAGAAAATCTGGAAAGGTTGTGAGGTCATGGAAATAGATGCCAATGGCATGGATAGGGGCATAGATGTCCTTTGGTGACCTCGTTCCATTTAGTTGTCCAATTGGAGAGCCAACAGATTTTCCCTGACTTGTGACTTCTTTGTGATTGATTCGGTGTTTTCTGGTACGTTGGTCAATATCTATGGACCACATGCTACTCCTTTTAAGGATCCCTTCCTCCAATTTTTCTCCCAGGTTTCTGCTCAGGCTTTGGAGGGGTCTTGGATAGTGGGCGGGGATTTCAATATGATCTCTTCACTTAGTGAGAAGAAAGGTGGTAGAAGGATGTTGTACAGATTTCAAAAAAAGTTATGTGATCTTCTAAGCCTTAGCCCATTAATCGATGTGGAAACTGGCAATGACTGGTATACATGGAACAACAAACGGGGTGGTACTCACTTGGTGGCGTCCAGGCTTGATAGATTCCTAGCTATGGAAGATATTGCACGAGGGATGGGAGAAGTCAATGCTAGTGTTCTCCCGGTGGCTGGTTCTGATCATTGGCCTGTCTGCTTGACTTTGGATCTTTCGAACAAGAACCTTTTCAGACCTTTTCGATTTGAACAATTCTAGCTGGATCATAAGAATTTCAAAGACTTGGTGGGACAAGGGTGGAAGGAGATGGTTCCCCTGGCGGGATTTGGAATGTATCAATTCCAGCAGAAACTGAAGGCTCTGAAATGAAAGATTCGTACTTGGAACAGGGAGGATTTCGACAATATCTTTTAGGACAAAAAAAAAGTTGATTGAAGATTTAGAACTCATTCAAAGGAAGCGTATGGAGTTGGGTTCGGATGAGAACTTAAGAGAATAGGAACATAGCCTTCTGGAACACCTTAAAGCCTGTGAAATGCAAGAAGAGACTTAGTGGAAACAAAAATCTCGAATTCAGTGGCTTCAAGAGGGTGAGAGAAACACAATGTTTTTTCATAATTCGGTCATCCAAAATCGACACAGATAAAAAATCCTCAAGATTCGTAAATCTAATGGGGATCAGGCGGATACCAGAGAAGAAATTGAAGAGGAACTTGTTCACAATTTCGAGATAGTCCTAAAATAGGTCAGGGGTGATCGTAGCCAATACATTTCTAGGGTCTCTTGCCTCATCGCTCATCTTGTCACTCAAGAACATAATGAGATGTTAATCAAACCTGTATCTATGCAGGAGGTTGAGGATGCAATGAATCAAATGGATTTAGGGAAATCCCCTAGGCCTGATGGATTTACCACCAAATTTTTTCATTATTTTTGGGAACTTATCAAGACGGAGGTTCACCAGATCGTAGAAGAATCGAGGAATAGTGGGGGGGTGTTGAAATCTTTCAATGCCACGTTCTTATCTCTCATTCCAAAGGAGGAGGGTGCTGACTCTACTGGTAAGTTCAAACCGATAGCTCTGTGCAATGTGATCTATAAAACTATATCCAAAGTTATAGCCAACCGGCTCAAACCCCTTCTCCCTTCTCTGATTAGCCCAGAGCAATCAGTCTTTGTGGAAGGAAGAAAAATCATAGATGGTATCATCCTGGTTCAAGAAACCGCGCACTCCCTCATGGTAACCAAGAAACCAAGTATGTTTGTTAAATTAGACATATCCAAGGCCTGTGATAAAATCAGCTGGCAATACATGAGAGGTATTTTGGAGGCTTTTGGCTTCAAGAGGGGGTGGATTGATTGGATTATGAATCTAGTCTCTACTCCATTTTTTCCATCCTCCTTAATGGCTCTCCTACTAGGCTTTTGCAGGCCACTCGAGGTATTAGGAAAGGGGATCCTCTTTCCCCTTTTTTCTTTATCCTAATGGAAGAAGGTCTAAGCAAACTTCTGTAGGCCCAAGTTGTCGATGGAGGAATTCAAGGCTTCAAATCAATGAAGGTATGGATAAGCAAACGCACCAGCAGTTTGTGGATGATATCATGCTAATGGGGCACCCTTCAGTCCAAGAGGCCAGGGCCTTCAAAAAGTGTCTTGTGATATTTGCAAAGGCCTCTGGGTTGGAAGTAAATCCAGGCAAATCCCAGGTGTTTTTCTTTAACACCCCGGGCTCGACCTAATGCAATATTAAAAGAATTTTTCGCTTCACCCATGGAACCTTTTCCACTAAATATCTCGTAGTTTTGTTGGCTAAAGGAACGCTTCGCAAGGTCTCATGGCAGGAATTGTTAGACAAAATGAAAGGAAAACTTGCTAGCTGGACTCTCCATCCTCTAAACCTTCCTAGTCACCTTATCTTGGTCAAAACTATTCTCCAAGCTATGCCAGTCTATTTTTTTTCGATGCTCTCGGCACCCAAGTCTATTCTTAAGGAAATTTGGAGCATTTAGAGATCTTTTCTGTGAGGTTGTAGGGAGGCAAAGGCTAAGCTTGCACTGGTTGGATGGGATAACATCTGTAAACCAAAGATATAGGGAGGTCTTGGCATTAGAGACCCTGAGATTCTGAGTGAAATCTATGGTGCCAAAATATGGTGGAGATGGTGTAATCACAGAATAGAACCCTGGGCAAGGTTGTGGCATATCAAGTATGCTAGGGATAGAGAGTTGGGACATTTTATCAGATATAAACGAGGAAAAGCAGGGATCTCACATCTAGTTAAAATATTTCTCAGGTCGAAAACTTGTTCAGGATTATTGCTTCTAGGAAATTCACGATGGGGAGTTGGCCAATTTCTAGGATGACTCATGGAACCAGCTTCCTAAGCTCGGGGAAGATCCTAGGTGGTAGACAATCAGTGATAGAGGGTTAGCTGCTGGCAAAAATAAGGTCTTCCATTACTGGGACCACAATGCACAGGAAGGACACAAGACATGGCTTCATGATGGTAATAGGGATGAAACTACCTCGGCAAAGATTCTTTCCTCCTTTGAGTCCATGCTGCAGGAAAGATTCATTAGGAAAAATAATGCCTTTGATAAACTCCGGTGGGGATCTTCCCAGAAAGGCACTTTTAGCATCAAAGAAGCATATGAAATTCACATTCATGATGAGGAAGAAGTGGAGAAAATTTGGGGAATGAATATCTGGCCTAAAATTGTTGTTTTTTGCTAGTTAGTAGTGTGGAAAAGGATTTTGACTAGCGAAAACTTGAGGAAGCGAGGAATCCATGGTCCCTCTCGGTGCCCTCTTTGTTCAAATTCAGAGGAGACTATCGACCATCTACTTGATTCTTGCTTGTTCTCCTCAATGCTCTCGGATAAGGGGGCAATGATTTTTAGGAGAAGTCACTGTGTCAAAGGACACCCTAATCAAACTCTTAAGGCATGGGATCTAAAAGCATTCTTGAATGCCATCAGTGGATCCCTATGGAAACTATTCCCGGGTATGGTGATCTGGACGATCTGGAAAGAGAGGAATGAACACATCTTCAGGGATAATTCCCATAGGGAGGAATAAGTGTGGATGAAGCTGGTAAAAAATATGAAAGAAACGATCAGGAGCCAGCAATGGGATGACAAGGATAAAGACCTATCATCAGTGGATCCGCGCATTGCTAATGGTTGTGGATTAAGCCGATCTGATCTGGACGGGCTTAGGAGGAAAGTGCGTGTATGTAGACCTGCCATACCGATCCGATGGTCCCTTCCCCCACCTCCTGGCTTCAAAATCAACTTTGATGGTGCTTCCCAGGGTAATCCGGGTCCTTCTTGATTTGGTGGGGTCTATAGGAGTAGTTAGGGCACCATATTGAAGGTTTTATATGGATCCATAGGCCATAACTCCAACAATTCTGCAGAACTCGAAGGCCTTATCCAAGGACTTAATTTGATTCTCTCGGAAGCATGGCTTCCTGTGACCCTGGAAGGTGACTCACTGATAATATTCCACATGGCAAAGAAATTGTTACATGGCCGATCTCTGGAGAAAGTGTCATCCATCTGGCGACTCCTGGCTTGTTTGGAGTACCTGAGGGAGCTTCTTACCAATCAGACAGTTATCTCCTTTGTTCATGTTAAAAGAGAAGCCAATAAAGTGGTGGATTTCCTTGCGAATCAAGGTATTGAGGCTGGTGGTGCCCTCTCGACTGGTACCTTGGCAAATTTTCACCACGATTTATGGAATAGGACATGTTTTCACTTGGTGGAAGTTGATATGGCAGGCTGTCGTCAGATGACGAAATAGGATACCACTATCCAGGCTGTTGACAATAGGCAGCTGGGGGGAGTAATGAGGGAGCCCTGTGTTTTGGATCACTCTCGATCTGAATGATGCTTTCCGTACCTTCTTTAACAACGGCTGACACAAACTGGTATAGATTCAAACATGATAGATTCAGTGAAAAGGCCTCGTGCAGATCTCGGTGTACCCTCACCAACACCTTTCTCATTGTGTTTTATGGGATCTTCAGCCCTCTGATTGATTGCCCGTATTTAGTGATGGAAGCCCATAAACGCACAGTTATGTTCATGATGATGTTTCAGGCTTCAAATATGGTTGGATTTTCATGCATTGCCATCGTTCTTCCTACTATTTTTCTTTCCTGTCAGTTCAGAGATAGTGTAAAGAGTTTTGTCGAGTGTGAGTGTGGGTAGTTTTTTTGGGCTAGACCACCTGAACATCTGTGGGATTTCATAATGGCCCCAAAATGTCAGTTTAATACCATGAAGCCGAGGGGTTCTGGGGATGGGGGGCATCTTGCTGGAGGTGAGTCTTCTGCACACGGAAGTGCTCTGGTGGGACGTGTGACCCGCGCTTCGACCAAGTCTTGCCTTCAGGATTCTGCTTCTTTCTTTCGTGGCCGTATTCCCCCGTTAATCAGGGATGAAATTGAGGGAGTTAATAAGGAGCTATGGGATGCTGTTCAATATCTTCCAATTGAGGAAGTCCACCGGGAGATTGAAGATTGGGTGGCAGATCCTGGATCCATGGCTAGTCGTGCTTCTGTCTACAAGTGGACCCTCATGATTTACTCAGTTACCAAAAATGTGATGGCACATGTTCTGATGGACTCCTTCAACAAGAGCAGAGGGGATGAAGAACTGGTCAGATCCTGGAAGACTCATAACTTGGACAGTAGGGTGATGCACTCGAAAATAGATGCTATTGCCAAGAAATTAGGAATCACCTTCGTTATTCAGGGGAAATGTGACGGGGATCCTAGAGGCAACGACCGTGGAAGCACCAAGTCCCTTCCAGGGAATGATGGGAGCACCGTCAAGGATCAGAAACAGCCGACCGTTCAACAACAGAACTTGAACACCACCGCTAGGGTTCCATCTCTTGTTTTCATTACTAGGTTCTGTGAAATGGGTTTTCTTTCAGTGTATCTAGAAACACGTTTTTGTTTTTGTTTTTCACATATACCGGATGGTTATTTTGTATGGTCTCACTGTCGAGGGGTTTGAACATTAAGTCAAACATTATGTCTATGTCAAATTCCTGTTTGGCGGGTGCTCTGCCGGGAATGTCTTAGGTTACGAATGTTAAGTATGGTCAGTGTATGAATTCCTGTTTGGTTGGTCTCGGCAGGGAATGACTAAGTTTCTGATGACACTGTGAGACAAGCTCTGTACTCTTTTTCAGCAGCAACATATAGTCTTTTTATTTACAAAAAAAAACATGGCCTTTCATTTGGCATTTAAATATTAATTTTACCCATCATAATAATAATTGATTTTTTTTAAATAACATTTATAATAACTATATCAAACATTGAATTCTCATGGGCCCAAAAAACCATGACCGGGTTAAGTTTACTTAACAGGGGGAGAAAACAAGACCATGACAAAAATCAAAATTTCTATATTAGAAATAAGGGAAAATTTTAAGGATGCATACTTAATTAAAAGTGTATAATGGCGAATCTTACCAAATCTTAAAATGTCAACTATAAAATATTTGGCAATATTTTTCTAAAATTATTTCAATTTCTAAGGATTTAATATAGTTTATATAATAATTTGGCGATTTTTAGAGTGAAACAATTTTACCCCATCAAAATTGGGTGAAAGCCGCCTTCAAAAAATGCAAATTGGCAAATCTTTTTTAGGAAAAATAGCCCATGGGCTAAATTTCTCCACTAAAATTTTCCTTGATATATATATATAGATATTAATGATGTGTAAAAATAAAATGATGTTTAATTTTATGAAGTGATAGTATTTTGACATGTAAAATGGCAAATGACAGCTATTTACCCATCAAATTTCAACACTGGATCTAAGATGATGGTATCTCATTAAATGTCATTAAGTGACTTCATTAAAGTGCATTTATTAAAGTACTTTATGACTTGACTTTATAATTTAAAAGTGAGATGTACTTTATTAAGTTTATAAAGTGCACTTTTTTTAATATTTAGGGTAAAAATGTATTTTTGAAAGTAATAGGTCTTTTATATAGTTTCCTTAAATATTTAAGTGAACTTGAGAATAGATCTCATCCGTCGATCTTGAGGCCAAGATCGAATCTCAGTCGTACAAGACGAAGAGACAAGAGCAATTACCTCTAATGAGGCAATAAAAAGACTATGAGACTTCATTTTTCATCCATCCAAGAGAGGTGTGCATTCCAAGAGAAGTTGGAGAGTGAGGGGCACGAGTTCTAAGGTTGCTTGGAGAGTAGGGTGTGAGAAGCACTCACGTAAGAGAAGTAAGATTGATTTTTTTTTTTTTTTTTGAGAGAGAGAGAAGATCAATCCAAGGTGAGGGGCACGAGTTCCAAGGGAAGGGACTCAGTTTCCTATATAAGGGAATGGTTTTCTAGGCAGTGGGGGGTGCACTTGCTAGTCTCAGCTCTAGAATATGATCGGATCCTTCACTTGGAAAGACGAGTGTTCATGTATCTGGTGAGTGGGGGCCTGGGTCCAACGAGATCGCTAGGCATCTAAGATGGAAGGACATACCGAGTATTGGGTCATTCTGTAGATGGAGAGTCCGGTGGGAGGTCAGAATCAGTGGCAGTAGTGGTAGCATCCAATGTAGAGGACTCATCCATCTCAATGAGGAGACCGAGTTGGTATGAGATGATGCTTGAGGACGAGAATGAGAGTGAGAGGTACTCTCAATTTAGAGTTTTCATGCATAGATCTCCATCATGTGATCCAGAGAAGGTGGTGCGGGGACCTTCAGGTTCAGAGGGAGCTTCAGTAGTTGGAGAGAAGAGGTTGGGGATAGATCCTAGCGGAGGTGATGCATGCAGTACTTCCCTCGTTAAGAGGGAGTTTTAGCATTTTGTAGCTCAGAGGTACTCTTGCATCTGGTGCTTAAGTGTAGGGGTCTGAGGTGATGTTGTCTCATTAAATGTCATTAAGTGACTTTATTAAAGTACTTTATGACTTGACTTTATAATTTAAAAGTGATATGTACTTTATTAAGTTTATAAAGTGATTTTTAAATTATAAAGTGGACTTTTTTTAATATTTAGGGTAAAATTTCTTTTCGAATGTAATGGGTCTTTTATATAGTTTCACTTAATGACTTAAGTGAACTTGATAATAGATCTCATCCGTCGATCTTGAGGCCAAGATCGAATCTAATCCATAGAAGATGAAGAGACAAGAGGAGTTACCCTAATGAGATAATAAAAAGACTATGAGACTTCATTTTTCATTCATCCAAGAGAGGCATGCATTCCAATAGAAGTTGGAGAATGAGGGGACCTAGTTCCAAGGATGCCTAGAGAGGAGGGTGTGAAAAGCACTCAATCAAGAGAAGCAAGTTTGAGTTTTTTCTGAGAGAGAATATCAATCCAAGGTGAGGGGCACGAGTTCCAAGGGAAGGGGATCAGTTTCCTGTGTAAGGGCATGATTTTCCAGGTAGTGGGGGTGCACTTGTGGAGAGAATCTGAACACATTCCTGGGTGATCTGTACAACAGTTGTTGGGTGCATTTTTCAAGGGAGAAAAATGGCACAAATATTGAGGTTATAACAACTTTATATCGAGAGGTCGTACTACATGAAAGAAGGAATTGTATATCAATTTTGTAACATCTTTCTATCAGCTTTAATATTAAAATATATTTTTTAATTGAAATTTTCATTTTTTCATGTCGTGGGTGCCTCGGAAGTATGCAGTGTGGGTATGGTTTGGATGCATAATTAAAATATACATCCAACGAGTTCCCGAACTTGAAATTTGGGTAAACCGTTAAGGGGATATGTCAAGAATATGATAAGAAAAAGTAGTTTTTTTTTATTTTTCCCTCCAATTTGTTTTACAAATTTTACCCTTATGGTTGACATCATCATCCTGAATCCTATTGGTTCTTATAAAGAGAAATTTAATGGTACATTTTTTTTTTTGAAGCCCATTTTTTACCTCAAAACTCCCCTAATGTCAATCCATGAAATTCATACAACCATAACACAAGATATACCCTGGGGAAAATCCTCAAAATTATGAGAACAAAAACCCCAACAATTCTTCTCAATATAATATAATGGATAACAGAGAATGCTTTCTTTTACAACATAACATATTGATTTCGGAAAATAAGAGATCACCAAAATTCTTGGTGAAGATACAAAAGCAATAGAGAAGAGAGATCAATTGGATGTGTACCCAGCACAACAATAATAAGCACGAACAATACCCTGCATAAAGAGAAGCACCTTTCCTTCAATGGAGAAGAGAATTTGCTTCACATTGGATTCAAAAATATTGTATATCATATTTATACATTCTTCTCTTCTATTTTTAATTTCTAACTTCAGGATAAAATTGCCCTCAAATTGGATGTATTAATCTTTCATGGAGTGGTGCGCCCCACTTCTCATGTAGTGCTTCATCTCACTAAGATGTCACTTAGGAAGAAATCGCCTCTTAATTGAAAGCTTTCCCACTTAGTTAGGTGGCTAACTTAAGTGTCGACATGCAAGTCTCACAGCTCACATGTCATATTTTAGTTTAACATAAGTGTCATCATGAAATAACACTTAGTTAACTAGAAATTCCTTGTTGTCACTTAGTTAACTCTCTTTAACTGAAGTGTCGTCTTTTAGTTTAATTAAAGTGAAAATATTTCAATTACTACTAGTCCCTTTTATTTAACACTTAGTCAACTGAAATCATGCTAATTGATTTACTTGAAGTGACCACTATGAGTTCTTCAGTTTTGCCAGAGTTATAAATAAATGCATCCTCTGTCAGCATCAAGCCCTATTGATTAAAAACTTATTCTATTGAATACAATCAATGTTATAAAAGATAACATAATTCATGTCTATTCTATAATCCTTGCCCCAGGATTATATATCATTATTTATCTTATAACTTTGTCTACACACCGTACAAATAATGTGTCCAGTCCTACATTAAACATATGTTACAAATACTGGAGGTTTCTCGAACAGAACCCCAATCTGTACAATATTACAGAGAAATAATAATCTATACAAGATCCATACTCAGAGTTCAGTATAACAAAATATTCCTGTTCATATTTGGTAACACAAATCTGTCATAAGTAAATAAAAAATATACATAAACAAACCCTAGTAAATGTTCCATAATAATATCATGTAAATACAATGTATAAAACTTATTTGTATTCTGATGACTAGTGGAACGCAGTCACAAACCTCCCAACCTTTGACCAACAAGTATTCCTTGATCTCGTGGTCACCCCTAAGATGAGTTCACAATCCCTATGGGTCGGATTTTATATTTTAAATTCCCTTAACTTGTTCCCCAAGTTAATTATAAATTTTTTGTGGAAGCAGACAACCCAACATCCAACCCAGTACTCTCGATCTCTAGGATGCTCCAGGGACTTTTAAGTCTCTGCACTTAAGAGAAAAATCAGTCACAGCCTATGCAAGGTATTTGTAGTGCTCTTGCAACTTGCGGTAGTTCTCCTACCTGAACACTGCTAGTGCTCCAAGTTATACCCAGCTGCTAGTGATCTCCCTTTTTCTGGTTCAGTTTGTGCTCCAGACTGCCCCCATTTCATTTCCTTGATTAGCTCTAGTTATTTGATTTCCTTCAATCCCTTCTCTTCTCTATCTCTCTTTTCTCTCTTGTGTGAAAATGAAAATCATGAGTGAATGAATGAATCCCCTTCTCTCCTTCTTACTCTCCTGTTGTGTGTGTGTTCTCTTAATTGTTATTTCTTTAATTCCATTATTCTCCCTAAACTCTTCTTTAGGGTTTTACAATTGTCTCAATAATAATTTTCTCATTATTATTTTATTTGGTATTTATCCTCCAAACCCATAGGAACTGTGACTCCCATATCATTAATGTGTTGGTCCACATGGCCATCAGAAATTAACTTCTCAAATTTATAATGTCACCTAAGTAAAATGAAATAATATTTAACAAAATATAAAAGGGGTTATAAGTCAAAAATTTGGGGGTATTACAATATCCTTTAAAATACATAAGACACTTAGAATGACAAAGATTGTCTCATAGTGCACATACAGTGTTGAGTACCTCTCAAGTTTGTACGCTCCATGGTCGATATTTAAAGTACACTTTGGGTACATCTACCTCAAAAAGCTATACATTCCTAGAGTTCACCACTTTTTGGAGCCATTGACAAGGAGGTGCTTAAACTATAGGAGACATCTTATTAAAAATAAAATCATAAAAAAATTACCATGAATGCCTCAACGAAAGAGGGATGAATTTGGATAATTTCTTCCTAACCGCCCTATGAGCAATAGCAATTTTGAGCACTCTCAATTTGAATTCCTCAACTATGACGAAGAAGCTGATTCCAGCTACAATCCAGACAATGATAAATTCTTTGCTAGCTCTAGCTCAAACAATACTATGGCATAAGAGGAGGATGAACACAAAGAACTGTTTACTTTCCCTATTAGTGTACCTCTTGGGGATGCCAGAATGAAAAATATCAATCCCAATAATCTGCCAAAATTCGATGGCCTAACCTCAGAGGACCTTGACACATTCTTATTTGAATTTGAGGTAGTATGTAGGTCCTTTGGTTATACCACTGATGCACAAAAAAATAGACTCTTTCCTTCTACATTAAAAGATTTATCACTCAGATGGTTTATGAGTCTAGAAGGAAACAACATCTTCACATGGGACCATATGAAACAATCCTTCCTGGATAACCTAGAGTACAATCTGGAGTTCGCCTATCAGGCACATTGCTAGCATTGTGCCCATAAAGGTGAACCTCGCGAACAGAATCGATTATTAAATTATATATATGTATAAGGTGCAACAGGGAGAAAAATAATCCCTAGAAGACTATGCACAACACTTTCAGCTCAATTATAAATGGGCTAGTCACTGTACTTTGGATCAGGAATCATTGAAACTGGTACTTCTTAGAGGAATCAAGTAGGAATACCTTGAAGTCTTGAACCTATTAGGTGATGGGGATATATTCCAGAAAACCTATGATCAAATCTTGCAAATCTTCAAGAACTATTCTAGATCCAGAAAAGGTAAAAATGGAATACGGGATACACATCCTTTAGCAAGAGGATCATCCTTTTCAGGGCCAAGCCTCACAAAGTTTGACCTAGGAAACCTTCTAGACGATATGAAAATAGACATCCTTCAATCCTGTCTATGCAGTTAGATGCACTCCAAATAAAAAAGAAACAAGACGAGATCAACCAAGCACTAGCAGTCTTTTTCCCACGATGTAGAAAGAAACATGAAAAGGGACAATGCCCATTAAATGCAATAGAGATCTGTGGGCTCTGCACCGATGATCATACCATTGATAAATTCCCTTTGATACCATCATGCAAATATTCCATACATGATCCAACATTGGAAGGTACTATGGAACAACTTTGTTTTGTTAATTAGAGAAGGAAACATTTTGCTAGGCCCTTCCAGCCCAACAACCAAGCATATTTTAATCAAGGGAGTAATCAACAGAATTGGAACCCTTCGGCACCAAATACATGGCCACCACAAGCAACTCCAAGCCAATGGATGAAAAACCAAACACCGTATCAACTTCCATATTACACCCAACCTTATTCTCCATACCCCCCACCTTTTTCTCAGCCACGGGTGAATTATGGAAATCCATATCCATATTCAGCAAATTGGAGGGATCCATTGTAATAACCACTCATAATGTTGCCTCTACATAACCAACCACCCCCCCAAACCACCTCCAATCCTTTCCCAACCGGTTCCAAACCCAAATAACAATAGATACGAGCAGCAACAACCCTATAATAATGAAGTGATGCGATTTCCTACCTATGTCGTGGATGCACTAGAATGAAATGAAATCCATCTCAGATTTGGCAAGACATTGCAAGGCTCCCATCCACAAGATAACCAAGAACATATATCTCAGGAACAAAACACATATCCTGAACCAAAACATCCAACCGTGACACACTCTCAGGAAGAGGAGAATCAACCTCAAATACCAAACAGAAACCCTCCATTCCCTGAGAATCTGATACAAAACACCAAAGAAGAGGAGGAGAATGCTATAGTTAATGAATTAAAACATTTAAGCATACAAATTCCCATTTTTGAAGCAATAAGAGATGTGCCAATATGTAATAATTTTATAAAAGAAAACTGCTTAAAGAAGCCCGGGTGAAGGAAACGAGATCCACCAACTATAAACGTGGTAGGCCAACTTGCAGACTTGATGTTGGGTATCATTGTTAACCCTAAATACCTCGAACCAGGAAACCCTATTGTCAATGTAACCATAAACAACAAACCTATTTCAAGTAGTCTAATCGACCTAGGGGCTGCAATAAACATAATGACAAAGGATACAATGATATCCCTAGGTCTTCGATCACTAATCAGACCAACTAGTACTGTGCTGCAGCTGGCTTACACCTCCACTGTCAAACCTGAAGGAATGCTTGAGGATATCATCATCAATATTGAATCCTGGGAGTATCTAACCGACTTCATAGTTATAGAAGTCAATAGTAAGCTCAATGGGTACCCAATCATCCTAGGGAGGCCATGGCTGGCAACAGCAGATGCCTATATAGGTTTTCGATCTGGAAATATGAAAATCATAAGTGGGCAGGCTAGAAAGAAGATCACAATATATCCGCCATCAAGAAGATCTAAAGACATAGAATATCAAAATTGGATAGATGACTATGAGGATATAAATGACCAAAACATACAACTTGTTCTCACCATAGAAGCAGCCCTAACTCTAAAGGCTAATGATGAAGATGGTCATTTAGATAGATTTATTCAGAATGCATCTCCTAATCATGATATTCTTGCAGAAATTTTTGAAACAGATCAACAGCAGGAAGTTCTGCATTCTCCCCACAACACTAACAGAATGTGGGTAGAAGTGCTTTCACTTGAAAAAAAACCACCACAAGTCAAAACAGTTGAGATCCTACCTGGGAAAACAGTTAATATTAACTCAAATTTGGAGCCAGAACAGGAGCAGCAACTGATAAAAGTTCTCTCAGAAAATAGAAAGGCTTTTGCATGGACCTATACTGATATGAAGGGCATACACCTAGATATTTGCAAGCATTATATATATATCAAAGAAGGCGTTGTACCCATCAGACAACCCCAAAGAAGAATGAATCCAACATTGAAAGATATAGTTAAAGTGGAACTACAAAAGTTATTGGATGCAGGGTTCATCTACCCAATCTCAGATAGTGAATGGGTCTCGCCATTAGTAATAGTGCCTAAGAAAGGAGGGAAGTGGAGGATCTATGTAGATTATAGGGAACTTAATAAAGCAACTAAAAGGGAGCACTTCCCTCTACCATTCATTGACCAAGTGTTGGACACCCTGGCTGGAAACAAATTCTTCTCATTTTTGGATGGATTTAGTGGATACAACCAGATCCAAATCCACCCTGCTGACCAGGATAAAACCACATTTACCTGCCCATGGGACACATATGCATACAAAGTACTACCTTTTGGGATCTGTAATGCCCCAACTACCTTCCAAAGGGCCATTCTCAGTATATTCTATGATTTTATCAATGATCAGATGGAAGTCTACATGGATGACTTCACACCATATGGGAAAAAAAATTTCCAAGCATTATGACATCTAGAATTAGTCCTAAAAAAATGCATTGAAATGGGTTTATGCCTTAGTAATGATAAATGCAGGATGCTCATGAAAGAAGGCATAGTCTTGAGACACCATATTTCCCAAAGGGGCATTAAAGTTGATCAAGCAAAAGTAACTGTTATTAAAACACTTCCCCCACCAGTCAAACAAAGGGATGTGCACAACTTCCTTGGGAAAGCAAGCTACTACAGAAGATTTATAGAAAGTTACAGCAAAATTGCTACAACTATGTTTTCCCTTCGCACAAAAGATACGAGTTGATCCATGAATCTAGTTCACGATTTTTGGCGAGCAAAGTGCCAAAAAATTGTGTTGCGGATCCTCGATCAAGGTCTTTTAAATCCCTCGATCGAGGTTTTTAAAAGACCTCGATTGAGGGATTTCTTTTAAAGACCTTGATTGAGGTATTTCTTTTAAATCCCTCAATCAAGGTATTAAAATCTCGATCGAGGTTTTTAAAAGACCTCGATTGAGGGATTTAAAAGACCTTGATCGCGGGTTGAAACAAGACCTCGATCGAGGGTTGAAACAAGACCTCGATCTAGATTTCAAAAGCTCGATATAGCTTTTCAAAAGCTCGATCTAGCTTTTCAAAAATATAGATTTTGAAAAGCTCGATCTAGCTTTTGAAAAAAATAAAAAAAGTCCCACGACTTGTTTTTTATACAGAATTCATCTGGACCAAACATTGTATGTCAGCATTTGATCAACTCAAAGAGAAGACAATCACGGCCCCAGTCCTTCAGGGACCCAACTGGACAGTACCATTCCACAGCCATTCAGATGCTTTTGACAAAGCCATCAGGGCAGTCCTCGGGCAGGAAGAAGAAAAGAAACCTTATGCACGAAGATCGACGGTCTTAAGCGCTCTTCGCATTTTAGGATGGAGTGATTTTAAGTAGAGGCGGAAAGGTTAGCCCACGAGAAAATTGGAAAGGTAATCGATGGGCAGAAGGACAGATCTACGGGCGGCATTAACTTCGTTGATTTGACGTGCGCATGGAATTGATAGTCCCAAATATGCGAAATTTGGGTAGGGGTCGCAGGTTTAGATGGTGTATATTGGGTGTTGAGGAGATCTACGGCTAAAGATTTGTTCGCAAATAGAACCTGCATGAAGCTTCGACGTGGCCTGAATTTGCGAACCATGATAAGGGCGCCTCTTGGACGGTCTGGATGCAAGTGAGAGCGATATCGATGGTGCTGGGTTGATCATGGAGATATATGGTTGAAAGACACCCCTGCTGCGAATGAATGATAGCCTAAGGGAAGGAAGCCACGTCAGAGCTGTCATGTGCTTTTTCGTTTAACACGAAGTTCTGGTCAAATCCATTTGACGCCAACCCAAAGCTTAGTCATCATTCTCGCTCATTTGGAGATTCCAGTCAGATGATCATGCCAAATGATTACTCCGGGTTACCATCATTAGCATAGTCGTTATAAATGGGCTCCCAAAGTTTATTGTGCGCATCAGTGTTCAAAAGGGTGGCAGACTCAACAGCCCATATATCTTTCATTCGAGATCCTGTCATGGAAAAGGATCAAGGAGCCAAAGTAATTTTTGTACCGGAGCAGGTGTGGTCCGATGTGGAGGATAACCACGTTCCTTCATCCCCTGTAAAATCCAACCATGCAGAAGAGAGTACTGCCAGCGAGCCTGAGGAGCATGGAGGTTGACAGATGTGCAAGAAAACTCAGTGAAGGAAAAAGAGAGAAGCCCGAAACATTGAATAATGCACCCACCAGACTAGGGAGATTCTCAAATATTTTGTTGTTCCCATTGAGGAAGTGGCGCCACCTCCTTCCACAGAAAGCGAACAGGTGGCCGATTCCTTGAAGGTGGAGGATTTCCTCGACCCACAAGGCCAAGTAATAGCTCATACGTAGGGTGGCGGTCTGTTTTGTGATATTTTGCATCCTGTCGTATCAGTCTATTTTGAAATCTTTCTGAATATGTAATATCCTTACACTTTGGAACCACTTAAGACCTGCCAGCTGCTTAGGAGCTGTTGTAGTTAGTAATTGTACAGTGACACATGTGAAATCAGGTAGGCCTGTATGCCAGTACTCATTTATGCTCTCAGAGACAATGGACTAGGCTGTGTAGGTGTCAATACGGCTGTAACTGTTTTCTGTTAGAATGATTCGAACCTAGAGGCTAAAAATGCCTATATACACACATATGTAATGAAAAACAAGGGTTGAACCTGTTGGACCCGTGAGGTTTTTGGTATTTTGAGATGTTCAATTAATAAATTTGGCAGGGCCGAGCAAGCATTTTGAGCAGAGATTCCTATTTTATTTAATTTGCAGTCTGTATCTTCTCCTTCCTCATGTAAATGTTTTCCCTGTTATCTACTTCATAATGTTTTCTTTCACGTTCGGATAAGTGTGTATTGAGGCATAATTCATATAAATATGCTCCGTTTCTTTGATTCCAAGCATCCACAATCATTTTCTGCTAAAGTTAATACAAAATTCATTTAAAAATGCTCTGTGTTGATGGAATGTGTTTATTTTCTTCCTTATCACCAGACCAACAGCTCTTTGACTGTGAATGAGTAGCTACCTTGCCTCTGTTATGTATTATTTGCAAAGCATTGCCACTTTATCATCATAAATGTTTTTGACTCCATTGCCCAATGAAT
Source organism: Larix kaempferi (assembly GCA_027924585.1). Lineage (NCBI taxonomy): Eukaryota > Viridiplantae > Streptophyta > Pinopsida > Pinales > Pinaceae > Larix > Larix kaempferi. Next base: position 29,083,951 of record BSBM01000278.1, read on the forward strand.
TTTCACCTTGTTTCAACCAATCTACAATCCAATTCTAGTTTTAATTCATATATCTGGCCTTGTTAAACAATTAGTGAGAGATCCCTCTCTCGGAAGGAAGAAACCAACTTATCTTTCCTAAAGTGGTTTTGTGTTACCTCAAAGAGACCTGTCCACAACCTTAGGGTCGATTTGGGTGCTAACACTTGTCTTTGACCCTTTTGCCGCTTGGGGGTTCCGCACTTGTCTGCTCTGAACCCGTGCCAACATCAAGCTTCATCTCAATTCCAAAAAAAATAATAGAAAACTCTCTTAAAAAAACTTAAAGATAGAATACATTCTAAAAAATTAAAGAAATCATAAAAGTATTTTATTTATTTATTTGTATTCTATTTGGTGTCGCATACAACAATTCAATCCTAGGGAATCCTATCATTTGTTATACTAAATGACTTGTGTCTCATATCTATGTCCATTCAAAAAAATTAAGTATTTTGTCTATGTATTATAAAATTTCACTTCTTAAAAGTATTATATTAAAATATAAGTATTATAAAATTATAATAATAATAATCATATTTTTATGTAAGACTTCCAAAATTTCAATTATATTAAATTTAAGGATTCAATCCTAGGGAATCCTATCTAATTATTATAGTAAATTAGTTTTGTCTCATATTTATGCATAATGACGAATGCGATATTGACAACATAATGCCGAATGACAAAAAAATTAATTGTTTGACTTTCAACTTTATGATTCTTTCAAGATGCGTATGAGATAGTTTCCACGAAAATGTTGAGAAAGGGATAGCAAACTATTAAATCTTAAACTAGACATTTAGGTCGGCAAAATGGACATGAGGGTGAGTTCAATGGAAATAGGGATGAGACTTCAACTAGAGATTATTTCAGCTGAGTTCTGGCCGTGGCTTTTATACCAAATCACCAGACATTTTTAAGTAAATGGCGAGCAAACTAGGTTCAGTTAGTTAATGTTAATAGGCATTTTGGAGTTTTTTCTATAAATAAAGAAGTACATTGATTTTTTGTACACGACTAAAAGTATTGGGATTTTATTAAACTTTGATGGTAAAATGTATTTTTTTTAATTAAAAGAACGCACCTCCTAATTTTTTTAATCAAAAGAGTATACAGCAGTCATTAAATAAAAACGCTCATCCGAGTCATTAAGTAATAACAAGAGTATACAGCAGCAAATGCATTGGAAGGTACACATTTTAATGCTTCATTGATTTTATCGACATCCAATGGCCGATACAGATGTTTCCTCCTCCTCCTCCACTTCTGCAAACAAATTTTACCATGCATTTATCAATCACCGCGGTCCTGATGTCAAGAAAACCTTTGCCAGCCATTTGTACTATCGCCTGTGTTCTGCACAAACTGGATTGAAAGTTTTTCTGGACCAACCGGAATTACGAGTGGGAAGCAAGTTTGGATCTCAAATAATAGACGCTATAAGAACAGCCTCCGTGCATGTCGCCATTTTTTCCCCTCGATATGCAGAGTCACCATGGTGTCTCGATGAGCTCCTCTACATGTTGGAGTCAAAGGCTACGATTATTCCTGTGTTTTACCATGTTGACCCTGCCTCGCTTCGGTGGACGCAGAGCGGATCAGGAGTCTACGCTGAAGCCCTGCGAATCCTTGAAAATAAGAAAAGGCATGACCCCGCCACTATTGAGAAGTGGAGAGATGCTCTTTATACAGTTTCAGAAATAAATGGGTTCAATCTCCATGCAGGGCCATTTAACGGGTGAGAACTCTCTACATATAATGATAAATTTATCCATAGCTATATGGTATTTGCTTATCAAAACTCCGTGTCTTTACTTTGTTGTGAACAACCAGTGACGAGGGTGCGCTAGTGGAGAAGATTGTTCAACGTGTCTTGGAAGAGATTAAGAGTATATCGGTGGGTGTTTTTTTTTTATTTGTTTGATTTTCAGTACGCTGCAGCAACAAATCCTCTCACTTTCGTTATTTTTTAACTTTTGGATTAGATAAGAATACCTTATGCTATGTTTTCAGATAATTACTTTGTTCTAGTTTTGTTGAAATCTTTATAGGCACAATCTGTTGCGTGAACAAGTTAACATTGTGTCTTTTTTAAGACATCGTCGTCTACTGAATTTCTTTGTTACATTATTGGGAAAGTATGACATGCTTTTGTTAGCTTTGATCTGTTGAGACTAATTTTTTTTATGAATAGCAACGATTTAAGAGTTATTTGGTTTTACTTCTTAAAAACGCCACGCGATCTAGTGAATCCCCCCATATTTAAGATGTGGACGTGTGGCTTTATTTGATACTTTGTTTTGCTTTGAATTTCGTTACGTTTTCTCTACAACAGGAGTTTTACTGCTCTCAACTATACGGCGGCCCTGGGGGAAATTTTTATGATGATGGGACATACTCAGGAATTAGACGAATCACCCTGACAGCGGATGATGAGTCGTTAACTTCAGTTCAAATGTATTATGGTCTAGAAGGCAATGAAAGCTTGACCGATAGAATTTTTCCGGGCCGTTGTCATGGAAGTAAAGTCGGCAAAGTAGTAGAGGTGAGTCAGCATGGTAGAGGTGAGTCATTAAAACACAATTTTTTTATTATTAATTGTATTGATTTAGTGGTTTTGTTGACCTGTCCATGCAGTACAATTTAAACTACCCACAGGAGATAGTAACGAAAATCAGTGGTTATATTGGAATATCTGGGGTTAAGATCGCATCTTTGACTTTTCATACGAATCAAAGGAAACTTGGACCTTGTGGGCAAGAGGACGGAACTTATTTTGAGACACAGACACACATGGGAGGGAAGATTGTTGGTGTCTTTGGAGCAAGTGGAACTCGACTGTACTCAATCGGAAAGTATATGCGGAAGACAAGAACTTCGAAATATGAAGTGAGTGAAACTGACTTGAAACACAATAATTATCGTTGCAATATGGGTCTATTTTTGTTATTATTCCAACTAGTATAGAAAAGAAAGCTTCATATTGTTATTACTCCAACTAGCATAGAGAAGAAGAAAGCTTGATTTTATTTTAATTTGGTATGTTAATTTATTGAAGTGGATAAAAAGGCAAGTATGCATCTATATTGATAATTACAATCAACATTGGGGATCGACAAAACCATCAATCAACATTGGGGATCGACAAAACCCTAGTCGCTCTGCAACCCTTCACGCCTAGTTTCGATCTCAACCCCATGACTTAGCCGCACCCAACCTCTATGATGGGCTGCACCCATGGACCTTCCTCTGTGAAGCTCATGGAAGATGGGAACCTTGGGATTCCATCGCCACAAGAAGAATCGCCTGCCCAAATTAGATCCACCGGCAACAAAAGCTCTTAACAACCAACCACCAAGCCACGCCGCAATGGCTACCTCCCTAAGGAAGACAACATCGCAAATTTGGAAGTCACTTCCAATAGAGTAGGGGCATACATGTCGTACATGAAGGATCACGCTCTAATCTGCAATTTCATGGGCTTTTGGCCCAACGAGAGGGCTCTTCAGGGATGGATCACCCACAAATGGAAGCCCAAAGGAGAGATTGACCTGAACCCTGGCTAAAAAGGATTCTTTACAGCGATATTTTCCAATCTTATGGATCTGGAGCGTATTGTCTAGCAAGAACCTTACTTTTTCAACAATGGGGGGATTTTCATGAGATATTGGGAGGACAACTTTAGCCTCGACCGCTAGGACTTCTCAAAAGTTTCAGTCTGGATTCAGCTAGATACTCATTACCCCGGGAATACTGAGAGGAAGAAACCATAATGGGTATTGGAAACACCCTTGGAAAGTACATAAAAAGCTCAAAAATCACCAAAAGAGGCAGATACAACTCATTCACGAGAATCTGTGTCAACATGAATGTTTCAAAACCAATTCCTAAAGTTGTTTTCGTAAACTTCTAGGATGAAGAATGGGTCTAGACCCTCGACTACGAGCACATCCCCTTTCGATGCAGACACTGCCATGAATACGTGCACCTCTTCAAGGGCTGCCCACAAATCCCAGCTCCCAACCCTCCACCATCACATTGCCAGGCCACTCATGATGGCTTCACCATCATCAAAAGAAAATCAAAAGGGATTCTTAAAGCTGCCAATCTTGACCACAATAATGGAGTGATCATTTCCAACCAGTTTGCGACCTTGGAAGAGATGGAGACAGCGCAAGAAGACCCCATGAGAGGAGAACCAAATGAAATTGTCCAAGCCAAGGAAGATGTTGGTCCAAATCAGGCCAAGAGACAAAAGCTAAACCCTTCAGAGTGTAGAACCATGGAGGAAGGGGGAGCCCAAGTTGCATATGAGGAGGGAGACCCAAAAAACATGGATCATGAGCTCCAAAAAATCAAAGAGACTTGCTAAAAAGGAGATTTAGCAGCGATCCCCTCGCCCCACCTTCAGCTCGTTTGTAATGCTCTTTAAGAGGTAGTAGACACAATATTGAATCCTAAAGACACAATGGAAACGCGGGGGAATCAGTTATGGATTTAGCCTTCTCATAAATTGCTCAGCCCGTTAGGTAGCAAAAAGGATGTCTAATGAGATAGAAAAACAAACAAGTAGTGACTCTCGAAACTAGGTTGGAATCTAATGGCCTCTTGTAACCACAGATCCCTTGTTGATTGGATTCAATGACTTCCTTCCCACCATTAGTCTGTCTTGATGAAGATCATATCGTGGAAAATTCGAGGTCTAGGAGGAAAAAGCAAATGCCAGACTCTTAGATCCAAAATCCATGAGGAAATGCCATCAATTGTCATGCTGCAAGAAACAAAGTGTTCTATGGATTCTCTTGTCAACTTCTCACAACTTTGCTGGAAAGGTTGCAATCTGATGGCACCAGATGCTATGGAAGTCGTTGGAGGCCTTGTTATCCTATGGAACCCAACTCTTATCCAGTTGTCCAACTTCTTCTCTACCCAATTCTCTATGTTTGCCTCTTTCGTTCTCCTTGCCTTGGGTTTCTTGGGAACCTTAACCAACATCTATGGACCCCCTTCCCTGGCCTCCAAAAATGTCATTTTGACTTCCCTCCCCCATCTTAAATATCTTTCTCTGAATTTGTCCTGGATCCTAGGTGGATATTTTAACTTGATCTCTAACCCCTTAGAGAAAAAAGGAGGCATCAAATGCCTTGATGTTGTAGTAGGGCCTTTGGACCCATGATCACTTCAATGGATCTAGTGGACATCAGACCCAAAAATAGAGTTCATACGTGGAACAACAAAAGACGAGGATCCCATCAAGTGGCCTCTAGGCTTGATAGATTTTTGTTGTCCACATACCTGGTGAGGTCGGGGGCCATCCTAGACTCCTTCATCCTTCTAGGGGATGGAGTTCATCATTGGCCAATCAACCTTGAAATTGATGAACACACTAGCCCACGCAATTGGCCCTTTAGGTTCGAAAAATATGGCTGGATCATCCATAATTTATGGAAACTCTTTTCAATTGGTGGGAGAATGCTCCTGTATTACAAGGATCCAATATGTATAAAATTCGGCAGAAGTTAAAATGGATCAAAGGTAAACTTAAAACATGGAATAAGGAAGTTTTTGGCAATATTTTGGAAGCAAGGAAGAGGCTGGAAGAGGAGATGGCCATTGTTCAGCAACAAGCCATTACCAATGGCTACATGGAAAGTCCCTTACAAAAGGAAACGAAACTTCAGAAGGAGATAAATCAAAGAATGGAGCAGGAAGAAATTCTCTGGAGATAGAAGTCACAAGTAAGGTGGTTGAAGGAAGAAAAGAAGAATTTAAAATTATTTCATGACATCATGGTGTAGTGCAGAGATCATAATCGAATCTCCCTACTACACTCTAGGAAAGGGCGGAAGTTAACCAAGCAACATGAAATATCATAGGAACTGGTCCACTTCTATAGTTCTATGCTTACAAAAGACAACACGGACATGGAAAGAGCCATGGACACAATTCTTCATAACATCCCACTCTTGATCTAGGAAGAGAAGAATGATAGTCTCCTCCACCCCATAGTTATGGAGGAGGTATCTGAAGCAATCCAGGACACATGCCCGCTGGTAAATACCCCAACCCAGATGGATTCACAACGGACTTCTACCGTTATTAATGGAAGATTGTGCAACAATAAGTTTGGGAAGATGTAGAAGAATATTGAAACAAGATAGATATCCTCCCTACTCCCAGCGCCACCTTCATTACTCTCATTCCAAAGGAAGAAAATCCAATGCATCCTGGTTAATTTGGGGCTATCTCTCTTAGCAATGTTATCTACAAGACCCTCACCAAAGTTATTTCCAATAGATTAAATGCCATCCTACCTTCCATAATCCTAGTAGAGCAATCATATTATGTGGAGGGGAGGCAAATCCTAGATGTTATCTTGACATCCCATGAGACCATCCACACAATCAAAAACTAAAAAAGGAAGCTATGTTAATTAAGCTTGGTTTTTCAAAATATTTTGATGAAATATCCTAGATATACATGGAAAGAACTCTTTTTTCCTTCGATTTCTCCCCAATGTGGTTTAGATGGATCATGGACCTATCCTCGTCTTCCTTCTTGATATCCATACTTTTCAATGGATCTCCCTCATCAACCTTCTCCTCTTCTCAGGGAGTTTGTCAAGGTGATCCCTTCTTGCCATTCTTGTTCATTATCATTGTTGAAGGCCTTGGAAGAGCTATGAAAGCTAAAACACACAACAATCTCCTCTTCGGGTTATGTCCAACTAATGATCATAATAAAGCCTCCCATCTCCAATTTGTTAATGATATCATGCTTTTGGATGCATCAAACATGCAAGAATCTAGATGTCTTAAATATTTGCTTTCAAGCTTCCTGGAAACCTCAAGTTTGGCCTTGAACAATGACAAATCGGAAATTTTCTTTTTCAACACACCAATCAACCTACAACTTAGAATTTCCAAACTCTTGTTCTTTCAAAGAGGTTCCCTTCCCTCTACCTACCTGGGATCCCCTCTAATCTCCTCAGCCATCGGTCATCGAACTTATAGAAATATTGTTGCTGGAATGGAACAACGCCTTTCTAATTGGGATTTTTGATCCCTTAACATGGTTGGCCAACTGATCCTCCTAAAATTTGTGCTAAGAAGCATGTGTTCCTACCTGTTCTCCATTTTCTCAGCTCCTAAAATATTCCTAAATGAAATCATATTCCTACAAAGGGCCTTCCTCTGGGGAGGAAATCAAGAAAAAGAGAGGAAACAGGCCTTAGTCTCTTGGGACAAACATTGTCGCCCCAAACTCTTAGGGGGTTTGGGCCTAAGGGGCCCTGAAATTGAAAATAGATCCATGTCGATAAAGATATGGTGGATATGGCTCACCACACGAGGGGCCCTATGGGAAAAAAATTGGAGGAACAAATATACCAGGGATATAGGTCAACAAAATATTGTTCATATGCGATAAATCAACTCAGGGTCACTAATATGGAATTTGGCCTCGCAGGAACCGAAGTCTTATCCAAGAACACGCATTCCAAGAAATTTGCAATGGCCAATCTGCTTTGTTCTGGGATGACGCTTGGAAACAACAAGCCAAACTAAATACCCTAATTCCATCCATCCTCTTCGACAAACAACCCTAGCTTCCAATAGTTTCCTTGTCTCCCATTTATGGAATGTTGAAGGTGATAACTCACAATGGAGACAATGGTGCAAACCACTTCTCTAGACTCAAGCCATTCCTAATGATAACTGGGACTCCTTTTGGGAAGAGCTTCAATCAAGAAAGATTATGTCTCAATAGGGAAAAGACATTCTTCGTTGGGGACACACAAGCAAAGGGACTTTTAGTTATCCTTAAAGAGGCTTACTCACTATTGGCCCACCATTAATCGAAGCAACAAGAGAATATCTAGAAATAGATTTGGAAGCAAAAACTTTGGCCCAAGGTCTCCACCTTTCTTTGGCTTGTGGCATGGAGTAAATTTTTGACCTGGGATAGAATCATCAAAAGAGGCTTTGAAGGTCCATCAATATGTTTCCTGTGTAGATTTGCGGAAGAGGATGTTGAACACCTTCTCAAACTTTGTGCCTCCAACTATCACTTATGGGACAAAGGGGCCAACACATTCTAACAATGAGATCGTAACTAAACAAGCATCATGGATACTTTATCCAACTGGCACAAGCAGATCTCCAACAACAACATTGTCAATAGAAATTGGCAACTCTTTCTAGGGTTGCTTCTATGGGAAACATGGAAAGAGTGAAACTACTGAATATTCAAAGTCTCAAGCCTCTCTTCTAACCATATCTGGAAACGAATTTAGTCAGAAATATATTAGAGTGTTCTAGCATCCCAATGGTCCTCCAATGACTGAATTGTCAAGAACAAGATAAATCCATTCTCTTTGCTTGGGATCTTAACCAAAACTTACGCCAAACCAACATCCCCAAGCCACATCTCGGGATTGAAAGTCCATCTTCTTGGTCTACTCCGGAAGAAGGGTCCATGAAATTAAACTTTGATGGGGCATGTAGAGGCAATATTGGTCTCGTGGGGTTTGGGGGATTCTTCAGGGATGATAGAGGGATAATTCTTAGATTCTATGCGGGCTCCCTATGCGTGAAAATAAAAAAGATAACAAATTTAATTGCAACACTTAAGGGAATTGTTGGCAAGGGGTTAAGTCGCAGAAGTTTTGGTACAACGAGCGACGAAGGGGTCATTGACAAGGGTAAAGGACCAGTCGTGGAGCGCAACAAGGTGGATAAAGCGGAGTAGATAGTTAATTAGTTAGTTAGTTAATGGTTCACTTTGTGAACTGGACCAAGTTTGTAATGACCAGTGAGCCTATAAATAGGAGTAGTATTGTAAGCCTTCGGGCATCTTATCTTAGGCAATTTTTGCTATGATCTGATCTCTTGGTCGATGAATGTATCTTTGCATTTGCGTAATTTTGATTTATCTTTCGCGTTGGATAACATTTTGTATTTTACCTGAGTTGTTGAGATGGGTTTTGCGGATTTGTATTCCTGATTTGTAATACAGATTGATGTATAATGAAGAGGAATGTTTGTCTATGACTCTGTCGCTTATGTGTTGTACCGTAGTTTGATGTATTTTGTTGAAGTATGGATATATCTTATATGTGTTTCTGATCTATTGAATATATTTTGATAACGTGTTACTATGTCGATATAATTAGTATGTTTTGGCATGCAATGATGATGTTATGATGCGAATGATAGTTATGTCGATCTCCGGATTATTCTATGATTGAATGTGAATAATGCATGTCCTCTTATACTTGCGAAATCTTGGATCCTACAAGCACCTTAGGTATCTCAGGTGAGACCTCATTCTCTTTGTGAGTGTTGCTGGGAAGGATAAACACTTTCCAGGATGGTATCTATGGGAGTTTGTGTCAAGCTTTGTTGACATAGTGGGAAGTGAACCCATGTCGAAAGATCTGCGTCAACAATTGGTTCTGTTGTCAGGACCCTAGTGTGAAAGAGAGAGGAAATTATGTGGCATCCGACAAATCTAGAGATCGAGGAGTGATTCGACAAAAAGACGTGAGAGTTTGTTGAGGAAGAAAACCAGAAATATGGATGGTCGACAGAATAGTAGTTGCAGAAGTACATCTACACTGATATCCATGAGGTATTTTTCTGTGAGTTTCCTATATTGTTGTATGAATGGTTGACTAACCTAACTTTTCATAATAAAAATTTCCAAGGAGATGATCCAGAGCATTGGACACCAGAACTAATCCAGCAATTGAGTCGTGTTAACAATAAAGATTCAAGGGTTGTCGACGTGTGGGTAGATAGCATTTTGGAAGGGTATATTACTAAGTTTGTTGTCGACACAGTTAGGTCATACAATGACGCGGAAAGGAAATTCTTCAAAGGACCCAGACGAAGGTACCTATTGGAATTACCATTGTGGATTAAAATGCTCATTTGCGAAAAGGGAATATTGAAGATGAACTTTGACGAGTAAAACCTGGTGTGCGGAGGATATGGGTACTATGTAGATGCGGGTCTGATAGAATGATGTGGCGTAGATGGAAATGAACTACGATGAAATTGTGAGGGAATTTGTGGAAGATTGTGGCCACCTGAGAAGTGGGGCGAGGTTCTGGCTGGAGAAGAAGAGGAGGACTGAGATAGAGAGAGAGAGTCCTAATGCGATTGGAATGGAGCCACAATGGACTAAGCGACCTTACGACGATGAAGAGGAAGACTAGGCTACCCCTGAACTTGAGGAAGGATAGACCCAAAGCTACAATGTAACCACAACGCCGTGCACTATGCCAAACATTGGAGGAAGAAACACAAGCTCTTTGCAGGGTTGTCTTGTGTGTCACAATAGCAATAACATCAGTGGATCTACAAACATCGGTAGACAACCAAGGATGGAGGTCGACGACATGAAGTTTCCTATTTTTTATGGAAATGGGATGGAGGATCTCAATAATTATTGGTTCTTGTGCGAAGTTGTGTGGACAGTAAAACAAGTACATGATGAAGCCATCAAGAAGGGAGAACTGGTGATGATATTTAGAGGTCGTGCGTTGGATTGGTACATGAAGTTTATACAAGTCCCTACAGGACTTCATTAGGAGAATCTGGTAGAAATCAGAGTTGGGTTGATCGATGAGTTTAAGAAGCCTAAATCGAAATTGCAGTACATCACGAAATTGAAGGAGATCAAGCAATTCCCTAATGAGTCAGTGTGGGAGTTTGATCAATGGTTCAAAACTCTGATGGCTAAAGTTAGATTTGGGATGAGCGATGTACAACATAAGGATTGGTTTATTGCAGGATTGATATTGCACATCAGGATGCCGTTGATGCAACAAAATATTATATCTCAAGCGGAGGCATTGGAAATCACGATGAATTTGGAATATTCACCGATCAGTGAAACAGGGATTGGTATGATCCAGATCCAATCGCAGCTAGCAAACTTGACTATTCAACTGCAGGAGATTAAAAAATAGAAGGAAGTTCGCGAAGAGGTCTGGTGTAGTCGATGCAAGTCTGAAGGGAATCATAAAGATCAATGTCCTGAATTCCATGAATATCTACAATCTAGTGCTCCCAATCTGCTTAGTCAAGGAGGAATGCCTTGGTGCTGAGTTTTCCATAAAAAAGGACATCGCTCAGAGGAATGCGTGTATTTGCAGAAGGTTGTGTTAAAGTTGGCTAATCTATATTGTAACTTCTGTCGATTTGTCGGCCATGATGAGAAATATTGTCGAGCATATGACTTGCTTCAATAAAGGATTGATGATACTTAATTCATGAATGGAGACAAGCAACATATAGCACAACCGCAGTCTAATCAACCGTAGTACAATCAACCATAGTACAATCCTACACAACACAATGAGTCCCAATTTAACCCACATTGAGGAGGACTGAGAGGACGATTTAGCGATGGCCGTGGAAGGGGTTTTGGTCACGGAGGAACCTTTGGTCTAGGTCAAGGACCGATCACATGCTATAATTGTGGGAAGATCGGACATTATCAGAGGGATTTCCCAAATCTGACCCCATAGTGTACCTATTGCAGCGTAGCTGATCACACTATTGAAGATTGTCCTCAGTTAATTGCAAAGTGGCAGACTAAGAATGCACCACAACTGCAACCGAACCCGAACCCGAATCCATCTCAGAACGTGCATAATATCTCAGCTAAGATAAGAATTCAACCAATAAATGTTGCAATAGTGACCAAAGGAGGAGCTGCGACATGCAAAGATAGGATACCGCCAAGTGTACATCTTGCGATCCATAAACAAGTATGATTTGATGTCGAAGAAGAGAAAGAAACTTTTTGGGAAGCACAAGATGCAATGATAAATAACAATGTTCAAACGCCACCATTAGTCCATAAAGAACCTGTCTATGGGATGCCGCAGGTTTTTGACCTGACAGTGTTGCAAAAGTCACTAGGAAAGATTAGTACTTTGAAATTTTTCCTAGAAATTTGTCTAACACTAGAAAGGGATCATGAGACATTAGAAGAGATAGCTCGCTTCTGGCATCGACCAGAAGAGAGGTGATAGGATCGTGCAGTCAAACACCTGTATAGGAAGAAAAAAGGAAGGGAGAAGAGGATGAATTCCCAGATCGGTGCATATGATATTTATTCGATAATCCTAGATCTAGGATCCTATGTCAATATACTAACCAAGCAAACATGGGAAGTGATGGGGAAACCACAGCTGGTATGGTCCCCTATGTAGCTAGGTTTATCAAATCAGATCAAGCTTACACCAATTGGTCGGTTGCATCATCTACCATTCGTGGTAGAAGGATTAAAGAGATATGCATATTTCGACGTCATAGAGATAATTGATAACACTAGTCCATATCCTGTGCTATTGGGAATAGATTGGGCAATGGAAAATCATGCAATTATCAATTTCAAGAAAAGAATGATGCCTTTTGAAAACTGCGACATGAGGTTCATCATTCCACTTGATCGACTTGAAGGATAGATATATTTTGAACCAATGCAAGACAAGCTCACTGGAGGATGGGAAAAAATATATAATATCTCAGAATATTAAATCAATCCCACCAGCAAGGGAGAATTGGGGTGGTGAAGTATCAATTCGACATCATCAGATTCCGATGAGGCTCTAGAGAACTGGAAAAATCAGTTGCATGAGGTATCATTCAGGAAGTGCGCATGGATCACTTAATCACTACGATGGGTTTGTGATGAACCTGCAATAATTAATTAATGCAAATACACGAGATATCAGAAATAACAGAACATAATCACTTTTATATTGATCATGGGCCACTTCGAGGGGGCAACCTCCTTTGAGCAAGCTCAATACAATTAACTTCACAGTGCCTTCAATGACCTCAACACACACTTATATACTAAGTCTATGCCCAATACTATGAGTCAAAACCATGGAACATATAATACTATGGGACGGCTTACAAAGCATATGCGTCTAATACTATGGGTCAATACTATGGGCTAATATAAAATACGGATCAACAAATACTACGGGATGACTTACAAAGCATATGCGTCCAACAAAAATATACTAACATAGTAAAGAGAAGGGTTGACATAGGTTCCTAACATCCCCTCTCCCTTAGAAAAAGCGTTGTCCTCAAAGCTTTGGTTGGAGAAATTGCTGCACAATCTGAAGGAGTGGTTCCCTGGTAGCATCCTCGGGTTGCATTTCGGGCCACTGACACCTTTGGAGTGTTAAGGAGGATTGCTTGGAAGGCTGTAGATGAAGAAGAACCCTGTCAGCTGCGTGGAAAATGCGCTCAGAACGGTGTTGATCGGCTTGTTGTTTCAGGCGAATTCTGGCCATGTGAAGATTGTCCTGCAGAATGAGAAGAATCTAATTGCGGGGGCGAAGAATCGAGTCAATTTCCTGAACTGGGGAGCTGCTAAGGGTGTATGGAAGAAGAACTGGTGGTGTTTTTCCATAGACTGCTTCATATGGTGTCCTTTGAGATGTGGTATTGTACCACCAGAGCGCTGATAGGAAATCCATAGAAATAGTTGGCCAAAGCTGTGTAGGGATGGGAAAGGGTTTGAGCAATCCCGAAAGGAGTGTCGTTTTACCCTTGTTGACTTGGAAAGTATCATCGTCAGCCACCATCTGTTGAATCGTCATTTTTAGTCCCTGCCAAAAGAAGTTACATTGTTCCTGGTCAGACATTTTGTAGAACCCAGAGTGCCCTGTTGATGACGAAGCATGGAGTTCATAGAAGAGAGAGCCCTATTGAACATATTGCAACCAATTTGGAACAAGCAGAGAAAGAGCTGTAAGAGAAACTGGGTCATCAATTGTGCGGGAAGGAGCATCTTCCACCATATTGTCCTTACCCTTCTTGTAAGTGATCACATAGGGATAACCCATGAGTTGGATAACCCATTCCAGGTATGTTGGGGAGGAGACCCATTGTTCCAGAAAATTTTCCAGACTTTGGAGATCAGTCTTGATGCAGAAATAATTCCCTAATAGGTATGGCTGCCACTTCTGTACTGCATGCAAAATAGCCATCGTTTCCTGCTGAGCGGTAGATGTGGCTAAATTCTTACCGGAAAGGTCTCTTGAAGGCAGCAAGCGCATTGGTTCAGCAAAGATACCTTCATATCTATCCAAGGAAGTAGTGGAGACTGTTGATGGGTGCATCTGAATGGAATTGAGCTGAGCGATGACACCATGTGAATTCTTCTTAAGGATCTTTTTCAGGAGATGTGAACTGATGATGAAGAGAGACCCTAGTTGTAAGCCCATAAATTTGTGTTGTGCCCCATTGACTTTAAACTGCATCCAAAGTTCAGCAAAATCCCATAAGATGGGGCCAAGTGTGCGTAACCATTGAACACCCAAAACCACATCACATCCGCCTAAGGACAAGGAAAACATGTCAGAGCGTAGGTTATAATCTTCCATAGAGATACACACATTGTGAAACTTCCCTTTGCAAGGTAAGGTGCCCCCATTGGCAACCATGACTTCAAAGTTGGAGCAAGGATGGACAAAACAATCAGCCTGTTTGGCAATCCGAGGGTCAATGAAGTTATGAGTGCTACCATAATCAATGAATATGGTAAGAGGGAGCTTCTTGAAGTATCCCATGACCCGCATTGTTTGTGGGGTGGTGACGCCGGTTACAGCATGGAGAGAGATCTCGGGTGGGTCGTCCTGAGATGGGGTGTCAACAGGCGGGTGTTGAATGTCGACCTGATCATCTACTGTATCTGTAGCTACTTCACCAAGTTCTAAGGCAGGCGGAGAATCCACATCCAAGAGATAGAGCTTTTGTTGAACACATCGATGTCCCCGAGTGAATTTCTCATCACAATTATAGCAAATCCCTTTTTCTCGGCGTGCCTGCATTTCTATTTCAGACAAATGCTTGATAGGAGTTGGTTGAGGAGAAGGCGTGATGGGAGGTCGTTGGGAACCCATATTTCTTAAGGGAACAAAGTTGGGTTTGGGGCGTTGTTGAGCTGCGATCTTGGCCTCAACTAGCTTAGCCAACCCTAGGACTTCCATCATTGTGTTGGGACAAAACATTTTGACCTCTGAGCGGATTTCATCCTTGAGACCACTGATAAAACAACTCCTGTAGAATTCATCTGACAATCCTTCTGTGTGATTAGCTAGTTTCTCAAATTTCGTCTGATACTCTCTCACTGTGCCAGTTTGGTGAAGTTTAGTGAGTGCTCCTGTGAGGTCGTCAAAAGAACTAGGACCAAATCGTGACAAAAGGAGTTGGCAAAAATCTGTCCAGTTTGGTTCGGGATGAGCTTTGATGTACCAATGGTACCATTGAAGGGCTTCCTGTTCCAAATGAAAGGATTCAAGTGGAACTTTCTGAACATCAAAAGTATTATGCAGATTGAAATATTGTTCTGCTCGGTATATCCATCCAGTCGGATCAGTACCATTGAAGTGAGGAAAATCAAGCTTCGGCCCACGAAAATTGCTGGAAGAAGAGAACCCGGTGGCTGCAAAAGATTTTGGCTGTCTGGTATTGTTCATGGTTGAATGCTGAAGATAGAGGCTGAGAAATTTTTCATCCAGATCTTGGAGTTTGGTTTGGATGGCTGCAAGTGCTTCCTCCATGGACGGGTTACAACCATAACCAGGTTTTTTTTTTTTTTTGGTGGAATGGGTAGAAAAACACAAACAGAAGCGGATTTAGTAAAGGGAAATTTGGATTGGGGAAACAATCTGATGGGTAATTGGGGTTTGACTAGATTTTGGACACTGTCGAAAGGACAAGAAAGCAAAAAGGGGGATTTCAGAAGCGGGGTGATAGAATGAGAAAATTTGGCAGAGAGGGACAAAGAAGCATAATTCAGAAAGGAACTCTGTGGTAAAATTTGAAGGTGATTGGGTGAAATATGAGGAAGTTATGGCAAACCCTAAAAATAGACAAATGTGGGATTTCGAGCTTTGGGAAGGGGAATTGCGGATAGGGTCCTCAGGAATGAAAGATGCAGAATGGAATGACAGGGGTTCCCCAAAAATTTCAAGGGAAACAGAGTGAAAACAAGGGAGATATGGAGAAAAAACTGAAATTTTATTTTTTTTTAATTTTTTTTTTCAGAAATGGATCGACAACAGCGGCGTGGAAGGGATCCACAACAGATGGATCTGTGTAGCTAGGGTTTTACCCCTAGCTTGTGCCAATGAGCACCTACTAAGGAGAATGGACTCCTTAGTAGCAGTTCAGTATATTAAACTAATTATGCAATAAACAAAAAATTAAATTATTTCTAATACAAGCATGAAGCATAAACACCAAAATGAAAGAATGTCTTTGTATTGATGTTACCTTGAGTGTCAAGGTTGGTGAAGCCCTTTGCAGTGTCCAAGAGGATGCTCCAAGCTCCAAGAATGCTCCTTCTCCTTCTCCAATGTTGGGGATGGGCCAAAGGTGGCTCTCAAGGTGAAACTAGTTCAAAGGTGGACTAGGGTTTCGAGAGAGATTTTGGCAGAGTAAGGGTGCTTGTGATTGTGGATATGGAATAAGGGATCTCCATCACCTATTTATAATTTTTTGGTGGTGGAGTGCTGACCCATGGTTTTGGGAAACACATGGTTTTAGGCAGCTGTATAGGGTTTTTTCCTCCTTTTCCTCATTATTTTATATTTTTATTCCCTTTTTAGGGGATTTTTGCTATTTTTGGAGGAAAAGGGGGTTTTTTAGCCTTTTTTAGGCTATTTTGATGGTTTTTTGGCCTTTTGGAGGCATTTTAAGCCTTTTGGAGGCTTTTTAATGGGTTTTTGTGGGATTTTAATGGAAATATGGTAGGAAAATGGACAAATGAGCCATATAATGTGGTAAATGAGCTAGTGAGCACTTTTTGGGTGTTAACAGATTGCCCCCTGATGTGCGAGGGCAGGAGCTCATCGTATGGCCGATGGACATCATAAGTCATGAATGGTTTTCCTGGGTGTGGAGAGGAGAGAAGAAACAAACTGAAGCCCGGAACAACAATCCCGAACAACTGCAAGAACTAAAAGTACATAACCTCAATAAAGGATGAGGAATCATCTGATCATATGGACGAGGCGGGCATTCCCATGCTCGTATCAGGATATAACATAATAACAACAATGGGGTCCAAAAATGGGGACCTGAAATATACATGACCTCAAATACTGACTGAGGAATAATCTCAATATATGGACGAGGCGGGCATACCCATGCTCGTATCAAGATATATAAACATAACTGTGAGGCCCGAAAAGGGGGACCTGTAAGATACATGACCACTGTGTACATCATAAGAGTCCAGAGGGGACACAAATCTGGGACATACTGCTGAGCGGATCATGTGTGAACTGCAGAACTGGTGCACCGGAACAATCAACAGTGCTACTGAGTTTGGTACCAAAGGAACTGATGAGCTCCTGGATCATAGTGACTGGGGTCATACTCTCCATGGTACACTGAACTGGAACTGATCTGGAACTGAAACTGGGTACTCAAGGAAGCATGAAACTGGATGGCTTCCGAATACAAACGCCAACGCAGCCCGGACATCCACGGGAACATACAACTGGGCGTTCCGAAGTGACTCACCAATGTGCTAGAGTCGGGGGAAATCCGGGGTCTTCGACAAAAAACTGATGGGATATAATCCTACGCGATCCTCAACGATGCGATCAAGGTGCTGAAGTCGAGCATGTGAGGAACAACCACTCAGAGAGGCAATGATGATTCCTCTCGGAATGATCCGTAGGCACCTACCACAGATGGTGATAAGTCCAAGGCGTAGGGACCTCTGGGCCTATCCTCTGGAATAGAGGAGCTGTCGTCGACAGAGGGAGACCTGCCCCTATCAAGGCAATGATGTGTCCTTGACAGGAGCGCGAGGTACAAGACCGAAATGTGATAGTACTGATGGCAGAACTGATAAAGTGCGGGGGGACAACTGGGCAAGTAGAGTGGGTGGACTCAAACTTCCTTTGTTCAGAGTATGATAATGGAAATGATCTGGCAGCATATGAAACTGACTCAGGGGAAAGGGATCATAGCTGTAATGGATCTGAGGGAATAACTGGCTGAGGGAGACTCAAGCTGGTGTAACATGGCAGGAGACTGCAGAATACTCTGAACAAAGGCGACCTAATTGGGGGTGCTGCCGAGATGATCGATCATAGTGCCATGAGGCACGGGAGGATACTTCTTCATGGGTTAAGGAACTAGACGAAGCTTGTGGATAAAATGATACTGTCGTGTGGATTTTACGAGCCCAGGACAGTTCATGCTCGTGGTTGCTTTCAATTTTAAGGAGTCTGAAAGCGATAAGAAGACTCTGAAGTGATGGAATGGTACTGTCGTGTGGATTTGACGAGCCCAGGACAGTGCATGCTCGTGGTTGCTTTCAATTTTAGAGAGTCTGAAAGCAAGTAAGAAGACTCCAGGGGGTTGCTTTTTCGTAGATTTAGTCTCCAAGGCCCAAAGAAGCATAAAAGGATGCAATGAAGAACTCTTCTAGCCGGTGTGACTAGAGTATTCCTTTTTCGTAATTAGTCTACCAGGTCCGGAAAAGGGTTAAACTTATACCAGATAGACGCCCTTTCAGGTACTTTAACGAGCATGAAAGGAAGCAAGATTGCTCGGCGATCTTTTCATTCTTTTAGGAGTCAGAAAAGAGCTTAACGGAAACTCCCTAAGTGCCTTTTTCGTAAAGGACTTGTCCGGCCCGAAAAAGGGATAAAATTATACCGAACAAAAGGAATGGCCAGGCAAGGAGGAAGTGTTCAATCGAGGTTTAGTAATGATGACCAAGAATGAGGGTAGGTGGGAACACTGATGGACCTCCTTGCGGGGTAGATGAAATGGTGGCAAAATAACGAAACATTTGCAGTATGACAGGAGTGAATGGCTCATGTAAAAATGTGGAACAATCCGATGGCGGCCGATGTGGCACGCAAACCGAGGCAGCAAGGTGTTAGGACACAATGTTGAAATTGTACCAGGTGAGAGCGAGAAATGATCTCAAGCATCATCACGAGCTCGGAAAAATGAATCCGGCGATATAAAGTATGTCAAAAACGGGTGACGGCCGATGTGGCACGCAAACCGAGGTGACGGGGGCATTTTGAAAAATGCCCGGAAAATCTGGAGGTGAGAGCGAGAAATGATCTCTAGCATCATCACCAGCTCGGAAAAATGAATCTGATGATATAAAATATATCAAAAACGGGCTGCGGCCGATGTGGCATGCAATACGGGGCGACAAGGTGTCGGGACACAATGGTGATATTGGTCCTGGTGAGAGCGAGAAATGATCTCAAGCATCATCACGGGCACGGAAAAATGAATCCGGCGGTGCAAATGGTGCGAAAAACGGAAGTCATAAGGACTCCGGAATGGTCAAAGGAAATAACTAGGTGTATAAAAGAAAATATACAAGTGATATGTGACCTCAAAAATGGTTGAGATCACAAGTGTGAAAAAGTGAGCAGGGTTAATGATCTTCCCCCATGCTATGTGCATGGGGTTTGTGATTATGGATCACATATGTGTGGGTTTGAACAATGGGTTCATTGACGTGCTGAGATAGATGTGATAGGGAAGGTTCAAAATGATTGATCATGCCCCCTATCCCAGGGTCGAGGGAATCTATTATGCCCCTTGACTCAGAGGTGTCAAAGTGGTGCTCTATAATGGCGAGGTCGAGACCGGGCATCTCAGTATAGGACCAGGAAAAGACATCACGGAAGTCTCTGAAAAGGTTTATGTAGTCCTCAATCTCTTGTTTACTGCAGAATGCTCCTAAAGTAATGAGTTCAGGGGCACGTCCTGGGGCAGCGATATCAACTTGGATGACAGGTGAGATGTTGGCCATGTTTCCTTCCTCAAAGGCATCAGGAGCAGGAATAGGGTCCTTGAACCAGTCAACCTTGGTGGGGAGGAAGTCTTTGGATTCAACCGTGAATTGGGTAGCTGTGCTAGAGGAGGATTCTTCTGGGATGAAGTAGGAACGATGATGCATATCATCCCAGGGATAATCCGGGGCAGTAAGGGCCTCAAGAATCTCCTCATCAGTACGGAAAGTCTGTGTCGTCAAATCGGTTGACGAGGGGGTAGTGGAAGTATTGGTTGAAGAGATCATGTAGATGGTATTAACCTCTCCGGAAGGTGAAGAGTCTGGGGGGTAGATCTCTTCAATGGTAGGTGGTGCCGTCTCAAGGTCCAGATTGTTCATCTCATAAAGAGCTGCTCTGTAATCCGGGAGATCGGGACAATGATGTGAATAGTGCCCGTAAATTCCGCAGATGGCGCATGAGTGGTTGGTACGTAGGGACTTATCTTTAGGCTTAGGAGTGGGGTTTAGTTCGACAGTTGGGATGTTGGGGTCATCATCGAGCATTTGCATGTGCTTCTGTAATGCAGGTAACTGTGGGCATTGGTGGGTCGCATGGCCCAACTCGTCACACAGCGAGCATTTGGGAGGAGCACGAAACACTGGAGGGTTCTTGACTGTCTTGGGAGGTGGGACAGCAGTGTAAGGTTGTGGACCTCTGCCCCCAGTGGGTTGAAGAGGAGGAGGAGGTGTCGTGGAGGACGAAGGGGTAGGGACCCCGGGAGGTGGGTGGGTGGTAGTAGCCATGGGTTGCACCGGCTGGAGGACGACATCTGGTGTCGGCGGGCGAACGGGAGGCGAAAGATACCATACAGGTAATCCCAATGTTAACCCAGGAAGGCTAAGGGTAGCCATGACCGGGGCGCTTACTACTCCTGCTGGAGGAACTAGGAAGGGGATCGTATGGATCGGTGTAACACCAATGTGACTAGGTACCAATGGTGGTTTAGGCAACAAGGATGGTTGATTGTTAGGTGGTAGGATGTCATGGGACAAGGTACATAAGTCAGACATTTCGGGCGTAGATGATGGCGGAGGAATGGATTGAAAGGTGGAGGTCATCGGCGCGTCTGAGTATACTCCAAGCCCCGTAGAGGAAACAAACGAGGTGGTGGCAGGGGAAACAGGTTGTTCAACCATGGGGAGAACATTTTCAGGTGCCGCGGGAGCACTGGGATCATAGTAAGTGAGCTGGTCAATCTTAACCACGCGTCCTTCATGGGGGAACATCATGGTGCGAAAGACAGAAGAGGCAACCGCCCGCATGGCATACATGTAGCTGCGGCCAAGTAGAAGGTTGTAATCCAATTGGGCATTGATTACCTCTATGTCAATAAGGACTGTTTTACCACCTAACTGGACAGGAACGTTGGGCAGGAGGCCTTGGGGCTGGGGCCGAACGACCGTCGTAGGCACGTAACGCAGTGGTGGACTGCTGGAGAGGAGGGGATCCTAGCTTCTGCCATACAAATGTAGACATAACGCATGTGGAGGCACCCTCATCGATGATGCACCGATGGATAACAAGGTTCCTAACGGAGACTGTAACTTGGAAGGCTAAGCTGGAAGGTAGGCGTGGTTCAGACTGGTCTAAATCAAACGCCATCAAATGTGAATCAGTTGGGTCAATCCCCCCGATGGCGGAAAGTAAAGTCTTGCGCTGGGAAGGGCAGTTCTTCAAGACTTCTAACGCAGACATGGCTGCGGGAGATTGGGCTAGGTCGTCTACAATGTTGTAGTTTGACGCAGCACGCGCATTAGGGTTATTGTTGATTCGGCGTAGTGGGAAACGAGGTGCTTTCGCAGCGCCGTCTGTGGGAGGCGGAGGGATACGTAACGCCTGATCGGTGGGATGGGCGTTAGTAGGTTTATCCGTGGGAGGGGCTTCAGAGGTGGAGCCATATTGGTTCCGACGGGTCTGTAGGTTGACGTCAGCAGATGACATCATCAGTAAGTGGTGGGTACCTGAGTCAAACATGGGTTGATCAGGAGCAGCGTAGGTGATCTGTTGTTGTTGGGGTTGCACGTTAGCTTGAGGGGCCAACGGCTGAGTGTTCACCACGCCTTGGGTCGGTAATGGGTTTTGCAGCACTAAAGGGGGTTGCTGAGGTTGGGGGGGGTTGGGTGGCGCTTGGGGGGCCGCATGCCCTTGGCGATGGGCCTCGTCAACCCAGAGCTGCCGAGCTCGCTCCAAGTGTGGGCAAGCATGGGTGTAGTGTCCATAGACCCCGCAAATAGAACAAGGGTGGTTCGTCCGCAAATTGGGGTTTTTGGCCTGCTTGGGCGGGCGATCAGGGTTTTGATTAGCGGGGGGCCGCATTATTGTTGTCAGGGGGATTAGCCGGTTGACCAGCTTGGTCTGCAGGTTGGTTGTTTCCCCCGATTACGGCCCTTGCCGCGGTTCTGTTGGCCCTGGTTACGTTGGTTATTCTGGTTTTGCTGCGGGTTGTGTTGGGCGTAAACTTGCCCTTGGGCAGTAGGTGGATTCTGAGGTTGCGCAGGTGCTGGAGCAGGCTGCGGAGGATGATATGCAGGTTGAGGCTGAGCAGGTGCAGCAACTTGAGGGTGTTGCTGATAGGACTGCGGAGCAGGTTGTGGATGTGCCGCAGGGGCTGCCTGGGGCGGATAATAAGCTGGTGGGGCTTGTGAAGGCGCAGGAGCCGGGGCAGTCTGCTGATGGTAGTAAGGCTGAGGGGCGACTGGAGGAGCATAAGCAGGAGTCGCATACCCAAAGCACTGAGGTGGACACGAAGGTCCATGGGAATGGTGATGTGTCATGGGAGCATATGAATTGGTTGCTCCAGACTGGGAGGTAGCCCTCGACAGGTCGGGGCTAGGGGTAGGTCGTGCTATAGAAAATGGTTGGGGATGCGAAAAAACACGGCCAATGATACCATCTGCAGTGTGGGATGCCCCCGGCGCATCATGATGGGAGGACTCGCCGCGAGGGGCGTCAGGTATAATGGTATAAAGGTAACCCGACTGGGCGTAAATGAGGTCGAACTGC
The DNA here is from genome assembly GCA_027924585.1 of Larix kaempferi. Taxonomy (NCBI): domain Eukaryota; kingdom Viridiplantae; phylum Streptophyta; class Pinopsida; order Pinales; family Pinaceae; genus Larix; species Larix kaempferi. Next base: position 29,106,842 of record BSBM01000278.1, read on the forward strand.
TGTGCCTTAAGGATGGCCTCTTCTTCAGACTGGGGTCTTTCTGAAGCTACATCCTTAGCAATAACAGGAAGCAGGGACTTGAGGAACCAATCGAGGAAGATACGGTCATCTAGTTTGATCTTGCATAAGCTACGGCGTCGACGCCACTCATGGATGTGGTCCGTGATATGGGTAGCCGTGTTTTGCCTACAAGAGAGAAGGATCTCAACGCCCGCGTCATAGCGGACTGGCAACTGGAAGAACTGCAGGAAAGTCGAGGCCAGGGAAGAAAAGGTGGCGTGGGTCCCATGAGGCTGCTCAATATACCACTTGGCTGCAGAGCCAGTAAAGGTGCGCTGTAAGAGACGGAGGCGAACAGAGTCATCCACGATGGAGTTAGAGGAACACCATAGGTGGAAAGACATGATATGGTTTTGTGGGTCCTCACCGGCCTTACCCTCGAATTTAGGGATGTCAGAGGGTAGTTTGGTAGGCATATGGGGCCACATAGGGTCGTGTCGAATAGGATTGTTGGTCAATCTGGCCAGGTCAGGTAGGTTGAGGCTAGCCATGAACGGCAAACTGGAAGAAGGCTGTGACCCAGTAGTGCTGTGGACCAAGTTGGGGCCAGTGCCCCCAAGTGGAGGGACAAGATTTAGGGTGGTGCCCCCAAGTGGGGGAACTGAGGTAGTGGAGGATGGTCCAGCACCACCATGGGTAGTGTGAGCCACTGATGTAGTGGGGATAGGTATTCCCGCTGTGGGAATAGGTACCGTGAGGGGAACGGTAGATGGTTGCCCCATGGAGGGCATACCAAAAACACGTGTAGTAACTGGTGTAGTGGTGGATGTGCCACCAATGGTTCCTATGACGAATGGAGTGGAAGTCGTACCAGCCATGGGGCTAGTAGGGGCAGTATAAATAGGGTTCTCAGACTCTTCGTCAGAATCAGAGGTAAAGTAAGGTGCGTCACTATCTGGTGACGGAGACCTACGTCGCTGACGGGTGGAGTCAAGTGACAAGGCTCTAGATCTGTGATGAGTGGTATCAACGGACAATGATCGGAATCTATGACGAGTGGTGTCGAGAGAACCGTGCTGTGGGGGCTCGCCCCTGAGGCGCCGAGAATGTCTCGGGGACTCAATGGTGACAGATGGTGTCTAAATCTCTGTGGGTTGAGGTGAGTATGAAAACAGCTCAAAAATCCTAATGCAACCGAGTGTGCAGAAGGAGAGCTAAAAAGCAAGGCACTCAGGCCAACAACCAACTCAAAACACCCACTGCAACAGCTGTGCTACAATAGGTGGAGTAACAATAAAGATGGTCAGAATACCAACAAGCAGCAGGCTTCCTAGAAAAGAAAAATGGTGGACTCACTAGACCAAGGGAGGTAAAGGAGCATGCAAACACCTAGCTAAAAGTATTCTGACTTAACTAAACATATCCTCTGCAAGGTGATGAAATCCAAGTCAGACAATATGAGTAGGAAAGCCAAGTGGCTATGATATCCCCCTACCGGGAGGGATACCGGGTAGTCAATCCTAGAAGAATGGCAACTAAGATACCCCGTTCATGACACGTCCAGAAAGGTGAATCTGCCGTTTAGTTCGTTGACCGCAATACCCCTATACAGGGATATCCCGCGAACCGCGAAAGGTAGCCCTTCGGTTACTGAATGGAGTGCGGTATTCCACTCAGGCCTCCGGAACCAGTCTCCCGACTTCAACCCTCCTAAGGGAGAGGCCCTCTGATAAACTGGTCGTGACCGTGCCAAAAAGTACTAGGGGATTTTGGTTCCCTAGTTGGACAACAACTATGTCTCAAGTGAAATGACCAAGGGGTGTTATTGGAAGCCTATCCCCCTGATCCTACCTAACTACAATGATTCTTTAGTGTTCCCCAAGTGGGGTTAGAATGTTGGTTTAGTTAGGTACTTTTTAAGGCTCACTTGATTTAATGTGACAGAGTGTGTGCTCGTGAGGTGTTGAACCCAAAAACAGAAGTGCCACAAGGGAGGGCAACTTCCAATCTATCAATAATGCTGAAATTGATTCTTTTAATTTGCAAAATTTTCTGAAAATAAAAATACTGAAATTTTAAAAAGATTCTGTAAAAGGAACAGAAATTATGTTGCAGAAAGGCTGTAAGGAAGTAGGCTGCAGGTGGGACAGAGGGCTGTTCAAATGCAGAAAATATTGCAGCAAGAGGGGCTGGGCTCAAAAACAGGAAAAGAGCAGAAATCAGACCGCGAGTCTGTGGCGGGTCAGAACAGGCCGACCGCGGGTTTGAGGGCAACAGCGGCGGTCAGGTCGCGGCTATCGGGCCAATAGTTGCAGTCGGGACGCAGGAAACAGGGGACAAGGCACAGTCGGGTCGCGGCTATCGGGCCAACAGTGGCAGTCGGGACGCAGGAACAAAGGAAAAACAGACAGTCGGGTCGCGGCTAAAAGGCTAACAAGCGCAGTCGGGACGCCCGAAAGAGGCAGAAAGCCGCAGTCGAGACGCGTGAACAAGGCCGATAGGCGCAGTCAGATCGCGGCAAACAGGCTGGTTAGCCACGGTCAGATCGCAGGTAACAGACTTGAATCCGCCGACTGAGCGTCGGAAGCAGTCTGAGAGCCACGGTCGGATCGCGGGTAAAGGCCTGAAAGGCGCGGTCGGGACGCGACTGTAGAGGAAAAAGACGCGGTATGCAGCGGCCGAAAGGGACAGCCGAAAGAAAAAAAAAAATTAAAACGGAAACCAGAAATTCGAAAACTAGTGGAGTCGCCAAAACTGTAGCTAGGGTTTTACCCCTAGCTTGTGCCAATGAGCACCTACTAAGGAGAATGGACTCCTTAGTAGCAGTTCAGTATATTAAACTAATTATGCAATAAACAAAAAATTAAATTATTTCTAATACAAGCATGAAGCATAAACACCAAAATGAAAGAATGTCTTTGTATTGATGTTACCTTGAGTGTCAAGGTTGGTGAAGCCCTTTGCAGTGTCCAAGAGGATGCTCCAAGCTCCAAGAATGCTCCTTCTCCTTCTCCAATGTTGGGGATGGGCCAAAGGTGGCTCTCAAGGTGAAACTAGTTCAAAGGTGGACTAGGGTTTCGAGAGAGATTTTGGCAGAGTAAGGGTGCTTGTGATTGTGGATATGGAATAAGGGATCTCCATCACCTATTTATAATTTTTTGGTGGTGGAGTGCTGACCCATGGTTTTGGGAAACACATGGTTTTAGGCAGCTGTATAGGGTTTTTTCCTCCTTTTCCTCATTATTTTATATTTTTATTCCCTTTTTAGGGGATTTTTGCTATTTTTGGAGGAAAAGGGGGTTTTTTAGCCTTTTTTAGGCTATTTTGATGGTTTTTTGGCCTTTTGGAGGCATTTTAAGCCTTTTGGAGGCTTTTTAATGGGTTTTTGTGGGATTTTAATGGAAATATGGTAGGAAAATGGACAAATGAGCCATATAATGTGGTAAATGAGCTAGTGAGCACTTTTTGGGTGTTAACAATCTGCAATGGCGCGGAAGGGATCGAAAACGGCTGGATCTAAGATGGCGACTGGATCTAGAACGACTTTCAGAATAGATCTGAAATGGATGGATCTGGAGCGGAAGTGATCGGCAACAGTTAAATAGATATGGACCCCAGGCATGTACGGCTTCCTAACAGTTCAGGTGTCTCACTCGGCCACCAATGTTGTCTGACGGCTTGCGTATTGGGGCAGTACCCCTCACTCCACGGCTCAGGTAAAACTGATAACTGCTTTGCCACAAACGATAGCTCTTGGTTTACCTCACGGGTGCGAAATAGTCAATCAGGTAGGGGTCGTTTCCCTTTTTGCTGGCAGGTCCTCTCAATGGGCCAGCTACTTTGGAGTTCCACTTTTTTCCTTGGTTCGACCTTTGACTAGTTTCGATCTCTAGGTCCCAAATTTGTCCCAAATGATCCCAAATATTCTGAGAAGGTATATGAATGATATTAGAACATAAATATGTGTTTCAAGGATGCCTTTGTACCTTTAAAACACTTCTACAAATACTCTTTCAATTCTGGTCAATGTAGGTAACTTTACTAGTGATTTCCCTTTGACTAGTATTGGTCTCTACGTCTCAAATTGACTCCAAATGCCTTCAAATCTTCAAGGAAGGTGTATGAATGATATTAGGGATTGAATATGATGTTCAGGGATAACATATGGCCACCAAAATACCTCTGCAACTCTCTTAAGATTCTGGACCAAGTATGCAATTTTACTAGTAATTTGGGGTTCAAATCCCCCTAAGGTAAGTACTGAAAATGGCTTCCCAAATGCCTCCAAACCCACTCAAATTTATGAACAGAGGTATGTAATGTGTTAATTATGTTATTAAGGTCTCATATGCACCATTAATGGTTTATTACAACTGTTCTCACCCTCTCCCATTCAACTGCAAAAATCACCAATTCGACCCTTGGGGAAATGGCACTATTTCTTCTCCCAATGCAATTAAACCGAGTAAAAATACTTCAAATGCTCAAGTACAGTACATGAAACTTGTAAAATACATCCATGGCAGTCCATTAATCACAAATTCATCATAGAATCATCCATTCATTCGAAATCATCATCAATACATTGGTTCACAACAAGGTAGTGGGGAAATGGCATTGTTCTTCCATTAAAAATGAGATTTATACATTTCTACTTGGAATTTCGACCTGAAACTTTCTGGAGATGAAGAACAGAGTATTTACTTCATATTACAAAATAAATGGGGCATTAGAAGCTCCCCCAAAGAGTACAATAGCTCACCAAAAACGCCCTCCCTCAACGATCAAGAATATGCCATCAAAACTGGAAATGGTTGAAGGAGCGAGCTGCAATAGAAGAAACCATGAGATTCCCTGTAGCTTACACCTGCAAATAAAGACTCCATTAAATCTCCAAATGAAAGGTATGAATGGCCTATCCAATTGCCAACTTGGATGGGAATCTTTCACCCTCGAAATTGGCTAAGGCAAGAAACTAGTCATCCACTAGCTCTCCCTCTTCACAAATGCAATTGCAAATTATACAAATGATCAAAAGATGGTTTAATTCTTTGTTATTGACATTTATAAACTTCTAATGTCCTCCATGGGTCTAATTCCTTCCAAGAGACTCATGCCAACTCAAGTTGGAAAGAGATTCCAAAGAACGCCACTTGTACAACAATTCCTAGTCTCCCACTTCCACCAAATCACATGTGGAAGCATCTTAGCTTCCCTAACACCCTTGAGCGCCCTCTTGGAGTCTATTTTTAGCCCTGACATGTCATATATGTCATATGTCAGCCTTCAGTTCTGATTTGTGTCATAGGTGTCATAGCATCTTCATCATTGTTGTCATAGAGCTAGGGAATCTAGCCCAAGTGTCTCACTAGCTCCAAATTGCCTCTTCCTCTTCCATGGGAGTTACTCTTCCTCTATATTTCGACCTTGGATGAGTAATGAAATGAATAATACCTTTTGTACTCCCCCAAGTATGTTACCATTCACCTTGAATTCGAATTGGTGAGAGAATGATGCCAAGTGTAGTGGGGAAATCTAGCCATATGTGGGTCCCACTTCCTCCATGTGTCTTCATGATGAAATGCCACTTTGATTTTCACTTGTATATATTTATTTATCTCCTTTATTAAATATTTATGCCATTCTAATGTTCAAACATCATTTATTATCCCCATTATTCCAAATCCCAAAGCTTCCACCCCAAACCTAGGAAACTAGTAATTTTCCTCCTTGGCAATTATTTGACCTTTAGCATCAATTTGACAAAATCTAATGAATAGGGCCAATGTGATTAGGCCATTTTGACTCAATACCAAATTTGGGACATGACAAATCCTTCCTTCCCAATATTGCTTGTCCTCAAGCAATTTTAAACATGGGTGTTGAAGAACCTGCTTTCTGTATAATTCTTTGAAGTTGCCATTGAATTGCCCAACCTTGAGTCTTTGAGTTTCCATGAAGATCTGAGAGAGGAACCAACATGCTTGCTGCTGCACTACTCTGATAAAAGTCGCTTTATTAAGTGGGGAAATCCATCTCCCATACTGCTTGTTTCCCCAAAAAAATTTGAAACCAATGAGATAAAAATTATTCCAGGGTCCCATTGCTTGTATTGCACCCGAACAATTAAGAGTGCTCTCCAACCCATACCATCATATAAGAGGATTCCTGGATCCCATTTTCTTGTATGCATTCTTCCAAACATCATGATTACAAAATATATATCATCAAAGTACATAACTACATAATGAAAATTAATATCAAGGAGGTGCTTCATCAAAGAATCATGAAAGTGCTTATACCTCCAAGCAAGTAGACCACCGTTTTCCAAGTGCATACAAGCTTTAAGTGACCAATCAAATCTGCTCCAATGACATAGGTGAGGATCCCATGTCCTATAAAGCTGCTCCAAAAGGATGTGATATGCATCAAAATATTCAGCCATGTATTCTTTCATCCAAGAAGTGAATGAAGAATCTCCACTAAAATCTGAACCAAATAATGAGCAGAAAAAACAAGGAGACTTCAAATGAATCAAAGAAGTCTCACCCATACATCCCTGAATGTGATCATCATAAAGATATAACAAAGTATGTGGCTTCCAACAAAAATGCTCTCCAATCATAAATCTATTCACCCAAGTGTTGGATGAAGTTCCTCCAACATCAAATGAATCAAGTGTTGAACAAGAAAAACCATGAGTCTTCAAGTGACTCAAATGCATATCATAGGTGCATCCATGTAGATGTGCATCATCATAAAGTAATAAAGTATGCTGCTGCAAATGTGAATAAGAATGTGCTCCAACCATATCATACTCCTCATGTGGCACCATCAAAAAGAACCCTTTCACCCATACTTCATTGAGACTAATGTTGCAAAACATGGAATTGTAGGATGTAGGAGAATGAACCAAATCACCCAAATGATCAAAAAGTACAGAAGTTTCATCATGGGGAGGATCCATATGGGTAGTATCATGCAGCTCCTTCAAAAGTGTGAACTCTTTGTCATAGTTTGGTTCCAATGTAGATGAATCATGCTCTTCTTTAAAAATTGCACAACCTTCATCAAGAGGCAATTCAAATTCTTCTTCCACCACATCAAGTGTTTGGATCTCTTCAAGTTCATCTCCAAACACATCAAGAACATTCAAATTTTCACATTTCTCATGATCCACCATGTCATGAGAATCCTCCAAACAATCTACCATTTGACAATCTGAAACATAGGAGGAAAAACAAGTATCTTGCAACTTTTCAAGAAGTTACTCATTTTGAATTGTGAGCTTATGAATATCCTCATTATTCTTCAAGTATGCATCATGTAACAATTCATTAAACTCAAACAAATGGTTTCTATCAAAAAGAAAAGACATGAAATTACCTTTGATGTGGCACATTGCTCTTTGAATCTTCTCCATATCTTCAAGGAAGGATGTTTCCTCCAATGAAGTAGCTCTCCAACAAGAATTTGACACCAATGCTTGAGTCTCATGGAGAATGCTGAGGGACTCTTGGATCTTCTTTTCATTCATCTTTAAGGACCCTTCAAGAAAATGAGGCTCTTGCAAATGAACCTCCTCATCTTCTTCATTTTTGCTTGGACCAACTTCATGAAGCTCATGTGGTGATGGGGAAGTTGATCTTGGTTCTTCTTCAACTGCTACAAGGTCTTCATTATCATGCTTAATGGAACTTGGGCTTGCAGCAACACTTTCAAAAGTGATCTCTATGTCACCAACATAGAGGTGTGAGCACCCATCAGTAGGTACTCCTTCATAGTTTAAGCATCCATCAGTAGATGCTCTTTGGTTCATGTCTAAGCTAGAAGGTGTCTCGAAATGATCTTCCATATTTTCAATAGAATATTCTTCATTCTCTTGTGATGTCTCTTCATTTTTCTCCTTCAAGCAAGCTGATTCATTTTTCCCCTTGTTTTCCTTAGGATCGGTATATTTGGAATCCCTTCTTGAATAAATCTCAAAAGCTCTCATCAAAGAGGACATCATTTCATGCACACATATATGATACTCGCTCCAAGGGTTCTTACAAGAGGGGCATAAACCTTTCTTCACTAACTCCACATTTTCATTTTTGGGCCTATTTTCAAAAACATGTTCAGCATAGTACTCAAAAGACATGGCATTTTGTGTATTTTTGCTCGAAGCAAGATATTCTTGATATTTTTGATATTGCTGGGGCAAGGTTTTATAATTTGCTCTCCATCTTTGGAACTCACTCATAGAATTATCCTTGGTTGGTGTGACACATTCATATTCATCAGATTTAAAGTCATAAGAATAATCTTCATTTCTCTTGAAATTGTAAGGAGTGTTGCATGACGGCACCTTTTCCTCATATCATTCACATTCTGCTTCATATTGCTCATAAGCATCTGCATATTCATCATAAGAATTGTACTCATAGGATTCATCATAATAGTAAGACATGGCTGCCAATTATTCTTGAATGTATGTACCTAATACATAGGTGCAAGGACCATGCTTTGATACCACTGTAATGTCCCTTGTTAGGAATTTTATTAAAATTGCAATTTTCCACTTTTTTCCTTGGTTCGACCTTTGACTAGTTTCGATCTCTAGGTCCCAAATTTGTCCCAAATGATCCCAAATATTATGAGAAGGTATATGAATGATATTAGAACATAAATATGTGTTTCAGGGATTCCTTTGTACCTTTAAAACACTTCTGCAAATACTCTTTCAATTCTGGTCAATGTAGGTAACTTTACTAGTGATTTCCCTTTGACTAGTATTGGTCTCTAGGTCTCAAATTGACTCCAAATGCCTTCAAATATTCAAGGAATGTGTATGAATGATATTAGGGATTGAATATGATGTTCAGGGATAACATATGGCCACCAAAATACCTTTGCAACTCTCTTAAGATTCTGGACCAAGTATGCAATTTTACTAGTAATTTGGGGTTCAAATCCCCCTAAGGTAAGTACTGAAAATGGCTTCCCAAATGCCTCCAAACCCACTCAAATTTATGAACAGAGGTATGTAATGTGTTAATTATGTTATTAAGGTCTCATATGCACCATTAATGGTTTATTACAACTGTTCTCACCCTCTCCCATTCAACTTCAAAAATCACCAATTCGACCCTTGGGGAAATGGCACTATTTCTTCTCCCAATGCAATTAAACCGAGTAAAAATACTTCAAATGCTCAAGTACAGTACATGAAACTTGTAAAATACATCCATGGCAGTCCATTAATCACAAATGCATCATAGAATCATCCATTCATTCGAAATAATCATCAATACATTGGTTCACAACAAGGTAGTGGGGAAATGGCATTGTTCTTCCATTAAAAATGAGATTTATACATTTCTACTTGGAATTTCGACCTGAAACTTTCTGGAGATGAAGAACAGAGTATTTAATTCATATTACAAAAGAAATGGGGCATTAGAAGCTCCCCCAAAGAGTACAATAGCTCACCAAAAACGCCCTCCCTCAAGGATCAAGAATATGCCATCAAAACTGGAAATGGTTGAAGGAGCGAGCTGCAATAGAAGAAACCATGAGCTGCCCTGTAGCTTACACCTGCAAATAAAGACTCCATTAAAGCTCCAAATGAAAGGTCTGAATGGCCTTTCCAATTGCCAACTTGGATGGGAATCTTTCACCCTCGAAATTGGCTAAGGCAAGAAACTAGTCATCCACTAGCTCTCCCTCTTCACAAATGCAATTGCAAAATCTACAAATGATCAAAAGCTGGTTTAATTCTTAGTTATTGACATTTATAAACTTCTAATGTCCTCCATGGGTCGAATTCCTTCCAAGAGACTCATGCCAACTCAAGTTGGGAAGAGATTCCAAAGAACGCCACTTGTACAACAATTCCTAGTCTCCCACTTCCACCAAATCACATGTGGAAGAATCTTAGCTTCCCTAACACCCTTGTGTTAAATTTTCAGAATTTGCTTCAATATGATCTAGGATCTTAACTGAGAGAACAACATGTACAGCATATCTACAGCATATCAAACATGGAGACAATAATGCAAGCACACAAGAGACACAAAGATTTACTTGGGGAAAACCATAAAGGTGAAAAACCCCAATAACTTCCTCAGAGATAGATAGAGCAATGATACAACCAACCAAGAGAGATAGCCATAACCTAGCAGCAATCCTCCTCCTCCATAAGTGCGCCTCTCCTCCTTGAGAGCATGTGTGAGAAGTGAGTGAGTAAATAGAGTGCCTCCCGCACTCTATTTATACTTGACTTGACTTGCCTTTTTACCTAACTCATGTAGGCTCGAACTTAACCACATAACATAATGCTGAGTGGGCCGACCCCCAATAGGGTGGTCTAATAACCCTTTGACCCACATGGCCGACCCCCAATAGGGTGGTCTAATAACCCTTTGACCCACATGACTTATACAGGGCCGACCCCAAATAAGGTGGTCTAATAACCCATCAAGTATAAGTTACGACACTTACAATATAAATGACGACACTTCCTTATAGAGGAATAATACCATCTCTATAGGAATACAATATACATATATGTGAAATACATTCTGAAGTTACATATACATCAACACTCCCTCTTAACTAGGAAGGTATTTCTCAGCACAGTTCTTCTAGCACAAGTCATCTTCTCTGGATCATCGTCATCGATGCATCGTCATCATCATCACTGCTGATGCTATCTCAATCAATCTCTGAATCTACTCGTCATAGGAAGTTCTACAGAGCCAGTCCTTTTTCATACTGGATGTAGGCCCACCACCTGCAGGTCTTCATCATCATTGGCCATACTGTGGAATCCTCAGGACTTATTACGTGCGTCACAAAACCTGGCTGCAGCATCCCAGGCTATTACGAGCACACAGCTCTACCTGTAGGATCTCCCAGGAGCACATTACATGTGACCCATCACAAAACCTGGCTGAAGCATCCCAGGCTATTACGAGCACGCGGCTCTACCTGTTGGATCTCCCAGGAGCACATTACATGTGATCTCACCACAAAACCTGGCTGAAGCATCTGAGGCCTTTTTCATCCTGTCCAGATCTCCCAGGAGCAAATTACATGTGGTCATGGCAAAACCTGGCTGAAGCATCTGAGGCCTTTTTCATCCTTTCCAGATCTCCCAGGAGCAAATTACATGCCATAGGACAAAACCTCGCAAGAGCATCTGCCAGATATCCCAGGGCACCAAATTACATGCCACAGGCAAAACCTCGAAAGACTATCTGCAGATCTCCCAGGGCACAAATTACATGTCCTCCCAAGCAAAACCTCGCAAGAGCATTTGTCAGATGTCTCAGGGCACCGAATTACATGCCATAGGCAAAACCTCGAAAGACCATCTGCAAATCTCCCAGGGCACAAATTACATGCTTTCCTGCACAACCTGATCCACGGCCATAAAGTATCATCTGATACTCATCAAACATCATCCTGATGTACACATGATCATCCTGATCATCACTGCAACATCCTGCTGCATGTCATCTGGAGCAACATCCTGAAGCTCGTCATCTATGATCATCCTGATCATCACTGCAACATCCTGCTGCATGATCCACCTGATCATCAATGCATCTTCCTGATGCATACCAAGTATCATACATGATCCTCCTGATCATCAATGTATCCTTCTGATACAAATACATGATACATATCATCATTCATGATCCTCCTGATCATCAATGCATCTACCTGATGCATACCAAGTATCTACCTGATACATATCATCATACATGATCCTCCTGATCATCAATGTATCCACCTGATACAAATACAAATACATGATACATATCACCATACATGATCCACCTGATCATACAATGTATCCACCTGATACATATACAGATACATGGTCCAAGCATCCAACATGATGCATACATACATACATAAAATGATCCAACTGATCATATCCAGCATCCACATGATGCGTACATACATACATAAAATGATCCAACTGATCATATCCAACATCCACATGATGCGTACATACATACATAAAATGATCCAACTGATCATATCCAGCAGAAACCAGAACATCATCCTGATGCTCATCATCCAGCGCTTACATCCACAGCCATGTGAAGGATCCTCCTTCCAACATGCTTGGAATGGCTTCAGCAAATGTGTCCATCACTTCTTCCTCGAAGTGTCCTTGATCTGAAGCACGCCAAGCTTCTCTCTGAAGTACTCGAACTTCACCCTTGCTAGTGGCTTCGTCAGCACATCTGCAATCTGCTCGTCTGTCGCAACATACAGGAGCTTCACAACTCCTCTCTGCACCATATCCCTGATATAGTGATATTTGATCTCTATGTGTTTTGACCTATCATGAAACACTGGGTTCTCGGACAGCTTCACACAACTCTGGTTATCACAGAAGATACCAGTAGCCTCCAACGGGAGATCAAATAACTCAGACAGTAGCTTCCGTAGCCATACTGCCTCACAACTAGCTGAACAGGCTGCAACATTCTCTGCCTCAGCTGTACTCAGTGCTACGCAGGACTGCTTCCTGCTAAACCAAGAGATCACACCTGATCCCATACTGAAGCAACACCCAGATGTGCTCTTCCTATCTGCAGCACTGCCAGCCCAATCTGAATCAACATAACCCTGCAGGTTAAACTTTTGATTCGCCTCATATCTGAGCCCATAATCCACTGTACCCTTCAGGTACCTCAGAACATGCTTTACAGCAATCAGGTGAACACTCCTCGGATCCGTCAGGAACTGGCTCAATGTGTTCATAGCAAAGCAAATATCCGGTCTCGTGTTCGTCAGGTACATCAAGGACCCGATCATCTGACGATACATAGAGACATCAACCAGCTCAGATGAAGTATCACCAAGAAGCTTCAGATTCGATGCCATAGGTGTGGCCATGGCCTTGCAATCCATCATCCCGAACCTCTTCAGGATCTCTACTGCAGTCTTCCCTTGTCCAAGGAAGATTCCATCACTCTGCCATACCGCCATTCCAAAAAAAAATAGTGCATCATCCCCAAGTTCTTCATCTCGAACTCGGTAGTAAGCTTCCGCTGCGTGTCGGCAATCAATCTATCTTCACCTGTAACAAACAGGTTATCCGCATACAAAAGTAGTATCACTGGATTTCCTTCCTCAACCTTGTAGTAAAGGTTGGAATCCGCTTTACTCTTGGTAAAGCCCAAACTGGATAGAAAGCTGTCTATCCTACCATACCAAGTTCTGCACATATATATGACTACACCATGCTGACTTGAAATCCATCTGGTGCATCTTCTATTTCATCACTTTTATATTTCTCAATGCTTCCATCTGCAACATGCTTGATCTGATAGTTCCATTTGGAAGTCATAACAAACTTCCCTTCACGTCTTGGGACTACATCCCAAACATCATTCTTCATGATCGACGGATCATGGCATTCCATTTCTTCATCCCAGATCCTGGGAACTTCAATATCTTCAATAGATATCTTTGTTGTTGGAACAAATGTTGTAGTCCTTTTGTAGGTGAAGATATATGGTCTTTCCTACACAATAAGTTAAATTGCATGATTAGAAAACATCTCATAGTTTTCAGAACAAATTCTTACACATAAAGAAATATGCCATACAGTCATGCAATTATCTTAGCCAATGCTTCAATACAACATTTATCCATATTCCGTAACTTTCTAGATGCCTTCCAATCTCTACCAGAACATTGTTAAGAGTGTGCACAACTCCCAACATGTTAGCAAAGAGGTTTCATTCTAGATAAGTAGCAATGGAATGTTGTACAGTGCCATAGGCCACTTACCCATGCATATTAGGAGTATATTGTTCATCAATGCAATTATTCTAATATGCATAATACATAACCTAATTCTAGGAACATCAGTATATACATTATTGAACAGTATTATTTAAGAAATGACAATTCAAATACTTATCTTTGTTTGTTCGTTGGGTGGACTCCCTCTGAGTCTTCGCTTCCTTGTAGGAGCTACTGGAGTCCTAATCTGAAGTAGCTTCTTCTACACCTTTTGATGTGGAATGTAGAGAGATGGTCAACTCCCTCTGAATATTTGCATCCTTGAATAAACCACTGGAGTGTACTCCCTCTTGATCTTTGCTTCCTGGATTACCTGTTCTTGAACTCATATTCATCCTTGGTCCCTATGCATGCTTATTAGTATCATGACTAAATCATACATTTATTAGCATACTATTAAAGCACAATAATCTCAAGCATGTATAGTCATGATCATTTCAAACAGAAATAATAAGCATTAGCATTCAAGGTTTATGTAGGATTCTTATGGTTAGTCAAATCATAAGAAACATAACATGTCTAAACCTGTAATTACTCAAACCTATGACTCTTCAGGTTAGTTGAATTATCAATCAAGATAAGAGATATAAAATGCATAAAACCTATGATTATCCAAACCTATACCATCATGATACTTATGGTTATTCATATCATCAATTATGGTAAGAAACATAATATGCATACAATCATGATTATTCAAACCTGTGACTTCATGAATAATCATTATCAACAACAGTATAAGATCCTAACACAAGGTAAGATTCTATCTTGATATAGGAAAAACATTCCTGGATTAGCATGCTAGCTATTTATGTCTAACATACTCACATGATGTCTTCTTGTTCTTCTTCAATGACTTGTGCTAGTAACCTGTATATCTCATAGGTTAACTATTACAAAACCAAGTTATACATACCTCGTAAATGGATCTTCTATGAGATCTATGACAATGGATGAATCTTTGTCCTCATGTTATCATGATCATATGTTCTTGGACCAGAACATGATTTGTCTTTCTTGGTGTACCTTTCATGTTAGTAGACAACATAAACCTCATACAACACCATAATGCATTAGTACAATCATAAGTGTCAACACCCTAACCAATGAATATCTTCTATCATGCATTCATAATTTTGTTAAGGTGATACGACAAATCTAAAATCAACATTGTACTAACCGTAATAACATGAAGACAAACATACCATAAACTTAATCATGGACAAATATCAAAACATACCTCGATGAGACATACCTGTCGAGATTGCTTGTAATCTTCTTATATAAGGCCTTATCCTCATATCCCTCTGAGACATGAACTTATTCACTTATGCAGGTGATCAATCCATCTTCTTCTAGGATTAACCCAATCCACTTGATTTGCAAGAACTGGACCTTGAGCTAGATATGGGTTTGTCAGAGAAAACCCCAAAAATTCAAACTTTGAATTTCAAACTTCTGACAGGATAGAAATATGCGCCTTGATGAGCTGATCAAACTGGTATATTCAGAATTTGAAAACTGCAAAGTTTCACTCCTCAATTTTGCCTTTGAAACTTCCGGATTCACAGGACGTGACCCTGAACTGGGGTTTGATGAAGCCCACTCTTTTGCCCCATCAAAATTTTTGATCCAAATCTCTAAGCTTCTATTTTTCTGAGGAGCTTCCAGCCGTGGTCACTGATTTCAAAATTTCCCATTTTTACAGAAGCCCTAATTTTCCACTTTTCTAATCAAAGTCCCGAACTAGGGTCTAATCAAGTCCGGCCTTCTGCCCAACCAAAAATTCTGATCTTGGTCTCTAAATTTCTATTTTGATGAGTAGCATCCAGCCGTGGTCTCCGATTACAACAATTCCAACTTTCTCCAAAGCCCTAAATTCCGGAAGCCATGAATGAAGGTACCAAAAAATAATTCTGTTTTGACAGAAATATGTACCTGATTGTTTCTGGTGTAACTCCAAAATTTTTGATCCACAGGGTCTGAAAAAGTTTCCTGAGATAGCCTGACCTGTTAGATTTCCATCCTGACAGGTCTGACCTCAATTGGATGTTCTGAGAGAGAGTTATGCTAAATGTCGCAACGTGGCCTGTTTTGGGAAAATACAAGAGAGCGAACTTGTACGGCGTGCCACGTGTCACTGTTTGACCTTCGGCCTCTGAAAAAGTTTTCTGAGATAGCTCGGCCTGTTATCTTTCCATCCTGATAGGTCTGACCTCAATTGGATTCTCTGAGAGAGAGATATGCCAAGTGTCGCAACGTGACCTGTTTATGTGATAATACAAGAGAGCGAACTTGTACGGCGTGCCACGTGTCACTGTTTGACCTTTGGCCTCTGAAAACGTTTTCTGAGATAGCTCGTCCTGTGTACTACCTGTCACTTTTCAAAAAATTTCATTTGGAGCTTCCTAGCCCAAGTTATGACCTTTTTTCCAAGGTCACCTGATTTTGACTCATATCTGGAAGAGGCAGAAACCCTATATTGTACAGATTATAAATCACAAAGTACAACGAATTAGAGGTTTTCCTTTGGACACAAGGTACCTGGAGATTTTCGCTTCGGCCTGTAACAATTTCAGATCCGAAAACTTTGCCAAAACGGATTGATAGCGAAAGTGCTACGATGACTGGTTTTTGCTATATCAAGCCCTAGCATCGTAAGTGCAACAAGTGTCATACATGCCATATCATGCCTTCTTTCAGGCTAGCTCTGATACCATGTTAAATTTTCAGAATTTGCTTCAATATGATCTAGGATCTTAACTGAGAGAACAACATGTACAGCATATCTACAGCATATCAAACATGGAGACAATAATGCAAGCACACAAGAGACACAAAGATTTACTTGGGGAAAACCATAAAGGTGAAAAACCCCAATAACTTCCTCAGAGATAGATAGAGCAATGATACAACCAACCAAGAGAGATAGCCATAACCTAGCAGCAATCCTCCTCCTCCATAAGTGTGCCTCTCCTCCTTGAGAGCATGTGTGAGAATTGAGTGAGTAAATAGAGTGCCTCCCGCACTCTATTTATACTTGACTTGACTTGCCTTTTTACCTAACTCATGTAGGCTCGAACTTAACCACATAACATAATGCTGAGTGGGCCGACCCCCAATAGGGTGGTCTAATAACCCTTTGACCCACATGGCCGACCCCCAATAGGGTGGTCTAATAACCCTTTGACCCACATGACTTATACAGGGCCGACCCCAAATAAGGTGGTCTAATAACCCATCAAGTATAAGTTACGACACTTACAATATAAATGACGACACTTCCTTATAGAGGAATAATACCATCTCTATAGGAATACAATATACATATATGTGAAATACATTCTGAAGTTACATATACATCAACACCTTGAGCGCCCTCTTGGAGTCTATTTTTAGCCCTGACATGTCATATATGTCATATGTCAGCCTTCAGTTCTGATTTGTGTCATAGGTGTCATAGCATCTTCATCATTGTTGTCATAGAGCTAGGGAATCTAGCCCAAGTGTCTCACTAGCTCCAAATTGCCTCTTCCTCTTCCATGGGAGTTACTCTTCCTCTATATTTCGACCTTGGATGAGTAATGCAATGAATAATACCTTTTGGACTCCCCCAAGTATGTTACCATTCACCTTGAATTCGAATTGGTGAGAGAAGGATGCCAAGTGTAGTGGGGAAATCTAGCCATATGTGGGTCCCACTTCCTCCATGTGTCTTCATGATGAAATGCCACTTTGATTTTCACTTGTATATATTTATTTATCTCCTTTATTAAATATTTATGCCATTCTAATGTTCAAACATAATTTATTATCCCCATTATTCCAAATCCCAAAGCTTCCACCCCAAACCTAGGAAACTAGTAATTTTCCTCCTTTGCAATTATTTGACCTTTAGCATCAATTTGACAAACTCTAATGAATAGGGCCAATGTGATTAGGCCATTTTGACCCAATACCAAATTTGGGACATGACACTCTGATACCAGATGTGATGAACCTGCAATAATTAATTAATGCAAATACACGAGATATCAGAAATAACAGAACATAATCACTTTTATATTGATCACGGGCCACTTCGAGGGGGAAACCTCCTTTGAGAAAGCTCAATACAATTAACTTCACGGTGCCTTCAATGACCTCAACACACAGTTATATACTAAGTCTATGCCCAATACTATGAGTCAAAACCATGGGACATATAATACTACGGGACGGCTTACAAAGCATATGCGTCCAATACTATGGGCTAATATAAACTACGGATCAACAAATACTACGGGATGACTTACAAAGCATATGCGTCCAACAACACTACACTAACATAGTAAAGAGAAGGGATGACATAGGTTCCTAACAGGGTTGCAACATAAGTATGTGATCTATCGACATACGAAGGACTACCTAACCTGGCATTCTTCATCACTGAGTTTGAAGACAAAGTGTCAGAGTGACAGTGCTTGCTAGCATTAGATGAAGAATTGAAGGCCACTACAGTAAGGTGGTGGGGTGCACACAAGTTGACAATAACAAACTAGAAATAATGTCGATGACTAATGGAAGTAAGATTTAGGGAAAATGATTGCTACCAAGGTAAGAAGTATGATGGAAGGATGGATCCAAGGGATCATCTGGGAAAATGTCAGTCTACATGGGGATCAAGGCTAAAGCAAGAATGAGTCCATGCATTCATCCACACGTTAGATGAAGTACCGCAAAGCTGGTACGTATCAATAGAACTAAGATAGGGAACAACCACATGGGAGGATCTAACCATTAGCTTTAGTTGCACATTCAATTTCACCGATGAGAATCTACTAATTGATGGCACGGTGTAGGTAATCCGTGAAAACATATTTGAGACAATTCCGACCGAAAGACCAATAGGACTGCAATGGACACCAACACCAAATATGATGATGGAGTGTTACAATGTTTCAGGAGTACTTGATGATGACAAAGATACTAGAGTTTTTTATGTCCCAAAATCATAAGGAATCCGAGACGTTGAAGCACCAGATATCACCATTTGACATATTCAGGAAACCATTGAAAATTATGAAAGTCAATATTGGATCATTCGAGGATCCAAAGTTTGCCAGTATTGCAGACTATTGGGATGACAAAACATTCGGGAAGGTCACCGAATTATTGCATGAATTTCAATATTTATTCTCGACGAAGATTTTCAGAGATGAAGGGTATTTCCAGGGACCTGGGCGAGATGAAGATCCCCCTAAACCCGATTCTAATCTAGTGAAGAAACGACTGTATAGATTGAATCCCGGATACAAAGAATGAGTGAAGGGTGAGTCCACAAGGATCATTAAACTTTTCAAAGAGTCAGAATGGATCAGCTCGATGGTATTCTAGGACAAAAAGACTGGTGAAATCTGGATCTGTGTCGACCTAAGGAAGTTGAACGATGCATGCCTTCACGATCAATTCCCCACGTCGTTTACTGATGAATTACTTGAAGGTGTCGGAGGACATGAAGTATATTCATTCACAAATGGGCTCTCAAGATATCACTAGATCAAGATTGTGAAAGAAGATCGACACAAAAACACCTTTGTAATAGAGTGGGGATGCTTTCATTACATAGTAATTCCATTTGGTCTCAATAATTCCCCTGCAATTTTCTTAAGATTAGTTTTTGTTGCTTTCAAATATTTTATTCACAAGTTCTTGGCAGTGTATATGGATGACTGGACTTTGTATGGATTTGTTAAATACCTTCTTGAGAGCCTTAGGATGATGCTGGAAATATGTTGACAACATCATAACTCTTTGAATGTGAAGAAATGTATATTTTGCGCGCCATTTGGTATCTTGTTCGGACATATTGTTTGCAAGGAAGGTATGTTGGTCGACCCAGCCAAGATTGCGATCATTGTCTACTTACCAACTCCTATGACAGTAAAGCGGTTGAGGGACACATTGGTACATATAGGATATTATAGAAAGTTCATAAAGCGGTATGCAGCGATTACTGCGCCCATGGAGAAGCTACTGAAGAAATATGTGAAGTTTGAATGGAACAGTGAATGCCAGAAGAGCATCGACATATTGAAGGAAAAGATGGCTGGAACACCAATTTTCTCCTTCCCTAATTGGAAGAAAGAATTCCATGTCCACATAAATGCTTCATCAGTTGCACTGGGGGTAATATTGGCCTAGCTTGGAGAAGGGTTGATCGACCATCCTATCGCGTTTTCTATCCGGAAGTTGTCGACCGTGGAGAAAAATTATACAACAGAAAGAGAAGGCTTGGAGATGGTATATGCATTGCAAAATTTTTGACACTATTTGTTAGGAGGACACTTCAAGATGTTTACTGGCCACTCAACACTAAAGTACCTGGTCAACAAGCCTGTGTTAGGGGGGAATATCTGTCAGTGGTTGCTGTTGTTTCAGGAATTTGACTTTGAAATAATCAGAAATCCTAGAAGATTGAATGCAGGACCTGACCAGTTGTTGAGGATTGAATCGGGCGAGGAACCAAGTAGCATCGGCGATGGTCTTTCGGATGCATAGTTATTTTGCATTGGAATGGTCGATGACCACTACGAACAGATCGTTCATTTTTTTACCATGGGAAGAGCACCTGAATATTTCACCACTAATTAGAAGAAGCAATTAGTCGTCAGAGCTACTAACTTCCAATTGATCTTGGGACAATTATACAAGATGGGACCAGATGAAATTCTGCGTCAATATGTACTTCCGCATGAGCAAGAAATAGTGTTGGTTGAGGCTCATAGTGGGATCACAGGAGGCCATTATGGAGGGCATGCAACCTCCATAAAGACACTTAGAAATGGCTTATGGTGGCCTACATTGCATGGCGATGCAGTAGATTACTCTAAGAGTTGCGAAATATGTCAGAGGACGGGGAAACCATCGTGGAGGGATGAGCTGCCATTGGTACCCCAGTTGAAATTACGACCATTTGAAAAATGGGAAGTAGACTTTGCGGGACCCATTAACCCACCAAGAAAGAGGATGGGTGTGCAGTACATCATTAATGCGATAGAATACCTCACAAGATGGGTCGAAGCAGCACTAGTGAAGGATTGCACAGCTGCAACAGTAGCAATATTTCTTTTCGACAACGTGGTCACTAGGCTTGGGTGTTAAAATATATTGATGAGCAACTAAGGTACACATTTAGTTAATCAAACCATCAAATAAATGACTGAGGATTTTTAGATTCAACATAGAAGAAGTACCCCATACCACCCATAGGCAAATGGAGTAGTTGAATCACTGGACAAAATTCTAGAGCATGCACTCACTAAGGCGTGCAATACAAACCAAACGACTGGGAATTGAATATTTCTACGGTATTATGGGCCTATAGAACAACATGCAAAATATTGAAAGGCTAGACCCCTTTCGAGTTGGTATATGTGCAAGAAGCCATGATTCCTATGGAGTACATTGTCCCCAGTTTGCGCATTGCAACAGCAACAGGTATGAGCGACGACAGGGTGATTGAAGAAAGATTGGCGTAGTTGATACAACCAGAAGAAGACCCCTTCATTGCGGGATTTCAGTAGCAAGTAGAAAAATACTGACAAAAGTCATGGCATGATCTCCATGTAAAGAAGAAGCACTTTCAGTGTGGATACATGGTTCTCCTATACGACAACAAGTTCTTGAAACACCCAGGTAAGCTCTGAATGTATTGGCTTGGTCCATATGTCATAAATTTCATTACTAACGGAGGTGTAGTTCAATTGAAAATTTTGGATGGAACACTTATGATGAACTTAGTGAATGGGATCTAGTTAAAGCCCTATCAGGATATCCTGGTGCACATCGACTAAGAAATTTAACAAGTCGACAAAAAAAAGGTACACCGCATAGTTTGGGAGTCCATCGATAGAACTACGAAAAATGTGGAATCCATATTCCTGGTGATGAAACAATGATGAATTTTGAGACCTGTCGACACCAACGAAGTGTGAAATGGTCATATCGAGCAATAAATGAAGCAATTAAGACCCGAAGGACGACGACGCAAGTGGACAGAGATGCAATTAATGCTGCATCATTGTGCCATATCGAGAAAATCGATGGAGGATTGCGTAAGTCAATGACAAATTTGGGTAATCATTGTCCAAATCGGTTTGATGGGTATAAAAGGACGCGTAGGGAAGCATTTCGACCCATTGTGAATTATGAGTGAAGAGAATTGCAGAAACTAGAGAGCGCAAGTGAATTGAGTTGGTGAGAGTGCTTTGTTTGGTGAAGAACGACTAAGACAGTTGAGATGACACATGTGATATCCAACACAAGTGAGAAGGAGCCACCCAGAGGGATGACAACAATTGTCGAAGAGAAACTATAAATTGCAGCAGCACCGGCTCGGGTAATTCGAAAGAAACGAAGTGCCAATTGATCGGTCGATACAAAAAGAAGAATAAAAACTACCCACAACTTGGCACAGGATGCAACTACAGGAGGAGAGGCAAGCACTTCAGGCTCCACAAAAAAAAAGATGACAATAGGAAGAGGAAGGCAGAAAGGTCTGACCATAGTGGACATTCCTGGTTATGTACCATCAAGGAAAGAAGGGGCTCCGTCAGTAAGACTTGGTAAGAATTCCAAGTACACCATAGCAGATCCAACGACACCGGAGGGTATCCACACCACTAGAAATGTGTTGCAGCATCTTAACAAGATGCAATACAGTGACCACGACATTCTCGCATACTCGGAGTGCACCCAATGGACATTTATCAACAAATTCCACGAAGATGGAGGCCCAATCACAAGGGAACCAATGCAATGGGCATTGGGGTTGCAGGGATCAAGATTGTTGTTAATTATCCACATGCCACACTTTGGGCATTAAGTGGAGGTGAACACATACATCAATAAATTTATTATATGGTTTCACGGAGGTTACTTATGGCTTGATACAAAGATACCAATCACTGTTGATCTGATTGCACAGATTGCTAGGTTACCCAAGGGAGGGGTAGATCCATAGCAGTACTTCGAGGGAAAGGACAACGACAAAACATTGGCCGCAAAAATGGAAGCTAATTATGGGGTGGAGAAAAACACACGAGGGTATCTAGTCGACACAATCAATGACCGAGCTGTTAGGATCGCAGAAAAATTATTGGCTATCAAGGTCGTGAGGAAGAACCGCCCCACCAAGTGCACATCAGGGGTAATCGCATCAGCAGAGCAATGCACAACAAAAGTTCAAATGAATTGTTTGTTGTTTTTACTGAATGAATTGATGGAGGACGTAGTCACGACACAAGAGAAGGGTAATCCCTTCCCTTACTCATATATCCTACAGCTAATATCGTTGGTCGTATGGATGGAGCCACCGCAATATCAAGGCATGGAGATGGAAACTGCTAAAGTGTGCCGAGGAGCACGGTACCAGAACCTATGACTGTTGAATGAAAAAGAAAGGCATAAAGGAAATAAGATTCAATTTTATATCTATTTAGAAGAGTTGCACGCACAAGCGGTTAAGGTCCCGCGACTGATGGAGGATGCAACAAAGAAGTATAGGAGGATCGCGAGGCTCGCAGTGGGACCTCAAGAAATTTTCATCCAGGCACGGATAGATCCCGAGAAGAAATGGTTGAAAACAAAGTATAAGCTAAGCAAATAATAATTGGACACCATAGTAGATGAATGGCCAAATGAATTGAAGACTCTAGTCAGCAATAACCAACTATCGGATCCGGAGGATGGGAATCCAATAGATGTACCAAATACACACACAGAAACAAAGAACTTAGATGATGAGGATGAAGGTGCACATGACCAATCACGCACCTCAAGTCATGATGCATCGACAAACACTCCGATAAATTCGGAGTCGGAATCCCAAAGACAATAATCCAGAGCAAAGAACATAATGGAGAGAGGCGAGGGGATTACTACTGTTGGTATCCCTGACGAACAAATGAACAACTTGATTGATAAAATGACGACTATGGAAGAGGAGAACTGCGCAAAGGTAACGCAATATGCGAGAGATTCCTTTAATCAAGTGTCACAGTTATTATAGACACTGTGCACTACAAATATGGAAACAAGGGTGCATCCAGGGTGTGCAGATTCAAGTCCATCAGAAGTGCATCGGGTCGATGTTGATATCGGCACTTAGCGGCAGATCATACAGGTGATACCTGGTGCGATCACTACCGCAAATGAAGAATTGGATGCCGCATTACGAGGACAAGACACTATCAACATAGATTTGAATATGTTTCCCATGTTTATGCTTCATCTCACACACACCAGGGTGAGCAAAGAAATCAATGACCGAGAAGCATCAACAAATGATCAAATGATCAACTATAAACAATAGGTAAGAAGTATTGAAGCGGAGGTCGAACGAATCCATGAGGAAAAGGAAGAAATGATGATTGAAAGAACAAAAGCGATGGAGGATAGGAGAAGACTGGAACATGCCATCTCCATGGCATGTGAGGATATACCAGAAATAGCCAAAGAGATTATCGCAGAGGCTAAGGCATTGAGACTAGGCGCAATTATTGTGGATCTTCGGAAAGCAAATGAGGAGTTACAAATTAAGGTGTTTCCAAGCACACCATCGGAGCAAGTGGAGGAAAGAAATAGAACTATAGAGGATGTTGCAACATAGATAACAGAACTGGAGAAGGCGATGCAACACATCACAGAGGAGGTCTCATAATTTTGGGGAAGTCTCATGTAAGGTGATCAGTTGCACTAGTTGAACGTTCAACTTGGAGAGGAAGAGGCGCAATTAGAAACATTAATGGACTCATTGAAGGCGATGCCCCTAATTGCGTAGATGACTAAGGAAACATAATTGAAGGAATTGTAGCACCAAGTCAACAAGGCATGGACTAGAAAAAAGAGGAGAACAATGCAGTTGGATGAGTTGCAGTCGAAAGCAGAGCAGCTGGTAGTCGAAGCTATTTGAGTGTTTTCGGAGATAAAGGAGAACTTACAGAAAGTGCAGTAGTCAGAAAGTGAGGATTTGATGGAGAAGGAAGTTGAGGACTACATAATGCTCAAAGCTGTAGTAAGGGACGATGTTGACAAAATCAAAGCATCATATGAAGAGTTCAAGAAACAGGTTAAGTCTCATAATTTTTGATACAACCAACGACGAAGGGGTTAGCGACAAGGGTAAAGGACCAGTCGTAGAGTGCAACAAGTAGGATAAAGTGGAACTAAAGTGGACAGAGCAGATTAGTTAGTTAGTTAATGGGGCACTTTGTGAAGTGGACCAATTTTGTAATGACCAATGAGCCTATAAATAGGAGTAGTATTGTAAGCCTTTGGGCATCTTATCTTAGGCAATTTTTTCTCTGATATGATCTCTTGGTCGATGAATGTATCTTCGCATCTACAGAATTTTGATCCATCTTTCGCAATGGATAACATTTTTTATTTTACCTGATTTGTTGAGATGCGTTTTACAGATTTGTATTCTTGATTTGTAAGACATATTGATGTATAATGAAGATGAATGTTTTTTATGACTCTGTCACTTATGTGTTGTACCGCAATTTGATGTATTTTGTTGCAGTATGGATAGATATGATATGTGTTGTTGATCTATTGAATATGTTTTATAACATGTTACTATGTCAATATAATTAGTATGTTTTGGCATGCAATGATGGTGTTATGATGCGAATGATAGTTATGTCAATATCTAGATTATGCTATGATTAAATCTGAATAACGCATGTCCTCTTATACCTATGGAAGCTTGGTTCGTGCATCCCCCTTAGGTATCTCGGGTGAGACCTCATGTTGGGTGTGTGAGCTATCTCAAATAAAACACCTAATATTAATTATCAACCAGGATAAGTAAACTTAGAGTTGAAAGCAAAATATATGGCAAGGTAGAAAGAGTATCTAAAGTTTCAGGCTTGTAAGACCTTAGAAATGTTTTAATAAGGGAAAGATTGAAAGATCTTTCAAAATGAAAAATGGAGTCAAATAATCAAGAGTACAATTAAGAAACTAATTGAACCAATATATCAGAATAGTACTCGATCATACTACTCTACTCTATCATTAGACAACATAAAATATAAGTACTAAAAAACACAACTATTTCTAAACAAACAAAAGACTACTGAATTGAACTTTCAGACAACAACTATGGATAGAATCAAAACTATAGATATGAGATGATTAATAGGGAGAACTTGTAAATGTAAAATCATTCGGAATTACACCATCTAATTTCATTCGTCTTGATTACGTACATCAAATGTAATAGGAACTGGAGTAAATGTATCGTAATGAATTTCAAATGTTACGATGAAATTAAATGGAAGTAAGTCTAGCTTAACTTCTACAAACAAGTGCAAACTGAAGATTATCCAATTACAATTGACTTTAAACACCATGAACTACTGTCCATTTATGAAGAACATGAAACTGATATAAGTTAGAAGCAAGTAGAAAACTTTAATAAAGATGTTTAACTGAACTATATGATTGGAAGCAAGTAGAAAACTTGATAAAGATATTTGATATTAATCCAAATTTGATAACATGAACATATTCATTAAACGGAAACTAATACTATGATTAACAAGCTTGGATAACTTAGAAAATGGAGTTATTTAACTGTTACTGAGAAATAAACTTAACTAAACATAAGATTAATGAATTCTGAACAAGAACTAATTAATCATATTGAAGAACTAAAGTTGGAAGAAGGGATAAGAAGAGGATAAGGAGGAAGTAAAGAATAAGGAAGTGAATAAGAGAAAACAACAAAAAACAAGATTAAATTACATCTAAACTGTTGAGGAGAAGCAAGAGGAATGATGATGAAAAGGAAGAAGAAATTAGATTCAAAAGAAGACCTAAAACAATGCAGAAAAGAAGCAGGTCTGAATGACGATCCGAACGCCAGTCTGAATGGCAGTCCGAATGGAAGAAACAAGTTAAAGTAAGGGAAAGAAAGAATTTTGGATGATTTAGTGACCAGCTGGCTTTATGCAAATGATCCTACAGTGCAAAGGAAGCAAGGAAGAGATTATTTAGAGGCTAAGTTAACAAGGAGCTATCTACTCTAAGCATTATCTAAGTAGAGGAATTATGAGAGAGAGGAAGGAGGTTGTGATGGAAGAAGAGAGAGAGCTAACCTACAGCACATGGGAAGAAAACTAATAGAGGAGAAGAGAAAGAACTAACTAAGGAAGAATTTGGAAGCAATCTTAAACTATAGATGATGGAAGAAGAATTGAAAAAAAACTGCAAATGATTAAACTATTGGTCGACCATTTCCTACTTCAGAAGAAGAGATATTTTACTAGCAGCAGAATATTAATCATAGAGGAATGGAGATGACATACACAGGAAAAAAAATAAGATTACACACAGAAAATAAACTAGTTACTTGCAAGAAAAGAAATGCAAAAAAAGATAAATAAAACCTCCTGTTGATGAGGGTCCCTTCCCAGCAATCAGAGGGTGAACTAGATCAACTTAAATGATTGTCAGTAGAGAATTAACACGCTGCTACTTTCATTGACTTGAGAGAAATTATAGAACCACTATCTTCACACTGTCTATGACTACAAATTATTGGACTAGGACTGAAAAACTAACATGAACTCAGAAGCTAACTCGTCTCAACCACAGAGGCAACTATTTATAAGTTACAATGGGTGAGAGGGTCGACAGAGTCGACCTCTCTAAAAATAGAGGCATTTAAATGGTTGTAACAGCTGATTAAATGATACATAATAGTGTAGGGGGCATCTACCCAGCTCCTTGGCGTCAATCCTTTCCAATTCCAACAGCTAAGCATTCGTTTCCTCAAAACGTGAGCATAAGCATATGCTGGAGAGTCAACGTGGGAACAAGAATTACATGGGAAGACTTAGCATGGACATGGGAGTTATGTTGGCCAACTGAATGTGAAAAGGTTGACTCCTTCCATAACGATGGTGTGCAAGGACATGAACAGGTGTGCGTAACTCCAGGCTGAATGCGCAGATGAATCAGAGCTTGAAGTGTTAACGTGGACGTGAGATGCGCTGTCAAGCTTGGAGAGCCTATGGTCTAATCTTCTAGAACCGTAGCTTATTAACCATAAACACCACATGGCTATTAGAACCCACGTGTCCTCCTATTGATTTAACGGTCTGAGGTGTATCAACCATGGATCTCGCGAGCTGAACGAGAGGCTGAACGGCGGACTAAAATGTGTTTAGGCTGAGCACGTAGCATGTAACCTATCAATTAAAATATAAACGTTAATTATGCCCCAAAAAATATCATTTTAATCATAATAGACCATGATATACTAAATATAAACAAGATTTGTATGATAGGTGAGTATGTACATACCTAGACTGTTTGACGGGCTGAATGGCAAAGAAACAACTTACTTATAGCAGAAAACAATGGAAATAACGCCATTTCAAGTAGATTGAACGATAAAAAATGGTGACAAAATGGACACCAAAATTCCCCCAAACCGGATTCATGCTAGGTCCCACTGAGCAAAACAAAAGAATTTAGGAAGAAGGCCGAGCTGCGGTAGCATCGGCCTTCGGCTTAGATGATGAAGATGTATACTTGGCCTGGAGATGCTTGAATTGATTCTTTAGGGAATTATACTTCATCCCAAGGACAATATGGGATGGTGTTTTGACGCTAACCAAGCATTAAGTGTCTTTCAATTGTGTACGCAACATCTTATTTTCTTCAAGGAGCTTAGAGATTGTCTCCACATAACTTTGACTTTGTTCTGTTAATTGTGCTATTTCTTGAGTTAACTTATCCCATTTCTTCTGACTCGAAATAGGTTGTTCTATATGATTCTCTAGGTACATTTGAGGACTCATCTATTTTGGAGATGTCTCATCATTAATATTTTGTTCTTTAGGGCTTTTGTCTTTGTTATATGCAGGAGAGCTTCTAGAAGCAGGGGTTTCACTCATTTGAGCAGATGCATTAGCCAGTGTGAGGAGGGGTGGCTCAAGGGTATGATCATCCAACTGAGTGTTTGAACATGAAGGCTGAACAACAGTCTGAATTTCAGACTGATCAATGGACTGGTCATCATTCGCCTTTCTAAGTTCAGTAGGTATTGACGAGAAAAGTGGAGATTCAGAGGCAATCTCAGGAGAATGTAGTGAATGGACAGAGTGCAAATCATCTACAGAGCTCTCATCAACCCGTATATGTTTATCATTTGGTTCTTTTTGGATATGATGATGTTCTTGAGAAGGGGAGGTTTTAACAGTAGGTAAATGAGGGTTTACTGTCTCAAAAAAAAAATGATCCCAAGTTTGATTTCTCTCCTCTAATTGATGAATGATCAAAAGATTAATAAGACAATGGTGGTACAGGATACCAGAAGGGTTAAAGGTATTCTTTCTAACTTGACTTGACATCTTCTCCAAACTCTTTAAAAAGTAAAATTGGAAATTTAAAGTCTGGTTATTGACAAAATGAGCTAACAGTTTGAAATGGCAAGCTTTAAAAACAGTGAACTTACCTTCGCAGGTGACTAAATGGATGATAATGGTCAAAGGATCTAAATATTCTAGCTTGATCCATTCTCTATGAGAACCTTTGATACCAGTAATGTGTTGAAATTTGGTCTTGAAAGCGAATTGGTGAGCTTCTCATGGAAGGAAGAGGTGCTTATGCCATCGGGCACCTTCTCTAGGGAGCTTCGTAGCTTATGCTATTGATTCTTCTGTCACGGAGAAAACAAGATGACCAACCTTGGCCGTCTTTCCATCAAAACTTTTGGAAAATAGTAACAAAATTTCATGGTCATAGCCATCAAGGCGGTAGAGAAACGGGCTCCATCCTGCTTGAAAGAATAACTCACAGCATCTCATAAATTCAAGGATAGGAAGGAGCTCTTGGTAGCTACTAGGATCGCAACGTTTAGGCATTGTTAATGGAGGACGGGGATGCAATAGATAAGTGTAGGGGATACAAGGAATTGTAGAGGACACGGCTCATAGAGAAAGAAATGAATGGCGAACAGAGTGAAGCAAAATTTCACGCAGCCATCAGTCAAATTAAGATCCGTTTGGATGGATGAATGGTCGTAGGTTTAGCATGCTTGAAAGATCACACTTGTTCTTTGAAGATCTTGAGTTAAGTGCTAGTATTGAAGTGCGTGAACTTGGTGGATGCGTGTTTGTTATAACATATTCAACCATTTCCAAAGCCAAGCTTTGGACAGGTTGAACTAAATTCACGTAACAAGATAGATTACACGTGGGAGATCACAAAGATCCGATCCATATGCTAGCAATTTGTGTGATATCTAGGATTATGGTGGTCAAGTAATGATTAAGGGAATTGCAATGATACCCGATCCATTCGTTTAACCAAACAAGATAAACAAGGAAATGAAATTATATATGAGTTTGACATTTGATTGATCCTGTCATCCTTGGTTAGTCAGAAAATATCTTAGCATGATATTTGATATATATATGCAACCTAAAATTTTATTCAACAATTTCTTATCAAAACGTTGCTCATGTGCTGCATTCGTCACTTCATTCAGATCGACAATCGATCCGTCATTTATCCTTTCATACAGACTTTTGTCTATATAAATTTTATTGTTGATGCTAACTAAAACTGATTTTTGCAAGAAATTTTTGAAGCCGTTAGTGCACAAAAGAAGCTGTAAAATTTGCTATCTGGACTTTTCAAGTCATGTCCCCTTTTGTTTGTCTTTGCTTAAAACATTTTTCCTTCTACTTTTACATGAACCTGCAAACACCTATCACTATTTAGAGATAAATAAACTTCTTCATAAAAAAAAATAAAAATAAAGATAATTTAGAAAACAGTTCTAATCCTCCCCCAAACCAAATATAAGGCTTGTCCTCAAGCCAAAAAAAAGTGTGAGATATTCAATTATTTTACCAATAGTTGAAGGTGTTGTGATACTTTTCTCAAGAAAATGAAATATTTATCTAGACATGTAGTTGATTCAGATATGTACATTCATCAAAAAAAGAATAGAGCAATGCTTAAAAAGACCATATGAAGAATGATAGTATATGTGATATAAAACATGCCACAGGAAAACTAGCCATCCATGACTCATTTTAAAGTTTTCTTGTCATCCCAAGATATAGATAAGGTATACTGTAAAGCTTGTGATATTTTTATAATTATGGGTCCCATTTCTAGGAAAATCACATCCTAGATGTTATTTGAATTAGATGACAAGGCCCAAGTTCAACTTACAATTATTCTCTAACGACAGTATAAATAATTGGCTTAAACATATGTTTGTATACTCAGGTTTCTTATATATATGAATCATGTGCATAGTGATGCATTAACCGATCTCTTTTACCTGATATTGACCCGCTGCCAGCAGGCCTATTCAGTACCCCGACGAGTTTATCTTGGTACCATGCAAGCATAGCCCCACTTCCAGCAAGCCTGGTCAGTACCCTGGAGGGTTTATCTTGGTACCATGAAAGCATAGCCCCGCTACCAGCGAGCCTGTTCAATACCCCGACGGGTTTACTTGCATTTACCTATCTTCCTTGTTGAAGATTTTACTTAGCATGGACCCGCTTCCAGCGAGCCTGTTCAGTATCCCGGTGGGTTTGCTTCGTATAATGATACACACACACACACACACACACACACACACACACACACACACACACACACACACACACACACACATATATATATATTGTAAGGAAGCCGGTTGGCATTAGAGTGTGCTAAGCCTGCTAAACACATAATTAGCAGTATTAGAACGAACATTTATGAGCAACCCCCCTTTTTTTTATAATGGCCAAAGTTAAAGATCATGTCAAAAGATAATAACCTAAAGCTCTTCTTTGATCCATATCTATCTTTTTCATTAGAAATTAGTAATGTTCCCCACAAAGATAAAAAATATCATTCACTTCTAAGCTACCTTTAAAGATGCTTTAAGAGACAAGTTTTGATAATGAGTCAAAAGATGAGCCGATGATCCATAGGTGTAAGATAAAAAACCATATTAGAGATCATAATGATTCAAAGTAGGTCTTTTAAGCAGTTGTTCTAATGATAGATCAGAAATATGCATGTCTGAATCAAATACCATATTAAAAAATCATAAAAGAAATGGTTTGAAATATTATAAAGAACATTTTATCTTTGGTTCAAAATTTCAAATTCAAACAATAATTGAAAAGAAGGGGTTAGGATGTATTGAAATATTCTTTAGAAGCACTTCCCTTTTCACATAATATTGCATGAGTGGATAAGGTTCTTGTGATTAACCTGCAAAAACCACTTTTTAGATGATATTGATTTATTCAAATCAAAGGCATATGTACAAAAAAAGTCATAAGGAATTTAAAAAAAAGGAAAAGAGTTTTTCCTGTTTTTAATGGAAAATTTTTCATAGGCTGATCATACAAACAAATTTCCTGTATACATACAATCAACTTGTTAGAAATAACTATTTATTATTATAATTAAAACAAAAACACAGTATATTTACATATGTACAAATGAAGACAATCCTTTAGAAATTTCAGAGACTAGGAGGAGGAGGAATGACTTCCTCTTCTACTAGCTCCATCTCCTGTTGTTGTAAGGCATTATGCACGAAGTCTTGTTTAGATATAGGTTGATGATAAAGTCTAAGTCTATGTCCATTTACAACAAAGGAAGTTTGAGAATCATCAATTGTTTTAATTTTAACGGATCCATTATCGAAAGCTGTAACAACTTCATAAGGACCCATCCAACGAGTAGTCAATTTACCTTTAAACGTTTTGTACCTTGAATCAAAAAGTAATTCCCAATCTCCTGTTTTAAATTGTTTATGTTTAATGTATCTGTCATTCCATTTTTTAAATTGGTTTTGTGTTAATATTGTGCGTTGAATATCATCTTGTCTAATCTCGTCTAATTCATTTATTTGTAGGATTCGTTGTCTCTATGCTTCTTCTAAATTCATTCCTAACTGAGCAGCAATACGAAATGTCTTAACCTGAAATTCAATAGGTAGGAGAACCTGCTTGCCATAAACAAGTTCGTAAGGTGTGTGGCCAGTGGTGTTTCTCCAAGTTATTATGTAAGCCCACAAGGCTTCTGGAAGTCTATCTTCCCAGCCCTTGTGGTGTAGCTGAATGGTCCTGGTCATGATAGCTTCTAAAAATTTGTTTGTGATTTCTACCTGACCATTTTCCTGAGGATGATATGGTGAAGATTTGCAATGTCTAATACCATATTTATTGGTAAGTTATTTCATTAACTTGGAAGTGAATTGAGATCCTTGATCGGTTACAATTTCCCTAGGGACACCAAATCGGGTAAATATTTCTTCATAAACAAACTCTACCACTGATTTATCTATGGCTCAAAATAAAGATTTAGCTTCTACCCATTTGGTGACATAATCTATACAGACTAAGATGTATTTCTTCTTACGAGACATAAGGGAAATTGGTCCAACGAAATCTAGAGCCCATTTTTCAAAAGGCTCAATCATAAGTTGAGTTGCAAAGGAATCTCATCAGATGGCGTAGGTCTACCCATTCTCTGGAAACTATCGCACCCTTTGACATATTTGGAAGCATGTTCAAAAATTCTTGGCCAATAATAACCAGAGTGTAAGACTTTGAATGTTGTTCTTTTATCAGAAGAATGCCCACCGCAAGGTCCACCATGACATGCATGAAGAATCTCTGCCATCTCATCCTATCGTACACATCTTCTAATGATCAGGTCAACATTGGTATGAAAAAGATCATTATCAACCTCGGAATAGTTAGAGCTTTGAATGATGATTCTACATTTTTTGGGTGGGGAGAGATGGTTTGGTAGCCTTCTATTTGCCAAATAATTCGCTATGTCTGCGAACCATGAGGTTTGAACAGAGATAGCGAACAAATTTTCATCTGGGAAACAATCATTGAAAAAACTATCATCATTGTATATTTGGATTCGGGAGAGAAAGTCTGCTACAACATTCTCTCGACCGGGATGGTCAACAATAGTGATATTAAATTCTTGTAACAGAAGAAGCCACCGAGTCACTCTACCATTGGTAACTGGCTTATTCATCAATAATTTGATAGCAAAGTGATCGGTATGTATGAAAATTTCATATCCTGTGATATAATGAAGAAACTTATTGATGGAATAGTCTATTGCAAGAAATTCGTTTTCGGTAAAAGTGTATTTCGATTCTGCAGGAGTCAAATTTTTGCTAGCAAAATAGATGGCATATGACAATTTTCCTTCTTTTTGACCTAAGACTGCTCATATGGCTATATCGGAGGCATCAGTAGATATAGGAAAAGGAAGGGACCAATTGGGGCCCCTAAGTATTAGTGCTATAGATAATTTTTATTTTAAAGTTTTCGAAAACCTGTTGACAAGGTTCGGTCCATTTAAATTATGTCTTTCATGAGTAGTTTGAACATAGGAGTGTCTATCTTGGTGAAATTCTCTATAAGGCGCCTATAATAGACTGCATGGCCAAGAAAGCTTCTAACTTCCTTAGGATTCTTTGGAGGAGGAAGATTGACAATTATCTCTATCTTGGCAGGATCCACCTTGATACCTCGGAGAGAAACATGATGTCCCAGAACTATGCCCTCAATCAAAAACATCTTGCATTTTTCATGACTAAGAGCTAGATTTGTTTCTTGACATCGAATAAGAATTGTTTCAAGGTTATCAAGGGCTTCTTGGAAGGTATTACCATAGACTGTAAAATCATCCATATAGACTTCTACCCAATCATGTATAAGGTTAGCAAAGATACCTAAAAATGCACGTTGGAAAGTAGCAGGTGCATTACAAAAGCCAAATGGTAACACTTGATAGGAATAAGTCCCCCAAGAGCAAGTAAAAGTAGTCTTGTATTGGTCTTTAGGTGCTATTAATATCTGATTGTATCCACTATACCCATCAAGGAAAGAAAAGTATTCTTTCCCTGATAAGGTGTCTAACACCTTATAGATAAAAGGTAAAGGGAAATAGTCTTTAAGAGTGGCCTTGTTCAATTCTCGAAAATCAATACAGATATGCCAGTTCCCTCTGAATTTCTTTGGAACTACTACCAGAAAACAATTATAATCCTCCCCCAAACCAAAGATAAGGCTTGTCCTCAAGCCAACAAAAAGTGTGAGATATTGAATTATTTTACCAATAGCTGAAGGTGTTGTGGTACTTTTGTTAAGAAAATGAAATATTTATCTAGACATGTAGTTGATGTAGATATGTACATTCATCAAAAAAAGAATAGAGTAGTGCTTAAAAATACCATATGAAGAATGATAGTATTTGTGATATAAAACATGCCACAGGAAAACTAGCCATCCATGATTCATTTTAATGTTTTCTTGTCATCCCAAGATATAGATAAGGTATACTGTAAAGCTTGTGAGATTTTTATAATTATGGGTCCCATTTCTAGGATAATCACATCCTAGATATTATTTGAATTAGATGACAAGTCCCAAGTTCAACTTATAGTTATTCTCTAATGACAACATATATAATTGGCTTAAACATATGTTTGTATACTCAGGTTTCTTATATATATGAATCATGTGCATAGTGATGCATTAACCGATCTCTTTTACCCGATATTGACCTGCTGCCAGCAGGCCTGTTCAGTACCCTAGCGGGTTTATCTTGGTACCATGAAAGCATAGCCCCACTGCCAGTGAGCGTGTTCAATACCTCGATGGGCTTACTTGCATTTACATAGCTTCCTTGTTTAAGTTTTTATTTAGCATGGACTCGCTGCTAGCGAGCCTGTTCAGTACCCCGCTGGGTTTGCTTCATATAATGACACACACACACACACACACACACACACACACACACACACACACATATATATATATATATTGTAAGGAAGCCGGTTGGCACTAGAGTGTGCTAAGCCTGCTAAACACATAATTCACAGTATTAGAACAAACCTTTATGAGCAACCCCCCTTTTTTTTATAATGGCCAAAGTTAAAGATCATGTCAAAAGATAATAACCTAAAGCTGTTCTTTGATCCATATCTATCCTTTTCATTAGAAATTAGTAATTTTCCCCACAAAGATAAAAATATCATTCACTTCTAAGCTACCTTTAAAGATGCTTTAAGAGACAAGTTTTGATAATGAGTCAAAAGATGAGCCGATGATCCATAGGTGTAAGATAAAAAACTCTTTTAGAGATCATAATGATTCAAAGTAGATCTTTTAAGCAGCTGTTCTAATGATAGATCAGAAATGTGCATGTCTGAATCAAATACCATATTAAAAAATCATAAAAGAAATGGTTCAAAATATTATACAGAACATTTTATCTTTGGCTCAAAATTTCAAGTTCAAACAATAATTGAAAAGAAGGGGTTATGATGTATTGAAAATTTCTTTTGAAGCATTTCCCTTTTCACATAATATTGCATGAGCAGATAAGGTTCTTGTGATTAAGCTACAAAAACCACTTGTTAGATGATCTTGATTTATTCAAATCAAAGGCATATGTACAAAAAAAGTCATAAGGAATTTAAAAAAGGGAAAAGAGTTTTTCATGATTTTAAGGGCAAAATTTTCATAGGCTGATCATACAAATGAATTTCCTATATAAATACAATCAACTTGTTAGAAATAACTTTTTATGATTATAATTAAAGCAAAAACACAGTATATTTACATATGTACAAATGAAGACAATCCTTTAGAAATTTCAGGGACTAGGAGGAGGAGGAATGACTTCCTCTTCTACCAACTCCATCTCCTGTTGTTGTAAGGAATTCTACACGAAGTCTTGTTTAGATATATGTTTATGATAAAGTCTAAGTCTATGTCCATTTACAACAAAGGAAGTTTGAGAATCATCAATTGTTTTAATTTTAACGGATCCATTATTGAAAGATGTAACAATTTTATAAGGACCCATCCAGCGAGTAGTCAATTTAACTTTAAAATTTTTGTACCATGAATCAAAAATTAATGCCCAATCTCCTGTTTTAAATTGTTTGTGTTTAATGTATCTGTCATGCCATTTTTTACGTTGGTTTTGTGTTAAGATTGTGTGTTGAATAGCATCTTGTCTAATCTCGTCTAATTCATTTATTTGTAGGATTCGTTGTCTCTGTGCTTGTTCTAAATTCATTCCTAACTGAGAAGCAATACGAAATGTCTTAACCTGAAATTCAATAGGTAGGAGAACCTTCTTCCCATAAACGAGTTCGTAAGGTGTGTGTCCAGTGGTGTTTCTCCAAGTTGCATTTACCTAGCTTCCTTGTTTAAGATTTTACTTTGCATTTACCCGCTGCCAACGAGCCTGTTTAGTACCTCGGTGGGTTTGCTTCGTATAATGATACACACACACACACACACACACATATATATTGTAAGGAACCCGGTTGGCAATAGAGTGTGCTAAGCCTGCTAAACACATAATTCACAATATTAGAACGAACCTTTATGAGTAAACCCCCTTTTTTTATAATGGTCAAAGTTAAAGATCATGTCAAAAGATAATAACCTAAAGCTGTTCTTTGATCCATATCTATCTTTTTCATTAGAAATTTGTAATGTTCCTGACAAAGATAAAAATATCATTCACTTCTAAGCTACCTTTAAAGATGCTTTAAGAGACAAGTTTTGATAATGAGTCAAAAGATGAGCCAATGATCCATAGGTGTAAGATTAAAAACTCTTTTAGAGATCATCATGATTCAAAGTAGGTCTTTGAAGCACCTATTCTAATGACAGATCAGAAATTTCGATGTCTTAATCAAATACCATATTCAAAAATCATAAAATAAATGGTTCGAAATATTATAAAGAACATTTTATCTTTGGCTCAAAATTTCAATTTCAGACAATAATTGAAAAGAAGGGGTAATGATGTATTGAAAAATTCTTTTGAAGCACTTCCCTTTTCACATAATATTGCATGAGAGGATAAGGTTCTTGTGATTAAGTTGCAAAAACCACTTGTTAGATGATCTTGATTTATTCAAATCAAAGGCATATGTACAATAAAAGTCATAAGGAATTTAAAAAAGGGAAAAGAGTTTTTCCTGTTTTTAATGGCAAAATTTTCATAGGCTAATCATACAAATGAATTTCCTGTATAAATACAATCAGCTTGTTAGAAATAACTCCTTATTATTATAATTAAGAAAAAACACAGTATATTTACATATGTACAAATGAAGAAAATCCTTTAGAAATTTCAGGGACTAGGAGGAGGAGGAATGACTTCCTCTTCTACCAGCTCCATCTCCTATTGTTGTAAGGCATTCTGCACAAAGTCTTGTTTAGATATAGGTTGATGATAAAGTCTAAGTCTATGTCCATTTAAAACAAAGGAAGTTTGAGAATCATCAATTGTTTTAATTTTAACGGATCCATTATCGAAAGCTCTAACAATTTCATAAGGACCCATCTAGCGAGTAGTCAATTTACCTTTAAAATTTTTGTACCTTGAATCAAAAAGTAATGCCCAATCTCCTGTTTTAAATTTTTTCTGTTTAATGTATCGGTCATGCCATTTTTTAGATTGGTTTTCTGTTAAGATTGTGCATTGAATAGCATCTTGTCTAATCTCGTCTAATTAATTTATTTGTAGGATTCGTTGTCTCTGAGCTTCTTCTAAATTCATTCCTAACTGAGCAACAATACGAAATGTCTTAACCTGAAATTCAATAGCTAGGAGAACTTGCTTGCCATAAACAAGTTCGTAAGGTGTGTGGCCAGTGGTGTTTCTCCAAGTTATTCTGTAATCCCTCAAGGCTTCTGGGAGTCTATCTGCCTAGTCCTTGTGGTGTAGCTGAATGGTCTTGGTCATGATAGCTTCTAATACTTTGTTTGTGCTTTCCACCTGACAATTTCCCTGAGGATGATATGGTGAAGATTTGCAATGTCTAATACCATATTTATTGGTAAGTTCTTTCATTAACTTGCAAGTGAATTGAGATCCTTGATCGGTTACAATTTTCCTAGGGACACCGAATCGGGTAAATATTTCTTCATAAATAAAATCTACCACTGATTTTTCTGTGGCTCAGAATAAAGATTTAGCTTCTACCCATTTGGTGACATAATCTATACAGACTAAGATGTATTTCTTCTTACGAGACATAAGGGAAATTGGCCCAACGAAATCTAGAGCCCATTTTTCAAAAGGCTCAATCATAAGTTGAGTTGCAAAGGAATCTCATCAAATGGCGTAGGTCTACCCATTCTCTTGCAACCATCGCACCCTTTGACATATTTGGAAGCATTTTCAAAAATGGTTGGCCAATCATAACCAGAGCGTAAAACTTTGTATGTTGTTCTTTTATCAGAAAAATGCCCACCGCAAGGTCCATCATGACATGCATGAAGAATCTCTGCCATCTCATCCTCTCATACACATCTTCTAATGATAAGGTCAACATCGGTATGAAAAAGATCATTATCCACCTCGGAATAGTTAGAGCTTTGAATGATGATTCTACATTTTTTGGGTGGGGAGAGATGGTTTGGTAGCCTTCTAGTTTCCAAATAATTGGCTATGTCTGCGAACCATGAGGTTCGAACAGAGATAGCGAACAAATTTTCATCTGGGAAACAATCATTGAAAAAAACATCATCATTGTATATTTGGATTTGGGAGAGAAAGTCTGCTACAACATTCTCTCGACCGGGATGGTCAACAATAGTGATATTAAATTCTTGTAACAGAAGAAGCCACCGAGTCACTCTACCATTGGTAACTTGCTTATTCATCAATAATTTGATAGCAAAGTGATCGGTATGTATGAAAATTTCATATCCTGTGATAGAATGACGGAACTTATTGATGGAATAGACTACTGCAAGAAATTTGTTTTGAGGAAAAGTGTATTTCGATTCTGCAGGAGTCATATTTTTGCTAGCAAAATAGATGGCATATGAAAATTTTCCTTCTTTTTGACCTAAGACTGCTCCTATGGCTTTATCGGAGGCATCAATAGATATATGAAAAGGAAGGGACCAATTGGGGCCCCTAAGTATTAGTGCTATAGATAATTTTTATTTTAAAGTTTCGAAAGCCTATTGACAAGGTTCGGTCCATTTAAATTATGTCTTTCATGAGTAGTTTGAACATAGGAGTGGCTATCTTGGTGAAATTCTCTATAAAGCGCCTATAATAGACTGCATGGCCAAGAAAGCTTCTAACTTCCTTCGGATTCTTTGGAGGAGGAAGATTGACAATTATCTCTATCTTGGCAGGATCCACCTTGATACCTTGGAGAGAAACATGATGTCCCAGAACTATGCCCTCGGTAAAAAACATCTTGAATTTTTCATGACTAAGAGCTAGATTTGTTTCTTGACATAGAATAAGAATTGTTTCGAGGTTATCAAGGGCTTGTTGGAAGGTATTACCATATACTGCAAAATCATCCATATAGACTTCTACACAATCA
The DNA here is from genome assembly GCA_027924585.1 of Larix kaempferi. Classification (NCBI taxonomy): domain Eukaryota; kingdom Viridiplantae; phylum Streptophyta; class Pinopsida; order Pinales; family Pinaceae; genus Larix; species Larix kaempferi. The sequence goes on from BSBM01000278.1 coordinate 29,147,097, forward strand.
TGTATAAGGTTAGCAAAGATACCTAAAAATGCACGTTGGAAAGTAGCAGGTGCATTACAAAAGCCAAATGGTAACACTCGATAGGCATATGTCCCCCAAGAGCAAGTAAAAGTAGTCTTGTCTTGGTATTCAGGTGCTATTAATATCTGATTGTATCCACTATACCCATCAAGGAAAGAAAAGTATTCTTTCCCTCATAAGGTGTCTAACACCTGATAGAGAAAAGGTAAAGGGAAATAGTCTTTAAGAGTGGCCTTATTCAATTCTCGAAAATAAACGCAGATATGCCAGTTCCCTCTGAATTTCTTCGGAACTACTACCAGAAAAAAATTATAATCCTCCCCCAAACCAAAGATAAGGCTTGTCCTCAAGCCAACAAAAAGTTTGAGATATTGAATTATTTTACCAATAGCTGAAGGTGTTGTGGTACTTTTGTTAAGAAAATGAAATATTTATCTAGACATGTAGCTGATGTAGATATGTACATTCATCAAAAAAAGAATAGAGTAGTGCTTAAAAAGACCATATGAAGAATGATAGTATTTGTGATATAAAACATGCCACAGGAAAACTAGCCATCCATGATTCATTTTAATGTTTTCTTGTCATCCCAAGATATAGATAAGGTATACTGTAAAGCTTGTGAGATTTTTATAATTATGGGTCCCATTTATAGGATAATCACATCCTAGATATTATTTGAATTAGATGCCAAGTCCCAAGTTCAACTTACAGTTATTCTCTAATGACAATATATATAATTGGATTAAACATATGTTTGTATACTCAGGTTTCTTATATATATGAATCATGTGCATAGTGATGCATTAACCGATCTCTTTTACCCGATATTGACCCGCTTCCAGCAGGCCTGTTCAGTACCCTGGCGGGTTTATCTTGGTACCATGCAAGCATATCCCCACTGCCAGTGAGCGTGTTCAATACCTCGATGGGATTACTTGCATTTACCTAGCTTCCTTGTTTAAGTTTTTATTTAGCATGGACTCGCTGCCAGCGAGCCTGTTCAGTACCCCGCTGGGTTTGCTTCATATAATGATACATACATACATACTATCATACGTTGGTTTTGTGTTAAGATTGTGTGTTGAATAGCATCTTGTCTAATCTCGTCTAATTCATTTATTTGTAGGATTCGTTGTCTCTGTGCTTGTTCTAAATTCATTCCTAACTTAGCAGCAATACGAAATGTCTTAACCTGAAATTCAATAGGTAGGAGAACCTGCTTGCCATAAACGAGTTCGTAAGGTGTGTGGCCAGTGGTGTTTCTCCAAGTTGCATTTACCTAGCTTCCTTGTTCAAGATTTTACTTTGCATGGACCCGCTGCCAACGAGCTTGTTCAGTACCTCGGTTGGTTTGCTTCGTATAATGATACATTTATATATATATATATATATATATATATATTGATTGTAAGGAAGCCGGTTGGCACTAGAGTGTGCTAAGCCTGCTAAACACATAATTCACAATATTAGAACGAACCTTTATGAGTAACCCCCCTTTTTTTATAATGGCCAAAGTTAAAGATCATGTCAAAAGATAATAACCTAAAGCTGTTCTTTGATCCATATCTATCTTTTTCATTAGAAATTTGTAATGTTCCCCACAAAGATAAAAATATCATTCACTTCTAAGCTACCTTTAAAGATGCTTTAAGAGACAAGTTTTGATAATGAGTCAAAAGATGAGCCAATGATCCATAGGTGTAAGATAAAAAACTCTTTTAGAGATCATAATGATTCAAAGTAGGTCTTTGAAGCAGCTATTCTAATGACAGATCAGAAATTTGGATGTCTTAATCAAATACCATATTCAAAAATCATAGAAGAAATGGTTCGAAATATTATAAAGAACATTTTATCTTTGGCTCAAAATTTCAATTTCAAACAATAATTGAAAAGAAGGGGTTATGATGTATTGAAAAATTCTTTTGAAGCACTTCCCTTTTCACATAATATTGCATGAGAGGATAAGGTTCTTGTGATTAAGCTGCAAAAACCACTTGTTACATGATCTTGATTTATTCAAATCAAAGGCATATGTACAAAAAAAGTCATAAGGAATTTAAAAAAGGGAAAAGAGTTTTTCCTGTTTTTAATGGAAAAATTTTGATAGGCTGATCATACAAATGAATTTCCTGTATAAATACAATCAGCTTGTTAGAAATAACTCCTTATTATTATAATTAAGAAAAAACACAGTATATTTACATATTTACAAATGAAGACAATCCTTTAGAAATTTCAGGGACTAGGAGGAGGAGGAATGACTTCCTCTTCTAGCAGCTCCATCTCCTATTGTTGTAAGGCATTCTGCACAAAGTCTTGTTTAGATATAGGTTGATGATAAAGTCTAAGTCTATGTCCATTTAAAACAAAGGAAGTTTGAGAATCATCAATTGTTTTAATTTTAACGGATCCATTATCGAAAGCTGTAACAATTTCATAAGGACCCATCAAGCGAGTAGTCAATTTACCTTTAAAATTTTTGTACCTTGAATCAAAAAGTAATGCCCAATCTCCTGTTTTAAATTTTTTCTGTTTAATGTATCGATCATGCCATTTTTTAGATTGGTTTTGTGTTAAGATTGTGCATTGAATAGCATCTTGTCTAATCTCGTCTAATTAATTTATTTGTGGGATTCGTTGTCTCTGTGCTTCTTCTAAATTCATTCCTAACTGAGCAGCAATACGAAATGTCTTAACCTGAAATTCAATAGCTAGGAGAACTTGCTTGCCATAAACAAGTTCGTAAGGTGTGTGGCCAGTGGTGTTTCTCCAAGTTATTCTATAATCCCACAAGGCTTCTTGGAGTCTATATGCCTAGTCCTTGTGGTGTAGCTGAATGGTCTTGGTCATGATAGCTTCTAATACTTTGTTTGTGCTTTCCACCTGACAATTTGCCTGAGGATGATATGGTGAAGATTTGCAATGTCTAATACCATATTTATTGGTAAGTTCTTTCATTAACTTGCAAGTGAATTGAGATCCTTGATCGGTTACAATTTCCCTAGGGACACCGAATCGGGTAAATATTTCTTCATAAATAAACTCTACCACTGATTTCTCTGTGGCTCAGAATAAAGATTTAGCTTCTACCCATTTGGTGACATAAGCTATACAGACTAAGATGTATTTCTTCTTACGAGACATAAGGGAAATTGGTCCAACGAAATCTAGAGCCCATTTTTCAAAAGGCTCAATCATAACTTGAGTTGCAAAGGAATCTCATCAGATGGCGTAGGTCTACCCATTCTCTGGCAACTATCGCACCCTTTGACATATTTGGAAGCATATTCAAAAATGCTTGGCCAATAATAACCAGAGTGTAAAACTTTGTATGTTGTTCTTTTATCAGAAAAATGCCCACCGCAAGGTCCACCATGACATGCATGAAGAATCTATTCCATCTCATCCTCTCATACACATCTTCTAATGATAAGGTCAACATCGGTATGAAAAAGATCATTATCCACCTCGGAATAGTTAGAGCTTTGAATGATGATTCTACATTTTTTGGGTGGGGAGAGATGGTTTGGTAGCCTTCTAGTTGCCAAATAATTGGCTATGTCTGCGAACCATGAGGTTCGAACAGAGATAGCGAACAAATGTTCATCTGGGAAACAATCATTGACAAAACTATCATCATTGTATATTTGGATTCGGGAGAGAAAGTCTGCTACAACATTCTCTCGACCTGGATGGTCAACAATAGTTATATTAAATTCTTGTAACAGAACAAGCCACCGAGTCACTCTATCATTGGTAACTGGCTTATTGATCAATAATTTGAGAGCAAAGTGATCGGTATGTATGAAAATTTCATATCCTATGATATAACGACGAAGCTTATTGATGGAATAGACTACTGCAAGAAATTCGTTTTCGGTAACAGTGTATTTCGATTCTGCAGGAGTCAAATGTTTTCTAGCAAAATAGATGGCATATGACAATTTTCCTTCTTTTTGACCTAAGACTACTCCTATGGCTATATCGGAGGCATCAGTAGATATATGAAAAGGAAGGGACCAATTGGGGCCCCTAAGTATTAGTGCTACAGATAATTTTTATTTTAAAGTTTCGAAAGCCTGTTGACAAGGTTCGGTCCATTTAAATTATGTCTTTCATGAGTAGTTTGAACATAGGAGTGGCTATCTTGGTGAAATTCTCTATAAAGCGCCTATAATAGACTGCATGGCCAAGAAAGCTTCTAACTTCCTTCAGAGTCTTTGGAGGAGGAAGATTGACAATTATCTCTATCTTGGCAGGATCCACCTTGATACCTTGGAGAGAAACATGGTGTCCCAGAACTATGCCCTCGGTAAAAAACATCTTGCATTTTTCATGACTAAGAGCTAGATTTGTTTCTTGACATCGAATAAGAATTGTTTCGAGGTTATTAAGGGCTTCTTGGAAGGTATTACCATAGACTGCAAAATCATCCATATAGACTTCTACACAATCATGTATAAGGTTAGCAAATATACCTAAAAATGCACGTTGGAAAGTAGCAGGTGCATTACAAAAGCCAAATGGTAACACTCGATAGGCATATGTCCCCCAAGAGCAAGTAAAAGTAGTCTTGTCTTGGTCTTCAGGTGCTATTAATATCTGATTGTATCCACTATACTCATCGAGGAAAGAAAAGTATTCTTTCCCTAAGAAGGTGTCTAACACCTGATAGATAAAAGGTAAAGGGAAATAGTCTTTAAGAGAGGCCTTGTTCAATTCTCGAAAATCAACGCAGATATGCCAGTTCCCTCTGAATTTATTTGGAACTACTACTAGAAAAAAATTATAATCCTCCCCCAAACCAAAGATAAGGCTTGTCCTCAAGCCAACAAAAAGTGTGAGATATTGAATTATTTTACCAATAGCTGAAGGTGTTGTGGTACTTTTGTTAAGAAAATGAAATATTTATCTAGACATGTAGCTGATGTAGATATGTACATTCATCAAAAAAAGAATAGAGTAGTGCTTAAAAAGACCATATGAAGAATGATAGTATTTGTGATATAAAACATGCCACAGGAAAACTAGCCATCCATGACTCATTTTAATGTTTTCTTGTCATCCCAAGATATAGATAAGGTATAATGTAAAGCTTGTGAGATTTTTATAATTATGGGTCCCATTTCTAGGATAATCACATCCTAGATATTATTTGAATTAGATGACAAGTCCCAAGTTCAACTTACAGTTATTCTCTAATGACAATATATATAATTGGCTTAAACACATGTTTGTATACTCAGGTTTCTTATATATATGAATCATGTGCATAGTGATGCATTAACCGATCTCTTTTACCCGATATTGACCCGCTGCCAGCAGGCCTGTTCAGTACCCTGGCAGGTTTATCTTGGTACCATGCAAGCATAGCCCCACTGCCAGTGAGCGTGTTCAATACCTCGATGGGCTTACTTGCATTTACCTAGCTTCCTTGTTTAAGTTTTTATTTAGCTTGGACTCGCTGCTAGCAAGACTGTTCAGTACCCCGCTGGGTTTGCTTCATATAATGATACATATATATATATATATATTGTAAGGAAGCCGGTTGGCACTAGAGTGTGCTAAGCCTGCTAAACACATAATTCACAATATTAGAACGAACCTTTATGAGCAACCCCCCCCTTTTTTTTTATAATGGCCAAAGTTAGAGATCATGTCAAAAGATAATAACCTAAAGCTGTTCTTTGATCCATATTTCTCTTTTTCATTAGAAATTAGTAAGTTTCCCCTCAAAGATAAAAATATCATTCACTTCTAAGCTACGTTTAAAGATGCTTTAAGAGACAAGTTTTGATAATGAGTCAAAAGATGAGCCGATGAGCCATAGGTGTAAGATAAAAAATTCTTTTAGAGATCATAATGATTCAAAGTAGGTCTTTTAAGCAGCTGTTCTAATGATAGATCAGAAATGTGCATGTTTGAATCAAATACCATATTCAAAAATCATAAAAGAAATGGTTCAAAATATTATAAGGAACATTTTATCTTTGGCTCAAAATTTCAAGTTCAAACAATAATTGCAAAGAAGGGGTTATGATGTATTGAAAATTTCTTCTGAAGCATTTCCCTTTTCACATAATATTGCATGAGCGAATAAGGTTCTTGTGATTAAGCTAGAAAAACCACTTGTTAGATGATCTTGATTTATTCAAATCAAAGGCATATGTACAAAAAAATTCATAAGGAATTTAAAAAAGGGAAAAGAGTTTTTCATGTTTTTAATGGCAAAATTTTCGTAGGCTTATCATACAAATGAATTTCCTGTTGTAATGTCCCCAGTTTGGCCCCATGGCATTTACATTATAAATGATGTAATATTTGTTATGAAATCATGGTGAGGAGCTCAAGGCCAAGGCCCCGCCATCGATTTATTGATGCATATGCTTTGCGTGCTAGCCAGGCACATTGGAATTTCAACATCATGTAATATGCATTTTAATAAAAATACCCACAACTAGCTATGCAATGCAACAAAGAGATGGGGGCATGATTTTACAAGGAATTGGGAGGGAAAACATTCAAACCCTTGAGCCAATAGAGTCAAGCCAAGTGTCAATGAGGGAACCCATCAAACCCTCAACTACCCATGTTGACTTTTGTACCCAACCATTGATTTCTCCCAAGAGTTGGTTGGGAAAGTTATTGCCTTGGGAATGGGGAGGTATGGCTGTCCAAAATCGGATATGGGCAAGCCACCCTTCATGGAAAAACGTGTTGGTCTTTTTGGGCAAGCCACCCTTCATGGAAAAACATGTTGGTCTTTTTGGGCAAGCATAGAGCCACGAAATGGCTGCCTAAGCCATTATTCACCATGGCCTTGCTCTCTCACGCAGCTCAAGCTGCCTGGGCGTTTTCCTCCCTCGTTTTTCTGTGTCTCCCTTCATCTTTTAGTTGGGAAGGGGCGTTTTTGTGTTGGTTACCCATGGGGAAAGAGAGAAGAACGTTTTGGGTCTTCGTGGGGGTCGTTTAGGCCATTGGAAGGGATCCTAACCAGTGGAGAGAAATCGGTTTTGCTCCCTGGGGTTGAAATCGAAATTCCACAATTCGTTTGGGTGAACCACGAGTTGGGAGAACCAATGTGGACCCTGTTTTGTGAACACCTCTGTTGTAAATGTGTAACCCTGTCAATAATCGTTTTTGCTGCGAGAAAGAAGAGTATGATGGGCATGGGTGATGGGTAATCCCTGGTTCTGGCTTGAGATTGGGAATGAGCATCCATTGTGCAAGTGCAGCCTGATAAACCCAGTTAGACTGGCTTGGCTAAAATAAAATGGTTAATAGACTGTGTGTGAGTGTGAATGTCCCCTTTGTCCTTGTGAGAATCATGCCCAGCTCGGGGGTGGCCTTCGGACGGACTCGGTATAAGCTGTCGAAGAGCCTACGGTTGGGTGGAACGTTGCAGCGACATAGCTAGTTGCTTGGGACAATTGAAATGAAGATAAGTGTTTCTGCCTATGTATTTACTTCTGCTGTGTTTGCTTAGATGTGTACATCTGCATGCCTGTCTTTCTATATATGGGGTTGTTTTATTTAGTAGTTATTGGGGCCAATTGCCCAGTTTTAGCATCACGATCCTCTCCATTGCACTGGCATGATGGGTGGGGACGTTACACCTGTATAAATATAATCAACTTGTTAGAAATAACTCTTTATTATTATAATTAAAACAAAAACACAGTATATTTACATATGTACAAATGAAGACAATCCTTTAGAAAGTTCAGGGACTAGGAGGAGGAGGAATGACTTCCTCTTCTACCAACTCCATCTCATGTTGTTGTAAGGAATTCTACACGAAGTCTTGTTTAGATATAGGTTGATGATCAAGTCTAAGTCTATGTCCATTTACAACAAAGGAAGTTTGAGAATCATCAATTGTTTTAATTTTAACGGATCCATTATTGAAAGCTGTAACAATTTTATAGGGACCCATCCAACGAGTAGTCAATTTAACTTTAAAATTTTTGTACCTTGAATAAAAAATGAATGCCCATCTCCTGTTTTAAATTGTTTATGTTTAATGTATCTATCATGCCATTTTTTACGTTGGTTTTGTGTTAAGATTGTGTGTTGAATAGCATCTTGTCTAATCTCGTCTAATTCATTTATTTGTAGGATTTGTTGTCTTTGTGCTTGTTCTAAATTCATTCCTAACTGAGCAGCAATACGAAATGTCTTAACCTGAAATTCAATAGGTAGGAGAACCTGCTTTCCGTAAACGAGTTCGTAAGGTGTGTGGCCAGTGGTGTTTCTCCAAGTTGCATTTACCTAGCTTCCTTGTTTAAGATTTTACTTAGCATGGACCCGCTCCCAACGAGCCTGTTCAGTACCTCGGTGGGTTTGCTTCGTCTAATGATACATTTATATATATATATATATATATATATTGTAAGGAAGCCGGTTGGCACTAGAGTGTGCTAAGCCTGCTAAACACATAATTCACAATATTAGAACGAACTTTTATGAGTAACTCCCCTTTTTTTATAATGGCCAAAGTTAAAGATCATGTCAAAAGATAATAACCTAAAGCTATTCTTTGATCCATATCTATCTTTTTCATTAGAAATTTGTAATGTTCCCCACAAAGATAAAAATATCATTCACTTCTAAGCTACCTTTAAAGATGCTTTAAGAGACAAGTTTTGATAACGAGTCAAAATATGAGCCAATGATCCATAGGTGTAAGATAAAAAACTCTTTTAGAGATCATAATGATTCAAAGTAGGTCTTTGAAGCAGCTGTTCTAATGACATATCCGAAATTTGGATGTCTGAATCAAATACCATATTCAAAAATCATAAAAGAAATGGTTCGAAATATTATAAAGAACATTTTATCTTTGGCTCAAAATTTCAATTTCAAACAATAATTGAAAAGAAGGGGTTATGATGTATTGAAAAATTCTTTTGAAGCACTTCCCTTTTCACATAATATTGCATGAGAGGATAAGGTTCTTGTGATTAAGTTGCAAAAACCACTTGTTAGATGATCTTGATTTATTCAAATCAAAGGCATATGTTCAAAAAAAGTCATAAGGAATTTAAAAAAGGGGAAAGAGTTTTTCCTGTTTTTAATGGAAAAATTTTCATAGGCTGATCATACAAATGAATTTCCTATATAAATACAATCAGCTTGTTAGAAATAACTCCTTATTATTATAATTAAGAAAAAACACAGTATATTTACATATGGACAAATGAAGACAATCCTTTAGAAATTTCAGGGACTAGGAGGAGGAGGAATGACTTCCTCTTCTACCAGCTCCATCTCTTATTGTTGTAAGGAATTCTGCACAAAATCTTGTTTAGATATAGGTTGATGATAAAGTCTAAGTCTATGTCCATTTAAAACAAAGGAAGTTTGAGAATCATCAATTGTTTTAATTTTAACGGATCCATTATCGAAAGCTGTAACAATTTCATAAGGACCCATCTAGCAAGTATTCAATTTACCTTTAAATTTTTTTTACCTTGAATCAAAAATTAATGCCCAATCTCCTGTTTTAAATTTTTTCTGTTTAATGTATCGGTCATGCCATTTTCTAGATTGGTTTTGTGTTAATATTGCGTATTGAATAGCATCTTGTCTAATCTCGTCTAATTCATTTATTTGTAGTATTCGTTGTCTCTGTGCTTGTTCTAAATTCATTCCTAACTGAGCAGCAATACGAAATGTCTTAACCTGAAATTCAATAGCTAGGAGAATTTGCTTGCCATAAACAAGTTCGTAAGGTGTGTGGCCAGTGGTGTTTCTCCAAGTTATTCTGTAATCCCACAAGGCTTCTGGGAGTCTATTTGCCCAGTCCTTGTGGTGTAGCTGAATGGTCTTGGTCATGATAGCTTCTAATGCTTTGTTTGTGCTTTCCACCTGACAATTTCCCTGAGGATGATATGGTGAAGATTTGCAATGTCTAATACCATATTTATTGGTAAGTTCTTTCATTAACTTGCAAGTGAATTGAGATCCTTGATCGGTTACAATTTCCCTAGGGACACCGAATCGGGTAAATATTTCTTCATAAATAAACTCTACCACTAATTTCTCTGTGGCTCAGAATAAAGATTTAGCTTCTACCCATTTGGTGACATAATCTATACAGACTAAGATGTATTTCTTCTTACAAGACATAAGGGAAATTGGTCCAACGAAATCTAGAGCCCATTTTTCAAAAGGCTCAATCATAACTTGAGTTGCAAAGGAATCTCATCAGATGGCGTAGGTCTACCCATTCTCTGGAAACTATTGCACCCTTTGACATATTTGGAAGCATCTTCAAAAATGCTTGTCCAATAATAACCAGAGTGTAAAACTTTGTATGTTGTTCTTTTATCAGAAAAATTCCCACCGCAAGGTCCACCATGACATGCATGAAGAATCTCTGCCATCTCATCCTCTCATACACATCTTCTAATTATAAGGTCAACATCGGTATGAAAAATATCATTATCCACCTCGGAATAGTTAGAGCTGTGAATGATGATTGTACATTTTTTGGGTGGGGAGAGATGGTTTGGTAGCCTTCTAGTTACCAAATAATTGGCTATGTCTGCGAACCATGAGGTTTGAACAGAGATAGCGAACAAATGTTCATCTGGGAAACAATCATTGAAAAAACTATCATCATTGTATATTTGGATTCGGGAGAGAAAGTCTGCTACAACATTCTCTCGACCTGGATTGTCAACAATAGTGATATTAAATTCTTGTAACAGTAGAAGCCACCGAGTCACTCTACCATTGGTAACTGGCTTATTGATCAATAATTTGATAGCAATGTGATCGGTATGTATGAAAATTTCATATCCTGTGATATAATGACGAAACTGATTGATGGAATAGACTACTGCACTAAATTCTTTTTCAGTAACAGTGTATTTCGATTCTGCAGGAGTCAAATTGTTGCTAGCAAAATAGATGGCATATGACAATTTTCCTTCTTTTTGACCTAAGACTGCTCCTATGGCTATATCAGAGGCATCAGTAGATATATGAAAAGGAAGGGACCAATTGGGGCCCCTAAGTATTAGTGCTACAGATAATTTTTATTTTAAAGTTTCGAAATCCTATTGACAAGGTTCGGTCCATTTAAATTATGTTTTTCATGAGTAGTTTGAACATAGGAGTGGCTATCTTGGTGAAATTCTCTATAAAGCGCCTATAATAGACTGCATGGCCAAGAAAGCTTCTAACTTCCTTCGGAGTCTTTGGAGGTGGAAGATTGACAATTATCTCTATCTTGGCAGGATCCACCTTGATACCTCTAAGAGAAACACGATGTCCCATAACTATGCCCTCGGTAAAAAACATCTTGTATTTTTCATGACTAATAGCTAGATTTGTTTCTTGACATCGAATAAGAATTGTTTCAAGGTTATCAAGGGCTTCTTGGAAGGTATTACCATAGAATGTGAAATCATCCATATAGACTTCTACACAATCATGTATAAGGTCAGCAAAGATACCTAAAACTGCACGTTGGAAAGTCGCAGGTGCATTACAAAGGCCAAATGGTAACAGTTGATAGGCATATGTCCCCCAAGAGCAAGTAAAAGTAGTCTTGTCTTGGTATTCAGGTTCTATTAATATCTGATTGTATCCACTATTACCATCAAGGAAAGAAAAGTATTGTTTCCCTGATAAAGTGTCTAACACCTGATCGATAAAAGGTAAAGGGAAATAGTTTTTAAGATTGGCCTTGTTCAATTCTCGAAAATCAATGCAGATACGCCACTTCCCTGTGACTTTATTTGGAACTACTACCAGAGGAGACACCCATTTACTATTGGAAATTGGATAGATGAATCCAGTGTTCAGTATTTTGTATACCTATGAAGTGTTAGTATGGTTGATGAAGAAATTTGAGACTCCTTTCCCACCATTTCATCTCAAAAAATAGACTCTAGAAGTTGGTGTTCATTAGGATTCCTATTTGATTCTAAAACCAAATATAATTCTGCAAATATATTGTTTGTAATGTCCTCTAACAGAGCCAATCACTAGACCAAGAATTAGTGAAGGCCATACAGTTTTTGGAAGATCATCTAATTCCAAACCTAGGAGGGATCTCCACTTCTCAAATTAACTAGTCTTGTTCTGAAACTTCTTCCGATGAAATTTTCAGACCATGTATGTGTATATAAATTGTTTAGAATTCTTATAGGTGTGTTAATATGTCCTATTCCACATCAATAACTTCCTCCCCAATTTCGAAATCATTTGGAGGTGTTTGGAACCAGTTGTAAACAAAACCCTAGAGTCAAAACAAGGTGAATCCAAGGAATTTCCTTCGAAGGGATGTTACAATGGTATCAAAGCATGGTCCTTGCACCTATACATTAATATCATCCACTGAATAATAAATTGCATCCTTGTCTTACTATTATGATGACTCCTATGAGTATAGTGCTTATGATCAATATGAAGAAGAATGTGAATGTTATGAGGAAGAGGTGCCATCATGCATCAATTCTTACCATTTCATAAGGAATGAGGGTTATTATTATGACCTTGAGTCTAATAAATATGAGTGTGTCACACTACCAAAGGATAATTCTATGAATTAATTACAAATATTGAGAGCAACATGTAAAACCTCCCCCAACAATATCATGCATATCTTGATTTGTATAAGAGAGATACACAAAAGTCCATTCCTTTTGAAGACTATGTAGATTGGGTGTTTGAAATAGGCCCAAGATTGAAGATGTGGACTTAGTGAAGAAATTTCTATGCCCTTCTTGCAAAATACCTAGGAGAGAAAATCATATATGTTTGAATGAAAAGGAGGAGCAAAATGAGGAGACCCATGAGCAACCTAGTTCTTAAATAGGTGAAGTAGAAGAAGCATTACATGCAGAGGATCGAAAGTCACTCCCAAGTGAATCTATAATATATGAAGAAACACCACATGAGCATGAATAATATTCCATTGAAAATAATAAAGATCACTCTGAGACACACTCTACTTTGGACCTAAATCAAAGAGCATTTACTGATGGATGCTCAAACTATAAAGGAGTACCTATTGATGGGTGCTCACACCTATATGTTGGTGACATAGAGATGAATTTTGAAAGTGTTGATGAAATCCAAATTTCAATTAAGCATGAAAATGAACGCCTTGTAGCAGTTGAAGAAGAACTAGGATCAACTTCACCATCATCACTTGAGCTTAATGAAGTTGGTCCAAGCAGACGATACAAAGAAGAGGATGTCTACAAGATCATTTGTTTCTTGAAGGGTCATCAAATATGAATTAAAAGAAGATCCAAGATACCCTTAGCACACTCAATGACACTCAAGCATTGGGGCCAAATTCTTGTTGGAGAGTTTCTTCATTGAAGTATCCATCCTTCCTTGAAAACATGGAGAAGTTTCAAAGAGCAATGTGCAACATCGAAGGTAATGCCATGTATTTGATTTTTGATAGAAACAATTTGGTTGAGGTTAATGAATGGCTACATGGATAATACTTGAATAATAATGAGGATATTCATGACCTCAAAATGCAAAATGAACAACTTCTTGATAGGTTTCAAGATACTTGTTCTTACTCCTATGTTTTAGATTGTCAATTCGTAGATTGCTTGGAGGGTTCTCATGACATGATGGATCATGAAATACACGGTAACTTGCAGGTGCTTGATGTGTTTGAAGATGATCTTGATGACAACCAAGCACTTTTTTTGGTGGAAGAGGAACTTGAGTTGCCTCTTGGAAATGGTTACACAGTTTTTGAAGAAGTGTATGATTCCACTGCCTTGGAACGAACCTATGAGGAAAGTTTTTGCACTTTTGAGGGAGATGCATGATCCTATCCTTATGGAAACTTCACATGATGACACTTTTGAATTTTATGATAATTTGGGTGAGTTGGTTCATTCTCCTACATCCTACACTTTCATATTTTGCAGCATTCATCCTAATGAAGTATGGGTGAAAGGTTTCTTTTTGAAGGTGCCACATGAGGAGTATAAAAATACTATCTCCCCTTTTGAGTATGACATGACTAGAGCACTTTGTTTTTTTCATTTGAATCAATATCCTTTGTTACTTTAGGATGGTACAAATATACATGGATGCACTTATGATGTTCACTTGAGTCACTTGAAGACTCATGATTTTCCTTGCTCCTTGCTTAGTTCAATTGATGTTGTAGGAACTTCATCCAATACTTGGGTGAAGAGATATATGATTGGAGAAAATTATTTTTGGAAGAAACATCCTTTTTTATTTCTTGATGACACACATATTCATGGATGCACAAATGGTATCTCTGTGAGCCCCTTTAAGGCTCATTGGTTTCTTTGATCCCTACTTGGTTCATATTTTAGTGGAGATTCTTCATTCACTTATTGGATGAAATAATACATGGATTATTATTTTGATGCATCTTACATCTTTTTGGAGCATAATTATAGGACATGGGATCCTCACCTATGTCACTGGATCATATTTGATTGGTCACTTTATGCCTGTATGCACTTGGAAAATGGTGGTCTACTTACTTGGAGGTATAATCACTTTCATGATTCTTTGTTGAGGCACCTACTTGATGTACATTTTTAATATGTTTTTATGTACTTTGATGATCTATATTTTGTACTTACGATGTTTGGAAGAATGCATACAAGGAAATGGGATCTAGAAATTCTCTTTCCTAGCGGTATGAGTTGGAGAGCACTCCTAATTGCTGGAGTGCAATACAAGCAATGGGACCCTGGGATAAATTTTAGTCTCATTGGTTTCAATTTTTTTGGGAAACAAGTACTATGGGAGATTGTGTCCCCAATTAATAAGGTGATTGTAATCAGAGTAGTGCAGTAACAAGCATGGTGGTTCCTCTCTAAAATTTTCATGGAATCTTGAAGACTCAAAGTTGAGAAACTCAGTGGAAACTTCAAAGAATTATACAGTGGTATCAGAAAGGGTTTCCAAAATATGAAAGAGGTAAAGAGTAATTGTGAAAAATTTGTTTTGATGGATTTAATTAATATTTTGGTGTTTAGTGGTGATGTCACAAGGGATATCAATATGAAAAAGAAAACCCACATCTCCTTGCTTTTGGAAACACACACTTGTAGTACATGAGTGCCACTACTCAGAGTTTTAGAAGGAAAGTTTTGGAAAGAAAGTAGGTTATTCAACATCCATGTTTGAAATTTCTTGAGGACAAGCATTATTGGGAGGGGAGGATTTTTCATGTCCCCAAATTTTTCATTGGGTCACAATGGCCTAAACCACTTGGACATATTCATGATAGTTTGTCAAATTGATGCTAAGGGTCAAATAATTGTCAAGCATGATGTCCAAGTTAGTAATAATAATGTAAAATTAGATCCAAATGGACAAGGTGGGTCACATTAAGAGAAAATTCCCAATTCAAAGTTTGTAATATCCCCATCCAAATGAACTATCATGGAGGAAAATTACTAGTTCCCTAGGTTGGTGGGGGAAGCATTAAAAGTTGGAATAAAGGAGCTACAGGACCCAAAATTACCTTAGAATTACGAATTCACATTAAATGGGTCAATTAAATAATAATAAAAAGAAAATAAGGAGGAATTGGATCATGAGGGCACTTAAGCGGTTGTGGGACCCACATGTGGCAAGATTCCCCACTGCACTTGGCATCATTCTCTCACCAATTCAAGTTCAAGATGAAGGGTAACATACTTGGGGGAGTTGAAGAGGAATTATTAATGGTATGAAGCATGTAATTTCTAATTGGAGTGGAAGAGTACCTACCATGGAAGAGGAAGAGGCATCTTAGAATAATTGTGACACTTGGAGCTAGATTCCCTAACTCCTATGACAACAATGATGAAGGTTCTATGACACTTATGATAATGTTCAGACCTGATTGTTGGCATCTAACATATATGACATGTCAGGGATCAACATAGACTCTAATAGGGTGCACAAGGGGATTTATGGCAGCCAATATTCCCCCATTCGAATAGATGGAATAGGAGAGATAGGAAAAGTTGGACAAGTGGCATGCATGGGAATCTCTCCCTAATTCAAGTTGGCATGCGTATCTTGGAGGGAATTCGAGCTAAGGAGGCCTTGGGAGGTTAATAAAAGAGAATAATAAAGAAGGATACCATATTTTGATAATGTCTCATTTGGAAAAATTGGAGAGCATAGCTTTTCCATGCAAAGTGGACAAGTAAACTATGTGTAAATTCCAAACTATGTATGAATGGTGCCATTTTCCCACATATCTTGTTGTAAGAGTTGAAGTTGTTTGGTATCGAATTGTTTCAGTCAATATCTGTGGTTTTAAGTGTTGTTTGGAGATCCCTTAATGTAATGAAGAAGTCTCATATACCTTATGCAGGTCCTTGGGACATTATCTCAAATTTCTTAGCAAGTTATAGCGTTTTTCTCACATTTCCCCCTATGTAATGACATGTTTACAAATCTCTGTTTTATGGAAGTTGCAGCAGCCTTTAGGAACTGATTAATGATGCATTTCTGTGTCCATTTAATTCATATAACTAATACATGTCTCTATTCTGAAATTTGGGTGGGTCTACCGCATTTGGGAATCCATTAGTGACCCATACCCTTGGGGATTTGAGCATCAAAACTACTAGTAAATTTCCTTGTTATTTTACCTATTTTATATCAGAGTTTGCTGAGTTATTTATCATGTTATGAGCTGCATATGAAGTTAAATTGATGGACCAAATGATGTGTGCATACCTCTAAAGTGTTACTATGGTTTATGAAGAAATTCGAGACTCCTTGCCCACCAATTTAACCTCAAAAACTAGACTCTAGAAGTTGTTGTTCATTAGGATTCCTATTCGACCGTAAAACCAAATATAATGTTGAACATATACTGTTCCTAATGTACTATAACCGAGCCAAGCATCAGATCAATAATTAGTGAAGGTCATACAGTGTTTGGAAGAGCATCTAATGCCAAACCTAGGGGGAACCTCCACTTCTCAAATTAACTAGTCTTGTTATGAAACTTCTTCCCATGCAATTTGCATACCATGTATGGGTATATCAGCTGTTTGGAAGTATGATAGGTGTGTTAATATGTCATATTCCTCATCAATACCTTCCTACCCAAATTCGAAATCATTTGGAGGTGTTTGGAACGAGTTGTAAACAAAACCCTAGAATGGAAACAAGGTGAATCCAAGGACTTTCCTTTGAAGGGATATTGCACAGAATAAGGGAATTCTATAATCAAAGTGGATTGTGCCAGGATCAACTATCAATTCATACTCTCCCATGATGGGTGTTATCATAATGTTGACACAAATGGGGATTATAGGCATCTAGATGGATGACATAAGTGATTGGATAGGTGGGATGGTAGGTGGAAGCCTCCACCTCTCAAACCTTAATGTGACAAGAATAGGCATAAAGAACCCGATATTGAATGAATAAAAAATTTGGCTAGGAAATGCACTCCTGGTACAGATCCTAGCTCACTTACATTAGAGAGCATTCATGGCTCTTAGTGACAGTTTCCTTCATGAAGGGCTGGGGGATCATGAGATGGTACGATATATTCATAGACGAGGCCCTCAATGAACCATCATTGCATTTGTGTTGTTTATTGGGGTTATTGTTTCCATTTTCGGTGAGGGATCATTTCTGTAGAATTCTCTGTTTATTACGTAATTGAAGGGTCGGAGCCTCCGACTAGGTTTCATGATATTAATGGCTTTGGTATGGTACGCATGAAAACCTCCAAGCACAAGCTGGTTAATGTCCCTAAGCTCTCTCTCGTGGAATGGATGGTGAGGGAGATGGAGAATTCTAAGGGATATTTCGAAGCCTCAATTAGTCACTAGGATTGCGATCATGTTCAGTGTATGAAGAGGCAGGTTAGACATGAAATGAAACACCCCTCTGCACCGAAACTCAAGGATGAAAATTTGGGGGTTTAGTTGAAGAATTGGGTTCCTCTAGGACCCGTGAGACAAGGCATACCAAATATTTGGGAATGTGTTGGACCATGGAAGCTCTCTTTATCCTTGCTATGGATGATTGGATGAAAATAAATATTTAGGAGGAAGTACAAGAGCCCTTAGTTTCAGCCAGACTGGAAAGTATGGAAAAAGTCATGCACCACCTTGCACGAAACCAGGTAATTGTAGATGGCCACCTGAACAAAAAGTTGAATGCATTGGCTTGAAAAATCACTGAAAAAAGCTTCAGTAAATGGCCCCCATCCCAACCTTCAGCCTTGTAGCTCGTGTTCCATCGTTGTCTGAATATTGTGGCGCATGCGACCAAACAGGGAGACTCATGTGCTAGCCCTTCATATGTCATTTTATATGAAGATTAGGATTTGTTCAGTCCAGGGTCAGCTCTGGATTTTTATTGATGTTAGAGATATTTTCATTCTTATGGGTCATAACCCCCATTCTATGGGGGATCCTCATGCTTACATAGTAGTTAGTTTAAACCTTGAATATCATACTTAATTAGGCTTAGAGGCTTAATCATGACTCTTTGTTAGATATTTCCTTAGATCTTCTGGTCTGATCATGACATCTGGATATTGCTTGATAAATAATGTTTGGATATGTACAGTTTTTTTTTCCTTTTTAGCTTAATATAATTTCGAATTAAAAAAAAAAGTGGATAGAGAGGTTGTTTATGCATTAGTCTTTAGCAAAGATCTTTGAAGAATATATTTAATTTATATAATTGTATAATGAGATTTGGAAAATATTTAAGTTAAATAATTGTATAATGGGATCCCGAAGAGACATCATCATCTTTGTTATATTTCATTCATATATTTATGAATATCAAATAACAATTAAAATAAACATGAAAAATTGAAGATTATAATTTTCAAAAAGTTTAATTATTTAATTTTAAATATCAAGAAAGTGACTTGTAAAACAATAATTATCGTTGTTTGGGAATATTTTTGTTTTTATTCCAACTAGTATAAAGAAGAAAGCTTGAGATTATGATTTTAAGAGAGTCTTATATAATTTTGAATATCAAATTATTTGACATTGTTATTGTTATACTTCAACCATTTTTTTAATTTGTTTTTAAAGTGGAGTCGCTTTCTTCACTCCTTACCTTGATAAAGTTGTTTCCATAATGTAAAGTGGAATGATGCGTTTATTGTAAGGTCGATCTTTCAATTGTTAACTAAAATTTCTTAGTTCACTCATTGATTTTTTAAAAAGGACACGGTTTATAATTTGTATTAAACGGTATTTCTACAAGCAACAAACATTTACATATTAGAGAAACAATCTTACTTATCACATCGTCCTCACCTTGGTCTAGAGGGTTTGCTTCCTTATTGTTCACTTACATGTCATCTCATAGACGATATATCATTTCCTCTTCCCCTTGGGATACTGGGAAGGAGGCCACTTAGAGGTTATTAGAGGTTGTTTGAAACAATAGAGGATGAGCATATATTGAGTTTTTCAACCATGACTTTTAACTGAGTATATTCCTCATATATTCCTCTTTCAGATATTGAATAATTTTTTTTTCCATTGCAACAATATGTTTATGATTATTATGTTTTGAGAAACTTCTAGGTCCTTAAGCTCACTAGTCTCAGTCGTAATTGAAAAAATGAGGGTGTTATTGCCCTTAATAAGGTCTTCCAGATCTTTTTTTTTCCACTGCAACAATATGTTCATGATTACTCTATTTTGATCAACTTCCAGGTTCTTAAGCTCACTGGTATCGGTGGTAATTGAAAAAATGAAGGTACTATTTCCTTTAATAAAGTATTCCATATGTTTCACAAACCTCCCTAAGTAGGGTGGTTATCATACATACAACAAACCACAATACGCCTACAACAAAGGCAACATAATAGTCAAAAAATACCTAGAAATGACAATAGAGAATGAACCGAAACCCCAATAGAAAAGGGTCCTCATAGTTGAGTAAATCCAGTGCCCAGCTTGGATTAACAAAATGATACCAATTTCCAAGATAACAACTGGAAATGCAACGTACATAGACTGTTTACAAGTGGGAAGAGATGTTGACTAGGATGAAATAAAGAGCAGTCTCCTGGAGCTCAACATTTACCAACCAATTCAAATGGACTTGAAATTGTAATCCATTGGCATGGAGAACTAAACAACCCCCAAGCCAGATATACCAATAACTTGTTAGTCAGTAGGGGGAAAGAAATTTCAAATCCCACTGGGGTGAACTTCTATCCTAGGGTCTCTTAGTCTTCGAGCCTTATCACAGCGTGCCAATGTATTATTGGGGATTTGGACTGTGGTGGTGAGAGTAAAAGTCATTCAATCCCACCAATAGAACCCTAACTAATTGATGTTGAAATCTCTTTTTATCCCCAGCTTCCTGAATTGTTTGTAGTGCCCCTCGAGTGGCACAACAAGGTTATAACTTACCCTCAACTAGCCATAGATAGGGGGCTATACTGTTGTGAGAGATTTCACCTACCTACCTCCCTCGATGAAAGAAATGGTTCGAACCTCCTCTATACCTTGCATTTATTTCCTAATTTTGTTAATAATGTGTGCCAAGGCATTATCCTTGGGGGGAAAAATGAAGTGAAAATGTTATATAATCATGGTAGAGTCACCAAAAACCATAAGTGTCCTTTCTCTTGATGGCCCTGGAGAGGTGCATATACCTATGTCTAGTTATTTGAATAATTTCTTAAAACCCTATGAGTAGTTGATTTGTTGAGTTTCTCAGAAATTGGTTGGGTGATGAGAGGTTCATATACCTATGTTTATTTGTGTGAATAATTTCCTAAAATCCATAGGTAGTTTATTTGTTGAGTTCCTCCAAGATCAATAAGGGATAAGAGGTGCATATACCTATGCTTATTTGTTTGAATAATTTCCTAAACCCCATGAGTAGTTTATTTGTTGAGTTATTCTGAGGTGAAAAACTCCTAACTCCTCACTAATAGATCCAATCCCTTTGAGCACTCAACTCAATATTTGTTATGGTCCATTTTATCCATCAAATATAAGCTATTTTTTCTTAAATAAATAATAAATTGATATGATAAAATAATCAATAATTATGAGGTAAAATATGGTCAGTTTTAAATTATATTTTGATCTATAATTTCCTATAATGGTATTGTTAGTTTTTCATACATTCATAGCACAATAATTAAATTGCATAAACATGATCACTAGAAGAAAGACAAAACACAAAACAATAGAAAAAGAGTTTATCCTGGGAAACCCAAACGAGAGAGAAGCCAACAACCTTCTTATAGAGATGATAATTCTGAAATCAGAGTACAATCATAAAAAGAGAAAAGATTGGAAACGCTTTCCA
This sequence comes from Larix kaempferi, assembly GCA_027924585.1. Classification (NCBI taxonomy): domain Eukaryota; kingdom Viridiplantae; phylum Streptophyta; class Pinopsida; order Pinales; family Pinaceae; genus Larix; species Larix kaempferi. The sequence continues at coordinate 29,168,424 of BSBM01000278.1, forward strand.
AAAGTAGAAACCCCAAAATAGTCTTCTTCTCCAGTATATGTGAATTTCTCTCTCTCCAAGTGATGCAAACTTGAGTGAATGAGTGAGTGTGATAATGAGGTGACTTTACCTCTTATTTATACAAGTGCCAAACTGAATTTTACCCTAGGTGAGCCGACTTCTCTATTTGACTGGGTCAACTACACTTGGGGGCAAATTAAAATTTAATTTTAATCTTTTCTTTTCTTCTTTTCACCCCAAGGTTTACATTGATTCTTTCAAGGTTTTACATAGTTAATTACATCAAGTTAATTTCCCTTAGGAGGTACAATCAAGTACAATAGAAATACAGTAAATAATATCTTCCGAAGTTGCACAAAATCCAAAACTCCCTCTCAACGAGGAAGGTATTCTTCGGTCTTCATCAACATCATGATCATCTGGGTTTCATCTGTACATATATACTGTCTCCATCATCTCTATACATATTGAAGGTTTTCAACACAGTCTCAGTCCTTCGAGAAGTGTCTTCATGTATCAACTTCACCAGTCCTTCGATGAGTCCAGGAGAATCACTCAATCTTGGATAAATATGAGATATCAATTGTACCATATCTGCTATACGATTTGCTACCTGTATGTCTCATCTTTCGATGGAATTTCTCCCATACCTGGATGATATCCCAAATGAGAAAATGGGAACGACCATCTACTACATGTTCGTCTCATCTACCGATGGGGTCCTCCCATACCTAGATGAGAACTTGAAGGAGTAGAGGTACCTATGAAATGACACAACCATATACTACTTGTCTGTCTCATATTTCAATGGGATTTATCCCATACCTGGCTGAGAAACTGGACAAGCAGAGGCAACTGTATGAACCCGACCAGCCACTACCTATCTGACTCATCTACCAATGGGATTTATCCCATACCTAGATGAGCACCTGGACGAGTGAAGGTACCTGGGTGAAAGCAGGGAAAGCATCTCAATGTCATCTTTCCCTCTCAAGGAGGGACACATTCTCTTCTACTCCATTTCTTCCGCAAAATTATTTGATCTTCACCCTGGGAAGGGCCTTGGTGAGAACATCTGTAGTCTGGACATCTTTCGGCACATACTGTAACTCGACCGCTCCTTTCTGCACCATATCACATATGAAGTGATACCAAATCTCTATATGCTTTGACCCGTTGTGAAATACAAGATTCATTGTCATCTGCACACAACTCTGGTTATCACAGTGAATCACGGCCGGCTCTAGAGTTTGGCCAAACAATCCTATGAGGAGTCTATGAAGCCAGACTGCTTCTCGAGCTATTGTACTAGGAGCCATGTACTCAACCTCTGTAATACCGAGTGCTACCGAGTTCTGCTTGCTGTTTCACCAAGAAATAACTGCAGAAACCAAATTGAAGCAACATCCGGAAGTACTCTTCCTATCTGCAACGCAGTCGACCCAATCTGAGTCTGCAAACCCCTACAATCTTAGGTCACAATCTTAAGCATACTTCAAACCATATCCCACAGTTCCACGCAAGTATCTGAGCACATGTTTTGCAACAATCCAGTGAATCTTCCTCAGTTCGCACATGAACTGAGTGAGACCATTCACAACAAAACATATATCTGGTCTTGTGTTTGTCAGATACATTAATGACCCAATCAGCGGGCCATACATGGTGGGATCAATCAAATCTGAGTCTGAAGCAAAATATCTCATCTTCTTCCAATATTCATCCATCGGAGTGGCCATGGACTTGCAATACAACATTTCGAATCTCTTCAATATATCTATGGTGTACTTTCATTTTCCTAGGAAAATCTCTTTCTACCTCTGCCATACTTCTAATCCCAAGAAGTATTGCATCAATCCAAGATCCTTCATTTCAAACTCAGAGGCGAGATTCTTCTTACACCATACGACAAGTTTCTCATTTCCTGTGAGAAACATGTCATCAACATATAGTACCAAAATCAATGGCTCATCATCTACAACCTTGTAGTAAAGGTTGGGTTCTGCATCACTCTTGGTAAATCCCAAGCTCACTAGGAATCTGTCAATCCATCCATACCAAGAACGAGGCACTTGATTAAGTCCATACAGTTCCTTTTTTAATCTGCATACATGAGACTCCTTTCCGTGGACAATAAACCCATCTAGCTACTCGACGTAAACTTCTTCCTCAATAACCCCATTGAGAAAGGTTGTCTTCACATCCATCTGATGCAACTTCCATCCCATAGCTGAAGCAATAGCAATGATTGATCTGATGGAAGTATATCGAGCCATAGGAGAAAATGTCTCATCATAATAGACTCCCTCTTTCTGAGAGAATCCTCTGGGAACAAATTTGGCCTTGTATTTTTCAACATGTCCCTCTTCTCCATGCTTGATCTTGTATAGCCATTTAGAAGTCACTGGTGACTTCTCCTCAGGTATAAAAAAAAATTCCCACACATCAATCTTCATGATGGATTGATGTTCTTCCATCATGGCATCCTTCCAAACTTGATTTTTGGATGCTTCTTCATAATTGGTTGGTTATGAATCAATGATGTTACTCATCAGTGCCACATAACTGGAGAACCTATGGGGTCTTTTTCTTTCTCTAGAAGTGCCATGTGGAGATTCATGTCCCTCTGCATCTTGCAGAGTCTGTTGTGCCCATGTAGGTATTTTATGGCCTGCAACATTTTTGGGGATATCAACTGGATCAATGGAATCTATAGGTTCATCCTTTTCAACTAACTCCCTTTGAACTGGAGGGGAAGATGATCTCATCTCCTTTGGTTCTAGCATTTCTTCATCATTGATATCCATGTCTGATCCTCTGCCTTTCCTGACAACCATTTCTTCTTCAAAGATCACATCCCTATTGACTTCAATCTGTCTGGATCCTGGAATGTAAATTTTGTAATCCTTTGAAGACTCATTATATCCCACAAAGGTTCCCTTGTTTCCTGAAGGTTCTAGCTTCGATATTTTCTCCTTGGGAACATGTATATAGAATGGACAACCAAATATACAGAGGTGGCCCACTTCTGGTTTCACTCATGTGAATGCTTCTTCCAGAGTCATATTCTTCAATATCTTATGTGTACATCTATTTTGTACATATACAATTGTTCTGGATGCTTCTTCCCACGAGAACATTTGAAGAATATTGTAATGTATCATAGCTTTAGTTGCCTCCACAATTGTTCTATTCTTTCTTTCTGCAACCCCATTTTGTTGAGGGTTGTAGGGAACTGTGAGCTCTTTCTTAATTCCTGCTTCCTTGCAGAAATCATTAAATTTTGTAGAGGTGTATTCTCCACCATTATCAGATCTCAAAATATTGATCCTCTTTCCTGACATATTCTCAAGTTGTGCTTTAAATAATTTGAACTTGTTGAGTACTTCCTCGGATTCCTTATACTTGAGGAACTAAATCCAAGTCTTTCGTGAGTAATCATCAATGAATGTTATAAAGTAATGATATCTACCCAATGAAGCAACTGTCATGGGTCCGCACAATTCAGATTGTACTAGATCCAAAATCCCTTTGGATCTACTCTCACTATTTGTTAAACATTTCTTGGCATTCTTTCCAAGTGCACATCCTCTACATGTCCCATCATGGTCTACCTAGAGCCCTAGAAAACCTGTCACTATATTATTCAGTGTTGGGAGAGCTCGATACTTTAGATGAGCTAGTCTTTTGTGCCATAATTCTCCCATACTTTCAGCATCATGTACTAGGGCTTGGATTGGTGGAGTGTTTAGTCGATACAAGCTCTCTTCTCTTATACCAATAACTTTGGTTGCGTTCATGCTTGAGTTATTCTTCCAAGCAATTACTTTACCTTCGGAGAAAGCTACTTTATATCCTTTTTTTTCCAAGGCTGAGATGGATACAAGGCTTCTTTTCATACCAGGTACATAAAGCACAAGACTTAGGCACAGTGTATCATTTGATTATAGTTGAAGGGAGGTGGCTCCAGATCCCTTCACAGTGTATTTAGCATCATCTCCAAGTACAACACGGAGATGTGAATCTTTCTCAACTAATTCTGAAATATTTTCTTTATAAACGGTCATGTGTCAAGAAGCACCACTATCTATGAACCAAGTGTCACTAGTGGTGGGAATAGTACCCGATAAATATGATATGAATACAATATCTGTATGATATTCTTTATTTGCTTCTTGTGATGATGATCTTCTTCTAAATCAATGGTGGATGCTTCATTCTTCCTTTTACTTGAACCTCGACAGCTACTGGCGTAGTGTCCATATTTCCTGCACCTATAGCATCGAACTTGAGATATGTCCTTCTTCTTATTTTGTTTTGGGAGAGGACTTGATATCCTATCTTGGTGCTTGTGTCTATGGAAATTCCTTCCTTTTCCATTACCTTTCTTGGCATGGGATACAAATGCTTGATTCTCCTTAAGTTGAGTACCATGGAGTCTTTGTCGTGCTTTAATCCTTGTCTCCTCCTGAGTGCAATCTTCCCATAGCTTATCAAACTTAGGTAGTTTAGATCTACCACTTATGATTTTAATAAAGGACACCCAATATGGTGGAAGACCGTTCAGAGTGGTGATAACAATCTACTTATCATCAATGAGATCTCCAATGGTGTTGATCTTGTCCCTTAGTTCTGTGATCCTCATGAAGTATTAGGCAATGGATTCTGATTTGGATATATTCATATTTGAAAGATGGTTCCTCAATGTAATGCATACATTAATGCTAGTGTGTTAAAACAAATTCTTTATGGTCTTGACCATTTTATTAGTAGTCTTCTTCCTTGAGATTTGTGGAACCAAATGATCTCTTACTGAGTCCACCAGAATCCTTCTTTCTCTGGCATCATTCTTCCTCCATTGGGATATGTCTTCTTCGGCTTCTGGTTCAGGGACTTTCTCATTTACATATTGTAATAGGTCATTTTATTCTATAAGTCGAAGAACCTTAGACTTCTAAGATATAAAGTTGGAATCTCCTTCGAGATGATCTTCAACCTTCATGCCAATCATCTTGACTGTAAATCTGGTTCAAAAACCCTAGCAAGAGCTAGGTAAAAAATGAAAGTTGGAATTTTGGAAAACTGATTTCACAGGTAGATGTGCCCTAGAAAGGCGATTTGAGATGAGGTAGGGATGATCCAAATCTATGGATAAAAGTAGGTCAAAAGTGAAACTCTAATTTCTGCTGCAATTGTAGAATTAGGTCAAAAACTGAAAATTATTGGAATTGAATTTCATCTTCACCAAAAGATGTGCTTCCCTTAAAGAGAAATTCAAAAGTTTGGGTGGAGACTTCAAAAGATGAAACCCTAGTTCCGGCAATGGCTTCTTCTAGAATTGCTCTGATATCGTGTTATTTTTTCATACATTCATAGCATAATAATTCAATTGCATAAACATGATCACTAGAAGAAAGACAAAGAACAAAACAATAACAACAGATTTTATCCTGGGAAACCCAAACGGGAGAAAACCCAGCAACCTTCATATAGAGATTATAATTATGAGATCAGAGTACAATCATAAAAGAGAAAAGATTGGAAATGATTTCCAAAAGTAGAAACCCCAAAACAGTCTTCTTCTCCAGTAGACACGAACTTCTCTCTCTCCAAGTGATGCGAACTTGAGTAAATGAGTGAGTGTGATAATGAGGTGACTTTAACTCTTATTTATACAAGTTCCAAACTAAATTTTACCCTAGTGTTGCTGCTGCAACTATATCCCCAAAATTTTCTTAAAATTATAGACCCCCTCCTACTTTTTTATTTACTTAGAATTTTGTTTGGCTTGATAAGTTTACTTTTGTCACCTAGAATTTTTTTGAAAAAATCTAGTGAAAAGGAAAAGTTTATGAATCAGAGCAATTCCAAAATTCCACCGAAACGGTTGGAGCGATTCCTGAATTCTGCCGAAATGGCCAGAACAATTCCTAAATTCTGCCAAAACGGTCGGAGCGATTCCTGAATTCCACCGAAGCTGTCGGAGTGATTCAAATTTGATGCTGAAACGTGGGCGCTTTGAAAAGTGGTAAGTTCATGCTTTGACTTGAAATAGAAAAGACATCGATACATTGCAGCTTGAAGATAGAAGATGTTGGCAAATAGTAAGGTCGGAGTAAAAAGGAAAAAGAGTTGAAACATGTCGCTGCGAAAAGGAAAAAGTGCCGAAATGCTATGGCTGCAAATGCCAATCCATGGAGAAACGCTTCAGTGAAGAATGGGAAAAGTTCTATTGCGCTTCGGCGCGAAAAGAATGAAAGTGCCGAAAAGGATTCGGAAAGGTGATCAGTAGGGATCACGAAAGGATCGTCGACACGATTCAGTGCAAAGACGTGTAAAACACCGAAACTCTTCAGCGCAAAAACGAAGTAGCTGTGAAACACGATCGAATGTCAATTTGACAATGCGTCGAAACAGAATAAACCTATAATGGTGGGTCCCTGTGACACGCATGCATCCCTCATTTATTACTAGGGTTTGTCGAGGTTACATACAGAGTAAAAAATCATTTTTTTAACATTTTGTAACACCGTTTTATCCAAGTCACTATCGGATGCCAAGGAGTACCCAATGTCGTCAAGAAAAACCCATTGGACCATTCTTCGACTTCCAGGTAGGCCTTCATCCATTTGTTTGCTTTCCTGAAAGCGTATTTTCACCACTGGTAAAAGAAACCGTAACCCAAGTGTGGTTTTTTGTTGATTGTACATTGTTTGGTTTGAGTCGCATTATCAAAATGCCATTCTCTTTTCAAATGGGAATAGGTTAAGAGGTCATTATAAGTATGAGGTAGCGCCCAATTTTTGTTGTGGTTCTCCCCGTTTGAACATAGACATTGAGCAATGCTTATCATTCAGTATTTCCCACCCTGTTACGCATATTGAGCATTCTAGTCAACTTAACCCTGTATGGCGGGTATTCCCCGTTTGGTAAAATAGGTGCCCGCATTTCTCTGCCTACTATGGACATTTTTCTCCAAATTTAGGACAACCCTCACAAAGCCCTAGATGCTTGTGTCCCAACCATCGGTTACTTCAGTAGATATCGCACTATTACGATTTCTTGACCAAGCGTTGCCCGAGTTTTTGACCTAGAATTTAAGTTTATTCGTTGGGTTCACTGGTTGTAATTATTTTCACGATATCTAAACATCCATGGCGTATCTCCTCTTAGTTTCCCGCAGTCCCCAGCTACCTCACAATTGACTAGATATTTTCATGACCATGCCCCTTTTGGTGAAAATGGTTAAAAGAGGATGGTCCCGAAGATCCGAAAATCATGTTTGCTATAGGTCTGAATGATGACAAAAAACTGTACAAAAGAATATAATCTCAAGTTTGGCGCCCAGGTCATGTTTCATTTTGACAAACCTATGGGGTTTTTGAATGAGTTGGTATACTTTGAACGTTCTGATATTTTTAAACAAGTAGGGCATCCGATCTTTTAAAGTGATAATCTATTTTTCGTGCTTATTTAATCATTGTTTATCTTCTCTAAATAAGATGGGCTGAAGTTAAGCATTTTTATAAATTTCCTTAACATAGTATAATAGGGGAATAAGTCAATATTTTCTTCCCAAAGAATTTTGGAGACATTTTGTGACCTTTTTTGGTGGTACACTAGAGGATCTAAAGGATTCTACAGGAAAACATAGAACACATCAGCTCATGCACACCAGTGTACATTTTTGAAACAGAGCAAACATAGCCACACCCATCAAACATCATGGAAGTAATAAATTTTATGACTTCATTTTTTTGTAAAAAATATTAATAAGGGATGTCTTTACATGCTTTTTGATTCTATCGCTTTAACATTAAAATGCGCTCATACATTGGTTCAATGTCTCATTAGGATTCAAAAATGCAAAAAAGAGATGCTAAGCGAAAACTCAAGGTAGATGAAGCAGACTCTGACATAGAGATTGTTGCAGACACTCCAATGGAGACAATATTTGAAGACACCAAAGCCGCGACAGGAATCATTCCAAAATACAAATGGGGTGAACTATATCATCTCATTAGATATAGTTCAAGAGATGATGGTGTATCAAAAGTTCAAGAAATCTGCTCTCCATAAGGAAGCTACCAGACCATAGCTTTTTCCATGTTCTGAAGTCATCGAATGGATTCTACCCTACACAGACATAGGCACAAGGATTATATCCAATACAAGAGGGTAAGGATTAGCTTCATTCCAACCCAGTCACATCGCGGCGACATATCCATTACCATCACCCAAAGTCATGATGACGTAGGACTGGATCAAAGGTGTGAATATAGACCACTTTGAATACGACAACAAGATGATGATCCCAGGAAAGCATCTGAGGGAGAGAGGGAGTGGAGAACATGACATCCAGAACTTGAGGATACCATTCAGAATCATAGCTTTGATGTTGAGCTGAGTTTTCAGTAGAGAAAAGGGGAACATATACAAGCTCGACTGGGTGCCACTAATGTATCATATATCCTTCCATGGCACTATTTTCAATTGGGCAGATATTATCTCAGAGAGCATGGCATCAATGATAGTTGCAACCCAAGGAGGAATGACCCAAAATAAAGAAGAATTTTTCATGTCTTCATACCTTATGGATTGCATACTGGTTAGACATAATTTCCCTAAATTGGGATGTGTGTGGAATCAAGTTGAACCCCCCCTTTATGTGTCCTATCAGATCACATGGTCCCGCAAATATGCGAGCTACTACAAGCTTGTCTATGAAGAACTTGTTATTCCTTTGCATTAGTTGATTTTTATTGAAGAACCAAATTTCATGTCTGATAATGCTATGACAGTCATAAATGAGTATGGAGATTACTACTTTTCTCCAGAAGGAACCTACATCAGGATGTAAGGAGGTACCAAAGCCTTGTCTTTAATGCCTAAATATGTGACTGATTTTGTAGTGCACAAGAAGGCAGTGAGGCAGGTTTTTATAAATGGGATAGGAAAATTTTTGAATGAGCATAAGAAGGCATCTTTTCCACCATTACCATTTGTTATTGGGGCCTACAAATTTCCCAAGGTGAAAGGTGTAGAAGTTTTCATCAAAGACTTAGAAGCGTTCCACTTTGGAAAAAAGGTTTTCATGAGAAATGTTAGTCAGGAAAAGGTCTCCTAGCATTGTGGGTCATGCAAAATTAATTTTGAATACACGGATCAATTCCTTAAGAGCGAGGAGGTATATCGGAGAGCAAGTAATATGATCGAGCTAAATAAACGGTTTGTTCAGAAAAGTGGTGTCGGCCCCAATCATGTTGCTAGTACTGCTAAATAATCTGAATTGCAAAAGCAAAGAGAACAAGCCGATAGGCTACAGGAAATAGAAACATAAAGGAAGTGGAAGGAAGAAACATAAAGGAAGCAAAGATAGAAGGAAGAGAGGTTATAGGCGGAGGCAACAGATAAACAAAGGAGAGAAGAGGAAGATAAAAGACACGAAGAAGAAGCAAGTAGAGATAGAGAGAGGAAAAGGAAGCAGCCGAGAATCAAAAGAGAAAAGAAGAAGAGGACAATTCCAAGGAAGCTATGGAAAGAGAAGAGGCCCAAGGTGGAGGCACAAGCCCACAATACATGGATATAGATTCACTAAGAGTGTCAGGAGTCACACTTACTGAGGGACACCACCCATTCGTAGAGCTTGGGCTTACTCCTTTTACCCCATCCAAATAACATAACGTAGCAAATTTAGACACCATAATCTTTTATTCGAGGAGGAAAATAATATCGAGAAGGCCATAGAAAATATTGAAGATGGGCACACGGCCTGATGTGGTCACTGTTCAAGAGAACACCATCATGGAAGGAACTCACAAAGACCCTAAGTTCAAAGCATCTGTGAGTGTAGCAGTTGCACAAGTAAGTGCAAATAATGTCGATAAGTTGTTGAATGACATTGAGCGCAACAAAGAAAGAATGTTAAAATTAAAGGATGACTTAGTGAAAGCACGAGGTGAGGGGATATAACTGAAAAGGAAACATGATGCCGCAGTTGCTGAAAAGGATAGATTATTGTCCAATTATCAGAATCTGGAAGATGAAAAGGATGCTTTAACCATATAGCTGATGATCATGGAGGGTGAAAGAAATGATTTTGAGTCCCGCATAAGTGAATTGGAGACAAAAGAGTCAACAACGAATCCACAGGTGGAAGACTTGAAGGTTTAGATGGATGAGCTGATTAAGGAAAAGGAGTCTCTGTCAGAACAGGTCGAGCTGGAAAATAATTGAAAACAAGATATGACTCCTTTCAACAAACAAGCATGTAAAATTCAGGAAAAGATATGCCACTCACAAGAATTACTGACAAAATAAATCTATAAAATAAAACAAACTATAGAAAGGATGAAAGAGATCGTTGCTGAATATTTGGTAATAAGAAAGAGGATTGTTAATGCTACACTTAAGATAAAAATTAGACGGCCTGGAGGAAAGAAAATACAGACTTCCCTGATCACCTACTGAACAAAATGACTGCAAACCTTAACTTAGATATGACACTCCTTGAATTCTGTAGGAAATCTTCCAGAAGGATATATGTGGAAATACCTAAATCCATCGAGAAGTGTGTAGGATTCTACAAGAGAATTTATCGCATCCATGAAAAATGTCAGCTTGTCATGGCTCCGAATATGGACAAGCTTCATGCAAAAGATCAACGCTTAATGGAGCTGCAAAATGGGTTGAGGGAATACATGGAGTATAGTTAGAAAAATGGATGTGCTAAATGAAGAAGAACTCCATCAGTATATTGGGCAGGAACCCATAAATGCTTATTTCCTAGAGGACATCCATAGGGCCGTTGTAGAAGGAGTGATCCGCGTAGAGAAGGAATTATCTTACCATGAAATATCTTTGAAATTATTGGAACCTATCCAATGTAACATTATTTTTGAACAAGCTCACGTGTGGGGTAATTATCTTTCTAGTTTAGAGGGCCCACCAGGGAATTAATTTTTAAATTGTAATTAATTGAATTTCTTGTGCAAACACTAGAGGACAAATTAGGTTAGTCTAAAGGTTTGGGGGCAGTTGAAACAAACAGTCATGTAAAGACAAAACCTTCTGTAATATAAATATATGGGTGGGATGCTAGAGAAAGGACTTTTGCTAGCATAATATAAGATGGACATTTTGTAAGAGAACTAATTTTCTGCTAATGAGAAGGAACTGTTTGCTCAGAAAAGAGTGCACAAAGATACTTTGCATGGAATGTGTGGAATGTCAAATGTGGAACTATCTCTTCTTTCAGTCGTAACTCATATTGTAAGATTGTTCTAACTTTATTGAACTACTTCAAATGGTGATGAATGATTTCATTTTCTATGCAACTGTTTATGTGTTAACTAAGTAATAAATTGTTTAATTATATCGAAGCTATCTTTGGTATCTCTTTTCTGCTGTAAATGTGAACACTATGTCTGAACAACTATCTGTTGCGTTGGTCTGAACATTTCCATCTTATTACTCTTACTTCAAATTTTCTCTCTGCAGGGATAAACTAGTTAGTTTAGAATATAACTTAGTGAATTGATAAGGTAGAAGTAATAAGACAGAGGTAAGAACATATGCATCGCTTGTGAGGCTTCAACCTGCCAGTTATAGGTTAAATGCACTAGTTAAAGCAGTTTCACATTCATACTTTAAAACTAATACACATAAACGGTGGGTTGGGCCACAACTCGTAAAACAAAACACACACACCTACGGTAGTCGGACCGTTAACCGAACGGATTCCTCATACCAAACAGTGAGTGATCTAATTGGGGTCATTTATTGGGGAGAATCCCTATTGTCGATGCTAAGATTTTCTGGACATTAACACCGTCGATGCTAAGATTTTCTGGACATTAACACCTAGGTGAGCCGACTTCTCTATTTGACTGGGCTGACTACACTTGAGGAGGAAATTAAAATTTAATTTTAATCTTTTCTTTTTCTTCTTTTCACCCCAATGTTTACATTGATTCTTTCAATGGTTTACATAGTTAATTACATCAAGTTCATCTCCCTTGAGAGGTATAATCAAGTACAATATAAATACAATAAATAATATTTTATGAAGTTGCACAAAATCCAAGAGATATAACTAGAGGTAATTTAAGTATTATTAAGTAATTTTTATTTTGTAAATTGGATGAATTTGATGATTCATTATTTTATTTTAAAATATATACAACTTTTGAGTAGTTTATATAATTTATCAAGTTTCTCCCTTATTATCCCTTCGAAGGAAGGGATATACTAACCCTTGGTTAGTCAAATATGATTGAAATATATTAATTTGCTTTTCCATACACAAAGTTTTGCAAAATATATTATTAAATGTAATATTTTGAAAAATAAAAATAATTATTATAATTTTTAAAATACATTATCTTGAATTTTTTATTGGTAGATGAAACTTCTGATTGGACTTAATTCCCTGCAAAAGTGTTTTTAATTATTAAAAAAAAAAATAAAATTAATTTATAAACCCAAAACTTCTAAAAACGCCACATCTACCTATTACATTAAATGCCTGAATTTTTCATGTCGGAATGTTGTCCTCAGATTCACATTTGTCTTGTAAAAAAACCATATATAATCAATGCTTCTCATGCCTTCGTCAACTGCGACATTGGTAATTAGGTATGCAATTGGACGGGTGTCACTTACCACCCTCAGAAGCTGCACATAATTGGCCTTAATCTATACAACCTGAGCACGCCAATTGGACGTCATAACAGGCCTTTGTTAGTGCAAACAAGCAATGTTCTACAACACTTTCCAATTTGAGGTAGGTGTCATTCCTGGGCGAATAGCTCATTTGAGATTCCTTTTCAAAGATATGCAAATTTACAAAACCTCCGTTATAATCTCTTCCACTAGACAAGCGACTAGTTCTCTTTCCCTTTCATTCTACACCATATAAAAGGGAGGTGCTCCTACCTTTAGACACCCCCTCACAGTCCTCTCGCATTCGCATTCTTAGGCGAGACAACATAAACACCCTTTGCAATTTCAAGGTGGAACTTCTCTTGGTGGGGAAATAGCAGAAAACCCCAGTCAAATGAAGTAGAGATGAAGGAGTTTGATTGTGTGCATGCTTCAGAATATCCAACAAACATGAGAGACTCGAGGTCTGCATTTTATAGCTCAAACTGGCACTCTTTGCATACGGATCTGAGCATAATTCTATACTAGGTCTAGGTCTTTGTTTATTGGAGTGAATAGACAAATGGCTCCCTCTTGTGGCACAACTATTCATGCTCAGATCGGCGACGATTTTCCTCTTGAGAATCAATCCCTCCTCCCACTCAGATCTAGTGATTGGCCTCAGATAGAGTACTCGCATTTATATCTAGACATTTGCCTCAGATCCAAAGATAACTTTCCATATCTACCCATGTGGAGGTCTCATTTGCAAATCTTGGGTGATTTTAGCAAAATAGGCACTCCTCACCACAACTTCTTAACTAAAATAATCTGTGTCGAATGTTATAAGATCGCTATATAACAGTGTAGTATTCTCGGGTTGGTTAAGGGAACATTTTCCGCTCAATGATAACAAACTCGACTAACAATCAATGGGAAATCTCATTAAAAATCTTCGTGTAGTATTTGTATTCATTTTAGATCCAGATCGTGATCTAAAGAAAAAAAAATCTTGGGGCGATTTTCGTGGGGTTTATGCGATTGATCAAGCCCGTGTGTTTGAGAGATTCCACCATATTGCACCTTCACCTCCTTTGTGTATCATAAATAGGTTTCATGCCCAAATGCTTGTAGACTCTTCTATGTCTATTTCTGCCCACACAATTGAGCTTTCATGGTTATGGCGGCAACAAGATCTATCCTATGTCAACAATGTTTACAAGAATGGCTTCTGATTCAAGTTCACACTCACGTGCTGATTTAGGGTTTCTGCCTAGCAGAGTTAGAAATATTGATGTGTTTTGCAGGAGATAGCATTGAATATTCTACAAAGGAGCTCCAATTGCGGGAGACAACATTGAATACACTTGGTAAAATTATTGTTTGCACACTACTATTGCTACCCGTGCACTATTCTAAATTATTTGACAGCACGTCTTGTTGCGCAAATATTAGTTTCAGTTAGATTGTTGGATATTAATTCCAACAGCCACATCATCAGCTTGGAAACCACCCGTATCATCCCACAACTGTCCGACTGATATGCATTTATGCAAGATGGATCGCCATGCCTGTTGGTAGGTGGCAGTGTAAATATCGATGTAACTTCTAGCTTCTCGAAGAAGCCAATCCTGATGTTTCTAGATGTCTCAAGAGAGTTCGCAATGTGTATAAATCTTTTTGTTTTGGTTAATGGAAAATAGAACAGTTCTGGGAAGTTTGCCCCTCTCTCATGGTGTCCTCTGCTTGTTTATTTTGCTGTATGTATTTTTTTTTTTATAATAACCCCATTATCCGCTGCACCCTCCTACAATTGGTATCAGAGCCAATAGCTTTGTCTTCCTTCTTCGGCGCTGAGGACAGAGCCATTAATCTACTGCTGTCGATATCCTAGTGCGTTGTCCTTCTCTCCCAGCTCATTGTTACCTCCACACATAGTTGTTTAGGGTGTAGTTGGATCCTTTAGCTCGGAGTTAGGTCAAGCCTGCAGAAGAAACTCGTTCTGTAGTAAAGCAAGAGGGGTTTGCACCTCTGGTCAATAGAACATGTGTGTATTGATTTGTATAGGGGAGTAGAAGGGACCACTCTTCGAGCTCATGGCGGTGGGTTTCGTATCAAGTTCGAGGCATGTGCAGGGGATGAGAGGAACTCGCACAAGAGATAGCGCCTCCATTCATATGGATGAGAATGCAGAAGCCTAGAGGAGGCTGTGTGATGAAGAGCCCTGGCTCGGAACTCTCTGAAGAGTCTGGGAACTTGCGTGCAACCGGCGAGATGAATTGAGGGGACGTAGCCCATGGTAGAAGAACTCCTCATGCCGTTGTGGAGAGATGCCGATAGAATAAATTGAGCCTGTAGATGTGATTCTCCTCATGCTAAGTGTTGAGTGCTCCCTAGAATAAAGGTTGAGCAACTGAAAGGAAGGCATCCTTCCTTGTTTTGATAATTGCCAGCTCCCATGATTTAATCGTAGAGCAATGTGAAGGCGAATGCAGTCAAGTTTGAATCTCGTTACGTTTGAGAAGTTTGTATGCACTTTGAGCAATCTCTAGCTAAGTTATGTGCTGATGTTGAATCCTGGAGCCTTGCGTGTGAGATGAAGGTCTCTGTGCATGAAGAAAGAGGATTGCGTAGGAGTTCTATGAACAGTAAAAGTTCTTGGTCCTCCTCAGAATTTTGATGTGTTATTGCTGAGTGCTCCCATGGTTAATGGTAGAGAAGAGTTATGTTTGAATGCTCCCATGGTGTAATGGTGAAGCAGAGTAAAGGTGATAGCTCCCATGGTTTAGTGGTTGAGCAATCTCGTGTGTATCCCGTGTGCTATTGCAGAACTCCTCCAATAGAGTTGAGTGGCCATCGATGAATCTTTTGAAGACTGTATCCTAAATAAATTTGTGAAGGATGAGTAGAAGCTCATAGTATTTTCACTGTAGCTGTGTTTGATGACAGTGATTGAACATTCATATGCATGTCACCTATTAATGGTTGATGATTATATTGTCTACAAAAAGTAGGAAGTCCAGCACAGGAAGATGTTTTTTGAGTTTCCCAGCTGTGGTTAGTTGTGGTTTGCCATCTAACTTTTGTTTGTGAAGAACGAGCTCCATATACAAGAGTAAGGGGGAGATGTCACTTTTCAGCTGAAGCTGGTGTTGGGGCGTAGCTAAGCCCAGTTAAAAAGTTGCAACCATGGCCATAACCCAGGAAAAGTATGATGAAGAGGACTTATCAGAAGAAGAGTTGTTAAGGATTAAAATTTAAATAAAATTAATTGACAAGATCCTAAATGGAGAAGATGATAAGTTGGATGATCTAGCACTCATGGAAGGAAAAGACACTGAGCTTGATGTTTACGAAGTTGAGTTGAGATTTATTGAGGAATGGCTGGAAAATCCTATGCTTATTGAAGCCCCTGCAACATTTGAAGATGACAAGAATGCAACCATGGAGGATGTAAGTACAATAGTGCAAGATGGAAGAGAGCAGAAAAATGAGGAAAATCCTACTCTATTTAATGTTTTAGCTTTGTTTATTTGTGTAGGTTTTGATTGCAGGCTTAGAATTGAAAGAGCTGAAGTATTGAAGCTGCCATGCAGCATAAACAAGAAGAAGAAAGTCAAGATGAAATTCATGAAGACTCTAGCACATCATTGGTTCAAAGTTGTGCACCATTGGAAAATGAAAAAGGAAATGACCTGTTGCTTTCTAATGTTCAAATAATTTTTGTATGTTTTTAGCTGTTTTGCATTTGTTGTAAGTCGTAGTATCTTGAATTTTTTTTTTTTTTGAAATGATGATGCTGGCTGAAGCCACTATTAGATGATGGATGAATTCAATGCTAATGTTTGTTGCTGAATGTTGAAGAATCAATGTTGTTGAAGAATGAATGTTGAAGGTTGTGGGCTTGTGATCTTTGTGTGATCCTCGCCATTGATGAGTGCTTCGCTGAAGTCTGCCATCTGCAGGGAAAGAACAGTGTAGAGTGAGCCTCCGCCTTCAGTATGTAGTTGAGAAAGGCCTCTTCACAAGAAGAGTTGCCATAAGACTCTTTAAGAAATGAGAGCAATCTAATGATGAAGACTCATGAACCAGCAACAACATTGAAGAAAAATTTGAAGTGTTTTTATTGTAACTACATGTAATCTGCCTAGCTGATACTTTAGACTAGCAGGACATGATTTTTTGTAAGTTGTGTAGTTGTAATGTGGATATTGAAATTAAGGGGGAATGTTGGATACCAATTCCAACAGCCACGTGTAACATACCTATGATTAAGGCCAGTAAAATGAGTAGGTTCCAAAAGTTTTTAAAGATAAATCTAATATAATTTCCACATCGAAATTACACCTAACATTGTAAACATGTCTATGGACTTCATTATCTTACTTGGAACAATTCTATATACAAAAATAATACCATTGTACTTTATTTCGGACATTAACAGATTTCTTGGATTATTCAATAACCAATCCAAAACCCAGGATACCTCAAATGTATTTGTTCATAACACCTGTATGGAACTCTTATAATAATTTGAATCTTCCTGAATTTAAAACAATAATTACCTTCATATCCACGAACAACATGTAACAAGGAATAATCTTTTCACCAAGTACCATTTTGATAAGGTACCATTATACATCTATATAACAACAAGGTCATCAGTATCATAATACCAGACACATGAAACAAAATACAAAATGCATAAAAGATGATACAAGATGCATAAAAGATAGAGACATCAACACCAATATACATGGTTCACCCGACTCTTCGGGCTACGTCCACCAGAACTATTATCGTATCATTTATTAAAATATCCCAATAAGGATTACAAAGTACAACACACTTGTTGTCATCTTTACTTTCCACTTTCTCGTCTCGCCCTCCAAGAAAACACAAACAAAGATCTTCGGCGGTACAACTAGCATAGTATTACCATACTATAGTTGATTTTCCCTAAACATTTCAAATAGATATACGATAATGTAATGAACTACAATCTCTTCCAATTTATGACGACACTTCCTAGACATGTAAATCCATCCCTAAGGTTTATACCATCAACTAGATAAGTGTCAAGATAACATATAAACAACCTCATTAATAATATCATACTGATTTATTCATACCGGAATTGATTGTTCCAACAAACTAGATTTCCTTCTAGATAAGGTTTTTCGACAGTAAGACAAATGCGATCTAAATAAAGCAAGGTGTAGACCCTTTGCGGCCGGGGTTCTATAATATATATATATATATTCAATAGTGAGTCAAATGTGAACTACTAATGCAGGGTTCGGTCTTTTGCGGCCGTCCTATCTGAATCCTTCACACACAGCGTGCACATATATAAATACCTAAGAGTATACTTATTGACAGCAATATCTATAACCGGAGGAAACTCTCCTTATGTGCAGGTAGAGCATCTATATGCAACATATAGGTATTCGAACATAGATTATATACATTGTGTAACTAGAAAGAAAAGATGCACACAAAGTATATACCGGTCTCTATTGTGTGATATGCAGATAAATCAATGCTCCTCATCGTAGGGATTCAATGATCCCACTCGCAGAGTTTCATCCCTCTAAGGATTTAATAGACAATAAAGAAGGCTGAAAGATAATTGCAAACATAATAAACTTCTGTCACAAAACGCATTCAGGTAAGCAACCCTTGTTAGGTTCGAAAACTCTGCTACGTTATCCATCAAAAAGGAACTTTATGTCAATATACCGACAAGGCTATTTTGTGTCCAGGATAGCCGCGAGCAGGCTATTTTTCTATCACAAAAAATATGGGCGGGGTCACGGCTACTTAGCAGAGATCAACTAGTACAAAACTGTATAGCGATCTGGCTACCACAAACAACTGATTTCGATCCAGCAATGAAAATCTACAGAGATTGCCAAATACGTTTCAACTCCATAAATGAAATCACATAATCCAAACATAAGATTTCAAACCAGTAATGAGAATCAATAATTAAACTAAGAGCATCGATCCTCCATTGTGGATATCGCTTGATAGAATTCTTTCCAGAAGGAATGTTAATTGACTATAGCAGAGATTATGTGATGCGATTTTTTGAAACAGGACTGTTAATTTACTAAAGCCTTTCTTTTCTCAATAATGATGCGATCAAACAAAATGTATAAAGTCCACTCACCAAAGCACACAATCTATCGAAACGAGCAGGGATCCTCCCATCGCTATCTGTCGCTATCTGTCAGGTGACAGCTATATGCCTCAATCACCATTCCCCTCTGACCAGCTATCCAGAGATCTTAGTCACGTAGCGACCTCTCGGAAACTCTAAGATTTCAAGCATTCGCCTTCAGTTCGAAACGAGAGCTGTAGGATGCACCTTAAACTACAGATTTGAGCTCCTCCAGACCGAGGCACATAACCACTCCGTCGAAAGAAAAATACATCGATCAAGTGTGTTTCGCAGGGATCCATCACGTCTCAGAGATCTACCTCTAAACTCCATAATGCAGTAGTTTATAACACGGAAATATTTTGTTTTCAGAGTTTGGAATGGACACGGCTTAGCTCCATTCCCTCCAACCTTTCAGCGTTTGAACTCTAATGATCAGCAATCGTAAAAGTTTCTGCTCTCCTCTCCTTCAAACACTCGATGCACTCCCTTAAAATAAGTGGGATCCCCTCTCTTGAAAATAGATGGCGATCTTTCCCCCAATCCTCCCGACGTGGCGATGTTTACAATGCCCAAGTATCCACACAAAGTAAACAAGTGGCAAAATTAGGGCTTGGAGTGCTCTACTTTGGCGACACATTCCTACGAAAATTTGGGAGTGTTCGTCCAAGTGTTTGATTGAAATTTTAAAAGAATAGCTCTCCTACCTCCATCGTATCCCCCTCCAATGGCAAAGGAAATCCCATTTAAAATCCCCAGCTCACATCCTCCGTAGTTGCATCTTCCCCAACCGCTCGCAGCCCATTTCAACAAATGGAAGCTCGGCTTCCGGGAGTTTGCTCACCAACTACGAAGATGGACAAGTGGTTTTATTAATAATGACTAGATGCTATGTCTAAGAGACCACTACTCGTGACATCTCTGGTGAACTATTTTTCTCCACTGAAATTTATTCGAACCCCATAAGTTACAGTCAATCCTCGGCTGGGCTCGGCACAGTTTTTTAAGAGAAGAGATAGTTTTCGGTTTATCCCACTCCACTACATTTATTATCAGGATCATGCGACCTAAAGCCACGCGATCATAGTGTGGTGATCTCTAAAAGAATCCTTGCCATTATCCTAACACATATTTTCTACTATATCGTATTATGTTTTTTTTTCTTTTTAAGTCCCCTTCCAAGTAGTATCACAACATGTAAATAAATTAATTTAAAAGAATGTGGTGTATTATTATTACAATTGATATGTATAAGCAAGATTGCTTATTTGTGTATTTAACTCATATTAATCTCTCCATGAGATATCTTAAAAAGGAAGGAACCCTAACTTCTTCCTTGCATTCCTATAGGTATTCATAATGATAGTATTTAGGTTAATCCCCTTATTTTGGTTAGGGTCATCTAGCAAGAAAACAACTTTACCCTAAAACATAGGTCGTAAGGGTTCACTTAATCTTAAGACGAGTGGTTACTTTGCTTAGGACTTAAGGTAACACTTATATCGTTTAGGAATTTAAATAATTATTAAGTGCCTACGACCGCCCAAGATGACACTGATCATTATATTAAACAACCATATTATATATGTACCACCACGAATTACGCCTAAATACCCACTCGGTTTATGTAAAACCAAGGATAACCTCTAGTAATTAAGTCGAATACACTAGTATTCTTAATCACTAAGCTAAACTTATTTTTAGTTAGGAACTTTATCAAGTGTACAACAATATTTTCATCTTTAACATAATAGGTCATAAAGGAGGAATATCACACCACGTCATCCACTTGGAAACCGCCTGTATCATCCCGTAAGTGTCCAGCTGATATGCATATATGCAAGATGGATCGCCATGCCTGTTGGTAGGTGGTAGTGTAAATATCGATGTAACTTATAGCTTCTATAAGAAGCCAATTGTTGGGTGCATCCTAAGTGGAGGAAGTTTTGATGGCGAAAGTACAAGTTAGGCGAGGCCTAACATCAACCCGTTTTGGGAGAAGCAACTCCGCAATTCTCTGGAGCAGGGTATGGAGCGACGCGAAATGGCAGGAAAGGACCTGTCCCCTTAGTAAAGACGAAGTACTAAGGACGATCAAGGTAGTTGGAAAAGTTATGAATGAAGTGGTGGACTGTCAGCTACATAAATGGAGAGTAAAGAAGCGAAATGGTGCAAACGACGCGCCACTGTAGTGTCAGAGCCGCGCGGTCAGAACTGCGATTGTCAGAGAAGCGTCAGAGCCATAAAAGCGACGCAAAAGGACAACAAAGCTCCAATGAAGTTAATGCAAAGCGTGGTCAACAGGAGAACCATGCTATTTTTGGTTTAAGGGTACTATGGGGTTTGGCTTATAGTTATTGTAAAGATGTGACCTTCGGGAACAATCTATATAAAAGGGAACTTTTGTATAAAGAAGGGTTAGATTATTATTGTTAGACTAAGTTAGATCTAGATTGAGAGAGATCTAAGAGAGAAAAAGACTCTGCAGCTATGTGCGCAGAGATCTATTGTAGATAAGAGTCTGCAGCTGAGCGCGCAAACTGAAACTCTTACCCCTTCCAAGTAATAGAAGAACAGTTCCCATGGACGTAGCTCCCATCTGGGGGGTGAACCACGTAAATATCTGTGTT
Source organism: Larix kaempferi (assembly GCA_027924585.1). Taxonomy (NCBI): domain Eukaryota; kingdom Viridiplantae; phylum Streptophyta; class Pinopsida; order Pinales; family Pinaceae; genus Larix; species Larix kaempferi. Next base: position 29,189,862 of record BSBM01000278.1, read on the forward strand.
ATGTGTGAAGATATGATATATTTCATGTTCATGTATGTTTATGCTTATACATGTGTTTTCATATGGATGTGAATAAGAATGATATGTTAAGAAAGCAAAACACATATGTATGAACATTGCAAAGTCATGTTAAGTATGGTAAATGCGTAGTTAGAAGAGTAAATATAGCAACGATTCAACGAAGTCTTTAGGTTGTTGATAACTGTGAAGTGCGCAGTTACATATTGGTAATAATTTGTTAAAGTAGATGTTGAGTAAAGAGTGCATAGCAAGCTCTCATAACATAACTGTGTGCCACCAAGGTTGCAGAAACTTGATTCTATAACCACCCATCTTCGTTTCGGGTGAGACTTCAGCCTGTTCGCAGGTTGATGCCGAAAGGGCCAGTGAAGGGGATTTTGTTGGGTCTACAATAAAGAAGCTTCGCCGAACCCAGGTCAGCCCCAGAGAAATAGAAGATTACCAACACCAATCTTGATGTTTCTAGATGTCTTGAGAGAGTTCACAATCCGTATAAACTTTTTTCTTTCGGTTAATGGAAAATAGAGCAGTTCTGGGAAGTTTGCCCAGAGAAATAGAAGATTACCAACACCAATCCTGATGTTTCTAGATGTCTTGAGAGAGTTCACAATCTGTATAAACTTTTTTCTTTCGGTTAATGGAAAATAGAGCAGTTCTGGAAAGTTTGCCCCTCTCTCACAATGTCCTCTGCTTGTTTATTTTGTTGTATGCATTTTTTGTTTTGGTAATAAGCCCCCACTGTCCATTGCGCCCTCCTACATATATGCTATTGCCATACATCCGTCTCTTCGGCATCATGACATCTCAAATAATTACAGTTTTTCCAAGGAGCTCCATCTCATGGCCCGCGGATCGACTATAATATTAGTCGTAACTGCTTTCGGTAACGATCAGGTACATGATTAAACGATTCCATTTCACTTGGGGAAACGAGGCATTTGGTGGCACCTTTCATTGGTGGTGTCATCGCAGACATTTATCATAGCAATCCTCAAATTCTCTGTTGTGCCCCAAAGTTGCACAAATATTAGTAAATTTATAATGGCAATATATGAATTCACATTGTGTATGTATCTAGGGTACCGTTCAATCCAGTGAAAAAAGCTCAGAGCAGACTTTACATCGCCATGAAGCTGCAAAACTTTCGCTACATGGAGAAGCACCCACATCGGAGCATTAAATGGCTTGACGTTGGATCCTTGTTTCATAATGCCTTGACGTTGAAGCCTTGTTTTATAATGCCTTGCCGATATATAACTTAACTATGACGGAGCCTTATTTCATAAGGCTTTGATGGCCCACTCATGGAGCTTTGTTTCATAATGCCCCGATAACAATGCAGCCTTATTTCATAATGTTATTTTTTAATATTATTTTAATTTTAAATATCTTTTTAATACTTTTTATATCTACATTTTGAATACTTTTTTATTTGAATTTTAATATCATTTACAATGCACAAATTGAAAAGTTGATATTTTTAAAGTTGAGCCTTATTTGTAATGCCCCAATTGGATGCTACATAGTCTTATGCGTTAAGGATCGTGGGCCTTAGTTTCGTAGCATCTTTTTGGGGGCGTTAGTTTCATAGCATCTTTTTGGCAGGGATATGATGCAGCTTTCTCTGGTTTATTTAAGTTCTTTTCTATATGAAATATCTTCGAATAATATTTAATATATAATTTTAAAATATTAAGTAAAAATTATATTAGAAATTATAAAGTAATTCACAATTTAAAAAAGTATGAATGTAAAATTGTGTAAGATCCACAATTTAAATAAATTCTAAAGGTATTTTATTTATTCAATTGAGTAATATTGAAAGAAACAATATAATTAAGAAAAAATATAGATATCTCATTTACATAAGTATATTTTTTATTTTAAAAATGTAGTATATTTATTCATTTACATAAGTATATTTTTTATTTTAAAAATGTAGTATATTTACATAAGTATATTTATTCAATTGAGTAGTATTGAAAGAAACAATATAATTTTGAAAAATTTTAAATATCTGAGTAGTATGGAATTGGAGTATATTTTCTATTTTATGAATGTAGTATTGAATTTGATTTTGGAGTAAAATTTATTTTTGATTATTTTAAAAGAAAACTGAAAAAACAAATTAAGCAATATAAGTTTGAAAACCATCCAAAATACTGTTTCTTTTAAACGTTTTCTTTACAACAGGAGTTTTACTGCTCTCGAGTATACGGTGGCCATGGCGGAAGTGAATGGTCCGATGGAACATATTCAGGAGTTAGGCGGATTACGATGACGGCAAACCAATATGCGTTAACTTCAATTCAACTGCATTATGGTCTGGACGGAGATGAAAGCTTGACGGGTAGATACTTTTCTGGCGGTCAGCGTGGAGGTGGAATCGGCAATCCACATCTGGGTGCACTTGGCGATAGAATGGAGGTAAATCACTACTAGATGTATTGTATTTGTTAAGAGTAGCAAGAAAATAAGAAATTATATTGATTTCATTGTTTTGTTGATATATGATTGTAAGCAGTACAGTTTAAACTACCCAGAGGAGATCATAACCAAAATCAGTGGTCATTTTGGAAACTACAAACCTTGGCCGGAGTCTTGGGTTGTGATCAAGTCTTTGACTTTTCATACGAATAAGGGGAAATATGGACCATGCGGGCAGGAACACGGAACTCATTTTGAGACAGAAGAGGGAGGGAAGATTGTAGGTTTCTTTGGGTCGAGTGGAACTCTAGTGGATTCAATCGGTGTGTATATGCTGAAGCCAAGAGCTTCCATAGATGAAGCCAGCGAATCCAGAGAAAACAAAGACGATCGAATTATATCTGCCGTGGTATGATCTTATGGACTTTAGACGTGTGTGGGACTAACTTTTAATTAATGTTACACTTATGGTTTATAATATATATATATATATATATATATTTGTTTTGTTGGGGATAGATGAATGATCAAAATCCATACTAACTAAGACGTGTAATTCAAATACCAAAAACTTATGATGGCCAAACATCACACGCATCCTCGACCATTTGTTTTCGAAATAGGCACTGCCCAATGCTTCCCTAGAGAAATTAGTTTCGAGATAGTACATGTTACATTGAAATCTTATCCTTGGGTCGATCTGAATTTCTCCAAACTGGATTTGAAAGAAGGTTGCTCAATTCTCAATGTCTCTTTTTAAGGCAATTGAATGTTGGTATGAATATAGAATAGCTATCCATTTTTATTTTGGTTCATGACTTTATATCGTAGAGTTGTAATTGGCAACTTGTAGTTTTCTCTCTGTTATATGTTTGGATTTATTTTTGAGATCATGGAGAACATGGAAATCAATAAACCAGGTAAGAGAGACATTAAGAAGCATACATAGTAGAGAGGATGTGTATGTGGAATATTAATGATTTGTGTGTATAAGGTACATGCTTTTTAATGACCATGGCAAGTTATATTTGTTATGAAGATTCGGAGTGTGAAGGTGGAGATATATATGACATATTTTATTCTATAAAGAACTGGATATGTTGTATGTAAATATATGTCATAATAGGATAATTTTTTTTTCATTCTTTATTACTTTTCTCCTTTTCAATCTCCAATATAGAATAATTCAAACATATTTCATGATGATCTTTATATGTACCTAGTAAAGGATTAGGTAGAATTTGTAAAAATGGGAATTATAGTTTTAATCAAATATTTTAATGGTAGGGTAGCTTGTATGAAAGAAAATAGAGGGTACAAATCCCATTTGGATGGAAGATATAGAGAAATTTAGAGGGAAGGATTGGTTCTAGGGTTCAATATATATCTTTGATTATCTTTATGTGCTTGCTTTAATCTTTTGATTTGTAAAAGTAGTTCAAATTTTATTGGGATCGAGATATGCACTTTCAAAATAAAATAGGGAGTGAGTGTAATGGACTATTAGATAGCACATAAGAGAGTTATTTATTTCTTTAACAAGAACATGTGGGCTAGTGAAGGTAATGCTACCCAATTATGACATGTTAGTTGCAATGGAAACCTAGAAAGTGTGTAGGTCTTTGTCTGTACTTGTGCGAGTTCTTTTTCATTTTCAAAATAGATGAACCAATCAAAAGTTACAAATAAAATAAGATGCCTACGATTTTTAGAAATTTGACATATGACTAAATAAAAATAAATTAAAAATATAAAACAATATTGTCCTCCTCAAAAAATATATATATTTGTAATCTACACAAAGAGCTTTATAAATGTGTGCAATTTCATTCACAACAAACACGTAGAGCATATGGGCTCTTGAACAAAGTTGAGGGACCTTTTATATGCAATTGAAGATTTCAAAACACACTTTTGATTTGAAAAAATAAAATGTGTGCGCATTTCTTAGCATTAAAAATGGAGGGGGGCGAGCCTAATACATCATGAGACATACAGGCTAGGATAAAGAAACACACACATGATATGGTGAAAAAAAACACATACACATTTTGGAGAGAAAAAATATGTGGGCATTTTTTAGGGTAAAAAATGGGCTCGTGATCACTCATTTCTCCCAACAACCACGTGTCTGCATGCTCCGACTGACCATAGAAGGAGAACACACATGTGATTAGAGATCCTACAGGTGTCCACTAGCGTATTGGATTTCATTTGAGGTAATTCTACTAACCTCTTCTGTCAATTTTTTCTAAAAAAAATAATAAACAACCAATTAATCACTACAACCTTGTTTTAGATTTGTAAACAAGGGAGAATTGGGGAGATATCGAGGGAAATAGGTAGTGCTCTACCTCTTAATACATTTTCACAAGTTTGGATCTCCAAATTGATTTTCCTTAATTGTAGTGAGTTTATATGCCCCAAAAACATCGAAATAAACCCTTTGGTCTTAAAATATTCAACTCAAATAATCGCACAAGAATTGCGCAAACTGCTTAAAATGATAAATAGTTGATTTTGTGCAAATAATTGTGTTTCCAAAATCAAAGTATTCTCACACATATTACATCCTTGTTATACACAGCTTGATTCAAACACTTGAATGAAATGAATTTTGTACACACAAAATAGATTTTGATTCATGAAGAAAGCATCCAATCCAAATGCATATGTGGAAAAATATATATTGAAATTGCTAATTTGATGTGAAACTCATCTTTCAAATTTCTTGTGACCATATGTTTTTTTTTTACAAGAATGAGTGACCAAATTTTATATTAAAAATAGGAACCGAGTTACACAATAGAGTTTGGAAGACTGTTTCCAAAAATGGGGAGCTATCATGGCATGCTCATCCCTTTCTAGTCTTTGCAGTTCAAACACACATTTGTTTCTATGACAACTGAAGATCCTAACATACTTTCCGAATAGAAGAGAGTAGAAGAAATACATTTCGAAACAAAGAAAGAAACAAGTGGCTAGCTTCTAAGAGCCATTGCAAAAAGAGTGCTTGAAACACTATGAAGATTCAGGCTGCGCGCTGATGGCCTATGGTCTCCTTGTTTCCATTCCTAGTTCCGTCGTTCTCCTCGTTATGGCCATGGAAGACAAAAGAAGTGTTTCTAGGATCCAACTTTATTCCATCCAGCTTTGCTTCCACCATTTTTAGACTGTTATGCAGCGAGTTGATTTGAGAGCTGATATCCTTTGAGCAAGGGAAACCCTTGTCAATTTTTCCAGTTAGCACATCAAAGTGCTCCTTCATTTTGCTGTAGAGGTTGTGGATTTATGAGGACGAGATTTGGACAAAGGTGGCAAGGTGAGACAGATCTTTTTTCTAGTCTATGTATTCTCCCCTGCGACCACAACAAAATTGTCCTGAATTTTGTACATTGAAGGCCATTACAGACAAAAAAACAAACAGTCTAGAACACCTAAATTATAGGGCCTGGAAATCCTTTGGTGAACGGAGCATATATCCCTACTTTGGATGAATGTATCTCTATGACACAAATCTTGAGTTAGCATCTTGTAGAGGACCAGAGCATAGGAAACCTTTAGATTTTGGAGGAGCTCGTAACTCCAAATTTCATACCTGGGTTTGCAACATTGCCAGATAAACTTATAACATTTTGAATTTACCTTCATCTTTTCATTCTTGGCTTTCTCCTACTCTATTACATTTTACAAGTCCAACAATTTTGGGATGGTCTCATATCTCTCTTGTTCTCGCTGCTCTTCTTCTCGTTCCAACCTCCTTTCGAAATTGTCTAGGTCCCATCCAATATGCGTTGCCAATATTCTCAGGTATTTTTTAGTGTTTTTGTTCTGCTCGTCCAAATTACATAGGTGTCAACAGATGCAGGACCTTCTACATTTCCTTTCATCTCGTCTTGGTGTGATTACAATACTATCATATTTTTTCACCACCGTTCTCTCAAGCAGAGCAACCTGGATTCGAAAAGAATTCCAAAAAAGGATATGAATATGAGCATCCATACTTCTTCTATTTAGTTGCAATTCACCATAAATTGACATGAACTCCTCCTGCGTGGGGTAGTACCATAGATATTCCACCATCATCCTCAATCGAACGATGTGAGGAACCTACAACAATTAATTGAGAAAATGCATAATATATGAGATCACAGAATATTTTATTGATCGCAGGCCACTTCGTGTTAAGATTCAATATGCTAAGACAGAAAATAGCAGCATTACATTCCATTTCTCAATAATAGCACATACAGGATCACTGAAGAAACAACAAGCATAGCATAAACACAAGAGACAGAGATTTATCCTGGGAAACCCTCATGGGGTAGAAAACCCAGCAAAGCTTCCTCAATATAGATGACCAGCAATATACAAAGATGAAACCCTGAGACATGATCTCCTCCTCCACAATAGCAGACCTCTCCTCCACAAGTGCGCTATCCTCAAGTGAGTGTGTGTATCAAATGAGGAACACACCTCCTCTATTTATACACTACACTAACATATATTTTACACAAGTACACATAGGCTCGTATTTAACCAATGGGTTAAATACCCCACTAAAACTGACTGGGCCGACCCCTCTAGGGTGGTCTAATAACCCTTTGACCCACATAACAAATACAGGGCCGACCCCCACTAGGGAAGTCTAATAACCCAAGTTACCACATTCCGACGGAGGAATAAACATCTCCGGATATACAATAAGATCTTTACGGAGGAATGAAACATCTCCGGAATAATAAAGTACAATTATAATATTCTTTGAAGTTACAATATCTCAACACTCCCCCTTAACGAGAAGGATATTATAACAGCATCTGCATGAGCAAGGAGTCATCAACATCATACATGATACATCTATAAATCATTGGAAGCTTTCTCAACATCATCAGTAACTCAACCAGTTACTGGAACATCTTCAATACTGGAACATCAACATCTTCAGTACCGAGTCTTTATCTTCTGCAGTACTCAAACAGCTACAACAACATCATCATCTGGATCCTCACGATCATCAGTATCATCATCTCACGATCATCAGCATCGTCATCACATGATCATCAGCATCGTCATCACACGATCAGCATCATCGTCATCACACGATCAACATCATCATCATCACACGATGATCAGCATCATCATCACACGATCATTAGCATCGTCACACGATCAGCATCATCATCATCACACGATCAGCATCATCATCATCACACGATGATCAACATCATCATCACACGATCATCAACATCGTCACACGATCATCAGCATCGTCATCACATGATCAGCAGCATCGTCATCACATGATCAGCAGCATCGTCATCACATGATCAGCAGCATCGTCATCACACGATCAGCAGCATCGTCATCACACGATCAGCAGCATCGTCATCACACAATCAGCAACATCGTCATCACACGATCAACAACATCGTCATCACACAATCAGCAACATCGTCATCACACGATCAACAGCATCGTCATCACATGATCATCAGCATCGTCATCACACGATCATCAGCATCGTCACACGATCAGCAGCATCATCATCACACAATCAGTAGCATCGTCATCACACGATCAACAGCATCGTCATCACATGATCATCAGCATCGTCATCACACGATCATTAGCATCGTCATCACACGATCATTAGCATCGTCATCACACAATCATTAGCATCGTCATCACACGATCATCAGCATCGTCATCACATGATCATCAACATCGTCATCACATGATCAGCAGCATCATCATCTAGATCATCACGATCAGCAACATCATCAATACAAGTATCCTCATCAATACAAGTATACACATCAGCAATACAAGTATCCTCATCAATACAAGTATACATATCATCAAGACAAGTATCCTCATCAATACAAGTATACATATCATCAATACAAGTATCCTCATCAATACAAGTATACATATCATCAATACAAGTATCCTCATCAATACAAGTATACATATCATCAATACAAGTATACACAATAGAAGCATACCCTGCAACACACAAGATCCAATTACGGGATGATCAATCCCTCTCACTTTAGGACATAGGTCCAAGGATGATACAACCCTGATCCGCTTACGGGATGATCATTCGCTCTCGGTTTAAGACAACTCTCATGTCTATGGATGATGCAATCCAGATCAACTTACAGGATGATCAATCCTTATCACTTTAAGACACCTCACCATGTCTAGGGATGAGGCAATCCCAATCTATTTACAGGATGATTAGTCCTTATCACTTTAAGACATCTTACCATGTCTAGGGATGAGGCAATCCCAATCTATTTACAGGATGATCAGTCCTTATCACTTTAAGACATCTCACCATGTCTAGGGATGAGGCAATCCCAATCTATTTATAGGATGATTAGTCCTTATCACTTTAAGACATCTCACCATGTTTAGGGACGAGGAAATCCCAATCTATTTACAGGATGATTAGTCCTCTCAATCTCATTTAGGACTATCCTTCCTTTTGGAATTACTAGATTTACTGTCCAAGGATGATTTAATCCACTCAATTCATTTAGGACTATCCTTCCTTTCGGAATTACTGGATTTACTGTCCAAGGATGATTTAATCCACTCAATTCATTTAGGACTATCCTTCCTTTCGGAATTACTGGATTTACTGTCCAAGGATGATTTAATCCACTCAATTCATTTAGGACTACCCTTCCTTTCGGAATTACTGGATTTACTGTCCAAGGATGATTTAATCCACTCAATTCATTTAGGACTATCCTTCCTTTCAGAATTACTGGATTTACTGTCCAAGGATGATTTAATCCACTCAATTCATTTAGGACTATCCTTCCTTTCGGAATTACTAGATTTACTGTCCAAGGATGATTTAATCGACAACCGTACATTTAGGACCGCATCCAAGGATGACTTAATCCTCCACCGTACATTTAGGACCACGTCCAAGGATGACTTAATCCTCCACCGTACATTTAGGACCACGTCCAAGGATGACTTAATCCTCCATCGTGCATTTAGGACCACGTCCAAGGATGACTTAATCCTCCACCGTACATTTAGGACCACGTCCAAGGATGACTTAATCCTCCACCGTACATTTAGGACCACGTCCAAGGATGACTTAATCCTCCACCGTACATTTAGGACCACGTCCAAGGATGACTTAATCCTCCACCGTACATTTAGGACCACGTCCAAGGATGACTTAATCCTCCACCGTGCATTTAGGACCACGTCCAAGGATGACTTAATCCTCAACCGTGCATTTAGGACCTACGTCCAAGGATGACTTAATCCTCAACCGTACATTTAGGACCTACGTCCAAGGATGACTTAATCCTCAACCGTGCATTTAGGACCTACATCCAAGGATGACTTAATCCTCAACCGTCCATCAAGGGCTTCATTCTCGAAGACATATGTCTACGGCTCTTCTTTCGGACTGAAGTCCAGGGATGATCCAATCCCCTCACATGTTCACCAAGAACTTCATTCACGAAGACATACGTCTACGGCTCTTCTTTCGGATTGAAGTCCAGGGATGATCCAATCCCCTCACATGTTCACCAAGAACTTCATTCACGAAGACATACGTCTACGGCTCTCTTTAGGACTGAAAGTCCAGGGATGATCCAATCCCCTCAAGTCCACCGAGGACTTCATTCTCGGAGACCTTACGTCTACGGCTCTCTTTAGGACTGAAAGTCCAGGGATGATCCAATCCCCTCAAGTCCACCAAGGACTTCATTCTTGGAGACCTCACGTCTACGGCTCTCTTTAGGACTGAAAGTCCAGGGATGATCCAATCCCCTCAAGTCCACCGAGGACTTCATTCTCGGAGACCTTACGTCTACGGCTCTCTTTAGGACTGAAAGTCCAAGGATGATGCAATCCTCACATGTATTCTCATCAATTACTATCGATCCTGGGAACCCATACAGAACCTGATTCACACTTCTTCTTTAATTACACCATTAAGCGAATGGTCTTATCTAGCCACTTGGAGCAAACATCTCATCATGATTCTCTTCTTCTTTCTAAGAGAATCTTCTAGCCACAAGCCTTCTATAGTGTGTTTGATTTGAAAATCCTTTTTTTTTTTTTTTTAACATCCATCGCTTGTTCAGTGTTCATCATTCATCATGATCTTTCCTACAAATCAAAATTAAGTACATGATTAGTAATACTTCATAATCATCAAATCATATTGACATGATAACCTATTATGCATACAGATATCATTTACATAGTTATGCAACTATTTTGACCAATACTTTGGCACAACACTTTCCCATATCCTGTATGCATACAGTGGCTATCTAGATGCCTTCCATCTCTACCAGAACATACTATCGAGAGTGTGCACAGCTCTCAACATGTCAGCAAAGAGGTTTCATTCTAGACAAGCAACAATGGAATGTTTGTCCAACTTACCAATCATATGCATATTAGTAGTATACTGTTCAATGCTCTATGAATGTTTACACTCAGCATCATATATTCTAGGAATACAAATATGCATACAACCTATTACAGGCAATATCATTTACTATTTCAAATAACAACTCAAATACTTATCTTTTATGTTTGTGTGGTTGCCTCCCGCTTGATCTTCTGTATGTCTTTTGAACTTCTATTCATTCTGTACCACTGTGCATGTTCAAGTGTCATCCTCATGATCTCATACACAAACATACACCCATTAGTATGTTCTAAATGTTATCAAAACATTATAGTTCTAAATAATCTTGAAAATGTATAGTCATGATTATAGTTAATAAACATTAGTATTCAAGATTTCAGGGAAGTCTTCTTTTACTCATGCATATCATCAATCAAGATAAAAGACATAATATGCATAATCCCTTGATTACTAACTTTATGAATAAGCATAACCAATCATACCAAGTATACTTACATAAGGGATCCTAACACAAGGTAAGATTCATGGGAAACATACCTGGATTAGTATACCTACTTAGTTATGTACAACATACCTAAACAATCTCTTCAATGATTTAGAGATCCTGAGCTAGAACCTGCATGTCTCATAGGTTAAGCATAATATAACAAAGTCATACATACCTCATAAGTAGAACAAATATTATGGATGAGTCTTTGTCTTCATGTTTTCATGGTCATGGAACCTGATTTGTCTTTTGTGATGTACCTATATCTTGTTAGCAGACAACATCAACCTCACAAAACATCATAATGCATTAGTACAATCATATAGCCCTAATAAATGAATGTCTTTGATCATTCACATGCATTCATACTGTTACTAGGGTGATAAGACAATTCTAACATTAATCAAGATTGCACTAATAAATAATATGAAGACAAACACGTCATGAACTTAATCAAGAATTAGATTTCAAGACATACCTGAGCCTCCTTAAGTCATACCTGTCGAGACTTCTTGTAGTCTTCTTATGTAAGGCCTTAGCCTCAACTCCCCCTGAAACTTGATCTGGAGCTTGATTAGGGTTTGCTAGAGAAACACTAAAAATTCAATCTTTGACTTTCATACTTCTGAATGGATGAAAGAATATGTCTTGCTGAGCTGATCAAACTAGCATACTTCAATTTTGGAATTTCCAAAATTTGACCCCTCAAAATTGCCTTTGAAACTTCTGGATCTTCTCGACAGGATCCCGAACTAGGGTTTGATGAAGCCCACCCTTCTGCCCAAACAAAAGGTTCGATCCAAGGCTCTAAACTCTTATTTTTCTTAGGAGCTTCCAGCCATGTTTACAGACTTCAAAAATTCCAACTTTTGCTGAAGCCCTAATTTTCCATCTTTCCGATCAAAATCCCGAACTGGGGTTTGATCAAGCCCGGTCTTCCACCCAACCAAAAAATTTGATCTTGGTCTCTAAATTTCGATTTTCCTGAGTATCATTCAGCCATGGACTCCGATTCCAAAAATTCTAACTTTCTCCGAAACCCTAAATTCTGGAAGCCATGAATAAAGGTGCTCCAAAAATAATTCTGTTTTGACAGAAATATGCACCTGATTGTTTCTGGTATAACTCTGAAATTTTTGCTCCACAGGGTCTGAAACCCTTTTTCTGTAGTAGCCTGACCTGTCATCTTTCCATCCTGACAGGTCTGACCTCAATTGGGTTTTCTGAGAGAGAGTTATGCCAAGTGTCGCAACATGACCTGTTTATGGGATAAAACAGGAGAGCGAACTTGTACGGCATGCCACGTGTCACTGTTTGAACTTCGGCCTCTAAATTTTTTTTTTGAGATAGCGCGACCTGTTATCTTTCCATCCTGATAGGTCTGACCTCAATTGGATTCTCTGAGAGAGAGTTATGCCAAGTGTCGCAATGTGGCCTGTTTATGGGATAAAACAGGAGAGCAAACTTGTACGGCGTGCCACGTGTCACTGGTTCACCTTCGGCCTCTGAAAAACGTTTTTCTGAGATAGTACAGTCTGTGTACTACCTGTCACTTTTTACGAAATTTCATTTGGAGCTTCCTAGCCCAAGTTATGACCTTTTTTCCAAGGTCACCTGATTTTGACTGAGATCTGGAAGAGGCAGAAACCCTAACTTGTACTGATCATAACTCACAAAGTACAACGAATCTGAGGATTCCCTTTGGACACAAGGTACCTGGGGATGTTATCTTCGACCTGTAAACTTTTCAGACCCTGAAAATTCGCCAAAATGGATTTATAGCGAAAGTTCCACGATGACTGGTTTTTTCTATGTAAAACCCTAACCTTCAAATTGTCGTAAGTAAAGCAAGTGTCGTAAGTGCCATACCTTGTCTTCCTTCAGGTTAGCTCTGATACCATGTTAAGATTCAATATTCTAAGACAGAAAATAGCAGCAGTACATTCCATTTCTCAATAATAGCATATACAGGATCACTGAAGAAACAACAAGCATAGCATAAACACAAGAGACAGAGATTTATCCTGGGAAACCCTCATGGGGTAGAAAACCCAGCAAAGCTTCCTCAATATAGATGACCAGCAATATACAAAGATGAAACCCTGAGACATGATCTCCTCCTCCACAATAGCAGACCTCTCCTCCACAAGTGCACTATCCTCAAGTGAGTGTGTGTATCAAATGAGGAACACACCTCCTCTATTTATACACTACACTGACATATATTTTACACAAGTACACGTAGGCTCGTATTTAACCAATGGGTTAAATACCCCACTACAACTGACTGGGCCGACCCCTCTAGGGTGGTCTAATAACCCTTTGACCCACATAACAAATACAGGGCCGACCCCCACTAGGGAAGTCTAATAACCCAAGTTACCACATTCCGACGGAGGAATAAACATCTCCGGATATACAATAAGATCTTTACGGAGGAATGAAACATCTCCGGAATAATAAAGTACAATTATAATATTCTTTGAAGTTACAATATCTCAACACTTCGAGGGGGCAACCTCCTTTGAGCAAGATCAATAAAAATAACTTCACAGTACCTTCATTGGCCTCAACACACACTTATATACTAATTCTATGCCCAATACTATGGGTCAATACCATGGGACATATAATACTACGGGATGACTTACAAAGCATATGCGTCCAATAATATGGGTAATACCATGGGCTAATACAAACTATGGATCAACAAATACTATGGGACGACTTACAAAGCATATGCGTTCAACAAAAATATACTAACAAAGTAAAGAGAAGGGTTGACACGGGTTCCTAACATCCCCTCTCCCTTAGAAAATGATTTTTCCTCAAAGCTTATGTGGATATTGATGCAGAATTTGAAGGAGTGGTTCCCCTGTAGCATCCTCAAGTTGCATTCCGTGCCACTGAATTAATGCCACTGTGATAGATTGAGAGAGAAGCTGACGCCATTTGAGTTTCAAGGAGGATTACTTGGAAGGATGTAGACGAAGAAGAACCATATTAGCTGCGTGAAAATGGCACTCAGAACAGTGTTGATCGACTTGTTGTTTCAGTCAAATTCTTGCCATGTGAATATTGTCCTGCAGAATGAGAAGAATCTGATCGCGGTTTTGAAGAACCAAGTCAATTTCCTGATCTGGGCAACTGCTGAGGGTGTATGGAAGAATAATTGGTGGTTCCTGTCCATAGACGGCTTCATATAGTGTCATTTTAGATGTGGTATTGTACCATAAGAGCGCTTCAAGGAAATCCATAGAAATAGCTATCCAAATCTGTGTAGGGATGGGTAAGGGTCCTAGCTGTCCCGAAAGGAGTGTTGTTTCATCCTTGTTGACCTGACAAGTATCATAGTTAGCCACCATCTGTTGAATTTTCATTTTTAGTCCCTACCAAAAGAAGTTACAATGTTCCCGGTCATACATTTTGAGGAACCTAGAGTGCCCTGCCGATGGAGAAGCATGGAGTTCATAGAAGGGATAGTCCTGTTGAACAGATTGAAACCAATTTGGAACAAGCAGAGAAATAGAAGTAAGAGAAACTGGGTCATCAAATGTGCGAGTAGGAGCATATGACACCAGATTGTCCTTACCCTTCTTGTAATTGATCGCATAGGCATAACCCATGAGTTGGATAACCCATTTCAGGTGTGCTGGGGAGGAGACCCATTGTTCTAGGAAATTTTCCAGACTCTGGAGATCAGTATTGATGCATAAATATTCCCTAATAGGTATGGCTGCCACTTCTGTACTGCATGCAAAATAGCCATCCTTTCCTTATGATATGTAGATGTGGCTAAATTCTTACCGGAAAGGTCTCTTGAAGGAGGAAATCCCACTAGTTCAGCAAAGGCACCTACATATCTATCCAAGGAAGTAGTGGAGACCGTTGATGGGTGCATCTGAATGGAATGCAGCTGAGCGATGACGCCATGTGAATTCTTCTTAAGGATATTTTCTAGGAAATGTGAACTGATGATGCGGAGCGACCTTGGTTGTAAGCCCGCAAATTTGTGTTGTTTCCCATTGACTGAAAACTGCATCCAAAGTTTAACAAAATACCATAAGATGGGGCCAAGAGTGCGTAACCATTGAACGCCCAAAACCACATCACATCCACCTAAGGACAAGGAAAACATGTCACAGCGCAGGTTTTAATCTTCTAGAGGGATACGCACATTGTGACCCTTCCCCTTGCAAGGAAAGTTGCCCCCATTGGAAATCATGACTTCAAAGTTGGAGCAAGGATGGACAAAACAATAAGCTTGTTTGGCGATCCGATGGCCAATGAACTTATGAGTGCTACTAGAATCAATGAGTATTGTAAGAGGGATCTTCTTGAAGTAACCTATGACCCGCATTGTTTGGGGGTGGTGATTCCAGCTAAAGCATGGAGATATATCTCTGGTTGGTCATCCTCAGACGGAGGGTCAATAGGTGGCTCCAGAATGTACAACTAATCATCTATTGTATCTGGAGCTTCTTCACCAATTTCAAAGGCAGGAAAAGAATCCACATCCAAGAGATAGAGCTTTTTCTCAACACATCTATGTCCCCGACTGAATTTCTCATCACAATTATAACAAAGCCCTTTTTCTATACGTGCTCGCATCTCTGTTTCAAACAAATACATGATAGGAGTTGGTCGAGGAGCTAGCGAGATGGGAAGTCCTTGAGAACCCATATTTATGAAGGGAATAAAAGTGGGTTTGGATCGTGTTGGGCTGCAATCTTGTCTTTTTCCAACTTAGCCAACCCAAGGGCTTCCATCATTGTGTCGGGACAAAACATTTTGACCTATGAGAGGATTTTATCCTTAAGACCACTGATAAAACAACTCCCGTAGAATTCATCAGACAATACTTCTGTGTGATTGGCTAGTTTCTCAAATTCTGTCTGATATTCTCTCACAGTGCCAACTTGGAGAAGTTTAGTGAGTGCTCATGTGAAGTCATCAAAAGCAATAGGACAAAATTGTTGCAAAATGAGTTGGAAAAAATCTGTCCATTTTTCCTCGTCATGAGCCTTGATGTACCAACGGTACCATTGAAGAGCTTCTTGTTCCAAATTAAAGGATGCTAGTGGAACTTTGTTGACATCAGAAGTATTATGCAGACTGAAATATTGTTCTACCCAATAGATCCATCCAGTCGGATCAGTACCATTGAAGCGAGAAAAATCAAGCTTCGGACCACACAAATTGCTGGAAGAAGAGAACCCATTGTCTAAAGAAGACTCTAACTGTTGTTTATTGTTCAGGGATGAATGCTCAAGATGGAGGCCGAGAAATTTTTCATCTAGATCCTAGAGTTTGGTTGTGAGGGTGGCAAGTTCTTCAGCCATGGTTTTTTCTGTTGCATGGGTGACAACCATAACCAGGAGTTTTTTTTTTGAGTGGGTAGATAAACAAAAACAGAAACTATTTTAGTAACGGAAAATCGAAATTTGGGAAAAAGTTTGATGGGTAATTTGGCTTTGACTAGGTTTTGGACACTTTCAAAGGGACAGGGAATCAGAACAGGGGGATTTCAGAAGCGGGGTGAAATAATGAGAAAATTTGGCAGAGGGACAAAGAAGAAGAAATATGAAATGAACATTGTGGTAAAATTCGAAGGCAATTGGGTGAAAATTGAAGAAGTTTTGGCAAACCCTAAAAATAGACAAATGTGGAATTTCTGGCATTGGGAAGTGGAATTTGGGGTAGTGTCCTCAGGAATGAAATATGCAAAATGGGATTGCAGGGGTGTCAGGGAAGTTTCAAGGGAAACGAAGTTAAAACAAGGGAGATATGGTGGAAAAACATAATTTTATCGTGAAAAAGAAGAAAAAATAGAGGACCTGCAATGACGCGGAAGAGATAGGACACAGATGGATCTACAATGGCATGGAAGTGACAGTCAATAGATGGATCTGCAATGGTGCAGAAGTGATCGGCAACATATGGATCTACAATGACACAAAAGTGATCGGCAATAGTTCTGGGCAAAGGAAATCTGTGATTTATCAGCTGAAAATAGATATGGACCCTAGGTATGCTCAACTTCCTAATGGTTTAGGGGATTCACTCAGCCACCAATGTTGTCTGACAGCTTGTGTATTGGGGCATTACCCCTCACTCCATGGCTTAGGTAAAAATGATAACTGCTTTGCCACAAATGACAGCTCTTGGTTTACCTCACGGGTGGGAACTAGTTAATCAGGTAGGGGTCATTACCCTTTTCGCTGCAGGTCCTCTCAATGGGACAACTACTTCAAGTTTCCTGTGGTACTCCTCACAATGAATTTTAGGGCTTATTCCCAAGTACTTCCCACAATTAAGCGAATAGGGATTATTCCCAGATCCGAACCTGCAACAGATGCGAAAAAAAAAATTTGGCAGAAATTTCACCCAACGAGCCCAAGAAAGGGCTATGATACCAGATGTGAGGAACCCGCGACAATTAATTGATAAAATGCACAATATATGAGATCATAGAATATTTTATTGATCGCAGGCCACTTCGAGGGGGCAACCTCCTTTGAGCAAGTTCAATAAAAATAACTTCACAGTACCTTCATTGGCCTCAACACACACTTATATACTAAGTCTTGTTAGATTTTGAGCATTAATTCAACATACTCTAGGATCTTTATTGAGAGAATAACATGTACAACATATCAATCATAGCAATGCATATCAATCGCATGAGACAATACACACACATAGATTTTCACTGGGGAAAACCATAAAGGTGAAAAACCCCACAACTTCCTCAGAGATAGAAAGAGCAATGATACAACCCAAGTACAAGAGATAGTCTTCTCCTAGCAGCTACTCCTCCTTCCTCACTAGTGCGCCACTTTCTGAGAGGTGTAGAAGTGAATAATGAAGTGATCAAATAGAGTGCCTCCCGCACTCTATTTATACTTGACCTGACTTGCCTAACAACCTAGTAGGGCCAACTTGTCTAACTCAGCCTAATAACCCATGGTTACATCAATTAGGGCCGACCCCACACTTGGTGGTCTAATAACACATCATAGCAAGTTACGACACTTGCGACACTTGTCAATACAAATGACGACACTTCCGTATAGAGGAATAATACCATCTCTATAGGAGTATAATATACATAGGTGAAATACATTCCGAATTTACATATACATCAGCAAGTCTATGCCCAATACTATGGGTCAATACCATGGGACATATAATACTATGAGACGACTTACAAAGCATATGCGTCCAATACTACGGGTCAATACCATGGGATAATACAAACTATGGATCAACAAATACTATGGGATGACTTACAAAGCATATGCGTCCAACAACAATATACTAACAAAGTAAAGAGAAGGGTTGACACGGGTTCCTAACAAGTGACCGCTTTTATTAATAGATCAGTTGTACTCTTCTTCATGTGATTGGATTAATCCTTTATAAATTCGTCTCGGTGCATGTGATAGCATTTACTCTCTATGACGTATGTATGCCAACCTAAAATATATGTCTCTTCACTTATTAATGGAGGATTAAGGGATTGGTTCCCATCTAATTTCCTTGTTATTTAAGAAGAGTTGTTGTTTTGGATGATTGATTTCCTTGTTGGATTCCCCATCAGAAGCCAAGTTTAATTATCGTAGAATATGCTGCAATGTTATGTTTTTCATGTGTTGTAGTCCTTTCTTGATTCTTGTCAATTTCCTTTGGATTGATAGAAATTTTGGCCTAGAGTTATATACACATCATATTATTTGCTTTAAAAACATGTGGCCTTATAATAGAAATAATTTGTTTTGGTAAGAAAAATACTTCTTGAATGGTTTCTCTTTTGGTAAATCCCTTGTCTACATCAAATTTAAGGACATGATCTGCATGAAAAACATCAATAACTGAAAGAGTATTCAACGATTTCCTCTTGACCTTTCTCTTCCATTCATCATGAACCAAAGCCTAACACTTTCTAGAGGATATCAAATCCATGGGTAGAGATCTAGAAATACCAAGTTCAAAGCTTGCATTTACATTGTTCAGCAAGACTTTGCTACCCTCTTTCTCCTTTTTAGTTAGGGTGCTTATTATTTCTTTTGTGTATGCCATGGTCAAAGTCTTGGTTGTTATCATTCAAGATTTAGGGATGTTCCAGTCTTTTGTTATCTTCCTTATTCAACTTTGATATGTGCTTCTTCATCTCCTGAGGCCACATGTCTGAGTTTTCTTTCACACTTGATATGCCAATTCTATAGTTCCACAAAATTTCATCAAAAATATTGTTTTTCTCTTATAATTTATATTTCTTCAATATAACATTCACATCAATCTTGGAGAAGTACTTGCATGAATGGCATATGTTGTAGCCAAAGCATTATCCCTAGAGGAAAATAGCATGGATTACTATTTTCCACCTTATTGTATATCTATCTATTTTTGTTGGGATTCACAAACTTTGCACATTCTGTAAAAAAGAGAAATCAAAATTAAAATAGATTTAAACAGTATTGTGTAAAATACAAAGTGTAAATTTTCTAAAATGGGATTAGTAAAATGCAGGCCAAAGTATGTACATTGGTTAATCATTGAAAGTAAAACCAAAGTCCTAAATATAGTTACATTGTTCATACGAACCTCTTTAGGATTCCAAAAATGATGTTTCATTTGCTAGAAATCAATCTACCAAGATGACAATTTTTCATTTTTGGACCCATCTTTACCCACTTCAATAAAATGCACGCCCAAACCTCATTATCCGGTCCTTTTGAGTGATTTTAATTGCAAGTGGGGTGGATTACTATTTTCCACCTTCTTATAAATCTATCTAAATTTTTGGGGGCTTCACAAACTTTACACATTGTGTTAAAAAGAGAAATCAAAACTATAATATATTTACACAATGTTGTGTAAAAGACAAACTATCAATTTGCTAAAATTGGCTTACTAAAATGCACGTCACAGTATATACATTGGTAAATAATCAAAAGTAAAATGGCATTCCCGAAGATAATTCCATTCTTCATATGAACTTCTTTCAAATTCCTAAATTGATGTTTCATTTGCTAGAAATCAATCTACCAAGATAGCAATTTTTCATTTTTAGACCCATTTTTACCCACTTGGATAAAATGCATGCAAAACCCTCACTATTGGGTCTTTTCAGTGGTTTAAATTGGAAATGGTGTGGATTAACATTTTCCACCTTATTGTAGATCTATATATTTTTGTTAGGCTTCACAAACGTTGCAAATTATGTAAAAAAGAGAAAGCAAATTTAAAATTGATTCACAGAGTGTCGTGTAAAAAACAAAGTGTAAATTTGCTAAAATGGGCATAGTAACATGCATGCCACAATACGTACATCGGTAAATAATTGAAATTATAACCACAATACTAAATATAGTTACATTTTTCACAAGTGCCTCTTTAAGACTCCAAAATTGATGTTTCATTTTCTAGAAATCAATCTGCGAAGATGACAAATTTTCATTTATGGACCCATCTTTACCCACTTCGATAAAATGCATGTCTAGCCCTCATTATCGGGTATTTTTGAGTGATTTTAATTGAAAGTTTTGTGGATTACTATTTCCACCTTCTTTTTCATCTATCGAAATTTTTGGGGGCTTCACAAACTTTGCACATTGTGTAAAAAGGAGAAATAAAAATTAAAATAGATTTACACATCGTTGTGTAAAAAACAAAGTGTAAATTTGATAAAATGGGATTAGTAAAATGCATGCCATAGAATCTACATTGGTCAATAATCAACAGTAAAACCAAAGGCTCGAATATAGTTCCATGCTTCACAAAAATCTCTTTCGGAGTCCTAAATTCATGTTTTAGTTGCTAGAAATCAATCTGCCAAAATGACAGTTTTTCATTTTTGGACCCATAAATCTATTTTGTTAATGTATATACCAAAGATGGTAGGGGATAGGGGATAACCATGCTTGGATCATATTTTACAATTGACTTCTTTTGAACATCCATTAGAATTCCTAAACTTGGTGATATCATTCTTGCACAACCTTATTGCAACAACTATCAAATCAAAAGGAGGAACTTTTAGCTCTTCTAATATAGTCTAAAGGTTAGTTCTAAACACTATGTAAAATGATTTTTTGAATTCGATAAAGTGACACAAGATTGGTTTTATTTTTTTGAAACTCCTTAGCATTGGTCCTAAGTGTAACAAGGTGGTCCATTGTTGAATGATAACTCCTCAATATTTCATAGACTTTATCTCTTTTTTTCCGTTACTTTCTAGCAATATGTTATTTCTCTTTTCCAAAATAATTCCATATAACTTGGATGAATGTTATTTCTCTTAGATGGATTTTTTTTTATATCCAATTTTAAAATAATGAATAATGAGTATTTCTATCTTAGTTTAGGGAAACCTTGCTTGACATCTAGGTTGATGAGCTTGTGGACATGAGGGATGACGATCGATGCAACAATTTTTAATATTTGTGCTTAGTATCCTCCAATGTTCTTATTTTTCACTTTAGGGAGTTGTTTAATCCCAAACTCTATGTCTTGTAAAGAGAAAACTTCATCCTCTATAGAAAGGGTTTCAATGTTGTCCATGACATCAAGGGATTCGTAACTCTTTTTAAGGTAGGGATTCCAATCTCTCAAAGGAATAATATTGTTTTCTTTAGTTTTATGACTTAGAATTTCTCCTCCAAAATTTTGGTTATTAGGGTCCTCCAAAATTTCTTTGGGTCTAGCATAGAGAGGTGCAAAAGCTTCTCTTGTTTCTTATTTATAAAGTAACATTTTTCCTTTTAATTAGGGTTTGTACCTATATATGTTGTTGAATTTTAAGGTCTTGTTAGAATCACCTCTAATAGATTTTATAGAATGCTTCAACTGTTTATCATACCAAGGGTTATTAGTTCTATTTTCCTTTTTACACGACACCATTATAGAGACCTTGTTAATGGAAGTAGAGAGGGGTGTGGTAAAATTTTGATACAAGCCTTCAATATTGTCCTCATTTAATAGTAGATTTAATTCATTATTTAAATCCATTAAAACAAACCATTTTTATTTTTATTGGAGATCAAAATATTTTGGTTATTAGAATTCTCTATTGTAGGGTTCATGTGCTTGTCAAATTTTAGAGCTAGGGTTAAAGATCTATGGTAAGAATCGATCCCGTGGCCATTCAAGATGTCAAAAATAACTATTTAGTTGTATAGTGGATACCACACATCACATAATTAATAAAACGACTACCAAGCACATGAATATAATTCATGTGGTTGGATTTCAACCATTTCAAATTATGAGAGCTCGAGAACAGTAAAATTTGATTAACTCGGTACCAAACAAATTATTAGCAAAATCTCTCTCATTATCATAGAAATATAAAATTCATTTTTCATAATAAAATAACTTTATATATATATATATATATATATATATATATATATATATAATCTACATTATCAACATATAACCACAAAGTCATGAAATTATATTTATACTTGGTTGATAGACCGTCCTTATTTTAAGCTTGACTCATTCATTATCAAAAAATAAATAAAAAACGAATCTACAATATAAATATATAACCAAATCTTTTTTTCGCTGAACAAAAATATAACCAATCTTTTTGACATAGTCATTCAAAGTGTCTCTCAACACAATCAACTAAAATATTGAAATTATTAATAATTTATTTTTTTTATCAAGAAATTTCAAACACAATAAACTAAAATATTGAACTTAGTATTAAATTAAAATTTGTTATTAAAAGATTTTTACATTGTAATGAAATGACATACTAAAAAGATAATAATAATATGATATTATGTTTATGCTTTGTTGACAAAATCCTTTGTATATTATGTTTATAACTTTAAATAAATACGTTGTTGACATAGTCACTCTTACCTTGAACTTCAATATCATCATGGAAACATGTTACCATAAGAACAATGTTGTCGTTTAGATTTTTTTAATGAAGAGATGAATACTATTATGGTTAAAATTAATTTAAGAGAAATAAAGAAAAATTTTAAAATATTATGGATTTTAAATGAAATGATTTAATAAAATAAACATGATAACACTAAAACCAGCTTTGGTTTACGAGATTTAAAAAAGAATTATTTAATTTACCTTAAAATATGATATGATTTAATGAAATAAACATAATAATAATATCATATTATGTTTATATTTTGTTGAAAACAATCTTTCTGATCTAACTCAATATTATAGAAATATAAAATTTATACAGTCATAATAAAATATTAAAAAAAAACTTAATATAAACAACATACAACAATTTTAAAAAAATCATTATTGAAATTTATTACTAAAATTTATACATGAAATATTCTAAATTTTAAAAATAAATAAATAAATAAAAATAAAAGACATAATAATGTGATATCATGAAATTTTTATTACATGTAAAAAATAAACAATTTCCTATAATGCAATTACTTGTTGCTTTAAATTAAAGTGAAATATTTAAATTTTTAAAATTTAAAATTATAAAAATCAATAAATAAAATACATAATAATGCGATTTCATAAAATTTGATTACATATAAAAAATAAACAAATTCCTATGATGCAATTACTTGTTGCATTTAAATTAAAGTGAAATTTTTAAAATATTAAATTAAATATATTATTTATTTATAAAAAATAATTATATATTTTTATATAAACGATAATGTGATCAAGATTTTGTAATGAAAATGAAATTATTAATAAATAAAATTAATTTAAGGTATATGTAAAGGAAAGTCAACGAATTCTTATTCCTAAATTTGTTGTTGTTATTAAATATTCTCGATATTATTATAATGAAGAAGATGAAGACAATGGTCTGTAAGTGGATGTTATTACTTGTTATTATTAAATATTCATATTATTTAATTGGAAAAGATAATGGTATTAATATCAAGATAATTTGAAATATTCGATGATTTTGCTTTAAATTTTTTGTAGAACATTTTTGGTATTTGAAGGTGTCAAAATTTCGATACCACGTCATTGAAGCTTGTTCCAATTTATATCGAGATTTCTCGAGTCTTCAATCCTAATGACCTTTGCCTATTTCTTTATAGCTTTTAGGGTGATCTATATAAATTTCTTCATCAAGATTACCATGTTGGATAGTTTGTACATCCATTTGTTTCAACTTTAAATCACTTGTTGCTACAAGTGCAAATAAAATCGTTACACTAGTAAGCTCCAAACCTAGAGAAAAAATTTGATTAAAATCTATACTTGACTTTTGCACATAACCTTTTTCTACCAAGCGAGATTTATAATGTTCCAACAACCTATCATTGTTCTTCTTTATTGTATACACCCACTTATTTCTAATAACTTTTCTTCTTGGTGGGAGATCCACAAGTTCCTATGTTCCATTATTGTGTAGTACTCTCATTTCTTCATCATGGCTTTCCTCCATTCACTTGCATTCTTAGATACTCTAGCTTCTTGAAATGAACTAGGTTCACCATCATCAATTAACAAATCAAAAGAAGACAAAGAATCAAGATAATACATTTATGGGCATCTCTTGGGACATGTAGATCCTTTGATTTGTGGTTTATAAGCTTGTTGTTCTTCATGTTGTTCGGAAGCTTCATTTTCATCTTCACTCATTTCTACTTTAATTGGTACAATCTCAGGTGTATGTTGTACCTCCTTCCTATGCACGGATTTTTTTATTAAAAATAACATCTCAACTAACAATTAGCTTGTGGTTAGTAAGATCCCACAATCTATACCCCTTTAATGTATTATCATAATTGAGAAAAACACATTTACTTGACTTTGGGTCAAGATTGGACCTATTTTCTTAAGGAATATGGGAACATGTATCACAGCAAAAAATATGGAAATAAGAATAATCAATTGGATTATTGGAATGTTTCCATCCAAAGCAGTTGTAGGTGATCTATTAATTAAATACACAATTGTACTAAGAGCCTCTTCCCAAAATCCATTATCCAACCTGGATGTACCAAGCATGCTTCTTGCATGTTCCAAGATTGTGGGATTCATATGTTTATCCACACCATTTTGCTGTGGTGTATATGGAGTAGTCTTCTAGAACCTAATTCCTTCAAACTTTTCTCTTCTCATACCTTGAACTCTTTAAATTTCTCGAAGTTATCTAATTTATTTTTTAGAAAATACACCCACACTCTTCTACAATAATCATCTATATTATTACAAGTCATAAAATATCTAGCACTATCATGGATAGAGTGGGAACTATATATATTATAATGAACAACTTGCAAGAGATTGGAATTTTTACCAGATCTTGTAGTTAACCTAAGTCTCTTCTATTTAACAAAAAATACAGTGCTCACACAAATCTGCATCACAATACTTAATCCTTGAAAGAATACTTTGATCATGCATAATTTTCAAATCTTTTCCACTCATATGTCCAAGTTGTTGATTCCACAACATCACTACATCCAAAGCATTCCCTGTGTCTACTACCGCTGCATGATTTGTCAGTGTATCACCACATAAATGATATAGGGTCCCATAAGATTCTCCTTTTGCTCCCATGAGGGATACTTTGGTAATTTTTCATTGATTGTCACCTAAGGTAGTCGAATACTCCATCTTATACATGAGCTTGATTGAGAGAAAATTCTTCTGTAGATCTAGTACCTGTTGTACATCACACAACTTCCTTTCTATGCCATCATCAATCTTGATCTTAATGTCCCATTTCCACACAACTTCTAAAGGATGATCATCACCTAGGTAGACTATTCCACCACCATAGGGATTGTATTTTATAAGCCAATCTCTATGTGGAGACATGTGGAAAGATACACCTAAGTCCAAAACCCAAGCATATAATAGAGATATGTTGTTACTGAGACAAAAAAGCCTCACATGTTATTGTCTCTTATAAATCTATTTTTCTAGCTTCAACTGATGGTTGATATGGCTTTTCATCCTTCTTTTCCTCCTTCAGATACTGTAATACAGGCCCGGTTTTGACTTGGACTGTATTTAACCAAAATTATGTAAATGATGTAAATATGCTAGTATGGATTCCTAGTGTGGAGCTCAAGGCCAAGGCCTCACTAGTGAATGGCTAGACATGCATGATGTAAATATTGTGGAAGAAATTTCTAATGGAATTCAATCTATTTATGCAAGTAAATTTTGTGAAGGAATTGGAAACTAGTTTTTGGGATTTTGTGCACAAATTGTTTGAGGAAATGATTCTTTGGAACATCTTCTACATAATTGATATTTATGCCCTTGTTAATTATATAATGTGTATTTTTATGGTAAAATAGCCTCATAATGGTTTAAGACACTTCTCTTTGATGCTTCTACCTTTTATTCGAAAATTAGTTCTTCTATTGGATTGTTTCACATAATTTGGATACATGGCACATGAAGTGATTGTAAAAATGTCTGAGTGTTATTTTTATGCTTATTTATAATCAATAGAATTTAAATTTGTCTGATAATGTGAGGGCAAATCTTCTTGATAGTTTTTGGGAAATGTCTACTGAAATTCTAGATCAATTTCCAATTTCTAGCTCCTTCAATGGAATTGTTTTGAGTATATTTGTGAATTTGCATATGAAGTGTTTGACGAAATGGTTGAATGATATTTACATATGTTATGACTGATAAAACATTTTATTTATATTTTTAATGGCATTTTAATGATTCTATGATTTGTGGATTTAATTATTCTAGTGATTCCTAGAATTACTTGTCAATTCAGATGAGTAGAATTAGCCAGTTTTGTGAATTATTTAATGGACTATATATGGGTGGAAAGATACATCCATGTGGCTGTAGGTTACCCCTGATATTATCTCCATGAGATACAATATCCATATATTTCTCTTTATTTTGCATTTGGAAAGTTAAATTGGAAACTAGGTACATTGCGGTGAAAATTGATAACTAGTTGTAGATTGAAATCTCAGTTTTCATAAAACTGGAATGCTACAGACATGTTCTCTATTTATAACATATTATTGTTCTGTAGGTGGCTACTTGTCAGGTGTGATACTTTAATTATGAATTCATTTCATTTTGGTTCAGTTATTTAGACTCAATTCCTTGCGGTGAATGTTAACTAGTTTCATTGGAATTGATGGAAAAGATCACCTTCTATGCAATTGGAATGATATGAAAATAAACCTTTAATTGGATGTAGTTGCATGATTAAATATTTTTTAATGTATATAGGATTTATTTTGGGTTTAATGGCATGGTTACAAGTTGATTTTGTGCAAGACTAGCTGCTTAAATTGGAAAACTAGTTAACTAGTCTTGTGGACTCTCTTCCGTAATTACCATGATTAATTATTGTAATTTTAGTAATTAGGAATTATTTACATGTAATTAGATGTTATTAATCCATTGGTACTTATAATCGATGCTTATTTTTTAAACAATTGGATTTGTGATAAGTGTCGTCATTTGCGCACTAAGTGCCATTAAGTGTCGTAATTAACACCTTAATTACTAGTTAGCTGTGATTAAGAATAATTAGCCTTTAAAAGTGGTTATTATATCTGATATGGTTTGTATAGAATTTTTTATGAGTTTATATTCTTTTAAGAATCATCCCCGACCCTTATATCATGTAATGTCCCCATCCAAATAAATCGCTAGAAGGGGAAATTCCACCAATCTACTAGTTCCCTAGGTTGGGATGGAAACATTTGGATTTCGAATAAGGGAGCTGATAAACCCCAAATGGAAATTATATTGACATAAATTTATTAAAATAGGCTAAATAAATATTTACAATAGAAAAATAAGGTGACACTTGTTCATGAAGGCACATTGGTGGTGTGGGACCCACACAAAGCAAGATTCCTCATGCCACATGGCATCCTATTCTCACCCATTTGAATCCAAGGTGGATTCTAATGTTCTTGGGGGATTTTTAAGGCCATTATACTTGGCATGAATCAATGAAGTTCGAATTAGAGTGGATGAGTAACTCCCATGGAAGAGGAAGAGGCATCTTAGAGATATTGAGACACTTGCGATAGATTCCCTAGCTTCTATAACAACAATGATGAAGATGTTATGACACTTATGACAAGAATCATACCTTATTGCTGACATATGATCTATATGACATGTTAGGGATAAAAATAGCCTCCAAGAAGGCGCTTAAGGGATTTAGGAAAGCCAAGAATCTTCCCCATTTGAATTGGTGGAAGATGGAGAATATGAATTGTTGGACAAGTGGTACACATTGGAATCTTTTCCCAACTCGAATTCGCATGAAGATTTTGGAATTAGTTCGAACCATGGGTGGATTGGTAAGTTTATAAAAGAAAATAACAAATAAGGAGAGAGGATTTTTATCATTTATCATTTTGCAAATTGGAGGGCATAGCTTGTCCATGGTAGTGGAGTGTTTACTCTACTTGCCTTAGTACCAATTTCAAGGGTGAAATATTCCCATCCAAATTGGAAATTGGAGAGGCCATTCAGACCTTTAATTTGGAGCTACATTGGATTCATTTGTTGTAGTTTGAATCTATAGTGCTTCTCGTGATATTTTCTTCTTCAACTTGATTCCATACCTCTCTCACATTTCTCTTCATATTTGGGCTCTTGGAGGAAAGGCACACATGGTGAGATGCTGATATATTTGGGGGAGTCCAAGGGGCCCAATTTATTTGTAATATGATGTATTTACTCTATATTTTATGCTCAGAAGAACTTTGGGTTGAAAATCCAAGTGAAACTATGTAAAAAATACAAACTAAGTATGAATGGTGCCATTTTCCCCTATATCTTGTTGTGAGAACTTGAAGTTGCTTGGTTTCGACTTGTTTCAGTAAACATCTGTGATTTTATTGGTGTATGGAGAGCTATTAATGTACTGAAGAAGTTTTATAAGCATTATACAATTCATTGGAACAATTATTTCAAAATTCATAGCAAGTTGTGGAGTTTTTCTATCATTTCCCCCTATGTGAAAGCATGTCTACAAACCTCTGATTTATGGGAGTTGAAGAAGACTTTATGAAATGATTAATGATACATTTGGGTGCCCATTGAAGTCTTGTAACTATTCCATGTCTCTTTTCTGAAAGGTGGGAGGTTCGTACCCTAGGACCAAAGGGTGTACCACAAAGGTGGGAAATCAACTATAGTACCCATAAGACCAAAACATCAAGGTGGTACAAAACAATTGAAGGTTGGTAGATGACCCTTCTAACCACAATTCAAAGTGGTGAATAAAACAAGGTACCACAAGACCAAGAACAACATGATGTAAAAACCAAGGATGAACAATCAAGGTGTTGTACAACCAATCATCTCTCTCTCAAATGTACAAATGTTACATACAACCTGAAATTTCATCATCATTCTATAAGGAAGGTCCACACTGAATGATGTGATCTTATGATCCTCTAGACTGCTCCTTACGTCAATTGTTATTGGATCCATAAAGGGGTGGCCAGTCCCTTTAGAATACCATCTAGCTCAACCATCTCAAAGGCCTAAGAGAGGAGGTCATCACACATCATCATCTTGGTACACTGGCCAAGATCGAGTTAGTTAACTGACCAGGCATGTACTTGCAGGAACTAATTGGTCCTCGTGACCAAGAATCTACCTGGTCTTGGACCAGGATGTCTCTGTCTCAAGTTGTAGGACCAGCTTGGTCCTCGTGACCAAGAAACTATCTGGTCCCATACCAGAATACCCTAGAGACAAATATGGTCCCTAGTCACATGCTAGGGACTTTTCCATGGCATAAACCTACTTGGTCTCTGACCAAGAACCCCATGAGACAATTGGGGTCCCTAGGATACGTTCTAGGACTTACTCTTTACTCTGCATGGTTAACTTGACGAGGAACCCTAGTTAGATGAATAGGGTACTATCCCTTTGAGAATGGGTCTCGCAGCTACAATAACTTTAACAAAATCTTCAGAAGGGATTTCCATTTCCTAGAAGAAGTATTCCCTTGGTTTACCTTAGGGTTTTTTCATGGTCAATTGTAATCCTGGACCACTCTATTTCATTCAAAGAATTTTGGTAGCATCATTTCATCACATATTAATCCTTCACTATATAGGAAACTTGTTGATGTTACACAAAAATATCGTCATCATGAGTCATGTGCCAAATCCATGCCTTAATCCCTAAAGTTTCCTTGGCTAAAACATCAAAAGAAAGCTATTATCCTTATGTTTCCACAATGTCTAGTTGCACTAGTGCACTCCGCTTTCTAGCAAGAGGCACCAGACCATGGTTGGTGCATGATGCTCTCTGGAAGAGTGTGCCAGTGGCTCTTGTTTCCTTCATGCAACCTGCACTGATCCCTTTCTAGCACTAGCTGTCTTCATGCAGAGTGCGCCAGGGTTGGTTAATGTGAATAAAGAGGAGCTTTGATTGACTTCTCGAAGCTTGGTGATGTGGATGTCTATCCCTAGATATCAGGAAGGTTGGTACTCGATCTCCTAACCTAATGGGAATATCCCTTAGATCTATCCCCTTAATATTCAACCTACTCTATCCATTTAGCCTTATAAATATGAAGCCTCTCTCCATTGAGAAGGAGGAAGGACTATAGAACTTTCATGCTGGTGGATTTTCTCTAGGTGATCCCTATTCATATTTGGGAGGCTTACTTCATCCTTAGGAGGCTTGGCTTGGATTTTTGGAAGGAAGGTTGCAACATTAAGGCTTAGGTTGTAATGTTCCCTCTCTATGTACTCTCTATTATTACAGTTAATACAATATCTTTCCATAAACATTGTTGTGTTAATAGTGTTTATAAATTTCTTCCTTAACTGTTAGTTTAGATCAATTCGCACTTAGATGTTCTTCTACTGTTTGTTTGTTTCCATATGTTCAACAGGGTTTTGCAACTCGATATATGAAGGCTCTGGAGAACTAGATCAATAAAGAGAAAGAGGATTTGCAGACTTCAGGTAAGTGATCTACTTGTTGACTTGCATCTCTATTGATCTAGGAAAGTAGGATGTATTCTATACTTATTTGTTCTAGATCCGCTTGGACTAGGGAGATCTAGCTTGAGTCCACTTGAGTATATTGTCGATAAACAAATATGGCGACCATACCGAGGAAGATTCATAGCTTTGATTTCATTTTATTTTGATTTCATTGATTTCTTGTTAATCCACTTTTTAGCCTCCTAATCCCCTCCCATCATTCGATTTTGTTATCAGAGAGTCTGTAGGCTACTCAGACTCTGTTTGGGATCAATATTGGACCTCTTACCTTTCATTCTTTGGAGATATTTTTATTTTGTTACTTGTTATTCACCCGATGCACCTGGGTTGTACAAGCTCTACGCCATTGTGCTTCTGGCGCATATATCCAGTGCGTAGCCTGTGCCACTGGCGCCATTTTCCTGACTGCAGAGTGCGCCACTGGTGCCATCCCCATGTGTAAAGAGTGCGCCTAATTCTCTGGTGCATAACAACAGAGGGCGCTAGCCTTCATTGCTTGGTGCCTAGTGCAAATGTTTCTCCATTTTGGTTTTTGGTCTGATTTTATGAGTTCTGTGTGTTGTGCTTTATAGTCACAAAACCCCTAGACACAACATACTGTCATTTTCCTCCATTTTTTGGGTCTTTTGAGATTTGGATCCATGTTTGGCCCTTTGATTCAAAACTAGTGTTTTGCTTGCATTTTTAAGTGAAAGGGATTCTATTTTTTGGGGGGGGCATGAAATGTGTATCCTACAGTCGTTTTGAACCATATTAAGGTTTTAATATAATTTTTGGATGGTGTGATTGGCTTGTTTTAAAGACTTGAAAACTGTGGAATATCCATGTATTTTTTAGCCTCTTTTTCTTGGGTTGTTCATCTTGTTTCCTTTACATGCTAAGCTATCTAGTGATTGTTGGAAATATTGATTCCTTGTCTCCACTTTAATTCAAAGAGAAGCTTGATTTTGTCACTCTTTTGCTAATTTCACAAAATTGGAAAACATAAATATTCTTCTTGCTTTAACTCGATCATTTGACATTCTTGGTCTTATGCACTCATAAGAAGAAGAAAGGCTTGTTTCAGATTTGTGTGCATTTGAGTTAGACAATATTATTGAGTCTTTTTCTTTGTCTTGCATTTGATTGGAAATGTTTGTGGAATCCTTCTTTCCATAGCTTATATATATCTTTCTCGAGCATAAAAAGATAGGAAACAGATTGGAAGTATAGCATTTGGTGCTTATAGAATGATCTATTTTTTGCTAGTTTAGGATGATTTGGGGTGCATGATTTTTAAATTTTCATTTTGAAAAAGTTAAAATTGCATTCGCATGGGGTTGTGCATTTGGGAATGAAATATATCTCTCTCCTTCTTAAGTGGGACTTCATAGAAAAGAAGACTTGCATTTTCATATAGATCATATTTGCATCTTGTTTAAATTCCAAGTCTTAACTTCATGGATTCACTTAACTGTACAAGATAAAATCAAGTGCTAGTTTAAGTTAAAAAAATTTAGGAACTTGTGTGTTAAGTTAGAGACGTGTTCCGACATCTTTAAGCGTGGTAGATGTCATTATTTTACTGCACTGCATCTTGGGGACTTGTAGTTATTCCACTTACCAATCAGTATATCGAGCGACCTTTCCGTAGCTTCGGGTATATGGAAAGGTACTTCACGTACTCGATAGTATATCGGAAGGAACTTGTTGTACGTCTATGCATTAGAAAACACCACTACGGATTGGTGCTCCCACGTACCTTGAGTATATCGGGATACCCCATTAGGATTCCTAGAACTATCCGAGAAAACCTTTTGATCATCTTGTTGTCGCAATACACCAATGTTATAGGCCAAATCTGCACTTCTCCATCCGTGATCACATTTCCCTGTTGATCACACAAAAGGACACTAAGGATTGAAGAAGTAGGTTGACCTGGATGACTTGCTGCTAGAAGTACACTCTTCAGCTGAAAATATTGCAGTTTCTCCTAATTTTAGCACATGTACACCCCTCCCAGCATAGAAAACCAACGTACACCTTGGGAAAATACTCTACTTTGCTCAAGGAAAACCAGCATACATCTCCCAAAATGCTGTAAATGCATGTTGTAAAGCACAGAAGTTGCTTTCTGTACACTACTCTTATTGTAT
The DNA here is from genome assembly GCA_027924585.1 of Larix kaempferi. Classification (NCBI taxonomy): domain Eukaryota; kingdom Viridiplantae; phylum Streptophyta; class Pinopsida; order Pinales; family Pinaceae; genus Larix; species Larix kaempferi. The sequence goes on from BSBM01000278.1 coordinate 29,223,330, forward strand.
GAAACCCGCGTACATCTTAAGATGAAATCAAAAAAATATTAAGATTATGAATTGGGATTAGTTGAAGTTGGTTCTGCAAGTTCCCCAACTTCTCAATTCAACCACCTCTCGATCTAAACTTCCTACCTTGTCCCATAAATACAAGGAGGATCCATGAGAGGGGTGAGATAGAATAGTCATAAATGACCTAGAAAGAATGCTTAGATTACTGTTACACTGGAGGAATTCCCAAGTCATTGTGAAGAGCAGCATCCAAGGACTCGGTTACAGAAGCATCTTGACACATCATGTATACTTGTACTGATTTCATGCTACTTTGACAATAAAAAGGTCGAAATACCCTTCCTGTCCCAAATCGAATGTCTATTGGTTGCATGTTCATTTGGATTAATATCTAATTACATTTGATGTTAGATTACTGTCTGATTTCATCATATTTATATATAATCAAGATACATTGAGGAAGGTCTTACTTTGTGTTGCAGGTTCATCAAGCCAAAGATCAAGTGAAAGGCCAAGCGAAAGCTAGGACCAGCCGTCGATAAAAGGTGCCTCTTTCTATACCTTGATCTATTTCATTTGTAGGAACTAAATGAAATATAATGAATGTATTTACCTGTCAACGCCACCCAGTTGGTACTGTCCATCTCCTCACTATAAGGTAGAAATCATGAACAATAGACTGGCGACTCCGCTGGGGAGTAACCGATAGTTTTTTTGCTCTAAGAGACCTAGTTTAGGGTTTCTTCGAGTCAATTTTCAGTCTTTTGTTTCTCTGAGAGGTCTTATAGGTTTTTGTTACCTGTTCTTTATATCCTGATTCATCTCAGTCCACTGTTGTAAAGATTTTTTGTTTGCTTCTGAGCCTTGTACGCTGGTTTACCCTACTTACAGTAGCGTATTTTGTTGATGTATATGTAACTTCGGAATGTATTTCACATATATGTGTATTGTATTCCTATAGAGATGGTATTATTCCTCTATATGGAAGTGTCGTCATTTATATTGTAAGTGTCGTAACTTATACTTTATGGGTTATTAGACCACCTTATTTGGGGTCGGCCCTGTATAAGTCATGTGGGTCAAAGGGTTATTAGACCACCCTATTGGGGGTCGGCCATGTGGGTCAAAGGGTTATTAGACCACCCTATTGGGGGTCGGCCCAGTCAGCATTATGTTATGTGGTTAAGTTCGAGCCTACATGAGTTAGGTAAAAAGGCAAGTCAAGTCAAGTATAAATAGAGTGCGGGAGGCACTCTATTTACTCACTCACTTCTCACACATGCACTCAAGGAGGAGTGGCGCACTTATGGAGGAGGAGGATCTGCTGCTAGGTTATGGCTATCTCTCTTGGTTGGTTGTATCATTTCTCTATCTATCTCTGAGGAAGTTATTGGGGTTTTTCACCTTTATGGTTTTCCCCAAGTAAATCTTTGTGTCTCTTGTGTGCTTGCATTATTGTCTCCATGATTGATATGCTGTAGATATGCTGTACATGTTGTTCTCTCAGTTAAGATCCTAGATCATATTGAATTAAATTCAGAAAATTTAACATGGTATCAGAGCTAGCCTGAAAGAAGGCATGATATGGCATGTATGACACTTGTTGCACTTACGATGCTAGGGCTTGATATAGCAAAAACCCGTCATCGTAGAACTTTCGCTATAAATCCGTTTTGGCGAATTTTTCGGATCTGAAATTGTTACAGGACGAAGCTAAGATCTCCAGGTATCTTGTGTCCAAAGGAAAACCTCTAATTCGTTGTACTTTGTGATTTATGATCTGTACAATATAGGGTTTCTGCCTCTTCCAGATCTGAGTCAAAATCAGGTGACCTTGGGAAAAAGGTCATATATTGGGCTAGGAAGCTCCAAATGAAATTTCGTAAAATGTGACAGGTAGTACACAGTCTGTACTATCTCAGAAAACGTTTTCAGAGGTCGAAGTTGAACCAGTGACACGTGGCACGCCGTACAAGTTCGATCGCCTGTATTATCCCATAAACAGGTCACGTTGCGAAATTTGGCATAACTCTCTCTCAGAGAGTCCAATTGAGGTCAGACCTATCAGGATGGAAAGGTAACAGGTCGAGCTATCTTAGAAAACTTTTTCAGAGGCCGAAGTTAAAACAGTGACACGTGGCACGCCGTACAAGTTCGCTCTCCTGTTTTATCCCAAAACAGGTCACGTTGCGACATTTGGCATAACTCTCTCTCAGAGAATCCAATTGAGGTCAGACCTGTCAGGATGGAAAGATAACAGGTCAGGCTATCTCAGGAAACTTTTTCAGACCCTGTGGATCAAAAATTTCGGAGTTACACTAGAAAAAATTAGGTACATATTTCTGTCAAAACAGAATTATTTTCTTGGTACCTTCATTCATGGCTTCCGGAATTTAGGGCTTTGGAGAAAGTTGGAATTTTTGTAATCGGAGACCACGGATGGATGCCACTCATCAAAATAGAAATTTAGAGACCAAGATCAGAATTTTTGGTTGGGCAGAAGGCCGGGCTTGATTAGACCCTAGTTCGGGACTTTGATCAGAAAAGTGGAAAATTAGGGCTTCTGTAAAAATGGGAATTTTTGAAATCTGTGACCACGGCTGGAAGCTCCTCAGAAAAATAGAAGATTAGAGCTTTGGATCAAACATTTTGATGGGGAAAAAGAGTGGGCTTCATCAAACCCCAGTTCAGGGTCACGTCCAGTGAATCCAAAAGTTTCAAAGGCAAAATTGAGGAGTGAAACTTTGCAGTTTTCAAATTCTGAATATACCAGTTTGATCAGCTCATCAAGGCGCATATTTCTATCCTTTCGAAAGTTTGAAATTCAAATTTTGAATTTTTGGGGTTTCTCTGACAAACCCATATCCAGCTCCAGGTCCAGTTCTTGCAAATCAAGTGGATTGGGTTAATCCTAGAAGAAGATGGATTGATCATATGCATGAGTAAAGAAGTTCCTGTTTCAGAGGGAGATGAGGCTAAGGCCTTACATAAGAAGATTACAAGCGATCTCAACAGGTATGACTCATCGAGGTATGTTTCGATATTTTCCATGATTAAGTTTATGGTATGTCTTCATGTTATTACGGTTAGTACAATTTTGTTTTTAGATTTGTCGTATCACCTTAACAAAATTATGAATGCATGATAGAAGATATTCATTGGTTAGGGTGTTGACACTTATGATTGTACTAATGCATTATGGTGTTGTATGAGGTTTATGTTGTCTACTAACATGAAAGGTACACCAAGAAAGACAAATCATGTTCTGGTCCAAGAACATATGATCATGATAACATGAGGACAAAGATTCATCCATTGTCATGGATCTCATAGAAGATCCATTTACGAGGTATGTATAACTTGGTTTTGTAATAGTTAACCTATGAGATATACAGGTTACTAGCACAAGTCATTGAAGAAGAACAAGAAGACATCATGTGAGTATGTTAGACATAAATAGCTAGCATGCTAATCCAGGTATGTTTTTCCTATATCAAGATAGAATCTTACCTTGTGTTAGGATCTTATACTGTTGTTGATAATGATTATTCATGAAGTCTCAGGTTTGAATAATCATGATTGTATGCATATTATGTTTCTTACCATAATTGATGATATGACTAACCAGAAGAATCATGAAGGTATAGGTTTGAATAATCACAGGTTTTATGCATAATATATCTCTTATCTTGATTGATGATTCAACTAACCTGAAAAGTCATAGGTGTGAGTAATTACAGGTTTAGACATGTTATGTTCCTTATGATTTGACTAACCTTAAGAATTCTACATAAACCTTGAATGCTAATGCTTATTATTTTCTGTTTGAAATGATCATGACTATACATGCTTGAGATTATTGTGTTTTAATAGTATATTAATGAATGTATGATTTTATATGAGATCACAAGGATAACAAAATCATGATACTAATAAGCATGCATAGGAACCAAGGATGAATGTAAGTTAAAAGACAGGTAATCCAGGAAGCAAAGATCAAGAGGGAGCACACTCCAGTTGTTCATGCAAGAAAGCAAAGGAGCACACTTCAGTAGTTTCTGCAAGGATGCAGATATTCAGAGGGAGTTGAACATCTGTCTACATTCTACAACAGAAAGGTGTAGAAGAAGCTACTTCAGCAGCTCCTACAAGGAAGCAAAGACTCAGAGGGAGTCCACCCAGTAACCAAACAAAGATAAGTATTTTTAATTATCATTTCTTGCATATTGGTTTGTTTAAATAATACTGTTCACTGATGTATATACTGATGTTCCTAGAATTAGGTTGTGAATTATGCTTATTAGAATAATTGCATTGATGAACAGTATACTACTAATATACATGGGTAAGTGGCCTATGGCACTGTACAACATTCCATTGCTACTTATCTAGAATGAAACCTCTTTGCTGACATGTTGGGAGTTGTGCACACTCTTAACAATGTTCTGGTAGAGATTGGAAGGCATCTAGAAAGTTACGGGATATGGATAAATGTTGTATTGAAGCATTGGCTAAGATAATTGCATGACTGTATGACATATTTCTTTATGTGTAAGAATTTGTTCTGAAAATTATGAGATGTTTCTAATCATGCAATTTAACCTGTTTTGTAGGAAAGACCGTATATCTTCACCTACAAAAGGACTACAACATTTGTTCCAGCAACAAAGATATCTATTGAAGATATTGAAGTTCCCAGGATCTGGGATGAAGAAATGGAATGCCATGATCCGTCGATCATGAAGAATGATGTTTGTGATGCGATCCCAAGAGCTAAAGGGAAGTCTGTTGTAACCTCCAAATAGAACTATCAGATCAAGCATGTTGTAGATGGCAGCATTGAGAAATACAAAAAGTGATGAAATAGAAGATGCACCAGATGGATTTCAAGACAGCATGGTGTAGTCATATATGTGTGCAGAACTTGATATGGTAGGATAGACAGCTTTCTATCCATCTTGGGCTTTACCAAGAATAAAGCGGATTCCAACCTTTACTACAAGGTTGAGGAAGGCAATCCAGTGATACTACTTTTGTATGCGGATAACCTGTTTGTTACAGGTGAAGATAGATTGATTGCCGACACGCAGCGGAAGCTTACTACCGAGTTCGAGATGAAGAACTTGGGGATGATGCACTATTTGTTTTTGGCATGGAGGTGTGGCAGAGTGCAGATGGAATCTTCCTTGGACAAGGGAAGTACACAGTAGATATCCTGAAGAGATTTGGGATGATGGACTGTAAGGCCATGGCCACACCTATGGCATCGAATCTGAAGCTTCTATGTGATGCTTCATCTGAGGCGGTTGATGTCTCTATGTATCGTCAGATGATTGGGTCCTTGATGTACCTGACGAACACGAGACCGGACATTTGCTTTGCTGTGAACACATTGAGACAGTTCCTGACGGATCCAAGGAGTGTTCACCTGATTGCTGTAAAGCATGTTCTGAGGTACCTGAAGGGTACAATGGATTATGGGCTCAGGTATGAGGCGAATCAAAAGTTTAACCTACAGGGTTATGTTGATTCAGATTGGGCTGGCAGTGCGGCAGATAGGAAGAGCACATCTGGGTGTTGCTTCAGTATGGGATCAGGTGTGATCTCTTGGTTTAGCAGGAAGCAGTCCTACATAGCACTGAGTACAGCTGAGGCAGAGTATGTTGCAGCCTGTTCAGCCAGTTGTGAGGCAGTATGGCTACGGAAGCTACTATCTGAGTTATTTGATCTCCCGTTGGAGGCTACTGGTATCTTCTGTGATAACTAGAGTTGTGTGAAGCTGTCCGAGAACCCAGTGTTTCATGACAGGTCGAAACACATAGAGATCAAATATCACTATATCAGGGATATGGTGCAGAGAGGAGCTGTGAAGCTCCTGTATGTTGCGACGGACGAGCAGATTGCAGATGTGCTGACGAAGCCACTAGCCAGAGTGAAGTTCGAGTACTTCAGAGAGAGGCTTGGCGTTCTTCAGATCGAGGACACTTCGAGGAAGAAGTGATGGACACATTTGCTGAATCCATTCCAAGCATGTTGGAAGGAGGATCCTTCACATGGCTGTGGATGTAAGCGCTGGATGATGAGCATCAGGATGAAGTTCTGGTTTCTGCTTGGATATGATCAGTTGGATCATTTTATGTATGTATGTACGCATCATGTGAATGCTGGATATGATCAGTTGGATCATTTTATGTATGTATGCATCATGTTGGATGCTTGGACCATGTATCTGTATATGTATCAGGTGGATACATTGTATGATCAGGTGGATCATGTATGGTGATATGTATCATGTATTTGTATTTGTATCAGGTGGATACATTGATGATCAGGAGGATCATGTATGATGATATGTATCAGGTAGATACTTGGTATGCATCAGGTAGATGCATTGATGATCAGGAGGATCATGTATGATGATATGTATCATGTATTTGTATCAGGTGGATACATTGATGATCAGGAGGATCATGTATGATGATATGTATCAGGTAGATACTTGGTGTGCATCAGGTAGATGCATTGATGATCAGGTGGATCATGCAGCAGGATGTTGCAGTGATGATCAGGATGATCATAGATGATGAGCTTCAGGATGTTGCTCCAGATGACATGCAGCAGGATGTTGCAGTGATGATCAGGATGATCATAGATGACGAGCTTCAGGATGTTGCTCCAGATGACATGCAGCAGGATGTTGCAGTGATGATGATCAGGATGATCATGGATACATCAGGATGATGTATGGTGAGTATCAGTTTGATACTCTGTGGCCATGGATCAGGTTGTGCAGATAAGCATGTAATTTGTGCCCTGGGAGATTTGCAGATGGTCTTTCGAGGTTTTGCCTATGGCATGTAATTTGTGCCCTGGGACATCTGGCAAATGCTCTTTCGAGGTTCTGCTTGGGAGGACATATAATTTGTGCCCTGGGAGATCTGCAGATAGTATTTCGAGGTTTTTCCTATGGCATGTAATTTGTGCCCTGGGATATCTGGCAGATGCTCTTTCGAGGTTTTGTCCTATGGCATGTAATTTGTGCCCTGGGAGATCCGATAGGTTGAGCTGTGTGCTCGTAATCAGTCCTGGGATGCTCTTTCGAGGTTTTGCCATGACCACATGTAATTTGTGCCCTGGGAGATCCGATAGGTTGAGCTGTGTGCTCGTAATCAGTCCTGGGATGCTCTTTCGAGTTTTTGTGGTGACCACATGTAATTTGTGCCCTGGGAGATCCGATAGGTTGAGTCTTGTGCTCGTAATCAGTCCTGGGATTCTCTTTCGAGGTTTTGTGGTGAGGTCACATGTAATTTGTGCCCTGGGAGATCCTATAGGTAGAGCCGTGTGCTCGTAACAGCCTGGGATGCTCTTTCGAGGTTTTGTGACGCACGTAATAAGTCTTGAGGATTCCACAGTATGGCCAGTGATGATGAAGACCTGTAGGTGGTGGGCCTACATCCAGTATGAAAAAGGACTGGCTCTGTAGAACTTCCTATGACGAGTAGATTTAGAGATTGATTGAGATAGCAGCAGCAGTGACGATGATGATGATGACTCGATGACGATTATCCAGTGACGATGATCCAGAGAAGATGACTTGTGCTAGAAGAACTGTGCTGAGAAATACCTTCCTAGTTAAGAGGGAGTGTTGATGTATATGTAACTTCGGAATGTATTTCACATATATGTGTATTGTATTCCTATAGAGATGGTATTATTCCTCTATATGGAAGTGTCGTCATTTATATTGTAAGTGTCGTAACTTATACTTTATGGGTTATTAGACCACCTTATTTGGGGTCGGACCTGTATAAGTCATGTGGGTCAAAGGGTTATTAGACCACCCTATTGGGGGTCGGCCATGTGGGTCAAAGGGTTATTAGACCACCCTATTGGGGGTCGGCCATGTGGGTCAAAGGGTTATTAGACCACCCTATTGGGGGTCGGCCCAGTCAGCATTATGTTATGTGGTTAAGTTCGAGCCTACATGAGTTAGGTAAAAAGGCAAGTCAAGTCAAGTATAAATAGAGTGCGGGAGGCACTCTATTTACTCACTCACTTCTTACACATGCACTCAAGGAGGAGTGGCGCACTTATGGAGGAGGAGGATCTGCTGCTAGGTTATGGCTATCTCTCTTGGTTGGTTGTATCATTGCTCTATCTATCTCTGAGGAAGTTATTGGGGTTTTTCACCTTTATGGTTTTCCCCAAGTAAATCTTTGTGTCTCTTGTGTGCTTGCATTATTGTCTCCATGATTGATATGCTGTAGATATGCTGTACATGTTGTTCTCTCAGTTAAGATCCTAGATCATATTGAAGTAAATTCAGAAAATTTAACATATTTTAGCTGATGTACGCTGCTTTGTCTACTGCAAAGTAGCGTATATTTCCTAGTATACGCTGGTTTATGCACTGCACAGCAGTGTATTTTCCTGTAACTTTCAGTTCTCTGTTAGGGTTTGATTTCCAGTTTGTTTGGGTTCACTTCTAGCCTGTTGCTTTGCCTCCTTGACTGACCCCTGAGACTTCCATGTCTCTTTTGAGTCTTCTTTGCTCTCTTGAGTCCTTTAGATTGCCTTTGCTTGCTTGAGTACTTGTTTAAAGTGTATTTACTGCTTTCTATCCCTTTTTGAAGTTCATGCACTATTCTATTTTGGACATAGTTGCACACTTTTACCCTAGTTGCTTGTTGCAGTCATACAGACCCGCGTTCTTAACGTTTGTTGTTTTTGGCAACATTAGCACACTTTCACTATGTCTTATCCTCCCCATTAGGGTTTGACCTCAAGTTTGAGTCCTTAGGGTTGCTTTCGAAAGGATTCTTGGTTTAGATACTTTCTGATTGTCTTTTTAGTTCAGTCCAAGTGAGTCAAATCTTTCTAGTTATCTTTCTTTTGAGTCTGTGTGTTGGTAAAGTGATTTTTGGTTGGCTTGCCTACTTTGTTTACTTGGCTGGTGTTTTACTGGGTTTTGATGCTTAGGAGCAGCCTTATCGTTCTTCCTTTCCGCTACATGCATCTTTTTACCTTTACTTTTTACATTCAGTGCCAAGTCTAGAGTTTTTTCATTTCAAAACAACTTGGTAGGTCGAGTCTTTCTTAGTTTCTACTTTGATTGTTTAAGCCTTTGAGTCTCTTATCTTTACCTGCACCACTTTTAGATCTTACTTGTTCCATTTTCTGATTTCAATTTCTTTGAAACAGAGAAAAGTTAAAAATTTAAAATTGGTAGCATAACTGTAAGGTTTATCATTTCTTTTCGAAGTAGCATAAATTTTGTTTTGCTTTGAAAATTTCAAAGAAAAATAAAAAAATATCCTTAGGTTTGCTTATCTTTAGTATTGGAAAACAATGAATGAGAAAGTTTAGTGAAAGTTGTTTACTTTTATGCACTCTCATTTCAGTCACAACCACGCCACACACTCCACTACAACCTTTGAGTTAATAACAACCATTTACAAAGAACACTTAATAAAATTTATTAGCAATTTTTTCTTTTTTTAGGGTTGTCACTTCACCAACTAGCTTAGGCTAGGGTTTCAGATCAGAACACACTTAAACTATCTGGAATCAGTTTCATTACTCAAAAATCATAGCAAGACATTCTTTAGGTAAATCCATCTGTATGAAAATTTCTTGGGAAACTCCACTGAAACTGGAGCTAAGCACGAGGTTGTGTGAGAATAGAATTGTTGAGGATAACCCCTCACTTTCCTTTCGAGCATAAACTAGAGTTGTCTCGTGTATGGGGGTCGTTTTGGACTTCAGGATTTGTTACCCTGCTCATGCGTTACGGCTAGACTGACGACTGTCCCCTCAAGAATTTTTGTACTTATGGTAGCCTTAGTATTTTGACCATCTAGGACTCTACACAGGTGATGACGGAATGCTATTTCTGTTGTACCTAGGACAGATGTGGGAGGAAACCCTCTACAGAAATTTGGGAAGGTAGTTTGGTGATTCAAACACTTACACGTAGAGGACCTATATGTGGACCTTGGGTAATTGTTCTTCATCCTTCATTGGTTAGTTCTGGGCCCTAATCATCCTAGACTTCTCTCCGGAAGGCATCTGTTTTCCTGGTTTGGATTACCTAGGACCTTTTTAGTGGTGTGCTCTTTGTGCTTCTTGTTTTTAGTTGGCCTTAGAGATTTATGGCCCATTGAGTTGGAAACTATGGATAGCATCCTGGTGAGCACCAATCAAGGGACCCTAGTTGAAGGGGATCCTTGTGCTTTTCCATTCATTGGGAACATTGGTACTCCTTTAATGGATACCTTGAATCTTCCAAGATTCACTATAGGGCTACCGGTTTGGTTGTTTTCCGCTCCGAACGCCTTGCATGCTCTTGATGCTTCTCAAGTAAGAACCTCACATCAAGAGCATTATAACCCTATGCCTGCTTCACCAGTAACATCTTCTCCTCCTCCTTCTACCTCATGTGGTGAAAGTAGTAATACTAGTAAACGACAGTCTAAAAGGAATAGATGGAGGAAGAATAGGATGAAGATGCCAAAGCAAGGGGGTAGCCACCCAGCCTCTAGAAGTCATGCTGGGGGCACCCATCCAGCCTTTGGAAGTCATGCTGGGGGAACCTACCCAACCTCTGGTGGTCATGTTGGCAAAAGTCACCCAACCTATGAAGGTCATGCTGGGGGAACCTACCCAACCTATGTTGGTCATGTTGGGAGAACTCACTCAGTCACTGGAAATTATAATGAACCTCGCCATCCAGCCTCTAAAGTTCATGCTGGGGGAACCTACCCAACCTTTGGTGGTCATGATGGGATAACTCCCTCAGTCACTGTAAATCATACTGAAGTCACCCACCCAACCTCTGAATGTTATGCTAGGGGAACCTACCCAGCCTCTAGAGGTCATGCTGGGAGCAAATTTTCAGTCAATGCAAATCATACTGAAAGCATGTCTTCAACCACTGTTGCTCATTTTGAGGACACTTCATTGATCACTGCTGGTCATGTTAATGACAAGTCACCAGTTCCTATGAGTCATACTGGAGACACTGAATTAGCCACTGCAAGTCATGCTGAGAAAGTTGACATTATCGAAAAACCTAATAAACAGAAGATTAAGTTCCCTTGTAAGTTTTGCGAGGGAGACCACCCAACCTATTTGTGCCCTGTACTTCCAGAAGTGCAAAGAGTGTGCTCCATAGTTCAAAATTATTCTACTTTTGAGCAACCAGCCACTGCAATTCATGCTAGGGGCAAGCTGTCAGCGAATGCTAGTCATCCTGAGAGTACTGTTGTTGTAAAGGAGTCTAAGCTTATAGGACGGAATCCAAAGTTCCCTTGTAAACTTTGTAAGGGAGATCACCTTACTCACCTGTGCCCTGCTATTCCATAGGTGCGGAGAGTGTGGTCCATGTCTTAAGGATCCTCTGCTCCTGAACTGTCTATAGATTCCCAATAGCCTGATAAATCTTTGGTTGATGAAGTGGTTGAACCAATGCAATCTTTAGTCAATCCCACTCTTTCTTCGGAGAGTGAAGTGATCGAATCGATGCAATCTTCGACTAATCTCATCAGTCCTTCAGAGACTGATGCACCTGTCCTTGAAGTCTTCTGCATTACCAGTTCGGATGTTTCTGAAATGGGGGGCACTTCATCTGTGCCGAGTGAACCCCTACCAAGCTCTGGGATCATTTCCTTTGATTGGAATACTCTAACTGGGCCTCGCCTTCCTTCTGCTACACCTTTCTAGAAAAAGATTGATATCGGAAACCATGAGGTTCATCGCTGTATTGTAGATGAAGGCACCTCTGTTAGTATCTTATCCCCATATTCTTGGAGAGATCTAGGTTTTCCTAACCTTGTTCTAGCTGTTAATTGACCGTTGAATTTCGATAAAAGACCTAGTGAACCATTGGGATTCCTCCCTCAAGTACTCGTTACTTTGGGTGGAAAAATAGTCTTAGTTGATCTTATGGTTTTAAAGGACCCTATGGATTTTGATATGATCGTCGGGTGTGATTACGTATATGTTATGCAGGCTATGGTGTCTACGCTCTTTCGTGTGATGCATTTTCCTCACAACGAAAGCATTGTCACTATCGATCAGCTTACATTTGTTGATCCCTCTTATTCCCCAACTATAGACCAAGTATGTCCCTCATCAGTAGGAACTACCATGTGACAATCAAATTATGTGGCATATTGTTCCTTGAGTCCAATTGCTACTGAGAACAAGTCTCTGAATTCATGCTTACCTTCTCGAGATTGGGTCCCGGCAATTGACCAGGCAATGACTCCATCTGAATGTTTAGATATGTGTTCCATCTGGGATAATATACTTCCCTCTGATGAAGTTTTCTTAGATTCTATAATGCAGTCTGCCATTCATTTGGACATTGATCCACCAATGAGCATTCTTCCACCTTCACTTCGAGCTCGTTAAAAACAGTAAGGAGGTTACGAGCATTCTTCCACCTTTTCTTTGAGCTCGTTAAAAACAGTAAGGAAGCTACGAGCATTCTTCCACCTTCACTTCGAGCTCGTTAAAAATTAGTAAGGAGGTCATGAGTTTACTTTTTCGGGCTTGTTGAAACTTTACGAATTTTTTTTTGTAGAGTTCTTTCACGCTCTTGTTAGACTCTTTAAATATGACAAGATTGCCGAGTATAGTTGTCCTTTCAGACTCGTTAAAGGATTTGAAGCGACATCCACTTAGGTATAAGTTTACCCCTTTTTCGGACCTTTGTGGATCATTTACGAAAAATGTATACTCTAGTCATACGTGGCTAGAAGAGTTATCCTCTCATTGTTTTATACTTTTTCGGGGGAGGAGACTATGTAACGTCCCCTCCCTCCTTCCAAATGCAGGGGAGAGAACACGACCAATCATACGGGGCTTTTGGCAGACTTAGCCCCAATATTATTTCTTTTCTCATAAATTCATAACATTTAAAAACTTCTGTGTGCAAAATCAACTCAATATAAACACAGCGGAATTAAACATAATAGCAAGCACACAAACAGTAATGCCTAACATATATACATATATCACAGCAGAGGATGATTCAGCATATAGAGACTCAATCTCGTTCTAATGCCATGCATGGATTCCAAATTAAGATAATCAATTCAATTCTTTAAACATGGACAGTTTAACATATTGCAGAACACAAAATGCAAATAATTTATAACACATAGAACACTTATCTTGAAGATGAAGCTGTCCAAACAACTGGCTATGTGAGAGCAACGTTCCACCCAACCATAGATCTCTGTCCAGCTTGTATTCTTTCAGCTGAGAGATCACCCCCGAGCTGGGCTGTGTATCCACTAAGGAAGAACTAGCTGGGCTCACTCACAGCCATGGTTTCGGTCATCAGCTATGCGAAGCCAACACACCGTTGGGTTTATCAAGCATACGGATGACAAATGAGGAGGATGCTAAGCCAGTGAGCTCAACCACAAAGCTACAGGCATCTCAAATGAACTCAGCAGTCATGGCACCCACAATACCTACCGCACCCAATACAAGGAAGGTCCCCTTCTCTGCTGCACAGTCCCTCAGGCGTCCCTTCCCTCCAGTGCTCTTCAGGGTGGGCATAGAAAGGTCCAGCTGCTAATTCCTTAAGATTCTAGCCTTCACTGGGTTTATCAAGCAAACCAAACCTCTGCTCAGTCATTCACACTTGGATTTCTCACAGTTCTGTTATCCAATAACTCAATCCCGTCACTTCATTTCTGGGCTGTAAAAACTGGGTTTTCCAATGGATTTCGGGGTATCTAATACTCTCAATTTCGCCCCAAGGTTCATATCTATGGATCCCCCATTGGATTTCACAGTCAAATACCAATTCTGGGTGTTAATGGCTCTTCAAAACGTGGGTTCTTGCAAAGTCGCGATTTCTGGTTTTTCTCCCTGCTGGGCATTCGTTTTTTTTTTTGGAAAATGGTGCTGGTAAGTTTCACAATGGAATGGGGATGAGGAAGAAGCAACATCCCTGAGGTAGAGTGGCTTGTGGTACAAGAAAACAGAGCCCATACTCTGCCATACGAATTTCTGGGCTGCCCATACTCCATTGAAGCCATGGACTGAAATCCTCAACCACTTCCTTACAACAGAATTAAATGTCATCAAGGAAAGTCAAATGGATTCTCAAGGTGACATATGGCAGTCTATGGTTCAATCCCACAACCCCCTCACCACTCCCTAGAAGATACACATGGCCCCTTCTCATTCGTTGCCTCCATAGCTAGTCTTGGAATTTTATTTCAATATTAAATATTTACATCAATTTACAATATCCCATGGCTTAATAGCACATGGGTAATAACATATCAAATACTTGTCCATTTTAAATAAAATCAGAACATATACTAGCGGGGCCTTGGCCTTGAGCTCCACGCTAGGAAAACATACATTACATGTATACAATATTTACATAAAAGCCAATATTTCCTAAGGGTCAAAATTGGGGTATTACATTCCCCTCCCCCTTAGAACAACACCGTCCTCGGTGTTCTCAAAACTGAACAAAAATGGAAATGCCTCTCTCATGGCATCCTCCAGCTCCCATGTAGCCTCATCGGGACTAAGGTGCTCCCATTGGACCTTTACCTGTCCAATGGCTCTGTTCCGGAGCAAAGTGACTTTCTTGTCGAGGATGCGCATAGGCTCTACTTGGAACTCTCCCTCGGGTTCCACCTGTATCACATTCCAATCAATCATATGATTAGGATCATGTACATACTTCTTAAGCAAAGATACATGGAAAACATTATGAGCTCTTATGTTAGCAGGCAATGCAATTCTATATGCAACTGGCCCTATCCTATCAAGGACTTCAAATGGCCCACAATATCTTGGTGACAACTTGGCACAACTCCCCAACTTGAGGGAACTCTTCCTTGGTTTCACTCTCAAATAAACATGATCCCCAATCTGAAATTCCTTATGTACTCTTTTCAAATCTGCATAACTCTTCTGCCTGTCCTGAGCCGCCTTTAAATTCTGCCTGATCTTAACAATTTCCTGTTCCATTTCCTTGATCATTTCTGGTCCAAGCACTACGCTGTTCACTGGGCCATCCCAATTCACTGGCGTCCTGCATCCCTTGCCATACAATGCTTCAAATGGACTCATTCCCAAGGATGCATGGTATCCATTATTGTATGCAAATTCAACCAAGTGTAAATAATCTTCCCACTTTGATGGTTTGTCCATCACATACATTCTCAGCATGTCTTCAAGAACCTGATTCACCCTCTCGGTTTGACCATCTGTTTGAGGATGATAAGCTGTACTGAAATTCAATTTAGTCCCCAATTCCTGAAACAATCCCTTCCAAAAATTGGAAGTAAACTTTGTATCACGATCAGAAATTATTGCCTTAGGCAATCCATGCAATCTGAATATCTCTCTCATGAAGATGTTCGCAATGTCACTAGCCTTGTGAGTGGACTTCACTGGAATAAAGTGAGCTACCTTTGATAGCTTATCCACCACAACCATGATTGAATCATGCTTATTCACTGTCATGGGCAGACCTGTTAAAAAATCCATGGAGATCACTTCCCACTTCCATTCCGGAATGGGTAAGGGCTGCAATAACCCTGCTGGATGTTGGTGCTCTGCCTTGACTTGTTGGCACTTTTGACACCTAGCAATGTACTCAGCTATGTCCTTCTTCATACCATGCCAAAAGTATTGTTTTCTTGCTGCTGTTATAGTCTTCTGATATCCTGGGTGTCCAGAGTACGGCATTTGATGTATTTCATCCATCACTAGTTTCTTCAAATCTGCGTTATTTGGAATGTGCAACCTATCTTTGTAGATGAGGATATTGTCTTCACCCAGCTGATATACTGCACCATTTTCATCCACATTATCGTGCTACAACTTCTCTTTAATTTGAAGGCAAGTTTCATCACCGTTTTGGGCTTCAAGAACTCTTGTCTTCAAATCTGATTTGCACATACTTACTGCTGCAACATGAAATTTTCTGCTAAGAGCATCTGCAACCTTATTCTCCTTCCCTTTTACATGTTTAATTTCAAAATCAAATTCACAAAGAAATTCCATCCATCTCGCTTGCCTAGCATTCAAGTTTGGCTGATCAAACAAATACTTCAAGCTCATGTGGTCTGTTCTAAGCTCGAATCTTCTTCCCATCAAGTAATGCCTCCACATCTTAAGAGCATGCACTATGGCTGCCAATTCTAAATCATGTGTGGCATAATTCTTTTCATGCTCTTTTAATTTCCTGGATTCATAGCAAATCACAATTCCTTCTTGCATGAGAACCCCACCCAGTCCTTCAATGCAAGCATCTGTGCACACTATAAAATCCTTCCTTGGATCTGCTATCTTCAAAACAGGAGCGCTGGTAAGTAACTCCTTCAACTTCTGAAAACTTTTCTCACATTTTTCAGACCATACAAACTTGATGTTCTTCCTTTGCAACGAAGTGATCGGATGAGCTATCCTGGAGAATCCTTCAATAAACCTTCTGTAGTAACCAGCAAGGCCCATAAAAGATCTAACATCTGAAACATTTCTTGGAGTTGGCCAATCCATGATGGAATTAATCTTCTCCGGATCCACTGCAATTCCTTCTTCTGAAATGACATGACCCAAATATTGAATCCTCTTTTGATAGAATTCACACTTGCTTAACTTGGCATACAGCTGATGTTCTCTAAGAACTTGCAACACCATTCTTAGATGCTCCTCATGTTCTTCTTCATTTCTTGAATAGACAAGAATGTCATCTAAAAACACAATCACAAACTTATCCAAATATTTGTTGAATACTCTATTCATGAGACACATGAATGTGGCAGGTGCATTGGTAAGGCCAAATGGAACCACAGTAAACTCATAATGACCATATCTAGTTCTGAAAGCTGTCTTGTGAATGTCTTCCTCTTTAATCCTCACTTGATGGTAGCCAGACCTCAAGTCAATCTTTGAAAATAATTTGGCTTCCTTCATTTGGTCAAACAAGTCATCAATTCTTGGTAATGGATACTTGTTCTTAACTGTCACTTTATTGAGCTGCCTGTAATCAATACACAGCCTTAAAGTCCCATCTTTCTTCTTGACAAATAACACCGGTGCTCCCCAAGGAGACACACTAGGCCTGATATACCTTTTATCCATTAATTCTTGCAGCTGCATCTTCAATTCCACCAACTCCGGTGTACTCATTCTATAAGGAGCTTTGGAATTCGGCACTGCCCCTGGAACAAGATCGATGGTAAAATCAATATTTCTTGTCGGTGGCAACCCTGGCACCTCATCCGGAAACACATCTTGGAACTCTTGCAATATCCTGAAGTCTTCTAGCCTTGGCCCTTTGTCCTCTAATGAATCTGGCATATGGACTGCATATAATTGACAACCCTTCTTATAAAACTTTTTCAACTGCAGGGCTGAAATCTGCCTTACTGAAACTTGCTTGGGAATCCCTTTTACCAATGTTGGCCTTCCCTTTTCATCAATGCACTCAAGTGCTTTCTCATAACAGTCCAATTTGGCTCTATGTTTTTCTAACCAATCCATGCCAATTAATGCATCATAGGATCCTAATGGTAACACATTCAATTCAACATATGTGTGGAGTCCATTCAATTCTATGGGACACTCCATCACTACCTCACTTACTTTCCTCTTGGTTCCCGTGGCTAATTGCACTAGCCAGGACGTATTATGCTTCATTTTTCTAAGAGAACAGCCTTCAACCACTTTTGGAGAAACATAACTATGAGTAAATCCTGGATCAATCAAAACAGAAATAGATTGCGTAGAAATCTTACCTTCGACTTCCACCACAGATGATTGATGGTCTGCTTGATGATTATCCAGCGCTGCATAAATCCGAGGTGCTGCCCTTGCCATGTCCTCCACTGTAGCTACTCCCTTCAGGTTGTTCAACTTTCGAGAATTGTCTTTTCGATGTGGACAATTCTTCAGCATGTGGTTTTCTCCACATCCCCAACACTGAAGTGGTCCCTTTGATGCTTTGTCTGCTGCCACTGCTGGTTTGAATCCACTCCTTGCTTGCTGCCCCTGTGGAAAGGTTCTAGGCTGACCTCTGAATGGTGGCTTGAAGCCATTCTTCTTTTGATCAAACTTCCCTCTTGGCTTTCCTTTCCATGCTGGGTTAGCCTCTGTTTTTCCTTTATTCTGCTCATAACAATGCATTGCCATCCTAATGGCTTCATCCAAACTTGGTGGATTAACAAACTCAATACGATCTCTGAAACTTTGAGGTAGACCTCCAAGGAAGCATTGGATTTTTACTCTCTCATCCTTAATGTAGTCAACATACCTCAGTAATTCCAAGAATTTGTGGACATGCTCTTCCATAGACTTTAGTCCCAACCTGAGTTCATTAAACTCTTTTCTCTTACCATCATAATACCTAGCAGAAAGGTATTTCTCCTTGAAGTACCTCTTAAATCTTTCCCAACTGATCCTTCTCTCATTAATTCTTTTCACTTGCAAGAGATTGTCCCACCAAATGGAAGCTCTGCCATTTAAGTTGTAAATGGCAATTCTGGCTTTCTCATTTCCTGAGTAGTCTTGAATTCTGAAGTATTTCTTCATTCCAAGAAGCCATGCTTCTGCCTCTTGGCCAGTCTTTCCTTCCCCATCAAATGTGGGAGGTCTTGCCTTCCTGAATTCTCCATGTGGGATGCCCTTGAACTTCTTTCTTCCATCCAATCTCTTAGATGCATGTCTTGGACTTCTTCTAGAACATTTGGAGTCACACGACCTGCTGGAAGAAGACCTTGATGAAGATGTTTCATGCTTTCTGCTCACCGAATGCTTCCTTGGGCTTGGAGTCCTCCTCTTCGAACGACCTCTAGAATGACTCCCTGCATCTCTTCCTTCTGCACCCATATTGCTTGGGTTGGACCCAAGATTTATCTTATGCTGCATATCAGTGAGGCTTTGCAAAATAGCAGCATTGAGTTGGTGTTGTTCTTCTTGAGCCTTCATCAATCTTTCATTGAAGCTCACCATGGTTTCAACCAAATTTTGAGGAGTCACCTGCTCCCTTCTCCCATTGGATTCAGTCTCCGCATTCCCTTCATGCACATTTTCTCCTAGAATGTCTTCTTCGTGTTCATAAGGATCTTGAGCATCATTTATGGTCACCATCCTTCCTGTATGCTACCTCTGCTACAATTATAAATTTTATGCGCTGCAAGCACTGTGCATTATGAGAATATTTGTCAGACATCATAAGAATGCATATAGAAATATAAACAATCAATATTTAACAGAATAGAACTCATGGAATAATTCACCCAGTTGCTATGCATTCCTTTCCCTTGTCCATTCAAGCAATTCTGGAAATTGCCCATATTTATCCATAATTTGTCAAAACAATCGCTGGTACATTTATGCTCTAATTATTTGTGGGGTATGATAACTTCATTGCAATTCTGGTCATACACCATTATTCCCTACTAGACAAGCTTTCCAATGCCTGTCCCTGTGCTCCATTCCGACATCGGGTGTGGAAACAACGTTGTTTCAAAAATGACAACTTTTACTAATAATTCTGCACATTTTACACAGTTGTATTTTGGTCCAGAATGTCAACTTCAGCCACCTGTGGAAGAAAATCTATGAAGAATCACAGAACTTTTATATCGAGCGAAGTTAGTCCATATAACAAGGAACACTCGGCACTTCGCGGATCTCAATTTCGATGCACCATTCATCTTTTATAAAATTCTGGGTTTAACTACTTCTTACTTTTCACATTTTTAACTCCCTTTGCATCCTATGCTCCATCTGTGCGCCACCTGCGCACAACCTGCGCGCCATCCGCGCACTATCCGCGTGCAACCTGCACGCAATCTGTGCGCAATCCGCACGCGATCTGCGCGCAATCTGTGCGTGATCCGCGCGCAACCCGCACGCAATTTGCGCGCAATCCGAGCGCGATCCACGCGCATTCCGCGCGCAACCCGCACGCAATCTGCGTGCGATCCGTGTGCGACCCGCGCGCAATCCACGCACATTCCGCGCGCAACCCGCACGCAATCTGCGCGCGATCCGCGCGCGATCTGTGCGCGATCCGCGCGCAATCCACGCGCATTCCGTGCACAACCCGCACGCAATCTGTGCGTGATCCGCGCGCGATCTTTGCGCGATCCGCGCGCAATCAGCGCGCAATCTGTGCGCAACCCGCACGCAATCTGCGCGTGATCCGCGCGCGATCTGTGCGCGATCCACGCGCAATCCGCGCGCAATCTGTGCGCAATCCGCGCGCAATCCACGCGCATTCCACGCGCAACCCGCACGCAATCTGCGCGCGATCCGCGCGCGATCCGCACGCGATCTGCACGCAATCCGCGCGCAACCTGATGCCGCGCACCGCGCAGATTTAAAACTGTCGCTGCGCACCTTGCGTTTCCTGTAACTTCCGAGGTCCGTTTCTCCTTCGTCCCTTAACCAAATAAGGCAAGTTTGGTACCGTTGGAAAGCTCTTGGAGAGCTCTATGCAATGGTGTGATCTTATTCTTCATCTGAGAAGTCTTTCCCTGCCATTTTCTCAAATCAACATTCCACCCCCAACTTCCCAATTCCACATCAAAAACCATTTTGTTTCTTGCCTGTAACTCAGAGTTTGGCCCAAGCAGCCCCAGTGCTGCAAGCTGGGCTCTGATACCACTCTGTAACGTCCCCTCCCTCCTTCCAAATGCAGGGGAGAGAACACGACCAATCATACGGGGCTTTTGGCAGACTTAGCCCCAATATTATTTCTTTTCTCATAAATTCATAACATTTAAAAACTTCTGTGTGCAAAATCAACTCAATATAAACACAGCGGAATTAAACATAATAGCAAGCACACAAACAGTAATGCCTAACATATATACATATATCACAGCAGAGGATGATTCAGCATATAGAGACTCAATCTCGTTCTAATGCCATGCATGGATTCCAAATTAAGATAATCAATTCAATTCTTTAAACATGGACAGTTTAACATATTGCAGAACACAAAATGCAAATAATTTATAACACATAGAACACTTATCTTGAAGATGAAGCTGTCCAAACAACTGGCTATGAGAGAGCAACGTTCCACCCAACCATAGATCTCTGTCCAGCTTGTATTCTTTCAGCTGAGAGATCACCCCCGAGCTGGGCTGTGTATCCACTAAGGAAGAACTAGCTGGGCTCACTCACAGCCATGGTTTCGGTCATCAGCTATGCGAAGCCAACACACCGTTGGGTTTATCAAGCATACGGATGACAAATGAGGAGGATGCTAAGCCAGTGAGCTCAACCACAAAGCTACAGGCATCTCAAATGAACTCAGCAGTCATGGCACCCACAATACCTACCGCACCCAACACAAGGAAGGTCCCCTTCTCTGCTGCACAGTCCCTCAGGCGTCCCTTCCCTCCAGTGCTCTTCAGGGTGGGCATAGAAAGGTCCAGCTGCTAATTCCTTAAGATTCTAGCCTTCACTGGGTTTATCAAGCAAACCAAACCTCTGCTCAGTCATTCACACTTGGATTTCTCACAGTTCTGTTATCCAATAACTCAATCCCGTCACTTCATTTCTGGGCTGTAAAAAATGGGTTTTCCAATGGATTTCAGGGTATCTAATACTCTCAATTTCGCCCCAAGGTTCATATCTATGGATCCCCCATTGGATTTCACAGTCAAATACCAATTCTGGGTGTTAATGGCTCTTCAAAACGTGGGTTCTTGCAAAGTCGCGATTTCTGGTTTTTCTCCCTGCTGGGCATTCGTTTTTTTTTTGGAAAATGGTGCTGGTAAGTTTCACAATGGAATGGGGATGAGGAAGAAGCAACATCCCTGAGGTAGAGTGGCTTGTGGTACAAGAAAACAGAGCCCATACTCTGCCATACGAATTTCTGGGCTGCCCATACTCCATTGAAGCCATGGACTGAAATCCTCAACCACTTCCTTACAACAGAATTAAATGTCATCAAGGAAAGTCAAATGGATTCTCAAGGTGACATATGGCAGTCTATGGTTCAATCCCACAACCCCCTCACCACTCCCTAGTGGATACACATGGCCCCTTCTCATTCGTTGCCTCCATAGCTAGTCTTGGAATTTTATTTCAATATTAAATATTTACATCAATTTACAATATCCCATGGCTTAATAGCACATGGGTAATAACATATCAAATACTTGTCCATTTTAAATAAAATCCGAACATATACTAGCGGGGCCTTGGCCTTGAGCTCCACGCTAGGAAAACATACATTACATGTATACAATATTTACATAAAAGCCAATATTTCCTAAGGGTCAAAATTGGGGTATTACAGACTAACTGTATGAAAAAGGAATTTTGGAGCCTCTTTTTAGGGTTTTCAGGATCTCAAAATATGAAAACACCAAGCGAGAACTCACCTACTCGGGCTTGATGTGAAATCCACGAGAGGGTAGATAGAGGATTATTCAATTTTTTCAGACTCTATAAACAAGAAAACACCGGCAAGCATTAACCTACTCAGGCTCAATATTAAAATCCACGAGTAAGTGTATGGAGTTATTGTTTAAGTTTTTCAGACTCCTTAAAATTTAAAACACCGGCGAGCAAGAATAGATCTCGGCTTGATATTAAAATCCAGAGATCAGTATTATAGAGTATTCTTATATATCTTCTTCGAACTCTGTAAACAATGAAGAAGGTCCTGAGTCTTCCTCCCATGGGCTTGTTAAATTTTTTACATGGTTGGACTTATGGAGTTTTCTATCTTTCTTGGACTCATTAAAAAAACAAGAAGGCCATTCTTTTACCAAAAATAATAAGGGATAAGAAGGGTATATCACATCTTTTCAGTTTCAAAGGCAGTTCAGTTAGTCATATCCTTGAACACAACACCTACTTGAGTCTTTCATTTCTGTTGGTTTTTTAGTATTTGACCTTAGGGTGAACCTGATCTCTGAGTTTTTACTCCCCCGGTTGGTAATTCTTCCAATCATATGGAGGGTATGTTATGTCTCCTCCATCATAGAATTATATCATTTTCCCCTTCATGTCGAAAACTGCCTAAGTCACTTTGTGTCGTGCTCGTTGTTCAAGGATACAGCCTATGTCGGCCATTCTGCAGTTTACCTTGACTTCATGTGTCAGCCATCCTAGTGTCAGTTTGTTTCATCTTGTTACTCATCCTAACCCACATCAGCTCATACCTGTGAGTGTTCCTCGTGTTGGATAATGGAGGATGCATTAAGGCCTCCCTTCCAGCGGACTTCTTCCCATCGAATTCAACTCATTGTGCTTTGGGAATGAATTTTAGAGTTTTGGTTAGTACCTTGGGGATTGCAGTCATCAGTGACAATTTTTCTTGCTGTTGAATAATGAGAATACATCAATGTCTCTTATTTGACAGGTTCCTCAAGTGTTCGACTTCAAGTCCTCTTATTCACACTTGTTGGATCGTACTAGGTACCTTGGGCCCTATTATCATTATCGATGGAATCCCTCGCGTTTTTTAACGGTATACATCAATGAATGGTAATCAAATGATACCCCCCATGTTCGACTTCATCTCATTTATTCGCATGGATAGGATTTGTACCTTGGGTTTTTTTGGATGAAGACCTTGGGACTTTGATAACATCACCTTGTTTATGTTATCACCCAAGCTGCACAAGACTGAGCCTCACTCATTTTGGCTCTTCATGAGACATAGATCTAGTTTGTTGTTATGGCTATGATCTCTCATTTTGAGATGGATCCATGCTTGTATTTCATTGGCCATGCTATATATACATATCCTAGTTATGTATCAGAGATCATGTTGTAACATGCTACACATCTATATGATATCAAGATTGTAATTGCTCGCTGACTTTGATCGTTGTTTCAGGTGTTTCTGTGACTTAATTCTGCGGTCTCTTGCTCCTCCTCTGACTTGGAATTATAATGTATTTCGGCCATCGTTTCCCTCTGACCTCACACATTAGAGGGAATCTATTATAGGTCAAATATGCACTTCTCCGTCCGTGATCACATTTCCCTATTGATCACACAGAAGTACACTAAGGATTGAAGAGCTAGGTTGACCTGGATGACTTGCTGCTAGAAGTACACTCTTCAGCTAAAAATATTGCAGTTTCTCCTGATTTTAGCACATGTACGCCCCTCTCTGCATAGAAAACTAGCGTACACCCTAGGAAAATACTCTACTTTGCTCAAGGAAAACCAGCGTACATCTCAAAAATTGTTGTAAATGCATGTTGTAAAGCACAGAAGTTGCTTTCTGTACGCTACTCTTGTTGTATGAAACCTACGTACATCTTAAGATGAAATCAAAAAATATATTAAGATTACGAATAGGGATTAGTTGAATTTGGTTCTGCATCTTCCCCAACTTCCCAATTCAACCACCTCTCGATGTAAACTGCCTACCTTGTCCCATAAAAAGGAGGATCCATGAGAGGGGTGAGACAAAATAGTCATAAATGACCTAGAAAGAATGCTTGGAGTATTGTTACGCTGGAGGAATTCCCAAGTCATTGTGAAGAGCAGGAGCCCAGGACTCGTTGCAGAAGCATCTTGACACGTCAAGTATACATGTACCGATTTCATGCTTCTTTAACAATAAAAAAGGAGAAATACCCTTCATGTCCCAAATCGAAGGTCTATTGGATTACATGTTCATTTGGCTTAATATATGATTATATTTGATGTTAGATTACTGTCTGATTTCATCATATTTATATATAGTCAAGATACACTAAGGAAGGTCTTACTTTGTGTTGCAGGTTCATCAAGCAGAAGATCAAGTGAAAGGCCAAGTGAAAGCTAGGACCAGTCATCAATAAAAGGTGCCTCTTTCTATACCTTGATATCTTTCATTTGTAGGAACTAAATGAAATATAATGAATGTATTTACCTATCAACCCCGCCTAGTTGGTAGTGTCCATCTCCTGACTATAAGGTAGAAATCATGAACAACAGACTAGCGACTCCGCTAGGGAGTAACCGGTAGTTTTTCTGCTCTAGGAGACCTAGTTTAGGGTTTCTTCGAGTCCATTTTCAGTCTTTTGATTCTCTGAGAGGTCTTATAGGTTTTTGTTACCTGTTCTTTATATCTTGATTCATCTCAGTCCACTACTGCAAAGCTTTTTTGTTTGCTTCTGAGCCTTGTACATTGGTTTACCCTACTTACAGTAGCGTATTTTAGATGATGTACGCTGCTTTGTCTACTACAAAGGAGCTTATATTTCCTAGTATACGCTGGTTTATGCACTCCATAGTCCTCGCATGGAGCATCATGCTGATGCTCATGATCATACTGATCATCATCATAGAGAACATCATTCGGATGTTCATAACTGAGCATCATCTTGATGCTCATCACATAACACTTACATCCACAGCCATGGGGAGGACCCTCCTACCACCATGCTTGGAAGAGCTCCAGCATCTGTGTCCTACCACTTCCTCCTGGAAGTATCTTCGATCTGAAGAACACCAAGCCTCTCTCTGAAGTACTCAAAATTTAGCTTGGCTAGTGGTTTGGTTAACACATTTGCTATATGCTCGTCCATAGCAACATACAAGAGATTCATTACTCCTCTCTGCACCATATCCCTGATATAGTGATACTTGATCTCGATATGCTTCGACTTGTCATGGAACACCAGGTTCTCAGACAACTTCACACAACTCTGGTTGTCACAGAAGATATAAGTAGCATCTAATTGGAGATCAAACAAATCAGACAGCAGCTTCCTTAGCCATACTGCCTCACAACTAGCCAAACAAGCTACGACATACTCTACTTCGGATGTACTTAGTGCTACGCAGGATTTCTTCCTGCTAAACCAAGAGATCACACCTGATCCCATACTGAAGAAGCACCCTGAAGTGCTCTTCCTATCTACAGCACTGCCTTCCCAATCTGATTCAAACGGTACAAGGATTTCTTCAATTTGCACACATGTGACTCCTTGTCATGTGTCTCAATTCCGAGTGGATGCTCCACATACACTTCCTCTTCGACTAGATCATTCAATAAATTTGTCTTGACATCCATCTGGTGTATTTTCCACTTCATTATTACAGCCAGAGCAAGTACTGTTATGATGGAAGTGTATATGGATACAGGTGCAAAATTTTCTTCATAATCTATCCCTTCTTTCTGGGAGAAGCCACGTGCCACAAAACTTGCCTTGTATTTATCTATGCTACCATCTGAAGCATGCTTGATCTTGTAGATCCACTTGAAAGTCACAACAAACTTCCCTTCTAGTATTGCGACCACATCCTAAACATCATTCTTCATGATCGACTGGTATTCCTCGACCATGGCCTCCTTCCATTCTTTCTTTTCTGTCGCTTCTTCATAACTGGAAGGTTCTTTGTTTCTTATATCACATAGTAATGCTACATTGCTGGTGTGTGATCTTGTCCCTTTTCTTTCTCTATGTTCCTCCTCTGGAACACCATACCTCTCTGCATCTTGGATGACCTCTCTTTCCTATGCTGGTTTCTTCTTGTGAGAGTTCTTCTCATGGGGTGGATCTACAGGTTCTTGTGGATCTTCCATCTCACGATTCTCTTCTGGAATTGCTTTGTTCATGGTGGTGTCTTGTGTTCTGGGTACTCTTGGTTCTTCATTGTCTTCAACAGGTGGCTTCCTCGATTTGATGTATGCTGAGTATTCATCAAAAGTCACATCCTTGTTGATTTCAATCTTCTTGAACCCTGGAAAGTAGATTCTGTATGATTTCAAATTTTCATTGTAACCCATGAATATACCTTTCTTTCCTAAAGGATCTAGATTTTCCCTCTTTTCTTTTGGAACATGTGTATATACTAGACTGCCAAATATCCTAAGATGGTTAACTTCTATTTTCTCACCTGAGAAAGCTTCTTCTGGTGTCTTGTTGTCAAGTATACTATGTGGTGTTCTATTCTGTACATATACAACTGTCCTTGCTGCTTCTGCCCATAGATGCATAGGCATATCTTGGTCATGAAGAATTGCTCGTGCTGCTTCCATGATAGTTCTATTCTTCATTTTTGCAACTCCATTTTGTTGTGGATTGTAAGGAGTGGTAAACTCCCTCTTAATCCTTGAATCAATGCATAACTTCTTGAAGTCTGCTAAAGTGAATTCTCCACCATTGTCGGATCTAAAATTCTTGATCTTCTTTTCAGTGTGGTTTTCTATCAAGGCTTTGAATTCCTTGAATTTTCTGAATACTTCATCTTTGTTCTTCAAGAAATAAATCCAAGTCTTCCTAGAGAAATCATTAATGAATGAAACATAACATACATACCCACTTAGAGAACTAGATGACATCAGACCGCACACATCGAAGTGGATAATTTCCAAGATTCCTTTTGCCTTGCTTTCACTGCTTGGAAATGCCTTCTTTGTGTTCTTTCCTTTTGCACATCCTTTGCAAACACCTTCATGCTTTGACTGGATTTCAGGAAGAACTTCTACTGCTTTTCTTGCAATTGATAGTGCTCTATAGTGCACATGTGAAAGCCTTCTGTGCCAAAGTTCACTTGGCTCGATGGATTCATGTACCATGGCTTGTTCAGTTTGTACCTTCAATTTGTATAATCCTCTCTCTTGCTCTCCAAGAGAACTCTCACAAAACCACATTCCACAAACATATGATTGACAGACTCCAAATTGTTTTTACACAGAAAACAAATACTTGGGCCCAACCATCCTTTCTTTATAAGTTTGTCCCATGTTTTAATCTCACCTCGAAGTGCATGCCACATAAAGCACTTAATTTTTAAGGGGATATCCCACTTCCACAAGACCTTATACCACCAATTTGCAGGAAAGATACATAAACAGTTAATGATAGCCTTGTAAGAAAATTTTGCAGTCACTGTGCCAGTGGCAGTATTACCACTCTAGATTAGTTCATCCTTATCCGATGTCAATCTACACCCTGTAGAGTTTAGCTTGTTTATATAGAGATCCCATTCCATCGTTGTGTTGTCCGAGAACCCCAGTTCCATAAAACTGAGCCAATAAGATTTCCTATTAGTGGCATTAACCCTCTTAATCTTGTCGAGAGTAGACCAATGAAGAGTGTTAAGAATATCGCTGGAAAGAGTGTCTTCATCCAACCCCAAAATCAAGTCAATGTTGTAATGGTAGATGCTGGATTTCTTGCTGCTCACCAGCATACCAGATGCCGCACAGTAGGTCCCAATGATTATTTTATAATGCAACCAGTCATCTTTAGAATCTACACCTGCTAAGAGCACATCGTCTACGAATAATAGATGGGTTAAAGACAAGTTAGGAGATAGCTCAATACCTTTAAGGTTTCCAATCGCTTTTTCAACTCCGATCATTCTACTTAGACCTTAAACAACTAAAAGGAATAAGAGTGGGGACAATGGGAAGCCCTGCCTAACTCCTCTGGTCATCTTGAAGAAATCAGAAGGAGCACCGTTGACCAAGACTGTGATATTTGCAGTAGTAACACAAGCCATGATCCAATGAAGGAAAATAGGCGAAATACCAATCTGGATGAGTATCAACCTCAAAAAAACCCAGTCAACCTTGTTATAAGCTTTTTCAAGGTCCATTTTAAGCAACATAGCTTTCATATTTTTCATCTTGACAGTATGGATGACATCTTATGTTATACCAATGGCGTCTAATATCTGTCGATCCTTAAAAAAACCAAACTACTCGCTAGAAATGCATCTCGACAGAATCAGCTTCAGTCTAATAGAGATTATTTTTGATATTAGTTTGTATGCCAAATTGCACAATGCGAGCGGCCTAAAATCACAAAAAGTGGAAGGCTTACTCTTCTTTGGGATTAAAGTGAAGAAAGTAGAATTGAGGCCACTTGAGATATATATCCATTTGTTCTAGAGTACTACACAATTTTTAGTAAATCCTAGTCATCTTGCACGTATTGTATATATGATAGTTAGGCTTATTATAATTTAATAGGAACAATTAGCCTTCTAAATGAAGTGTTTAGTTAATTTATATTTATCAATTTAATTAATATTATTTATACACAACATATGTTTTTTTAAATTGAAATTAAATTAAGAGTCACTACTCAAATTTGATCAGTGGACCTTCTACGTGACCAAGTCTCAAGGTGCAACCCAGAATTCCAATATTGTGGAGACAATAAAAGAATTCAAATAGAACAAACAAAGATTACTGAATGTGATGTCATTGTGAGGCTAAACCTATTGCTATAGGTAGCTTTTTTTAGTTTTCACATTTAATCAAAATCTCATGACTTTTTTTTAATAAAATGGGTTAAAAATTAGAAAATTATTATATTTTAATGTAATTTATTAAAAAAATATCATAATCTATTAATCATTATTTTATTATTATTATTTATTTATAAAAAATGGATTTCTGCTTTTCATAAATAATAAAAAAAATGTTTCAAAAATATATATAATATTTAATTTTGTTAATATTAAAAATTATTTTTGAAAAATGGTGTTTAACGTTATATGGATATATTTTTAAGAAATTAATTTATTTTTCTATTATTAGTCCCTGCTCCATAGGGATTATAGCTATCGGTAGGTCGCCATGCTCCGTTGACTGGCTTTTGTTAATCTAATGTTACATAAAGTTTTCTAAAGTTTTTTGATTTTTTATATTAAAATTATTTCTTTAAATTAAAAAAAAAAAATTCTTCAAAGAAGATCTATTTTTTGATTGGTGCATTACCAAGATTTGACTAATTTCCCCTGGTGTGGAAAATATTTATCTAATTATAAAAATAATAAAAATTGAAAAATTAAAAGAAAAAGGAGAGCCTACCACGTATGGATTACAATTAATTGACCTTTGAAAATTGTGACCTGATATGACCAACCATTAAATTCATGCAATAAATTAATCTGTCATATATGTAGTTCACGTGTTTGGTTACAATTAAGAGCATTCCAAGCATGAATTGACAAAAAAACAGCTCAAGAATTCTGGATGCTTCCGAACTGTCAAAGAAGCAGCTCGAGAATTCTGGATGCTTTCAGATAATCTTCCAACTTCTACTTCATTGACTTCAGAAGAGAACTTCACATTCACTGTAATCTGTCTTCCATTTTGCAATGTAATCTGTCTTCCATTTTGCAAAAGAGCACTTCACATTCAGACTCTATAATCTATCTTCCCTTTTGCAATGGTTTCTTCGAGAGCCATTGTTCTTCAAAATCTAGTAAGTAATATTGTTGTTTTTCATATATTTTTTTGGAAATTTTGAGGCCTCTGCACTTTGCTGGAAAATGCAAGCTTGGATTGAGTAATATATTTGTTGAAGGAACTGTGTTAGCTGTTAATTGCATTATTTCATGCATTGTTTCATACATGACTGGTAATGCACCTTGTAAAATACTTTGCACAAAATGCTACAGAAGTCAATGGCATATTCGATCTCTTTGAACTCTGTGGCATAGTTGTGGCTAAATCTTGTATTCGATGTTCTTAAAAGAAACAGAAAGCTTCTAGGTTGGTGTCAAAACAGTTGTACACAGATTATTTGGACTACCATTGGGGATGAGATTTGATAGCACATTAAATAAATGACAATTTGGGTTGCTTTGATCTATTACAAGATAACTATCTAATGCAGTCTCCTATCTTCTTCTGCAAAAGAATAGTTTATGTACATAGGGTGGTTAATGGGATAAGGACAAAGAAAAGTGGCTATCCTAATGATAAATTAATTGATAGCATCTGCTTGAATTTGTTTACTACTTTACTTTTATTACAGTATGATGGCATCTAATGATACATCAATAGATGCCTTGCAGCATGGAACACAGAAGGGTATAACAAGAACAAACATTCTGTGTTAAATTTTGAGCATTAATTCACAATACTCTAGGATCTTTACTGAGAGAATAACATGTACAGTATATCAATGCATAACAATCACAATAAGCATCACAAGCATCACAAGAATCAAAAGCATGAGAGACAAGAGACACAGAGTTTCCGTGGGGAAAAACCTAAGGTGAAAAACCCCACAACTTCCCTAGAGATAGAGAGAGAAATGGCTCAACCAAAGTACAACCAAAATACACTAAGATAGTCTCCTAGTAGCAGATGATCCTTCTCCTCACTAGTGCGCCACTTTCTGAGTGAGAGAGAGATACTTTTCCGAATGATCTAAATAGAGATCACCTGATCTCTATTTATACTAATCTGTTTTCCCAATGACCTTATGGGGCCGACTTGTCTAGCTAGGTACATCCACATTATAATATATATATTTCAGGGCCGACCCCACATGGTGGTCTAATAACCCATTGGCAAGTACACACACTTGCGACACTTGTCAATCCACATGATGACACTTCCTTATAGAGGAATAACACATCTCTAATAAGGGTAGAATAAATATATATAAAATACGTGGATGAAATACATTCCGAAGTTACATATACATCAACACTCCCTCTTAACTAGAAAGGTATTTCTCGACACAGATCTGCTAGACAAGTCTTCTTCTTGGGATCATCACCATCGATGCATCATCATCATCATCATCACTGCTGCTGCTATCTCAACCAATCTCTGACTCTACTCGTCATAGGAAGTTCTACAGAGCCAGTCCTTTTTCATACTGGATGTAGGCCCACCACCTACAGGTCTTCATCATCACTGGCCATACTGTGGAATCCTCAGGACTTATTACGTGCGTCACAAAACCTTGAAAGAGCATCCCAGGCTGTTACGAGCACACGGCTCTACCTATAGGATCTCCCAGGGCCATATTGTATGTGACCTCACCACAAAACCTCACAAGAGCATCCCAGGATGTTACGAGCACACAACTCTACCTATAGGATCTCCCAGGGACAGATTATATGTGGTCACCACAAAACCTCGCAAGAACATCCCAGGCTGTTACGAGCATGCAGCTCTACCTATAGGATCTCCCAGGGACAGATTATATGTGGTCATGGAAAAACCTCACAAGAGCATCCCAGGACTTATTACGGGCACATAGCCCAACCTATCGGATCTCCCAGGGACATATTATATGCCATAGGACAAAACCTCGAAAGAGCATCTGCCATATATCCCAGGGCATGAATTACATGCCATAGAAAAACCCTCGAAATACTATCTGCAGATCTCCCAGGTCCAAATTATATGTCCTCCCAGAGCAAAACCTAGAAAGAGCATTTTCCAGATATCCCAGGGCACGAATTACATGCCATAGGAAAAACCTCGAAAGACTATCTGCAAATCTCCCAGGGCCAAATTATATGCTCATATGCATAACCTGATCCACGGCCATAGAGTATCAACCTGATACTCACCATACATGATCATCCTGATCATCATCACTGCAACATCCTGCTGCATGTCATCTTGAGCAACATCCTGAAGCTCATCATCCATGACCATGTTGATCATACAATGCATCTACCTGATGCGTACCAAGTATCTACCTGATACATATCGTCATACATGATCCAACTGATCATACAATGTATCCACCTGATACAAATATAAATACATGATACATATCACCATACATGATCCACCTGATCATACAATGTATCCACCTGATACATATACAGATACATGGTCCAAGCATCCAACATGATGCATATACAAAATACATACAAATGAACCTACTGATCATATCCAGCATCCAACATGATGCGTACATACATATACATGATCCAATTGATCATATCCATCATCCAACATGATGCGTACATATACATATAAATGATCCAACTGATCATATCCAACATCCAACATGATGCATGCATACAAAAAAAATGATCCAACTGATCATACAAAGCAGAAAACAAAACATCATCCTGATGCTCATCATCCATCGCTTACATCCACAGCCATGTGAAGGATCCTCCTTCCAACATGCTTGGAATGGCTTCAGCAAATGCGTCCATCACTTCTTCCTCGAAGTGTCATCAATCTGAAGAACGCCAAGCCTCTCCCTGAAGTACTCGAACTTCACCCTGGCTAGTGGCTTTGTCAGCACATCTGCAATCTGCTCGTCTATCGCAACGTACAGGAGCTTCACAGCTCCTCTCTGCACCATATCCCTGATATAGTGATATTTGATCTCTATGTGTTTCGACCTGTCATGAAACACTGGGTTCTCAGACACCTTCACACAACTTTGGTTATCACAGAAGATACCGGTAGCATCCAATGGAAGATCAAATAACTCATATAGTAGCTTTCGTAGCCATACTGCCTCACAACTAGCTGAATAGGTTGCAACATACTCTGCATCAGCTGTACTCAGTGCTACGCAGGACTGCTTCCTGCTAAACCAAGAGATCACACCTGATCCCATACTGAAGCAGCATCCAGATGTGCTCTTCCTATCTGTAGCACTGCCAGCCCAATCTGAATCAACATAACCCTGCAGGTTAAACTTTTGATTCGCTTCATACTTGAGCCCATAATCCACTGTACCCTTCAGGTACCTCAGAACATGCTTTACAGCAACGAGGTGAACACTCCTCGGATCTGTCAGGAACTAACTCAATGTGTTCACAGCAAAGCAAATGTCTGGTCTCGTGTTCGTCAGGTACATCAAGGACCCAATCATCTGACGATACAAAGAGACATCAACCGACTTAGATGAAGCATCACATAGAAGCTTCAGATTCGATACCATATGTGTGGCCATGGCCTTGCAATCCATCATCCCGAATCTCTTCAGGATATCTACTGTGTACTTCCCTTGACCAAGGAAGATCCCACCTGCACTCTGCCACAACTCCATACCTAGGAAATAGTGCATCATTCCCAAATCTTTCATATCGAACTCAGCAGCAAGCTTCCTCTTAGTATCTGCAATTAGTCTGTCATCTCCTGTTACAAATAAGTCATCCACATATATTAGTAGAATCACAGGATTCCCTTCCTCAACCTTGTAGTAGAGGTTGGAATCTGCTTTACTCTTAGTAAAGCCCAAACTAGATAGGAAACTGTCCATCCTACCATACCAAGTTCTGGGAGCTTGTTTCAAGCCATACAAGGCTTTCTTCAATATGCATACATATGACTCCCTATCATGTATTTCAAAACCGAGTGGCTGCTCCACATATACTTCGTCTTCAATGACACCATTCAAGAAAGCAGTCTTGACATCCATCTGGTGTATTTTCCATTTCATTGCTGCAGCCAGGGAAAGTACTGTTCTAATGGAAGTATACTTGGCTACAGGTGCAAAAGTTTCTTCATAATCTATTCCCTCTTTCTAAGAGAAGCCACGAGCTACGAATCTTGCCTTTTATTTCTCTACACTGCCATCTGCAGCATGCTTGATTTTGTAGATCCATTTGGAAGTCACAATAGACTTCTCTTTAGTTCTTGGGACAACATCCCAAACATCATTCTTCATTATTGATTGTTATTCCTCAACCATGGAATCCTTCCATTCTTTCTTTTCCGCTGCTTCTTCATAAATGGAAGGCTCTTTGTTCATAATGTCACAGAGTAAAGCAACATAGCTGGTATGTGATCTGGTTCTCTTCTTTGGTCTGTGTTCTTCTTCTGGAATGCCAAATATTTTTGCATCTTGAATGAGCTCTCTAGCCCATGCAGGTTTCCTCTTATGAGAGTTATCCTCACGGGGTGGATCTATAGGTTCTTGTGGATCTTCAAACTCACGAACAACTTCTGGAACTGCTTCAGTCATGGTGGTGTCTTGAAATCTAGTTTCCTTAGGTTCTTCATAAACTTCAATAGGTGCCTTTCTTGATTTGATGAATGCTGAGTTTTCATCAAATGTTACATCCTTGCTGACATCAATCTTCTTGAACCCTGGAAAGTATATTCTATAAGCCTTCGAGCTTTCACTCTAACCCACAAAGATACCCTTCTTTCTTGAAGGATCTAGTTTAGTCCTCTTTTCGTTTGGGACATGAGTGTATACTGGACAACCAAATATTCTAAGATGGTTGACTTCAGGTTTCTTACCAGAAAAGACCTCTTCTGTTGTCTTGTTGTCCAATATCTTGTGGGGTGTTCTGTTCTGCACATATACAACTATTCTAGCTGCTTCTGACCATAGATGCATAGGTAGATCCTGGTCATGCAGCATTGCCCTTGTTGCTTCCATGATAGTTCTGTTCGTCCTTTCTGCAACTCCATTCTGTTGAGGATTATAAGGAGCAATCAACTCCCTCCTAATCCCTGAATCACTACAAAGCTTCTTGAAGTCACCTGAGGTGAATTCTCCACCATTGTCAGATCTGAATGTTTTGATCTTCTTGTCAGTTTGATTCTCCATCAAAGTTTTGAATTCCTTGAACTTATCAAACGCCTCATCTTTGTTCTTCAAGAAGTATACCCAAGTCTTCCTGGAGAAGTCATCAATAAATGAGACATAGTAAACATACCCACTAAGAGAACTGGATGACATAGGACCACATACATCTGAGTGGATGACTTCCATGATATCTTTTGCCTTGCTTTCACTGCTTGGGAAAGCCTTCTTAATGTTCTTACCTTTTGCACATCCTTTGCAAACACCTTCATGTTTGGTCTTGATTTCAGGAAGACCTTCTACAGCCCTGCTTGCAATTGGAAGTGCACTATAGTGCATATGAGCAAGTCTTCTATGCCAAAGTTCGCTTGGCTCCATGGATTCATGCACCATGGCATGTTCAGGTTGTCCCTTCAATTTATACAATCCTCCCTCTTGCTCTCCAATCACTACTACATCATCTATGGTCTTTCCCTTTGGCCACATTAGGACTTGGCCATCCACAAATGCAACCCTCATACCTTTTGCATCCAATGCAGAGATAGAGAGTAAGTTCTTCTTGAGCCCAGGTACATAGAGGAATTCTTTCATCTTCAAATATTTTCCAGAATCTAGGTTGTAGGAGGCTTCACCACTTCCTTTGATTGGGTATTGATAATCATCCCCAAGTTTCACCTTATGGGGTGATTCATGTTCAGGTAGATTCACAAAAGATTCCTTAAACCCAGTCATGTGTTTGGAAGCCCCACTATCAATCAACCAATCATTACAACCATGGGAGATAGTACCTGTGAGAGCAGAGATTAGAACATACTCTTCTTCACTTGATGAGTCATCATCACTATCATCACTTTCTGCCCTAGCCTTCTTCTTTGGAGGTTTATCATCCTCGACAGCATGAGCATGGAACTTTCTTTTGCTGCCCTTCTTCTTCTTGCTGGAGTTGTTGTTATTATCCCTTTTGTTCTTGGGACAATCTGAAGCAAAGTGACCTTTCTCATTGCATGTGAAGCATCTTAGATCCTTCTTATTCTTTTGATAGAATCTCTTGTGGCGAGAGTGCTCCTTTTTCGGCTTGCCTCTTTTGGTGTGAGCTGCAAGAGCTTGATCTTCACCTCCCATCTTTTCCTCATGAACTATAAGTCTAGCTTCTTCTTGAGAGAATTCTTCCCGCAATCTGTTGAAGGAGATCAACTTCTTTCTTGCACAAATTCTTTGAATAAAGGAA
The DNA here is from genome assembly GCA_027924585.1 of Larix kaempferi. Classification (NCBI taxonomy): domain Eukaryota; kingdom Viridiplantae; phylum Streptophyta; class Pinopsida; order Pinales; family Pinaceae; genus Larix; species Larix kaempferi. The sequence continues at coordinate 29,259,801 of BSBM01000278.1, forward strand.
TCCCATGACCTGGGTAGGCCATTTAGAGTGGTCATCACCACTTCACCATTATCCACCATTTCATCTACTGCTTCCAGTTGTTCCTTGATTTGGGAGACTCTAGAAAAATAAGATTGAATGGTTTCTCCATTCTGAAACTTTACTTTCTTCAATTGGTTCCACAGGGTCATCTTCCGATTTATGTTCTTCCCTTCAAATAGCTTGGTCAAAGAGTCAAACATCTCCTTGGGTGTCTTTAGAGAAGACACATGGGGTATGAGATGATCTTTGATAGAATCAACAATGATTCTCTTTTCCTTGACCAAGTTCTTCTTATGCAATACCTTGGCCTCTTCATCCTCTGGGATAGGGATGTCTTCTTTTATATATGAGTCCAACTCATTCTCTTCCAGGATTAACCCAATCCTATACTTCCAGGCTCGGAAGTTATCATCCCCTTTAAGTTTATCCTCAAGCTTGGTGTGGTGAGACATCTTAAAGAGTACTTCAAATGGAAATAGAAAAGATTTAGATCTTACCACTTGAAATGCTGAAAACTGGATCTGGTCCCGGATTAGGGTTTGTCGGAAAAACCCTAAAAATTCAAAATGTGAATTTCAAATTTCTAAAAGGATAGAAACATGCGCTTTGATGAGCTGATCAACCTTGTGTATTCATAATTTGAGATCAGCAAAGCTTTACCCTTCAGATTTGACTTTTTGTCCTCCCGGGTTCACTAGGGAGAGCCCTGAATTAGGGTTTGAGTTTCTCGGAGATATACCCAGCCAAAAATCTCGATCCAAAGCTCTAAACTTCGATTTTTGCAAGGCGCTTCCAGCTGTGTCTTCCGATTCCAGAAATTCCTATTTTTGTGGAAACCCTAATTTTTAGGGCCAAATCTGAAAATGCTCAGAATTGAATTCTGATTGGATAGATAGATGCGACTTGATGAGTAAAGTCAATCTACTATATTGCTTTTCCAAAATCTGTGGAGCGAAACCTAATAAACAAGAAACTCAAGTTTCCGTCACTACAAAATGTCTTCTTCTCAGGTTAGCTCTGATACCATGTTAAATTTTGAGCATTAATTCACAATACTCTAGGATCTTTACTGAGAGAATAACATGTACAGTATATCAATGCATAACAATCACAATAAGAATGACAAGCATCACAAGAATCAAAAGCATGAGAGACAAGAGACATAGAGTTTCCGTGGGGAAAACCCTAAGGTGAAAAACCCCACAACTTCCTCAGAGATAGAGAGAGCAATGGCTCAACCAAAGTACAACCAAAATACACTGAGATAGTCTCCTAGTAGCAGATGATCCTCCTCCTCACTAGTGCGCCACTTTCTGAGTGAGAGAGAGATACTTTTCTGAATGATCTAAATAGAGATCACCTGATCTCTATTCATACTAATCTGTTTTCCCAATGACCTTATGGGGCCGACTTGTCTAGCTAGGTACATCCACATTATAATATATATATTTCAGGGCCGACCCCACATGGTGGTCTAATAACCCATCGGCAAGTACACACACTTGCGACTCTTGTCAATCCACATGACGACACTTCCTTATAGAGGAATAACACATCTCTAATAAGGGTACAATAAATATATATAAAATACATAGATGAAATACATTCCGAAGTTACATATACATCAACATTCTATGTATAACAAGAGCAAACAAAACTGACAACTTTGTGTGCAATCAAGTGTTACATTTTTTATAAATGGATGGTTGAAGCACAGAGTGCCTTAACCAGCTCTCGGTACATATGTGGACAAGCAAAGAACTTGCACAATTTATCCCTGGGTATGCAAGGGTATGATCTTATCTATTGGGGGATTCGAGGGTGGATTATATTTCTGTATTTTGTTTTTTTGTTTACAGTGAAGGCAGTATCTATTCCCTCAATTTCATTTGGGCGGCTAACTAACACTTCCCATCTCACTTATGCAATAGTCTGCAGGTCTTTTGAGGGGTGATCATGGAGCATCAAATCATTTATATGACCCAGTTATTCCCTCAGGGTGGATGCTAGAGTATGTAGGTCTGGCGCTCAAATAAGAGTATGGGTTATGTTTCAGGATTTAAATGATTACCATGCCATAAAAAAATTTCCTATTTTCAAATGAATTACAATGAAACTTAATATGCATTATGTATTTAACTCCAACAATAAACAAATAAGAGACACTCATGTAATAATGGAATGTTGCTTTAGATTAAAAGGAATTTTTTACCAATAAATATCAAAGGTAATATTGTGTATTATTATTACCAACTCTGGGAGAAGCCCAACAAGCTTCTAATGACCCTTGGTCTCGGATTGAAAACAACAGTTGTGGTTTCATCTACGGCAATGGAGAAAGAAGTCTTGAAGAATGAAGACCAAGTATTTTTTGGACGCACCCTCATAGAAGCAGCCAAGTCCTTCTACTGCAGCGACTCTTCATTGGCATGAAGCAACTGCGGGCCTCGTTGGCATATGCTTCAAAGATTCTGCAACACCGAGCTCTTCAACACCAAGAGACTGGAGGCTTTGCAGCATCTGAGAAGAGATTAAGTCTTTTCCACCATTCAATCCATTTTTTAGGATTCTACAAGGCCAAGGGTGTGAACATCGGGCACACTGTGTTTTTTTCTCAAAATATGTTCGGACGAGACTCGCAGGCCGTAGAAGAATTCAAGGAAATGGTCACCAAATTGATGGTAATAGGAGGAAAGCTGCTATGAATATTAAATATTGTATTAAATTAATCAGTAAATTATTAATTAGTTAATTGAAGGGACATAACCCTTCTTAAGAATGCTCAAACCTTATAAAAGGCGAGCTCTTGTAATACGTTAATCATCTTATCAATTCAATAATATATCTTTTATTCAAATATGGATCTCGTGTCCTAGTTTCTTTGTTGCATTTGGTATCAGAGCCGCGTTCGGCATCAGCTTCTGCACTCCAGGCTCTAGTTGGGATCCTCGTCCATTCTCAAGTCACTCAAGTCATGCTTCCATCTGGCTGCTCCTACTCCACACCTATCTCCTTTTTTCTATGCCCGCGACCATCCTCCATCCTTCATTTCCCTCCTCCCCAATTTCCACACCAGGACGTTCACTCTTCTACATTCGTTCTGCTCCAGCCACGCTCTCCATCGCGTACAGTAACCCTACGTCCCTCCTTCCCTTCACTATAGCTCCACGTTGCTTCTCCTTAACAGGCTGCAGCTCTCCCCTCATCCCCTCACGCCTCCATGCAATCCCTCACAGCCTCATCCCTCCCACCAAGCACCACTCCACTAGCGCGCTCCTTGCCCACTAACTAAATCCCTCATGCCTCTGCAACGCCTTTCCCTGTTGCATCCTTCCACCACAACTCCGACTCCTCTCACGCTCCCTCCACGTCAACCGGTCGACCTTCATCCACACACCATCGCTGTAAACCTAATTTTTAATCAAAATTAAATATTATATTAATATTGTTATATTAATATTTAATTTTATTAAAAGTTACAATCCCAAGTTATAAAAAAATATTTAAATATAATAATTATTATATTTAATTATTTTACCCAATATAATAATTATTGTATTTACAATAATTCTTATTAATTAATTTAAATCCTACCAAAATTGGGCCCAAATATTCACCTCCCCACACCAGATCAAGAACCATGGCTGAACTACAAGACCAAATTGAAAAATTGGAGAAAGATTTCAGTGATCGGATCACCCAGAACAACGAAAGTTTGAAATAAGAAATAAAAATTAGCAATGCAAAGCTAAAAAAAGGAACTCAAGGAGGAAGTTGTGTTAGTGTTAGAGAGAAGGATAGACACCAAATTGGAAGACATGAAAGAGAAACAGGAAACACTAGAAGACAAGTTGAATGCCATCATAGAAATACTAGATGCGAATAAAGAACGAGGCAGCCTGGATATGTCAATAGGATCATTTCGCAATTTCGAGTCATCAGCACACAACAAAGTGAAAGACAATCCACCTTTTATATATTCCCACAAAGAGCAAAAATTGAGTTGCCGAAGTTCAACAGAAGTGACGACCAATGTGTCGCATGGTTAAATAAGGCTGAAGAATACTTCCACATATACAATATTACGATGGACGAAGAAAAAGTGAAATATGCATCAATGCACCTAGAAGGGAATGCATACAGTTGGTACATATGGTGGAAAGGAGACAAGTTGTCGTATACTTGGAAGGTGTTCAAAAATGATTTCCTAAAAAGGTTCCAAGGAATCGATGAGGATGAACTCTTTTCGAAACTTACCAGGTTGCAATAAAAAGGAAGCGTCGAAGAGTTCACACATCAATGGAAATCACTTGCCACAAGAGTGTTTGGATTATCACATAAGCAACGGCTGGAAAAGTATCTTGGATGTCTTAAACCATATATACAGAGAGAACTAAGGATGCATGACATACCAAACATCGAGGTGGCCAGACATAAAGCAAAAGTAGCTGAGGCCAAATTTGACAATTTCCAATCAAATAAAGGGAAGTCATACTCACAAAGAAACATTCAGTCGACTCCAGAGGACGATACCAACAAATACATCCCTCCACCTAGAAGGGACGATAGGAAGAGCCTTGAGAATCAACGAATGAGGGAAGGGAAATGTCGACGATGTGGAGACAAATGGAATCCTAAACATAGGTGTCTCCCTGAGGACAACTCAAAGAAATTATATACTTGTGAAGCAAAGGAGAATAGTGAATTGGAAGAAGAATAAGAGTCAGAAGATGAAGAGGAGGCAACCGCAAATATGGCAGCCGGAAATGACGAGACCCCCAAAATATCCCTGGCAGCCATGACAGGCATTAGCCAACCACAGACTCTCAAGTTAAAAGGGCATATAAAAAATGAGAATGTTACAGTGCTAGTAGACACTGGAAGCACTCACAAATTTCTTGTTATAAGAGTTGCAAGAAAACTCAAGTTGTTTGTACATCCAGTTCCAGACATGAAGGTGATGGTTGCAGATGGCAAGAAGATCAAAAAAGTTGGAAAGTGCCACAGGGTGAGACTTCAAATACAAGACTTTGAACTGGAATCAGAACTCTACACCTTACCGTTGGGAGGAGTAGACATCGTTTTGGGATTCCAATGGTTACAAACATTGGGAACATATTCTGCCAATCACCAAAAACATTTCATCAAGTTTAAATGGCAAGGGAAAATTTTTAAGCTATATGGTTTTCAACCACCAGACACACAAGTAGTTTCATCTCAGCATATGGAGAAACTCATTCGAAAAGGAGCATCAGCATACGTAATCCAATGCCATCAATTGGAAGGAAAAGAGGAGGAACCAAATGATTTCAAAAAGGGAATCCAAAAATTACTCTAGAAACATGAACACATATTTCAAGACTTACCCATGCAGCTACCACCAGAAAGGAGTATAGAACACATAATTTAGATTAAACCTGGATCAAATCCCGTCAAGGTTAAACCATATAGTTATCCCCACCACCAAAAAACAGAAATAGAAAGGTTGGTTCAAGACCTGTTGAATTGTGGTGTCATCACCAAGAGTAGAAGCCCTTATGCAGCACCAGTCGTGCTGGTACGGAAGAAGGATGGATCGTTTAGATTATGTATAGATTATAGAGGATTAAACAAACTAACGATTAAGAACAAGTTCCCAATCCCTTTCATCGATGATATGCTGGATGAACTTCATGACGCAAAATATTTTTCAAAACTCGATTTAAGGTCAGGGTACTATCAAATCAGGGTCAGATTAGAAGATATCGCTAAGACTGCTTTCAAAACTCATGAAGGACATTATCAATTCAAATTAATGCCTTTTGGGTTAACTAAAGCCCCTGCCACATTCCAAGCAACTATGAATGAACTATTTCAGCCATACCGAAGGAAATTTGTGCTAGTATTCTTTGATGACATCCTTATATATAGCAGGGCATGGAAGGAACATTTGACGCATCTAGAAGAGGTTCTATCTCTTCTGAAGGAAAACCAGTTCTATGCAAAAAAGTCAAAATGCACATTTGGGAAGCAAGAAGTGGAGTATCTCAGTCATATAATCTCAAAGGAAGGAGTTAAGGTGGACCCAAGGAAGATCCAGGCAATGAAGGAGTGGCCCGAACCAAAGAATGTTTCAAAATTGCGAGGATTTTTGGGATTAACAGGTTACTATCGAAGGTTCATTAGGAACTATGCACATGTCACTACCCCGCTAACAAATCTCCTAAAAAGGAATTCTTTTCAATGGGATGATGAAGCAAGAAGATGCTTTGAAATGTTGAAACAAATTATGTCGTCAACTCCTGTTTTGGAAACACCTGATTTTGCAAAACCATTCGTAATCGAATGTGATGCTTCAGGGTTTGGGATAGGAGCTGTGCTAATGCAAGAAGGTCATCCAATCGATTTTGAAAGCAGGAAGTTGAACAAAAGAATACCTACAGTCTACATACAACAAGGAAATGTTTTCCATCAAGCATGCATTAACTAAATGGCGACAATACCTTTTGGGAAGTAAATTCCTAATCCGAATAGATCATAATAGTCTACAACACTTATTACAACAGAAGACATTAACAACCGAACAACAAAAGTGGATAGAGAAAATTTATACCTTCGATATGGAGATCCTACATAAAAAGGGGAAGGACAATGTAGTAGCTGATGCTCTATCAAGGAAAGATGAAGAGGTACAAGTCTACACCGTATCCATGGTGATCCCAGAATTTTGGACGACATTCGCAAGGAATATGCCAAGAATTCAGAGGTTTACTCCATAATTAACAACATAAATCAGTACCCGAAGTTTGAATGGAATAATGATCTCTTATGGTACAAAGGACGTATTTACTTAAGTTCCAATTCCAGTTTTAAGACCAAGGCACTTAAAGAGTCACATGACTGCCCAGCCGCTGGTCATGTAGGATTTTTTAAAACCTACTATAATGCAAGGCAGTCATTCTTTCGGAAGGGTATGTATGCCGACATTCACAAGTATGTTGCAGATTGTGACATTTGTCAGCGGAATAAAACTGAGAATATATCAAGTCCGGGGTTACTCCATCCGTTACATATCCCAAATCATAAATGGGAGCAAATTTCAATGGATTTCATTGAAGGTCTACCCATATCAGATGGAAAAGACAAAATACTAGTTGTGGTAGACAGGATAACCAAATATGCACATTTTGTTGGAGTAAAGAAAACTGACTCGGCAAAAGAAACAGCTGAAGCTTTTTGTAAAAATGTCTACAAATTACATGGTTTTCCCAAGATTATAGTAAGTGATAGGGATGCCAAGTTTAAAGGGAACTTTTGGAGAGAGTTTTGCAAGAAAATTGGGATGTCTCTTAACATGAGATCAGCTTATCATCCCCAAACAGATGGACAGACAGAAGTCGTCAATAAATGCTTAGAAACCTACCTCCGTTGTTTTGTAATTGATAAGCAAAATAAATGGTTCCAATGGCTACATCTTGCGGAATGGTGGTATAATTTGACTTATCATACATCTGCAAGATGACACCATTTCAAGCCCTATATGGGTATGAACCCCGAAAATGGAAGGATTTCATTACCAACCAAGCAAGGGTCGCATCAGTAAATGACCATTTAGAAGAAAACCAAAAGGTTGTCCAAGTACTTAAAGAGAATCTGAATACTACCAGGAATAGAATGAGACAACAAGAAGATTGACACCGAACAAAACGAGAATTTGAAGTTGGAGATTGGGTATTTGTAAGACTACAACCCTATAAGCAATTATCACTTAAACAAGGTGGAAAGAATAAATTATCTCCACGTTTTTATGGCCCATATCAAATCAATAAGAAGATTAGTCAGGTGGCATATGCGTTGGAATTGCCAACTACAAGTCGCATCCACAATGTTTTTCATGTTTCATGTTTGAAAAGGATGATAGGTCAACACTAGAAGGCACAAAAAATACTTCCCTTGTTAGATGAAGAAGGAAGAATCATATTCGAGCCAGAATCTATCATTGTTACTAGAGAGAAGAGATTAAGAATGTGAGTCATTAAAGAATACCTCATAAAATGGAAAAATCTTCTCGAAGAAGATGCAACATGGGAATCAGAACAATTTCGACTGCTACATCCCTCATTACCATTGCTTTGAGGACAAAGCTCCTTAAAAGGGAGTGACAATGCTATGAATATTAAATATTGTATTAAATTAATCAGTAAATTATTAATTAGTTAATTGAAGGGACATAACCCTTCTTAAGAATGCTCAAACCTTATAAAAGGCGAGCTCTTGTAATATGTTAATCATCTTATCAATTCAATAATATATATTTTATTCAAATATGGATCTCATGTCCTAGTTTCTCTATTGCAAAAGCCTAACTTGGTTGATTACTTTCCATTTCTGAGATGAAAGCATTGTATTTGGGCTGCTGGATAGATTTGTAGAGGCTCACCTCCAGACTAAAAGAGAAGGCAGAACTCAGGACAGTTGTGGCAAGACGGAAGACTTTCTAGACATTTTGCTAAAATACAGAAGCTAGAATACAAATACATTATTCCCTTTCTACATGTAACTCTGCTTGGATTTTACCAATAATAATCAAAGGTAAAGAAATTACCTGACAAACTCTGTTAAGGTGTCTTTGTCATTCTATAGACTTAATTTTCTTTGTGATTTTAACTAGGATGTTATTTAGACTTACTACAATGCAAGAAAGAACAGTATCGAAAATAAAAAACACTATACAATTGAAATATAATCCTTGCCCAATGAACTTACATCTGCATTATGATGAGGTCATGTTGCCCATGAAAATTTGTTGGGAAAACATCATGTCCGAATAGGTTTGTCAGTACGATATGTAGGATTGAAGCATGTGAGCCAAACTGCCAAGCAATAGATCCAGCAAAACTGCTAAGCAGTAGATTCAACAAAACCACCAGTACCCAACATAATTATTAGCACCTGCAACAATATAATAGATGTTGTCGATTTTGAACCACCAGTTTCTCCAAGTGATTAAGAATGCAAATGCTCTATAGGTTGTTGTAGCCCAAAAACACACTGTGAAAACAGATAAGGAAGGAGTGTTACTCGAGTAAAGAGAAAAGCTACGAGTGTAGATGAACCAGGAAGGCATGTGACTGAAAAAGAGAAATGGTAGTTTGTGGCATACATGTATTAATGTATAGTGGTGATAGTAGTGGTTTATTGCTATAACACTTTGAGTGCATGCACGGAGATGGATATGTCGTAAATAATAGATATCCATCAAGTGTAGACAGTGTGGTCAATGTCAGTGTCGTTCAATGATTTTTTCTAGGTGTTGTAGCAAATTCATACCTAGACGTGTCACTCGTACTACAATCGATACTAATTGTTGTATTGCCATCACCATCCACATGGTAATTATATTCTTCTTACTTAAATCAACACATAGAATGATTTTTTAGATTTAAAAAATGCACTTAGTACTTTATCTTTTGACTTCAAAGTCACTACAAGTCATTAACATGTTAATATGAAGTTTACTTTATTTTTCCTAACATGGTATCATGACACAGCATATTAGCAGAGATCTACGATTGGCATGATAGAGAACACAATGTCATTAACATTGCACCTACCTCCAATTGCGAAGACTGCAGTCGCCCCCTTACTCTAAAAGACCTGCGTTGGACTCGCGGTTAATGAAATTCAAGAGATAGAAAGATCGCAATTGAACTGGCTTGACATCTGCTCTGCCTTTGGACGCACCTTATATGATTTCATGGTTAGATTTCCCTCCAGTTTATCTTCCTCCACTTCTTGGGCTTTCCTCATGGCTTGTTCCAAAGTTTTAAGGCGAGAAGACTTAATGGAATAGTTAACATTGGCTTGCATACAATGTGACTCCAACTAAAACTGTAATTAATATAAATAATCATCTCTGATTATATCTGAGAACAACCACCAAAAATGGTGGTTTCTAGCTTCATCAATTAAATAATTTTTTAAATAACAAAACCGGCTTATTTTACCACAATCAAGCCAATGTATACAAAATTAACTTTTTGCTTCACATCAGTTACACGAATAGAATCGGTCACAGATTAGATGGTAGTTATAGAGTTGAGTGGTCAGAAGTTATGTGGCTTCAACTATTTATATATGTATTGTAACAAATAAATAAAGCTTGAACTATTGTAGGTAAATGGAAGTGCAGTAGAAGTTGTATAAGTTAGAAAATAATTTACAGTTCCCAGATTATTGGTAATGTGCAGGCGATATGCAATATGGTATCGTAAATCGTAATGTATACTTATGATGCTAACAACACATATTCATACGATCAGAATCAGTGGAATTTATAATTGTAGTCTTAAAGAAATAATAAAACAAAACTTAGTATAGCTAAAAGATAAATGATTTCTTGCATTTTTGAAATAAAGATTGGAATATATATATTTAAATGGAATTCTGTATAATTGCATACGATTCCCAAGCTGTGGAAAATCATATTGATTTTCTCTGTTGTAAACTTTTATCGGATGTGATATCTTAAGATCTAATTACACCTCATGCTGCATAACAACTATTACTCTTGTTTTTAAATTATTATTAAATTTCATTCTTTTTCAAATTGTTAACTTGAATGGTTAAGTGGATTACATTTGGTTGAGTTAGAGGTGAATAAATGGCTCGTGACCTAACACACCCTCAAATTCCTTGTGTTGGCAAAGAACATTTTATTCAACTCTATAGAATATTTTGTGATATAAATATTACAAATAAAATAGGATTTGTATAATTTGATTTAGATTAAGAATATAAAATATAAATTAAATTTTATAACTATCTGATGTGACATCACTATGTTGTTTATAACTTTTTGAAGTGTATTCTTAAAAAATAATTATATTAGATTGTACATATTAATGACACAAAACTAATTACTTTACTAAATTCAAGGCCGTATCCCTCATGCAAATGAGCCACAAGTTTGGGCCACTAGAGCCCGTGTCCTTAGCTCCCTTCCATAATTTAAATAGTGTCATATGAATCAGAAAGTTATGTTCATGCGAATCAGCAGGTTTTCAATTTTTTATTCCATAAAAGTTCTAGAGTTTCTTTAGGCTCTGTTACACCCCTTTGCGACAACGAACTTTGATGCCGAGGAGAAACTACCTACAAATTTTGAGCTTGAAAAGGCCAATATTATTAAGGATTTTCACAGAAATCTATCACTAGTTGGAAACTCTAACATCGACTGGACCAAGGAAAGTCAAGAAGAATAGGCCCAACTCATCGTTCAACCAAAGACAAAAATAGTGGTCATACAACAATCATTTTGACTCATTAAATATGCCCTACAAACAGTTGTCTAGCTACACAATTTGCACAAGAATGTTGAAAGATATTTGCCTAAAAATAATCTTGATGAGACTCTTTTAGAATTAGATGATGGCCATTCGATTATTGAATTTCTACCATGAAGATATTGTATGGAGACTCTTTCCTTTTACCTATGTGGGTAAAGCATCTACCTAGTTTTATAACTTATATGTGTTCTTTATTCATAATTGCCAAGAATTCGAAAACACCTTCTTGGACAAATTCAAGGGAGATCAAGGACAAGAGGCTCTCATATTACAATTAACTCAACTAAAAGTTCAACATAAAAGGAAAATATGGGTTTCAATACTAAGTTTCATATCTGTGCATCCTTGAAGCAAGTTGACCCCCTCTCAACATTTTGGGATTTTACCTTAATGTTCCTGATTCCATTATAGATATCCTAATAAAGAGAGTCAAAATTGAAACTTTGCAAGTTACCTGTGATGAAGACATTAAAATAGCGAATGGGATCTCTTCACTAAACTCATGTTTTAAACATTGGTCCTCAACACATTATCCCTCAATATGTAACAATTAAAATAGATCATTTCCATTACCCCAACCAACTACCAACTTGGGCGATGTTCACCCATAAATTGAATTCAAAGAGTTTTTAAGAAGATGTCAAACCAATTTGTTAATTAAAAAAAAAAACCAAGTGGCCTCAACAAGTAGGGGTTTTTAGTATAACAAAATTAAAGCAACTACAAATGCCTAGACCAATTCCATAGTATCACCCTTCGTGAACAATCATAATACTATGGATGAGGTAGCCATGGAATATTAGTGCAGATTACACCAAGAACCTCATAGTGTAAAAAAATTTCCCCAATTTCTAAATGCTTTGGATATCTTTATAAAAAAAAGCATTGAAGGAACTATCCAACCACAAGTAGATCTTGAGATCTAAAACGCTCATAAAATAAAGAGAAAATTTCAATAAAGAACTTATTGAAACTTCAAATTATGGTTATTCAGAGAACAATCTTGTATTGCTTATGGTGCTTTGTTGTAGTGTAAGTTTGGTCAATATCTTGCCTGGCCATAGTAATACTATTAAAATCATAGTATATTATCTCAGAGAATTTATGCTTTCAATGCTCATTGACATGATATAGTGATAATCAAAGAACTTATACATGTCAGCTAAGGAATGTTTGATGATTGATAAAGTGCCACAAACTTTTTCTGTTATAACTACATGAGACATAATTTTTAGGATCCAATGTCAAAACTTTGGCAATCAAATTTTAGGATCAATGAGTAGTGCTTAAACTTAAAACACCAAGCCAACAATAGTCCAACTTAACTTTTAATGTAAAGATTTGAGTACTTTGCATTAAATGCAATAAATCGAATAATGAGAAAATTCGAATGTTCTATTTCAAATAATGGACCAACTCAAATGTTGTATTTTATATTTGAAGCAATTGTGATCACTTAACTATATTTTTCTAATAATTTTTAAAAAAAATTGTAAACAATTAAACAAATTATAAACATTATTTTAGAGCAGGGACTAGCTGCTTTGCAGCTATTTTTCTTGTTCATAAAGAATCAACAAATGTTTCAAGAAAAACATATAGTTTGGAAAATGGTGTTTGAAGTTATATGCATATATTTTTAAAAAATTAATTAATTTTCTTTTTATTGAATCTTTCTAGGATGACGCCTTGTTGTTATTGTTATAATTTAATGCGAACAAATTACAATCACACTTTTTATCTAGCACTACCACGTACTTTCTTGAGCCTCATGAGCTACAATATTTTTCCCAAAGACTTCAGATAAATAAAATATTAAATCAACCCATACGGATATTTAAATACAAGTGGGAATACTCGAACTAAATACGCAGATAGGGGAGGATGGCTAGGTTTAGGGTTCTAGGGGAACCGCTGGAACTGTGCATTTTCTATAGGAATGGAGTGAATGGGGTGGTAGAGGCTGACTAAATTTGGCAACAATATCTTGGAGTCCAGTTGGCCCCTTTGGGGCCAACCTAGTACCAGCCAAGTCAAAAAAGTGGGAAGTTTATCTGGGTTGTTGTCATATTGGTTAGTGGCTATTGCACATTTTTTTCTTTTCTTGTTGTTGGTTTTCAGATTCTACTTCTATTTTTGGTGGGGTTTGCAGGCACTTTCCTTTCTTTTGGTAGCTATCCATCTCCCACTATTTTCGGTGGTTTTTTTCCCTATGTGTTGTGGTCCTGTGTTGGGCTGGCAGACAACTTTCTCCTTTTAGCGGTGTAGTGGGATCCAAGTGGTCCCCTGACTAGAAAAAGTCAGTTTTCAGATTGGGGGTATGATGGGACATCCCGAGAATTTTGATGGTATTCCACTTTCTATTGCGGGGGGTTCTGGGCACGAGGAAGGGTTTCATTCTCTCGGTTCAAGGGAGTGTAGACAGTGGCTTGACAAAACCTTTTCCTCTCTGCCGTGGTCAAGCAGATTCAAGGGGGAGAAGGCTTGTAAGAGAAGAAATAACAAGCCTTTGAAAGTAAGGGAGGGACTGGATTGCTTTTCCATCCTGGTCGAAATTAATTTGGAACAAATCAAGATGCTACACGCTCGGGCTATTGTTGGGTGCTTAGAGTTTACTAATGGTGACCAGCTTGAACTTTTGGAATGGGTAAGAAAGAATTGGGTCCCTATCTGTGGGGATATGCCTAGGATCATGCAGCTGTTGAATTGGTGGGTTATGATTATTTTCTCTAAACCAGAACATGTGGGTCTGGTTCTTAAGCGTTTCTGGTTTTTTAAGGAGGGGTCCTTCTACCTTAAGAAGTGGCACTTGTCCTTTGATCCTTTAAAGGAGAAAAAACAGTTCAGACACCTTTGGTTTTTGATACCAGGGTTGTCGATTGAGCTCTGGTCCGAGAACATTCTGATTGGGATAGCTAATTCGATGGGAAGGTTCGTCCGGATCGATAATAATTCATTATTTGGGTTTGACAGGAGGTTTGCTAAAGTTATGGTAGAGTTCGAAATGGATCTTGGTTTGCCGGCCGAAATTGAACTCCATTGGGGTGAGCGGGTGTGGCGGCAGCGGCTTGATTACTTCAGAATTCCCTTCCGTTGTCATTCTTGCCTGAAAATGGGACACATTCGCTCACATTACCCGGAATTAAGGCCTTTCACTCCTTTGAAGGTGTCGCTGGATCTTTCTGGAACTCTTGGGCATTTGCACTCTTCTGGGAATGCTACCTCATTGGAACCTCCTGCATCTCTGGGTAAGTTAACACCTAAACTTGGTTCTCCTATTCCTATTATTCCAGAGGATGAATTAGATTGCATTCGAGTTGCTGAGCATATCCTTGATAGGAAATTGGCTGCGGGGGAAACTATCTTTCTTTCTGATAAGGGTAGGGTTTTGGAATCTGATGGCGGCCACATTTCTGAGAAGTCTAGGGTTGTTCATGGTCATTTTGGGGAATCATCGGCTGCTGGGGGGGACTCAGCTTCCATTAACGTAGACTCTGATTATACTTTGCCTAAGGATTTGGATGTGGGGATGTCTAAAGGTACTGTAGATGACCCGATTCCTGTGCATTGTGAGCCCTCTGGTTTGGTTAGTGGGGATATGGGGGTTGTGGAAGTGGGGCCCTTTTCGGGGGGTTGATACTACTATTTTAGGCGATGCTAGTTATGGGACTTCAAATGAGATTGATATTCGCTCGCCTCTGCCTATTTTTTCTAAAAATCCCTCATCAAACCCTAGGGTTCAGTCATGCAATAGTGCTCATTTTCAAAATGTTACTCTTAGGAAACCCCGTCGGAAAGGTAGAAAGGGGATGGGTGAGGCTGTTGATCCTACTGTGGAGACTGTTTCTGTAACTGATCGTATTTTGTCTGGACTTGGGAATGATGAGGAACATCCTTCGATTGGGCTCGTGGACACTTCTAGGGTTTCTGTCTTTGTTTCTTCGGGTGATGGTTTTGTGGATTTTGATGTTGGGGGCCTTAGAGCAAATTCCCCCTATAATTTGGGTTCCTAATGTCTATTTGTACTCTGAATATTCGTGGGTTGGGGTCGACTGTGCCAGCTAGCGTCCTCTCCAACCTCATTGCTACTGCTCGCCCTACTATCTTACTTTTGCAAGAAACTATGTGTGTTGATCACTTGGCTGTTTCCAAGGTTGCTAGTATCCTTCCTGGGTGGGAGATATCGGCTGTCAGTTCAGATGGCATGTATGGAGGGTTACTGGCAGCATGGGATCCTCGGTTCTATTCATTTTATGTGTATAAGACTCGGTGGGGTCTCCTATTGGAAGGATTTTGTAAATTGAATGACTTGCATCTCAATATCATAAATTGCTATGGTCCATACAAGGATCGTGACGAGTTCTGGATGGGTTTGCAGTCATCCAGGATATTATTGATGGAGAATATTATGGTGTTGGGGGATCTGAACTTTACCAGATTTTCTCAAGATATTTGGGGTGCTAAAGCCAAGATGGACACACTTTCTGACATATTTAATGATTTTCTATTAAATAATAATTTAATTGATGTTGTCACAGGGGTGAATACTCCCACTTGGACTAATGGCCGAAGCGGGCAGGAAGGGATCCATAAGCAATTAGATAAATTTTTGGTTCATGAATCACTGCTTTACTCAGTTGGTAAATACAGAACTTGGGTGGGGAAGAACAAGATCTCTGACCACTGGCCGGTCTTTTTCCAAATTGATGATTGTGTTCATCTGCAGAAATTCCCCTTTAAATTTGATTGCTCATGGATGAACCATGATGAATTTGTGCATTTTGCTAAGGAGGGATGGCTGAAACTTTCTAACAACAGTAAGCTAAATCCGGTGGACAATTTATATCAGAAATTGCAAAAATTTAAGCAAATTGTTACTACCTAGATCCATTTGAGGAAACAAAAGGATAGGCAACAACTTTTGTTGGTTGAGGACCAATTGCAGGATCTTTACACTCATAATTTGGTAAGGCCCTTGGATAGTTTGAAATTTGATATACTTAAAAAACTGGAGGCGGAAAAGGATGATATTATTCTCGGGGAGGAGAAGGAATGGAGAATGAAGAGAAGAGCACTTTGGGTTAATTTTGGGGACAGCAATACAAGGTTTTTCCACACATTTGCATCGACTAGAAGAAATAATAACTCTATCTAGAAGATATCAGATGATTCGGGGATTGAAGTCTCTGGTCAACATGAGCTGTAGGATTTGGCACTGAAACACTTCAGTAAAACTTATTCATTGGACCCTACTTGTGATCTTGATTCACAGCTCCAGGTGATTAAAAATTATCCAAGATTCTTTGATAATGACTCGGCTGAGGAATTATGTCGAGAAGTTACTTTGGGTGAGGTAGAGAGTACTTTGAAAAATTTTGCTAAGGAGAAAAGCCCAGGGCCGGATGGCTAGACAGTTGAAATGTTTTTACATTTCTTTGATATAATGGGGGAAGAGATTGTCAGGATGGTGGAGTTCACTCGGATGGAGGGCTATATGTCTGGGGCATTAAACTCTACTTTTTAAACCTTAATTCCCAAAGTGAATGACCCGAAGCATTTTGGTGATTTCACGCCAATTGCCTTATGCAATTTGGTTTATAAGATTGTTTCTAAGATCATTACTGGGAGGCTTAAGCCAGTTCTCTCAAGGTACATTTCAAAGGAACAATTTGGTTTTTTACAGGATAGACAAATACAAGATGCAGTGGGTATTACACAGGAAGTCTTACATTCAATTAAATGTAGGAAGAAAAAATCTATCTTTCTAAAATGGATTTAGAGAAATTATATGATAGAGTTAACTGGGATTTTCTCCGATTAGTTCTGATTCAAATAGGTGTCCCAACTTTGGCTATCAAATGGATTATGACTTGTGTGGACACTGCTAATATCGCAGTACTTGTGAATGGGGCACCTACACCATTTTTTAGCTGTTCCAGGGGCATTCGTCAAGGATGTTCACTTTCACCACTTCTATTTCTCTTGGTGATAGGAGGGCTGAGTAGATTGATTATCCAAGCTAAGAATGAAGGTAAAATTATTGGTATTAAAATAGCTAAGGATTTCTACATCACACATGTTTTGTTTGTAGATGACGTACTTTTAGCTCGCTTAGATAAACTTTCAGAATGGAGACACTTCCAAAAGATCATCTCTATATTCTGCAAGGCCTCTGGAATGTGTGTTAGTTTGTAAAAACTTGCTTTTTTGGTAATCTTATAGAGGAGGACCGGATTCTGGATGTTTAGACCTTGTTGCCTTATAAATTTTTCTATATAAATGAGGGTTTTACCTATCTCGGATTCCATCTCAAGCCTAATGGATATTTAATAAAAGATTGGGAGTGGCTAATTAAAAAGTTTGAGAACAGGATATCCAACTGGACGTATCGGATGCTTTCGATTGGTGGCAAATTAACATTGGTGAAGTCTGTGTTGATGGGAACTCCAGTGTATTGGTTCTCATTACTGCCCATTCCCTGTTCTGTGATTAATTCTCTGAGAAGGTTAATGTTTAACTTCTTATGGACGAGAGGTTTCAATAAGAACAACCTGGTGATGATTGGTTGGGAGAAAATTTCATTACCTTTGGAGGCTGGCGGGTGGGATATTAAAGACTTGACTGTGTTTAGTGCAGCGTTAAGATTGAAGAGTTTGTGGCGTGCTATTTTTGGCAACACACTGTGGTCGAAGCTCATTCATCAGAAGTACATCAAGATGGAGGTCTCACATTGGCTCAAGTCACCTACTAAAAAAGTGAGAGGCATCTCACCTATCTGGAATGGATTCATGAAAGTTTATAAATGGTTTGTTGATGTATATGTAACTTCGGAATGTATTTCATCTGTGTATTTTATATATATTTATTGTACCCTTATAAGAGATGTGTCATTCCTCTATAAGGAAGTGTCGTCATGTGGATTGACAAGTGTCGCAAGTGTGTGTACTTGCCGATGGGTTATTAGACCACCATGTGGGGTCGGCCCTGAATTATATATATTATAATGTGGATGTACCTAGCTAGACAAGTCGGCCCCATAAGGTCACTGGGAAAAAATGTTAGTATAAATAGAGATCGGAGATCTCTATTTTATTCATTCGAAAAAGTACATCTCTCTCACTTAGAAAGTGGCGCACTAGTGAGGAGGAGGATCATCTGCTCTAGGAGACTATCTCAAGTGTATTTTGGTTGTACTTTGGTTGAGCCATTGCTTTCTCTATCTCTGAGGAAGTTGTGGGGTTTTTCACCTTAGGGTTTTCCCCACGGAAACTCTGTGTCTCTTGTCTCTCATGCTTTTGATTCTTGTGATGCTTGTGATGCTTATTGTGATTGTCATGCATTGATATACTGTATATGTTATTCTCTCAGAAAAGATCCTAGAGTATTGTGAATTAATGCTCAAAATTTAACATGGTATCAGAGCTAACCTGAGAAGAAGACATTTTGCAGTGACGGAAACTTGAGTTTCTTATTTATTGGGTTTCTCTCCACAGAGTTTGGAAAAGCAGTATAGTAGATTGACTCTACTCATCAAGGCGCATCTATCTGTCCAATCAGAATTCAATTCTGAGCATTTTCAGACTTGGCCCTAAAAATTAGGGTTTCCACAAAAATAGGAATTTTTGGAATCTGAAGACACAGCTGGAAGCTCCTTGCAAAAATCAAAATTTAGAGGTTTGGATCGATATTTTTGGCTGTGTAGATATCCGGGAAACTCAAACCCTAATTCAGGGCTCTCCTTAGTGAACCCGGGAGGACAAAAAGATAAATCTGAAGGGTAAAGCTTTGCTGATCTCAAATTCTAAATGCACTAGGATGATCAGCTCATCAAGGCACATCTTTCTATCCTTTCAGAAATTTGAAATTCACATTTTGAATTTTTAGGGTTTTTTCGACAAACCCTAATCTGGGACCAAATCCAGTTTTTCAGCATTTCAAGTGGTAAGACCTAAATCTTTTCTATTTCCATTTGAAGTACTCTTTAAGATGTCTCACGACACAAAGCTTGAGGATAAGCTTGAAGGGGTTGATAACTTCCGAGCTTGGAAGTATAGGATTGGGTTAATCCTAGAAGAGAATGAGCTAGACTCATATATAAAAGAAGACATCCCTATCCCAGAGGATGAAGAGGCCAAGGTATTGCATAAGAAGAACTTGGTCAAGGCAAAGAGAATCATTGCTGATTCTATCAAAGACCATCTCATACCCCATGTGTCTTCTCTAAAGATACCCAAGGAGATGTTTGACTCTTTGACCAAGCTATTTGAAGGGAAGAACATAAATCGGAAGATGACTCTGCGGAATCAATTGAAAGGGGTCAAGATGTTGAATGGAGAAACCATTCAATCTTACTTCTCCAAGGTCTCTCAGATCAAGGAGCAACTTGAAGCTGTGGATGAAGTAGTGGACAATGGTGAAGTTGTTATGACCACTCTGAATGGCCTACCTAGGTCATGGGACTCCTTTATTCGAGGAATCTGTGCAAGAAAGAAATTGATCTCTTTCAGTAAACTATGGGAGGAATGCTCTCAAGAAGAAGCTAGACTTATAGCTCGTGAGGAAAAGATGGGAGGTGAATGTTAACACCCAAAAGTGCTCACTACCTCATCTACCCCATTACATGACTCATTTGTCCATTTTCCTACCATATTTGCCTTAAAAACCCTAAAAATTCCACTAAAAAGCCTCCAAAAGGCCACAAAACCATAAAAAAAGCCTCCAAAAGGCTAAAAAACCCCTTTTCCCCCAAAAATTATCCAAAATTCCTCCAAAAATAGCAAAAACCCTCTAAAAAGGGAATAAAAAATATAAAAAAATGAGGAAAAAGAGGAAAAAAGAGGGAAAAACCCTATACAGCTGCCCTAAACCATATGGTTCCCAAAACCATGGGCCAACACTCCACCTCCAAAAAACTATAAATAGGTGATGGAGACCCCTCATTTCATATCCACAATCAAGTATACCCTTACTCGGCCAAAATATCTCTTGAAACCCTAGCTCACCCTTGAGCTACTTTCACCATTGAGAGCCCCTTTTGGCCCATTTCCACCATTGGAGAAAGAGAAGGAGCAAAATTTGAGTTTGGAGCAACCCTCTTGGATCATTGCAAGAACTTCACCAACCTCTACACTTGAGGTAACATTTTAATACAAAGAAAGTCCTTTATTATTTCTTGCCTCTTATGTCTCATGCACATGTTTAGAAGTAATTTCCATTTCAAAGTATTGTCTTTTAATTTCCATTTACTGAACTGCTACTAAGGAGTCCCTTCTCCTTAGTAGGTTCTCATTCACACAAGCTAGGGTGAAAGGCCTAGCTACAGTTTTGGCAACTCCGCTTGTGTTTTTTCAGAATTTCTAGTTATAATTTTTAAGTTTTAGACGTTTTAATTTTATGCAATAATTTTTTGTTCAGCTGTCCCTTTCGGCCTCCGTAAACCGCATCTTTTACCCCCTGCAGTTGCGTTCCAACTGCGTCTTTCAGGAGCTTACCTGCGTTCCGACCGCAGCTCTCAGATTGTTTCCGGTGACCTGCCGGCCGTTTTTAGTCTGTTACCTGCAATCTGACCACAGCTATTAGTCTGTTTGGGACGGTCCGACTATGGCTGTTAACCCTTTTCCTGCGTCCCGCCTGCGGTTTTTGGCCTTTTTCCTGCAACCCGCTAGCACCTTTCGGCTTTTTTCCTGCGTCCCACCTGCGGCTTTCGGCCATTTTCCCGCAACCCACCGGTGACTTTCTGTGTCTTTCCTGTGTCCTGCCTGCGGCTTTGGCCCACTTTTCGGCAACCCGCCGGCGTCTTTCGATTTTTTTCCTACGTCCCGACTGCGGATCTAAGCCCTTTTGCTGCAACCCGCCTGCGGCTTTTTTCCTTTTTCCTGCGGTCCGACTGCATCTGTCGGCCAAAAACCCGCAACCTGTCCGCGACTGTTTCTCTGTTTCCCGCGGTCCAACTGCCGAAATTTGCCAAAAACCCACGGTCTGTTTTCTGCTTTTTTACCTGTTTTGAACCCAACACTTTGCTGCACTATTTTCTGCACCTGCACAGCCATCTGTCCTACCTGCAGCCATACTTCCTTACAGCCTTTTCTGCAGTTTTTATTTCTGTTTCATTTACATAATCTTTTTTTAAAATTTCAGCATTTTACTTAAAAAAGAGAAAATTTTGCACGTTAAAGTTTACATTCTATCTTATTGTTTTTAGTTAGAAAGTTGCCCCCCTTGTGGCATTTTTATTTGGGTTCATCACCTCACACGCACACACTCTGTCACCTAATTCAAGTGAGCCTTAAAAAACTACTTAACTCAACCAACTTTCTAACTCCACTTGGGGAACACATAAGAATTTTTGTAGTTATGTAGGATCGGGGGGATAGGCATCCAAATAACACCCCTCAGTTACTTACACTTGAGACATAGCTGTTGTCCATTAGGGAACCAAAATCCCCTAGTACTTTTTGGCACGGTCACAACCAGTTTATCAGAGGGACTCTCCCCTAGGAGGGTTGAAGTCGCCAGACTGGTTCTGGAGGCCTGAGTGGAATACCGCAATCCATTCAGTAACCGAAGGGCTACCTTTCGCAGTTCTTGGGGTATCCCTGTATGGGGGTACTTTGGTAAAAGGACCAAACGACAGATTCACCTTTTCTGGACGTGTCATGAACGGGGTATCTTAGTTGCCTTTCTTCTAGGATTGACTACCCGGTGTCCCTCCCGGTAGGGGGATATCTTTAGCCACTTGGCTTTCCTATTCATATTGTCTAACTTGGATTTCATCACCTTGCAGAGGATATGTCTAGTTGAGTCAGAATACTATTTAGTTAGGTGTTTGCATGCTCCCTTACCTCCTTTTGGTCTAGTGAGTCCACTATTTTCTTTTTCTAGGAAACCTGCTGCTTGTTGGTATTCTGACCATTTCTGTTGATACTCCACTTATTGTAGCACAGCTATTACAGTAGGTGTTTTGAGTTGGTTGTTGGCCTGAGTGCCATATTTTTTGAGCTCTCCTTCTGCACACTCGGTTGCATTAGGGTTTTTGAGCTGTTTTTCACTCAACAAAACCCCCAGATATTTGACACCATTTGTCACCATTGAGTCCCCGAGACATTCTCGTCACCTCAGGGGAGAGCCCCCACAACACGGTTCACTTGACACCACCCGTCATAGGCATAGATCTTCCTCACTTGATACCACTTATCATAGATCTTGGGCCTTGTCACTTGACTCCACTCGTCAGCGGCATAGGAATCCGTCACCAGACATTGACGCCCCTTACTTTACCTCCGATTCTGAGGCAGAGTCTGAGAACCCCATTTACACTACCCCTACTAGCCCCATGGCTGGCGTGACTTCCACTCCTTTCTTGGTAGGGACCATTGGTGGCACATCCACCACTACACCAGTTACCACACTTGCTTTTGGTATGCCCTCGATGGGGGCCATGTCCACCATTCCGGTCACCGTACCCATTCCAGTAGCTGGCATACCTGTCACCACTCCACCAGTGACTCACACTACCCTTGGTGGTGCAGGACCATCCTATACCACCTTCGTTCCCCCCCTTGGGGGCAACTTCCCAAACCCCGCCCCTACACTTGGGGGCATTGGCCCCACCATGGCTCACCCCACTAATATGTCACATCCTTCTACTAGTTTTCCATTCATGGCTAGCCTCAACCTCCCTGATCTAGCCATATTGACTAACGATCCTATCAGACACGACCCTGCATGGCCTCACATGCCCACCAAGATCCCCTCGGACATCCCTAAGTTTGAGGGCAAGGTAGGTGAGGACCCCCAGAACCACATTATGTCCTTCCATCTATGGTGTTCCTCCAACTCCATAGTGGGCGACTCTGTCCTCCTTCGTCTGTTACAGCACACCTTCACTGGCTCTACAGCTAAGTGGTACATCGAGAAACCCCATGGGACCCATGCCTCCTTTACTTCCTTGCCTCGACCTTTCTGCAGTTCTTTCAGTTACCTGTCCGCTATGACGCGGGAGTTGAGATCCTACTGTCTTGCAGACAGAACACGGCTACCCACATCACTGACCACATTCATGAGTGGCGTCGATGTCGCAGCCTCTGCAAAATCAAATTAGACGACCGTATCTTCTTAGATTGGTTCCTAAAATCCCTCCTTCCTGTCATTGCCAAGGATGTGGCATCCGAACGACCCCAGTCTGAGGAAGAGGCCATCCTCAAAGCCTAGCAATTTGACCTCATTTACACCCAATCGGGTTACCTTTATACCATTATACCTGACGCCCCTCGAGGCGAGTCCTCCCAGCACGATGCACCGAGGGCATCCCACACTGCAGACGGCATCATTGGCCGTGTTGCTTCGCATCCCCAACCCTTTTCCATAGCACGTCCTAGTCATGGCTCCGATCTTTCGCGAGCTACCTCACAGTCCGGAGCTACCAATTCATATGCTCCCATGGCACATCACCACCATTCTCACAGACCCTCTTGTCCACCTCAGTGCTTTGGCCATGCGTCACCCGCTTATGCTCCCCCGGTCGCACCTCAGCCCTATTACCATCCACAGGCTGCACCATCTCCTGTGTCCTCTCAAGCCCAACCTGCTTATTACCCACCACAGGCAGCCCCTGCGGCAACCCCACAACTTGCTTATTACCCACCACAGGCAGCCCCTGCGGGAACCCCACAACCTGCTCCACAGACATATCAGCAACCCCCACAAGGTGCTGCACCTGCGCAGCCTCCACCTGCATATTATCCACCGCAGCCTGCTCTCGCACTTGCACAACCTCAGAACCCACCTGCTGCCCAAGGGAAAGTATACGCCCAACAAAATCAGCAGCAAAACCAAAACAACTAGCGCCAACAGGGCCAGCAAAACCATGGCAAAGGCCGCAACCATGGGAATAACCCTCCTCCAGATCAAGGTGGTCAACCTCCCAATCCCGCAGATAACAATAATGCGGCACCTGCTAACCAAACCCCTGATCGGCCACCCAAGCAGGCCAAAAACCCTAACTTGCGAACAAACCATCCTTGTTCTATTTGCGGGGTCTATGGCCACTACACACATGCTTGCCCACATTTGGAGCGAGCTCGGAAACTCTGGGTTGATGATGCCCATCTCCAAGGGCATGGGGCTCCTCAAGCATAGCCCAACCCCCAACCCCCCATGAGGAACCTTTGGTGCTGCAAAACCCCTTGCCAACCCAAGGCATAGTGAACACTAAGCCGTTGGATCCCCCTCAAGTCAATGCGCCACCACAACAACAACAGATCACATATGCCTCCCCTGATCAACCCATGTTCGACTCAGGTACCCACCACTTGTTGATGATGTCATCCGTTGATGTCCGCCTCCAAACCCGTCGAAACCAATATGGCTCCACCCTTGATGCCCCTCCCGTCGATAAAAACACTAACGCTCATCCCACTGATCAGACGTTACGTATACCTCTGGCTCCACTAGATGGCGCTGCCAAAGCACCTCGCTTCCCACTTCGTCGAATCAATAATAACCCCAATGCTCACGCTGCATCAAATTACAATATTGTAGATGACTTAGCCCAGTCCCTCACAGCCATGTCTGCATTGGAAGTCTTGAAAAACTGTCCTTCACAGCGCAAGACTTTGCTCTTCGTCATTGGTACTATTGACCCCAATGATTCACAACTGATGGCATTCGATTTGGACCAATCCGAACCACGTCTGCCTTCCACTTTAGCATTCCAAGTTTCTGTTTCCGTTCGAAATCTTGTCATCCATCGGTGCATTATCGATGAAGGTGCCTCTACATGCGTGATGTCCACATTCGTTTGGTAAAAGTTGGGATCCCCTACTCTCCAGCAGTCCACAACTGCGTTACGAGCCTACGATGGTCGTTCGGCTCAACCCCAAGGCCCATTAGCTAACGTCCCCATCCAGCTGGCTGGTAAAACCATTCTCATTGACATAGAGGTCATCAATGCCCAACTAGATTATAACCTCTTACTTGGCCGTAGCTACATGTATGCTATGAAGGCGGTTGCCTCCTCTGTTTTTTGCACCATGATGTTCCCCCATGGCGGACGCGTGGTCAAGGTCGACCAACTCACCTACTACGATCCAAGTGCCCCCGCTGCACCCGAGAATGTTCTCCCCATGATTAAACAACTTGTTAGTGGTGCGACTACCTCGTTTGTCTCCTCATTGGGACTTGGATTTTACTCAGATCCGCTGATGAAATCCACCTTCCAATCCATTCCTCTCTCGTCATCTGCACCCGAAGTATCTAATTTATGTACCATTTCCCATAATACACAAACCCCTAACAATCAACCGCCCTTGTTGCCTAAACCACCACTGGTACCTAGTCACATTGGTGTTACACCCATCCACACAATCCCTTTCCTAATCCCTCCCTCGGGCATAGTAAGCGCCCTGGTTATGGCTACCCTTAGCCTCCCTGGGTTAACCTTGGGATTACCCGCCTGGTATCTTTCACCTCCCATTCCCCCGCCGACACCAAATGTCATCCTGCAACCGGTACAACCCATTGTAATTACTACTCAGCCACCCCCCGGTGTCGCTACCCCCTTCATCCTCCGTGAATCCCCCTCCTCTTCCCAAACCCACTGGGGGCAGAGGCCCACAACCCTACACTGCTGTACCACCTCCTAAGACAGTCAAAAACCCCCCCGTGTTTCGTGCTCCTCCCAAATGCTCGTTGTGCGATGAGTTAGGCCATGCGACTCATCAATGTCCATAGTTACCGGCATTACAGGAACATATGCAAATGCTTGACAACAACCCCAACATCCCCGTTGTTGAACTTGACCCAACCCCCAAGCCTCGTGATAAATCGCTGCGCACCAACCACCCTTGTGCCATATGCGGTATTTACGGCCACTACTCTCATCACTGTCCCGATCTCCCAGATTACCGAGTAGCTCTCTATGAGATGAATAATCTGGACCTTGAGACGGAACCCCCCACAATCGAGGAGATCCACCCCCCGCTCTCCTCCCCGTCAGGAGAGGTTAACACAATTTATATGATCTCTTCCACCACCATTCCCTCGTCAACCGATTTGACAACCCAAACTTTCCGTACTGATGAGGATATTCTCGAGGCACTCACTACCCTGGATTATCCCTGGGATGACATGCACCATCGTTCGTATTTCCTCCCAGAAGAATCCTCCTCTAGTACCGCTACCCAATTTACCGTTGAATCCAAAGATTTCCTCCCCACCAAGGTCGACTGGTTTAAGAATCCTATTCCTGCTCCTGATGCCTTCGAGGAGGGAAACATGGCCAACATCTCACCCGTCATCCATATTGATATCGCTGCCCCAGGAGGTGCCCCTGAACTCATAACTTTAGGATCCTCCTGCAGTGAGCATGAGATTGAGGAGTACAAAAAACTCTTTCAAGAGTTCCGTGATGTCTTTTCCTGGTCATATACCGAAATGCCTAGGCTTGACCCCGCTATTATAGAGCACCACATTGACACATGGCCAGATGTACCCCCCATTCGCCAGAAACAACATCCCATTCATCCCTCAAAGCTCCCAGCTATTAAAGCAGAGATTGAGAAACATCGCAAGGCAGGATTCATTTATCCTATCGCTTATACCACTTGGGTTTCAAACCCCGTTCCCGTTAATAAAAAACAAGGCACCACTAGAGTATGTACTGACTTCCACGATTTGAACCGTGCCTGTCCCAAAGACAACTTCCC
Organism: Larix kaempferi; assembly: GCA_027924585.1. Lineage (NCBI taxonomy): Eukaryota > Viridiplantae > Streptophyta > Pinopsida > Pinales > Pinaceae > Larix > Larix kaempferi. The sequence goes on from BSBM01000278.1 coordinate 29,286,853, forward strand.
TATGCCATTTATTTTCCAACTCATCGATGCGTGTGCAGGGTATGAAGTCCTATCTTTCATGGACGATTTTTCTGGATACAACCAGATTCAGATCCGTAAGGAAGACCAGTACAAAACTGCCTTTACTACCCCATGGGGCACCTTTGCCTATCACATCATGCCTTTCGGCCTAAAAAATGCTAGTGCCACCTTCCAGCGGGCCATAACCTATTGCTTTCATGACTTGGTCCATATCCTACTAGTCTACCTTGATGACCTTACAGCTCGTTCCCGGAAACGATCAGACCACCTTAATGACCTTCGGCAAGTTTTTCTGCGTTGTCGCAAATATCAAATCCACTTGAACCCACACAAGTGTGTCTTTTGCGTTCCGGCAGGACGATTGTTGGGTTTCATTGTTTCCCAAAAAGGAATTACTGTTGATCCCCTGAAAGTCCAAGCCATATTAGACCTTCCCTCTCCTCGCACGCTCCGACAGCTCCAAAGTCTGCAGGGGCAATCCAATTTCCTCCGTCGCTTTGTTCCTGATTACGCCACTACCGTTCATGGTTTCGTGCGCCTGCTCCATACCCATATACCCTTTGTCTAGGATGAGCAAGCAGAAGCTGCATTCGAAGCCCTCAAGAAATCTCTCGCACAATCCCCCTTTATCTCCCCTCCGGATTTCTCTCAGGACTTCATCCTTTACGTCTCGGCATCTGAACATGCTGTGTCCAGAGTCTTGGTTCAAGAAGACGCCTCCCACCAAGAGCATGTCATTTATTATGTTAGCTAGACCTTTTCTAGACCACCCCTATGTTACCCATATGAGGAGAGACTAGCCCTCGCTGTGGTCTTTTCCGTCCAAAAATTACGACACTACATCTTACTTAGTCATATGACAGTCATCGTCGACTCCAACCCCATGGTCGACCTCCTAACCCGGCGACTTCTGCAAGGTCGTGTTGCTAAATGGGTCATTATCCTCCAAGAATATGACCTTACTTTCAGAACCCCTAAGAGCACCAAAGCCCTCGCACTTTCCCAACTCATCACCGATCTCCCCTCCTTTCTGTCGTCCCCACAAATCTCTGATGAGTACCCGACAACCACTTGTTCACCATCTCGTCTGATGACCCATGGTACGGTGATATTTTGTTATACCTTCGCACACAGAAGTTCAGACCCAAAGTCACCCGTAATGGACGCCATCGTATCCGTCACCAGGCCTCTCGTTATCTCCTCTTAGGCAATGTCCTTTACCGATGAGGGGTCGACATGACTCTTCGTCGTTGCCTTACACACGAGGAAGCTGAACACGTCCTCAATGACTGTCATAATGGTGCCTGTGGCGGTCATTTCTCTCGGATGGCTACCACCCAAAAGGTCGTCTGCGCTGGATACTTCTGGCCCACACTTTCCACTGACTTCATCACTACGGTCAAGCATTGCCATAATTGCCAACATTTTTCCCCCAAGGCCCGGACACCACCCGCTTATATTCCCCTTCACATGAATTGATTCACCGTGACGGAGTATGCATAGGCGCTGCTACCAATAACCAGGCGGAGTATGATGATGTGACCGGTCTCCTGACTGCTGCCCTCCAAATGGGCATATGTCACCTTCGTGTGTTCCTTGACTCCCAGCTACTTGTCTCCCAGCTCAACAACTGCTACCAGGTGCGTGATCCCTGCCTCTTTAGAAAATTCCTGCGCACAAAACAACTCAGCCGACAGTTTGAATCCATAACATTCACCCATGTCCCACAAGCTCAAAATAGTGTTGCAGATCAAATGGCCAACAACATCCTAGATTGGCACATCAATCACACCATGTAAAACCTCCATCATGCATCATCATCCCATAGAATCTCATAAAAATATATTAAAACCCAAAAAGATTGCAAGGGGCATCCACGTGCCTATCATCACATAAACACATAACATACACAAGGGGCATCCATGTGCCCAAACATCCCATGCTACTTGCATCCATGTGCAGTACAAACATATCACAAACCATAACCGCATCTACATGCGTACACTATAAACATAATCGGAAAAAGGTGCATCCATGTGCATATATATATATATCAAAAAATACATGTTCATAGGCTATACATGTCCTGACTACCCCCGTACTCAGCTATTCACAAAAAATATCTATACATCTCATAAGATGCATGCCGGAGCTACAAAACTCGGGGGGAGTCCTCTGCACTCTCTAATGAGAGTCATACCCTGTGTCACTACCTGCATCGGCTGCCTCCGAGTCCTCCCCTCGCTCCTCCTCCGGTGAATCCTCATCCCCTACGGGCTCCTCTACCCGACTCCTATCCGCCAAGATAGCCACCCGGATAGCGATCGACCGAAACTCCCGGGGCGCCCTCATGCAGTCCTGAATCACATCTGGATCCATGTCCTGCCAGCCCTCGTCGATCACTCCAACTAGTAACCAATCCAGCAACACCCGTACGGACTCCAAATTCCCCTCTGCGTCCTGCCGACGCACCTCCCCTCGACCCGGTAAGGCTGGTACCGCCACATGCCCTCTACGCGCGACGTGTCCTAGCGGTGGTCTCGGACCCACATCTATAGATCACACATCATTCAGTCATAGTATATATCATAACACACATCATACATAAATCTTGACATCCATAACATGCAAGTAAATCAACACATACCATCCGGCCCCCATGCCTGTCCTAGTGCCCGTGGTGCCTCTGGGTCCCCGGTATAGTCCATATCCCTATACGGGTAGTCATCCAGTGGCAGTGGCATCTGTAGCCACTGCAAGTATAACTCCTGGGTAAAGTATCTACCCACGTCCGCAGAGACTCGCGGCTGGGTATCCGCCACCCGACCTAGATAGGGCAACCCCGTCAGGAAGTATACATCTATCAGGGTGAGGTCCATCCTCTCACCCTGCACCCTGAATGCCTGTATGTCTGGCTCCCAGAAACTCACCATCCTGTTCAGCAGCAACCCTGCTGACCGCATCATAGGTACCTGCGCGAACTTCAGCAGTCCGCACAATCCTAACACCAACCGCACATGACGCTCCTCCCGGATGACAGTCACTATCTCATCCGGAATCTCCCGCTCTCTCCATAATTCCAGCGGCATCCTGTCAACCATGCAAGGAAAACTCATCAGACTCATGTCAAAGAAATAAACCCTGCCCCCCCGGGGAATCCTAACAACTCGCTCCCAAACGCGGCTTTAGGTCTCCTTGCCGCGATTTTCGACCACGGCTGTCGGGCCTACAGTCGTGGTCCTAAACCGCGCTTGTCTGGGCCAAACACGCGGTACCAAACTGCGTGTCCAACCTCGAAACACACGGTCCCCGACTGTGCGTTCCAAGCTGAGACCCACGGTCTACACGCGCGTCATCCACCGTGGAACCCGCGGTCTCCGCCTGCAGCTCTCTCCTACAAACCCGCGGTCCACCCCATGTGGACCGTACAAGTAACCCCTGGGACCCACTACCCACCCCCCACACCCAAAGAAAATGCAGGTATGAGTTTGACAGAATACCTGTATCTCCCGAATCTGAAAATGGTCGGTCAGATCATCCAGAAACGTCACCTCAGCTCTCGTCCACTCTGATCACTAGTCAAAGTCAAATAGTACAAATGACACTTGTCATGTTGGCCCCACTCACTATTTATCGTCCGTTGACTTTTTCTTGTTTTGGCCTTTCTGACCTCATACGGAGTCCATTTTTCGAACCGTTTCCACCACTGGAATCAGCACGACGAGACCATCATCCTGATCAAATCGTTGCATTATTTTTACCCTGTCATTGTTTGCACATTTTTAGACGCCACTAGTCGCCTAGATTTGCGTGCCACCTAGGACGCTCTCCGTTTTTAGCCTATTTTTTATCATCAGATTCATTGTTCCGAGCCCGTGATGATGCTTGACATCATTTATCGCTCTCACTCGATCTTTTTTGGGTATTTTTCCAACAACACCCCCGTCACCTCGGTTTGCGTGCCACATCGGTCGTTATCCATTTTTGACGCCCTTTATATCACCGGATTCATTTTTCCGAGCTCATGATGATGCTTGAGACCATTTCTCGCTCTCACCTGGTACAGTTTCAACATTGTGTCTCGACACCTTGTTGCCTCGGTTTGCGCGCCACATCGGTCGCCATCGGATTGTTCCACATTTGTACATGATCCATTCGCTCCTGTCATACTGCAATCATTTCGTTATTTTTCCACCATTCACTATCCCGCAAGGAGGCCCACCAGTGTTCCCCCCTACCCTTGTTCTTGGTCATCATCAATGTTCCTTGATTGAGCACTTCCTCCTTGCCTGACCATTCCTTTTGTTCGGTATAATTTTATCCCTTTTTCGAGCCGGAAAAGTCCTTTACGAAAAAGGCACTTAGGGAGTTTCTTTTAAGCTCTTTTCTGACTCCTAAAACAATGAAAAGATCGCCGATCAATCTTGCTTCCTTTCATGCTCGTTAAAGTACCCGAAAGGGCATCTATCTGGTATAAGTTTAACCCTTTTCTGGACCTGGTAGACTACTTACGAAAAATGAATACTCTAGTCACACCGGCTAGAAGAGTTCTTCATTGCATCATTTTATGCTTCTTTGGGCCTTGGAGACTAACACACGAAAAAGCAACTCCCTGGAGTCTTCTTATTTCTTTCAGACTCTCTAAAATTGAAAGCAACCACGAGCATGAACTGTCCTGGGCTCGTACAAATCCACACGACAGTACCATTCCATTCTTTCAGAGTCTTCTTATCGCTTTCAGACTCCTTAAAATTGAAAGCAACCACGAGCATGAACTGTCCTGGGCTCATACAAATCCACATGATAGTACCATTCCATTAATTCAGAGTCTTCTTATCGCTTTCAGAATCCTTAAAATTGAAAGCAAACATGGGCATGAACTGTCCCGGGCTCGTATAAATCCGCACGACAGTACCATTTTACACTCACTTCTTCTAGTTCCTTAACCCATGAAGAAGTCCCACCCATGCCTCTCGGCACTATGATCGATCATTTTGGCAGCACCCCCAATCAGGTCGCCTTTGTTCAGAGTATTCTACAGTCTCCTGCCATATTACACCAGCTTGATTATCTCTCATCCCAGTTACCATCTTCGATCCATTACAGCTATGATCCCTTTCCCCTCAGTCAGTGTCATATGCTGCCCGATCATCCCCGCCATCATACTCTGAACAAAGGAAGTTTGAGTCCTCCCACTCTACTTGCCCAGTTATCCCCCCCAATCTGTCAGTCCTACCATCAGTGCTCTCACACTTTGGTTCTCCACCTCGTGCTCCTATCAAGGAAACATCATTGCCTTGCTAGTTGTAGGTCTCCCTCTGTCGACGACAGCCCCTCTATTCCAGAGGATAGACCCAGAGGTCCCTGCGCCTTAGACCCATCACCATCTGTGGTGAGAGCCTACGGACCATTTTGAGACGAGTCATCATTGCCTCTCCGAATGGTTGTTTCTCACATGCTCGACTCCAACACCTTGATCGCATCACTGAGAATCGCGCAGGGTTTATATCCCTTCCATTTTTGGTCGAAGACCCCGGATCTCCCCCGACTCTAGCACATTGGTGAGTCACTTCGGAACGCCCAGTTATATGTTCCTGTGGATGTCCGGGTTGCATAGGCGATTGTATTCGGAAGCCATCCAGTTATATGCTTCCTTGAGTACCCAGTTCCGTCCCAGTTCAGTTCCAGTTCAGTGAACCATTGAGAGTATGACCCTTGTCACTCTAATCCAGCAATTTATCAGTTCCTTTGGTACCACACTCAGTAGCACTATTGTCATTCCAGTGTATCAGCTCTTCAGCTCAGACATGGTCCGCCCAGCAGTATGTCCCCGATTTGTGTCCTCTATGGACCCTTATGATGTACACAGTGGTTCTCTATGTATCCTACAGGCCCCCCTTTTCAGGCCTCACTGTTATTTTTATGTATCTTGATACGAGCATGGGTATGCCCGCCTCGTCCATATATTGAGATTCTTCCTCATTCAGTATTTGAGGTCATGTATATGTCAGGTCCCCCTATTTTGGACCCCATTGTTATTATTGTTTTATATCTTGATATGAGCATGGGAATGCCCGCCTCATCCATATGATCAGATGATTCCTCATCCATTATTGAGGTTATGTACTTTTAGTTTTTGCAGTTGTTCGGGATTGTTGTTCCGCGCTCCAGTTTGTTTCTTCTCTTCTCCACACCTCAGGAAAACCATACACAACTTATGATGTCTATCGGCCATACGATGAGCTCCTGCCCTCACATATCAGGGGGAAATCTGTTAACACCCAAAAAGTGCTCACTACCTCATCTACCCCATTACATGACTCATTTGTCCATTTTCCTACCATATTTGCCTTAAAAACCCTAAAAATCCCACTAAAAAGCCTCCAAAAGGCCTAAAAAGCCTCCAAAAGGCCACAAAACCATCAAAAAAGCCTCCAAAAGGCCACAAAACCATCAAAAAAGCCTCCAAAAGGCTAAAAAAACCCTTTTCCCCCCAAAATTATCCAAAATTCCTCCAAAAATAGCAAAAACCCTCAAAAAAGGGAATAAAAAATATTAAAAAATGAGGAAAAAGAGGAAAAAAGAGGGAAAAACCCTATACAGCTGCCCTAAACCATATGGTTCCCAAAACCATGGGCCAGCACTCCACCACCAAAAAACTATAAATAGGTGATGGAGACCCCTCATTTCATATCCACAATCAAGTATACCCTTACTCTGCCAAAATCTCTCTTGAAACCCTAGCTCACCCTTGAGCTACTTTCACGATTGAGAGCCCCTTTTGGTCCATTTCCACCATTGGAGAAAGAGAAGGAGCAAAATTGGAGTTTGGAGCAACCCTCTTGGATCATTGCAAAAACTTCACCAACCTCTACACTTGAGGTAACATTTTAATACAAAGAAAGTAATTTATTATTTCTTGCCTCTTATGTCTCATGCACATGTTTAGAAGTAATTTCCATTTCAAAGTATTGTCTTTTAATTTCCATTTACTGAACTGCTACTAAGGAGTCCCTTCTCCTTAGTAGGTGCTCATTCGCACAATCTAGGGTGAAAACCCTAGCTATAGTGAAGATCAAGCTCTCGCAACTCACACCAAAAGAAGCAAGCCCAAGAAGGAGCACTCTCGCTTCAAAAGATCCTATCAAAAGAATAAGAAGGATCTAAGATGCTTCACATGCAATGAGAAGGGTCACTTTGCTTCAGATTGTCCCAAGAACAAAAGGGATAATAACAACTCCAACAAGAAGAAGAAGGGAAGCAAAAGAAAGTTCCATGCTCATGCTGCCGAGGATGATGAACCTCCAAAGAAGAAGGCTAGGGAAGAAAGTGATGATGACTCATCAAGTGAAGAAGAGTATGTTCTAATCTCTGCTCTCATAGGTACTATCTCCCATGGTTGTAATGATTGGTTGATTGATAGTGGGGCTTCCAAACACATGACTGGGTTTAAGGAATCTTTTGTGAATCTATCTGAACATGAATCACCCCATAAGGTGAAACTTGGGGATGATTATCAATACCCAATCAAAGGAAGTGGTGAAGCCTCCTACAACCTAGATTCTGGAAAATATTTGAAGATGAAAGAAGTCCTTTATGTACCTGGGTTCAAGAAGAACTTACTCTCCTCTGCATTGGATGCAAAAGGTATGAGGGTTGCATTTGTAGATGGCCAAGTCCTAATGTGGCCAAAGGGTAAAACAATCGATGATGCAGTAGTGATTGGAGAGCAAGAGGGAGGTTTGTACAAATTGAAGGGACAACCTGAACATGCCATGGTGACATAAAGACAAATATTCATCCATAGTCATGGATCACATAGAGGTATGTATAATTTGTTTTTGCAAAATTTAACTAATGAGTTATGCAGGTCATTGAAGAGAGCAAGAACACATTGCTAGACATAACTAGCGAATATGGTGACCAGGTAAGTGTTTCTTATATCATAGGATCTATCATATAAGTATGCATGGCATGATTGATGATGATTGTTCATAAAGTCATAAGTTTGAATAATCATGGGTATATGCATATTATGTGCCTTACCTTAATTAATGATATGACTAACCAGAAGAGTCATAGGTTTGAGTAATTACAGGTTTAGACATGTTATGTTTCTTATGATATGACTAACCATAAGAGTCCTATATAAACCTTGAATGCTAATGCTTATTATTTCTGTTTGAAATGATCATGACTATACATGCTTGAGATTATTGTGTTTTTAATAGTATACTAATGAATGTATGATTTTGTATGAGATCACAAGGATAACACAATCATGATACTAATAAGCATGCATAGGGACCAAGGTTGAATATGAGTTCAAGAACAGGTAATCTTGGAAGCAAAGATCAAAAGGGAGCACACTCCAGTGGTTTCTGCAAGGGTGAAAATATTCAGAGGGAGTTGTCCATCTCTCTACATTCCACAATAGAAAGGTGTAGAAGGACTCCAGCAGCTCCTGCAAGGAAGCAAAGACTCAGAGGGAGTCCACCCAACAAACAAACAAAGATAAGTATTTTAATTATCATTTCTTGCATATTTGTTTGCTTAAATAAAATTGTTCAATGATGTATATGCTCATGTTCCTAGACTTAAAATGTGTATTGTGAATATTAGAATGATTGCATTAATGAACAGTATACTACTCATATGCATGTGATGGGTAAGTGGCCTATGGAACTGTACAACATTCCATTGCTACTTATCTAGAATGAAACCTCTTTGCTGACATGTTGGGAGTAGTGCAAACTATTAACAATGTTTTGGTAGCGACTGGAAGGCATCAAGAAAGTTATGGAACATGGATAAATGTTGTATTGAAGCATTGGCTAAGATAATTGCATGACTGTATGACATATTTCTTTATGTATAAGAATTTGTCTGAAATTTATGAGATGTTTCTAATCATGCAATTTAACTTGTTTTGTAGGAAAGACCATATACCTTCACCTACAAAAGAAGGACTACAACATTTGTTCAAGCAACAAAATTATCTATTGAAGATATTGAAGTTCCCAGGATATGAGAAGAATGCCATGATCCGTCGATCATGAAGAATGATGTTTGGGATGTAGTCCCAAGACCTGAATGGAAGTTTTGTTATAACTTCCATATGGATCTATCAGATCAAGCATGCTGCAGATGGCAGCATACATAAATATAAAAGTAATGAAATAGAAGATACACCAGATGGATTTCAAGACTGCTTTCTTGAATGGTGTAGTTGAAGAGGAAGTATATGTGGAGCAGCCACTCGGTTTCGAAATACATGACAGGGAGTCATATGTGTGCAGATTGGGAAAGCCTTGTATGGCTGAAAACAAGCTCTCAGAACTTGGTATGGTAGGATGGACAATTTCCTATCTAGTTTGGGCTTTACCAAGAGTAAAGCAGATTCCAACCTCTACTACAAGGTTGAGGAAGGGAATCCTGTGATTCTACTCCTATATGTGGATGACTTATTTGTAACAGGAGATGACAGACTGATTGCAGATACTAAGAGGAAGCTTGCTGCCGAGTTTGATATGAAAGATTTGGGAATGATGCATTATTTCCTAGGTATGGAGGTGTGGCAGAGTGCAGGTGGGATCTTCCTTGGTCAAGGGAAGTACACAGTAGATATCCTGAAGAGATTCAGGATGATGGATTGCAAGGCCATGGCCACACCTATGGCATCGAATCTGAAGCTTCTATGTGATGCTTCATCTGATCTGGTTGATGTCTTGATGTATCGTCAGATGATTGGGTCCTTGATGTACCTGACGAACACGAGACCAGACATTTTCTTTGCTATGAACACATTGAGTTAGTTCCTGATAGATCCAAGGAGTGTTCACCTGATTTCTGTAAAGCATGTTCTGAGGTACCTGAAGGGTACAGTGGATTATGGGCTCAAGTATGAAGCGAATCAAAAGTTTAACCTGCAGGGTTATGTTGATTCAGATTGGGCTGTCAGTGCTGCAGATAGGAAGAGCACATTTGGGTGTTGCTTCAGTATGGGATCAGGTGTGATCTCTTGGTTTAGCAGGAAGCAGTCCTGCGTAGCACTGAGTACAGCTGAGGTAGAGTATGTTGTAGCATGATTCAACTAGTTGTGAGGCAGTATGGCTACGGAAGCTAATGTCTAAGTTATTTGATCTCCCATTGGATGCTACTGGTATCTTTTGTGATAACCAGAGTTGTGTGAAGCTGCCCGAGAACCCAGTGTTTTATGACAGGTCGAAACACATAGAGATCAAATATCACTATATTAGGGATATGGTGCAGAGAGGAGCTGTGAAGCTCTTGTATGTTGCGACGGACGAGCAGATTGCAGATGTGCTGACGAAGCCACTAGCCAGGGTGAAGTTCGAGTACTCCAGAGAGAGGCTTGGCGTTCTTCAGATCGAGGACACTTCGAGGAAGAAGTGATGGACACATTTGGTGAAGCCATTCCAAGCATGTTGGAAGGAGGATACTTCACATGGCTGTGGATGTAAGCGTTGGATGACGAGCATCAGGATGATGTTCTGGTTTCTTTTTGGATATGATCAATTCGATCATTTTTGTATATGTATGTATGCATCATGTTGGATGCTGGATATGATCAGTTGGATCATTTTTTTTATGTATGTATGTATGCATCATGTTGGATGTTGGATATGATCAGTTGGATCATTTTTTATGTATGTATGCATCATGTTGGATGCTGTATATGATCGATTGGATCATTTGTATGTATATGCATCATGTTGGATGCTTGGACCATGTATCTGTATATGTATCAGGTGGATACATCGTATGATCAGGTAGATCATGTATATTGATATGTATCAGGTATGATCAGGTAGATCATGTATGTTGATGGATACATTGTGTGGATCATGTATCTATGTATCAGGTGGATACACTGTGTATGATGATATGTATCAGGTAGATACTTGGTGTGCATTAGGTGGATGCATTGTATGATCAGGATGATCGTGGATGACGAGCTTCTCCAGATGACATGCAACAGGATGTTGCAATGATGATGATCAGGATGATCATGTGTACATCAGGATGATGTATGATGAGTATCAGATGATACTTTGTGGCCGTGGATCAGGTTGTGCAGGTAAGCATGTAATATGTGCCCTAGGAGATTTACAGATGGTCTTTCGAGGTTTTGCCTATGGCATGTAATTCATACCCTGGGACATCTGGAAAATTCTCTTTCGAGGTTTTGCTTGGGAGGACATATAATTTGTGCCCTGGGAGGTCTGCAGATAGTCTTTCGAGGTTTTTCCAATGGCATGTAATTCGTGCCCTGGGATATCTAGCAGATGCTCTTTCAAGGTTTTGTCCTATGGCATTTAATTTGCTCTTGGGAGATCTGGACAGGATGAAAAAGGCCTCAGATGCTTTAGCCAGGTTTTTCCATGACCACATGTAATTTGCTCCTGGGAGATCTGGACAGGATGAAAAAGGCCTCAGATGCTTTAGCCAGGTTTTGTGGTGAGATCACATGTAATGTGCTCCTGGGAGATTCGACAGGTAGAGCCGTGTGCTCGTAACATCCTGGGATGCTTTAGCCAGGTTTTGTGATGGGTCACATGTAATGTGCTCCTGGGAGATCCTACAGGTAGAGTTATGTGCTCATAATAGCCTGGGATGTTGTATCCAGGTTTTGTGACGCATGTAATGAGTCCTGAGAATTCCACAGTATGGCCAGTGATGATGAAGATCTGCAGGTGGTGGGCCTACATACAGTATGAAAAAGGACTGGCTCTATAGAACTTCCTATGACGAGTAGAGTCAGAGATTGGTTGAGAGAGCAGCAGCAGGGATGATGATGATGACGATGCATCGATGACGATGATCCCGAGAAGAAGACTTGTCTAGCAGAACTGTGTCGAGAAATACCTTCCTAGTTAAGAGGGAGTGTTGATGTATATGTAACTTCGGAATGTATTTCATCTGTGTATTTTATATATATTTACTGTACCCTTATAAGAGATGTGTCATTCCTCTATAAGGAAGTGTCATCATATGGATTGACAAGTGTCGCAAGTGTGTGTACTTGCCGATGGGTTATTAGACCACCATGTGGGGTCGGCCCTGAATTATATATATTATAATGTGGATGTACCTAGCTAGACAAGTTGGCCCCATAAGGTCACTGGGCAAAAAGGCTAGTATAAATAGAGATCGGAGATCTCTATTTTATTCATTCGGAAAAGTACATCTCTCTCACTCAGAAAGTGGCGCACTAGTGAGGAGGAGGATCATCTGCTCTAGGAGACTATCTCAAGTGTATTTTGGTTGTACTTTGGTTGAGCCATTGCTCTCTCTATCTCTGAGGAAGTTGTGGGGTTTTTCACCTTAGTGTTTTCCCCACGAAAACTCTGTGTCTCTTGTCTCTCATGCTTTTGATTCTTGTGATGCTTGTCATGCTTATTGTGATTGTCATGCATTGATATACTGTATATGTTATTCTCTCAGAAAAGATCCTAGAGTATTGTTAATTAATGCTCAAAATTTAACATGGTTGGCTTTTGAATTATGCTGGAAAGTTGGATGTGGGGAGTAGGTAGCTATTGAGGTTGATCCCATTATGGGGATGAAAGATTCTTATTGTTTATCATCCAATATGTTATATAAACTCAAAGATGCTGGGCACTATACCCTGAGTTCTATTGGAAATATTTGTAATAAAGGTTATTGGTCTTCGGATGTTGATCTCCAGTTATCCCCAGATATTGCTGTGGAGAAAGCACTATATATATAATCTCAATGCTGTTGGTATCCGTCTCAATTCAAATGCTGATAAAGTGGTTTGGGGAGGGAATGAAGCCACTGGGACTGTTACAGCAAGCTCGGCTACAACTATATGATTAAAGGGAGATGCATTTATCCTAAATTTGGCATTGGCATTTACCACTTAAATTGAAATGTTTCTTTTGGTTTGTTTTCCAGGAAAGGTTGAAGACGTGGGAGAACCTTTTATTAATGGGGTGGGTCGGTCCTAGTCAGTGCATATTATGTAGATGCAATTTGGAAACTTCTTGGCATCTATTTATGGAGTGTTCATTTACCTTGGCACTTTGGGAGCAAATATATCAGATCTTGGACATAAAGGCTAGATGGGGTGGTCTAAATATTGCTATTTCTTTGAAACAATGGAGATTGGAGTGTAAAGATCATAAGACCCTTCCTATTTTTATTTGCTGGGTGATCTGGGGGATTAGGAACAAGGCCATATTTGAGGACACCAGACCTCATCTGGAACATTTTTCCAATTCTGTTATCAGTCACTATTTGAATTTTCAAAAGGTGGAAAAGCCCAGGAGTCATAGGAACATTGGGCAGTTTAATTTTGTGGTTACTGATCCAGTTCTAGTTTTTTATGGTGTTGCTGATTTGGGGGAGTGTGGGGTTGGGGGTCTTATTTACCTCAATTAGGAGCATTACTTCACGCTAAAGATGAAATGTGGTAGGGGTACCAACATGAAAGCGGAACTTTTGGCTTTATGGAGCGTTGCAAAAGCGGCCAATTGTTTTGGGCTATTGAATGTGAAGATATTTGGCGATTCTCGTGTGACCATAAAGTGGGCTAAGGGGGAGTTTGATCTTAATGTATTAAATTTGGCAACATGGTGTGACAGAACAAAGTTGGAACTTCATAAGTTGGGGAAGGTTTCTTTGGAACATATTTTTAGAGAACACAGGATGACCTACTCTCTAAACAGGCTTTGGATGGTGAAGAGGCATACTTAGTTTGGGAAGAAATATTGGAGAATCAACGAATTGACTCCGGCAGCTATTACTTCTTTGGCTGATGTTGATATTTATGTGAAAGATACTAGTTTATCTGCTTTTGTACTAATTTTGAAGTTTTCTGATTTGCCAAGGACTTTCTATGTCTGTTTTTGGCTTTATTTGTATATTTTGTGAACTCTGAAATACTCTCTCATGAGGGAGGTCGATTATTGGACAGTGGATATACTGCAATCATGTAATATTTGATTCAAGTTTGAATATCAATAGTATGTTTTTTTTCGCGGGAAAAAAAAAAGTGGAAATACTCACAAGATTACGAAACCTAATTGATTGACTCTGTCACGAGTACCACCATGCAGTAGGAGCGGACAACATTAATTGGTCTTTTTAGACTTACTTTCTAGAAATAATCATGATGTTCATATCATGTTGATAGAATTTCATTATATCGATTAATAAAAGAAAAACATATTTTTAATTAATTTTATTAGAAAGAATATATGATTATTACGGTACAATAAATTAAAGTTGGCGTCAATAGACATTCATCATCAATATCATCAGAGTAATTTATTAATCATTAATTATTATTTTCCAACATAAATAAAGTTTTTTTTAATATTAAAAACCGTTTCTGGAAAATAGACTTTTCAAGTTATACCTATATATTTTTAAAAAATTAATTTATTTTCTTTTTACTGAATCCGTCTACTGGAAGATGGACTTTTGAAGTTATACGTATATATTTTAAAAAAGTTAATTTATTTTCTTTTTTACTATGACGCTAGCCTTGAGTTTCTGAGTGCACCGGGTGCAGCTAGACTTGCGTCATCCTGCACTTATGGCGACATAGGGCGTCCAGGCTTGTTATAATTTAATGGGCACAATCACCCTACTGATCTAATGGATTAATTTTTTCATCACCTTCCCCTTTGAGTGGACAACACAAGAAGGCATGAAGAGTTCAGATAAATAAAATATTGAATCAACGCGTACGTATATTTAAATACAAGTGGGAATATTCACAAGATTACGAAACCTAATTGATTGACTTTGTCACCAATACCACCATCCATGGAAGCGGTCTAAGATGGCATGAATAATATAGATAAATAAAATAATATTAAATTGACTTGTACATATAAATAAAATAATTGTATTTGATGGAAGTAGATTTCATAAGTATCTCTCGAAAGTAACTAGTTCGGAGAATAAAATTAATATGCACAATATTAAAGCCAATTCTCGTGAGTTCTATAGCTAAACATGGCGTTGGTTTATTCCTAAAATTGGTTGGTCGAAAGGGTATGCCATCTTTAAGAGTTTATGAGTGTTGAGGATGAAAATTGCTTTCTTTTAGAGTGCATGCTTATAATACAAACCTTTCCAACAAACTATAGTGAGCTCGGAAGGCTTCTGGCCAAGTTTTTGGAGCATAAAAATAAAATTAAAAAAAAAAAACAAAAACAAATAAAACACAATAAAAATTAAATAAAATAATTCACAAATTCAATATAATTTAGTAGCGAGGAACTCTGTAGCATATTTGGTATCATAATGGTGCCATATCATCCATAAACATATATATTTAAATAACATTATTTATTAATAAAAAAAAATGCTAATAGTATTATTTCAATATAAACATGTATATGGATTTAAGTTATATAAGTTCTTCAAATGGATAACATGATTATGATTATATGTGTGTGAGAGAGAAAAGGCATTAAAATAGTCATGATATTATTTAGATTTTAACATATACATTTAAGTTGTATAAGTCTTTTGGAATGAGTAGGTAATATGATTATGATCATGATGATTATGGTAGTTAACATCCATTGAGACTACCTTGAGGATTATTTGATTGACGTACAATTATATATTTCATGCATAGAAAGAAGCATTCAACTCCATAGTGTTGACATGTTAAAACAATACTCCCACTATTCTTTCAAATCAAAAAGTACATAATGCATCCAAGAACTTGTGAGGAACCTCCAGCAATTAAATAATGAAAATGCACGATATATTAGAAATAACAAAACACATAAGAGATTTATTGATCGTGGGCCACTTCGAGGGGGAAACCTCCTTTGAGCAAGCTCAATACAAAATAACTCGTGGATGCCTTCATTGGCCTCAACACGTACTTATATACTAAGTCTATGCATCTAATACTATGGATCAATACTATGGAACATATAATACTATGGGACGACTTATAAAGCATATGTGTCCAATACTATAAATCAATACCATGGAACATATAATACTATGGGAAAATACAAACTATGAATCAATATCATGGAACATATAATACTATGGGATAATACAAACTATGGATCAATACCATGGAACATATAATACTAGAGGACGACTTACAAAGCATATGCATCCAACAACAATATACTAACAAAGTAAAGAGAAGGGTTGACACAAGTTCCTAACATCCCCTCCCCCTTAGAAAAGGCTTTGACCTCAAATATTTAGATGTGGAAATTGGTGTTGAATCTGAAGGAGTGGTTCCCCTGTAGCATCCTCTAGTTGCAGTCCGTGCGACTGAATTAATACCTCTGTGATGGATCGAGAGCGAAGTTGATGAGTGCGCCGAGTGAGGCTGGCCTCCGAATCCAAAATGATGGATACTTCATTATCCAATTCTGGTAAAACAGTTTGTGCACTAATGTTGGTGCCAAGAACTTTCTTTAGACAAGAGACATGAAATACTGGATGAATGCGGGACGAAGGAGGAAGTTCCAATTTATAAGTAATAGACCCAATCTTCTGAGGAACCTTATATGGCCTATAGAACTTTGGAGCCAGCTTATGATGCCCTTTGAGTTTTAGGGATGATTGCTTGTAAGGATGTAGACGAAGAAAAACCATATCACCTACTTGAAAAGTGTGCTCAGAACGGTGTTGATCGGCTTGTTGCTTCATTTGATTTCTTGCCATGTGAAGATTGTCTTGCAATATGATTAGAATCTGATCTCGGGTTCGAAGAACCGTGTCAACTGCCTGAACTGGTGAACTGCTAGGGGTGTATGGAAGGAGCACTAGCGGTGCCTAACCATAGACTGCTTCATATGGAGTCATTTTAGAGGCAGTGTGGTAGGAGGTATTGTACCAACATTCAATGAGAGGGAGCCACTTTTCCCACTGCTGTTGTTGTTCGGAGATGAAGCAATGAAGAGAAGTTTTCAAACATTTGTTGATAACTTCAGTTGGACCATCTATTTGTGGGTGATACCCTGAACTCATCTTTAGTTTGGTACCAGTGTGGCGAAATAGTTCTGTCCAAAAATGATTGGTGAAAGTTGCATCACAATCTAAGAAAATGGAAGAAGGGATCCCATGAAGATGGAAGATCTGGTCCAGGAAAATCCGTGCAACCGAGGAGGTGGTATAGGGATGGTTGAGGGAACAAAAATGACTATATTTGGAGAGGTGATCAACCACAACCAAAATCACTATCTTCCCTCCAGATTTAGGGAGCCCTTCATTGAAATCCATAGAAATATCTGTCCAAATCCGTGTAGGGGTGGGAAAGGGTTTGAACAATCCTGGAAGGAGTGTCGTTTCACCCTTGTTGCACTGGATGGTATCACATTCGACCACCATATGTTGAATTGTCCTTTTCATTCCCTTCCAAAAGAAGTTATGCCCTGCGCGCTCGTACGGTTTGAGGAACCCAGAGTGCCCTGCCAATGGAGAAGCATGGAGTTCATATAAGACATCCTGTTGAAGATCGCTGCTATGGGGAAGCACCAGACGACCCCTATATCTTAGGGAATCACCATCCCAAGAGTAATGTGGTACAACCAAAGGGTTGTTGGAAAACCATTGGATGATTTGAGATAATGAGGATTCATTAGCATAGCCCTGCTAAACAGATTGCAACCAATTTGCAACAGGTATAGAAATAGATGAAAGAGAAACTTGGTGATCAAATGTGTGAGAAAGAGCATCCGCCACAAGATTGTCCTTTTCCTTCTTGTAAGTGATCTCATAGTCATAACACATGAGTTTTATAACACATTTCTATTGTGCCGGGGAGGGGAACCATTGATCTAGGAAATATTTTAGACTTTGGTGATTGGTCTTGATGCAGAAATGATTTGCGAATAGGACTGGCCACCACTTCTGTACTGCATGCAAAATAGCCATAATTTCCTTCTCATATGTAGAGGCGACTAAATTGTAACTAGAAAGGGACTTGATAGTGAACGCAGGGAAATGCTCATCTTGAAGGAGAACAACACCAATTCCATTGTCGCAAGCATCACTCTCAATAGTGAAGGTCTTGGAAAAATCGGGCATAGCTTATACAGGTGTAGTACACATAGCTTGTTTTAGTTTGTCAAATGCACACTTAATAGCACGTGTCCATGTAAAGGCATCATTTTTCAAGATAGCGGTTAATGGAGCTGCAATCTTCTCGCAATCCTTGAAAAACTTGTAGTAGTAGCCAGTCAATCCCAATGGTTCAACAAAGACACATGCATATCCATCCAAAATTTGTTGTAGATCCAAAGGAGTAGTGGAGACCGCTGAAGGTTGCATCTGAATAGAATGGAGTTGAGCGATGACACCATGTGAATTCTTCTTAAGGATATTTTCCATGCGATGTGAATTGATGATGCTGAGAGACCCTGGTTGTAAGCCCTTCAGTGTTTTCTTTTTCCCATTGACTAAAAACTGCATCCAAATTTCATCAAAATACCATAAGATGGGGCCAAGTGTGTGTAACCATTGAGCTCCCAAAACCAAATCACATCCACTTAAGGCCAAGGAAAACATGTTGCAATGCAGGTTATAATCTCCCATAGAGATATGCAAATTGAGACACTTCTCCTTGCAAGGTAAGGTGCCCCCATTGGAAATCATGACTTCAAAGTTGGAGCAAGGATGGACAAAACAATTATCCTGTTTGGCAATCCGAGGGTCAATGAAGTTATGAGTGCTACCAGAATCAATGAGTACTGTAAGAGGGAGCTTCTTGAAGTAACCTCTAACCCGCATTGTTTGTGGGGTGGTGACTCCATCTAAAGCATGGAGAGATATCTCGGGGTGGTCGTCCCGAGATGGAGGGTCAACAGGCGGCTGCTGAATGTCGACCTGATCATCTATTGTATCTGTATATTCTTCACCAATTTCAGAGGCAGGCGAAGAATCCACATCCAAGTGATAGAGCTTTTGCTCAACATATCTATGTCCATGAGTTAATTTCTCATCACAATTATTACAAATCCCTTTTTCTCTATGTGCCCGCATCTCTTCTTCAAACAATTGCTTGATAAGAGTTGGTCTAGGAGCTGGCGTGATGGGAGGTAGTTGGGAAACCATATTTATGAATGGAACAAAAGTGGATTTGGAGCATTGTTGGGCTGTGATCTTGTCCTCTTCCAACTTAGCCAACCCTAGGAATTCCATCATTGTGCCGGGACAAAACATTTTAACCTTGGATCAGATTGCATCTTTCATACCACTGACAACAACTCCTGTAGAATTCATCAGATAATCCCTTCCGTGTGATTAGCTAGTTTCTCAAATTATGTCTAATACTCTCTCACAGTGCCAATTTGGTGAATTTTAGTGAGTGCTCCTATGAATTTATCAAATAACTAGGACCAAATTGTTGCAAAATGAGTTGGCATAAATCTGTCCATTTTGGCTCTTCATGAACCTTGATATACCAATGATAGCATTGAAGGGATTCATGTTCCAAATGAAAGGATGCAAGTGGAACTTTGTTGACATCAAAAGTATGATGCAGTCTGAAATATTGTTCTGTCCGGTATATCCATCCAGTCGGATCATCACCATTGAATCGAGGAAAATCAAGCTTTGACCCATGAAAATTGCTGGAAGAAGAGAACCTAGTGTCTGCAGAAGACTCTGGCTATCGTTTATTGTTCATGGCTGAATGTTGAAGATGGAGGCTGAGAAATTTTTCATCCAGATCTTGGAGTTTGGTTTTGAGGGCTACAAGTTCTTCCTCCATGTTATTTTCTCCCGGGTGGGTGACAACCATAACCAGGAGTTTTTTTTTTTGAATGGGTAGAAAAACAAAAACATAAACTCTTTTAGTAAAGGAAAATTTGGATTTGAGAAAAACTATGATGGGTAATTGGCGTTTGACTAGGTTTTGGACACTTTCTAATAGACAGGGAAGTAGAAAATGGGGATTTCAGAAGCCGGGTAAAATAATGAGAAAAATTTTCAAATAGGGACAAAGAAGCAGAAATAAGAAATGAACATTCTACTGAAATTTGAAGGCGATTGGGTAAAAATCGAAGAAGTTATGGCAAACCCTAAAAATAGACAGATGTGGGATTTCTAGCTTCTCGAAGTAGAATTTGGGATAGGGTCCTCAGGAATGAAATATGCAGAATGAGATTGCAAGGCTGTCAGTAAATTTTCAATGGAAACAGAGTTAAAGCAAAGAAGATATGGTGAAAAACCGAATTTTATACTTTTTTTTTTGGAATGGATCCGCAACGGATCTAGATCTGGATATGGATCTGGATATGGATATGGATCTGGATCTGGATATGGATTTGTATCTGCAACGGATCTGGATCTGCAATGGATCTGCAATTTATCAGCTGGAAATATATATGGACCCCAGGTATGCTCTGCCTCCTAACGGTTCAAGGGATTCACTCGGCCACCAATGTTGTCTGATGGCTTGCATATTGGGGCAGTACCCCTCACTCCACGGCTTAGGTAAAACTGATAACCGCTTTGCCACAAATGACAACTCTTGGTTTAACTCACGGGTGGGAACTAGTCAATCAGGTAGGGGCCATTTCCCTTTTTGCTAGCAGGTCCTCTCAATGGGACAACTACTTCGGGGTTCCTGTGGTACTCCTCACAATGAGTTTTAGGGATATGACCAATTACTTTGCATAGTTAAATGGATAGGGATTATTCCCGGATCTGAACCTGCAATTAAAATGAACAATACATATGCGAATTTTTTTTTTGGCAGCAATTCCACCCAACGAGCCCAAGAAAGTGCTATGATACCAGATTTGAGTAACCTCCAGCAATTAAATAATGAAAATTCACGATATATTAGAAATAACAGAACACAGAAGATATTTATTGATCGTGGGCCACTTCAAGGGGACAACCTCCTTTCAACAAGATCAATACAAAATAACTCGTGGATGCCTTCATTGGCCTCAATACATATCTATATACTAAGTCTATGCGTCAAATATTATGGATCAATACCATGGAACATATAATACTACGAGACGACTTACAAAGCATATGCATCCAACACTATGGATCAATACCATGGAACATATAATACTATGGGATAATAAAAACTATGGATCAATACCACAGAACATATAATACTACGGGACGACTTACAAAGCATATGCGTCCAACAACAATATATTAACAAAGTAAAGAGAAGGGTCGAAACAAGTTCCTAACAGAACTGTCTAGTAGAGAAGTATAGTTCAAATATCCACATTTGCAACCAAGTCCAATAATAATTATCAATCAGTTACAAAAAGATCCCAACATTAAGTGAAAAAAATAGACAGTGGGATCATAATCTGCAAAAAAAAAATCAAAAAAGAAAATATGGGCATCATGTTCCACATGGTCATCTATATATTCTTCCTGTAGCTGGAGTTTTCACCCTAGCTAGTGCTAAAGAGAACCTACTAAGGATTCAAGAACCCTTAGTAGCAATTCAATAATATATCAAAAATAATAATATGTGAGATGTGCAAGTGATAACATAAAAATAACTTTAACAATAACACTAACAATAAAAATAAGCAATCATGAGGAACTCATTATGGAATTTGAAATTTTTTGTATTAATGGGAAAAAAAGGGTTTGCAATGGTGTTTACCTCAAATGGTGAGGTTGTTGGAGTCCTTGCAGCTGTACGAGAGCAGTGCACCAGATCTCCAGAGTTCCTTTCCCTTATCCAAATGCTGAATGGTTGGACAAGACTCAACTGAAATGGTGAACACAAGCTCAAGGTGATAGGCTAGAGTTTAACAGGAATTTCGACAGCATGAGGGTATGAAGAGTGATTGATGGATATGAAATGGGGGGCCTCCATCACCTTTTATAGAGATTTTGGGTGGTGGAGTATTGGCCCATGGTTTTGGGAAACCAATAGTATTGGTAAATGGTTTTAGGGTTTTCCCCTCTTTTTGAATTTATTTTTGACCTTTTTCCCTTTTTTATTTTATTTTGGGAATTTTGGAATTTTTTGTGGGTTTTGACATTTTTTGAAAGAATTTCATTAATTGAGGAGGGAAATAATGATTTTTTTCCCTTTTGGTAACAATTTGAGGGTTTTTTAGGATTTTGGAGGCCAAAAGTGTAGGAAAAGTGGACAAATGGGTTATGTGACTAGGGAGATGAGCTAGTGAACAATATTTGGGTGTTAACAGACTCCCCCCTGATGTGTGAGGGAAAGAGCTCATCGTATGGCCGATAGACATCATAGGTATTGAATTTTTCCAGGGGTGTGAGCATTGTGATGGAGAAGAGCAGAAACTCGTTGGAGAGCGGAACACATGCTCCATACAAACTGCAAAAAATTGAAAATACATAACCTCAATAATGGATGAGGAATAATTTGAAATATATGGACGAGGCGGGCATACCCATGCTTGTATCAAGTTATGCAAATAATAATGAGGCCCAAAAATGGGACCTAAAAAATACATATAGAATTGATGTATACATCATAATGGTTCATAGGGGACACAAATCTGGGACATACTCATGGTCCAACCATGACTGATCTGGAGGACTAGTACATGGATACAATGGCATCCAAACTGAATGCAGTACCACAACAATGGATGCTCTGTTGGATCTGAAGCTGTCCAACAATTGTATGGACTCCACGAATGAGAGTTGGAATCTCAAAGGTACATTGGACTGCATATGAACTGGATACTCTAGGAATCATATGATTGGATGGATTCCAAATAACTTCTCCAACACAGCCCAGATATCCAGGAGAACATACAACAGGGGGGTTCCAAATTGACTCACCAATGTGCTAGAGTCAGGGGACATTCGGGGTCTTCGACCAATAACTGAAGGGACCAATACCCTTTACGAATCTCAACGATGTGATGATGGAGTTGGAGTTGAGCATGTGAGAAACAACCATTCCAAGAGGAACTAAGGAATCCTCTTAGATGATTCGTAGGAACTCACCACTGATGGATATGAGTCCAAGGTATAGGGGCCTTTGGGTCTATCCTCTGGAATAGATGCGCTGGTGTTGACAGAGGGAGACCTGCAACTACCAAGGAAATGATGTTTCCTTGATATGAGTACGAGGTGTAAAACCAAGAGGTGATAGTACTGAATGTGAGGCTGACATACTGTGAGGGGGGAACAACTGAGGTCCTAGAGTTGGGGGGGGACTCAAAATTCATTTGTTCAGAGTAGGACGACAGGGATGACCTGACAACATATGAAATTGACTTCAGGAAAGGGGATAAGAGCTGAATGGAATGGGGATGGTGACTGTAATGGGGGAGACTGAGGGGAAAAAATAGATGAGTGATATCAGGAGACTCTAAGGGTGACACATCGCAGAATACTATGAACAAAGATGACCATATTGGGGGTGCTTCCATAATGTGGGGACTAGATATGATCTATCTTGGCACTAAGAGGCACTGTTTTGACCTTCTTCATGGTTTAAGGAGCTTGAAGAAGAGATAGAAGTGTGCTCAAAATGGTACTATCATGTGGATTTGTACGAGCCCAGGACAGTTCATGCTCGTGGTTGCTTTCAATTTTAAGGAGTCTGAAAGCGAAAAGAAGACTCTGAAATGGTGGAAAGGTACTATCATGTGGATTTATACGAGCCCAGGATGGTGAATACTCATGGTTTCTTTCAATTTTAGAGAGTTTGAAAGCAGTAAGAAGACTCCAAGGGGGTTTCTTTTTCGTGTGTTAGTCTCTAAGGCTCGAAAAATCATCAAAGTATGCAATGAAGAACTCTTCTAGCCGGTGTGACTAGAGTATTCATTTTTTCGTAATTAGTCTACCAGGTCTGGAAAAGGGTTAAACTTATACCAGATAGATTCCTTTTTAGGTAATTTAATGAGCATTAAAGGAAGCAAGATTGCTCGACGATATTTTGATTGTTTAAGGAGTCATAAAAGAGCTTAACATAAACTCCCTAAGTACCTTTTTCATGAAGGAATTGCTCGGCCCGAAAAGGGATAAATTATACTGAAAAAAATATAATGGCTAAGCAAGGAGGAAGTGTTCAATCAAGGGAAAAGTATGTGAACCCTGATGGGGCCTCCTTGCGGGTTGATGAATGGTGAAAAAATAATGCAATGACTGCAGTATGGATGGGGAAGAGGGAAACAATGACAAGGATGATGATGGTGATGGTGGAGATGACTTCGATTGACCAGGAAATTGATGGAACTGCCCCCATGTGATGAGCATGGGGAATTTTTTTATGCGGCTGTAATTTTGGATGAGGATGCTGTTGGGGCTCCTCGGTGTATGTATGGGTATTTTGCGCTATGGAAACTATGACATTTCTATGATGATGTATATATATGCATGTGGATGTAGTTTATTAAGATGATGGTTTTATTTTTGTCTTTTATGATGTTTAGATGCCTATATGATGTATATATGCATGTGGATGGTATGATGATGCAATTTGATGGTTTACTTCCTACATGTTGTGATTTATGTGTTAGTCTAGAATATTGTTAGCCATTTGATCTGCAACACTTTTTTGACTTCATGGGACATGAGTGAATGTAATTGATTCAAACTGTCTAATAAATTTTTTAGTGCGGAATAAATTTCTAAACAAGAAAGGATCTCGTACCTGGTAAAAGTTATTAAGTTGGGATACAAGGAGATGAGAGTCGAGAAACACACGAAGGTGACTTATACCTAAATGAAGAGCAACGGTCAGGAGACCGGTCACAACATCGTACTCATCCTGGTTATTCATAGCGACACCAATACACACTCCGTCAAGGTGGATCAACTCATGTGAGGGGGAATACAGTACGAAGCTGCAGAGGTGAGGTTTGGAGACAGTCTACTTGCATCGTCGGAAAAAACGGCATGAAATGGTGGAACAGTATCCATCTGTGGTCATGTAGGGTAGAAAAGTCTAAGGTTGTGGATGTAAAATAGTGTAAAACAAAAAGGGTAGTAAAACTGTATAATCATGGACTGTTGGGTCCAGAAAAAATGCTAAGGGTAGAATTGTTTGAGATACAACCCATTACGGGGGTTGGATAAGGGATGGCCTTTTGAATCAGTAAGGATGTATTCCCCCTTTCCGAGATAGGTGTGGACAATGTAAGGGACTTGCCACATGGATTCAAACTTTCCTTTACCGGTTTTGTCATGGGCTTGGTCATAAAAAAGTACTAGATCTCCTTCTTGGAATGTACGGGGGTGGACATACTTATCATAATTGGCTTTGGAATGAATTTTAGAAACCTCGGTGATTTGTAAGGCAGTTCGATGATCTTCATTGGCTTATTCCAAAAGGATTAAGCGTTGTTCAAGTGGTGAGGTGTTCGGTAGAAGTTCAATAGAAATGTGTAAAGGGGGAATCTGACACTCGATGGGAAGAACAAACTCTACACCATGAACCAAATGGAAAGGAGTAAAAGCTGTGGTAGTCTTTGTGGACGTGTGCTAAGCCCATAGTGCAGGAAAGAGCATATGGTTCCAATTGGACTTATGTTGGTTTGCTGTGCGTTGAAGGATGGTCTTCAAAATCTTGTTGATAGCCTCAACTTGGCCATTCCCTTGGGGGTAGTAGGATGAGGTGTATTGGTGTTCGAACTTCCGAAAGGAAGATAACTCTTTCCAAATAGTGTCTTCGAAGTGTTTTCCATGGTCGGAGACAAGTTGTTTGGGGACATCGAACCAAGTAATGACGTGATTGAAAAAGAAACAGGATGAAGTTTCAGCTTTGCAGTTAAAAGTAGGCATGGCCTCGGCCCATTTAGTGAAATAGTCGACGGACATAATGATGTATTTATGGCCATTCGCCGAGGGAGGATTGCACTCCATAAAATCGATGTCCCACTTACAGAAAGGGCCAATAGTGATGAACTAAAATACCAAACTCACCAACATCTAGTGGTTTAAATTGTACAATGTCTCCTTCAAAAACACTTGACACTATTCCCCAAGCAACATAATGTGGCTTTAAAGAACATTGATGTATCAAATTAACTTTCTCTCCCACAAAATTTATATTGTGATTTTGTCTTAATACTTTCAAAGTAGTTTCAGATTGATTATATTTGAAATTGCTTTCAACAGAAAGCAATGTTTTTGTATTAAAATCTGTGATTCTTTTAACCGGCCATACAACAAAAAATCCACTCCTTAACCTTGAACAACATGCCATACAAGAAAACACCACTTTGTCCACCAAAATAACAAAGGAGAAGTCACCCAAAAATGTCCCCCCAACAAAATCAGTCCCACTCACATTTGTTACAAAACCTATGGAAATGCAATCCTTGCATTTTGAACACTTATGTAACAAATTAACTTTTCTCATAATAAAAGAAGACTTATTCTTAATTGTTATGATATGTTCTACACTCATCGAAGTAGAAGTTGGTATATCATTCACCTCATTCTCTTGAAGAGTAGATCTAATATGGTTAATGGTTTCAGATGCTGGTCATTGAATATAACCACCAACTTCCTCTGACAATGTATTTGCACCTTCATTGAAGACCTGCATTTAAAGTCTTAAAGTCTTGGTAGGGAAATTGAAGACCCGCATTTAAAGTCTTGGTAGCGTTCATAATGATACATCCATCCTGAATGCTGATATTATGCAATATTTTTCTTTCTGGAAAAGAGATTCCTTCAGCAATTTTCAATCTATTCAAAAGGAGGTCCACACATTGTTGAGAACCAAAATCCATTTTAGAAGCGATTTATGAAATATAAAATAACAGGACACATTGTTGAGAACCAAAATCCATTTCAGAAGCGATTTATGAAATATAAAATAACAGGAGCACATTAAAAATAATATTTATTTTAAACAAAGAATAATTTTTCCACTAGTATATATTATCAAATAAGTCAATGCTCTACAGGTTAATAGAATTATTGTATGCTATAATCCTCCATAGGACGATAAATGAGAAAACATTCCTCACTATGAAGAAAATGTTCATAGTTCTAATAACAACAATCTCATGTAGATTTACCATGCTATCGTTTTTTGAGAAGGAATCAATTTTAGAAGGAGCGAGAGATCCTTCCTAATTGGATACAATGTAATTGTTGCTTAGAATAAATCCATGAGATAAGGAGGCACCACTAAATGCTCAAAAGGTAATCTGTTGTTTTCACTGGAAGGCGCTCAAAGCGATGATGGATTCCAATGAGTGACTAATTCTTTGAGGAAGGAGCGGTTGTTCCTTCTTAAAAGGGTCCCTTAGACCATAGAGGTTGGAAATATTTATCGAGATAATATATTATTAGTAAGATTTAAATATTATACATGAACTTGCTTTACGAATTTTAGTTATGAATTATATTAGGCGGTATCAATAAAGGACAGGCATCCTTAGCCGTGTTAGGAACCCATGTCTTTACTTTGTTAGTATATTGTTGTTGGACGCATATGCTTTGTAAGACATCCGATAGTATTTGTTGATCCATAATTTGTATTAGTCCATAGTATTGATCCATAGTATTGGATGCATATGCTTTGTAAGTCATCCCGTAGTATTATATGTCCCAAGGTATTGACCCATAGTATTGCCGCATAGACTAGTATATAAGTTTGTGTTGATGCCAATGAAGGCACCGTGAAGTTATTTGTATTGAGCTTGCTCAAAGGAGGTTGCCCCCTCGAAGTGGCCTGTGATCAATAAAGTGATTCTGAGTTCTGTTATTACTGCTATCTCATGTATTTTCATTAATTATTTGTTGCAGGTTCCTCACATCTGGTATCAGAGCACTTTCTTGGGCTCGTTGGGTGAAATTTTTGCCAAAATGTTTTTTCGCATATGTTGCAGGTTCAGATCTGGGAATAATACCTATCCGCTTAATTGTGGGAAGTACTTCGACATAAGCCCTAAAACTCATTGTGAGGAGTACCACAGGAACCCCAAAGTAGTTGTCCCATTGAGAGGACCTACCAGGGAAAAGGGCAATGACCCCTACCTGATTGACTAGTTCCCACCTGTGAGGTAAAACAAGAGCTGTCATTTGTGGCAAAGCGGTTATCAGTTTTACCTGATCCATGGAGTGAGGGGTACTGCTGTAGCTAGGGTTTTACCCCTAGCTTGTGCAAATGAGCACCTACTAAGGAGAATGGACTCCTTAGTAGCAGTTCAGTAAATGTAAATAATTAAGCTAAAACAGAAATAAAAACTACTCTAACATATGCATGAAAAATAAAGAACAATTTGTAAACAAGGGTTTTGCATTAATATTACATTCAATGGGAAGGTTGATGAAGCTCCTTGCAATGTCCAAGAGGGTTGCTCCAAGCTCCAATGTGCTCCTTCTCTTTCTCCAATGGTGGGAATGGGCCAAAAGTGGCTCTCAAGGTGAAAATAGTTCAATGGTGAACTAGGGTTTTGAGAGAGATTTTGGCAGAGTAAGGGTATACTTGATTGTGGATATGGAATTAGGGATCTCCATCACCTATTTATAGTTTTTTGGTGGTGGAGTGTTGACCCATGGTTTTTGGAAACACATGGTTTTGGGCAGCTGTATAGGGTTTTTTCCTCCTTTTCCTCATTATTTTATATTTTTCTTCTCTTTTTAGGGGGTTTTTGCTATTTTTAGAGGAATTTTGGATATTTTTGGAGGAAAAATGGGTTTTTTTTAACCTTTTTGAGGCTATTTTAAGGGTTTTGTGGCCTTTTGGAGGCATTTTAGGCATTTTGGAGGCTTTTTAGTGGGATTTTTTGGGTTTTTAAGGGAAATATGGTAGGAAAATGGACAAATGAGCCATATAATGTGGTGATGAGGCAGTGAACACTTTTTGGGTGTTAACAGATTGCCCCCTGATGTGCGAGGGCAGGAGCTCATCGTATGGCCGATGGACATCATAAGTCATGAATGGTTTTCCTGGGGTGTGGAGAGAAGAGAAGAAACAAACGGAAGCCCGAAACAACGATCCCGAACAACTGCAAGAACTAAAAGTACATAACCTCATAAATGGATGAGGAATCATCTGATCATATGGACGAGGTAGGCATACCCATGCTCGTATCAGGATATAACATAACAATAACAATGGGGTCCAAAAAATGGGGACCTGACATATACATGACCTCAAAAACTGAATGAGGAATAATCTCAATATATGGACGAGGCAGGCATACCCATGCTCGTATCAAGATACATAAACAGAACTGTGAGACCCAAAAAAGAGGGGGGCTTGTAAATACATAGATAACCACTGTGTACATCATAAGTGTCCAGAGGGGACACAAATCTGGGACATACTGCTGGGCGGACCATGTGTAAGCTGAAGAACTGGTGCACTGGAATATCAACAGTGCTGCTGTGTGTGGTACCAAAGGGGCTGATGAGCTGCTGGATCAGAGTGACAAGGGGTACACTCACAATGGTACACTGAACTGGAACTGATCTGGGACTGAAACTGGGTACTCAAGGAAGCATGTAACTGGATGGCTTCCGAATACAAACGCCAATGCAGCCCGGATATCCACGGGAACATACAATTGGGCGTTCCGAAGTGACTCACCAATGTGCTAGAGTCAAGGGAAATTCGGGGTCTTCGACTAAAAACTGATGGGATATAATCCTACGCGATCCTCAACGATGCGATCAAGGTGCTGAAGTCGAGCATGTGAGGAACAACCACTCGGAGAGGCAATGAGGACTCCTCTCAGAATGATCCGTAGGCACTTACCACAGATGGTGATAAGTCCAAGGCGTAGGGACCTCTGGGCCTATCCTCTTGAATAGAGGAGCTGTTGTCGACAGAGGGAGACCTGCAACTATCAAGGCAATGATGTTTCCTTGACAGGAGCGCGAGGTACAAGACCGAAATGTGATAGTACTGATGGCAGGACTGACAAACTGTGGGGGACAACTGGGCAAGTGGAGTGGGGGACTCAAACTTCCTTTGTTCAGAGTATGATAATGGAAATGATCTGGCAGCATATGAAACTGACTGAGGGGAAAGGGATCATAGCTGTAGTGGATCGGGGAAGGTGACTGGTCTGAGGGAGACTCTAGCTGGTATAGAATGGCAGGAGACTGCAGAATACTCTGAACAAAGGCGACCTAATTGGGGGTGCTGCCGAGATGATCGATCATAGTGCCAGGGGGCACGGGAGGGGGACTTATTCATGGGTTAAGGAACTAGAAGAAGTGTGTGTGAAATGATAATGTCGTGTGGATTTATACGAGCCCAGGACAGTTCATGCTCGTGGTTGCTTTCAATTTTAAGGAGTCTGAAAGCGATAAGAAGACTCTGAAGTGATGGAATGGTAATGTCGTGTGGATTTTACGAGCCCAGGATAGCGCATGCTCGTGGTTGCTTTCAATTTTAGAGAGTCTGAAAGCAAATAAGAAAACTCCAGGGGGTTGCTTTTTCGTAGATTTAGTCTCCAAGGCCCAAAGAAGCATAAAAGGATGCAATGAAGAACTCTTCTAGCCGGTGTGACTAGAGTATTCCTTTTTCGTAATTAGTCTACCAGGTATGGAAAAGGGTTAAACTTATACCAGATAGACGCCCTTTCAGGTACTTTAACGAGCATGAAAGGAAGCAAGATTGCTCGGTGATCTTTTCATTCTTTTAGGAGTCAGAAAAGAGCTGAACGAAAACTCCCTAAGTGCCTTTTTCGTAAAGGACTTGTCCGACCCGAAAAAGGAATAAAATTATACCGAACAAAAGGAATGGCCAGGCAAGGAGGAAGTGTTCAATCAAGGAACAGTAATGATGACCAAGAATGAGGGTAGTGGGGAACACTAGTGGGCCTCCTTGTGGGGTAGATGAAATGGGGGCAAAATAATGAAACATTTGCAGTATGACAGGAGTGAATGGCTCATGTAAAAATGTGGAACAATCCGATAGCGGCCGATGTGGCACGCAAACCGAGGCAGCAAGGTGTCGGGACACAATGTTGAAATTGTACCAAGTGAGAGTGAGAAATGATCTCAAGCATCATCACGAGCTCAGAAAAATGAATCCGACGATATAAAGGATGTCAAAAATGGGTAACGGCCGATGTGGCACGCACACCGAGGCGACGAGGGTGTTTTGGAAAAAGACCCGAAAAATCAGGGGTTGAGAGCGAGAAATGATCTCAAGCATCATCACCAACTCGGAAAAATGTATCCGATGATATAAAACATGTGAAAAACGGAGAACGACCGATGTGGCACGCAAACCGAGGCGACTGGTGGCGTTTGAAAAATGGGAAAAAAATGACGAAACAAAAATAATGCAACGAGGTGACCGTCATGACGGTCTCGTCGTGCTGAGTCTAGTGGTGGAAACGGTTCAAAAAATGGACTCCGTATGGGGTCAGAATGGCCGTAACAAGAAAAAGTCAACTGACTATAAATAGTGGTGGGTCCAACATGACATGTGTCATTTGTACGTTTTGACTTTGACTTGTGATCAGAGTGGACCAGAGCTTAGGTGGCATTTCTGGACGATCCGACCGGCCGATTTCAGATCCGGGAGATACAGGTATTCCGTCATACTCATACCTGCATGTTTTTTAGGGTCGGGGGTGGGGTAGTGGGTCCCAGGGCTTATTGGTACGGTCCACGTGGGGTGGACCGCGGGTTAGGGGGTTGAAACCGCGGTTGGAGACCGCGAGTTTCGGGGTGAACCACGCGGTTGGAGACCGCGTGTTTCGGGGTAAACCACGCGGTTGGAGACCGCGTGTTTCCTTGATGGATACGCGGTCGAGTACCGCGAGTTCCAAGGAGGAACACGCGGTTCCAAACCGCGGGGTTAGGGCTGACAGGCGCGGTTGAGGACCACGACCATAGGCCTGACAGCCGCAGTCGGAAACCGCGGCAGGAAGCCCGATAGCCGTGGTTTTGGACCGAGCTATGAGGGTCTTCCGGGAGAGGGAAAAGTACTTATTTAGTTGACATGAGTTTGATGAGTTTATTTTGTGTGCTTGACAGGATGCCGCAGGTGCTCTGGAGAGAGCGGGAGATCCCAGATGAGACCATGGTGTTCATCCGAGAGGATCACCATGTGCGATCTGTGTTGGGGCTGTGCGGACTACTGAAGTTCGCACAGATACCCATGATACGGTCAGCAGCATTGCTGCTGAACCGGCTGATCAGCTTCTGGGAGCCGGACATACAGGCTTTCCGGTTACAGGGTGAGAGGGTGGACCTCACCCTGACCGATGTATATTTTCTGACGGGGTTACCCTGTCTAGGCAGGGTAGCAGACACACAGCCGCGGGTTTCCGCGGATGTTGACATGGAGGACATGTTGGATAGATACTGCGGTCCTGAGGCGAGGGTGCATAGGAATGCACTCCTGGTGAGGGACCTACAGGAGCCGACAGTGCAGGCCATGGCGGCATGTGTGGTGCGGGTATTGGGTTCCCAGTCACCTGAGAAGGTGTCTGGGGGTCAGATGCAGATGATAGAGCGCGTACTGGATGGGGTGTACTAAGCGTGGGGCCAGATGTTCCTGACCTGCGTTCAGCGGCAGCTGACAGCAACGAAGGAAGCTGGCAAGGGATTTTGTTTTGGTTCCTTCTTGTGTGCCTTATTTATGGAGAGGGTACCCACACTGCGGCCACGGGTGCCGATCAGGGCAGGAGGTATGAGGGAGCCGCGGATGGTGCGGTGGGGTGAGATGATGCGCCGCCGTGGTGGTGGTGACGTGGGCAGGTATTTCACGCAGGAGTTGTACTTGCAGTGGATCCAGATACCATTGACACTGGACGACTTCCCGTATCGGGATATGGACTTCACGGGAGATCCGGAGGCACCACGAGCACCAGGACAGGCATGGGGTCCCGACGGTACGTATGTGTTTTTGTTGCATGTTATGTATGTCAAGTTTTATTTATATGATAGTAGATTGATATACTGTGACTGACATATGGGTGATCTTGCAGATGTGGGCCCGAGGCCGCCTCCAGGACATGTGGCACGGAGGGGTATTGTGGCCGTCCCAGCTCTGCCTGGGCGAGGTGAGGTCCGTCGCCGCTATGCGGAGGGGACACTGGAGTCAGTGCGGGCACTACTGGATCGGTTGTTGATAGGGGTGACCGACGAGGGATGGCGGGATGTTGACCCTGATGTAGTTCAGGATTGCATGAGGGCACCCCGTGAGTTCAGATCCATAGCGATCCGGGTGGCGATCTTGGTGGACCGGGTACGGGCACAGGAGGCCGGAGGACATGAGGACTTGCCAGAGGAGGAGCGAGGGGAGGACTCAGAGGCAGCCGATGCAGGCAGTGATGCAGGATACGACTCCCATTAGGGAGTGCAGGGGACTCCCCCCGAGTTTTGTAGCTACGGCATGTATGTTGATGAGGCTGTTAGGGATGTATAGCCATTTTTTGTATAGCTGAGTACAGGGGTACTCAGGACATGTATAGCACTGAACATGTATATTTTTTGATATATATATATGCACGTGGATGCACCTTTTTGTATGATGTTGTTTTATTTGTACACACGTGGATGCGCTTTATGAGTTGTGATATGTTTACATTGCATGTGGATGCAAGTAGGTTAGGATGTTAGGCACATGGATGCCCCTTGTGTATTTTATGTGATGTGACATGATATATGTATGTTTAGGCACGTGGATGCCCCTATGGATATGAATGTGGTGTATGTACATGGATGCAAATGTGGATATGATGCAATCTTTTTGGGTTTTTATATAT
Organism: Larix kaempferi; assembly: GCA_027924585.1. Lineage (NCBI taxonomy): Eukaryota > Viridiplantae > Streptophyta > Pinopsida > Pinales > Pinaceae > Larix > Larix kaempferi. The sequence goes on from BSBM01000278.1 coordinate 29,320,536, forward strand.
TTTTTATGCGATGTTATGGAATGATGATGCATGATGTTACATGGTGTGATTAATATGCCAATATAGGATGTTGTTGGCCATTTGGTCTGCGACACTATTTTGAGCTCTGGGGACAGGTGTGAATGTGATGGATTCAAACTGTCGGCTGAGTTATTTGGCGCGCAGGAATTTTCTAAAAAGGCAGGGATCACGCACCTGGTAGCAGTTGTTGAGCTGGGAGACAAGTAGCTGGGAGTCAAGGAACACATGAAGGTGACATATGCCCATTTGGAGGGCGGCAGTCAAGAGACCGGTCACAGCATCATACTCCGCCTGGTTATTGGTAGCAGCACCTATACATATTCTGTCAAGGTGAATCATCTCGTTGGAAGGGGAGTACAAGACCCATGCTGTAGAAGCCAGGTTGGGAGACCAGCGGCTTGCACCATCAGCGAAGCCAGTGTAACAAGGTGGAAGATGGTCCATCTGTAATCATGCAAAAATGATGAATGTAAGATGATGGTAAAAAAGTGAAAAACAAAAAGATAGTAAACTATACAATGCGGACCAACGAGGTCGCGGTGTCATTTATGGGTAAAAACGCTTAAGATACAACCCATTACGGGGGTTGCGCAAAGGATGGCCTTCAGAGTCGGCTAAGATGTATGCCCCCTTGCCGAGGCAGGTTTGTACAATGTAAGGGCCTTGCCACATGGATTCAAACTTCCCTTTACCGGTTTTGTCGTGGGCTTAGTCATAGGCGAGGACGAGGTCCCCTTCCTGGAAAGTTCGAGGGTGAACATGCTTGTCGTAACCGGCTTTGGAGCAGTTTTTGGCAGCTTCGATGTTCTGGAGAGTGGCACGACGGTCTTCATCCGCTTGTTTGAGTGTCAGCAAACGCTGCTCGAGGGGGGAGGTGAAGATATCACGGAACTCGTGGAAGAGTTGTTTGTAGTCCTCAATCTCCTGCTCGCTGCAGGAGGCTCCTAAAGTGATGATTTCAGGGGCACATCCTGGGAACTTTGAGGGAGGAATAGGACGTTGTTTCTGACGGACGGGGGGTACATCAGGCCATTTGTCAATGTGGTGCTCTATAATGGTGGGGTCAAGACCGGGCATGTCGGTATAGGACCAGGCAAAGACATCACGGAATTCTCTGAAAAGGTTTATGTAGTCCTCAATCTCTTGTTTACTGCAGGATGCTCCTAAAGTGATGAGTTCAGGGGCACGTCCTGGGGAAGCGATATCGACTTGGATGACGGGTGAGATGTTGGCCATGTTACCTCCCTCGAAGGCGTCAGGAGCAGGAATAGGGTCCTTGAACCAGTCGACCTTAGTGGGAAGGAAGTCTTTGGATTCAACCGCAAATTGGGTAGCGGTGCGAGAGGAAGATGCTTCTGGGATGAAGTAGGAACGATGATGCATATCATTCTAGGGATAATCCGGGGCGGAAAGGGCCTCAAGAATCTCCTCATCGGTACGGAAAGTTTGCGTCGTCAAATCGGTTGACGAGGGGGTAGTGGTTGAAGAGATCATATAGATGATATTAACCTCTCCAGAAGGGGGAGAGACCGGGGGGTAAATCTCCTCAATGGTGGGTGGTGCCGTCTCAAGATCCAGATTGTTCATCTCATAGAGGGCCGCTCTGTAATCCGGGAGATCGGGACAATGATGGGAGTAATGCCCGTAAACACCGCATATGGCGCAGGGGTGGTTGGTACGTAGGGACTTATCTTTAGGCTTGGGAATGGGGTTTAGTTCGACAGTTGGGATGTTGGGGTGATCGTCGAGCATTTGCATGTGCTTCTGCAATGCTGGTAACTGTGGGCATTGGTGGGTCGCATGGCACAACTCGTCGCACAGCGAGCATTTGGGAGGAGCACGAAGCACTGGAGGGTTTTTGACTGTCTTGGGAGGTGGTACAGCAGTGTAAGGTTGTGGACCTCTGCCCCCAGTGGGTTTGGGAGTAGGAGGGGGAGTCGTGGAGGACGAAGGGGTAGAGACACCGGGAGGTGGCTGAGTGGTAGTAGCCATGGGTTGCACCGGTTGGAGGATGACATCTGGTGTCGGCGGGCGAACGGGAGGCGAAAGATACCATACGGGTAATCCCAAAGTTAACCCAGGGAAACTAAGGGTAGCCATGACCGGGGCGCTTACTACTCCCGATGGAGGAACTAGGAAGGGGATCGTATGGATGGGTGTAACACCAATGTGGCTAGGTACCAATGGTGGTTTAGGAAACAAGGGTGGTTGATTGTTAGGTGGTTGGTTATCGTGGGATAAGGTACATAAGTCAGACACTTCCATGTGGGCTGATGGAGGCGGAATAGATTGAAAGGTGGAAGTCATCGGCGCGTCTGAGTAGACTCCAGGCCCCGTAGAAGAAACAAATGAGGTGGTGGCACGAGAAACAGGTTTTTCAACCATGGGGAGAACATTTTCAGGTGCCGCGGGAGCACTGGGATCATAGTAGGTGAGCTGGTCAACCTTAACCACGCGTCCCTCATGGGGGAACATCATGGTGCGAAAGACGGAAGAGGCAACCTCCCGCATGGCATACATGTAGCTGCGGCCAAGTAAAAGGTTATAATCCAATTGGGCGTTGATTACCTCAATGTCAATGAGTACAGTTTTGCCACCTAACTGGATGGGGACATTGGCTAGGAGGCCTTGGGGCTGAGCTGAACGACCGTCGTAGGCACGTAATGCAGTGGTGGACTGCTGGAGAGTGGGGGATCCCAACTTCTGCCACACGAATGTAGACATGACGCATGTGGAGGCACCTTCATCGATGATGCATCGATGGATGACAATATTTCGAATGGAAACAGAAACTTGGAATGCTAGGGTGGAAGGCAGGCGAGGTTCAGACTGGTCTAAATCAAATGCCATCAAATTCGAATCATTTGGGTCAATCCCTCCAATGGCGGAGAGTAAAGTCTTGCGCTGGGAAGGGCAATTCTTCAAGACTTCTAACGCAGACATGGCCGTGGGAGATTGGGCTAGGTCGTCTACAATGTTGTAGTTTGACGCAGCGCGCGCATTGGGGTTATTGTTGATACGACGAAGTGGGAAACGAGGGGCTTTGGGAGCGCCATCTAGCGGAGGTGGAGGTATATGTAACGCTTGATCAGTGGGATGAGAGTTAGTAGGTTTATCTGTGGGAGGTACGTCAGTGGTGGAGCCATACTGGTTCCGACGAGTCTGGAGGTTGACGTCAGCAGATGACATCATCAACAAGTGGTGAGTTCCCGAGTCAAACATGGGTTGATCGGGAGCAGCGTACGTGATTTGCTGTTGGGGTTGCACGTTGGTTTGAGGGGGAGCCAACGGCTGAGTGTTCACGACGCCTTGGGTTGGTAATGGGTTTTGCAGCACCAAAGGTGGCTGCTGAGGTTGAGGAGGGTTAGGAGGCACCTGAGGAGCTGCCTGCCCTTGGCGGTGGGCATCATCAACCCAGAGTTGGCAAGCTCGCTCTAAGTGTGGGCAAGCATGCGTGTAGTGTCCATAGACCCCGCAAATAGAACAAGGGTGGTTCGTTCACAAATTGGGGTTTTTAGCCTGCTTGGGCGGGCGATTAGGGTTTTGGTTAGCGGGGGCCGCATTATTATTGTCGGGGGGGGTTTGTCGGTTGACCAGCTTGGTCCGCAGGTTGGTTGTTCCCACGATTACGGCCCTTGCCGCGGTTCTGTTGGCCCTGGTTTCGTTGGTTGTTTTGGTTTTGCTGCGGGTTTTGTTGGGCGTAAACTTGCCCTTGGGCAGCAGGGGGATTTTGAGGTTGCGTAGGTGCGGGAGCAGGCTACGGAGGATGATATGTAGGTTGAGGCTGAGCAGGTGCAGCAACTTGAGGGGGTTGCTGATATGGCTGTGGAGCGGGTTGTGGGTTTGCCGCAGGGGCTGCCTGTGGCGGATAATAAACGGGTTGGGCTTGTGAAGGCGCAGGAGCTGGGGCAGCCTGCTGATGGTAGTAAGGATGAGGTGCGACTGGGGGGGCATAAGTGGGAGTCGCATGACCGAAACACTGAGGAGGACATGAGGGTCCATGGTGATGGTGATGTGTCATGGGAGCATATGAGTTGGTTGCTCCAGACTGTGAGGTAGCCCGCGAAAGGTCGGGGCCAGGGGTAGGACGTGCTATAGAAAATGGTTGGGGATGCGAAGAAACACGGCCAATGATACCGTCTGCAGCGTGGGATGACCCCGGTGCATCATGCTGGGAGGACTCGCTGCGAGGGGCGTCAGGTATAATGGTATAAAGGTAACCTGACTGGGCGTAAATGAGGTCGAACTGTTGGGCCTTAAGGATGGCCTCTTCTTCAGACTGGGGTCTTTCTGATGCCACATCCTTAGAAATAACAGGGAGAAGGGATTTGAGGAACCAATCTAGGAAGATACGGTCGTCTAGTTTGATCTTGCATAAGCTACGGCGTCGACGCCACTCATGGATGTGGTCCGTGATATGGGTAGCCGTGTTTTGTCTGCAGGATAGGAGGATTTCAACGCCCGCGTCATAGCGGACAGGCAACTGGAAGAACTGCAGGAAGGTCGAGGCCAGGGAAGCAAAGGTGGCATGGGTCCCATGAGGTTGCTCGATATACCACTTGGCTGCAGAGCCAGTGAAGGTGCGCTGTAAGAGACGAAGGCGAACAGAGTCATCCACTATGGAGTTAGAGGAACACCATAGGTGGAAATACATGATATGGTTTTGTGGGTCCTCACCGGCCTTGCCTTCGAACTTAGGGATGTCATAGGGGAGCTTGGTAGGCATATGAGGCCACGTAGGGTCGTGTCGAATAGGATCGTTGGTCAATCTGGCTAGGTCAGGTAGGTTGAGGCTAGCCATGAATGGAAAACTGGAAGAAGGATGTGACACAGTAATGGGTTGGACCAGGTTGGGGCCAATGCCCCCAAGTGGAGGGACAGGATTTGGGATGGTGCCCCCAAGTGGGGGATCTAAGGTGGTGGAGGATGGTCCAGCACCACCATGGGTAGGGTGAGCCACTGATGTAGTGGGGATAGGGATTCCCGCTGTGGGAATAGGTACCGTGAGGGGAATGGTAGATGGGGGCCCCATGGAGGGCATACCCAAAACAGGTGTAGTAACTGGTGTAGTGGTGGATGTGCCACCAATGGTCCCTATGACAAAAGGAGTGGAAGTCGTGCCATCCATGGGGCTAGTAGGGGCAGTGTAAATAGGGTTCTCAGACTCTTCGTCAGAATCAGAGGTAAAGTAAGGAGCGTCAATATCTGGTGACGGAGTCTTATGTCACTGACGAGTGGAGTCAAGTGACAAGGCTCTAGATCTGTGATGAGTGGTATCAACAGATGATGATCGGAATTTATGACGGGTGGTGTCAAGAGAACCGTGCTGTGGGGGCTCACCCCTGAGGCGCCGAGAATGTCTCGGGGAATCAATGGCGACAGATGGTGTCAAATCTCTATGGGTTGAGGTGAGTATAAAAACAGCTCAAAAACCCTAATGCAACCGAGTGTGCAAAAGGAGAGCTAAAAAGCAAGGCGCTCAGGCCAACAACCAACTCAAAACACCTACTGTAACAGCTGTGCTACAATAAGTGGAGTAACAACAAAGATGGTCAGAATACCAATAGGCAGCAGGTTTCCTAGAAAATAAAAAATGGTGGACTCACTAGACCAAAGGGAGGTAAAGGAGCATGCAAACACCTAACTAGAAGTATTCTGACTCAAATAAACATATCCTCTGCAAGGTGATGAAATCCAAGTCAGACAATATGAGTAGAAAAGCCAAGTGGCTATGATATCCCCCTACCGGGAGGGACACCGGGTAGTCAATCTTAGAAGAATGGCAACTAAGATACCCCGTTCATGACACGTCCAGAAAGGTGAATCTGCCGTTTAGTTCGTTGACCGCAATACCCCTATACAAGGATATCCCGCGAACCGCGAAAGGTAGCCCTTCGGTTACTGAATGGAGTGCGGTATTCCACTCAGGCCTCTGGAACCAGTCTCCCGACTTCAACCCTCCTAAGGGAGAGGCCCTCTGATAAACTGGTCGTGACCTTGCCAAAAAGTACTAGGGGATTTTGGTTCCCTATTTGGACAACAACTATGTCTCAAGTGTAACTGACCGAGGGGTGTTATTGGAAGCCTATCCCCTCGACCCTACCTAACTACAAAGATTCTTTTGTGTTCCCCAAGTGGCGTTAGAATGTTGGTGTAGTTAGGTACTTTTTAAAGCTCACTTGAATTATGTGACAGAGTGTGTGCTCGTGAGGTGATGAACCCAAAATAGAAGTGCCACAAGGGGGGCAACTTCTAACTATCAATAATACTGGAATTGAAACTTTAACTTGCAAAATTTTCTGAATTAAAAATACTGAAATTTAAAAAGATTCTGTAAAGGGAACAGAAATTATGTTGCAGAAAGGCTGTAGGGAAGTGAGGCTGCAGGTAGGACAGAGGGCTGTTCAGATGCAGAAAATATTGCAGCAAAAAGGGGCTGGGCTCAAAACAGGAAAAATGCAAAAATCAGACCGCGGGTCTGTGGCGAATCAGAACAGGCAGACCGCGGGTTTGAGGGAAACAGACGCGGTTAGGTCGCGGCTTGCGGGCCAACAGACGCAGTCGGGACACAGGAAACGGGAAAAAAAAAAAAAAAAAGCAGTCGGGTCGCGGCAAAAGGGATGACAGACGTAGTCGGGATGCCAGAAAGGGACGGAAAGCCGCAGTCGGGACGCGGGAAAATGGCCGACAGGCACAGTCAGATCGCAGCAAACAGGCTGATTAGCCGCGGTCGGATCGCAGGTAACAGACTTGAATCCGCCGGCAGGGCATCAGAACAGTCTGAGAGTCGCGGTCGGGTCGCAGGTAAGGGCCCGAAAGACGCGGTCGGGACGCGACTGCAGAGGGAAAAAACGCGATGTACGGCGGCTGAAAGGGACAGCTGAAAGGGAAAAAATTTAAAACGGAAACCAGAAATTCAAAATCTAGGGGAGTCGCCAAAACTGTAGCTAGGGTTTTACCCCTAGCTTGTGCAAATGAGCACCTACTAAGGAGAATGGACTCCTTAGTAGCAGTTCAGTAAATGTAAATAATTAAGCTAAAACAGAAATAAAAACTACTCTAACATATGCATGAAAAATAAAGAACAATTTGTAAACAAGGGTTTTGTATTAATATTACCTTCAATGGGAAGGTTGATGAAGCTCCTTGCAATGTCCAAGAGGGTTGCTCCAAGCTCCAATGTGCTCCTTCTCTTTCTCCAATGGTGGGAATGGGCCAAAAGTGGCTCTCAAGGTGAAAGTAGTTCAATGGTGAACTAGGGTTTCGAGAGAGATTTTGGCAGAGTAAGGGTATACTTGATTGTGGATATGGAATTAGGGATCTCCATCACCTATTTATAGTTTTTTGGTGGTGGAGTTTTGACCCATGGTTTTGGGAAACACATGGTTTTGGGCAGCTGTATAGGGTTTTTTCCTCCTTTTCCTCATTATTTTATATTTTTCTTCCCTTTTTAGGGGGTTTTTGCTATTTTTAGAGGAATTTTGGATATTTTTGGAGGAAAAATGGGTTTTTTAACCTTTTTGAGGCTATTTTAAGGGTTTTGTGGCCTTTTGGAGGCTTTTTAGTGGGATTTTTTGGGTTTTTAAGGGAAATATGGTAGGAAAATGGACAAATGAGCCATATAATGTGGTGATGAGGCAGTGAACACTTTTTGGGTGTTAACAACTGCCTCAATACGCAAGCCGTCAGATAGCATTGGTGGGCAAGTGAATCCCCTAAATCATTAGGAAGCTGAGCATACGGGGTCCATATCTATTTTCAGCTGATAAATCACAGATTTCCTCTGTCAAGAACTGTTTCCGATCACTTCCGCGATGTTTCAGATATATCTGTTGCCGATCCCTTCTGCGACATTTTCGATCCATCTATTGGCGATCCCTTCCACACCATTTAAGATCCATCTGTTGCCGATCCCTTCCATGCCATTGCAGATCCATTTCTAAAAAACAAAAAAACCATTTCTTCGCCATTTCTCCCTTGTTTTAACTCTGTTTCCCTTGAAACTTCCTTAACACCCCTGCAATCCCATTTTTCATATTTCATTTTTGAGGAACCTATCCCAAATTGCACTTCCCAAAGCCATAAATCTCTAATTTTTCTATTTTTAGGGTTTGCCATAACTTTTTCAATTTTCACCCACTCGCCTTCAAATTTTACCACAGTGTACCTTTCTGCCAAATTTTCTCATTCTTTCACCCCGCTTATGAAATCCCCATTTTTTGCTTCCTTGTCCATCAGAAAGTGTCCAAAACCTAGTCAAACCCAAATTACCCATCCGAGTTTTTCCCAAATCCAAATTTTCCTTTACTAAAACAGTTTTTGTTTTTGTTTTTCTACCCTTCAAAAAACAAAAAAACACTCCTGGTTATGGTTGTCACCCGTGCAGGAGCACAAATCATGGAGGAAGAACTTACAGTCCTCAAAACCAAACTCCAAGATCTGGATGAAAAATTTCTCAACCTCCATATTTAGCATTCATCCATGAATAATAACCGACAACCAGAATCTTCTGCAGCAACTGGGTTCTCTTCTTCCAGCACTTTTCGTGGGCCGAAGCTTGAATTTTCTCGCTTCAATGGTACTGATCCGACTGGATGGATATACCTAGCAGAACAATATTTCAGTCTGCATAATACTATTGATGTCCACAAATTTCCACTTGCATCGTTTCATTTGGAACATGAAGCCCTTCAATGGTACCATTGGTACATCAGAGCTCATCATGAGCCAAATTGCACAGATCTTTTCCAACTCCTTTTGCAACGATTTGGTCATAGTTCTTTTGATGACTTCACAGGAGCACTCACTAAACTTCTCCAAATTGGCACTGTGAGAGAGTATTAGACAGAATTTGAGAAACTGGCCAATCACACAGAAGGATTGTCTGATGAATTGTACATGAGTTGTTTTATTAGTGGTCTGAAGGATGAAATCCACTCAGAGGTTAAAATGTTCTGTCCCAACATAATGATGGAAGTCCTAGGGTTGCTAAGTTGGAAGAGGACAAGATCGTAGCCCAACAACGATCCAAACCCACCTTTGTTCACTTCAGAAATATGGGTTCCAACGACCTCCCATCACGCCAGCTCCTCGACCAACTCCTATCAAGCATTTGTATGAAGCAGAGATGTGGGCACGCCGAGGAAAAGGGCTTTGTTATAATTGTGATGAGAAATTCACTCGTGGACATAGATTTCTTGAGAAAAAGCTCTATCTCTTGGATGTGGAATCTGTTCCTTCCTCTAAATTTGGTGAAGACGCACTAGATACAATAGATGATCATGTCTACATTCAACAACCTTCTGTTGAACCCCCATCTCAGGACGACCAATCAGAGATATCTATCCATGCTTTATCTGGTGTCACCACCCCCCAAATAATGCAGTTCAGGGGTTACTTCAAGAAGCTCCCTCTTACCATACTCATTGATTCTGGTAGCACTCATAACTTCATTAACCCTTGGATTTCCAAACAGGGTGATTGTTTTGTCCATCCTTGCTCCAACTTTGAAGTCATGGTTGCCAATGGGGGTACCTTACCTTGCAAGGGGAAGTGTCACAATGTGCATATCTCTATGGAATATTATAACTTGTGTTCTGACTTTTCTTGCTTGGCCTTAGGCGGATGTGATGTGGTTTTGGGTGTTCAATGGTTATGCACACTTGGACCCATCTTATGGGATTTTGTTAAACTTTGGATGCAGTTTTCACTCAATGGGAAAAAACACACATTTACAGGCTTACAACAAAGGTCTCTCCGCATCATCAGTTCACATCGCCTGGAAAAGATCCTTAAGAAGAATTCACATGGTGTCATCGCTCAACTCCATTCCATTTAGATGCACCCATCAACGGTCTCCACTACTCCCTTGGATATCCAACAAATTTTGGATAGATATGCTGGTGTCTTTGCTGAACCGGTGGTATTTCCACCTTCAAGAGACCTTTCAGGTAAGAATTTAGTCGCCTCTAGATCTAAGAAGGAAATGATGCCTATTTTGCATGTAGTACAGACGTGGCAGCCATACCTATTTGGGAATTCTTTCTGCATCAAGACTGGTCACCAGAGTCTGCAATATTTCTTGGAACAATGGGTCTTCTCACCCGCAGAACTGAAATGGGTTCTCCAACTCTTGGGTTATTCCTATGAGATCACTTACATGACGGGTCAGGACAATTTCGTGGCAGATGCTCTTTCTCACACATTTGATTACCAAGTTTCTCTTTCAGCTATTTCTATGCATGTTCCAAATTGGTTGCAATCTATTCAACAAGGCTACGTCAATGAATCCTCCTTATCTCAACTCATCCAACGGTTGGCCAACAACCCTTCTACTGTACCACATTACTCTTGGGATGGCACTCCCCTGAGATACAAGGGTCATCTCGTGGTTCACCAGAGCACATATATTCAACATGCTATCTTCTCTGAACTCCATGTGTCTCCATTGGTAAGGCACTCTGGGTTCCTCCAAACATATGAGAGGGCACAACATACCTTCTTTTGGAAGGGAATGAAAAGGACAATTCAACAGATGGTAGCTACATATGATACTTTCCAACTCCTTCCGGGATTGCTCGAACCCATACCCATCCCTACACGGATCTGGACAGATATGTCTCTGGAATTCATTGAAGGGCTTCCTAAATCTGGAGGGCAGACTGACATTACCAATAAATGTTTGGAAACTTATCTTCGTTGCTTCACCTCCAAACAACAACCTCAGTGGGAGAAATGGCTCCTTCTCGCTGAATGGTGGTACCCTATTGCATCTAAAATTAATCCATATGAATCAATCTATGGTCAGGCTTCGCCATTTCTTCTTCCATACACCCTCAACAGTGCACCAGTTCAAGCAATTGACACGACTCTTCGAAACTGCGATCATATTCTTCTCATTTTGCAGGACACTCTTCACATGGCCAAAATTCGAATGAAACAACAAGCTGATCAGCATTGTTGTGAGCACACTTTTCAAGCAGTTGATCTGGTTTTTCTTTGTCTACATCATTCCAAGCAATCCTCCCTGACACTCAGAGGGCATCCACTTCTCTCTCTCTCTCTATCATAGAGGTATTCATTCAGTGGCACAACATGCAACCAAAGGATGCTACATGGGCACCACTCTTTTAGATTCAGCATCAATTTCCACATCTAAATCTTTGAAAACAAAGATTTTTCTAAGGGAGAGGGGATGTGAGGAACTCATGTATTTACTTTGTTAGTATATTGTTGTTGGAGGCATATGCTTTGTAAGACGTCCCATAGTATTTGTTGATCCATAGTTTGTATTAGCCCATAGTATTGATCCATAGTATTGGACGCATATGCTTTGTAAGTCGTCCCGTAGTATTATATGTCCCACAGTATTGACCCATAGTATTTCCGCATAGACTAGTATATAAGTTTGTGTTGATGCCAATGAAGGCACCGTAAAGTTATTTGTATTGAGAGTTCTCAAAGGAGGTTGCCCCCTCGAAGTGGCCTGTGATCAATAAAGTGATTATGAGTTCTGTTATTACTATTATCTCGTGTATTTTCGTTAATTAATTGTTGCAGGTTCCTCACAAGTTGTCTAACATGCATATGTCTAAATGGAGTGCACGAGATTTGAACAATTGATGATTTTATTGAAATCATATATCATATACTTCATTCATCACCTCCAAAATTAAACCACTCGAGGACCTACCATCATTCCTAGTAAACTAGTTGAGTTCCCGTAGGTTGGCGGATGATGGTAGGTCGGCAGATGTCGGACTGGGACTACAATAAGGAGCGACCGCTCTTTTGCTGAGAAAATTCTTAAATATTCACCAAAATCACATACGATTTGCTGAATTCTCGGAAGTCCAAAATGGACCTACTTGGTAAAAAGGAGGTGGCTCTTTCTTATGACCTTATAATTTACCTAACCCCAAAATGGAAACGTACCCTTGAGAAAGGATTGGTCGCTCTTTCTGAGATAAGAATATTTTCTAAAAGGGTCCATACATATAAATATCAACCGTTCCTTTTCCGTCCTATCCGCGTGATCCTCGCAGGGGTTGACTCTCTTTAAATGATTTACATATTCACATAAATCATATATGTTGTTTAGGATTACCAAAACTCCACAATCGACCTACTTGGGGATAAAGTGGCAGCTCTTTCTCCTCAGCATCTACTTTCAACACTCTAAAATAGAACAAGTTGAGGAAGGAGCGACTGTTCTTTATTTGAGAAAATTTATACTTTCCAAGAAAATGGATGAAGCAAATTTCCAATGAGATTTGTTGTTAAAGTGTCAATATCTAATTTCCACACCCATAAAAAAGAAACCCTTGAAGGAGAAGCGACTGCTCTTTCTCCTTAGCATCCACTTTCAACACAAAAAAATAGAGCAACTTGAGGAAGGAGCGACCACTCTTTCTCTAAAAAAATTTCCACTCACCAATAAACTGTATGAATCAAGGTTCCTATGAAATTTTTGGTGAAAGTGACAGTATCTACTTTCCCCAATGCATAAAAATAACACTTGAATGAAGGAAATAATTCTATTTATGCTCAACATCTACTTCCAACACGCCAAAATATAACAACTTGAGGAAAGAGTGGCCGCTCTTTCTCTGAGAAAATTTCCACTTTTAAGCAAACTATTTAAGGGAAAATTCCTACAAAATTTGTGCTTAGGGTGTCGATATATGCTTTCCTTACCTTTTAAAAAGAGCGCCTAGAGAAAGGAGCAGATGCTATTTCTCCCAAAATATACTTTCAACACCCCAAAATAGAGCAACTTGAGGAAAGAGTGGTCGCTCTTTCCTTGAAAACATTTCCACTTGCCAGAAAACTGTTTGAAGCAAAGTTCGTATGCAAATTGTGTTTAAAGCATCGATGTCTAATTTTCCAACTTTTAAAAAATAACCCATGAGGGAAGGAGCAGACGTTCTTTCTCCTCGTCATCTACTTTCAATACCCCAACATAGAACAATTTGATGAAAGAGCATTCTCTCTTTCTCTGAGAAAATTTCCGCTCGCCAACAAACTCTTTGAAGCAAAATTACTATGAATTTTGTTGTTGAAATGCTGATATCTACATTCCCCACCCAAAAATAGAACCCATGGAGGAAGGAGTGGACTCTCTTTCTCCTCAGTATCTATTTTCAACACCCCAAAATAACACATATTGAGGAAAGAGTAGTCGCCTCTTGCTCTGAGAAAATTTCCACTTGCTAGCAAACTGTTTAAAGCAAAGTTCCTATCAAATTTGTGATTAAGGTACTATCAACTTTCCTCACCCCTTAAAAATAACCCCCGGAGGAAGGAGCGGACGCTTTTTCTCCCCAACATATACTTTCATTAGCCCAAAATAAAACAACATGAAGAATGAGCGACCTCTCTTTCTTTGAGAAAATTTCCACTTTCCAGCAAACTGTTTCAAGCAAAGTTCCTACGAAATTTATGTTTAATGTGCCTGTAGCCAAAGTCTTGACCCCAGCTTGTGCTAAAGAGAACCTACTAAGGATTTAGGAACCCTTAGTATCAGTTCAATAATAGATAAAAAATAATAATATGTGAGATGTGCTAGTGATAACATAAAAATAAATTTATCAATAACACTAAGAGTAAAAATAAGCAATCATGAGGAACTCATTAATGGAATTTGAATTTTTTTGTATTAATGGGAAAACAAGGGTTTGAAATGGTGTTTACCTCAAATGGTGAGGTTGTTGGAGTCCTTGCAACTGTACGAGAGTAGTGTACTAGATCTGTAGAGTTCCTTTCCCTTTTCCAAATTCTCAATGGGTGGCCAAGACTCAACTGAAATGGTGAACAAAAGCTCAAGGTGATAGGCTACAATTCAATAGGAATTTTGGCAGCATGATGGTATGAAAAGTGATTGATGGATATGAAATGGGGAGCCTCCATCACCTTTTATAGATATTTTGGGTGGTGGAGTATTGGCACATGGTTTTGGGAAACCAATAGTATTGGTAAACGGTTTTAGAGTTTTTCTCTCTTTTTGAATTTATTTTTGACTTTTTTCCCTTTTTTCTTTTATTTTGGGAATTTTGGAATTTTTTGTGCGTTTTGACATTTTTTGAAAGAATTTCATTAATTGAGGAGGGAAATAATGATTTTTTTCCCTTTTGGTAACCATTTGAGGGTTTTTTAGGGTTTTGGAGACCAAAAGTGTAGGAAAAGTGGACAAATGGGTTATGTGACTAGGGAGATGAGCTAGTGAACAATTTTTGGGTGTTAACATATTTCCCCTTGATGTGTGAGGGTAGGAGATCATCGTATGGCCGATAGACATAATAGGTATTGAATTTTTCCAGGGGTGTGAGCATTGCGACGGAGAAGAGCAAAAACTGGTTGGAGACCGGAACACGTGCTCCATACAAACTGGAAAAAATTGAAAATACATAGCCTCAATAATGGATGAGGAATAATCTCAAATATATGGACGAGGCGGGCATACCCATGCTCGTATCAAGATATACAAATAATAATGAAGCCCAAAAAGGGGACCTAAACAATACATATAGAACTGTTGTGTACATCATAATGGTCCAGAGGAGACACAAATATGGGACATACTCATGGTCCAACCATGACTGATACATGGACACAATGGCATCCAAACTGAATGCATCACCACAACAATGAATTCTCTATTGGATATGAAGGTTTCCAACAACTGTATGGAATCAACAACTGAGAGTCAAAATCTCAAAGGTACACTGGACTGCATTTGAATTGGATACTCTATAAAGCATATGAGTGGATGGATTTCGAATATTGTCGCCAACGAAACCTGGATATCCATGGGAACATACAATAGGGGGGTTCCAAATTGACTCATCAATGTGCTAGAGTCATGGGACATCCGGGGTGTTCGACCAATAACTGAAGGGACCAATACCCTATACGAATATCAACGATGCGATGATAGAGTTAGAGTCGAGCATGTGAGAAACAACCATTCCAAGAGGCACTAAGGAGTCCTCTCAGATGATCCGTTTGCACTCACCACTGATGTAGATGAGTCCAAGGTACAAGGGCATCTAGGTATATCCTATGGAATAGATGGGTTAGCGTCGACAGAGGGAGACTTGCAACTACCAAGGCAATGATGTCTCCTTGATAGGATCGCGAGGTGTACAACCAAGAGGTGATAGTACTAAATGTGAGACTGGCATGCTCTGAGGGGGGAACAACTGAGGTCGTAGAGTGGGAGGGGGGGACTCAAACTTCCTTTGTTCAGAGTACGACGGCAGGGCTGACCCGACAGCATATGAAACTGACTTCAGGGAAGGGGATCATAGCTGAATGGACTTGGGATGGTGATGTCAATGGGGGAGACTAAGGGGGGGAAACTGATGAGTGATATTAGGAGACTCTAAGGGTGACACATTGTAGAATAATCTAAACAAAGGTGACCATATTGGGGGTGCTTCCATAATGTGGGGACTAGATATGATCTGTCGTGGTGTCGAGAGGCATTGTTTTGGCCTTCTTAATGGTTTAAGGAGCTTGAAGAAGAGATAGAAGTGTGCTCAAAATGTTACTATTGTGTGGATTTGTATGAGCCCAAGACAGTTCATGCTCGTGGTTGCTTTCAATTTTAAGGAGTCTAAAAGTGATGAGAAGACTCTGAAATGGTGGAAAGGTACCTTCGTGGGGATTTATACGAGACTAGGACGGTGAATGCTCGTGGTTTCTATCAATTGTAGAGAGTTTGAAAGAAGTAAGAAGACTCCAAGGGGGTTTCTTTTTCGTGTGTTAGTCTCCAAGGCCTGAAAAAGCATAAAAGTATGCAATGAAGAACTCTTCTAGCCAGTGTGACTAGAGTGTTCCTTTTTCGTAATTATTCTACCAATTCCAGAAAAGGGTTAAATTTATACCAGATAGACGCCCGTTTAGGTACTTTAACGAGCATGAAAGGAAGCAAGATTGCTCGATGATCTTTTCATTGTTTAAGGAGTTAGAAAAGAGCTTAACATAAACTCCCTAAGTGCCTTTTTCGTAAAGGAATTTCTTGGCCCAAAAAAGGGATAAAATTATACCGAACAAATATAATTGCCAAGAAAGGAGGAAGTGTTCAATCAAGGGACAATTATGAGAACGAAGAATGAAGGCGAGGGGGTAACACTGATGGGGCCTCCTTGCGGGGTGGTGAATGGTGGAAAAATAACGCAATGACTGCAGTATGGATGGAGCAGAGGGTGACGACAATAAGGATGATGATGATGATGGTGGAGATGACTCTAATTGACTAGGAAGTTGATGGAACTTCCCCCATGCGATGAGCATGGGGAATTTTTGTATGCGGTTGTATTTTTGGACAAGGATGCTGTTGGGGCTCCTCGATGTATGTATGGGTATTTTGTGCTATGGGCACTAAGAAATTTCTATGATGATGTATATATATGCACGTGGATGCAGTTTATTATGATGATGGTTTTATTTTTGTCTTTTATGATATTTATATGCCTATATGATGTATATATGCATGTGGATGGTATGATGATGCAATTTTATGGTTTACTTCGTACATGTTGTGATTTATGTGCCATTCTAGAATATTTTTATCCATTTGATTTGCAACACTATTTTTACTTCGTGGGACATGAGTGAATGTAATGGATTCAAACTGTCTAATCAATTGTTTAGTGTGCAGGAACTTTCTAAACAAGAAAGGATCCTATACCTGGTAAAAGTTATTAAGTTGGATGACAAGGAGCTGGGAGTCGAGAAAAAAATGAAGGTGAATTATACCCAAATGAATAGAAGCATTCAGGAGATCGGTCACATCATCGTACTCATCCTGGTTATTCGCAGCAGCACCAATACACACTCCGTCGAGGTGGATCAACTAGAGTGAAGGGGAATACAATACCCAAGCTACAGAGGTGAGGTTTGGAGACCATCTACTTGCATCGTTGGCAAAATCGACATGAAATGGTGGAACAGGATCCATCTGTGGTCATACAGGTGTTAGCCCTTAGAATTTACCCTTTGGTTGTAGAAGGATAATCCTAAGGTAACTATTTCAAACCAACCTTTAGGAGAAAAGATGGCTTCTTTCCTACCAGATAGGGCTCTCTCAAAGATGGCTACAATGACCCGAAATATTTTTACACAAACTGATTTTAAATATTATAATGGTTGAAACAATATGGTTTCATTGGGAATGGAGTCATAATCATAAGATATAAAAGATACACAGGGATTTCACAATACCAATCTTTTCACAGAGGCGGGAAAGTTATTCTTTCACAATCAAGTTCTTGATTTGCTGGTGATAAAAGAGGAAAATGAACAGTCCATTAATATGGGCACAACAGGGTGAATCCAATATTAACTTTAGAAGAAAACTAAATTGTGAATACTTGAAATCAATAAATCAAAGCATAAAATATGAATTCTGATCCATTATACGCTTATTTCAAACATGAAATAACACATAATGGGAAAAATATAACAGGAAAAAACATCCACAGGAGAAAAGGAAATACATACTATGAAGAAAGCAACATAAGAATCTCTGATTCCAAAAGGTTTCTTGCTTGGCTCTGCAACTCTTATTAGGATTTTAGAATTCGGTACAAAATGCCTGTTGTTCTCATAAGTTTCCAAGCCTCAATAATTTACAAAAACTTGCTTAAATACATCAAAAATGCTCAATGAGCTACGAATAATTGTTTGTATTCTAAAAATAGAAATTTCATAACCGTTTTGTCAAAATTTAAAAAACTAACTAGTTAAAAAGATAGGAAATGTTTTCATTACACATCATAGTGGTCTTGATACTCTTCCACTGGCATATTCTGGACACATGTCTTCATGGATGTAACTTGTATTTCATCCTCCTGAATTTCTCCAATGTCTTCCATTGCTCCACAGATGGTGCTTCATAACTAGTCATTTATTTAATTGAAACCCAACATGCTCCACGTAGGATATTGGAGGCAATTTAGCAATTATCATTTTTAGCCAATTTTGAATTTTGAAATCTACTCCCAACTTGTCAATTATGACTCTTCCTGTTAGGGACTGAGTCATGTCTTCAAATTTTTTGTGTTCCAATCTGGCTTTAACCAACAAACTTTGATACTCAGATTGGGAAATTTGGTTTTCATTTTTATCCCAAAAAGAAGGGAGAGCTTTCTGAAATAAATCTAAGAACACAATTTTAAAAGACTTCACTTGCTGCGACATTTGATTTACTTTAGCTTGGAAATTTTAAACATGATGGTGCTTTTCAATGACCCTTCTTGCATGAGTTATTATTGTAATTCTATCATTGATTCCCAAATTTTTCATGTCATCTAAAGTTAAAGAATTAAGAAAGTCAATAGTGCTTTGAGTTGTTTATATTGGTATTTTCTCCAAAGTCTCCATCATGACTGAGCAATTATGCGAAGCTATACTTATCACCGATTCTTTATCCTTTATGAAATTCAAGTAAGAACTTAAATTAGCAGTTTCAACCATGAACATATCCCAAATTAAGTGCCTGGATCCTTGCACACGCAATTTACTTGACAATTTCTCAATCAATCTTTCATTTTGCTCTCCTAATTTCTTATTTTCTTCTTCTAGAACCTTTCTTTCCTCTTCTTTCTTTTTCACTTCCTCTGCTAAATTCTGATTTTCTATTTTCAAACTCTTTATTTCTTCATCTTTCAAACTAATCTGTGACATAGCTTGAAAAATTTCTTCTGTGCTTGATTGACCTATTTTTATTTGATCATTCATTTCCAGAATCAACTGACTTTCATTAAGAACATCAATTTTCCCTAACAGTGTAGCTCTTTCTCCCTCCCGTCCATTTTTTTCTTCTGTAATCTTCACTAATTTTGCTTTGGTGTCAATTAATTCTTGAGATTGTTGGTGTCCGTTTTGTCACTATTTTTATCATTCAATCTACTCAAAATGGTGTTATTTCAATCATTTTTTTTCTATATTAGGTCGTTTTCTTGTCATTTAGCCCATCAAACAGGCCAAGTGTGTATATATTTACCTATGACGCAAATCTTGTTTTTATTTCATTATATTATGATTTGTTTATGTTTAAATGACAATTTCTGGACATTATTGACATTTACATTTTAATTTACAGGTTGCGTTTTTCAAGTGAACCTTCATTCAGACCGCGTGCTTATGATGCTAAGCTCAACCATGTTCAACTCATCATTCAGCCCCAGAAATCCACGGTTGGCATATCCCAGACCGTTAAATGCAGAAAAGGGTACGTGGGTTCTGTTTTCCACACAATGGGCATGGTTAATAAGCCATTGTTCTGAAAGATTCGTTCGTATGCTTGCGAAGCTCGACAGTGCATCCCACGTCCATGTAAACACTCCTACGCATCGTTCAGCCTCCCATTCATCCTGGAATCATGTTGTTTGTTCACGCCATTGTTCTGGAAGGAGTCCAGGTCGCACACGTTTAGGCCTCTAGCACTCATACCTGCTTACACCTGTTCATGCTCATTCATGCTGGTGTTCTAGAAGAATCCCGTCCACCCATGCTCAGTTTGCCAACATACTTGCTCGCTCCACGTCTGAGGTAGATCAACACTACAACAGCCTGGTGAAGGAATCAATTCCATGAAATATGGTGTATGCTCCCCGCGCTGGCATTCACCATTAAAAGCAGCAGTTACAGTCATTTAAACGCTTTTGTTATTAGAGAGGTCGACTCTGTCGACCCTCTCACCCATTGTAAATGTATAAATAACTGCCTTTGAGATAGAGACGAGTTAGTCTTAAGTCTTAAGTTTAAAATTTGAGAAGCCAGCAGATAGTAATAGTTGTTAGTCACTTTTACCTACAGGCACTATAATTCTCTCAAGTTAATGGAAGTCCAGTTTGTTGATATTCTGAGTAGCTAAACCAGTTTCGTTTTCCATCTTTGATTGCTGAGAAGGGCCACTCATCAACCGGAGGTTTTGTCTTTGTTTTCTGTATTTTCTTTTCTGCAAATAGTTAGTGTTGTGGCCACAACAGATCCCATGCTTAAATCAAGCATGGGAGCCCCATTTTTTTTTTTAATAAATACAAAGGTATTTGGGTGAGTTTTCAGTGTAAATATGAGTATTTGGTTTTAGTATGCTTAGATCTCTTACCCATGCTTTTGTTCTGCGTGTTTTTCTCTCTCTAGATGATCTTCACCTGTTTGGTTTGTAATTTTCCTCAAATTTTGAGTATTTTACTTTCGTTTTTTATCAACCCGAAACCCGACAGTTAGAAGTCCCGAAACCCACAACCCGCAATTGCGGGTTAAGGGATCTTGTTTTTCAAGCTTTGGATTTTGGTAAACCTGAAACCTGCAACCCGACGGTTGCGGCTTTCGGCTTTTGGGAGCCCTTTTTCCACCTTGCCAT
Organism: Larix kaempferi; assembly: GCA_027924585.1. NCBI lineage: Eukaryota > Viridiplantae > Streptophyta > Pinopsida > Pinales > Pinaceae > Larix > Larix kaempferi. Next base: position 29,340,931 of record BSBM01000278.1, read on the forward strand.
TTGCGCAACCCTGCAACCTGCAACCTGCAATTGTCGGGTTGCGGCTTTTGGGGTCCTTTAACAAGTTTTTGTGAGTAAGATTTTCATGCGAAACCCGCAACCTGCAATTTCAGGATGCGGCTTTCGGGAATGGGTATTCCAGTTTGCGATTTGATCAGTCCCACAACCCGCAATATGCACTATCGGTTTCAGCTTGCGGGATCCTTAAATAAACTTAATAAATAAAACTAAATCCCTCATACCGCTTCGGTTGATCTCAACCGTCTGTTTGTTTTGATCGAACGAGTGTATTTTAATATGTCTTTTAATAGGTTTTTTTTTCTATTTTAGTTTTACATTTTTACATTTGAAGAATTACTTTGTCGCACTGTCGTTTTTACTGCGGATTGCGTGTCAGGTGCCATCTTTCAATTTGTTGGTTATTTTAGGTAATCCTACATCCTTACATTGCTAGTCTATACTTTTTTGCCGTTTTTGGGTTGATTTTGATTTTGATTTCTGTATTGATCAGAAATTGCAAGTTTTTTTCACCATGTCGAGAAGTACACGTTCTAAAACGTCGCACAAAGACCCCCTGACCAAAAACCCAAATTTTGGTTTTCTCTCTCACAGTAGTGAGCGAGTTTCTAAAACGTACCAGATGGATTGGTAAAAAATATATGCCATTTTTTATAATGACAACCTTTCCCATATTGAGAATGATAGACCAGTGTACGAGAGAATTAGGGCTTCCCAAATTCACGTCATTGCTACGTGTCCTGCTATCCTGCCTTACACAGATGTAGTCAAATGGATAATTGAGAATGACAGTGTTAAAGACCGTTCTTTTAATGATAGCGCGGGATGTCTCTTAACAAGTTTTAGCCTGGAAGTCTTTGTTCGAGCTTTTTCTTTGAAACCTCATACACAGACCCTCTCGCCTGAGTTTATACAGTCGTTCAAAGCCTGGTATAATTTCAATGAGATGATTAAGTCATGGATGCTTAATCCTAACGCCTTTTTACCTAAGGTAGATCACCTTTATCCCATCATCTGGTTCAAGGAACCCTACTCTCTAGTAGTGGCCATGCTCTGCCGACTTTTTGGTCAACCTAATTGTTCTCATTTCAAATCAGAATGGGCACCCCTAGCACACCATGTGTTACTCACAGGAGAGTCTTTCCCATGGGCCTCCATCCTCTCAGTAGAACTGAAAAATGCCATTCAAGAATATCAGAAGGAACCAACTCACAAGAAGACACCTTTTTTGCTATCTGCATATGTCCTTGATGTTTTCTGCTCAGAGTTTCAGTACCCTAACTTGGGTTGGAACTGGACTCCTTCAAACCCACCTGTACACATTTACCATTTAACACTGTGGAAAGGAAATTTTGTACCTTTATTATATGACATCTATGATTGCTTTATGGGTACCATATATTTTAAGCTCTTTCGGCAGTAGCCACTTGCATTCTGAGAAGATGCCAATGCTTTCATCAACACCATGGGTGATTGGTATATAGGTGAGTACTTTTCATATATCAGGATTTGCGGAAGTGACACAATACATTTGTTTCCCAGGATTGTCCCAGATGGGATGGTAATACAGGAAGTTTCCTTTCAGACTATCACTAATGACATGTACAAGAAACTCATAGGTCCCAAGAAGAAGGATTGGCCTAAGTTTTCTCTCAACCTTGGTCAATCGGTCATCCCAACTTCAACCTGGGCTATAGTTCTAGGTGACTAGGTAGCTGCTCTGAGACTAGGTGCTGCCCCCAAAAGGAAGCATGACCCTAAGAAGTTCTTGGATGCACACCTCAAGCAAGTTCATATCAAGATAGACTATGCACATGAAGTAGTTCCAGATGATTTCATATACCAAGGCGTGGAAACATTTCCGGAGGTGCTAGCTAGAGCAAAGGACTTACAAGAGCAGTAGGACATTCTAAAGTACTAGAATGAGCTTAAGGTTGGAATTCTGAGTTACAAGGCCATGCAACTGAACATCATTGAACAAGCAAGGAGAGACAGAGAAGAGAAAGAGGCTCAGAAGGCCAATACTCCTCTCATGATTACACTCCCTGATGGAAACAAAGGTAAAGCTCCTCTAGGGGAATCCTCTCAAGAGAAAGCTAGTGAAGAAGCTAAAATGATGCTATAGTCAGCTCGGGAATCCCAACAACAAATGGTACAATTGTCATTGATGTTAAAGACTCAATTGTTGGAGCCCCCTAGGCTTTCAATCAATATTCAGCCACGAAGTACACTGGATGTTCAGGTATCTACTGCTGAAGCTCCATAAGATGATGACTTGGTCATAACCAAGACCAGCCCAAATAAAAGACAAAAGGTTATGCCTTCTTCATCATAGATTTCTGCAGTTGACATAAGTGGTTGTGATGAAGAAATAATCTCACCTCCCCCAGTACCAGTAGTCAAAGAAGTCACTTGAGATCCTAAGGCCGACACTCAATTACTGGATAGTATTGATATGGATTAGTCCTTCCCTGAGAAACCAGTCTTGGAATTCAACACTGCTCCTGGAATTGCATCATCAACATTTGTAATGCCATCAGTTCAACAAACCTCTACTGTACCTCTGGGAGGAACACTTCCATTTTCCTTGTCACACTTGTTTAATTCCCTCAATAACACCACTACTTCAATGCCAGAACGCTCAGTCCCTCTTTCCATCCCACTACCTATTGTTGCAGAAGTACAGCCTTTGGCTATCCCTATGTAGTCATCCACAATTGATTTATTAACAACCACCACCAATGAATCTTCCAAGACTTCCTCACCATCTTCAGCCTTCAAAGCTCCTAGCCAACTTCCACTGCCAGAAGCTAATGTTGATACTCAGGTTCCATTATCTGAAGCCTTTGTCTCAATCCCTTCCCCTGATCTAGCTATGTCAGTTCCCCAACCTGTCACTACCCCTTTGGTTACTACTCAAGTTACCATACCTATTCCTACCTCTGTTATTACCCAAACACCTTCACTGATCATGACAGTTAATGTCACTTCTACTTCCACACAGTCAATGGTTGAATACACCGATGAAGTTGTAGTTCCCCTTAGGAAATACTTCTATAGTAAGGATGATAAGATAATGGTAAGGAAGACCAGGAAAAGAGGTGAAGGTCAAGATGTTTTGGAAGCACCTGAACCAGTTCAAGTAATATGGGAAACCAGGACAAATAATCCAAGGGTTGAAGCAATTGAAGCAGCAACAACCTTAAGAGATTTTTCCAATGCTAATTGGGATTCTGTCCAAGGTTTGGATAGGGAAGTTGACCTCAGGGATGAAGAGATCAAAATCGTGAAAGGAGAATTGGCCAAAGCTAAAGAGCAGCATTCTACTGATGTGGCCGACCTCGAGAAAAATTGGGCAAGTAAGTTGCAAGACCTAGAGCAACGGAATGCCACTCTCCTTGCTGAACTCAGTGTCTCACGGTCTCAGCATTCCACTTGTACTGAAAAAATAGCTTCCTTGGAAAAGCAAGTTGAGGATGCAACTGCAAGTGCAGCCTCTTCAAGTTTTCTTAAGTTTGCACCCTGTGATTTTAAGAATTTGGCCCTCAAGGTGAACCAGGATCATCATAAATTGCTAGAGAATTTATATATTGCTTTAGATGAAATTAGGGAAAACTTTATTAATTTTTCCAAGATGTCCTCCACCCTTGAAGAAAAAAAGGAGAAGAGACTCCAAGCCTCTAAAGCCAAAGAGGAAATCAGTGAATGGAAAAGATATATTAAGAATGTACCAGAGAACATCTTGATCCTCAATAGTTTCCAAATTAAGAAGGCCAAGGCCTCTCTTAACACATGGCTTGATTTGAATGAAACAACTGAGGACATTATCAATAAATCCAAGGACATCTGCACCAGGTGATGGTATGCAGTTGACAACATTATGGATGTCTTGGGTTTACCACTCATGAGCCCTATCTTGGAAGCTTTGCCACCAAAATGCAGGCTTGAGGAACTCGAGAGCAGGTGTGAGGAGTTTGCACAGAAGATTCGAGATCTTGAACAAGTCACCATCGAAGATGTGGATCATTTAGTTAGAGAACCGGTCGTCATGGACGGAAAGATTCACATGTATCTTCGCACTTGGCACAAGCTAGCAAAACATGACATGGAGAATAATGTGTGTAATGCTCAGTTATCTTTAGAATCTGTCAATTTCCCAAACTTAGATGAATTGTTAGAAATTTATGAGAAATGGAAAGATTTCTTGGATCAATAGTTGGATCTGATTTTGTAATCTCTGTTTTCTAGGGATCTCTATTTTGGCACTCTGTTGTAATTATTTAAAGAAGGATACCTCTCGTAGTTCAGGGTTGGTAATTTTGGAGTTGCAAATCAGCAGGAGATTCGACTGGAGATACTCTGTTTAGCAGAGCATTTTTGTAATTTTTGTACAAGGTCTCTTTTAATACAGTAAAGTAATCTTTTGATCTATCTCTTGTTATTCTTCAAGTTTAATTGAGAATTTTTTATTGTCTACTTCAAATTGTCATCTACTGTGCATGATATCTTTTTGCATTTTTTTAAATGTATGGATCTGTTATATTGGTTTCCCTGTATGATTGATTTATGCTCACAAGTTTTTTAATGAGTTTCTTCAATTTAAATACTTTCTTTATCGATTTCTGCAAGTGATTCATGGCACAATAATTATTGTTAATTTTTCAATTAGCAAAGTAATTATAGATTTATCTTGAACAGTCTTAAGTACTTGAATTATTATCTTTTAATTTTCATTAATGGATTGTGATTTAAGCGAATAAGTAAAAAAATTATAAGCATTTTTGTGAAAGGTTGTAATTTACTTATTCATCACACCTCAGGGTTAATCTGCACAAGATCAAGCTTTCATTTTAGAACAGGACCGACCTAAGACTAGTTTCCCTTTTCTAAAATAGGTTAGGTTAGCTTAGTTTTACCATTTTCACATCCTTGTTTTCCTTGATTGGAAAACTGATCTTATAGGTCAACTCTTAGAGTGCCAGCGGAGGCCTAATATCCGTGGGGGATTAGCACACCAAATAGGTTGAGGATAGAATTTCCCTTGCGTAGGGTCCTTTGAAGCCTTTCAACTTGGGTTTTCTTCCTTTGTTGAGTGTCTTGGAACATTCCAACACCTTTTGCATCTAACCTGCACAACCGAGGCATCACCAAATGGCACTAGAAGGAGGGCCAATAGTACAACATGCCTAAACAAGCCACTAAGAAACCTCCTCTAGCAAATACTTCAACGGTTCAAACTCGAAGCCAATCAAGGGCTTCAGCATCTGAACAACCAACAGAGCCACAATCCACGGTCGCCCCTGTTACACCTGCTCAACAAATTGTTGCACCTGTTGTATATGCAGCACAATAGAAAAACAGAGAGAATATCTTTATTGTATCACCTATCAGAGAAACACTCTCACTCGAGCGGATATTGAAAACATCAGCCGATAGGGTTGCTAGGGAAGAACAAAGACTTGCTGATCAATGAGGACGTGGTTTTGCAGCGATCAACCTACAAAAATTTCTGCAAACCAGTAATCAAGAACTTCAGCAAGACACAGTTTCATAGATTAGTGAAACAACTATCCAACAAATAACTGATCACAATATTCAACATCAGCAAACAGATAATCCACAACCTCAAAATCAAGAAGCGGTTGGTCAATCAGGTTCCCTTGAATACAGCCTTGGAAAACTTTTTCAGGAAACACAAAATCAGCCAAAACTTGAGACTCGTGGGCCACCACCATCTCCTCTTTCATCCTCTTCCTCAGACAGTGAACATTCTTCAATCTCTTCATCATAAGAAGAAGAGGAAGAACCACCGATGGTTGCAGAAGGCCAAAATAGACCTTGGCTTGACCAAGATACAGTATGGGTACTTGGAGACCAACATAGACTACCCACAAACCCTGAGAAGTGGTTACCCAAGTTTAACCCAGATGACAAATCACCTTCCCTGGACCACATTAAAACCTTAATGCAGGCTATTAGGCTTAGAAGTGTCATTTACGAAGATGTGGTTTGTAGACTCTTTCCTTATACTTTTGAAGGAAAAGCAGCTACATGGTATTTTTCCCTGCCACCAAGGTCTATTGTTTCTTGGGATGAGTTTGAGAAATTATTCATCCAAATGTTTGGAGATAACAAAACACCACACGATGTTGTTCTGGAATTATCTTCCATGAAAATTAAAGGTAAAGAAAGGGTTAAATATTTCAACCAGAGGTTCTCATACTTAAAGAATAGAATTCCTATCAATATTCTTCCTACTGAAGAATTGTTGATAGCCTACTATGAAAAGGGCCTACCTGCTTCAATTTCAATGTGGGTGAAACGAGCACAAAAGGGGACTTTGCTGGAAGTGTTTGCTGAAGCAATACAAGTCGAGAAGGAAATTTTTTGTCTTAAGGACAATCCAGAGATTGCAGATGAACAGCCTTCAACTTCCAGGAAGAAGAATGACTGTGTCCCTAAACCCACTACACAAAGCAAGGACCCGTTTGACATAACTGACATGAAAAAGCTAATCCAGAAAATGTCAAACGAGATGGTAGATTTGAAAAGAACCAACAATGAAAACAAAACCAGAATAGAGGTTTTGTGAGGCAACCTTTTAGGAGACCTTATCAACCTCCAAAAAATCCACCACCTCTTAATCCAACAGAAGGTCTCACGAATGAAGAAATTTATTCTATCTTTAGAGCCTTAAAAGCAGAATCTCAGAACACCCCTGAAGTCCCTAACGATCAAACTGTTCTTGATCCACAACCCCCTAAGGAAGAAGAAAACTAGCATGAGGATCCACAAACCAACACTGTGAGTTACTTTTCAGAGCTTCCTATGTGTGGAGAAGAAGAAGAACTTGAGACTGTGTTTAATGTCCAACATCCTTATAACACAAGGTCTAAACCTCAACCCCCTCAGGAGACCTCATCCTCTGCACCTGTTCCTAATAAAGGAAAGACTGTCCCCCACACCAAACAGGTTGGAGATAGAATTTACCTTGTGTAGGGTCCTTTGAAGCCTTTCAACTTGGGCTTTCTTCCTCTATTGAGTGTCTTGGAACATTCCAACACCTTTTACATCTAACCTGCACAACCGAGGCATCAACAGTTAGCTGTTTTTCTGTATATGTAATTAATTCATTTTCCTGTGTATGATATTTCTTTCTCTTCTATAATTCGTGTTGTGCTGCTAACATAGTTTGTGTTTACAGAATTAGCAAATGGTCGACCAGAAGTATAGTTTTGATAGCTTAGCTCATATTAATCTTGCTCTAGTATAGAATAGGAATAGTTTAGCTCTCCAACCATGATTATAATAGATTGCTTTCTATTACCTTAGCTTCTCAACAAGTATTCTAACTGATTTCTCTGCATTGTAGGTTCATTTGCATTTGCCAGCTGACGTCAAGATCATCAAAACTCTCCTTTTCCTTAGTTTAATTCGTTTTTCCTCCATTCGGACTGGCATTCATATTGTCGTTCGGATTTTTACTCTTTCTGCACTATTTTATGAATCCAGTTTCTTAGTTTTCTTTCCTGTAATCTTTCATGCTCTTAATTAGTTTTCCAAACCATAATTAGGTCCTTGTTTTATATTCTATAAATCTTTATTTCAAGTTTTGTTATTATTCTTAGTTTGCTTTAACGTTCTTTTAAATTATGTCTTTTATATTTATCTTGCTAACATGTCATTGTTTCAGAATTTATCAGTCTTATTCCTAGTCTTGTTTCTTACATACTCTTAAGACTTAGTTAGAATAGAGTTAATAATTCCATTCTTCAAGTATTCTAGTTTTGATAGTTTCCTTCATTAAGATTAGTTTCCATTCATGCAAATAATGAAGATGTTCATGATTTAAGATTTGGATCAGAATCAAGTATCTTTATCAAGTTTTCTACTTCTATATTAATATCTTTATCAAGTTTTCTACTTGCTTTCGATTCAACTTTAGAAATAACTATCTTTAATAAAGTTTTCTAGTTGCTTCTAAATCTGATTAGTTTCGTATCATTTTACTCATGGATAGTAGATAGTTCAACATGTTTAAAGTTAATTGTAATTTATCTCTTTGTAGTTTACATCTCTTTGTTGAAGTTAGATTAGATTTACTTCCGTTTTGTTTTGCTATTACATTTGAAAGCCATTACGGTACATTCACTCCAGTTCCTGTTACATGGGAAAAGATGATTTTTCTTGAATGAGTTATTGAAATTATTTAATTTGTAATTTGCTTTTTATTAGCATAGTTTCTGTTTATGTAATTTATCATCAAATTCAATCATCTCATATATAGTTTATTTACAGTTGTTCTCTAATTCCTAGATCAAAATCTGAGTATTAGGCAGTTCAGTTTAGAATAATTTACATTTACAAGTTCTCCCTAGCAATTATAATTTACATTTACAAGTTCTCCCTAGCAATTATAATTTGGTTATCAGTTATTTTCCTAGATTAGTTGTATCATATCTCTAGTTCTTATTTTGCTCATAATTATAACCTGGAAGTTTAAATTTAGTAGTTTCTTGTTTATTCAAAAGTAGCTGGTTTGTAATATTTGTTTTTATCCCTTTCCATTGTTTAATTTTAAAGTAGAGTAGTATGATTTGATACTATTCTAGTCTTTTGTTTAACTAGGTTTGACTTAGTTCTTTTATTTGTTTTTCTGAATTTTGACTCGATTTTTCATTTTGAAAGATCTTTCGATCTTTTCTTTATTAAAATATTTTGAAGGTCTGACAAGCCGAAAAAATTAGGTACCATTCTAGCTTAGCATATACTTTTCCTCAACTCTAATATTACCAATCCTGGTCTATAATTAAATATTAGGTGTTTTCTTTGAGATAGCTCACACACCCAACATTTTGTTGCCGTTGCCGGGGAGTTGTAGATAAATGGGTAGAATTTAGTCATAGAGAAGTAGAACTCCTTTTTGAAGCTTAGTTATATTCTTTTCCTTGAAATTTATATTACGTTGGTGGTGGGTGAGTGGTAAGACGAGAGGTAAGAACCTATGCATCTATTATAACATGCATCCCCAAAACCTAGCAATAGTAGTTATGCAGTTGGAATTTATTTCAGTCACAGTTTGTTTTCATAAATAAGTCTAGAGATTCACAAGGTAGATTTATTAAAAATAGTTCTCTTACTAAAATTTCCACTAAACTTCCTACTAATCTATACGAGGGGTGTGCCACCCCAACTACTAACTCAGCAGAAAGGTATCGGAAGACACCTAAAGGGGATAGTCCTACTTGGAAAGAAAAGGAAATCCTTTTTGGAAATCAATTAGGGGAAAACATAGGGACATCAGAACAGTCTGTTCACAAAGATATTCCACTAGAAGAACCTCAAGCTCATATTGAGACTGAACTTAGACAAGAAGAAACTCACAAGGTTAAATCTTCACTACCTCGTAACCCTCCATTTGGCCAAAAAACTACAGATACCACTTTTTCAGTCGTAGGTGGTTCAAACTTAGTAGACTTTAGCGATCCTGCACAAGTAGATGCTCTTTTGGGGAATTCTAAACACATAATTATCTCATAGATTGAGACAACCACAGTGGGACCCACAAAACTAGGATCCTACGTAGCCGATAATTCTCCTCCTAAAAAGAAAAATACTCTTCTTGAAACAGAACATTGGGACATCCCATATTCACCAAGAAAATAACCACCTAAGCTTTCTCTCTTTGGCAATCGAATCTTCATGGAGGAATAAAATGAAGATAATGTTCAACAAAATGAAGAAGATGGAGAAGTTAGAACTGAAGGTACCTTCATGTTCCCTATCTTAGACACTGCACAAGATGTTACTATGAAAAACATTCCTCCCTCCTCACTACCAACCTTCTATGGGAAGAGTGGTGAGGATCCGGACACATTCTTATTCGAGTTTGAAATTTTGTGTAGGAGTTATAATTACCTACAAGACAGCCAAAAATTAAAACTTTTTCCTGCCACATTGAAAGATTCTTCTCTTCGATGGTTCATCAGATTAGGAGAATCTAATATTAGATCTTGGGAAGACATGAAGAATGCATTTCTTCGGAACTATTAGGATTACTGTAGACCCAAGGACTCTCGCAATGATATCTTTAAAATACAACAACATGAAGATGAGAGCCTAGAAGACTATCTTGAGAGATTTAACTATGTGTTACACAAGTCCAAATATAATGATCTTCTAGACGATGCAGTAACATTCTTCCTTAAATGAATCTTAGAAGTATTCCTAGATAACCTTAATCTCATGGCAGTAGGAGACATTTCTCATAAATCCTTTTTAGAGATTTGTGAACTATGTAGGAATTACTCTAGGAGTAGAGGGAAAGGTGGAAGACACTTTCGAGAATCTTATGCTAGGAATCCCAAAGGAAACACATCCAGTCCTGGTGGAGTTACAAGGTTAGAGTTAGGAAACCTATTGGAAAATTTTAAAATAGATATCTTAGGATCCATGGGTTCTTAGTTAGATGCACTACAAGCTAAAAAGAGACAAGATGAAGAGCGTGCAGCAATGAGTGTTTTTTGTCTAGGTGTAGAACTAAACATCCTCAATGGGAATGTCCATTGAATAATGTTTCAATCTGTCACCTTTGTACAGAAGAACATCCAACCAATTATTGTACATCGTTTCCTGGATTGAAAGCTGTATACAAGAGTGGAAACTTTGGTGAAACACCTAGGAGGCCTTGGCAACCTAGAGATCAACCATCGTATCAAGACTCATCACAAATTCCACCCTATTACTATCCTTATCAATCCCCTCAACAATGGAATGCTTCAGGTTGGAAGAATTGGCCACCGCAGTACCCTCCTCAGAATGCTCAACAACAGCAATGGCCACATGGATGGAGAGGGAAAGCTTATTCTCAAACACCTCCTCCTATGCCTAACTATCCTTACCCAACTAATGTTGAACAACTTCCGCCTGGATTTGTACCTCCTTCACTACCTCCTATCCCGAATCAACCTCACCATTTCTAGAACATGAATCCTCCAAGACCACAATATTACATACACAACCGATACCGAATCCTAACAAAAAACCAACCCAATCTCTTAACAGCATTGGGTTGTTACCTCTTCCATCATATGTCATTTCGACTGCACCAATACATGAGAATCAACTGCGGCCTGGAAGATTTTTGCAAGATAATCCCAAATCATCTGTTGTTATCCAAGAAGAGAATAAAGAAGACATACCTAGTGAAGTTTTGAATAATGCCATTATTGAAGATGTGGTTATCCCTAAACTTTCAGCACATAACCATCCACATAGAGGAGTAATTTCAGGAGAAAAGTCACCCCCATATTCGGAGCGTCTAGTAATAGAAAAACCTGTAACTTATCCAGAATATGATATCATTAACGAATTGAAAAATATTTGCATTAAGATCCCTTCGTTACAAGTCATTGAGGATATTCCAATTTATAGTAAGGTAATAAAGGAACTCTGTAGTAGGAGAAATATCAGATTGCATAGCAAACTGACCTAGAATACCAAAGTATTCCAATCCATGAAATCCTTTGGTGACTGTCATCATCAATAACACCGCCATATGGAACACACTTATTGATCTAGGAGCTGCTATCAATTTGATGACTACCACAGTTCTAGAAAATCTCAATTTAGGACCATTCCTTCGCCCTACCCCAGCAATGCTAGAATTAGCAGATTGCACTATGGTGCAACCTGCTGGGATCTTAGATGACATCATTGTATCAGTAGCCTCACGGGAATATCCCGTAGACTTCATGGTCATTGAATCAAAAGACCCTTCCAAAGGTCACCCCATTATTTTGGGAAGCCCTTGGTTGGCTACTGACAATGCATTTATAGGATTTATGGATGGAGAGATGACTATCTCTGATGGGTTATCTACAAGAAAATTAGTTGTATACCCACTAGCTCAGCCAATAGCTGAAAACCTATTTTGGTTCGATTGTCCTTTTGGGGATGAGAACTTGGAAGAACTTTCCCTTGTCAGTGATTTCTCCTAGGCACTTCAAGAACAAAATACCGAGAATGTGTTGAACCAATTTATCTATTCCACAACATGTATATATTTTCCTCAATATTTTACCCAATTTGACCATATCTTTGGAGATGATTTCCAAGAAAATACGAGCCTCTCAACATTCACGAATATACCCTGTGTCTTCGCATTTGAAGAACATCCTGGATCTTATACCGTACCATGTGAGGTTAGTTCCGATAAATTTTTGCATATAAATGCAGGATTAGATGAAACTCAACAAAAACAATTATTAAAAGTTCTGAAGAGTCAAACTAGAGCATTCGCATGGGAGTATATCGACATGAAAGGTATACAACCAAATACCTATATCCATCACATTTACACATGCCCAAATATACCTCCTGTTAGGCAGCCCCAGAGAAGAATGAACCCAGCACTAAAATATATAGTAAAGGATGAGTTACAAAAACTTCTTAATGTTGGATTCATTTACCCAATTTCCAACAGTAAATGGGTTTCTCCTCTGGTGGTAGTTCCAAAGAAAGTCACAGGGAAACGACGTATCTGTGTTAACTTTCGAGAACTAAACAAGGCCACTTTTAAGGATTACTTCCCTTTGCCTTTCATTGATCAGGTATTAGACACCTTATCAGGGAAACAATATTTCTCATTCCTTGATGGGTATAATGGTTACAATCAAATATTGATAGCACCTGAGGATCAAGACAAAACAACCTTCACTTTTTCTTGGGGCACTTATGCCTATCGAGTGTTACCATTCGGCCTATGTAATGCACCTGCTACTTTCCAGCGTGCAGTTCTAGGAATCTTTGTTGATCTCATACATGATTGTGTAGAAGTTTATATTGATGAATTTACAGTTTATGGTAATACATTTCAAGAAGCTCTTGATAACCTCGAAATGGTTCTTATTCGGTGCCAAGAAACGAACTTAGCCCTCAGCCATGAAAAGTGTAAAATGCTATTAACTAAGGGCATAGTTTTGGGACATCATGTCTCTCTTCAAGGTATCAAGATGGATCCTGCCAAGATCGAAATAATTGTTAATCTTCCTCCTCCAAAAACCCTGAAGGAAGTAAGAAGTTTTCTTTGCCATGCCGGCTATTATAGGCGTTTCATTGAAAATTTCACTAAAATAGCCGCACCTATGTTCAAACTACTCATGAAAGACACAGAGTTTCAATGGACTGAACCGTGTCAACAAGCCTTCGAAACTCTAAAGGAAAAACTATCAGTGGCACCCATACTTAGGGGCCCATATTGGTCCCTTCCTTTCCATATATCCACTGATGCTTCCGACATAGCCATAGGGGCAGTCTTAGGTCAAAAAGAGGGACAAACATCACATGCCATCTATTTTGCTAGTCAAAATTTGACTCTTGCAGAATCAAAATACAATGTTACTGAAAAAGAGTTTCTTGCAGTTGTCTACTCTATCAACAAGTTTTGTCATTATATCACAGGATATGAAATTTTTATACACACTGACCACTCTTCCATCAGGTTTTTAATGAATAAACCCATCACCAATGGTAGAGTGACTCAGTGGTTTCTTTTGTTGCAAGAATTTAACATTACCATTGTTGATCATCCCGGTCGAGAGAATGTAGTAGCTGACTTCCTCTCTCGAATTCAAATTGATGATAATGCCAGCCCTATCGATGATAGCATCCCAGATGAACATTTGTTCGTTGTATCCGTCCGAACCCCATGGTTTGCAGATATAGCCAATTATCTAGCAACTGGAAAGCTACCTAACCATCTCTCCCCACCTAAAAAATGTAGGATCATAGTTCAAAGTTCCAATTATTCTTGGGTAGATAATGATTTCTTTCGTATTGGTCCTGATATTATTATTAGATGATGCGTACGAGAGGATGAGATGGCAGAGATCTTTCATGGATGTCATGGCGGACCTTGCGGTGGGAATTTTTCTGATAAGAGAACAACATACAAAGTATTGCACTCTGGGTATTATTGGCCAAGCATCTTCAAAGATGCTTCCAAATATGTCAAGGGATGTGACAGTTGCCAAAGGATGGGTGGACCTACACCATCCGATGAGATGCCTTTGCAACCCCAAGTTATGATTGAGCCATTTGAAAAATGGGCTCTAGATTTCATTGGGCCAATTTTCCCTATATCTTGCAAAAAGAAATACATCCTAGTCTATACAGATTATGTCACCAAATTTTTAGAAGCCAAAGCTTTATTCCGAGCCACAGAGAAATTTGTGGTGGAGTTTATTTATGAATAAATATTTACTCGATTCGGTGTACCTAGGGAAATTGTAACCGATCAAAAATCTTATTTTACCTCCAAATTAATGAAAGAGATTATTGACAAATATGGTATTAGACATTGCAAATCCTCACCATACCATCCGCAAGCTAATGGTCAGGTAGAATCCACCAAAAAAGTATTAGAAGCTATCCTAACTAACACTATCCAGTTACACCACAAAGACTGGGCAGATAGGCTTCCTGAAGCTCTATGGGCTTACATAATAACTTGGAGAAACACTACTGGTCACACACCTTATGAAATCGTTTATGGTAAACAAGTTCTCCTACCTATTGAGTTTCAAGTCAAAACATTTCGTATGGCTGCACAATTAGGGATGGACCTAGAAGAAGCACAAAGACAACGAATCCTGCAGATAAATGAATTAGACGAGATTAGGCAAGATGTTATTCAACACACAATCTTAATACAAAACCAGTGCAAAAAGTGGCATGATAGATACATTAAGCAAAAACAATTCAAAACTGGAGACTGGGCACTACTTTTTTATTCAAGATACAAAAATTTTAAAGGTAAGTTAATTACTCGTTGGATGGGTCCATATGAAATTGTTACAGCTTTCGATAATGGATTTGTTAAAATTAAAACAATTGATGATTTGCAAATTTCTTTTGTTGTAAATGGACATATACTTAGAATTTATCATCAACCAATATCTAAACAAGATTTTGTGTAGAATGCTTTACGACAAGAATAAATGGAGATGGTAGAAGAGGAAGTCATTCCTCCTCCTCCTAGTCCTTGAATTATTTCGGGTTATCTTCTTTTGTATATATGTAAATATGTTTTGATTTTCAATAATAATGAGTCGTTTCTAACAACTTATTGTATTTTTACAGGAAATCTATTATGACCAGTTTGTAAATATTGTCAATAAAACAGGAAGACTCTTTTTCCTTTCGTGATTTGAAAATTTTACATAACTTTCTTTGTACATATGTTTTTGTTTTGAATAAAATTGAATCATCTGATAAGTGGTTTTGCATATTAATCACAAGAACCCTATCTTTGTAATCAACTCATGTGATATTATGCAAAAAGGGAAGTGCTTTAAAAGGAAATACTTATAAGTCTCCCTCTCTTTCAGTCACTGCTAAAATTGAAAATGTTTAGTGAAAGGATAAAGCATGAGATTATTTGTAACCACTTTTATTTATGATTATGTATATGGTATTTGATTCAGACATGCACACTTCTTATTTATCATTAGAATAGTTGTTTAAAAGACCTGCTTTAATTATTGTGATCTCCATAAAACTCTATCTTACACCTATGGATTGCTAGTTTATCCTAGACTCATTATAAAAACTTGTCTCTAAAGCACCTCTAAAAGGTAGCCTAAAAGTGGGTGATATTTTCTATTTTTTGTGGGGAACATTACTGACATTTTATGGAGAAGATAGATTGTGAATTCAAAGAACATCTTTAGGTTATTATCTTTTGACATGATCTATGATTTAAGCCATTATAAATAAAGTTACTCATAGGGTTTGTGCTAAACGTTTTTGAATTATGTGTTTGACATGCTTAGCACACTCTAGTGCCAATCGGATTCCTTATAATATATATATATATATATATATCATTATATGAAGTAGATCTGCCGGGGTACTGAATAGGCTCGTTAGCAGTGGGTCCATGGCAAGTAAAATCTTAAACAAGGAAGCTCGGTAAATGCAAGTGAACCCATCGGGGTATTGAACAGGCTCGCTGGAAGCAGGGCTATGCTTGCATGGTACCAAGATAAACCCACCGAGGTACTGAACAAGCCTACTGGCAGCGAGTCAATATAAGGTAAAAGAGGTTTGGTTAATTCATTTCTATTTACATAACTCATAAAAACTTGAGTATACAAATACATGTCCAGGCCGATTATGTATACTGTCATTAGATAATGGTTGTAAGTTTGACTTGGACCCTGTCATCTAATTCAAACAATACCTAGGATATGATTATCCTAGAAATGGGACCCATAATTATAGTAGATCTCACAAATTTTATGGTGAACCTTATCTATATTCTTTGGATGGCAAGATATCTTTACAATGAGTCATGGATGACTAGTTTTCCCTATGGCATTTTTTGCATCTCTTACACTATTATTATTCATATGGTATTTTAAAGCACTGTTGTATTCCTTTTGATGAATGTACATATCTGAATCATCTACCTTACCAGTTAATATTTCGTTTCCTTATGAAAATTATTGCAGCATTTTAAAAGCTACCTGTAAAGACTTTCAATTGAATTTTTTTAATTTTAATCATTTTCTCTTTGATGGCTTGAGGACATGCCATATTTTTGGTTTGGGGGGGAGATTAGAATTTTTCTTACTTATTGAATATCTATGAAATTCCATTTATCTCTGATAGAATAATAGGTGTTTTCAGTTTAATTCAAAAAGCAGAAGGAAAATTATTTTAATCAAAGACGAACAAAAGAGGAACGCAATTAAAAGATCCATAAAAGCAAAGTTTACAGCATCTTTTGTGCATTAACAGCTTCAGAAATTCTTTGCAAAATCAGTTTCAGTCAAGTATTAGCAAGCAAATCTTGTACAGCCCAAAGTTTGTATGAAGGACTGAATGACGGGTCAAATGCCGATCCGAATGAGGTGACGAATGCAGCAAATGAACAACGTTCTGAATGAAATCGTAGCCTGCATAAATATTAAATAGCATTCCAAGCTATTTGAAATTATGATTTACTATTGATAATAGGGATCAATCAAACGTCAATATCATACATGATTTCATTTCCCTAACCATCGTATTTTTTTTGTTAAATGAATAAATCTTGTATCATTTCGAATCATTGCATGACTGCTATGGTCTTAAGTTATCGTACAAAGTGCCAGCATCTGGATCGAATATTTATGATTTTCCACTTGTAATCTATCCCATTACATGAATTTTGTTCAACCTGTCCAAAGCTCGGCTTTGGACATGGTTGAACATACTCTAAACAACACGTATCCATTGAATTCACGCACTTCTATGCTGGCACTTGAATCAAGAATTTCAAAGGTAATCTCTCAAGCATGTTTCATCTACGAGCATTCAATCATCCAAACGGACCTTAATTTAACTGATGGTTGCGTGAATTTTCATTCATTCTATTCTCTTTTCATTTCTCTCCATGAGTCGCGTCCTCTGCAAATTCCTTTCATCCCTGTACCTATCCATTTTGCATTCCCCATCCTCTGTCAGCAATTCCTAACTGTAACAATCCTAGCAGCTACCAAGATCTCCTTTGTGTCCCTAAGTTTAAAATATGTCGCGAGTTATTCCTTCAAGAAGGTTGGGAACCATTTCTCCACCTTCTCCAAGACCACGACCACGAGATATCACTTCTGTTCGCCAAAGTTTTTGATGGTAAGATGGCCAAGGTTGGCCATCTTGTTTTCTCCGTGACAGAAGAGTCAATAGAATTAGCTACCAAGATCCCGAGAGAAGGTGCCCATTGGCACAAGCATTTGTTTCTTCCACAAACAGCCCACCAGTTCACTCTCAAGCCTAATTTTCAACACATTGCTGGTACCAAAGGATTCCACAGAGAATGGATTAAATCGGAGTATTTAGATCCTTTGACCATTATCATCCACTTAATCACTTGCGAAGGTAAATTCACTGTCTTCAAAGCTTACCATTTCAGATTGTTAGCACATTTTGTCAATAATCAGACCCTCAATTTTCCATTTTATTTCCTGAAAAGTTTGGAGAAGATGTCTAGCCAAGTCAGGAAAAATACTGTTAATCCCTCTGAACCACTTATACTATGAAACGAGAACTATATACTATGAACGAGAACTCTAGCCATAAAAACGATGATTTTTGCAAAAAAAACACCAAAAACACCCCCCAAATAGAAAAGTATTGATACCAGTATACACGTTTTTTTTTTTAGGGTAAAAAATAGAGCCATGGACTAAACATCCCATATTGTTGTTTAACAAAACTTTAATATAAACCTTAAATTGTAAAAAAAGAAAAATTCTTGAAGAGATAAATTACAACTTTATGGAAAATTGCATATTAAAGAAAAAACAAATTTCTCTAATAATTTCACAATTATAACCATATGGAAACAAAGAAATTACGATGCGATTCATAATGAGATAATATATTAGACCATACAAGAACAAATGGTTCATATAAATATTCAAAAACTCCTCTAGAGTTTCAATTACAAAAATCATACTAGTAAAAAGCATCTAACTGCCTCTTCAAATTCATCAATGGATTATGACACCCCATCATCAAAAACTCCTGTAGAGTTTCAATTACAAAAATCATACTAATAAAAAGCATCTACACCGCTTCTTCAAATTCATCCATGGATTCTGACACCCCATCAGAATCTACATTTTCTGCAGATGAAGGACTTGATGAAGATGTAGATGACCCATACTCTTCTCTATTATCAATGGGCGCACCATCTGAGTCTACATCTATTCCCATCATTTCAGATGTCATATTCCTTCGGGATCTACGGCTTGGTTTAACAGACTCCCATCTTGTAACTTCTGGCTGTGGTAGCAACCTCTTGATAATCTCCATAGTCTTGGAGCGGAGAGTGTCTTTCTTTGTCAACTTGAAATCATAAACAAGTATATCAACTTCCTCTAATTTCAAGATGTCAATGCGGCTGCGATTTATTTTTTGACCCTTTCTGTTTCTCTTTCTGCAAACCTTTTTCTCAACCACCATCTCTGCCTTGTACACACCATCAAATGGGTGTGTATCTGTTGCATACCAATGTACTTCTACTGATACTAATTCTTCATTTTCTTTATTGACCTTCATAGCTTTTGCAATCCAGAATGGATATTGACGTGGATCATCTGTAGCCAAAACTGCAATCATGCAACCCTCCTTGATATCTTGTACCGAGCCCCTGTAAAGGTCTTCCATCTCTTGACGCTTTGTGGATGATCTTCTAGAGCCAATATACATTTCTCTTTCCTCTACTTGAGAAAACTCAACAGCTCGAGGTTCAACATTTGTTACCTCATTTTCATTTGATAAAATTTGTGGCCAAGCAAATGGAGTCTTCAAAAATATATCTCCATTTGTAGAGTTTGAAATTATGTCACTCTGCTCCATGAAAAAATACTCCCAACAAACGGAATCAGCAACATCAAAGTACTCATATGTATCTTCAATAGACTTTTTGATTTCTTCCAAGCATTGAGAAGAATCAACATCTCTACTATGTCGCCTTGCATTATGAATCTCTGTAGATGATTGCAATAACAATAAATTTGAAGCATACATTTGACGACTTGGGATGAATTTCAAAAATGTCAAACCTAATGAAGGCCCCCATTTTGTGCTAGTTGAGTACTTCCTGCCCCACAATAGTGTTTTTCCATCAATATTTTTTATACAAAATTGATGTTGAAGGCTAATGTCATTAAGTTTTTCAATGCACCTTTCCTCACCACGCGATCCAAACAGAAATCTTCGCATGTCAACAATTTCTTCCAATTTCTGTACAATAGGCTCTGGATGGTATGCTTTCCCTATAATTTCAATCAACGATGGCAGGCTCCCGACTTTCTTCCTCCTCAATGTCCTTGCAAAATGGCTGAACATTTGATCAATATGATCATGTGTATGCCCAACAAGAAGGAACCCAACTTTTACCTTCTTAAAAATTCCCAATTCCACAAGCATGCTTAGATAACCAAACACAACCTGGTTTTTGTTTTCCCGGCTTGTGTTGTCCAATTGTAGATATAGAACTTCTGGAAGATCACCAGGCCAATGAGTAATGACATGGTGAATTATGCTGATGGTCAAATTTGCATCATTGTGAATATTTGGAGCTGTAAAGTAAACCCTTGGAATCATTTCACCATTAAGAACCATACACCCAACCAAGTGAAACTGAATAAAATTCTCCTCCTTTAAATTCTTTGGCACATAGACAAAATGTGGCAAGAGTGTTTTTTTCTGATCCATGCCATCAATTATCAAACCCATATACTTATGTGGAGCATCGTAACACTTCTTGCGATGTTTGTACAATTTTTTCCGTTCATTTGATTGTTGATTGCGATGTTCTTGCAGTGCATTGATTATGGAATCTACAAACAACATAACAAAAAAAATATTGTTAACTAGATTCAATAATTGACATTTATCTATTTGTTTTTTTTGTTTTGTAAACATACCTCTTTCTATCCCCTCTGATCTATCCCTTCTTTCTTTAAGAGAAGCACATGTACTACAGACCCCCATCCTTGACCTCTTTGGAATGCGGACGTTGTTGAACTTCTTTTTCCATACTCTTGTGAAATATGCATATCTGATGAAGTTGTCATTTCCTTGACCACCTTGAACATAATCCTTGTATAAGTTGTAGATTTCCTGCCTTGTGAAATTATCTGGAATGTGTATTGTTTCTCTATTTGGCATACTCTCTCCATGCTTGGAAAAGAAATCATGCATCCATGATATTGCAATGTGTGTTGATGGCCCAGTGATTCGTCTCTGATAATCGTCAGTGTAAAATGTAGGATCCTTTTCTAGTCTTGTTTGGATTCTTGATAATCGAAGATTACCAATTGAGTGAATCCGTTTGAATGCCTTTCTACAAAGCATAATTCTTCCAACGCAATAATCATAGATTGTCCTGGTAGAAATCATGCACCCCACTAAATATGAATTTTGCATGCTTTTGTTCATTGAAAGATACATCTTCCTTCTCTCCAAGACATAATTGTAGCCTAAACTTTTCAAACAACTTTTGTGGCAACACTCACTCGAAATCAAATGAGTAATGGAACTTGGACTTGTGAGCAATTCTTTCCTAGACCTTGTATAACTGGAATGATTTGGATTGACATAAAAAGGTCTAGTCCTACACTTAATCCTGCTCTGCATTGGATTATGTCGCTGGATCTCCTGGACCATTATGTCTGCAACAACATCCTCAGCAGGATGATTGTTTTCATTGTGATGCATATGACCCCCCTCATTGAAAATTTCATCCCCAAATTCATTATGAAAATTATTGTCATGATCACTTGCTTCCAGATCAATGTGACCATCAACATTATTTGTGCCACTAAATTCTTCATTGAAAGGAGAATCACTGTCTTCATCATCAACAGAATGATCATCGGTGCCATTGAAATCCTCTCTCAGAGAGAAATCATCATCGGTTCCATTGAAATCTTCACTCGAAGGAAAATCATCATCAGTGCCATTAAAATCCTCACTTGGATGATAGTCACCATCGTTTCCATTGAAATCCTTGCTTGGAGGTAACTCATCATCGGTGCCATTGAAATCCTCGCTTGGAGGAAACTCATCATCTGTTCCATTGAAATCCTCGCTTGGAGGAAACTCATCATCGGTGCCATTGAAATCCTCGCTTGGAGGAAACTCATCATCCGTTCCATTGAAATCCTCGCTTGGAGGAAACTCATCATCCGTTCCATTGAAATCCTCGCTTGGAGGAAACTCATTATCTGTGACATTCAAATCTTCGCTTGGAGGAAAGTCATCATTTCTTCCATTGAAATCCTTGCTTTGAGGAAAATCATTTTCACCATTATTGATGTCTTCTTCCTCACCAGAATCATCATCCGTCCCATTAAAATCCTTACTGGGACGAATATCATCATCAATCCCACAAAAATCCTCGATGGGAGGAAAATCTTTGCTTGAAGGAAAATCATCGTTGGTGCCTTGAAAATACTCGCTTTCAGGTAAATCATCATTGGTGCCTTGAAAATCCTCGCTGGGAGGAAAATTGTCATCATATTGTTTGTTGTATTTAGATCCCCACTTGGAGGAAACTCTTCATCATCATCACATTCTTTCTCTTCATTACTAGTGTCTTCAAAATCTTCATCAATAGGAAGTTCTCGAATAACATGCTTGATTACATTGCTTGCACTGCCAGTATCTTGGCTAGATGAACTGTACATTTCTTCATAAACATTGGAATTTTCTTCAGATGAGTCCATGACTTCTCACTAAAAGATAGAATTATAGAAAACTCTATATCGCACAACTGCAAAGAAATTTTACCACAGTTCTCACCAAAAAGTAGAATGGTGCAACTGTCGACCGCCAATCTTATAGCTATGAGAACGAAAATATCCCTCCAAAATATTCCCTCTAAAAATTCCCTCCAAAATTTTCGTTCAAAATTTTCCCTCCAAAATTTCCCTGCAAAATTAAAGCGCACATTCATATGATATTAAAAGAATTGAAATAATATAATAACTAATTACATATTTCTATCCAGACATTTAAGACTAATAAAATTTCTCACAGTATTTTTTATTCACAATTTGTAACAAAACAATGATTATTTTCATTTTTTTTACCCAACATTCATAATATTAGTAATTATTTAATTTTAACCTATCTTATATAAATTTAATAATAATGTTGTAATTACTTTCCTTTTTTATCCCACATTGGTAAAAAAGTAATGTTAAATTTACTCTACGCTAAATAAACATTTTAAATTTCCTACTATTCATCATCTATTTATCCCACATTGCTAAAAAAAATAATGTTAAACTTACTCTACGCTAAATAAACATTTTAGATTTCCTACTATTCATCATCTATTTGGGAGCAATTTAGTAACACTTGCAAGGTTAGTAATTATTTTATTTTTTTATTAATTTAGTAATGATTGTTTTATGGCTTTATTAATTTAGTAATATGTTTTATTGCTTTATTCTTTTACATTTTTGTTTTTTTAACATTCTTAAGAATGGAAAAATTAAACCTAATCTATCTTATTAATACAGGATTGTTTAGTATTTGGAGCATTTCACGAAGATTTTCAGGAAGAACGGGAATATTGCAGAGAGGAACTTCTAGCACATTCAACAAAGGAGGCTCTACCACTTTCCGGGTTAGTTTTATATTTTTTTTAAACGTTTTTTTTTTAAATTCGTGTATTATTAATCGAGGCTCTACCCATGTTCTAAATTTTTTTTTATCATCAACCCCGACCCCCCACACCCTAAAGAATATTAAAAATTAATTAAATTTATTTTTAAAAAACCCCCACCTCCCTCCTCCCGGGCACCCTACTTGGGCGCCAAAGGGCGGCCCTCATGGCTTCCCTTGATGCCGGGCGGCCGTGAGGGCCACCCTTTGGCGCCCAAGCGAGCGGAGGTCTGCCGCTTGGGAGCCAAGGGGAGGCCCTCACGGCCGGCCCTTGATGCCGGGAATCGAGGGCCGGCCGTGAGGGCCTCCCATTGGTGTGCAAGCGGTGGAGGTCCGCCCGCTTGGGCACCAAGGGGAGGCCCTCACGGCCGGCCCTCGATGCCCGGCATCGAGGGCCGACCGTGAGGGCCACCCATTGGTGCCCAAGCGGCGGACCTCCACCGCTTGCACATCAATGGGAGGCCCTCACGGCCGACCCTTGATGCCCGGCATCGAGGGCCGGTCGTGAGGGCCGTCCCTTGGCGCCCAAGCGAGCGGACCTCCGCTGCTTGGGTGCCAAGGGGCGACCCTCACGGCCGGCCCTCGATGCCCGACATCGAGGGCCGGCCGTGAGGGCCTCCCATTGGCGCCCAAGCGGCGGACCTGCATCGAGGGTCGACCGTGAGGGCCTCCCATTGGCGCCTAAGCGGCGGACCTCCATCGATGGCCGGCCGTGAGGGCCGCCCATTGGCGCCCAAGCGGGCGGACCTCCGCCTCTTGGGCGCCAATGGGCGGCCCTCACGGCCGGCCCTCGATGCACCTCCGCCGCTTGGGCGCCAAGGGGCGGCCCTCACGGCCGGCCTTCAATGCCTAGCATCGAGGGCCAGCCGTGACGGCCGCCCCTTGGCGCCGGATCGTCTTCCCCATGGGATGTTGCTGCCAACGCTAACTGTTGTGCATGCGTGGACCTGTCAAATGGTGGCTATTAGCTCGGCGTGGACTGAGCTATGTGTTCCACATCCAGTCCACCGTGGAGTTTAGCCGTGCATATTGTTATTGTTATTTTTTAAAAATGGTTTCATTACTGTAAAGACAAATGCTTATTTAATTTATGCCAGCACTTTTGTTTAGTTACGGATTAAGTTGTGTTAAGAATTTATATATTAATATAAAGTCTGTATTTAGTCAAGGTATGGGTGCATTGTTTAATATATATATAATGGTTAAAAATGATATAATATATGAGTTTTGTTAGTTTGCAATAAGAAGAATTGAGTGTTTAATAATGGGGTTGAGATATAAAAATTGTCGCTTTTATATTGATAAATGTAGGATATGTCATTTGAGTACATTTTGTGAGTCGATATTAGACTTATTTAGTGCTAAACGCTTCATATTGAAATGCATGTAGTCATAGCATGGAGTAGATAAATTGCTAAAGTTATGGGTATAGATAGATGGTATTCACATAACTATAATGTTTCATCATTTAGAACCGTATTAATTAAATGGTAATTATGCAATGATTATGTTTCAACATATTAACTAGATTTCACTTGCATAATTATAATGCGCCTTCATGAGGAAGCATATGTAAATTTTAAATTTAGTATGTTGCTTCATAAATAGGAAATGCAATTGGTTCCGAATAATTGTATTGCTTACGAATGTGATTATATTACTTCCATGTATGGTTTTTTTTATTGGATAACTACCTTTTGGAAAATTTGAATGAGTAGTTAGGCAAAGTAATCGACGTTGAGTTAAATAGGTTTATGTTTTAATTATTGTATTAATTTAATTATACCGTGACATACAAGTAATTATATATGTAATTATATTGTTTCATAATTTATATTATTACCTATGGGTATAGTGTGAAACATAGGAATATAATCATTCTCCTAATATATGTCTTGATTTTATTGTGATTAGAACATTATTATA
The DNA here is from genome assembly GCA_027924585.1 of Larix kaempferi. Taxonomy (NCBI): domain Eukaryota; kingdom Viridiplantae; phylum Streptophyta; class Pinopsida; order Pinales; family Pinaceae; genus Larix; species Larix kaempferi. The sequence continues at coordinate 29,366,104 of BSBM01000278.1, forward strand.
ATCATATTGTGAAGTATATGATTATTATAATATGTGGTTATATTATTTCTTTCTTTTAATCATAGCATAATGTTTTTCTATAATTAGTTTATGAATTTGATTCAAAATAGAATATCTACTTTTGTAACTCATTGAAAATCAATAATCTTTTACTTTAAATTATTTTTATAAATAAAGTCTTGGTATGTTAATATTTAAGTGTATGACAGTATGGTAAATGGAAGTGTTATTGCTTTATGAAATTTTATAATATGGAGATGATGTCAATCATACATCTTGTAGAACTAAAATGTCATAAAAAGACTGGAATTAAATACCGCTTTATGACAATCCATTATATCATAGAGCCGAAGACCATACCGCTTGGACCTCCGCCCGCTTGGGCGCCAAAGGGAGGCCCTCATGGCCTCCCTCGATGCCCGACATCGAGGGCCGCCCTTTGGTGCCCAAGCGGGCGGCCCGGGAGGAGGGGAGATATATTTAAATTTTTTTTAATTAATTCAAATTTTTTTTTTGGTAGTGTAAATATTTGGTTTTTAGTTTTTATTGTATTGTCTTTTTAATTTTTTTTTTATATTTTTTTTTTTAATATTTATTAGTGAGGTTAGTTTTAATCTTTTTTAAATCTTATGTATTATACTGCTAGGTGGGAGGGTTATTTTTAATTTGTTTTTAAATATTTTATTATGTTGTTAAGGGGTTAGGGGGTAGGAGGTTAGTTTTAAATTTCTTTTTTAAAATTTTTATTATATATTTATGTGGTAGGGGTAGGTGTAATTTTTATTTTAAAATTAATTATTATGCTTGTTAGAGGGGTAGGGTGTAGGTTTACATTTTTTTTTTTTAATTTCAAAACGTAAAAAACAACTATTATGAAGATAAGAATATTTTTAAATTTCTTAAAACGTTTTTCAAATACAGTTTATAGTGAATATTGATGTTGATTTTGTTTAGATTATAAATTTTTGTTGATTTATTTTAAAATTCTACAATTTGGATATAGGTACAATGGCATCAAGGCGGATATCTGTAAATGTTTCTGGATCAAGAGCGGCAATCATTGCATTGAAAAAAATAGTTGAGGCATCTAAGAATGTTGAGACTCAAGAGAGAGTTCTTAGCTTTGAAGAATTAAGAATGAAGAATGCTAGAGAATGGAAACATGCAATAGAAGAAGACTGAACAGAGTATCATTGGCATTTGAAGGAAAAAAATCAAGGAAAACCAGAAAGCATTCTCTTATTTTGTTCTGCAGATCCATATATTCAAGCAGATTACAATCTATTGGGATTGCTGAGGGATATATGTGTAGTGTCGGGTACATATATTGTTTATGCACAGGTGAAACAAGCCAAGACCTTTGCAAAAATCCGATATTATTTGAAGATTGCAAAATATAATGTTAAAGAAAATTTCACAGATTTTTGTCAAGGGGTCGTGGATGAAATTGAAAGCGGGAGAGTAAGTTTGAATATTGATATTATTCTTAAACTGGTTTTGTTATATCTTGGATATCACAATGTAATAGATTTAATACGATAATGTTTTTATTTTACAGGATTTTTCCATTTCGATTTCAAAAAAGTTGAATGTAATTTATTATACAGAGGCCAATCCTATGGATGTCATTACTGTCGCTATTCAAAAGGGACTAGAAGCAAGGAAGAAAAAACAAGTGTTAAATGTTCAAACTGAAGAAGTACAAGCAGAAAGAGGAAAGAGAATCCGACAATCAAATCAGGTACCTAGAAGGGTTATATTTAAATCTTCATCTCGCCGAACTGAACATGATGAAATTGTTGCAAATGAGCTTGTTACTCCTGCTAGTAAGAGTAGCAAACAATCTCGTAAAAGAAATATGGTTGATAGTGCCTCAATTCCTGTTGAAGGCATTGTAGATTTAGGAGGAACCCCTTCAAATCAAAAAAGGAGGAGATCTGTTGTTGCTGAAACCAATGTTATTATTGAATCTGAGAGTGAAAATTCTGGTGGCAGTAGGGAAATCATTACTCCAGGTGCTGATTTAGAGGATGGCATTGTCAAGACAACACAAAATGCCATTCGAGATCGATTGCGGAGGGATAAGTTGGTTAACAATGGACATACATTTGAGTTGAATGTGAATCAACTTTATAAACCCATAGAAGGGAAAGATCACTTTAGAATTAGAAAACTACATCACTTGCATATTCACAACTTGAAAGCATTGATGAGGCACAATCCCTATGCACATGTTGTTGACTACCTAGTCCTTGTTGACTCGGAAGTTGTTCCTACTAGAGATGAATTCGATGAAACAAGATGTTTTCATTACAAATATTATGTTCTTGGAGGGAATCATTCTGCAGAGGCAAGAAGAGAGTTGATGCAAGAATATCCCAATAACCCTATTTTTGAAACAGTTAAATGCATCATTTATGTTGGTTTAACAGATGTTGAAGCAAAGTTGTTGGCATGGGATCATAAAACAGATAGTGAATATAGGTTGACAATGACATTTTTTCAAAGGGTGAGATTTATACACAGTGAATTTGTGCAAATATGTGGTGGGGAAAAATCTAGAGTTGATGCAAGTTTTCGGAGACAATGTTGTATGGAAATAGGTCTCCCTATTAAAGATGATATTATGCTACCAAAAATTTCCAGAGGAAGTGATGCATTCAGGGCTGTAGATGCCTATTTCCAATTGGCATTTAGAGTTAGGAAAACATGGGATTTGATTGATGACATATTTAGCTTGTGGGAGAATATTGGCATAAAAAACCAAAAAGTGAAAAAAGGTAGAGTTGTTCCATGGAGCGGTGGTAAGGCAGGTCCTGACGTCAAGAATCTACCAGAAGACATGACTATTACACCTTGGAGAACAATGCAAGGTGTGAAGGATGAAACATTAATAGCTACAATACTATCACAGGTAAAGTCAGGTGAATTATCCATGGAGGAAATGTGCAGCGAACTTGACAAGTAAGTTGAGCATTTTTTTGAGTTTAACATTTTTGTTATGTTCTAGGTATTCTGTTATATTATTATATATGATTGTAAACATCATTTATTGTTTCATTGTCTAGTCACAAGGTCTACATGAAAATACAAGAGGAGATGGTTAAAATGTTGAGTGAGAAGAGTTGGGATGATGTCAAATGCAACTATCCAGACTCAAGCTCGATAGAAAGTTTACAACAATTTTTTGTTGCATTCAAGAAGGTATGTTGATCTATGATACATCCTATTTTATTTATTTTATAATTCAATTCATTTCTATTTTATTACTTATAGAGATCATTTTCATTTGAAGATGCCAAAGAGGGGTGGAGCTGGAGTACCGGAGTCCTTCAAAATCCATATCCAAAGAGCCAAAATAGAACGACAAAGGAGACAATGTCTTGCAAATGTTGAACTTGATGATACACTTGATCATTATATTTGGAATGGGCTTGACACTGTGCAATATAGAATCATTTTAGGTGACTGTGCAGACATTGCAAATCTTGTTCCTAAAAAGGAGTACGCACTAGTGATTGCAGATATCCCTCATGGATACAATATCCGAAACACTACTTATGATTGTGAGCCTTATACTTACCAATCATTCAGTAAAGTGGTTTCGGGATTTGTAGATGTCACAACATCACCACTCTGGAGATTTTTTGTTTTCCATTCAGACACACAATTAGGGGGCTTGTTGACAGCCTTCAGGGGTAAAGGAAAAAAAAGGAAGCAACTTCATTGGTAATATATTTGCACTATATTATCAAAATTTTGAATTTATAAATCAATTATATTTATTGATAAGTTAATTAATTGTTTTATATTTTTGTTACAGGCAAAAGCCTAATGTTCGTAGCTCAGGCAGCGATCCATTCCTGAGTGATGCTGGAAGCATACATGTTGCAACTTGGACACAGGAGGATGCTTGTGAACCTCTTTTAATCAATGAAAAGAGAGGAGGAAAACATAGTCAGATATTGAGTTATAATGCCATGGTAAAAAAATTAACATATGAAGAAAGGGATTTGAAAGGAGTGATTGTAAACATCTATCAAAAGCCACAAGCATTGATTAATTATCTCATAGATACATTTTCAAGAGAAGGAGATTGGGTCTTAGATTTGTTCTCGGGTTCTGGTAAACTTTCTCATATTACATATGAAATAATATATCAAGTTTTATTGTATGTTTTATCCTTCATTATTTTATTGTTTTAAAGTGTGCTTCTTTATGCTATTTCACTTAACTTTAATTTTGTTTTTGGTGATTAGGTACAACAATAGCATGCTCCTTACATAAAGGAAGAAATTGCATATCGATTGATAATGATCCACTCCAATTCAATTACATAAAACAAAGAATTAAGGATATTCAAGTTCTTCCATATGAACTGCAAGAAGTTGGTTTGAAGAAAGGAGAGTTTAGTGAAACACTTGTGGCAAAGATGTCAAAAGAGCCCCAACCCCCGTTAGGAGGGGTGTTTGGAAAGGAGCACTTTGGAGATCTTGAAGACATAGAAGACCCAATGGAAGAGGACATTGATGTCCCTGAAGAAATTCAAGCTCCAGAAAATTCCAATGTCGATGAAGAATTTGGCATGCATGATATTGTTGAATAGTTTCATGTTTTGAAGAAAATGTTAATTTTGTCAATTTTTGACAATTTTTTGATCAGATATATTAGTAATGTTTTGACTTTCAGACTTTACTTTAGAAATAAAATTTCTAAATATAATGTTTTTAATATGTTTTTTACAAATAATTTCTATATTTTTTCTCGACTTTATGTGAGTGGTCACTTTTCGATAACTAATATGAAATATGATCATTTTTAGAGAAAAATTCTCTGAAAATTCATTGAAAATGGTTTTAAATGTCTTTATTTTCTGGAATTGTTTACAATTTTGTCAATAAAAATGCCTTATTTTGTACATAAAAATGTCTTATTTTATAGAAAAAATCGTAAAATGTATATGTTTTTCATTATAAATTGCTTAAAAATGTATGTTATTTTGTTAAATTTCAAAAAACACACTTGAAAATAGAAATTAAAAATATTTTACAACAAAGATAATTCAAAGGCCCCAAAGAATGTCTCAAAATTAAAATGTGTGATACTGGCATCAACCATTTTTGAAACGGGGGTAAAAATAGCTACTAAAATTAGGAGAGAGAAAAACGAGAACTGTGTCGAGTTCTCGTTTCATAGTATAAGTGGTTTCTGGTAGCTTGTATCACCATTGCTTTATTAATCTTCTGATCATTCACCAGTTAGAGGAGAAAGGTCAAACTTGGGATCATTTTGTTTTTGAGATACTGAACCCTCATCTATCTACTGTCAAATCTTTCCCTTCTCAAGAACATCATCATACCCAAAAAGAACCAAGCACTAAATGTGTTCGGTTTGATGAGGATCCCGTAGACCATATGCACTCTTCCCACTCATTTCCCTCTCCTGAACTTACCCTTGGTGACCCTACCTCGGAACCTCCACTCTTTTCAGAGCCCACTAAATCCACGAAGACAAATTGTGATCAGTCCATCGATCAGTCTGTTATTCATACTATCGTTCATCCTTCATGTTTGAATGTCTAGTCAGACGATCATACCTTTGAATCATCTCTCCTCACATTATCTAATGTATTCACTCAAATAAGTGAAACCCCTGCTGCTGGAAGTTCTCCTGCATATAAAAAAGATAAAAATTTCGAAGAACAAACCATTAGTATTGAGACATCTCCAAAAGAGACAAGTCCTCAAATGAACTTGGAGCATCCTACAGAACAACCTATTTTGAGTCAGCAGAAATGGGATAAGTTGACCCAAGTGATAGCACGATTAACAAATGAAAATCAAAGCTATGTGGAGACGATTTCTGAACTTCATGAAGAAAACAAGGCACTGCGTGCACAAGTAAAAGACATAGAATGCTTAGTTAACGCCAAAACAACATCTCATACTGCCTTGAAGATGAGATATAATTACTTAAAGGACCAATTCAAGGAGCTCGAGGCCAAATCAATATCTTCATCATCCCAGTCGAAGGCAGCTGCTACCGCAACTTAGCCTTCTCCCTAAAATTTCTCTTTTGCTCAGTGGGACATGGCATATATTTGGTTTGGGGTAATGTTGGTGTCCATTTTGTCACTATTTTTTATCATTCAATCTACTCGAAATGGCGTTATTTATATCATTTTTTTTGCTATATTAGGTTGTTTTCTTGTCATTCTGCACATCAAACAGTCCATGTGTGTATATATTTACCTATGACGGAAATCTTGTTTTTATTTCATTATATTATGATTTGTTTATGTTTAACTGACAATTTATGGACATTATTGACATTTACATTTTAATTTACAGGCTGCGTTTTTCAAGTGACCCTTCATTCAGACTGCATGCTTATGATGCTAATCTCAATCGCGTTCAGCTCATCGTTCAGCCCCATAAATCCACGGTTGGCATATCCCAGACCGTTAAATGTAGAAAAGGGTACGTGGGTTTTTTTTTGTTCGGGTACATAGGGTACTACCAAAGGACCAAATACCAAGAGAAACCACTTCACACAAACAGATCACATATCAACACACCGATGTTTTGATGTGGTTTAAACCCTCTTGAGGGAAACACTCCACGGCCCCAGAAAAATAGCTTCTACGGAGCAATTTATTATGCAAAGAAGGAAAGTTACAAATGAGCTTCTCATAATCGATCAACTAAACAATGACCCTCCATGCTCTTTAAATAGAGATCATGGACCAATCGGGTGTTAAGCCACAGATCAAGGTTAGGTATGATCTAAGAGAAGTTGAGTTGTTACATCACAACATATCGTGACCGTCATATTAAATATTTACAAATGCATACTAATGCATACTAAAGAAACACACTTTCCCTAATTGATATATTACACAAGTTGATCTTAACTAACTCCTAAGTGTCTAAATATCCTAACATCCCCCCTTAAGAAAAAATTGGGATAGGATTGAAGGATTTACAAAAGTGACACTATTAGGAGAAGGAAGGAGGAATTAGATCCTATCCCCCCTTAATGACAAGTTCCTGAACTCCTAACATAGATCAAAGTTTATAAAACTTCGCTTCTGTAAGAGACTTGGTGAATATGTCTACAACTTGATCATCTGTAGGGAAAAAGAGCACTTCAAGAACACGATCATGAACAAGATTTCTAATGAAGTGCATATGTAGCTCAATGTGTTTGCTGCGTTGATGTAGAACTGGATATTTGGCAAGCTTGATGGCACTTTGATTGTCGCACCAAAGTGGAGTAGGTTGTTGCTGCTCAAATCCAAACTCTCAAAGGATCTGTCGAAGCCAAAAATATTCCTAACTAGCATTAACTGCTGCTCGATATTCTGCCTCTGCTGAAGAAAGAGAAAGAGCTTGTTGTTTCTTACAAGCCCAAGTGATAGGTCCAGATCCTAGACTGAAAACATAACCTGCAGTAGAATTTCTATCATCAGGATCATCGGCCCAATCTGAATCAGTGAAACCAACCAACAAAGGTTTCCCCCTGTACTGTAATGAATTCCAAACTGAACTGTACCTCGAATATATCGAAGTATTCTTTTATCTTCTTTCCAGTGACTTTCACAAGGTGTTTGCATATAACGGGAAACACAACCAAAGGAAAAGGAAAGGTCAGGATGGGAATGAGTCAAGTATAAGAGACTACCAACAAGTTGACGATACAAGGTGGCATCTACTTCAGGTGAAGTACAAGTGGCAGAAAGTTTGACTCCAGACTGGAAGGGAGAAGGGGCTGGTGTACAATATTCCATGTGAACGCGACGAAGAAGGTCACAAGCATACTTATACTGAGAAAGAAAGATTCCTTCTTTGGTTTGCAGGACCTGGAGACCAAGAAAATGATGCAAATGTCCTAAGTCTGACATTTCAAAATTTTGCTTAAGACTAGATTTCACATGGGTTATAAGCTTAGGGTCACTACTAGTAAGAATAAGGTCATCAACATATAGAACAAGTATAATGAGATGGTTTCCTACTTTCTTGGTATAGACATTGGGGTCAGAATGGCATCTAGAAAAACCACTGTCAAGGAGAAAGCTATCCATTTTGGCATACCAAGCTCTAGGAGCTTGTTTAAGGCCATATAAGGATTTCTTAAGGTGGCAAACAAGGCTAGAATTATTCTGAACATATCCAGGAGGTTGTTCCATGTAAATTTCCGTAAATCACCATGTAAAAAGGAAGACTTGACATCCATTTGATGGAATTCCCAGTTATGTAAGGCTGCAAGGGAAAGAACAAGGTGGATGGAGTTCATTTTTGCGACAGGATCAAAGGTTTCATTGTAGTCAATCCCTTCAACTTGGGAAAAACCTTTGGAAACTAACCTTTCCTTAAGTCTTTCAACACTTCCATTTGATGCATACTTAGTTCTGTAGATCCATTTACATCTGACAAGTTTTTTTCCTTTTGGAAGAGGTACAAGATCCCAAGTATCATTCGCCATTAAGGATGATATTCTTCATCCATAGCTACATCCCAATTTGGATTTCTTGAAGCTGTTGCAAAAGTTTCTGGATCATGATTCTCAGAAACTTAAGCCAAAAGAGAAGAGGCTCGCTGAAACTGAGAACGTGTTCGACGTTGATCTCTAGGATCACCGGCAAGATCACCAACTGCTTCACATGTTGAATGAACCCATTGAGGAAGCACTTGTGCTGGTGCAACTGGAGGAACATGAGCAGGCGGAGGTGGATTTTCATCCTCACTGTCATCATCAGAAACTGGAGTTGGAAACCTATCAAGGAAGTTGGAAGAAGAAGAAGGCACAATCGCCAAATCAGGCTCACAGGCCAAGGATGGCACAATCGCCAAGTTAGGCTCCCAGGCCAAGAGATTTTCATCAAATTTAATATCTCTTCTAATGATTACATCATGAGAATGTGGTTGAAGAAGTCTATAACCTTTTACATCTTCAGAATATCCAACAAATATGCACTTTTCACTTTTAGGCTACAATGCTTTCTGTTTTTCATCTGGAATGTGAGCCCATGCTTCACTACCAAACACACGGAAGTGACTTACATCAGGTTTAGTTTTACTCCATGCTTCTTCCGGTGTGATACCCTGTAAATATTTAGTGGGGGTGCGATTAACTATGTAATTTGCACAATTAATGGCTTCAGCCCAAAATTGAAGATTTAGTCCCTTAGATTGGATCATACAATTGGCCATTTCTTTTATAGTGAGGTTCTTCCTTTCAGCTACACCATTTTGTTGTGGTGTATATGGAACAGTGTGTTGTTGTTGGATTCCTTTTTCAGTGCAGAAAGTAATGAACTGTTAACATATTCTCCTCCATTGTCAAATCTTAACTCAATAATTTGATGATCAGATTGTTTTTCAACAAGGGCCTTGTAGGCCAAGAACATGTTAAATACTTCGCTCTTAAGTTTTAGGAAATAAACCCAAGTGCGTCTGGTGTAATTATCAATAAAAGTTAAGAAATATTTGAAACCATAAAAGGAAGCAGGACCACACAAGTCACTATGCACAAGCTCCAAGGGAACCGAGGCGTGCCAAGAGGCACGTTTTTCAAAACTGTCCCGATGATGTTTTCCGAGTACACAACTGGAAAAAACACCATCCCTGGAAGATACCATCAGAAGACTTGTCACCATATTGTCTTTACATAGTTGTTGCAATGAGCGATACTTTAAGTGACCAAATCGCTCATGCCAAAGTTTGCTCAAGTTATCACTATGAGCAACAAAAACTGAAGGAAAAGGTGATGACCCAAAGTTGTTAAATTTGTACAACCTGGTAATATCATCAACAATTCTGGTAGCTAGGACCTGTTGAGGATCTTTAAAATCCTTGATTACAACTTTGTGAGGTGTAAACGTCACAGTTTTACCTTCACCAGAATGTGTGATTTGATAGACTGATAACAAATTGCAGGAAAGTTTTGGAACACATAGTACATCACTAAAATGACCATTATCTACTGGAACTGTTCCAGCTCCTACAACACTTAGAGATCTATCATCACCAACAAATATTTGTTTGGTGTTACATTCATGCATAGTACAAAATATGGCTTGATCCTTAGCCATATGATAAGATGCTCCAGAATCAATGAGCCATTCATTTGAAGTAGAAGAAGAAGATGCATTATAAGAATAACTAGAAGCACAAATTGCATGTCCATGAGAGGTAGACTCTGAAGGCAAATCTAGGTTGATGTTGTGCTTCTTCATTGCTGCTTCCAAGGCTGCCATCTTCTTGAAACACTTAGATTCATCATGATTATCTTTCACGCAATAGTTGCAATGTCGCTCAGTCTTCTTTCCTTTTGGCTTGGATCCTTTGTCATTTTTTAAAGGAGTTGACTGAGAGGGTTTGGGACCCTTGTTTGACTTATTATTGCCAAAATTTTGTTTCTTTAGAGGCTTGGAATTTTCTTTCTATTGGGACAATAAGGATTTCCTGGATGTATCTGCATTGTTAATTATTCCAAGATGAATGAGCTTATCTTGTTGTAGGGACCCCCATTGCAGAACTTCCAGTACGATTTTTTTTCAGAAAAAAGATATAGAGGCCACAGATCTAGTTCTATCTATTGCAATACATGAATGTCAAATAAATAAAACTATATACCGAGATTTATTCATTCCAGCACAAGAGTTAGAAAAATAAATAAACTAAATACTTCTGTTGGCTTCGTTTTGCAACCAAGCTTAGTGCTATGGGAACCTATCAACAAGTGATAGCAGTTTCAAATATTAAAGCAAAAACAATTGTAAATCTAAGTCTAAAACTAAACTAGCATGTGCATATCATAATAAACTTGGAAAGATTCGAAAACAAGAACAAGAAATAAAATAAAATAAAATAACTTTTTGTATTAAGAATAGGGGCAAGCAAGTGCTTGCAATGGTTATACCTCCAAGTGGTGAAGATTGTTGAGTAGCTCCAAGGGTGAGCAGCTCCAAGCTCCAATGGTCTCTTCTCCAAGATTGCTACAACGGTCAAACGCTCATGAGAGATTTTGATAGCATGAGGATAGGATGATGGATGGATGGAAAGTGAGGAGCCCCTACCACCTTTTTATAGTTTTTGGTGGTGGGGAATACCATTATGGTTTTGAGGAAACCAATGGTATTGACCAACATGGTTTAGGTACTTTTTCCCTCCTTTTTCCTTTTTTAACTATTTTAAATATTTTTATTCCCCTTTTAATATTTTTGGGAATTCTGGACCCTTTTTTAGGGTTTTTTATGCTTTTTGAGGAAAAATATTCATTTTGAGTGGAAAAAGGGGTGTATTAAGGTCTTTTGGTGACCTTTTGGTGGCTTTAGAGGCTCAAATGATGAAAAAGTGGACAAATGGGTCATGTGAATAAGGAAATGAGCTAGTGAGCACTTTTTGGGTGTTAACAACTTCAAACCTGTTTTCGACGGTCCATCCAGCAAATCGATGGAGTCCTCGAAATGGTTCCCGCACTATCCAATCAAATTTCCTGACGAAGTACCGATTAACCCCTCGGTTGACCTCCCTACCGTAGCGGGGTTATTCTTCTTCACCCCGAACCCCCGAACAAATGGGGTCGCAAGAACACACAAGCTAGCCTCCCGAAAGGATCTCCCAATCCCCGTTCCAGCTAATCCCAACTCCAAGGATCATAACATAATCCAAGATTATGATGACCATCTAGCATTAGGGAGAAAGCGATGTCTTTCTCTCCTTCTCCTCCCTCGTTATATAGCAAAAGCCTGTGTGCCATGTGTCTGTCCATGCACATATTTAATTTAATTTAATAATTTAATTTCCAATATTCTCAAACATGTGTGTCTTCTTAATGTCTTTAATGTGCACCTAAATCCCTAGATTAGTGGGAGTTAGGTGTAGAAGAGTTCTACTTCTCTTTTGGTTCTCATTTAGTTTACTTAACAATCTTTTAGTTAGACTTATTGCTTTCTACTTTTTTTTCTTTTCCTAATATTAAGATTGAATTAAAAGATGAATTCTGTTACTAAAAGTATAATCTATTTTAAATTTCCTCTTTATAAAATAATTTAAATGAATAATAAAATTAATTAAAGTAAAATCTTGAATAATAATAAAAGAAAAACAATTCTTTTATTAATGACCTATTTCAATTCTTTCTCAAAATAATGAAGTTAATTAAATAGAATATTTAAGAGAACGATGTAAAATAATATAAGCTAATCTATAAAATCTTTTGAATAAATAATAAAATTAATCAAATTTAATATTGAATAAAATCAATCTCTTCAATTCTTTTTCAAGTTAATAAAATCAATTAAAATGAATAATTCAAATTAATGAAATCAATTAAAAATAAAATCTTGAATAGAATTATTCAAATTAATAAAATAGAACAAAATAAAATAAAGTATTTTTTAAATCTTACGTGAAATTTTCATTTATACCATTGATTAATTTTCTTCCTCTCGTTCTTGTCTAGGTACCTCTTTCGCGTGCTCTTCTAACAGCTTTAATTTCTTCCTTCTTATGGGGAGTACTGCGTAGTGACCGGGAACCGTTACCGCGATCTCTCAACTACGCTCCTTGGAGACTAAGGGATGTTGAGGGATAAGGATCTCCTTATTGTGCGCCCCTCAACTCATCGTACATGACGAAATCATTATGGCCTTTCCCGTACGACATACGCTTCCTCGGGTGAGTTGAAACGGCTTCATCCGTGTGTGGATTGATAATCCAGGGTCGAAAGTCAGTCGTCGTACCCCTATGTGTTCTTTCCATTCTTACGACCCATATAATTCCATTGTGGGTCAGTCGGTTAATCATCTTACCTGCCACTGCACACACACACACTCAAGCGCACATTAGTAGCGTTGCACTATGAAATATTTCATCATCCATCATAATATCTCAGTCAGTTGAGCATATATTTCATTCATCCTTTTCTCTCAATTAGTAAATCATATCTATCATTCATCATTTTATCTCAATCAATCGAGTATATGTAACATTTAGTTATCCTATCTCAAAAATTCGAGCATATCTAACATTTAGTCATTCTATCTCAATCAGTCGAGCATATCTAACATTCAGTCGTTCTATCTCAATCAGTCGAGCATATGTAACATTTAGTCATTCTATCTCAATCAGTCGAGCATATGTAACATTCAATCATCCTATCTCAATCAGTCGATCATATCTAGCAGTCAGTAATTCTATCTCAATCAATCGAGCATATCTAGCATTCAGTAATTCTATCTCAATGAGTCGAGCTAATCTACCATTAAGTCACTCTATCTCAATTAGTCGAGCATCTCTAACATTTAGTCATTCTACCTCAATCAGTCGAGCATATCCAACATTCATTCATTCTATCTCAATGAGTCAAGCATATCTAACATTTAGTCATTCTATCTCAATCAGTCAAGCATATCCAACATTCAATCATTCTATCTCAATCAGTCGAGCATTCATTTATTAAGTAAAGTAATAGTTTCTATAAATGTCATTCAAGCATTTTCAATATTCAAAGGACCAAATACTAAAGTTTATTCGGTCGAGTCACTTGGCAAGTGTCCTCAAGTCTACAGTGAGTCAATGTACCGAGGCGAGCATTACATACACCCCCTCTTATTAGAACTTTGTCCCGAAGTTAACTTTTGTTCGTGTACATTCGATGCTAGGTTTTATCTTAATTTCTATTCTCATCTCCATGTCATTTCTATTCTATTTTTCTCCAACAATTATGGCCATAAGAACTCGTGGTTCTAATCATTAGTTTTCTTTTTCATCCAACATGGTTCCAATACATCCTCGAGAACTTCGCATAATATCAATTCAATAATCTCCAGTCTCAACTAGATTTCCTATATCTCTTATTCATTCACAACGGTCTATTATGTCCAAAATTTCAACAAGCTACAATGCGTCAATAGCCACCTAATAATTTATAAACATAACGAATCCAAGTATGGTTTCAAAATTTATTTGGTTATCCTTCCCTCAAGATAAGTTACGGTTTTAACAAATCCGGAGAGACGCTCAAATAGTCGAAAAACTAAATTCCATAAGACTACTTCCAAATCTCTAAATGTTTTAATAAGGTTTGGTTCTCAACAAGATCTGATTCAAGCCGTCGAAATTTAGTGACTTAGTCGAAAGTGGTAAAGCTTATCTTTTATTTCTTTCATCAATAATATCATGTCCAAGTTAATTAGCTTATCACGCCCTTACTTCAATTCATCATTTATGTTGTCATAGCACTACTTCGACACACTCATCAAGTCGTACCATGTGTGTTTTCTCAACCTCATCGAGTTCTATCTAGGGCTAGTCGTATTTTCCTCAAGGTTTGACCATGTCTTGAGGTTAGTTTCACTCACTTCAATTTCAAGCATCATTATATATTTATATTTCTTCAATTTTATAACTCAGGGTGTAAGAACAACATATAAATAGATTTATTCCTTTCAAAACTCAAGCGATGTAGAAAGAATTGTCAAGTATATCTCTTATTTTATCTATATATAAATATCCCTATTATTTACTAAACAATTTAGTAATTATTCTTACAAACAACCTCCCTCCTTTCTATAATCCAAATCATATTTGTATAAGGGAGTATCAATTATTTAAACTCTCCTCATCTCCACGTAAAGTCATAATGTTTTTGCCGATTAGGAGCATTTAACTAAAGTGAAAGATGAACTAGATTTTTAATGATTTATCCCCTTTCCTTCCTAAATACATCATATGAATTTTAAATAGTATTCCATTCAAAATTCTTCCATTTTCAAAATGTAAAAGTATGGATTAAATTACATAACTTACCATTTCTTCCTTCCAACCTTTTACTTACCATTTCTTCCTTCCAACATATAAAAGACTATTACATAATGTATTACATTATCTAGCATCAATTCATTGAGACATATAAAGAATTATTATATAGGTTAAATAAATAATTTATAATTTCCTTTCAAATAATAAAAGACCTTCACATAATGTATTACAATATCTAACATCACTTTATTCAAACATCTAAAGAACTATTATATAGATTACATAAATAATTTAAAGTTTCTTTTCAAAAAATAAAAGGCTCTCTCATAATGTATCACAATATCATAGCATCAACTCATTCCAACATATAAAGGACTATTATGCAGATTAAGTAAATAATTTATAATTTATTTTCAAAATATAAAAGGCTATTACAATGCATTAATCATAATTTCATTAAAATAATTTAAAGGTTGCACATTCTTTTTTATTCTATTTTAACCATGCGTATATTGATACCTATTAGATTGCTACCTAAGTTCAACTTCGTGTATAATCCATGTATATTCTCATTTATTAACTTAATAAAAGAGGCACGAAATCTCCATTTCAACATTCTTAAAAATTTGGATAATAGTTCGTGCACTTTTTCTTTTTACAACTTCAAACATAAAAGTACCTTATGCATGTTAACTAGTATCCTAATTCTACATAATCCTATCGTACACTTTTATTTTAAATAATAAACAATGCATAACTTTTATTCTACACAATCCAATAATCTTCTTACCCTACGCATTCATATAATCTTTATCCTACACTTTTTTAGATAACTAATCAATAATGCAAAACCTTGCTAATCTTTGAACGCCATCCGTAAAGGCTAACAATACCTTCCAGCACTCGCACTATCCTTTTCTCGTCTACAGAATATTACAAGTATAATACACAGTTAGTTACTTCGGCGTTAAGGGATCATATCATCAGGTAATACCAATGCTGTGTACACAGCCCACCGAATACTCTACAACAAGAGTTAAGGATGCTCAGGCACATTTAAAGGAAAGCAATCAACTCCGCCAATGAAGATCGCAGTGTTTTGCTCGTCCGTCGAGGGTATACCCATTATCTTCAGAACAATAGTCAATAGGTCTTCTGCATAAAATGGTTGTATAAAAGTATAATGTACAATGGTTTTCTGTTAGTCTAAAGGTAATGCTCGCCTGCTCACAGCTTATAGGATATCACGCGTAATAGTCACACTCTAAACAAGCTGCCAGGTGGCTAAGATTAACATCAGTTTCAACCATTACTTTTGAGGGATAGTTCGGCATACTCTACGGCGGTCATCGTTTAACTCACATCCAATTTAATGAAATAAGTGATACTTATAGTTTGCTGGACAACTATCGGGTTTTACCCTAGATGTGGCCGAGCGTGGCATTTTGAAAGTTCACATTAGACAGAGATTTAAATAGATCGTTCATAGTAGTGAAATCAGGCCTGGAGTTTGACGGTCCACAGAACGTTTTTTGGTTTTCAAAACGTATTTGACAGGTGGATCCAATTTTGGTACGTCACCACTAACAGGTTTGCAAAATTACTTACCATCAAATTGACGTTCAACAATATTAGCTACCTGTCATAACTTTTAATACCTGGATCTTGGGGTCGGGACTGGGGAGTCAAGGAGTCGGAGTCTGCATCAATATATGGATGACAACATTGATCAGGCAGCAATCCATATTACCTAATTCATAATAGATACACTGCACAGTGCGGCCGTGCCAACTGCCACCTTCTTGTAGTTACGTGGTAGAGTTATAGGGCAAGTTAGGCCGAATTTCTGAACATCCAAGGGTAATGGAGTGATGGCGAGTTAATGAACATTGTAAATTGTGATGGGGTGATCGTGAATTAATTAATCATTGAAGCCTGAATGGCTATTGTTGTTCATTTTTAGCTAGAGGTGAGGTAGCCGGTAGACTCCCACTCCAAGTCTCACTTCCCTTTATCAATCTTGCAGGCTACAGCCTCCAGGCTCCGGCTTAGCTTCACCCCACTGTCAAAGTTGATCCCAGGGATTTAATTTATGAACCTTCTTAAATTAGAAACTCGTTGTTCAAGAAATTTACATAAAATAGGCTCCGCTCCTCACCGCTGCGCGCCTCTTTCTTGTGCTGCACCCGCCTTATCCGAAGGAAGGTAAAGTCTAGAAGCCTGGGAGGTGTGGCAGATGACCATTCTGGTTCTTGAGACCATTCATTCCTGTTACATTTAGTTTAGGGTTTCGTAGCCATGTTGGATTTTTGGACGGAGGAAGGAACAAAATACAGAGTGATTACATTTTGATATCCACGCTAGTTTTTTGGGACTGAGGAAGGAACAAAATGCAAAGTGATTACATTTTGATACACTCCAGGAAACACAGAGTGATTACATTTTGATACACCCCATGATGAAATTTTGAGCTTTAATTTTGATGTAACCAGAAATTACGAGCTTACTTGAGGTATGTCTTCGAGTTAAAAATGTGATTTTATTGTGTGGATACGAAATGTGGTAACTAGTAGGTTTTCGTTAGAATTTAGCCCTTTTTTTAACTTTTTCGTTTTAGGTTTTTCTTTTTTGTCAAATTTCAAATCAAATGGGACTTCCCATTGCCATTCCTGTTAATGATTTTGGCCTTGGATGTTTCACACACAACTAGAGAAGCCTAATGAAATGCTCTTCCAAGTTTGCAATTGAAAGAGTTGGTAAATAAGATCCGTAGACTATTTCCTTTTATCTTTGAATTCCCAAAGCGATATATAAGTCACTGGCCTTCTCCTTAGTATAAAGAACTTATTTTACTGTGAGCATGACCACTAAAGAACTTATTTTGTGGGAGTTTGATTTAAACTAATAATTTCATATCCCTCCCAATTTCATATCTTTCCCACTTTTTGCTCTATCCTACCAAAAGAACATAGCAGAAATAGACCGCCTGTCATGAGTACTCAGTATTTTTAACCTGTACAAAGTATGGAAAGTCTTATATGGCATTTTTCTTTAGGTTTATGAACTTACAACTCACATTTCTAATATTTTATGTTTTTATTTAGTTGGTTGTATTTCATTTCAGACCATGAAAGTTTTATGACTCTTTTTGTCTTGTTAACTTACAATAAATTGCAGTAGATGTGTATTATGCTCGAGGTTGGGAGGTTTTCTTATTGACACGAAGGATGGTGGTCTTTTGTTTTTATTCATTTATTTTATTTCCCTCTATTGTTTTTAGTAGCTTTATTTTTTTTTTTATATTTATATATAACATCAAAATAAAATAACTATTGTTTTTAAATAATTTTGGTTTTTTTTTTCATATTTATATATAACATTAAAATAAAATTACAATCAATGAAATTGCAAAAAACGTAATATGATAGGCACTACAAATTTGAAACTGTCATCAAATTTTTTTGACAAGGCACATAAAATTTGAAATTCCAGGCCTGAGCGAAATCAGTGCAGACTCGCCAGTCGGTGATCAATCAATTCAATAGTAAAATAGGTGCACACAGTACCCAAGATTAACGATAGAGATCCGACCCACTCGAATTTTCTGGAAATGCAATCCACTCGAAATTAAATGGCAAAAGAATTTTTATTTTTTTTAAATAAAAAAAAATCAGTCGACAGGGATCATTGGAGGATACCAAATCAATTTGTGCTCTTTAAAAGGAGTGTCTAGGCACTAAAGAATTGGTTGGGGGATTTCACGACAATTTAAGAGATTGTAATTGATATATTACTTATTCTTCTGTCAATGCAAAGGTAAAAATAAAAAGGAAAAATTCTCAGATATTCAAAAGGGAAGAACCCTTATTAATTTAATAGAGAGTCCTATCATTGCATTAAACCACGATTTAGTGTTAGCATCTGACACCATATCCTCGAATATTCAGGGGATTTGAACTATGAACTTTGATGGAAGGCAATAGTTGTATAAATAACATCAGGTGACTTCAGGATGTGAAAACTGCATCGAAAATCGTTAATGATTCATTAATGTAAACAAACCACTCCAATTCAGAACTCCACAATTAAAAAGGAAGACTTCAAGATTACCATGACTAACTTCATTGACAAAATAACTCAGTATATTATGAGTTTATACAGGAAATTCACTGAGCCGTTCATTCAATTAACCTATCTCACACATAATTGGTTGTTCTCGTCATTCGACAGTTACAGATCAAGACTCCAACACCGCTTCAACGCTGGGTATTTATTTAGTCGGCAACAGCCGATCGTGCATCCCAAGATTTACGGAGGCAACAAGAGTTGTTGAGTTAAAGGGCAGGTGGCGAATGAAATCTCCCAAATCGAACTTTCCTTATGGGAGAATTTATAGTAATAGTATTCTTTTCATTAACACCACAGGGTAAGGCAAGTGCGTCCTCCTCTATCAAAGCAGAAGAAAAGGGATCGATGGCCACGGGTTAGCTATCCTCAATATTAAATGACAGAGTGGTGTGTAAAAAGAAAACATTGCAGAGGGCAATACCAAGGCCCATACGTCAAGGAGTGGAAGCGTTATGCTTTGACAGGCGTGCGGTGCGGCCTTTATGCGGAAGACCACACAAGGTACTGCTGAATGCAAGGCTGTATGGCAACTTCAAGCATCAACAGGAATCATGGACTAACCAAGGGTCTCCAACAAGGTTTCATAGGATAGCACACAAACATTCCTTTCAAATAACAAAATCTAAAATATAAGTTTAATTAATATATTTAAAACAATATCAATTGTAAATAACTTGGAAATAAGGCGAGGTCTTCTGACATTGGTGTGTAATTATTTCTAAACATAATTCTAACTATTGCGTAATAGTAAAATCAGAAATCTCACTTAACATATTGTTTACGTAATTACAAAATTACTTGTACTGAATATCGGCATCTTTCTCGACAAGTTAAAATTTCTGGTAATCTATCAGTGGAAATAACATCAATTCTTTAATTTTAAACGATAGATGGTGAGTGGCGTTTAGACCATTATAAATTTTATTCGATGTTTAAGCATGGTTACTTTGTTACATCTCCATTTGTAGTTTCTTCAGATCGACCAGAACCCATGTGGAGTCTACTCCGGGTTAGATCGAAGGAATAATTAAGACTACTCGTGTCATTCGATTCACTACATAGAAATGTGAACATATATTTATTATGGTCAGTCGAGTGAGCGATTAGATCGGCTGCCAACTACACGATCATACCATATAACTAAAACATAAACATATGCCTATGAATGCAAATCTATTTGTATAATTTATCCATAAAACATTAATGTTAACTGTCACACGAAAATTATGAAGAATACATCCATGCATAGTACTAAGGTAATCGAGTCATTACAAAATCAAAGATTTGAACCTTGCAAAAAAAATAAAGTTATCATCGAGACTTTTCCTTGGGAGTTGATCATGAAGTACTCTAAAACAAAAATGGCTGTTACCAGAAAGCAGATCTAAAATTCAAGGATCCAACCAAAATATTAGTTAGTTTTGTATTAATTAGTTATTCATAGTGACTTCAGTTATTAAACAGATGATATTCATTTATGAGTAACTAGAGTTCGCTATGGATCTCCTCGCAATTCTGATCTATTCAAAGTTTATTTTCGTTTAACTGGAAGAAGGATGACGCTAACTGGAGGGGAGGGCGTGTATCTAACAGTATGTTCATTGATGGTCAAGTCGGTGTTCCTCAAGTGGCGCTGCTCAGATTCGATTATCAGAAACAAAGATGCACTATGATATAAGGTTCGACAAAAAGGGATTTTGGCGTTTTACCAACTAATTGGCTGGAGATGCGAGGTGCCATTCCATGCGTAGATTTGGAGAATTAGAGGGTAGAGGTACAACTCCGTAGCTAGGGTTTTCACCTTACCTTGTGCAAATGAACATCTAACATCTACTAAGGAGAAGGGACTCCTTAGTAGCAGTTCAATAAATAGTAAATAAAAGCATTAAAACAATATGAAATTTAACCTAGCATGAGCATTAACATAAATAATAAAACATGAAAATATAAAAAAATATTTTTCTTTTTTGTATTACAAGCTACGTGAGGTGTAGAGGTTGATTAAGCCCTTGCAACAGTCCAAGAGGGTTGCTTCCAAGCTCGAGTGTTGTTCCTTTCTCCTTCTCCAAAGGGTTTTGGAAATGGGCCAAAGGGGCACTCAAATGTGAAAATAGTTCAAAAGGGTGAGCCAGGGTTTCAGGAGTGATTTTGGCAGAGTAAGGATATGGATGATTGTGGATATGAAATGGGGACCCTCCATCACCTATTTATAGGTTTTTAGTGGTGGAGTGTTGACCCATGGTTTTGGGCACCATATGGTTTAGGTTAGCTATATAGGGTTTTTGCTTCTTTTTTTCCCTCTTTTTCCTCTTTTTTGTATTTTTTATTCCCTTTTTAGAGTGTTTTTGCTATTTTTGGAGGAATTTACATTATTTTGGTGGAAAAAAATGGGGGGTTTTGGCATTTTGGAGGCTTTTTAATGATTTTTGGGGGTTTTGGAGGCAAATATGGTAAGACATATGGACAAATGAGTCATGTAATGAGGGAGATGAGGTAGTGAGCACTTTTTTAGTGTTAACAAAATCGACTTCAAGAGTAACCCTTTCAATTGGAGGTTTAAGGGATAAAATACAGCTACAATAATTACACAATCAACTTTTAGATTGATTCTTTCTCTTGCCGGTTAAAGAAAATAAATAAATAAATAGATGCAAATTCAGTAGGCATATAGTGCACTTCAATCAACTTTAAGATATAATCTTTCATTTGCAGGTTAAAGAAGGTAGACGTGGATTCAAATAAGCATGCATTCGACTTCAATCAACCTTCATATTTATTCTTTCTTTTGTAGGTTAAAGAAAATAGACTCAGATTCAAATAAGCCTATAGATCTATAGCTCTGTAATGCCCTACTCACGCAGATCCAGGATTACAGTACATAAAACAATGTTTAGGAGATTTGAAAAGACAGGAAGGAGCAATATGACAGAGAATGGATTCACCCTCCAATGCCATTTGTTTTTACAGCTTCATTTTGGGCAGATCCACATTTACAAAAACTGTAATGAGATTGCCACTATTAACAGACTTAGATTTTGAATAGATAGAAATGGATGATCGAGACAGAGATCACTTTCGAATTTGTTTATCACACACCGAAATCCCAAGCTTTGATAATCACACCGGATTTCATACTTAAGGTCATTGTATAGGGATTTTTTTAATTCAAAATACCCACACAAAGATTTCATATTCAAAAAAAATAATTGCTCAAAAATTTCAAGAAATAATCATAGAGATTTCATAGTTTAAAAATTATGCATTCATATTACCTTATTCCAAATAAGAAATTCATAGAAAAGTAAACCAATTGACCAAACCTGATTTGGACGATCAGCTGGATGAGATGAGTGTGTTGGTAAGCCGTTTAATTTGGATCAATCCTTGCTTGACGATTCACCGAAGAACACCTGATTAATATGAGTTTGGTGCCCTTAAGACTCGACCAGCTCTGATACCAAATATAGGGACCCCCCATTTCGAGTTCCCCAAAATGAAAAAAAAAACTTCCACAGAATTTGAACATATAAGTATAATTAATTGCAGAACTTCCAGTACGATTTTTTTTTTCAGAAAAATATATAGAGGCCACATATCTAGTTCTATTGCAGTATATGAATGTCAAATAAATAAAACTATATACCCAGATTTATTCATTCCACCACAAAAGTTAGCAAAATAAATAAACTAAATACTTCAAACCTGTTTTCGATGGTCGGTCCAGCGAATCGATGGAGTCCTCGAAATGGTTCCCTCACTATCCAATCAAATTTCCTCATGAAGTACTGATTGACCCCTTGGTTGACCTCCCTACCGTATCGAGGTTATTCTTCTTCACCCCAAACCCCCGAGCAAATGGGTCACAAGAACACACAAGCTAGCCTCCTGAAAGGATCTCCCAATCCCCGTTCCAGCTAATCCTAACTCCAAGGATCATAACATAATCCGAGATTATGATGACCATCCAACATTACGGATCAAGAGATGTCTTTTTCTCCTTCTCCTCCCTCATTACATAGAAAAAACTTGCGTGCCATGTGTCTGTCCATGCACATATTTAATTTAATTTGATATTTTAATTTCCAATATTCTCAAACACATGTGTCTTCTTAATGTCTTTAATGTGCACCTAAATCCCTAGATTAGTGGGAGTTAGGTGTAGAAGAGTTCTACTTCTCTTTTGGTTCTCATTTAGTTTACTTAACAATCTTTTAGTTAAACTTATTGCTTTCTACTTTTCTTTCTTTTTCTAATATTAAGATTGAATTAAAAGATGAATTCTTTTACTAAAAGTATAATTTATTTTAAATTTTCTCTTTATAAAATAATTTAAATGAATAATAAAATTAATTAAAGTAAAATCTTGAATAATAATAAAAGAAAAACAATTATTTTATTAATGACCTATTTCAATTCTTTATCAAAATAATGAAGTCAATTAAATAGAATCTTTAAGAGAATGATGTAAAATAATATAATCTATAAAATCTTTTGAATAAAATCAATCTCTTCAATTCTTTTTCAAGTTAATAAAATCAATTAAAATGAATAATTCAAATTAACGAAATCAATTAAAAATAAAATCTTGAATAAAATTATTCAAATTAATAAAATAGAACAAAATGAAATAAAGTATTTCTTAAATCTTACATGAAATTTTCATTTATACCATTAATTAATTTTCTTCCTCTCGTTCTTGTCTAGGTACCTCTTCCACGGGCCCTTCTGACAGTTTTCATTTATTCCTTCTTATGGGGAGTACTGCGTAGCGACCGGGGAAAGTTACCGCAATCTCTCAACTACGCTCCTTGGAGACTAAGGGATGTTGAGGGATAAGGATTTCCTTATTGCGCACCCCTCAATTCATTGTATGCGACCAAATCATTATGTCCTTGTCCATACAACATACGCTTCCTCGACTAAGCTGAAACGGCTTCACCCGTGCGTGGATTGCTAATCTAGAGTTGACAGTTAGTTGTCGTACCCCTATGTGTTATTTCTTTTCTTACGACCCCTATAATTCCATTGTGGGTCAGTCGGTAAATCATCTTACCTACCACTGCACACACACACACTCGCACATTAGTAGTGCTGCACTATGAAATATTTTATCATTCATCATAATATCTCAGTTAGTCGAGCATATATTTCATTCATCCTTTACTCTCAATTAGTAAATCATATCTATCATTCATCATTCTATCTCAATCAGTCGAGCATATGTAACATTCAGTTATCCTATCTCAATCAGTCGAGCATATGTAACATTCAGTTATCCTATCTCAATCAGTCGAGCATATCTAACATTTAGTCATTCTATTCTATCAGTCAAGCATATCTAACATTCAGTCATTCATCTCAATCAGTCAAGCATATGTAACATTCAATTGTTCTATCTCAATCAGTCGAGCATATGTAACATTCAGTCATCCTATCTAAATCAGTCGAGCATATCTAACATTCAGTCATTCTATCTCAATCAGTCGAGCATATCTAGCATTCAGTAATTTTATCTCAATGAGTCGAGCATATCTAACATTAAGTCACTCTATCTCAATTAGTCGAGCATGTCTAACATTTAGTCATTCTATCTCAATCAGTTGAGCATATCTAGCATTCAGTAATTATATCTCAATGAATCGAGCATATCTAACATTAAGTCACTCTATCTCAATGAGTCGAGCATGTCTAACATTTAGTCATTCTATCTCAATCAGTCGAGCATATCCAACATTCAGTCATTATATCTCAATCAGTCGAGCATATCTAACATTTAGTCATTCTATCTCAATCAGTCGAGCATATCCAACATTCAGTCATTCTATCTCAATCAGTCAAGCATTCATTTATTAAGTAAAGTAATAGTTTCTTTAACTGTCATTCAAGCATTTTTAATATTCAACGGACCAAATACTAAAGTTTATTCGGTCAGGTCACTTGGCAAGTGTCCTCAAGTCTACGGTCAGTCAAAGTATCGAGGCGGGCATTACACTTTCTCTTTAATCAAGGAATCACAAACGGATTCAAGAGTAGGCTCTTGATAGCTAGCTGCATTCAAGGATTCTTTCATGGAGTAAAATGTAGATACAAAAACAGAATATGCAGGTCCAAGTTTGGAAAGAATATGATAAATGCATTGTTTGTCTTCCCTCTTAATCTTGCATTCTACACATAAGAGTTTAAGAGTTTTGTACTTAGATAAATAATCTTGTATGCATGAAAAATAACTTGGATTTAAAGAAATCAACTCATTTTCGAGTTGGTGACCTCAAATTTCATTGTGTTTACCAAACACATATTCCAACTTGTCCCAAGAAGCATCAGGTTCATAAATTCCAGATATGTGGAATCGCAAATCAGTAGATATTGACATCCCAATCAATCCACGAGCTTTGTCACATCTATTTGCCCATTTTATTTTCTTATCATCATTAGTAGGTTTTGTTTCTTTCCCTGAGGTAATTCGAAAAAATCCTCTACTTCATAAAACATCTTCCATACGAGATTTTCATGAGAAATAGTTGAAACTGGTAAGTAGAATATCACAAGGGGCGGCCATATTTGTAAATTAATGACTATAAAGGAAGAAACCAATAGTATGGATGTGAAGAGCTCAAAAAAATAGGCGGTTTAAAAAAAGCGGCACTGAAAACTGACTCTGTATGATGAAGTTATGCTTGAACAAAAAAACTGTTGAAGATGTTCCCAATAGTGACGTGGCAGATAGAGAATGACCAGCTAAAAAAAGGACCTCCCTCTTCCCGAGCTAAACCTTTGACAATCACTTTATAATAAATTTTCTTTAAGTGAATCACTTTTGTAAAATAAGTGATTTCACTTTTACAATGATATTACTTTTAAATAGTGCAGCAATAAAAAAGAACTTAAGTGACTCACTTTTATTTTTATTTTTTATTATTTAAGTGAGATGCACTTTTACAATAAAGTAACTTGAAAATAGAAATTGCATGCACTTTTCTTTTAAAAGTAACTTCCTAAGACTTGAAATCAAGACCTATTAAGGAATAAAACAACTTTGAACCAAGTGAGCTAGATTAAAAGGTATGTAAAATATGGGAATGAGTAAGTTTTTTTTTTTTTTTTTACTCTTCTTGCTCGGTTTTTGTGATGGCCTTTTTTCCTACAAATCACACCACAAACCAAAACAAAAAATCTTTTCCACAATATGGGGTTAGATCTCGTTAACTTGCCTGGAAATTCTACGTTTTCTCTTTGTTTCTGATTTGCCAAGATCGCGCAAGGTGCACGGCAAAGAGCATATGCAGCCGAGAAAAACCCTTTCCCTTTCTATTTCTGATTTGCCGAGATCGCACAAAGTGCACAGCAAAGAGCATATGCATACAAGGAAAGCAACAATCCGATACAAAAAAAATCTAATAATAAAAAATGATAAAATATGAGATATTTTTAAACAAATAAAATGTGTCACTGTAACATTATACCTTCCGATCTGATGAAATATGCGTTTCTGAACCAAACGAAAACTATTTTCGATCAAACGAAAACTATTTTCCAATGTAAACGACGCTCCAGACGTAATGGAACACCTCTCATAGCCCAGAAAAGAACATAAATACCAGAACCATAAACTCTTTCAAGTTTCAGCAACATCAGTTCAAGATCTAGATCATAACCAAAAGCGACTCTTCATGTAAGCTCTGATACCATGTTTGGGTACACAGGGTACTACCAAAGAACCAAACACCAAGAGAAACCACTTCACACAAACAGATCACAGATCAACACACCGATGTTTTGACGTGGTTCATCTTGAGAGAAACACTCCACGGTCCCGGCCAAATAGCTTCTACGGAGCAATTTATTATGCAAAGAAGAAAAGTTACAAATGAGTTTCTCATAATCGATCAACTAAACAATGACTCTCCATGATCTTTAAATAGAGATCATGGACCAATCGGGTGTTAAGCCACGGATCAAAGTTATGTATGATCTAAGAGAAGTTGAGCCGTCGCATCACAACATATCATGACCGTCAGATTAAATATTTACAAATGCATACTAATGCATACTAAAGAAACACACTTTCCCTAACGGATATATTATACAAGTTGAGCTTAACTAACTCCTAAGTGTCTAAATATTCTAACATGTTTTCCACGCAATGGGCATGGTTAATAAGCCATTATTCTAGAAGATCTGTCCCTATGCTTTCCAAGCTCGATAGTGCATCCCACGTCCACATCAACACTCCTACGCGTCGTTCAGCCTCGCATTGAGCCTGGAATCACGTTGTCTGTTCAGGCCATTGTTATGGAAGGATTCCAGGTCGCACACGTTCAGCCTGCTAGCACTCATACCTGCTCACACCTGTTCACGCTCATTCATGCTGGCAATCTAGAAGAAGCCTGTCTGCCCACGCTCAGTTCGCCAACATACTTGCTCGCTCCACCTCTAAGGTAGATCGACGCTGCAGCATCCTGGTGAAGGAATCAATTCAATGAAGTCTGGTGTATGCTCCCTGCGCTAACATTCACCATTCAAAGCAGTAGTTACAGTCATTTAAACGCTTCTATTATTAGAGAGGTTGACTCTGTCGATCCTCTCACCCATTGTAAATGTATAAATAACTGCCTTTGAGATAGAGACGAGCTAGCCTTAAGTCTGAAATTTAAAAGTCGAGAAGCTAGCACATAGTACTAGTTGTTAGTCGTTTTTACCTACAAGCACTATAATTCTCTCAAGTTAATGGAAGTTCCAGTTTGTTGATATTCTGAGTAGCTAAACCAGTTTCGTTTTCCATCTCTGATTGCTGGGAAGGGCCCCTCATCAACCAGAGATTTTGTTTTTGTTTTCTGTATTTTCTTTTCTGCAAATAGTTAGTTGTTTTTCTGTATATGTAATTAATTCGTTTTCCTGTATATGATATTCCTTTCTCTTTTGTAATTCATGTTGTGCTACTAACATAGTTTGTGTTTACAGAATTAACAAATGGTCGACCAGAAGTATAGTTTTGATAGCTTCATAACTAGATAGTTTGTTTCTCTAATCCTCTGCAATTAGATAGGACTAGTTAGCTGTTGTTTTCAGCTTTGTTAATAGTTAGAATTAGTTTAATTAGATTCTCCTCTGTAGATGTAGGTTAATTCTTTCCTCTCATATTAATCTTGCTCTAGTATAGAATATGAATAGTTTAGCTCTCCAACCATGATTAGAATAGATTGCTTTCTATGACATTAGCTTCTCAACAAGTCTTCTAACTGATTTCTCTGCATTGTAGATTCATTTGCATTCACCAGCTGACGTCAAGATCATCAAAACTCTCATTTTCCTTAGTTTAATTTGTTTTTCCTCCATTCGGACTGTCATTCGGACTGTCGTTCAGACTAGCATTCAGATCATCGTTCAGATTTTTACTCTTTCTGCACTATTTTATGAATCTAGTTTCTTAGTTTTCTTTCCTGTAATCTTTCATGCTCTTAATTAGTTTTCCCAACAATAATTAGGTCCTTGTTTTATATTCTATAAATCTTTACTTCAAGTTTTGTTATTATTCTTAGTTTTCTTTAACTGTCTTTTGAATTATGTCTTTTATATTTATCTTGCTAACATGTCATTGTTTCAGAATTTGTCAGTCTTATTCCTAGTCTAGTTTCTTACATACTCTTAAGACTTAGTTAGAATAGAGTTAATAATTCCATTATTCAAATATTCTAGTTTTGATAGTTTCCTTCATTAAGAATAGTTTCCATTCATGCAAATAATGAAGATGTTCATGATTTAAGATTTGGATCAGAATCAAGTATCTTTATCAAGTTTTCTACTTGCTTCTATATTAATATCTTTATCAAGTTTTCTACTTGCTTCTGAATCAAGTTTAGAAATAAATATCTTTATTAAAGTTTTCTAGTTGCTTCTAAGTCTGATTAGTTTGTATCATTTTACTCATGGATAGTAGATAGATAAGCATGTTTAAAGTTAATTTTAATTTATCTCTTTGTAGTTTGCATCTCTTTGTTGAAGTTAGATTAGATTTACTTCCGTTTTGTTTTTCTATTACATTTGAAAGCCATTACAATACATTCACTCTAGTTCCTGTTACATGGGAATAGATGTTTTTTCTTGAATGAGTTATTGAAATTATTTAATTTGTAATTTGCTTTTGATTAGCATAGTTTTTGTTTATGTAATTTATCATTGAATTCAGTCATCTCATAGATAGTTTATTTACAGTTGTTCTCTAATTCCTAGATCAGAATCTGAGTATTAGGTAGTTCAATTTAGAATAATTTACATTTACAATTTCTCCCTAGCAATTATAATTTGGTTATCAATTCTTTTCCTAGATTAGTTGTATCATATCTGTAGTTCTGATTTTGCTCATAATTATAACCTGAAAGTTTAAATTCAGTAATTTCTTGTTTATTCAGAAGTAGTTTATTTGTAATATTTGTTTTATCCCTTTTCATTATTTAATTTTAAAGTAGACTAGTATGATTTGATATTATTCTAGTTTGTTGTTTAACTAGGTTTGACTTAGTTCTTTTATTTGTTTTTCTAAAGCTTGACTCGGTTTTTCATTTTGAAAGATCTTTCAATCTTTTCTTTATTAAAATATTTTGAAGGTCTAACAAGCCGGAAAAATTAGGTACCATTCTACCTTAGCATATACTTTGCCTCAACTCTAAGATTACCAACCCCGGTCGATAATTAAATATTAGGTGTTTTCTTTGAGATAGCTCACACACCCAACATAGATAAAGCTTCTTTCTCTTTTTCTAATTTTGTTAACTTAGAAGCCTAAATTAATTGAGTGGCTGGTATTTTGAGTTTTTTCTTCAATAATTGAATAGTTTTTTTTTTTTTTTTTTGCCAATATTGTTTTTGTAGCTTGACTTTTATCAAGTTCACTATCCATGGTCAATATATCACTCTGAATTTTTTTGACCTGTTACTGGTATGCTTTATTCTCCAAATTCTCTTGTTTTAACTGATTTTCTAATCTCAAAATTGCAGATTGTAACTTCGAATTCTTCAAACCAGTCTTCATCAAATCTGTATATATCACTTCCCCAATTTGCTTATGAATATGGATCTTATCAGGTATATGGATCCTTTGTAAATTAATTTTCATCTCTGAAACCCCTGTCTTGGGTAATCACTACTAAATTTAATGTGTTTTTGACATGATCCTTTACAGTAACCAATGAGACATCCTTGTCTGAAATATACCTTGCCTTTGTATGCAACTTTAAAACTTTTTCTGAAGTAATGTGCCTTTCTTGTCCACATCTAGTATACAAATCACTTCTTGACTTAAATTTATCAGTAGATCCACTCTATTGCACCTCTTCAAAAGTATATTCCTGAACTTGACAAATTGGTTCTTGGTCTTTTTCTTTTATTTTCCCAATACCTACTTCAACCATTTCTTCATCTGAGTCTATCTTTAGCCTTTTTGATATTTCTGGATCTTCATTCATGATTTCGTCATCTTCAGGAAAACTCCTTTTACCAATGATGTCAATCTTGCTCGGAACTGGTATAATCATTCCAGATGATTTTATCATTGCTGAAAGATTAACCTGCAAAGCTTTTGAAATCTACACATATGGTTTATATTCCATTATATTAGCCTTTTTAGCTAACCCTTCTATTTCTTCATGACCAAAAGCTTTATTTTTGTTTTTCTTCCTTCTTTCTGAGATAATATGATAAGGGTCGTAAATAATTTTAGTGTCCTTTGCAAATTCATATCTTGTAACAAACCTTCAATGAGTGAAAGGGTAGCTTTATTCTTCACAATTAAGGGACCAATATTGATGGGAAATTTAACTTCAGAAGCCTTCCGAAAACATAAAAAGTGTTCATTTTCTACAATCAACTTCTGTCTGAAGAATTCTAGAGAAAATATCCTTGATTTTAGAAATGCAGGCAAGATGTATGGCTCATGAACAAAGCCATAAACTCTGATGATAGTGTGATATTTCAAAAGAAACCAATCTCCAACTCTTGCATTTGCATTGAACTGTAAAGTTTCCTGCATCTCTCGTAACATTCTAGGTAATTGTTTTTGAAAGATTAACTTGTACATTTCTGACATGATAAGATTTATATAATTGAAATTGTTGTTTCTGATTTCAGACGTGAAAACAATCTCTAGGAAATATAAATTTTCTTCATTAAAAAAAAGAACATTCTAACCAAATATGACTGGAACCTGAAGTGTCTGGTCATGTGGAAGTTTTCCAACTGAGAATGAATACTCTCAGCTAGAAACTCATCAAATTTAAGGCAAGGTAACTGACTAGACTCATACTCAAGATGATGTTTACTTATTCTACATAACAGGCTTACAAGCGTTTCCGGGACAAATTTATCAGTATCTAACCCTAAAAACTGACTCAATAATGAAATAACCCATTGAGACTCTTCATTGAACATGTCAATATCTAAGGGAAAAGGTTCATTCTCAATAGAAAGGTTCGGCTTTAGGATTTTAGAGTAAAAAACTTGCTTTTCTTGTGCGGGGAGCTTGTCTAAACTGTTCAACTAAGGTTTCTTCAACAAAATCTTCCAAATTTTGAACAAATGACTTGGGAAGGTCTAAGGAATCTCCGACTGTTTGGGAATTTACAAAACAAAGGATTTTATACCTATTGGAATCCATTATCACACGTTCTGACTGAGAATAATTCGACGCACACCAGGCTACAAAATATGGGAAATTTAGGGTTTGCTCTGGGAAAAAATGATGAAAAAGTGACCTTTGCACACCATGCAAATATATTGCTTGTTTGTCCAAGACCTTTAGTTTAACTTTTACCTCCTAGACCGAACCAAAAGACAGTACTGTGTCAAATACGTCCCCATCCCTATCTTCGAATATTTCTTCCAATTTACTAAATTCTTTTACCTTCTTCTGTATTTCTTCCCCTTTTTCAATTTTAAAAATCAACAAGCAATCATAAATTCATGGCTTACCTGGTATACAGTGATTGGAAAGGCATATCTTGACTCAAATTTCTCCGACATAGATAGGTTCTCCTCTTATGCGCTATAAAACAAGTGTCTTCATCTTCCTGTGACTATTCCTTTATATTATCTCTTTAAAAATCAACCAATAAGTCTTGACCGTCAAGTCCCCCTTTTCACCTACATCGTTGATCTCATCAAAGGACATCTGGAAATGGTGGTTTTGGGATTGTGAAGTGTGGTTTTCCATAACCACTTCTCCATCAGCGGAATGGATCTTCATCCGACACGTGGTAAGCAGTATGTATTCTGATACCGCTTACCCATTTCTCCCTCAGCACTACTTTCAAGTGTGAAATAAATGTGATCCATATATCTAACTTTGCTTTGATTTTAAACCGTTGATTGATCTCCAAACTTGCACTCCATTTATTCATTCCTTCAGCCTTTTCCACATTATTATCCCCTTTCGATCATGCGCACTTTATCCTTCCGCCGTCGATCAATGTTGAAATTTAACACTTTGGTTTATTTAATTTGGAAGTGCACTGCATTTTTACCATTCTATTATATTTAGATCACTAATCTCTTTTAGAGACTCTCTAATGCTCTTTCTATCAAATTTGGGTAATTAAGCCAACTCTAGGAACTTTGCCATTTTTTTTAATATATTCTAGCTTTCTCATCAGCATAGAACTAATTATGTGTCAACAACTGGCTCCAACTGGGGATGCTATCCTCCCTGCGAGGTAGAAAAATAACCCGTAGACCTGTGCCTTATCCATTGTAATCTACACAAACCACTATTCACAAAATTTCAAGGTCTTTTCTTTCTTTTTTTTATAGAGATAAAAATAACGAATATCAAATCTCCAGATCTTAGGGCCTTCACCTTTGGGATTCAAAATTTTCAATCTGTTATTCATACTCAACTTTATATGTACAACTGATATACAAATATTTCCTGTTTATTTAAGAAAGGTAGTGCTTGAGAAACATCCCATTAACAGGCCCTCCTCCAATATCATTTCCATTTTGGTCCTGCAAAATAAAACAATTATCTCCTCTGAATGCAACAATAATATAAGTCCCTTTCCATAAGTGATCAAATTTAGAATGTTTATCCTCTCTCCTAACATCCCATTTCAGAACCATGTCTCCTACTTGAAAATTCCCTTCTTTCAACTTTCTATCAAAAGTTTTCTTCATTCTCTCCCGATGCACCTGTAATCTTTCATATGCATTTTTTCTCATTTCATGAAGTTCTATCATCTGATTAATTCTTATTTGCATATGGTTTGGCTCTTCATCTTGCTCTTGTAGCAGCTTCATGACTGGGAGACCTAAAGAAATTGGAAAAATTACCTTTGCTCCGTACACTAGCTGAAAATGTGACATACAAATAGCTCTTTTTGTACTTATCATGTCTACCCATAAAGCATATTTAAGCTTTGTGTGCCAAGCCCTTTTGTTTACTTCCAATAATTTCTATATAATTCTCACCAAACTCTTATTTGAGGACTCCTCCAATCCATTACCCTTGGGATAGTATACTATTGAATAATTCAAATGGATATGATACTTGTGACAGAAACTAATCATTTTCTTTGATTTAAAGGCCTGGGCATTATCTATTACTATTCTTCTTGGACATCCAAACCTTGAAAGAATGTTCTCTTCCATAAAGTTAATTATCACTGTCTCTGTGGCATTTCGGGTTGGGATAGCTTCAATCCACTTAGTAAAATAATCTATTGCAGTCAAAATCCATTTATGTTTCCTTGGAGAATTTGGATTGATCTCTCCAATGAAATCCAAACCCCACTATTGAAAAGGTGCTTCCACTGAAATTGGTTTCAAAGGCAAAGGAAAAAGTTCTCTTTTCCCATAAAAAATTTGACATTGGTGGCACTTTGAAATATCCTTGTACACATGAAAAAATAGTAGGCCAATAGAATCCGCTCTAAGAATTTTATTTACTGTAGCCTTCCACGAATGATGTCTTCCACATACCCCTTTATGAAATTCTTTCATTACCTGTTGTGCTTCGTTTTCCAATAAACAATTCAACAAGATTCCTCCTAGATCTTTCCAATGTATCCCTTCATTTGTTGAATGGTATAATAATAAAAGGACTGGAAATTTCTCCATGGATGTAGCCCATCTTGGGTGAACCACGTTATATTGATGTCTCTCTTGTATTGTGTTTTATGTGATTTATATTTGCATCTTGTTTATTGTTATTGCTCTGTGATACTGCTTTTTCTAACAAAAATATGAAAATTATACCCCATAATTTAAATAGATACCATCTTATCATTATAACTATTATTGGAATAATTTCACCCTTCTACATGTTCCTATTTTTTTAAAGTTTATGTAAATTTCACCCTTGTACATGTTCCTCATTTTTTTAGAGTTTATGGAAAAATATATTATGTCACAAAGCAATAAGTCATTTTTTAAAAATGACTTATAAATGGATTATATTGAATTTGAACTTATGTTATTGTACCTTTTTGAGTAACTTCTTAAAACTAAGTTAACAATTAAAATTTAACTTAATTGAATTCTCTGTAATATAATAGCTAATAAAGGTAATGTAGGCATTACTAGTAGCAGTTACATGATGCAATAGTTTATTCAAAATAGGGGAACAAAAAGCATTGATGTGCATTACCCTATACTTGAAGCTTGGGAGAGCTTAACTTGAATTATATTCTACCATCGAACCAAGAATCAAAGCTCTAATTCAACTTCAAGTCAATTGTACTTATTCAACCTGTAGTTGATTGAGTTGGAACTATTAGTGATGGAATAATGCAGAGCTACAAAGTGTGTGAAATTATTTATCCTCCTGCTTAATTGAATTAGACAAAATGACGATTGGGCTTGATAAAAATAATTGCTTGGAGGAAAGATATGTATTATCTATAAGAAACTATTTAAAGATACATATTCCATTTGAACTACCTAAGTTTGTAGAGAAATAAGAGATTGGATGTAACGTCCCCATCTTGACCCTATTGCATTAATATTGTAAATGATATAAATATTGTTATTTAGTCATGGTGAGGAGTTCAAGGCCAAGGCCCCACCATTGATTTATCGTTCTATGTATCAGCGACTAGAATAGATGCATATGGTTCTTTTGCTAGCCGTGCACAATGAAAATTCGGACATCATGTAAATATGCAATTTTTAATGAAAAACCCACAACCAACTATGCAATGCAACAAAGAGATGGGGGCATGATCTTTACAAGGAATAGGGAGGGAAAATAACCAAACCCTTGAGCCATGGTGTTAAGCCATTTCATTGAGGAAACCCATGAACTCTCAACTACCCATTTGGTCTCATGCACCCAATCATTAATTCTTCCAAGAATTGGTTGAGACAATTAATGCCTTGGGATGGGAGAGGTATGGCTGTCAATTTTCGTGTATGGGAAAGAAAACAACTTGGGAAATCAAGTTTTGGTTTGTTGGGAAAAAAAACCCCCACGAAATTGTGCCCAAAGCCATTCTTCACCCATGGCATTCATCCTCTCACGCAGTCTGAGCTTGTTGGGGTTTTATCCTTCACGTTTTTCACCATCCCCTGCATTTTTCCATGCCTGCAAACTCGTTTTTGGTTAGCACAGTGGCTGGGAGAAGCGAGCCACGAATTGGGGGTTTAATGGAGGTCATTTTTTCTCCTGGGTTGTCCCTAAACGTTTTCTGAAAACGAATGTTGCCTTCCAGGGTTTATTCCCGTTTCTCCATTTCGTTTTTGAGTCTTCCCACATTTTTCTGAGCTGGTAGAAATCCCATCCTTGGTTGGAACCTGTGAGCAGGAGATTCAGGAGTGGAAGAGGACAGATTTGGCTTGATGAGCCCAATGAAGTATCCATAGCTCAATGGTTGAGACACTAGCTTAGTAATTCACCTCTGTCCATCTCTTAGCAGCCTGAGAAACCCAATTGCTGATTGGCTTGGCTGATTCTGGTGTATCTTTGGCTATGTGAGAGCATGCTTTCCCCTTTTCCTTGTGGAGATCATCCCCAGCTCAGGG
Organism: Larix kaempferi; assembly: GCA_027924585.1. Classification (NCBI taxonomy): domain Eukaryota; kingdom Viridiplantae; phylum Streptophyta; class Pinopsida; order Pinales; family Pinaceae; genus Larix; species Larix kaempferi. The sequence continues at coordinate 29,402,007 of BSBM01000278.1, forward strand.
GTGGCAGTGGTGCTGAGAGATTGAGGAGCATGCTGGCCTACGGTTGGGTGGAACGTTGCAGAGGCATAGCTGGTTGCTCAGGGACTACTTGGTTTAAGATAAGTATTCTCATTTTCTATTTCTGCAATGTCTATACTTAATGGCTATCATGAAATGCTAAGTGTATGCTAGATAGTAACATGATTTACTTCCGCTGTGTTTCCTTAGATTTCACACATTTGCATGCCTGTCTTTTATGTTATGTGGACTTTTTTTTAATTAGTGATTATAGGGCTAATTGCCCAGTATTAGAATCACGATTCCCTCCATTGCACTGGTATGATGGGTGGGGATGTGACATTGGATATGGTTTCAACATAAAAACCAAGACTATGTTTGAGTGATCTATTAGACAAAAAACAATGTTACATATTTATACATTGAGATTACTTTAAGATAAACACACTATCTTAGCCATAGTAACAACCCCTTGAGAGAATATCTCAACCATGCATCAAAATAAGATCCAATTAGTTGGAGAAAACATGTTATATTCAACTAGATCTAACAATCTCCTAAAACCTCAAGTATAGACAAACTTTTCTTTACAATGATTGATAACAATATAAAAAAAAAAATTGTATTCAACCAAGTATCTAACATAAAGCTATAGGACAAGTAAGAGTAAATAATTACAACACTTCCCTTTAATGTACCTCAATCATCATCACGTTAGGTATTCATCGATGTCTTTCACCAATTTGATGCATCAAATGCTCCACCCGATCGAACAATGATTCATGGCTAGAATTAGATGTTGAGATAACAAGTAATGTTCAGTGAACAAACAGCACAGAGGTAGAGGAAATTAATACCTAGGCTGTCGACGGTTTCTGTACACTTTTGGAACTGATCGAATGGTTGGAGAGTGGTCAATGGATGACGAGGACGGTCAAGAGTTGTGGTGGGAGTCAAGGGTACCACTTGTTAAGGTCTGAGTAGCACTGCACTCAAGCTGAAGGTACAGTTGTACCAGGTATTGGCATTGTGAAAAGGCCATTGGGAATATGTCGAGGTCATATGAAATGTAAGGGTGCGCTAAGGCAGTGATGGGTAAATTCCTTTTGATGTTGTGATAAGGGCTTGGTTATATGTCGAGGTCCTGTTGTGTAAAAGAGCACTCAAAACCTCATTGGAAATGGTCATGTGCGCTATACAAAAGAGCTCGGTGGTATAGTTAAAGGATTCTTTAAATATGGCTTGTAATAGGCTTTAAGCCTTTCCAAAGGATAAGTCCTGTGAATTGAGTGATAATTGTATTGAGAAGCACTTGGTCCATGAAATATGGAAAGGCTCATTAAGTGAACTAAGAATAGTGGAAGCCAATAGAGTTGATGGAGGAACTAAAACTTAGCTAGTGGCTAGGTTTAGTAAGGATTAAGCCTTAGCTTAGGATTGTAGAGTGTGTCATGAGGATTAAGTACACATTATGGGAATTAAGAGAGTTAATGGTCCGTGGTGAAGGCAAGTCTAGACATAGACCTGTCATCACACTCCTACGTTTTTTTGCTGAAAATTACTGCTCAATCAAGTAATATAGAAATTTCAATGAAGCCAATCTAGAAGATGGTTATTCAATTGAAGGATACATTCATCTTTTCCAGTTAAGTATAGAATTTTTGAAAAAGAGATCTCAAGCTTATGTTGAAACTGGTATCCCTAATTCAAAAATATTGCAAGATTCACTTTTCCCACTATTTCCAATAAACGAAAAAAGGGATCATGAAAAACACTAACTGTTATTCCTTGTTGTGTTCTCAAGATCATTGTCAAATGGAAAAGAATCAGTAGGTTTATCTCTCCTATCATCCATATCATATATACTTAATCCTTCATGTAACCTAATAGGACTAAGACTATCTGCGTCATGCACATCATTTTCCTGGTTCTTTGAAATTTATGAATATGAAATCTTATTCTCTACACGTGCTTCAAAAGAAGTGTCAATACGATTCTCAAATGAATCAAGAAAAGCAGATCCCTCTTGACATAAAAATTCTTAAATTGAAAGACATGAGGAAGGGCTCAATTGGAAATCCTGATCTTCTTTTTGATTCAATGACACCTGACATGACTGGGAAACATGTTCATTTATCTCAGGAGAAGGAATATGAAAATCAACAACAGGATTATTGATTTATTCATTTTCAGCTGAGGGGGAAACTAAGTTTTGAGATTTTTCGTGAGTGTCATGACAATTATCCCCTACTTTCCTTTCCTAGTGTTGAAAAAGGTTTTCATGCAAAGCCTTTGTAATCTCATCATCCATAAATACATCATCATCATAAAGGTATTCCAGGTTTTGAATAAAGCTCTCAAAACATTCACAACAGTTTTCTACCAGCAACAATAATGGACAAGATTCTTTAAAATGCTCAAAGAATACTGTATGAAAATCCCTTGTAGAAAATAAACTAGCAGCTGGTAACTTTTCATATCAAGACCTTGCTTTTCCCTCCAGAGAAGCCATGGACATCTTCATAAGACAATCTTCATGCCATTGAAATTTGAGCTTGCACGCATGCATATGAAAATTGTTTAAATGCAAAGTATCATTGTCACCTTTCTCATCATTGAATTTTGGTAGGTAAGTTTGCCAGTCTATGCATGGCATTCAATTTGGAAAACCTAGAATATGAAATCGATGCATAGGAACATACCTTTTTGAAATTGAACCCATATTGAGACCACGAAGTCACCAGTGAAACTCTATTTTTTGGATTCATTTTCCATTGGAGTCACCTTCCAGTTGAATTTTTGATGTGTGGAGTCACCATAGTAAATTCTAAAATATGGATTCTTCTAAGTTGGAGTCGCTAGGTGAAAAATGCACAGCCTACTTGATATTTGACTGTTTTTCACCATCAGTAATTAGATCTGAAACTTTGTTGGGTTTAAGAGAATTTTCTTAGTTGCAAGCCATCCTTGCATTTTCATAAACGGATATAGGATAAGATTCAATGAATCCCCCTCAACGTTAAGATTTGATATATTATTCTGGAATGAATAGAAGATAGGCCATGCACAACACAACTCGAAGAAATTTACTTATGGCATCTTCCCAATATTGTTATAGTTCTAACTATACTCCCTGAGAAGGTTGAAGGTGTAAAGCAACAACTCTCTAGTTTTCATAATGAAGTTATTTTGTTTATGTCTAAGATAAAGAAGCGCTCAGTTCATGAGCTAGACCATATGGATCTTAACAGGATTTATACAATCTCTGTTGTACGAGAAACTGACCTTAGAACTTCTAAGAGCAATGCCAATGAATCCTTTATTCTTCATTTGTTAGTAGAATAAGATTAATTTACAACACACAATGTAGTTATTACATGTGGAGGTAGTAGTTTCTTGTGGAAGACGAGTGTAGGGTTGAGTAGAGGAAGGATGTCGAAAAATGGGCTATTACATTAGCTTTTCCATTGGGCAAACGAATTACAGGAGGAAATATGGCGGTTGAGAGGATTCTATGATTTTATTTCAATGGAAATGGTATTCTCCCTGTAATCGGTCTTCTGGTTGGTTGAAAGGCCTGCCTAAAAATATGTACATTGAAATTTTTTATTTCTTTGCTGAAAATTGAAAGGGACTTTCAAGTCACCTACAAAATGATCCTTTGTTGAAATATGTAAGTTCTTCCAACAACACATATTTGGAAAGTGTATCAGATGTTTCCATCTACACTGGAATTTATTCTCCTCGTTGTTGAATGTGGGAATATCAGTAGGGAATGAGGATCTCCAAAGTTTTTTCTATCTGGATCCACAAGTAACTACTACAATTTAATGGAAATGAATCCGTGGACTACTATGGGATTTTGAACCCTTTCTGAAGACCACCTTACATTACAACCTTGTGCAAGAGGTGTGATGCATTCAATTAATGATTTGGTTCCATTATTTTGCACACACCTTGATGTAGTAGATATTCCATAGCTATTTCCCCAAAAATTCAATCTTCGTGTTGTTTCTCTTGCTTTGAAAGCCTGTAATTTTTCTAATTTGATGCACACAATCCAACGGAAAATGGCTATGGAATTTATCACTTGAAGGGCAAGATAACTCTCTCCAAACAATGTAATCGATAGAAGTCCCAAAAAATGGATAAGGGTGGTGTTGGCCCGGTTTTGCAACCAGGCTTAGTGCTATGGGCACCTGCTAACTAGTAGCAGCAGTTTCAATAGAAATAAAAACAATAAACTAAATAAACAAGATTATTCATGGATCTAAGCAAAGATATTAAGCAAATAATGTAAACATTTAAAAATCAAGAACAAGAAACATAAGAAATAATTTTTTGTATTGAAAAATGGGGGGCAAGCAAGTGCTTGCGATATTACCTTCAATGGTGAAGGTTGATGTTGAGCAACTCCCAAGATGAGTAGCTCCAAACTCCAAGAGGTCTCCTTCTCTAAGGTTGCTTCAATGGCTAAAAACGCTCAGGGGAGATTTCAGCAGCATAAGGATGAGATAATGGATGGATGTGAAATGAGGAGCCCCTACCACCTTTTTATAGGTTTTGGTGGTGGGAAATACCATTTGTGGTTTTGTGGAAACCAAATGGTATTGACCAACATGGTTTAGGTACTTTTCCCTCCTTTTTCCTTTTTTGAATAAAAATAATATTTTAATTCCCTTTTTAATATTTTTGGGAATTTGGACCCTTTTTGAGGGTTTTTTTTATGATTTTCTTGGAAAAATAATCTTTTTTAATGGAAAAAGGGGTGTACTTAGGTCTTTTGGTGACCTTTTGTTGGTTTCAGAGGCTTTTGATGGTGAAAAAGTGGATAAATGGGTCATGTGAATAGGGAAATGAGCTAGTGAGCACTTTTTGGGTGTTAACAGATTGCCCCCTGATGTGTGAGGGCAGGAGCTCATCGTATGGCCGATAGACATCATAGTTCATTTGCCTTTTTCTGGGGTCTTAGGGGAGAGAAGAGACCGGTTGGAGACTGGAGCCACGGCCCTTGGAAGCTGCAAAAACAAAAAATATTACATGGCCTCAATATGAATGAGGTATAATCTCTGATAAAGGACGAGGCGGGCATTCCCATGCTCGTATCAAGACATATACAAAACAATTAGTCCCAAGAAGGGGGATCTAATACGTAAAGAAATATACTGGTACATCATAATGGTCCAGAGGGGACATTATTGTGGGATATACTCATGATCATGGCTGATCTCAATAACTGATACACTGGAATAACTGTTGAACTGCTGAAACTGAAGGTGTCCAACATCTGTATGGACTCAATGACTGTGAGCTATCTTTGGGAAGTATTTGTATCTGTATACTCGAGGGAGTATAAAACTGGGTACATCTGAATACTGTCGCCATACGCAACCCGGATATCTATAGAAAAAATGTAACTGGTTGTATCCATAGGTAGACTCTCAAATGTGGAGGAGTCAGGTAGTATCCGGGGTCTTCGACTAATAACTGAACGGACCAATACCCTGTGCGAGTCTCAATGATGCGATCAAGGTGTTGAAGTCGAGCATGTGAGAAACAAGCATTCGGAGAGGCACTGAGGATTCCTCTTGAAATGATTCGTAGGCACTCATCATAAATGGCAATGAGTCCAAGACACAGGGACCTCTAGGTCTATCCTCTGGAATCAATGTGGTTGTCGTCGACAGAGGGAGACCAGCAACTAACAAGGCAATGATGTTTCCTTGATAGGAGCACGAGGTGTATAACTGAAGTGATGTAGTACTGCTGGTAGGACTGACATACTTGTGGGGATGGGAAATAACTGGGTCAAAAAATGGGTAGACTCAAACTTCCTTTGTTCAGAGCATGATGACATGGTTGACCTGGCAGCGTAGGGAACTGACTTGTAGGTGTGGGGATCATTGCTTTGACTGAATGGTATATATTGACTCTGGGGGGGAGGACAAGCTGATAGGTGTCGTCGAGGAATTATCAAGGTGACATACTGCAGAATACTCTGAACAAAGGCGACCAAAATGGGGAATCTGCCTAATGAGTAGATGTGATCTGTCGTGGCGCCAAGGGGCACCATTGATTCCTTCTTCGTAGTTTTAATGAGCTCCAAGAAGGGATAAAAGTGTGCTCTGAAGTGGTACGGTCCTGTGGATTTTGTGAGCCCAGGACGGCTCATGCTCATGGTTGCTTTCATGTTTAGAGAGTCTGAAAACGGTAAGTGGACTCTATTGGTGTTTCTTTTTCGTAAGTTTAGTCTCCAAGGCCCGAAAAAGCATAAAATGATGCGAATGGAGAACTCTTCTAGCCGATGTGACTAGAGTATACCTTTTTCGTAATTAGTCTACAAGGTCCGGAAAAGGGGTAAACTTATACCAGGTAGACGCCCTTTCAGATACGTTTAGCGAGCATGAAAGGAAGCAAGATTGCTCGGCGATCTTTTCATTGTTTTAGGAGTCAGAAAAGAGCTTAACAGAAACTCCCTAAGTGCCTTTTTCGTAAAAGGGGTTGCTCGGCCCGAAAAAGGGATAAAATTATACCGAACAAAAAATGGATTTATGAGGGCGAGAAAAGGTCTCAAGCATCGTCATCAGTGCGGAAAACTGGATCCGGTGACATAAGGATTGTCGGAAACGGAGAACGGCCGATGTGGCACGCAAACCGAGGTGACGAGGGGGCGTGGAAAAAATGCCCGGAAAATCTAAAGGTGAGAGCGAGAAATGATCTCAAGCATCATCACGAGCGCGGAAAACTGAATCCGGCGATATAAGACACGTCGAAAACGGAGAACGGCCGATGTGGCACGCAAACCGAGGTGACGGGGGCGGCATGGAAAAGATGCCCGAAAAATCTAAAGGTGAGAGCGAGAAATGATCTCAAGCATCATCATGAGCGCGGAAAACTGAATCCAGCGATATAAGGCACGTCGAAAACGGAGAACGGCCGATGTGGCACGCAAACCGAGGTGACGGGGGGGGCGTGGAAAAGATGCCCGAAAAATCTAAAGGTGAGAGCGAGAAATGATCTCAAGCATCATCACGAGCGCGGAAAACTGAATCCGGCGATATAAGACACGTCGAAAACGGAGAACGGCCGATGTGGCACGCAAACCGAGGTGACGGGGGGGGCATGGAAAAAATGCCCGGAAAATCTAAAGGTGAGAGCGAGAAATGATCTCAAGCATCATCACGAGCGTGGAAAACTGAATCCGGCGATATAAGGCACATCGAAAACGGAGAACGGCCGATGTGGCACGCAAACCGAGGCCACGAGAGAGGCTAAAAGATGGTCAAAAAATGGACCCCGTGAAAACGGGAAACAGAAGGAATCTCTATGAAGTTCTCGCTGTGCTGATCCCAACGGTACCAACGGTTTGAGAAATGGACTTCGTATGACACCGCAATGGTTGTTGGAAAATTGGCAGATTTTTTATAAATAGGACGTGGGGCCCAAATGTGTTGTCATTGTTACGTGCGAGTTTGATAGAGCTGTCAGAGCTATTTCTTGATTTCCGGGAGATTTCACCGTTGGTTTTCGATTTAGCGAGTTGCAAGTAACTCTATTTGCCTTAACCTTGTCAATTATGTCTTTTATGTTTGGCGGCGGGCCCCCGAAGGCCGCGAAACTCCACGTTGACTCTCCAACGTGGAACCGCGCGGGTTTCGGGGCTGAACCCGCAATGAACCGCGCGGGTTCCACGCTCACAGTCGCGATGTTCATCGCGACTGTGAGGTCGGAACCCGCGATGTTCATCGCGAGTTCATGGGGGATAGTCGCGATGTTCATCGCGACTGTCTGGCCAAAACCCGCGATGTTCATCGCGGGTTTTTGCATGGATCCCGCGATGGTCATCACGGCTTTTTGTGAAAAAGCCGCGATGGGCATCGCGGATTTTTGTGTAAAAGCCGCGATGGGATTTTTCTAAATTTTTTGTGCTGGGGCTAAAAATTTCTTGTGTTTTCCTGGCAGGATGTTGCGGAGACCTCAGTCCGTGTGGCGGGAGAGAGAGATCGATGGTGATCTCATGCTGAGGATTGAGACTGATGGAGGGGTGAGACAGACCCTAGCTATGAGCGGACTTTTGAAGTTCGCTCAGATCCCTCCTATACGTTCAGTGAGGCAGCTCCTGAACAAGCTCGTGCAGTGGTGGGTGCCGGCAGAGAGTGCCTTCATTATTGGTGGTGAGAGGTTAGAGATTACTCTCACGGATGTATATTTTTTGACTGGGTTGCCTCGCTTGGGTGAGGTGGGTGATATTTCTCCGAGGTTGCCTCCGGGTGTAGATATGGAGGACCTCTTACAGACTTTCTGTGTGGATGACACTGTTTTGGTAAACAGCTCTATTAGTCTGAAGTTCCTACGTGAGTGGGATATGCGAGCTGTTGGTGCCTGTGTTCTGAGGGTTTTGGGTGCTGCTGCACCACATCGTATGTCTGGGGGGCAGACGATGATGGTGGATTCCGTTCTACAGGGTACGTATTATGCCTGGGCGCAGATGTTCCTGGCTGGTGTCCGGAGAGATCTGGACAAGGCCATTAGAGAGGGAGGCGAGTTTTGTTATGTCTCGTTTTTATGCTGTTTTTTCTTCGAGCGGGTGCCGACCTTGCGGCCACGGGTACCCGTTCGTGCTGGTCTTCCGAGCGAGCCTCGTATGATGAGGTGGGGGCAGATGATGCCCCGTGCCAGTGGTGGTGTCCGCGGCTACTTCACGGAGGATTTCTATCAGCAGTGGGAGCAGATGCCTCTGGTGATTGAGGACTATCCCTACGCCGGCATGGACTACCGAGGTGACCCAGAGATGCCTCGTGCCCCAGGACAGGCCTGGAGCTTAGACGGTATGTTTTGTGTTTTATTTGATGTTATATCATATGTTGTTTGGTTTATCATGATGATTTTGTCATATAGTATCTAATGGTTTACTTGCTTTGTGCATATGTGGGTCCAGTGCCACCACCGGACCATGTGGCTCGGCAGGGGCGAGCGATGGTGGTCGCTCGTCCCCCTGTACCTGTACCTCCTCCGCGTGGTGGAGGATATGCAGCTCGTGGTTGAGGGGTTGGCCCTGATGGTGACGCCATAGATGGTGTCCGACGTACCTTTGCCCGGATTCTAGCTGGGTTCCCCGAGGATGGTTGGAGGGACCTGGATCGGGATGTTTTGCAGGGATGTATTGGTGCGCCGCCTGAGTGGCAGTCGCTCCTGTTTAGGACAGCGGTGCTTGCGGCGAGGCACGGGGATGGTAGAGGAGATGCTCCGGCAGGGCCGGCTCAGGGGAGGATACGTTTGAGGGACGATCCAGCGGGGCCAGCAGAGCGGCGAGTTCGGGGTCGTCCTAACCCGGCGGGGCCGGCGGTGGAGGGGCCGGAGGAGGAGCCGGAGGAGGAGCCAGAGGAGGAGCCGGAGGATCCTAGGGATCCAGATGAGTAGATGACATTGTACTTGCCCCCAAATGCTCATGAGCATATGGGGAAGCATTTTTGTATGCCAGTAGTATTTTTTGTATATCGGGTGCTGAGGGCACTTATGACATGTTGACTATTTGATTTGTATATATATTGGATATATATTTGGATATATTGTTGTGTATGCACGTGGATGCACCTTTGTCTTTTGTATATGCCCGTGGAGGCACCTGTTATGCACGTGGATGCATTATGTTTGTTTATTTCTGTATGCCCGTGGAGGCACATGTTATGCACATGGATGCATTATTTTGGTTGTTTGTTTTATGCCCGTGGAGGCACATGTTATGCACATGGATGCATTTTTGTTTATGGATATGGCATGATGTGATTGGTGTGCCAGTCGAGGACACTGTTGGCCATATTGTCTGCTACACTATTGAGGTGTCTTGGGACATGTGTGAATGTAATGGATTCAAACTATCTAACCATTTGTTTAGTGCACAGGAATTTTCTGAAAAGACAGGGATCGCATACCTGGTAATCATTGTTGAGCTAGGAAACTAGGAGCTGTGAGTCCAAGAAAACGTTGAGGTGACGTATGCTCATCTGGAGAGCAGCGGCCAGGAGACCGGTCACGGCATCGTATTCAGCTTGATTATTGGTGGCGGCACCTAAACATACTCCATCAATGTGAATTAACTCATGTGAAGGGGAGTAAATTACCCAAGCTGCGGAGCCGAGATTGGGAGACCAACGGCTTGCACCATCAGCGAAACCGACATGGCAGAGTGGAAGAGGCTCCATCTGTGGTCATGCAGAGAAAAACAAATATTTAGGTTTTTTGAAAAAAAAAAAATTGTGAACGAAAAATGTATGCCTATACTAAAATGGACGATGGTGTCCATCAGATTTTCTATGGGTAAAATCGTTTAAGGTACAACCCGTTGCGTGGGTTGCGTAGGGTGTTGCCTTCTGAATCGGTCAGAATGTATGCCCCCTGCCCGAGGCAGGTGTGTATGATGTAAGGGCCTTGCCACATGGACACGAACTTTCCCTTCCCGGTTTTATCATGAGCTTGATCGTAAGCGAGGACAAGGTCTCCCTCAGAAAAGGTTCTTGGGTGGACGTGTTTGTCGTAACTTAGTTTCGATCGTTGTTTAGCTGCTTCCATGTTCTGAATGGCGGTGCGCCGATCTTCATCGGCCTGCTCTAAGAGTAGTAAATGTTGCTCGATCGGGGAAGTGTCCGGTAGGAGTTCAACGGCGATATGCAAGGCTGGGATCTGACACTCAATTGGGAGGACAGATTCGACACCGTGAACTAAATGGAAAGGGGTAAAACCGGTGGCGGTTTTGGTTGAGGTGCGGTAGGCCCATAGTGCCGGGAAAAGCATGTGGTGCCAATTGGATTTGTGCTTGTCTACAGTACGTTTGAGAATGGTCTTCAAAATTTTATTGATCGCTTCGACTTGGCCGTTTCCTTGGGGATAGTAAGCGGAAGAGAAATGGTGTTCAAATTTCAACATGGTTGATAACTCCTTCCAGACGGAATCTTCGAAGTGAGAGCCGTGGTCAGAGACTAGTTGCTGTGGTACTCCAAAACGAGCGATAACATGGTTGAAGAAAAACCGTGCTGCAGTGTCGGCTTTGCAATTATAGGTCGGCATGGCTTCTGCCCACTTGGTGAAATAATCTACGGCCACAATGATGTGTTTGTGACCGCCGGCTGACGGGGGGTTGCAGTCGAGGAAGTCTATGGCCCATTTGCAGAATGGTCCAACAGTGATGACTGGATGAAGGGGGGCAGGCGGGGTTCTTGCTTTGGGGGCAAATAGTTGGCAGCTCTGGCAATGCTTGACTGCTGTGATGCAATCAGTAAACAATGATGGCCAAAAATAACCGGCCCGAATGATTTTCTGGGCAGTGGCCATGCCGGAGAAATGGCCTCCGCAGGCACCGCTATGACAATCATTGAGGACTTGTTCTGCCTCACTATGGGATAGGCAGCGGCGTAAGATAGTATCAACGCCGCATCGGTAAAGTACATCCCCAATCAGGAGGTATCGGGGGGCGTGGTGTTGTATGCGACGGCGTCCATCACGATCAATGTGTGGTCGGAATTTTTGCGTACGAAGGTAAGTCAAAATGTCTCCGTACCAAGGGTCGTCAGACGAAATGATGAAGATCTGCTCGTCAATCAGTTCCGTTTGGATAACGGGTGATGCTGAAGAGGATGGGAGGTCTGTAATAAGGTGAGCAAGCGCGAGGGCTTTGGTGCTTTTGGGAGTTCTGAAAGTGAGGTCATATTCCTGGAGGATAATGACCCATTTAGCAACACAACCTTGTAGGAGCCGCCGGGTGAGGAGATAGACCATGGGGTTGGAGTCGGCCACGACCGTGGTATGACTGAGTAGGATGTAGTGTCGCAATTTTTGTACGGAAAAGACTACAGCTAGGGCTAATATTTCCTCGTATGGGTAATTTAGAGTGGGCCAGATAAGGTCTGGCTGACGTAATAAATCACATGCTCTTTGTGGGAGGCATCTTCTTGGACCAAAACTCCGGATACAGCATGTTCAGATGCCGAGACATAAAGGGTGAAGTCTTGAGAGAAATCCGGTGGGGATATCAAGGGGGCTTGTGTGAGAGCTTTCTTGAGGGCTTCGAATGCCGTGTCTGCTTGTTCATCCCAAACAAAGGGTATGTGGGTGCGAAGCAAGCGTAAGAAACCATGGACTTTGGTGGCATAATCAGGGACGAAGCGCCTAAGAAAATTGGACCACCCTTGCAAGCTCTGAAGCTGCCTAAGCGTGCGAGGAGGGGGAAGTTCTAAGATGGCTTTGACTTTCAGGGGATCGACAGTGATTCCGTCTTGGGAAACAATGAAACCCAACAACCGGCCCGCCGGGACGCAAAAGACACACTTGTGTGGGTTCAAGCGGATTTTATATTTGCGACAATGCAGGAAAACTTGCCGGAGGTCGTTAAGGTGGTCTGATCGTTTTCGGGAACGAGCTGTGAGGTCGTCAAGATAGACTCGCAGGATATGGACCAAGTCGTGAAAGCAATAGGTCATGGCTCGCTGGAAAGTGGCACCAGCATTTTTAAGGCCAAATGGCATGACGCGATAGGAAAAGGTGCCCCATGGGGTGGTAAAGGCAGTCTTGTACTGATCCTCCTTGCGGATGTGAATCTGGTTATATCCGGAAAACCCGTCCATGAAGGATAGGACTTCATGGCCCGCACACTCATCAATGAGTTGGTCAATGAATGGCGTGGGGAAATTGTCTTTTGGACAAGCGTGGTTTAAATCACGGAAGTCAGTGCATACTCTAAGGGTGCCCTGCTTTTTGTTGACTGGAACGGGGTTCGACACCCAGGTGGTGTACGGAATAGGGTAGATGAACCCTGCTTTTCGAAGTTTCTTGACCTCAGCCTTAACAGCGGGGAGCTTGGAAGGGTGAATGGGTCGCTGTTTCTGACGAACAGGGGCTACTTCAAGCCATGTATCAATGTGGTGTTCAATAATGGCGGGGGTCGAGACCAGGCATCTCGGTATAGGACCAGGCAAAGACGTCTCGGAACTCTTGAAAGAGTTTTTTGTATGCCTGAGTTTCTGCTTGAGTGCAAGATGCGCCCAGCGAGATGAGCTCAGGTTTCCCTGGTGTTGTGGAAATGTCTATCTGTATAGTGGGGGAAATGTTTGACATGTTCCCTTCTTCAAAGGCATCCGGTGCTGGGATGGGGTCCTTTAACCAATCGACCTTGGTGGGTATGAAGTCTTTGGACTCGAACGATAGCTGGTTGGATGCGGTGGAGGTAGATGCTTTCGGGAGGAAGTATGAGCGATGATGCATATCATCCCAAGGGTAGTCGGGTGCAGTGAGTGTCTCCAAAATTTGCTCATCAGTATTGAAGTAGTCAGACCATAAATCAAGGGGTTCTGGTTTGAAAGTTGTTGAAATCATATATATCGTATTGACTTCTTCCGACGAGGATGATGGTGGGGGGTGTATCTCCTCGATGAGAGGAGGAGATATCTCTAAGTCGACGTTGTTTAACTCGTACAACGCTGCTCTATAGTCAGGTAGATCAGGACAATGGTGAGAATAGTGGCCGTAAACACTGCATATAGCACAAGGATGGTTGGTGCGCAGTGATTTGTCGCGAGGCTGTAGAGGTGGCTCTAATCTGACTACTGGGATGGTGATGTCATCGTCCAACATATTCATATGCTCTTGGAGTGCCGGTAAGTGTGAGCATTGATGAGTTGGATGGCCTATCTCATCGCATAATGAGCATTTGGGGGGAGCTCGAAACACTGGTGGGGGTTTAACTGCCTTAGGAGGTGGTATAGCAGTGTACGGTTTTGGACCTCTGCCCCCAGTGGGATTAGCAAGGAGAGGGGGATTCGTTGACGTCGAAGCAATCATGAGACCAGGAGGAGGTTTCGTTGACGACGAAGGGATTGCGACACCAGGAGGAGGTTGATTTGAGGTAACAATAGGTTGTACCGGTTGGAGGATGACGTTTGGTGTGGGCGGTGGAACGGGAGGTGAAATATACCACACGGGTAATCCCAATGTTAAACCGGGTAGACTAAGGGTAGCCATAACCGGGGCGCTCACTACACCCGAAGGAGGGAATAGAAAGGGGATGGTGTGGATAGGCGTAACACCGATGTGACTCGGTACCAATGGTGGTTGACTACCGGGTGTTTGTGTATTATGTGAAAGGGTACATAGGTTTGCGACATGGGTCTCTGGTGACGGTGGTGGAATGGCCTGGAATGTAGAGGTCATTGGTGTCTCTGAGTAAAGTCCGGGTCCTACGGAAGACACAAAGGAGGTAGTTGCACTATAAGTAGGTTGTTCAATCATGGGAAGAACATTTTCCGGTGCAGCAGGGGCGTTGGGATCATAGTAGGTGAGTTGGTCGATCTTGACCACGCGTCCCTCGTGGGGGAACATCATGGTGCGGAAAACTGAGGAGGCGACCGCTTTCATGGCGTACATGTAACTGCGGCCAAGTAAAAGGTTATAATCGAGCTGGGCGTTAATGACTTCTATGTCGATGAGCACAGTTTTCCCACCCAATTGGACGGGGACCTTGGGTAGTAAACCTTGAGGTTGAGCTGACCGGCCGTCATATGCCCGCAATGCAGTGGTGGATTGCTGGAGAGTAGGAGATCCCAACTTCTACCAAACAAAAGTGGACATGACGCATGTGGAGGCGCCCTCGTCGATGATGCATCGATGGATGACAAGATTCCGAATAGAAACGGAAACTTGGACTGCTATGGTAGAAGGCAGTCGTGGTTCAGACTGGTCTAAATCAAAGGTCATCAATTTGGAATCGTTTGGGTCAATCGCCCCAATGGCGGAAAGTAAAGTCTTGCGCTGTGTAGGACAGTTTTTCAAGACTTCTAACGCAGACATGGCTGCGGGAGATTGGGCTAAGTCATCTACAATGTTGTAATTGGACGCAGCCCGTGCATTGGGGTTGTTGTTGATTCGGCGAAGGGGAAAGCGAGGTGCTTTAGAAGCGCCATCGAGTGGAATCTGAGGTATACGCAATGTCTGATCGGTGGGATTAGCATTAGTATCCTTTTCGGCGGGGGGGGATTCGGAAGTCGGTCCGTATTGGTTCCGACGGGTCTGGATATTGACGTCGGCAGTGGACATCATCAATAAATGGTGGGTGCCTGAATCAAACATGGGTTGGTCAGGAGCTGCGTAAGTAATTTGTTGTGGTTGCACGTTTCCCTGTGGGGGGGCTAACGGCTGAGTGTTCACCACTCCTTGTGTTGGAAAAGGGTTTTGTAGTACCAAAGGTTGTTGTGGAGGTGGTGGGGGGTTGGGTGGCGGTTGAGGAGCCGTCTGCCCTTGACGATGGGCGTCATTTGTCCATAGTTGTCGAGCTCGCTCCAGATGTGGGCAAGCGTGGGTATAGTGGCCATAGACACCGCAAATGGAACAAGGATGGTTTGTTCGTAAATTAGCATTTTTGGCTTGCTTAGGTGGTCAATCAGGATTCTGATGAGCAGGCGCCGCGTTATTGTTTTGCGGAGGATGGGTAGGTTGTGGAGCTTGGTTACGGTTCTGATTGTTTCCACGGTTGCGTCCTCTTCCGCGGTTTGGTTGCCCACCCTGATTGCGTTGGTTATTTTGGTATTGGGGCTGATGTTGTTGTGCGTACACATGCCCTTGAGCATTGGGGGGATTCTGAGGAGCCGCAGGTGCGGGAGCAGGTTGCGGTGGATAGTATGCAGGTGGAGTTGGAGGTGGTCCAGTTGCTTGCTGGGGTTGTTGGTACCCCTGAGCTGGTGGAGGTGTGAGGTTAGCTGGTGCAACCGGTTGTGGGTAATGCATGGGCTGTTGTGGGAACTGCATGGGGGTCTGTACCGTAGGTTGAGCATAGTATGTAGGAGGTACATATGCTGATGGCGCTTGGCCATAACAATGTTGTGGACAAGAGGGTCCATGAACGTGATGGGTCTGGTTTGTTGGAGCATAGGAAGTCGTCGCTTCAGAACTAGATGTAGCCCTAGAAAGGTCTGGGGCGGGCATGGTGCTCACCATACTGAAAGGTTTTGCTTGCGGTGTAATTTGGCAAATAATGCCATCAGCGGCATGTGATGCCCCCGGTGTGTCACTGTGTGCAGAGTCGCCTCGTGGGGCGTCCGGTATGATCGTGTATAGGTAACCCGACTGGGCGTAGATGAGATCAAACTGTTGGGCCTTGAGAATGGCCTCTTCCTCAGACTGGGGTCTTTCAGATGCTACATCCTTCGCAATGAGAGGAAGGAGGGATTTAAGGAACCAGTCTAAAAAGATTCGGTCGTCTAATTTGATCTTGCATAGGCTTCGGCGCCGACGCCAATCATGGATATGGTCAGTGATATGCGTGGCCGTGTTCTGTCTGCAAGACAGTAGGATTTCGACGCCCGCATCATAGCGGACCGGTAGTTGAAAGAACTGTAGGAAGGTCGAGGAAAGGGAGGTAAATGTGGAATGCGTCCCATGGGGTTGCTCGATATACCATTTGGCTGCAGAGCCAGTGAAGGTGCGCTGTAATAAATGGAGGCGGACAGAGTCGTCCACTATGGAGTTGGAGGAACACCATAAATGGAAGGACATGATGTGGTTCTGGGGGTCTTCTCCTGCCTTACCCTCAAACTTAGGGATGTCAGAGGGGAGTTTGGTGGGCATTTGAGGCCACGCCAGATCATGTCTAATTGGGTCATTTGTGAGCCTAGCTAAATCTGGCAGGTTCAGACTTGCCATGTATGGTAGACTAGCAGATGTGGGGACTGGAACTGGGACATGCCTAGCCACTGTGGTATGGTGTAGGGGTCCAGTAACGCCTAAAGGTATGCTGGGTATGGAGGGTATGTGCCCTCCAATAGGTGTGGTATGGTATGGGTTAGTGCTCCCAAGTGCAACATGGGTTACATTTGGGTTAGGAACCGCACTAGGGATTCCTGGTATAGCACTCCCAAGTGCAACATGGGTTACACTTGGGTTGGGGATCGCACTAGGGATTCCTGGGATAGGGTTTGTGGAAACCGAAGGGGGTATAACCCCCGTGTTGGGTATACCCATGACAGGTGGTGGCCCTGTGTTAGGCATTCCTGAATGTGGAGTGTTACCCATATTGGGCATACCCAGGGGGGTGGTTGTTGCCGTGGATGGTACTACAGCAGAAGGGTCTGCAGATGTCTGACCTATGGTAGATGTAAATAGTGGATCAAATGGTGTTCTAGACATAATTGTGGTTGGTGGTAACTCTGTGGGGTTTTCGGATTCTACCTCCAAATCAAAGGTGAAGTGGGGTATGTCAGAATCGGATGACTGTCTAATTGATTGACGATGTGTCAAATCAAGGGATAATGCTCTACGTCCGTGACGTGGAGAGCCAAGTGGACTAAACTCTGGGAGTTCGCCCTGTAGACGACGGGAGCGTCTAAAATTATCAATGGTGAGAATATGTTTGTATGTAAAAATTTGTTTAAGTATCAGGTGGTGATATATATATAAAAGACTCAAAACCCTTATGCAACCAAGGGTGCAAGAAGGGGAGTGAAAAAAGAAGGCTCACAGGCCAAAAAATCAATCCTCAAAAAATGCACTTATTCTAGCAGCTGTGCTACAATAAGTGGAGGAATGCAACAACTGGTCAGAATACCAACATGCAAGCGACTCCTAGAAAAAATAGGTGTAACTAGACCACAGGTAGGTTGAAATCATGCAAACACCTAATCTAAAAGTATTGTGACTCAAACAGATGATATCCTCTGCAAGGTGATGAAATCCAAGTCAGACAATATGAATGTTGAGACAACGGCTAGATATCCCCCTACCGGGAGGGACACCGGGTAATCAATCCTAAAGACAGGCTACTAGGATACTCCGTTCTTGACGCGTCGAGAAAAGGTAAATCTGCCGTTTGGTCCTTTGATCGCAATATCCCAATACAGGGATATCCCGAGAACTGCGAATGGTAGCCCTTCGGTTACTGAATGGATTTCGGTATTCCACTCAGGCTTCTGGAACCATCCTCGCGACTTCAACCCACCTAAGGGAGAGGCCTTCCCACAAACCGGTTGTGACCGCGCCAAAAAGTACTAAGAGATTTTAGCTCCCTAATTGGACAACTTCTATGTCTCAGATGTAAGAACTGAGGGGTGTTATTGGAACACCTATCCCCCCAATACTACCTAGCTACAAGAATTCTTTTAGTGTTCCCCAAGTGGGGTTAAAAGTGTGTTCAAATTAGGGTACGTTTTAAGGCTTAGTTCAATTAAGTGATCGTGTGAGTGCACGTGAGGTGTTGTAAACTGAACTTGAAAAAATTAAATGCTTTAAAGGAAATTTTCAAAAAATAAAGGATTTTTCGAAAATAAAAAGCAAATATTTAAGACTTTTTCACTAAAAGGAATTTAAATGCTTTTCGAAAAATAACTCAAAAAATAAAGGATTTCTTGGATTTATGAAAGCAAATAATAGACGTCTTTTTTTAAAAGAAATAAATGGATTTCTTCGTTTCAAGAAAAATTGCTAAGGGCAAGATTTTAAAGAAGTAAACAAGAAAAAATTTGAATCTAGATAAAAAATGCAAAATGAGTCTTTCTTTCACTTTCTTGAAAATTTTTAAAAAGATTTCTAGATATGCACTTTTAAATAGTAAAAAAAAATTTCAAAGCTGTAAAAAATGCAGAATTTAATACTGTAAAAAATGTGCTATGGGCAAAAAGTACAGTAAATTTTTTTTTCAAAATCGGGATGGCCGAATGAAAAATTCAGCCGCGCGGGTTTTGGACGCACAACCGCGATGGACCGCGCGGGTTTTGGGCGCACAGTCGCGATGGACCACGCGGGTTTTGGCCGCACAGTCGCGATGGACCGCGCGGGTTTTAGCCGCACAGTCGCGATGAGCAGCGCGGAAAAACACAAAAAAGTCGCGATGGACCGCGCGACTGTCTGGAAAAAAGCCGCGATGGACCCGGCGGAAAAAGGCAGAAAAGTCGCGATGGACCGCGCGACTGTCTGGAAAAAAGCCACGAGGCGGAAGCCGCGCACGGAAACCAAGAAACGAACCCGAAAATTGAAAATTTCGGGCTGTTTATGGGGGCAAAACTCAGAGGAGCAATGGATCTGCTGTCTAAGATGGCAGATCTATGGATCTAAACGGTAAAAACTCATAAAAAACTAAAATTAAAGGCAAAACTAGAGATCTATAGTTCAAACCAAAGCGGAGTCGCCAAAAACTGTTGGCCCGGTTTTGCAACCAGGCTTAGTGCTATGGGAACCTGCTAACTAGTAGCAGCAGTTTCAATAGAAATAAAAACAATAAACTAAATAAACAAGATTATTCATGGATCTAAGCAAAGATATTAAGCAAATAATGTAAACATTTAAAAATCAAGAACAAGAAACATAAGAAATAATTTTTTGTATTGAAAAATGGGGGGCAAGCAAGTGCTTGCAATATTACCTTCAATGGTGAAGGTTGATGTTGAGCAACTCCCAAGATGAGTAGCTCCAAAATCCAAGAGGTCTCCTTCTCCAAGGTTGCTTCAATGGCTAAAAACGCTCAGGGGAGATTTCAGCAGCATAAGGATGAGATAATGGATGGATGTGAAATGAGGAGCCCCTACCACCTTTTTATAGGTTTTGGTGGTGGGAAATACCATTTGTGGTTTTGTGGAAACCAAATGGTATTGACCAACATGGTTTAGGTACTTTTCCCTCCTTTTTCCTTTTTTGAATAAAAATAATATTTTAATTCCCTTTTTAATATTTTTGGGAATTTGGACCCTTTTTGAGGGTTTTTTTTATGATTTTCTTGGAAAAATAATCTTTTTAATGGAAAAAGGGGTGTACTTAGGTCTTTTGGTGACCTTTTGTTGGTTTCAGAGGCTTTTGATGGTGAAAAAGTGGATAAATGGGTCATGTGAATAGGGAAATGAGCTAGTGAGCACTTTTTGGGTGTTAACAGGTGGGAAACAAATTTTAAAATACAACCTAACCCCCACCCCCCCCCATTTCTCTCTATGACTCCTCTCTATAACCCTTAATAACCCCTAACCTCTAACCCCTCTCTCTAACTCTTACTAACCCCCTATGTCTCTACCTCTAACCCTTTAACACCTCCCAATTCCTTTGAATATCTTTTTCACTAAACCAAACAATATAGTTGTAAGGTTAAATATAGCGATAAAAGTGTAATGTTAAATATTGCGACAAAATTGTAATGTTCAATATCGTGGAAGAATTGTGATGTTTCATATCACGTATGCGTTTTGGTGAATAGAAATCACATGCGCGTTCTGATCAGAAAAAAATGCTTGTGCATTTGTGTTAACAGAAACATGTATGTGTCATGTTTACCTACACTCCTAACCCACCAAACCCACTAATACACCCCCCTACAATTCCCAAATACCCCCACATTAATTTATAAACACACCCCAATCCACTAGCACCCCCTTCACACACGCACACACATGCATCCATATGCCTCCCCTACCATTGACCACCCTACTCTCTCTCTCTCTCTCCCTCCCCTCCACTCTCTAAACCTTACTAAATCATCCTCTCATTCTTTTTCCCTTTCTCCACTTACCCAAAATATCCTAACATCCCCCTCCATCTCTACATCTAACCCCATAACAATCCCCCTCCATCACTATCTCTATCCCTTTAACAATCCCATGACCCCCCCTATCTCTCTCTCTCTCCCCTCATTTCCATAACCCTTACTAACCCATTCTCTCACACTCTTTCTCCCCTACAGGGATAGGAGGGGGTAAGACCCCTCTATCTCTTCATCTAACCCCTTACCACCCCCTAAAATCTATCCCTTTACCTCTCTCTCTCTCTAACCCAAACACTCATGTTCGTTGTTAGCACTCGGATTTTCCTTTGGCTGTATCAAAGAAACCTCGAGGTAACTATTTCAAACTAACTTTAGACTGTATTATGAACTTATATAGTTAGAGAGGGATCTCTCAATAATCATAAAACTTTTCTCACTCAAAATATTCAATAATAACACTCAGAAGGTCAGATTTCTCATAGGAACAAGTTTGTTTTTATAAAGTTTGGAAATACAATCTTGAAAAGAGACCATTTGGGAAATGGAGTCAATGAACATATACTAGTTTGAGCTGCAAGATATTAGGTTTTGAAAAGAACAAGGACAGAGGCAGGGTAGACACCATTTCTTCAAACTTTAGGCATTGCAAGATGGTAATAGACGAAGGAAGACAATCCATTAAAACATAGTATCTAACAAGGATGAGTTCTGTAATAAATCTAGAAGAAAAAATAAAAATGTTTGAACCTGATGAACTAGAGCATCAATGGATGAATTCCAGTTCATATACTCTCACTCAAACACGAAATAATAATACATAATTGAATGGAAACAAGAAATATGATCACATAAGAAAATTACATATTGAAAAACAATGGCACAAGAATCTCTACCTTGAATATTTTACAAAATTTCCTCTTTGCAACTTTATTGATATTCAGGAATTAACAATACCCAACCTTAGAAGATACCCTCAACCTTCAAAGATTCAAGTCATCCTAACCTAAATTCTAAAAATAAAAAGTTGATACAAATGTAATGACACCTGTAATAGAAGGTTTAATAACTTTAAGGAATAATTACAATAGAAAGAACATGTGCAAAAACTTATCCTAAATTTCAGAGTATTGTTTCAATAGATTCCTTTATCATTCGAAAGGTGGACAACACATTGACAGGTGGAGGATCAAGATTCACTTTGCCGGTCTTTTGCTTAGAAAACAAAGATACTATGCTAAATGTATAACTGTTACCTAGAATCCTTGAACATTGTCTCTAACTAATCCTGAAATCATTAATTTATGCCTTCAAATCTGGGATGCCCTATTTAACTGACCATTGAATGCTTAGAAATGATCTATCACAAACAAGTTTAGATGCCCTTCGAATCAACAGATATATCTCTTTGATGGCGATATCTGTTTGAAAAACAGGATCGTAGAGCAATAACAATAAACATAAATGCAAATATAATCACACACACATTACAAGAGAGACACAGATATATCGTGGTTCACCCCAACTTGGGCTATGTCCACACTAAATTTGCCAGTCCTTATTATTATTACCGTCCAGCAAGGTGAAGAGATACAACCTGCAGCACAGTCGCTGCAGTTCCTCTTCACTGTCTCACAGTCTCTCTCCTAATATTAGAGATATTTACAATGATTAAAACCTAATACATCAACCCTAGCCGTATTACAATGTCTTTCTTTTATAGGGAAAATACAATGGGAAAAAATACCACAGGATACCCAAAACCATGGGCCCGCAAAACAACTGGCATAAACAACCAAAAAAATATTTCTCGGGGGCGTTGCCCTAAACCTCCATTTCTCGAGGGCACTGCCCTCGAACCCTTAAAAATGTAGAATGGGTGTACAGTCCTCCAGGGTGCATGGCTAAGACAATATCATCTATGAGACTGGAAGATCTGGCTCCACAACCAACAATATCCATCTTGAGCCTGATAGAACTGTTGTTTTAGAATTTTAAATTTTCTTACATGCTAAGTATCATCTTCACACCTTATGTCCCAAATTTCTCCAAGGTCTCCTTGGGAAATGGATCTCGGTCACCAATTTGAAAAGATTCTACGAATGTGTGACACTTGAATATTAAATCTTCTTCTGTTACTTTATTCTCATAGGATTTCCCATTTTTTTAAATACTACCAAGAATTAAGGTACATGTAACCATTTCAATTGTCATCAATGCAACTGCAAATAGTTGTAAAAACGCCATAGAACGCAATCCAAGTCTTGTCCAAGTCCAGAGAAGCCATCCAAGCCATTTCCATTGGCACTATGGATCTGGTTACCTTGTTCAGGCAAAGAATTGTATTTAAGAGGATATCCATAAACCCTACTAATATTTGTAAGCAAACAATGTGTTCTAACTCACCCGAGCATGTTCAAGTTTTCATGAACCTATCAACCAGGTTAACATCAATAAAGTCAGCTCCACTAGTAACAACAACCTGCAATAGCTTCTTTTTTCAAGCCCAAGAGCACTTTAACACAAAATTCACATTTAAACTCGAGTGATACTTGGAAAGTAAAATCTTGGCGGTCATTGAAACTTTTCATGTTTAAATCAGCTTAGAACTTGGTCGAACATTACACTTGGCATGATCACTGTTGGCATCGTGAGCGGATTTCAACTCTGTTATGAAACAATTGATTTTGAAACCGAACAATTGGAATGTGAATACAATATTCAAGTCAGAAAGAAACAAAATAAACCAGCGATCAATATAAAAAATGGATTGTCTGATGAGCAATATTAACCCAACATGGTTTTCGCTACCATAAAAGTGGTTTCTTTTACCGCTTTTTCATTGGCGAAATGACACCATATTGACATGTGGCAGCATGGTTTTGATTCCGCACCACTTCTGAATTTTCAACCTCTGAGTAGTTTGAGCTAGCGGAATGAATGTTAGCCATCCATCTCTCTTAAAAACCGTTGATTTCCTTTGGTCGGTTAGGGTTTGAATATTTTGTTTGTCGCTCTCAACCTCGGGACTTTATGAGTAAGGAACAACATATGGAAATCGAGGATGTTTCTTGAAATTTTCATGAATCATGTTCGTCCTGTTTCCATATGATCTCAGTATACCCATCCATTTCATTCGCAAAGAATTCAATATCCACATTAGGGTGATGTGCACTATCGTCTCTAGAAATCCATCTCTAATCACTTCGATAAGGCACGTGGTCAATCTCCTGCATTGTTTTTTACTTCCCTGCTTTAGAAAGGATTTTGGTAGACCCACTTCTGGTACCTTCAAAGAGAAGATCCCTGCAAGGAAGTACTTTTCCCCCTTGTAAATATTCCCAATTTGTACTATAGTAACTACTATTACTTTGTTCAGCAGCCATTGTGTGGAACATAAAAGGTGAACCATTTCCATTTTCAGTCGGCTCTCTTCTCCATGGATTCATGTATTTCGTTCTATTGGAGCAAATATGTCTACATCATGTGTCACCTGGGTTCGTTCCCTGAATCAAATGATTTACTCAAATTTGACTTTCAGATGACGCAGAACTTGTGAGTCCATCAACCGTTCTTTCTTCTTCTTCCCACTCTTCTACACTAGCCATCGCAAGCCATCTCTTTCCTTTGTGAATCTTCCTCCTATTGGAAGTTTACCATCATCAAATTTTGTCTCTTTTTTTTTTTCTTTCTGCTTGCCTCTTTGTAATCCTTTCCTCTAACTCAAGCAATTTGCGTCTTGCGGCTTCAGTGGGAAAAAACCATTGTCGAATTTTTTTCTAGCATCAATTGCAGAATCCATTCTTTCCTTATGGATACATCCACGAAGCTCTTTAAACCATTAGACAAGAACAATAGATGCAACTGATCTGGAATCGATGTCGATCCTGGTACTGGCTTGTTGTCGATGATCTGGCTCTTAATATCAAAATGAGGTCGATGCCTTGATATTCATTTGGAATGGCAGCTAGCATGACCAAGTAGGCACCTGGCGCTCAAAATGGAAGCATGGCATTCTCACCAGACAGAAGAATGCATTCAATGGAACAACTAGCGTTCCAAGCTTTGCGTTTTTTATTTTTTACTTCTGGGAATAATCCCACATGGAAGAGGAAAAACTAACATTTAGTGCTTATATAGGCGAAAGGTTACATTGTATAATCGATGAAATGAGCCTAATTCTATCCTTGGAAGCTTGGTGCTTGTGCGCTAGGCTTGTGACATGCATTGTGATGTATGCTTTGACTTGTGTGTTGTGGTTGCATGCTGTGTGGAGCGGATCTTTGGCCCTCGGGCCCCAAAATTTTAAATAAAAATACTGAAGAGCTGTATAAGGCCCGAGAGCCTAAAAAATAGAATAACAAAGAGGCCTTGCATAAGACCGATGCGGTCAATATTGCACTAGAACACCCAAATTTGATAAAAGAACACTTTTTATTTTTTCTAAAGGGCCCAATTTTTATAATTTTTTGACCAAAATTATAATAATTAAGACCAAAACTCTCATGTAGTTAATTCACAAACCGAAAAAATGTTTTTTTAAATCATATATTTAGTTTAAGCCAAAATCGAAAATTTGGCATGTGACAACATATGGATCCAACTGGGGATTCTATCCTCCCTGTGAGGTAGCAAAGAACCTCGTAGACCAAGTGCCTGACAGTTGGGATGCTCCCAAGATTTCCTGAAACCCTCAACCTACTCTCACCTGTGACCATCAATTGATACCATATTGCAAGTGAATTCAAAACTACAACCTGTAATGTGGAACCTATTTACGACCTGTGAGACGCACCTTGTTCTGATCCTTAACTGAAAACAAAACCAAATTGAAAACTCATCTGCCCTACTGCAAACTGAAAAAATGATTTAAAAAAAAATGGTTGTCATGGAGAGCTTATTCACACACTTTGATGTAGGAGCATTAGTCCTCCACATTCTAAACCATAATGTTGGGTCAGACCTCTAGGTCTTGACATCAACCCAAGGAGGGGCCATTGTAATTGCCATGTACAAAATACTTTATTTCTTAGTAAAGATAGATAAGGAATATGCTTAAGTTTGGTTAGGTGTCAGTCATAATAATTATGTAACAGATCCCTAAATAAAGGGAAGGACTCAAGAGGTTGGTGGCAAGATTGTAGTTAGAAGTGAGTGAGTCATAAGCGAGTTTTTCTAAAAATAGAAATTGTGATCTGAATCTAGGGTTCGTGTGCAGATTTGTAGGGGGTTTTTGTAAGCCTAAGGGCATAAAGAGAACTCTGGGGGTGAGAGTTCGAGGAGAGGAATAAAATGGCTATTGAATGTTGGTATCAAGCCATAGATAGAGTATATGAGTTTTTTGAAGTTGCATGTACAGTTTTATTATGTTAATGAAAGCACATTCATCAGTACTAGGTGATGTTGTATCTTTGCAGTTTGAGTATGTAATGTATTTGAGAAGTCTGATGAATATAGTTTTAGTTGTGTAGTTGATTAACTAGTATATGCAGACCTGATAAGATATAACTGGATAGAATCATTGTATGATTCCAATTAGTGAGACTGGGTAGAAGCAGAAAAATTCTCGTCTTTGTTGAAGTTTGTTTATGATTTGAGAAGATATTCCATGAATAGAGTGATTGTGTGTCTAATGTTGTTGGAACATGAATGAGTTGGAATATAGGGGATTACAGAGTAATCTTGTATTATTCAGTTGTTTGTGAAGAGTAATCGTTTGTAGGTCAAATGAGAGACCAAGTAAGGTTCTGAGCACAATAGAGTCAAGTCACTTTGCTGTGGCAAATCAAAGTATTCTTACATTAGTAGAAGTTACCCGAGAAGAATCATTGATACCAAATCGATGTGCAAAGAAGAGGTTGATAGCTTGACCGATATGCAGTGACCATTGAAGGTCGAAGGAAATAGGAAGAATGATGGAGATGAGAAAACGATAAGGGATGGTGGAGAATCAATGGTTATGGTAAAAAATGGAGCGGGGGCCAAGCGAAGAAGTTGTGTAATGAAATCATGTGGTAGATGTGTGTTGAAAACCTGATCGAATGGTGATTCATGGTCAGAATTTGATGTTGAGATAACAAGTAATGTTCAGTGAACAGACTGCGCAGAGGTAGAGGAAATTAATACCTAGGCTATCGACGGTTCCTATACACTTTTGGAACTGATCGAACGGTTGGAGAGTGGTAAATGGCTGACGAGGACGGTCAAGAGTTGAGGTGGGAGTCAAGGGTGCCACTTGTTAAGGGCTGAGTAGCACTGTAATCTAGCTGAAGGTACAATTGTACCATGTATTGGCATTGCGATAAGGCCATTGGGAATATGTCGAGGTCATATGAAATCCAAGGGTGCGCTGAGGCAGTGTTGGGTAAATTCCTTTTGATGTTGCGATAAGGGCTTGGTTATATGTCGAGGTCCTGTTGTGTAAAAGAGCACTCAAAATCTCATTGAAAATGGTCAGGTGCGCTATACAAAAGAGCTAGGTGGTATAGTTGAAGCATTCTTTAAATATGGCTTGTAATAGGCCTTAATCCTTTGCAAAGGATAAGTCCTGTGAGTTGAGTGATAATTGTATTGAGAAGCACTTGGGCCATGAAATATGGAATGTCTCATTAAGTGAACTAAGAATAGTGGAGGCCAATAGAGTTGATGGAGGAACTAAAACTTAGCTAGCGGCTAGGTTTAGTAAGGATTAAGCCTTAGCTTAGGCTTGTAGAGTGTGTCATGAGGATTAAGTACACATTATGCTAACTAAGAGAGTTAATGGTCCTGGGTGAAAGTAGGTCTAGACATAGACTTGTCATCACACTCCTACTCTATTCTGCTGAAAATTACTACTCAATCAAGTAATATAGAAATTCCAATGAAGCCAATATAGAAGATGGTTATTCAACTGAAGGATACATTCATCTTTTCCAAGTAAGTATAGAATTTTTGAAAAAGAGATCTCAAGCTTACGTTGAAACTGCTATCCCTGATTCAAATATATTGCAAGATTCACTTTTCTGTTAGGAACCCATGTCTTTACTTTGTTAGTATGTTGTTATTGGACGCATATGCTTTGTAAGTCGTCCCGTAGTATTTGTTGATCAATAGTTTGTGTTATTGTTGTTGGCGCATATGCTTTGTAAGTCGCTCGTAGTATTGTTGATCCATAGTTTGTAACGGCGCATGGTTTCGACCCATAGTATTGGTGCCTAGAATTAGTATATAAGTGTGTGTTGCGACCTATGAAGGCACCGTGAAGTTATTTGTATTGAGCTTGCTCAAAGGAGGTTGCCCCCTCGAAGTGGCCCGTGATCAATATAAAGTGATTCTGAGTTCTGTCATTTCTCCTATTTCGCATATTTTCATTAAGTAATTGTTGCAGGTGCCTCACATCTGGTATCAGAGCACTTTCTTGGGCTCGCTGGGTGAAATTTCTGCCAAAATTTTTTTTCGCATCTGTTGCAAGTTCGGATTTGGGAATAATCCCTATCCGATTAACTGTGGGAAGTACTTGGGCATAAGCCCTAAAACTCATTGTGAGGAGTACCACAGGAACCCCGAAGTAGCTGGCCCATTGAGAGGACCTGCCAGCGAAAAGGGCAACGACCCCTACCTGATTGACTAGTTCCCACCCGTGAGGTAAACCAAGAGCTGTCGTTTGTGGCAAAGCGGTTATCAATTTTACCTGAGCCGTGGAGTGAGGGGTACTGCCCCAATACGCAAGCCATGAGACAGCATTGGTGGCCGAGTGAAAACCCTGAACTGTTAGGAAGCCGCACATACCTGGGGTCCATATCTACTTTCAGTTGAACTATTGTCGATCACTGCTGCGCCGTTTCAGATCCATTTTGCGAGGCGTTCTAGATCCAGCCGGTCGGCGTTGTTACAGATTCCTTCTGAGCCGTAGCCGCTCCAGTCTGTAAAAAAAAAAAAAAAAAAAAACACCGAGCCGTAGCCGCTCCAGTCTGAAAAAAAAAAAAAAAAAATTCAGTTTTTTCTCCATATCTCCCTTGTTTTACCTCTGTTTCCCTTGAAATTTTCAGGGAACCCCTGTCATTCCATTCTGCATATTTCATCCCTGAGGACCCTATCCTCAGTTCCCCTTCCTACAGCTCGAAATTCCACATTTGTCTATTTTTAGGGTTTTCCATAACTTCCTCAGATTTCACCCAATCACCCTCAAATTTTACCACAGAGTTCCTTTCTGAATTCTGCTTCTTTGTTCCCCTCTGCCCAATTTTCCCAT
The DNA here is from genome assembly GCA_027924585.1 of Larix kaempferi. Lineage (NCBI taxonomy): Eukaryota > Viridiplantae > Streptophyta > Pinopsida > Pinales > Pinaceae > Larix > Larix kaempferi. The sequence goes on from BSBM01000278.1 coordinate 29,430,728, forward strand.
TCTTTCACCCCGCTTCTGAAATCCTCATTTTTGCCTCCCTGTCCATCCAACAGTGTCCAAAACCTAGTCAAACCCCAATTACCATTCTAATTTTTTCCCAAATCCAAATTTTCCCTTACTGAAGTAGTTCCTGTTTTTGTTTTCCTACCCAATCATAAAAAATAAAAATAAAAATCCTGGTTATGGTTGTCACCCGTGTAGGAGCAAAAACCATGGAGGAAGCACTGGCAGCCATCCAAGCCAAACTCCAGGATCTGGATGAAAAATTTCTCGGTCTCCATCTTGAACATTCAGCTATGAACAACAAACGACAGTCCGAGTCTTCAGTAGACAATGGGTTCTCTTCTTCCAGCAATTTCCGTTGTTCGAAGCTTGATTTTCCTCGCTTCAATGGTACCGATCCAACTGGATGGATCTATCGTGCAGAACAGTATTTCAGTCTGCATAATACTTTTGATGTCAACAAAGTTCCATTGGCATTCTTTCATTTGGAACAGGAAGCTCTTCAATGGTACCGTTGGTACATCAAGGCTCATCCAGAGCCCAACTGGCCAGACTTTTGTCAGCTCCTTTTGCAACGATTTGGTCCTAGTGCTTTTGATGACTTCATAGGAGCCCTCACTAAACTTCGCCAAACTGGCACTGTGAGAGAGTATCAAACCGAATTCGAGAATCTAGCCAACCACACCAAAGGATTGACTGATGAATTTTACCGGAGTTGTTTTATCAGTGGTCTAAAGGATGCCATTCGCTCTGAGGTCAAAATGTTCTGTCCCAACACAATGATGGAAGCACTCGGGTTGGCTAAGTTGGCAGAAGACAAGATTGTAGCCCAGCAACGCTCCAAGCCCACTTTTGTTCCCTTCAGGAATATGGGTTCTCAGCGACCACCTATACCGCAGGCTCCTCGACCGACTCCTATCAAGCGTTTGTCTGAAGCAGAGATGCAAGCACGCAGAGAAAAGGGGCTTTGCTATAATTGTGATGAGAAATTCACTCGGGGACATCGATGTGTTCAGTAAAAGCTCTATCTCCTGGATGTGGAGTCTCCGCCTGCCTCTGAAATGGGTGACGAAGATCCAGAAACATTGGATGCTCTGGTCGACATTCAGGAACCGCCTATTGACCCTCCGTCTCAGGATGACCAGCCAGAGATATCTCTCCATGCTTTAGCGGGAATCACCACCCCCCAAACAATGCGGGTCAGGGGTTACTTCAAGAAGCTTCCTCTTACAATCCTCATTGATTCTGGTAGCACTCATAATTTCATTGACCCTCGGATCGCCAAACAAGCTGATTGTTTTATCAATCCTTGCTCCAACTTTGAAGTCATGATTGCCAATGGGGGCACCTTACCTTGCAAAGGGAAGTGTCAAAATGTGCGTATCTCTATGGGAGATTATATCCTGCGCTCTGACATGTTTGCCTTGCCCTTAGGCGGATGTGATGTGGTTTTGGGTGCTCAATGGCTACGCACACTCGGCCCTATCTTATGGGATTTTGCCGAACTTTGGATGCAGTTTTCCCTCAATGGACACAAACACGCATTGACAGGATTACAACCAGTTTCTCTCAGCATCATCAGTTCACATCGCATGGAGAAACTCCTCAAGAAGAGTTCACATGGTGTCATCGCTCAGATCAGTTCCATCCAGATGCAACCATCCGCGGTCTCCACTACTCCTTTGGATCTACAACAAATTCTGAATCGATATACAGGTGTCTTTGCTGAACCAGTGGGATTACCACCTTCCAGGCCGGAAGACCATCGTATTCAGCTCCTTCCTGGCAGCGTTCCTCCCAACATCAGGCCCTATCGCTACCCATTTCACCAAAAAACAGAGATTGAAATGCTCGTGCGGGATTTATTGAAGCAAGGTATTATTCGCCCAAGCACTAGTTCCTTTTCTTCTCCAGTTATTCTTGTCCGCAAAAAAGATGGGTCATGGCGCCTCTGCATTGACTTCCAAGCACTTAATCACCTCACCATCAAGGATAAGTTTCCAATTCCTGTTGTTGATGAGCTTCTTGATGAGCTTCATGGGGCTCACTTTTTCTCCAAGTTGGATCTTCGTTCTGGGTATCATCAAATTCGGGTTCATGAGGAGGATATTCCTAAAACAGCTTTCCACACACATGATGGCCATTATGAGTTTTTGGTCATGCCCTTTGGCCTCACTAATGCTCCTTCCACATTCCAGGCCTTAATGAATAAAATATTTCGACCTTACTTGCGGAAATTCATTCTGGTATTCTTTGATGATATCCTCATCTACAGTAAAACATGGGACGAACATCTCCAGCATCTGGATCTTGTCATGCAACTTTTCTCTGACCATCATCTCCATGCCAAGCAGTCTAAATGTGTTTTTGGACAAAAGGAAGTTGAGTATCTCGGGCACATTATCTCAGCACAAGGGGTTCGCATGGATCCTGCCAAAATCGATGCCATGAACAATTGGCCACATCCTCAGACACTCAAGAGCCTTCGTGGTTTTTTGGGGTTGACTGGATACTACCGCAAGTTTGTCAAGGATTATGGGAAGATTGCAGCTCCATTAGCTGCCCTCTTGAAAAAAATGCTTTTACATGGACACCTGCTGCTCAGTGTGCATTTGACAAACTAAAACAAGCTATGTGTACTACACCTGTGCTAGCTATGCCCTATTTTTCCAAGCCCTTCACTATTGAGAGTGATGCTTGCGGCAATGGACTTGGTGCTGTTCTCCTTCAAGATGAACACCCCATTGCATTCACCAGCAAAGCCCTTTCAGGTAATAATTTAGCTGCCTCTACCTATGAGAAGGAAATGATGGCTATTTTGCATGTAGTACAGAAGTGGCATCCATACCTATTAGGGAATCATTTCTGCATCAAGACTGATCACCAGAGTTTGAAATATTTCTTGGACCAGCGTGTCTCCTCCCCGGCACAACAGAAATGGGTTAGCAAACTCATGGGTTATGACTATGAGATCACTTACAAGAAGGGTAAAGACAATATTGTGGAAGATGCTCTTTCTCGTACCTTTGATGCCCAAGGTTCTCTTTCAGCTATTTCTATGCCTGTTCCAAATTGGTTGCAATCTGTTCAACAGGGTTATGTCAATGACTCTTCCTTATCTCAGATCATCCAGCGCTTGACCAACAATCCTTCTGCGGTCCCACATTACTCTTGGGATGGAGCTTCTCTGCGATACAAGGGTCGTCTGGTGCTTCCCCAGAGCACAGATCTTCAACAGGCTGTCTTCTATGAACTCCATGCTTCTCCATCAGCCGGGCACTCTGGGTTCCTCAAAACATATGAACGAGCACGGCGTAACTTCTTTTGGCAGGGCATGAAAAGGACAATTCAACAAATGGTGGCCGAATGTGATACCTGCCAGCGCAATAAGGGTGAAACAACACTCCTTCCAGGATTGCTTGAACCCTTTCCCATACCTACACGGATTTGGACAGATATTTCTATGGATTTCATCGAAGGGCTCCCTAAATCTGGTGGAAAGACAGTGATTCTCGTTGTGGTTGATCGTCTCTCCAAATATAGTCATTTTTGTGCTCTTAGCCATCCCTATACAGCCTCCTCCATTGCTCAAATTTTTATGGACTAGATCTTTCGTCTTCATGGCATCCCTTCTTCCATTGTCTCGGATCGTGATGCAACTTTCACTAGTCATTTTTGGACAGAACTATTTCGCCACACTGGCACCAAACTGAAGATGAGTTCAGGGTATCACCCACAAACAGATGGTCAGACTGAAATTGCTAATAAATGCTTGGAAACTTATCTTCGTTGCTTCACCTCGGAACAACAACATCAGTGGGCAAAGTGGCTTCCTCTCGCTGAATGGTGGTACAATACCTCTTACCACACTGCCTCCAAAATGACCCCATATGAAGCAGTCTATGGTCAGGCACCTCCCGCTCTTCTTCCATACACCCCCACCAGTTCACCAGTTCAGGAAGTTGACAGGGTCCTTCGCAACCGAGATCAGATTCTTCGCATTTTGCGGGACAATCTTCACATGGCAAGGAATCGCATGAAGCAACAAGCTGATCAACACCGTTCAGAGCGCACCTTTCAAGTCGGCGATATGGTTTTTCTTCGTCTCCAGCCGTACAAACAATCCTCCTTGAAACTCAAAGGACGTCATAAGCTCGCTCCAAAGTTCTATGGGCCATATCGGATTCTTCAGAAGATTGGGTCCGTCGCTTATAAATTGGAACTTCCTCCTTCTTCCCGCATTCATCCAGTCTTTCATGTCTCTTGTCTGAAGAAAGTTCTTGGCACCAACATCAGCGGCCAAACGATTTTACCCGAACTGGATAATGAAGGATCCATCCTTTTGGAGCCAGAGGCCATCCTCAATCGGCGCACGCGTCAGCTTCGCTCTCACTCTATCACAGAGGTCTTAATTCAGTGGCACGGCATGCAACCAGAGGATGCTACATGGGAACCACTCCTTCAGATTCAACAACAATTTCCACATCTAAAGCTTTGAGGACAAAGCTTTTTTTTCAAGGGGGAGGGGATGTTAGGAACCCATGTCTTTACTTTGTTAGTATGTTGTTATTGAACGCATATGCTTTGTAAGTCGTCCCGTAGTATTTGTTGATCAATAGTTTGTGTTATTGTTGTTGGCGCATATGCTTTGTAAGTCGCCCGTAGTATTGTTGATCCATAGTTTGTAACGGCCCATGGTTTCGACCCATAGTATTGGCGCCTAGAATTAGTATATAAGTGTGTGTTGCGACCTATGAAGGAACCATGAAGTTATTTGTATTGAGCTTGCTCAAAGGAGGTTGCCCCCTCGAAGTGGCCCGTGATCAATATAAAGTGATTCTGAGTTCTGTCATTTCTGCTATTTCGCATATTTTCATTAAGTAATTGTTGCAGGTGCCTCACATTTTCCCACTATTTCCAATAAATAGAAAAAGGGATCATGAAAAACACTAACTGCTATGCCTTGTTTTGTTCTCAAGATTATTTTCAAATGGAAAAGAATCAGTATGTTTATCTCTCCTATCATCCATATCATATATACTCAATCCTTCACGTAACCCAATAGGACTAAGACTATATGCTTGATGCACATCATTTTCCCAGTTCTTTGAAATTTCTGAATATGAAATATGATTCTCTACATGTGCTTCAAAAGAAGTGTCAATACGATTCTCAAATGAATCAAGAAAAGCAAATCCCTCTTGACACAAACATTCTGAAATTGAAAGACATGAGGAAGGGCTCAATTGGAAATCCTGATATTCTTTTTGATTCAATGACGCCTAACATGATTGGGAAACATGTTCATTTATCTCGAGAGAAGGAATATGAAAATCAACAACGGGATTATTGATTTCTTCATTTTCATCTGAGGGGGAAACTAAGTTTGAGTGTTTTTGTGAGTGTCATGACAATTATCCCCTACTTTCCTTTCCTGGTGTTGAAAAAGTTTTTCATGCAAAGCCTCTGTAATCTCATCATCATCATAAAGGTCTTCCAGGTTTTGACTAAAGCTCTCAAAATATTCACAACAGTTTTCTACCAGCAACAATAATGGACAAGATTCTTTAAAATGCTCAAAGAATACTGTATGAAAATCCCTTAAAGAAAATAAACTAGCAGCTGGTAACAGTTCATACCAGGACCTTTCTTTTCCCTCCAGAGAAGCCATGGATATCTTCATAAGACAATCTTCATGCCATTGAACTTTGATCTTGCACACATGCATATGAAAATTGATTAAATGTAAAGTAGCATTGTCACCTTTCTCATCTTTCAATTTTGGTAGGTAAGTTTTCCAGTCGATGCATGGCATTCGATTTGGAAAACCTAGAATATGAAACCTATGCATAGGAACATACCTTTTTGAAAATGAACCCATATTGAGACCACAAAGTCACCAGTGAAACTCTATTTTTGGGATTCATCTACCATTGGAGTCACCTTCCAGTTGAATTTTTGATGTGTGGAGTCGCCATAATAAATTATGAAATATGGATTCTTGTAAGTTGGAGTCACCGGGTGAAAAATGCATAGCCTACTTGATGTCTGACTGTTGTTCACCATCAGTAATTAGATTTGAAACTTTGTTGGGTTTAAGAGAATTTTCTTAGTTGCAAGCCATCCTTGCATTTTCCTAAACTGATATAGGATAATATTCAATGAATCCCCCTCAATGTTAAGATTTGATATATTATTCTGGAATGAATAGAAGATAGGCCATGCACAACACAACTCGAAGAAATTTACGTATGTCATCTTCCCAATATTGTTATAGTTCTAACCATACTCCATGAGAAGGTTGAACCTGTAAAGCAACAACTCTCTAGTTTTCATCCTGAAGTTATTTTGTTTATGTCTAAGATAAAGAAGCTCTCACTTCGTGAGCTGGAACATATGGATCTTAACAGGATTTATACAATCTCTGTTGTACGAGAAACTGACCTTAGAACTTCTAAGAGCAATGCCAATGAATCCTTTATTCTGCATTTGTTAGTAGAAGAAGATTAATTTATGACACACAATGTAGTTATTGCATGTGGAGGCAACAATTTTTTGTGGAAGATGAGTGTAGGGTTGAGTAGAGGAAAGATGTCAAAAAATGGGCTATTACATTAGCTTTTCCATTGGGCGAACGAATTACAGGAGGAAATATGGTGGTTGAGAGGATTCTATGATTTTATTTCCACAAAAATGGTATTCTTCCTGTAATAGGTCTTATGGTTGGTTGAAAGGCCTGCCTAAAAATATGTGCATTGAAATTTTTTATTTCATTGCTGAAAATTGAAAGAGACTTTGAAGTCACCTGCAAAATGCTCCTTTGTTGAAGTATGTAAGTTCCTCCAAGAACACATATTTGGAAAGTGTATCAAATATTTCGATCTACACTGGAATTTATTCTCCTCATTGTTGAATGTGGGAATATCAATAGGAAATGAGGATCTCCAAAGTTTTTTCTATCTGGATCCACAAGTAACTACTACAATTTAATGGAAATGAATCCCTGGACTACTATGGGATTTTGAACCCATTCTGAAGATCACCTTACATTACAACCTTGTGCAGGAGGTTTGATGTTGATGTATTTGTAACTTCAGAAGATATTGTTCTATGTATTACATTTGTACTTTATTGTATCCCCAATGAAGATGTATTATTCCTTCGATTGGAAGTGTCATCATTTGTACTTGCATGTGTCACAAGTTATATTGTAAGTGTTGTAACTTATACTTGATGGGTTATTAGACCACCTTGATGGGGTCGGACCTGTATGATTCATGTGGGTCAAAGGGTTATTAGACCACCCTAGTAGGGGTCGGCCCAGTCAGCATTATGTTAAGTGGTTAAGTTGAGGCCGACCTAGTTGAGTAAAGGTCAATTCAAGTTAGTGTATAAATAGAGTGCGTCTCTCTCATTTTACACATTCTATTATTCACTCACTTCGCATTAGTGAGAGAGAGGAGGAGTGTGCACAAGTGGAGGAGGAGCATGCTACTGAAGATATCTATCTCTTGGGTTTGATCATGGTGATCCTTGTATTGATGCTTATTCTATCTCTGAGGAAGTTGCGGGGTTTTTCACCTTCTTGGTTTTCCCCGATGAAATGTTTTTGTGTCTCTTGTCTCTTGTCTCTTATGCTTGATATGTTGTACATGTTATTCTTTCAGTTAAAGATCCTAGATCTATTGAATTAAATGATTAAAAACTAACATGGTATCAGAGCTAGCCTGAAGGAAGGCATGTTATGGCATTTATGAGACTTGTTGCACTTGCGACAAATTGGAAGCTAGGGCTTGATATAGAAAAAACCAGTCATTGTAGAAATTTCGCTATAAATCCATTTTGGCGAAGTTTAAGGTTCTGAAACTTTTACAAGTCGTAGATAACATCCCCATGTATGTTGTGTCTGAAGCACAACTTCTAATTCGTTGCAATTTGTGATTTATGATCCATACAAGTTAGGGTGTCTGCCTCTTCCAGATCTCAGTCATAAACAGGTGACCTGGGAAAAAAGGTCACAAATTGGGCTAGGAAGATCCAAATGGAATTATGTAAAAAGTATCAGTTAGGGAACGAAATGTAGTTTCACAGGTAATTTTTTAGAGGCCGAAGTTGAACCAGTGACACATGGCACGCCGTACAAGTTCTCTCTCCTATTTTATCCCGTAAACAGGTCACGTTGCGACACTTGGCATAAATCTCTCTCAGAGAATCCAATTGAGGTCAGAATTGTGGGGTTCGAACGATGACCAATCAGGATATCCCAATCCAAAGTTTCAGACCCTGTAGATTTGTAATTTAAGAGATGCACAAGAAACAATCAGGTGCATATTTCTGTCAAAACAGAATTGGATTTTGAGCACCTTCATTCTTGGCTTACCACTGCTGCGGGAATTTAGGGCTTCGGAAGAAGTTGCAATTTTTGGAATCAGATTCCATGGCTGAATGATCCTCTTCAAAATTGAAATTTAGAGACCAGGATCGAATTTTTTGGTTGGGAAAAAGGTTGGGCTTGATCAAACCCTAGTTCGGAATTTTGATCAGAAAGGTGGAAAATTAGGGCTTCTGCAAAAGTTGGAATTTTTGAAATCTGTGACTACGGCTGGAACCTCCTCAGAAAAATAGAAGTTTATAACACAAGATCGAACCTTTTGGATGGGGAGAAGACTGGGCTTTATCAAACCCTAGTTCGAGTTCCTATCCAGAAGATCCGGAAGTTTCAAAGGAAATTTTGAGGGGTCAAATTTTGAAGATTTCAAAATTGAAGTATATCAGCTTGATCAGCTCAGTAAGGCACATCTTTCCATCCATTCAGAATTTTGAAATTCAAAATTCAAAATTTTAGGGTTTCTCTTACCAACCCTAATCCAGCTCCAGATCCAATTTCAACAAATCAAAGTGGATTGGGATAATCCTAGAAGAGAATGAATTGGACACTTGCATAAGGGAAGAAGTTCCAGTTTCAGAGGGAGATGAGGCTAAGGCCTTAGATACGAATGCTACAAGCAATCTCGACATGTATGACTTGAGGAGATACAAGTATGTTTTTCGAAATCTGTTCATGATTAAGGTTACGATATGTTTGTCTTCATATTATTGAGGTTAGTACAATATTGATTAATTTTAGACTTGTCTTATCACCCTAGTACAAGTATGAATGCATGTGAATGATAGAAGACATTCATTGATTAGGGTTATGACACTTATGATTGTACTAATGCACTTTGGTATTGTATGAGAATGATGTTGTCTGCTAACATGAAAGGTACAAATCAAGTTCTAGATCAAGAACATATGACCATGTTGACATGAAGACAAAGACTCATGAAGCTCTACTTACGAGGTATGTATAATTTGGTTCTACAATGCTTAACCTATGAGATATGCAGGTTACTAGCACAAGTCATTGAAGAGAACAAGAAGACATTATGCGGGTATGTTAGACATAACTAGCTAACATGATATCCAGGTATGTTTTTCCTATATCAAGTTAGAATCCTACCTTGTGTTAGGATCTTATACTTTTATATGAATGATAATGATTATTCTTGAAGTTAGAAAGTTTAAGTAATCAAGGGTTTATGCATATTATGTTTCTTACTTTGATTGATGATATGACTAACCAGAAGAGTCCTATGGTCAAAGAAGAATATGCATGAGTAAAAGAAGTCTTCCCTGCAACCTTGAATACTAACGCTTATTACCTATGTATGAAATGATCATGACCATACATAAGATTATTTAGAATCATAATAGTATTGAGATTATACTAATGGATGTATGATTATGTATGAGATCTTGAGGATGACACTAGTGCACACTTAAGCATGCATAGTGGTCCAGGATGAATATAAGTTCAAGGACAGGTAGTCCAGGAAGCAAAGATCAAGAGGGAGCACTCCAGGAGGCAAAGATCAAGAGGGAGTCCACCCAACAATCAAACAAAGATAAGTATTTGAATTTTCATTTATTATATGTATGATTACTTAAATGATGTTGTTCATTCATGTACATACTTATATTCATAGATTTAGGATGTATATTATGCATATTAGAAAAGTTGCATTAATGAACAAGATACTACTAATATGCAAGTAATGAGTAAGTGGCCTATGGTACTATACAACATTCCATTGCTACTTATCTAGAATGAAACCTCTTTGCTAACATGTTGGGAGTTATACACACTTTTAACAATGTTCTGGTAGAGATGGAAGGCATCTAGAAAGTTATGGGATATGGATAAATGTTGTATTGAAGCATTGGATAAGATAATTGCACGACTGTATGACATATATCTTTATGAGTAATAGTTTGTTCTGAAATATATAAGATGGTTCTAATCATGCAATTGAACTTGTCTTGTAGGAAAGACTGTGTATCATCACCTACAAAAGAAGGAGTAGAACATTTGTTCCAGCAACGGAGTTTAAGAAAATTATCTATTGAAGATATTGAAGAATCAGAAGTTCCCAGGATCCGGGATACAGTAATGGAAGAATGCCATGATCAAGGAATACCAGTTGATCATGAAGAATGATGTTTGGGATGTGGTCCCAGGAACAAAAGGGAAGTCTATCATGACTTCCAAGTGGATCTATAAGATCAAGCATGCTGCAGATGGTAGCATAGAGAAATACAAGGTGAGGTTTGTGGCTCGTGGCTTCTCCCAGAAAGAGGGATATATTATGAAGAGACGTTTGCACCTATAGCCAGATACACTTCCATCAGATTAGTACTTGCTCTGGATGCAGTGATGAAGTGGAAGATACACCAGATAGATGTCAAGACAGGTTTTTTGAATGGTCTAGTCGAAGAGGAAGTGTATGTGGAGAAGCCACTCGGTTTTGAGACACATGACAAGGAGTCATATGTGTGCAGATTGAAGAAAGCCTTGTACAGTTTTGGTACGACAGGATAGACAGCTTCCTGTCCAGTTTGGGCTTTACCAAGAGTAAAGCGGATTCCAACCTTTTCTACAAGGTTGAGTAGGGAAATCCAGTGATACTACTATTGTATGTGGATGACCTGTTTATTACAGGTGAGGATAGATTGATTGTCGACACAAAGAGGAAGCTTGTTGCCGAGTTCAAGATGAAGGACTTGGGTATGATACACTAATTTCTAGGCATGGAGGTGTGGCAGAGTGCGGATGGAATATTCCTTGGACAAGGGAAGTATGCAGTAGAGATCCTGAAGAGGTTTGGGATGATGGACTGCAAGGCCATCGCCACACCTATGGCATCGAACCTGAAGCTTTTGTGTGATGCTTCATCTGAACCGGTTGATGCCATGATGTATCGTCAGATGATTGGGTCCTTGATGTACCCGATGAATACGAGACCAGACATCTGCTTTGCGATGAACACCTTGAGCCAGTATTTGATAGATCCGAGACATGTTCACGTGGTAGCTGCAAAGCATATTCTGAGGTACCTGAAGGGTAGAGTTGACTATGTTCACGTGATAGCTGCAAAGCATATTCTTGGTTTATCAGGAAGCAATCCTATGTGGCACTGAGTACAACCGAAGCAGAGCATGTTGCATCTTGTTCGGCTAGTTGTGAGGCAGTATGGCTTGGAAAGCTACTATTTGAGTTATTTGATCTCCCGTTGGGTGCTATTGGTATCTTTTGTGACAACTAGAGTTGTGTGAAGTTGTCTGAGAACCCGGTGTTCCATGACAGTTCGAAGCACATCAAGATCAAATATCACTATATCAAGGATATGGTGTATAGTGGAGTAGTGAAGCTCCTGTATGTTGTGACAGATGAGCATATAGCCGATGTATTGACCAAGCAGCTGGCCAGAGTGAAGTTTTAGTACTTCAGAGAGAGGCTTGGTGTACTTCAGATCGATATTTTGTCTAAGGGGAAGTGATGAGTCTGGAGACACAAATGCACATGAACCATTCTCACATGGTGGTAGGTGTGTCCTCCCATGGTGCAAATACAAGGGCTGGGGCCATTCCGACATGGTTGAAGTGTGTCTTCCCATGGTCGTTGATGTAATATTTTTTCCATTCAAGCATGGTTGAAGTGTGTCTTCCCATGGCTGATATATAAGTGTTGTGCCATTCGAGCATGGTTGAAGTGTGTCTTCCCATCGATGCGATATAAGTGTTGTTCCATTCCTAGCATGGTTTAAGTGTGTCTTCCCATGGCTATGGATATAAGTGCGATGCCATTCTCGCATGGTTGAAGTGTGTCTTCCCATGGCATAGATATAAGTGTTGAGCCTTTCATGGATGGTTGAAGTGCATCTTCCCATGCCGGTGAATGTAAGTGCTGTGTGATGTGCATCTGGGTTGCGCTCCGTGGACAATGACGGTGATATGAAGACGATAATGTGGCAGTATGGTACATAGGTTTTGCAGAGGCATATAATTAGTCCTAAGATGCTCTTACAGGTTTTGCAGAGGTGATGTAATCAGTCCTGGGAGATCTTGCAGGTTTTGCAGAGGCAGTGTAATCAGTCCTGAGGTGTACCTACTTGATGTCTTGCTCGTAGAGATGATGAATACCTACATGGAGGCTAGGCCTACATCCAACATGAAAAAGGGATGGATTTGTAGAACTTCCTATGATGAGTATATTGGAGATTGATTGAGATAGCAACAGTGACAATGATCAAGCTCTAGAATTGAAGAATTGTGCCTATGTATATTGATGACTTGTGTCTAGAGAATACCTTCCTAGTTAAGAGGGAGTGTTGATGTATTTGTAACTTCGGAATATATTCTTCTATGTATTACATTTGTACTTTATTGTATCCCCAACGAAGATTTATTATTCCTCCGATTGGAAGTGTCGTCATGTGTACTAGCATGTGTCGCAAGTTGTATTGTAAGTGTTGTAACTTATACTTGATGGGTTATTAGACCACCTTGATGGGGTCGGCCCTGTATGATTCATGTGGGTCAAAGGGTTATTAGACCACCCTAGTAGGGGTCGGCCTAGTTAGCATTATGTTAAGTGGTTAAATTGAGGCCAACCTAGTTGAGTAAAGGTCAAGTTAAGTTAGTGTATAAATAGAGAGTGTGTCTCTCTCATTTTACACATTCTACAATTCACTCACTTCTCATTAGTGAGAGAGAGGAGGAGTGTGCAAAAGTGAAGGAGGAGCATGCTGCTAAAGATATCTATCTCTTGGGTTTGATCATGGTGATCCTTGTATTGATGCTTTGTTGATGCCTCAAAAATCGCAGTATCAATCAGTTAGGGATTCTCCCCGGTAGGCAAGCCAAATTAGATCGCTCACCATTTGGTATGGGGAATCCGTCCGGTTTACGGTCCAGCTACCGTGTAATTTTTTTAAAGATTTGTTTATTTATCGGTTGTGGTCCAATCCATAGTTTATGCGTTTTACGTTTAAAATGATATGTAGGTGCCCTAAATTACATGCATGAAATAAAACAAATCTGTTCTAAACTATCTTTTAATCTAAATTACCCTATCCTTGTAAGGAGCAGAAATTAAGATATGAGTAATAGGACTGAAGGGAACATCTAAATAATTGAACAGGTAGCCATTAAATTATCGAGATGTATTTTCAGCATAACGTAAAATATATCAAAGGTAGCTCTAATTTTTATTAAATAATCCATCACTCATAAGGTACATAAAATTTGCAAAGAAATAAGATCATTCACAGCACATAATTAATTCATAAAAGCTAGGAAAGATCTCACGGAATGTGTAAGGGAGATGCATAAATAGTTCAACAATCATCCACCACAACCCAAAGCAAAATGATGCACCAGCTTTCACAGGCCAAAATTACTTTCTATTCATGTAGCTGAAATAGTTCTCATACACAAGAAGAAATTCATTTCACCTGCCAAAAGTCCTTGTATTCTCTTCTACTCAGCTATATATAGCTTTACAAAATGCTCCAAGAGCTGCCACCTATACCCTAACCATCCATATTCCTCTAATTTTTCTTGTAGTGTCCTCGTTTACAAAAAGAATACAAACCCAGAAATATTACAAAAATAAAATGAACGTGGCAGTGTCCAAATGTCACTTTAATAATTAAAATGTACATTGGCTGATAGAAGGTATGTTGGTTGTAAATTAAAAATAAAAATGCATGTCATTTATGAGATGACGCCTTTGCTGATTTGGGCACCTCTACTACAACTGATACTCCTGTTGGGACTTGCGTCACTGGTGTTGCTAGTAATCCTATTGAAGTTGACCCTTCTGTTTCTCTTGTCGATACTTGAGGTGCTTCTTTTGTCGCTGCTTTGTCTACTTCTGCTATATGTTTCACCCAGAGACTGGTTTCTTTTATGATATTATTTGCATCAAGGGGAAGCATGGTTTTAAGTGAAACCTCATGCTTGGCCAGATCTTCTTCAAGATTAGAAACTTCTATTGTTGTAGCTTGGAGACTTCCATTTAGGAGAAGTGTGCAAATTTCAGCCTAGCCAATACACTCATGGAGGTCTTCAATGGTCAAAACATCTATCTTCCTTACATAATCCATTCCGGCATTCAACCATCCCTTAGATCAGACAAACGTTGGGCTTTGTCTGGAAACTCTTCTATAATTTGAGGCATTTTCACTTGGCATCCTTCTTCGGTGGCGTGTATTTTCGAGTACAAATTCCCACATTGTTCAAGCATAACCATGGCCACTTCATTCAACTTTACTCCATAATTCTGGAAAAACCCTAAAATATGGATATCCGCTTTGCAACCAGAGATGGACTTACGAGGGAGTCTTTCTGGGAATCATGTCCTTCCTTCTCTCCATTCCATTTGCCTCTTAATGTCTTCACTAATGCGTACATATTTTTTCCTGTGTCTAGTGGCTTCAACATTTATCTCTTTGATTCTGGCCACCACTTGCTTTAACTTTAAAACTTCCTCCATTATAAGCTCTTGAATCTCATGTGTCTTCCTCATGATTTCACAAGCATGCTAATGAAAGGGACTCAGGTCACTAATCTTGCTATTACGAGTTTGAGTTGCTTCTCTAGAAATTCTTCCTTTTCTTCCATCTTCTCAACATTCTCCTTTACGTCATCGATTTGTTGAGCAGTATCAAACTTCTCGGATTCTAGCTGTAGGTTGCGTCTTTCAAGATCTCTCTTCTCTATCTCCAAAGTTCTCATTTGTATCACCAAATCCTTCTTTTCAGCTTCTAAATGTTGTAATCTCTTGTTAAGGTCTCCCTTTTCTGACACAAGGGTGTCACATTTCTCAATCATCAAATTTGAATAATTCTTCTCTCTGATTAGGGTTTCCTGCAACTGGTGGGCTCTCTCCTTCTCTGATTCTAACTTGTCTACTAATATGTCAACATTGTCGGTAGTTGCTAGAATAGAAGCAACAGAAATAGATGCCATGAGTTTGTGCGCATGTTGGCTACCTTGCATGACTATGGTTTCATGCCTGGTGACAATATCTGGTTGAAAAGGACTCTTCATTCTGGTCACCATTTCTTTGACATTGGATTTCCTCTTCTTGTTATAAGTAAACTTATCCCATTGGGACACCATACTACTCTAGGATGGTGTGAACGGGACACGTGGGAGGTCTATTATGGGGGAATCCATATCCATGTCTTGTATGTTTGGGCTTTTGGGGTCATCATCTTCTTTGGATTTCCCTTCTTCTTCTTCTTTTCTTTGCGCTTCTTCCTCTTGTTTCCTTCTTGGTTTGTCAACTTATTCTTGCTTGGCAATTCTCTCCAATCCAGTCCTTTCTTTTTCTTGAATCCTTCGAGCTTCATCTTCAGCTGCTTGGGCTCTTAAAGCCTCTTCTTCTCAGAGTTTATCCTCTTTTGCTTTGTTGATTCTTTTCTCAACTTCTTCTTGGACTTTCTTGGCTTGTTCCTTGAGCCTTTGTTATTCTCTAGAGAGAGATTCAGCAGTCCCCGAGCTACCTTTTTGTTGCTGCTGATCTATTTTATCCACAATATTAGAGCTTGAGCTATATCCTCCTTTTCCAAGTTGACAAATCCATAGCTCGGTCATATTGCTAACCCCCCTGTATACATCCTCATCTTGATCATAATAGTTGGCATATTCAAAGGGAGCATAAATCTCTTTGCAATGTTGTGCAGCTTTGCCTCATCGATCATTCCTGTGAAAAGTCTTTTCCCCAAAATGAAATCCTTTCATCTCTGAGACAAAATATTCTGCTTTCGCGATTTTAGAAAACTGGTACGCCCCAATAAAGAAGGGTAGGGGTGGGAAAGATGCCTTCTTTGCCTTGTACAAGGTATTACCAATTCCATCAATGAATACTTGTCTCACTACCTCCTTGTGGACTACATAGTCAATATGATACCTGGGTAGGATATATGGGGGTTTAGATCCTATGTACATCCTTATGTAGGTACCTTCTGACGAAAAATAGAAATCAACATAGTTCACCAATACTTCCATGACGTTTTCAGATAAGCAGTTGGGTTCCTCATTGAACATTAATTTGTATAGAGGTATTATAAACTCCTCAAAAATGAGTTTGTAATCTCTTTTGTAATTCTGAGACCAAACGATTTTGTAAGCAATGAATACTGAGGTATCAGCCAAGTTCCATATGCATCCTAGCTTGGGAAAGGGACACTTTGCCACAATACAATCTATCAAGTAGGATGCCATGTAGCATTCTGCCCTTTTTTCAACTAACCCTTCTCGTGCAGCCACTATAGCTGATAACAAACTGTCTGAGAGAATATCGGCCCAGTTAAAAATTGTTCCTTTGAACGCCACATAGTGTATGATGGGAACCCATTGTAGCATAAATATCATCCCATCGGGCCTTCCAAAGATTCTGCTCAGCATGAGGGCGATCAGTCTGAAAGGGGGCCTCAGATTCTGAACCTCATACTCCTCACTATCATTTTTTCTGATTTGTTTGCTCGAGATTAGCAGCTTCCTAGCCATCTCCAAATTATCCATCTGGATCTCTTCCAGCCATGCATCATCAAGCTGCTGGTGGGCCTTGGGAAACTTGTAAGCTGTTGAGATATAGGAGGGGTGAAATCAGGGAAAAGCTTTTCCTTTGCTGTCCGATAAAACTCTTGTCTTGGTGTTTGCATGCCGCAGAATCCATCCAATCACTTCTGAGCACGAGAAGAGCTATGGACGTGTGGCTGCTTTGGATATACAAGGGTTTTTGATGTTTTGGTATAGATATTCTTCTTCAAGGAGAGATTCAGGGAAGTCCTGGTCTCTTATCATGCGGTATATATCTCCCCATTTTACTTCTGTGGGCATGCCTGTGGTGCACTTAGTATCTTGGAATGTAGTTTCCACTCTTTCGTTGTCGTCAGTTTCCTTTGACTTTCTCTTGCCACCTTTATCCATTTTGAAAAAATCCTGTTCAGTAATCGAACATAGGTAAATGTAAGAAAACATGACACAATGTCAACAATCTGAACTAGTATCGTACTCATAAGGTTAAGATTCAAACGTCAACTAAAGACTTCTAATTTTGCTTGTTTCGTCACTGATTTGGAAATTTTAAATTGTTATGGCTCTTCCATTTTCAGTTATTTATTTCACATGTCATTTCATAATCCTGTGTAAAACTGATTATTTCCGTAGGCCATCATACTACAACTAAGAGATAAAAAGGGGCATGCATTTTGGCTATGTTTAATATGTTTTAAAGTACGAAAATGGTGTGAAAACTTATAGTGGGGTAGGAATTCTGACGTCGTTCCGGTAAGGGCGAGCATGGTAGGTTTGAGGTTTATAAAGCCGACGGCTTCCTAGACAGTACATGACACCATCCTCTATAAAGGGTCTTCAATATCAATGGTTCTATAGTCATATGACGGAGCTGAGATGTATTAGTGCTGAAACGAAAAGTGTGGAGTCCCTCTTAAGCATAACCAATTGCTTCATGAATCTGTAATCCTGCTAACAACCCAAATTGGATTATAGAAAATAAAGGGCATAGGTAGGCTATGGTTTCTCCTGACGCCTAAGCTGTGGGTGCTTGAGGTCTGAGAGACCTCCATGTTTATATGAAACAAGATTTGGAGCGTTTATTTGAGTATGAATATGGGTCAATTCTGGCCGTGGTCCAACTGAAAATCTTTTCGTGGCTAGGGTAAAAAAAACATAACTATGAATGCATCACCTATCTCAACAAGAAATAACCATAGTCACTGAATATACAAAATATGAGAGGTACTAACCTGCTAAAGAACCACTATTATGGGGATGTTGACGCTGTTGCAGAGCTGGCGAACATGGAGTGGGTGCTTGCAACTTCAAACAGAACAGGAACAAGTTTCAAATGGACACAATGGAGACCAGCAGGGTTTAAACATTTATATAATGTTCTAACGCGTGTGAGCCATCAATGGAGTAGGTGCAAAAAAATTAAACGGAGTTAATGTATGTATGGATGGGTCAAATCGGCATGCTCGGTATTAAGTGTGACCGCCAAAACCAGAGAGACTTGAATAACTCTTCCGAACGTTTCGGGAAGGATATTTGAGTTCGTCTGCTATTACGGGAGAATCATTGGAGTTTGTACGCAAGAAGAAAGTGCGAAGCAGTGAAATGGGAAAATTAAGCGAGTCTATCCGCCATTGCGGAAAAGTTATTTTAATTCTTCCGTTGTTTTGGAAGAAACTGGGCAAGTTATTCCATAAAGATTTTGACATATTCCTCTCTTTTTTCCGCTGTGGGAGATTTAGGTGGTTTTCTCCGCCATTGTAGAAAATTTATGTGAGTTACTCCGTTGTTACGGAAGACTTTGGCGATTTCTTCCTTCACTTACTTAGTCAGTATGGCTTTTGTCATTGCAGAAAACATGGTCGAGTTTCTCCACCATTTCGGAAAAACTTACGAGTTTATTCCTCAAGGTCTCGGCAAGATTAACCAAAAATTTTCCGCCATTTCGGAAGAGTTGTCTTACTGGTTCCGCCACGGAGTCCCAGAAACTCGTGTTTTACTTACGCAAAGTTAGTGAAAATGGACTCAAAGGGAGCAATCAAAGGACTTATCTTTAGAAAAGACCAAGAAAGGAAAACTCTTGATGGCCCTAGCCTTCTAGTAAAACTTTCTCTTAAAAGTAAAGGAGGGGCCCGCATATTTGTCAGAATTTGGGGGAAGGATGTTGCAGCAACAACAATTGGTGATTTGCTGGTGAACATAGATCTTTGAAACAAACTCGTCACGTGGTCAAGAAACTTGCTGAGTGCTGGACACATGTGTAACAGGATGTCTTCATAGTTAAGCTTATGAGAATGCAGTGATCCTTCTTAATCACAGAGGTGCTGAGGGAAAGGAAACTTTGACTCAACCTTCCTTCTAACTCTCTAAGGGCCAAAGTATGGGGTTTATTTCGGAATTCTGCATTTCAAAAATTTACCATTACAAGACTCCACAGGATCATAACAATATATCACAAGCATATTCATTTGTTTCTCATTCCCATGTTGTTTTGCATCCTTTTGGATGTTTCTTTAATTCACGAATTTTGCCATATGATCCTTCCAGAAATGAACCTTCTCATCTTCCAATAACTGATAAAGGTTCTCCAATCCACAATGTCCTTTTGTGTGAGCAAAAGATTCATTGTTTTCATGCTTCATGGATGGAGAAGAACCTTGCTGGTTGATTTATTTGAACATCTTCCTTGATTTGAGGGTTCCTTTGATTGTCTCAGCCATGCTTTAATTGAGGCAAGAATTTCTAGAAACCAGACTCTTCGATATAAGCTTTTTGGCCTTTATTGGTTGCATGGGATCATTTAAATGCCATACATATGTGAGACATGCTTCCTCTCCATGGGTCTATTATAGCAAATTTCCTGAGATAGTTATTTATGTTAGAGTGAATGGAGCCTTAAGATATTTCAGAGGGAAGGATGAATCTTAGTTATTTTAACAGGGGTTATGTTTACCAATGAGAAAAACGATCTCTGCATTCTGGGAAACCACACAGTGGAAACAAAGTCATACACACATAAATTCTTCCATCAATGAGCTTCTTTATGACCATCTTTTGAGTCGTGTCTGGAATCTAATCTCTTAGCTACACCAAGATTGAGCTTAGCTTTATTCAAACAAAGGGGTTTCAAACAGCAGGTGAAAGCAAACAAAAGAAATAAAATCGAGCTAATTAGTGACTACAAACTGAACATAAGCAAAAAAGAAACAAAAAATCAAATCAGAAAAAAGGGGAACCATGTTTTATGTACAAAAACCCCTTTAGGGCTTATGCAAAGTATTACTTTAAGGCGAGGCCATTGAGAGGAAGATTTACTTCCTCCCCTTGCAGGTCTTTCAATTTATAGGTTGATGGTCCAAGCTTTTCAGAAATTTTGTAAGGGCCAACCTATAGGTGCTGAAACTTTGTGTGCATCCCCTTACCTTCGTGCTGGTGATCCCATTTGAGAACTAAGTCACCTACTTCGAACTCTCTTTGACCATATTTCCTTTTATCAAACCATCGTTTGATGATGTCTTGGTGATGATGGAAGTGGTCTTTGGCCTTTTGTCATGACTCTTCAGGCTTTAGCAGCATATCAATTCTAGATTGGAGGGATTGATTGCTGGAGCCTTTGTAGGCTTGGTCCAATCGCAAAGATGGGAGTAAAATATTCGGAGGGAGGATGGCCTCTTTGTCATAGACTAGGGTGAATGGGGAAACCCCTAATGCATTCTTGGGAGTAACTCTGTCTGCCCATAGAGCATTCAAGAGGGCTATGTGCCAACTTCTTTGATTTTCGATCATAGTTTTCTTAAGTATTCGGATGAGATTCTTATTGGTGGACTTAGCTAATCCATTTCCTTGTGGATAGTAATTGGCTGAATAATGCAATTTAATTCCTTTCTCATACATGAATTCATTAATTTTCATTGACGAAAAATAAGGTGCATTATAAAAGACTATAGAAATTGGAACCCCAAACCTGGTTGTGATGTTATCTCCCAGGAAGTTGATAACTGCATCTTCATTGACTTTTCGTAGAGGGATGGCTTCAGCCCATCTAGTAAAATAGTCTGTAGCCATTAGGATGTACCGGTGTTACAGCGAGTAATTTGGGTTTATTTCACCGATAATATCTATACCCCATTGCTCGAATGGTTCAGAGATGATAACTGGATGCAAGGGTCCTGCTGCCTTTGGTAACTTTCCGATGCTTCTTTTGCATACATCACAGTTTCTAGCATAGGCATGAGCATCTTTGAAAAGAGTGGGCCAATAATATCCAGCCCTGAGTATTTTATGAGCTGTAGTGTCTTCAAATTAATGTCCCCCAACAGGGCCGTCATGTAATTCTTTAACCACGTTACTTGCATCTTCCTTTTCCAAACATCTGAGAAAAATACCATCATAATTCTTCCTAAAGAGTACTCCTTCAATGATTTGATAAGCTGCTGATTTAAGATGGAGGGCTCTTCTTTGCTTCGAATTCGAGTGCTTTGGCAAGTAACCCGATTGTAAATAATGTACTAGGTCCCTGTACCAAGATTCCAGAGTTGTAAATATTGGAGATACATCGATCATATTCAGCTCGGCTTCATTCCTCCAATCTAGCTCTTCGTCAGCTGGATTTTCAGTAATCAGCTTACAAAGGACTTGTCCTTTGATGATAGTAGCTGGTTTGAATTACAAGTCATACTCTTGAAGAGAAGTGACCTAATTTCCTCTCCTTTCTCTCAATTCTTTCTGAACAAACATAAATCTCATAGCGGGATGAGGACCTATGACTTTAGTTCTATTTTTCAGAATATATGGCCTGAACTGTTTTACTGCTTTGAATACTGTGTATGCTTTCTTATCCACATCCGAATAATTCAGTTTAGCGCCTTGTAGATCAGTGCTCATAAAATAAATTTGGGTATTTGTCTCCTGATTCTGCCTTTTGGGTGATCACAGCTGCGAGAGAGTTGTCAAAGGAAAATGTGTACATAATGAAATCTTTATCGAAGTCGGGACTTCTAAAGAAGGTGCCTTGGCTATGGAAGCTTTGATGTCTTTAAATGCAACCTTTTCCAAGTCTGTCCATTTGAATTGTACATTCTGCTTGACCATTTGTTGCAGAGGTTTAACAATCTGAGCGAAATCTGGTACGAACCTTTGAACAAAATTTATGGTACCCATGAATGATTGCATAGACTTCTTCCTATGGGGCATGGGAATCTTGCTGATGGCCTGTACTCTCTCTTTATCTATCGAGATTCCCTCCTTTGAAATGATATGACCTAACATCTTGACCTCAAAAACAACAAAAACACTTTTCTTAGGGTTTAAAGAGATACCATACTTCCGACAACGATCGAAGATTTGTTTCAGGTGGACAACACAGTCCTCCCTTTTCTTTGAAGAAACTATCACATAATCTAAGTATACTACTACACATTGGCCACCCAACCCTCGAAAAGCAATGTCGATGGCTCGCTGAAATGTAGCTCCCAGGTTTATCAAACCAAAAGGCATTCTTTGATACGCAAAGGTTCCCCACTTTGTACGAAAATTGGTTTTCAGTCGATCTCCTTCTGCCACTAGCACTTGGTTGTATCCATAGAAACCATCTAGTAGGGAAAAAAGTTCTGATCCTGACACCATTTACAATATTTGCTCCATTGGGGGCATAGGAGAGTTGTCTTTATCAGAAGCTCTATTTAAATTTCGGAAGTCTACACACAATCTGATTTCTCTTGATTTCTTCCTTACGGGAACTAAATTAGCTACCCATTCGGAACGTTGGACTTTAAAAATGATCTTTGCATCCAGCAATTTCTTTAGTTCTTTCTGAATGAGAGGCTCAAGTGTCGGATGCATCCTTCTTAATTGCTACTGAAATGGATTAACACCTACTTTCATTGGTATTATATGTTGAATGATGCGAGTATCGTACGTTTTCAAATCATCATAAGTCCAAGCAAACACATCTTTGTACTGCTGGAAAAGCTTAATGAACTTACTTCTCTCGTTAGGTGTACAACACTTACCAAGATTAATATATTTCAGTTCAGCTTCTGTACCCATATTTATCAACTCATGCTGCGTGGATGAGCTGTACATTTTCACGTTTATAGGTCTCTTGAACTTGCTCTGTAAATCAAATAATGCTTCAAGCGTTCTCACCCCTTTGGGCATAAAATTTCCCTTTACAGTGTCCTTATTTTGTAAATATGAATCATGTCGTTCTTCCTCAATTATGGCTTCCTGAAAGGCATCTTCATTGGTTAAGAATCTAATGATTTGATCATCATCATCAAACACCCTCAGATTCATGATGTTATCTGGGACAGAAGGCCTGGAAATTAATTCAATAGAACATTTGTTATTAGTAGGCACTAATTTTGAAGCAGAAGTTGCTAGCAAATCAGCATCATCATTTTTTAATCTAGGAATAGAATTAATATTTAAAGCCTCAAAAAATGAGATCAGATCCCAAACGTCAGCCTGATATCCCTTTAAGTGTGGCGAAAGACAATGGATTATATTCTTGATTTGCCGGACAACTATTTCTGAATCACCGAAGACTTTTAAAAAATTAACATTCAAACCAATGGCTTTCTTCAATCCATGGATTACAATTTAGTACTCAACAGTATTTTTTGTACATTCAAATTCTAATCTACAGGATAAAAAATATTTCTTTCTTTCTGGTTCAATTAAAACACTACCAGCTCCGGATCCTTCTTGAGTCTTAAAGCCATAAAAGTAAAGAGTCCAAAAAATGTTTTCTTCTTTAACTAAGTTAGTGTCATTACTAGCTATGTTGGTAACTAAATTTACTATATTACAATCAATATCATCAGTCCGTGAAAAATGAAAGAGACTGGAATATTTGTCTGAATCATGGCTAGCATCCTCTGAATGATAATTTATGTGTTCAATTTCTAGGAAATAATTCCCTAAAACTAAAGATGAAAAGGCTACAGCTTCATTTTTCTCCTCTAGCTGAGTGACATTTTGTTTCATGTGTGGCTCTCTTAATATTTTGATTTGATTCTTCCTATTATGATAGGGAATCCATAAATGAGACCAATCCATTGCAAAGTAGCCATTTAGTTTCGTAGACCAGTCCCTACTCAAAATTAAACCATACGCCTCAGGAATATCGACCACCATTATATCAATGAATTGACATACTCTTGAGTCGGATGACAACCGAATAAGTACATCTTTCAATTCACCAATAACCTTGACAACAGTTCTATCTAATTGAATGATTTGAGACGGAGATGGGATAGGATTCCCATTAATCTTTTTACAAATAGATAAAGGCATGATGTTCGAACTAGCACCAGAGTCTACCAAGAAATTGTACACATTGTTATTAAATATCTCAAAAGTTAAGAGGAAAGGTAGCGTTTGGGATTTTGATTTTCCGCAAATACTTGCTTCATTTATTTATGCGTTTTCATCAGTGTTTTTTGAACTAGTGTTCATTTGGGGATCAAAAACCTCCATTAATTTCTTTCTTTGTTGTGGTAGGCTACACATATAAAAAATGGAAACGTTTGCTTTTGTTTTCTTAATATCTTCGATTATATCGTAACTCATGTCACATTCCTTTGAGACTTTTGATTGATTTGAAGAAGCTTGTGGCTGTTTGGCTATTTCTGAGTTTGGTTCTTTCGTCACCGTGGGAGTAACTTCCGGAATTGTCTTAGGCTAAGGAGGAATGACAATTATGTGCCACTTTGGTATCTGATTAGCTCTAGCTTTAGGTACCTCCATTGTTTAATCAATCATTGGGCCTTTTCTCCTAGTAGTGATATTAACAGATGTTGTTTGCACTTCACCAACAAAATCTTCGGAATATGGTCCTTGAGTAGGAGTCCAATCCCAAAGGATCATCGTAGTGTCGGGGGCGGACTCTTCCCTTTCATGAATTTGTTCTTGCTGAGGATTTGTGTGCTCAAGAATTTGTGCACCTAACATTTGGTTCATTGCTAAGCTCATCGAATTAATCCACTATGGACAACATTTCTTCGAGTGTTGTTCTTGATGAAAGGTGCAAAAGTGGTCCATGCCTATTTCATTTAAGTTTAGCACAGCAGAGTTATTTACCGGTAGATTTGACTGTAATTTTTCTTCTCTTTTATTATAGAATGGCTTGAAAGCTGGCCTAGAAGAGCTAGCTACCTTATCTTTCTCTAGCTCTACTACTTTGTTGGAGATATTTTGCATCATTTTTATGACACTTGCTAGATCAGCTGCGGGTTCTTCTTTATCCCTAGTTAACAAAAAAGGTTTTTTACCAGAGATTGGTTTTGTTTCTAGATCCAGAGAATGTTTAGCAATGTTGTCATCTTCTTCTTCCACTTTCTTTGCTTCTTCAAAGTTTTCCATCAGGGTAACCTTCTTATTTCTCTTGACAAACATTGCCAGCGGGGAGTTAAGAGCTATTGTATAATATTCTACCAAACATTCCTCAGTGGACTTTGTTGCATTGCTGAAATTATTTAACAATGCTGTGAATCTTTGGTTAAACTATTGAACTTTCTCATTCTTTTCCATTCTTATGGAAAGCAGTTCTTTCATAAGAGTAGCTACTGTTTTCTAATTCCCATACTTCTTTTGAAAACATTTCTCAAAATCTTCCCAGTTGGTTATTGAATTATCTTGCAAACTAAAATACCAAGAAGATACTTTGGGTTCAAAAGTGTAAGGAAAAAGGTGACAGACCACATCTTCATATTCCACATTGAGAATATTTAAGGCTAAATAAAAAATTTTAAGGTGATCTCCAGCAGAAATCCCTTTACCGGGGTCATACTTAGACAAAACCTTTTCTGGGTTTTTAGGCAAATCATGAAATAGTCCAACTACATTTAATGCTCCTCTTGTTCTCCATGTGGGTACGACCATGACTCTTGGTGGTGTATGTGGTGGTGAGTTATGAGGAGTGTGTCTTGGAGTGAGCGGTTGTTCTTGATTTGTGGGAGTTTCGGGTTTGACCTCGTCAAAAGGTTCGGTAATCTCTTCTAGAGATAAATCTAACAATTCTTCTAGTCTCTGAACTAACACAGAATCTTTAGTGCATTGAGGGTTTTTCCTACGAGCTCTTATTCTGGGAAGCAAAGGAACAGTAGTTAATCCCCCTAGGCTTCTAACATAGGAATGGGTATGTCTCCTAAAGTGGTTTACTTCTTCAAAAGGGACATCATATAATGTTTCTTGCTGTTCTGTCTCAGAATTAAGATTTTCTTGATTTCTTGATTCCATATCTGAAATGTCTAGGATAGCTGTTTCGAATGGGTTTTCAGTGGAAATGTTTTTAACAAAAGGGTCTCTTCTTCCAGCCATGCACTAATGGACCTACTTCTAGTGCCAAAAACTATTGATTCCTAGAAAATCGTAGTATCAATCAGTTAAGGATTCTCCCCAGTAAGCAAGCCCAATTAGATCGCTCACCGTTTGGTATGGGGAGTCTGTCCGGTTTATGGTCCGGCTACCATGTAAGTTTTTTAAATATTTTTTTATTTATCGGTTGTGGCCCAATCCACCGTTTATGTGTTTTATGTTTAAACTAATATGCAGGTGCCCTAAATTACATGGATGAAATAAAAAAAAATTGTTCTAAACTATCTTTTAATCTAAATTACCCTATCCTTGCAAGGAGCAGAAATTAAGATATGAGTAATAGGACTGAAGGGAACATCTAAAGAATTGAATAGGTAGCCATTAAATTATCGAGATGTATTTTCAGCATAATGTAAAATATATCAAAGGTAGTTCTGATTTTTATTAAATTATACATCACTCATAAGTTACAAAAAATTTGCAAAGAAATAAGATCATCCACAGCACATAATTAATTCATAAAAGCTAGGAGAGATCTCACGGAATGTGTAAGGGAGATGCAGAAATAGTTCAAAAATCATCCACCACAACCCAAAGCAAAATGATGCACCAGCTTTCACAAGCCAAAATTACTTTCTATTCATGTAGCTGAAATAGTTCTCATACACAAGTAGAAATTTGTTTCACCTGCCAAAAGTCCTTGTATTCTCTTCTAATAAGCTATATATAGCTTTACAAAATGCTCCAAGAGCTGCCACCTATACCCTAACCATCCATATTCCTCTAATTTGTCTTGTAGTGTCCTCGTTTACAAAAAAGAATACAAACCCTTAAATATTACAAAAATAAAATGAACGTGGCAGTGTCCAAATGTCACTTTAATAATTAAAATGTACGTTGGCTGAGAGAAGTAATGTTGGTTGTAAATTAAAAATGAAAAGGCATGTCATTTATGAGCTGACGCCTTTGCTGATTCGGGAACCTCTGCTACAGCTAATACTCCTGTTGGGACTTGCGCCACTGGTGCTACTGGTAATCCTACTGAAGTTGACCCTTCTATTTCTCTTGTCGATACTTGAGGTGCTTCTTCTGTCGCTGCTTTGGTTACTTCTGCTATATGTTTCGCCCAGAGATTAGTTTCTTTTATGATATTATTTGCATCAAGGGGAAGCATGGTTTTCAGTGAAACCTCATGCTTGGCCAGCTCTTCTTCAAGATTAGCAACTTCTACATTGCAGCTTGGAGACTTCCATTTAGGAGAAGTGTGCGAATTGCACTATGGCCAATCCACTCATGGAGGTCTTCAACGGTCAAAACATCTATCTTCCTTACATAATCCATTTAGGCATTCAACCCATCCCTTAGATCAGACAAACATTGGGATCTGTCTGGAAACTCTTCTATAATTTGAGGTATTTTCACTTGGCATCCTTCTTGGGTGGCATGTATTTTCAAGTACAAATTCCCACATTGTTCAAGCGTAACCATGGCCACTTCATTCAACTTTACTCCATAATTCTGGAAAAACCCTAAAAGACAGATATCCTCTTTGAAACTAGAGATGGACTTAAGATGGAGTCTTTCTGGGAATCCTAACCTTCCTTCTCTCCATTCCATTTGCCTCTTAATGTCCTCACTATGCGTACATATTTTCTCCTGCGTCTAGTCGCTTCAGCATTTATCTGTTTGATTTTGGCCACCCACTTGCTTTAACATGCAAACTTCCTCCGTTATAAGCTCTTGAATCTCTTGTGTCTTCTTCATAATTTCACAAGCATGCTCATGAAAGGGACTCAGGTCACTGATTTTGCTGGTTACGAGTTCGAATTGCTGCTCTAGGAATTCTTCATTTTCTTCCATCTTCTCAACATTCTCCTTTAAGTCATCGATTTGTGGAGCAGTATCAAACTTCTTGGATTCTAGCTGTTAGTTGCGGCTTTCAATATCTCTCTTCTCTGTCTCCAAAGTTCTCATTTGTATCACCAAAGCCCTCTTTTCATCTTCTAAATGTTGTAATCTCTTGTTAAGTTTTCAGTTTTCTGACACAAGGGTGTCACATTTCTCAATCATCAAATTTGAATAATTCTACTCTTTGACCAGGGTTTCATGCAACTAGTGGGCTCTCTCATTATCTGATTCTAACTTGTTTGCTAATATGTCGACATTGTCAGCTGTTTCTAGAACATAAGCCACAGGAATAGATGCCATGAGTTTGTTTGCATGTTGGGTACGTTGCATGACGGTGGTTTCATGCCTGGTGACAATATCTGGTTGAAAAGGCCTCTTCATTCTGGTCACTGTTTCTTTGACAATGGATTTCCTCTTCTTATTATAAGTAAACTTATCTCATTGGGACACTACACTACTCTTGCATGGTGTGAAGGGGACAAGTGGGAGGTCTATTATGGGGGAATCCATATCCACATCTTGTATGTTTGAGCTTTTGGGGTCATCATCTTCTTTGGATTTCCCTTCTTCTTCTTCTTTTCTTTATGCTTCTTCCTCTTGTTCCCTTCTTAGTTTGTCAAATTCTTCTTGCTTGGCAATTCTCTCCAATCTGGTCCTTTCTTCTTCTTGAATCCTTGGAGCTTCATCTTCAGCTGCTTGGGATCTTAAAGCCTCTTCTTCTCGGAGTTTATCCTCTTTTTCTTTGTTGATTCTTTTCTCAACTTCTTCTTGGACTTTCTTGGATTGTTCCTTGAGCCTTTGTTCTTCTATAGAGAGAGCTTTAGCAGTCCCCGAGGTACCTTTTTCTTGTTGTTGATCTGTTTTCTCCACACTATTAGAGCTCAAGCCGGCTCCTCCTTTGCCAAGTTGACAAATCTGTAGCTCAATGATATTGCTAACCCCCCTCTATACTTCCTCATCTTGATCATAATAGTTGGCATATTCAAAGGGAGCAGAAATATCTTTGCAATGTTGTGCAGCTTTGCCTCGTTGATCATTCATGTCAAAAATATTTTCCCTAAAATGAAATCCTTTCAGCTCTGCGACAAAATCTTCTGCTATCGCGATTTTATAAAAATTGTACGCCCCAATAAAGAAGGGTAGGGGCGGGAAAGATGCCTTCTTTTCCTTGTACAAGGCATTACCAATTCCATTAATTAATACCTGTCTCATTGCCTCCTTGTGGACTACATATTTAGTAGCATACCTGGGTAGGATATATGGGGGTTTAGAGCCTCCGTACATCCTTATGTAGGTGCCTTCTGACAAAAAATAGAAATCACCATAGTTCTCCAGTACTTCCATGACGTTTTCAGATACACAATTGGGTTCCTCATTGAACATTAATTCGTATAGAGGTATTATAAACTCCTCACAAATGAGTTTGTAATGTCTTTTGTAATTCTGAGCCCAAAATATTTTGTAAGCAATGAATACTGAGGTATCAGTCGAGTTCCATATGCATCCTAGATTGGGAAAGGGACACTTTGCCATAATACAATCTCTCAAGTAGGATGCCATGTAGCATTCTGCCCTTTTTTCAACTAACCCTTCTTGTGCAACCACTATAGCTGATAAAAAACTGTCTAAGAGAATATTGGCGCAGTTAAAAATTATTCCTTTGAACTCCACATACTGTATGATGGGAACCCATTGTAGCATAAATATCGTCCCATCGGGCCTTCCAAAGACTCTGCTCAGCATGAGGGTGATCAGTCTGAAAGGGGGCCTCAGATTCTGAACCTCATACTCCTCACTATCCTCTTTTGTGATTTGTTTGCCTGAGATTAGCAGCTTCCTAGCCATCTCTATATTATCCATCTTGATCTCTTCTAGCCATGCATCATCAAGCCACTGCTGGGCCATGGGAAACTTGTAAGCCGTTGAGATATAGGAGGGGTGAAATGAGGCAAAAGATTTTCCTTTGCTTTCCAATAGAACTCTTGTCTTGGTGTTCGCATGCCACATAATCCATCCAATCACTTTTGAGAATGGGAAGAGCTCTGGACGTGTGGCTGCTCTGGAAATACATGAGTTTTTTATGTCGTGGTACAGATATTCTTCTTCAAGGAGAGCTTCAGGGAATTCCTGGTCTCTTATCATGTGGTATATATCTTCCCATTTTATTTATGGGGGCGTGCCTTTGGTGCACTTAGTATCTTGGAATGTAGTTTCCACTTTTGCGTTGTCATCAGTTTCCTTTGACTTTCTCTTGCCACCTATAACCATTTTAAAAAAATCCTGTTCAGTAATCGGACATAGGTAAATGTAAGAAAACATCACACAATGTCAGAAATCGGAGCTAGTATCCTACTCATAATGCTAAGATTCAAACATCAAATGAAGACTTCTAATTCTACTTGTTTCGTCACTGATTTGCAAATTTTAAATTGTTATGACTCTTCCATTTTCAGTTATTTATTTCACATGTCATTTCATAATCCTATGTAAAACTGATTATTTCTGTAGGCCATCATACTGCAACTATGAGATAAAAAGGGGCATGCATTTTGGCTATGAAGGTTGACGTGGTAATAATATGATTTAAAATACGAAAATGGTGTGAAAACTCATAGTGGGGTAGGAATTCTGACACTGTTCCAGTAAGGGCGAGCATGGTTGGTTTGAGGTTTATAATGCCTACAACTTCCTAGACAGTACATGACACCATCCTCTATAAAAGGTCTTCAATATCAATGGTTCTATAGTCATATGACGGAGCTAAGATGTATTAGTGCCGAAACTAAAAGTGTGGAGTCCCTCTTAAGCATAACCAATTGCTTCATGAATCTGTAATCCTGCTAAGAACCAAAATTGGACTATAGAAAATAAAAGACAAAGGTAGGATGTGGTTTCTCCTGACGCCTAAGCTGTGGGTGCTTGAGGTCTGAGAGACCTCCATGTTTATATGAAACAGGCTTTGGAGCATTTATTTGGGTATGAGTATGGGTCAATTCCGGCCGTGGTCAAACTGAAAATCTTGTCATGGCTAGGGTAAAACAAACAAAACTATGAATGCATCACCTATCTCAACAAGAAATCACCATAGTCACTGAATATACAAAATA
Organism: Larix kaempferi; assembly: GCA_027924585.1. NCBI lineage: Eukaryota > Viridiplantae > Streptophyta > Pinopsida > Pinales > Pinaceae > Larix > Larix kaempferi. Next base: position 29,461,993 of record BSBM01000278.1, read on the forward strand.
TGAGAGGTACTAACCTGCTATAGAATGACTATTATAGGAATGTTGACGCTGTTGCTGAGCCGGTGAACTTGGAGTGGGTGCTGGCAACTTCAAATGGAACAGGAACAGGTTTCAAATGGACACAATGGAGACCAACGAGGTTTAAACCTTTATCTAATGTTCTAACGTGTGTGAGCCATTAATGGAGTAGGTGCAAAAGAATTAAATGGAGTTAATGTATGTACGGATGGGTCAAATCTACATGCTCGGTATTAAGTGTGACCGCCAAAACCTGAGAGACTTGAATAACTCTTCCGACCGTTGCGGGAAGGATATTTGAGTTCGCCCACTATTGCAGGAGAATCATTGGAGTATTTCCACAAGAAGAAAGCGCAAAGCAGCGAAACGGGAAAATTAAGCAAGTCTATCCGCCATTGTGGAAAAGTTATTTTAATTCTTCTGTTGTTTCAGAAGAAACTAGGCAAGTTCTTCCATCATGATTTTGACATATTCCTCTCTTTTCGCCGCTGCAGGAGATTTAGGTGGGTTTCCCCGCCATTGCGGAAAAGTTACATGAATTTCTCCATCGTTGCAGAAGACTTCGGCGATTTCCTCCATCACTTACTTAGTCAGGATGGATTTTTTCGTTGCAGAAAACATGGTTGAGTTTCTCTGTCATTTCGGAAAAACTTACGAGTTTATTCCCAGTGTCTTTGCAAGATGAACCAAAAATTTTCCGTCGTTTCGGAAGAGTTGTCTTACTAGTTCCGCCGCAGAGTCCCAGAAACTCACGTTTTACTTAGGCAAAGTTAGAGAAAATGGACTCAAAGGGAGCAAGCAAAGGACTTATCTTTAGAAAATACCAAGAAAGGAAAACTCTTGATGGCCCTGGCCTTCTAGTAAAACTTTCTCTTAAAAGTAAAGGAGGGGCCCCCATATTTTTGCAGAATTTGGGGGAAGGATGTTGCAGCAACAACAATTGGTGATTCGCTGGCGAACAAAGATCACTGAAACAAACTCGGCACATGGTTAAGAAACTTGCAGAGTGCTGGACACATGTGCAACAGGATGTCTTCACAGTTCAGCTTCTGAGAATGCAGTGATCCTTCTTAATCACAGAGGTGCTGAGGGAAAGGAAACTTTGAATCAGTGTTCCTTCTAACTCTCTAAGGGCCAAAGTGTGGGGTTTATTTTGGAATTCTGCCTTTCAAAAATTTACCGTTACAAGAATCCACAGTATCGTAACAATTTTTCACAAGCATATTCGTTTGTTCCTCATTCCCATGTCGTTTTGCATCCTTTTGGATGTTTCTTTAATTCATGACTTTTGCCATATGAGCCTTCCAGAAATGAACCTTTTCATCTTCCAATAACTAATAAAGGTTCTTCAATCCACAGTGTCCTTTTGTGTGAGCGAAAGATTCATTGTTTTCATGCTTCACAGACGGAGAAGAACCTTGCTAGATGATTTATTTCAACAGCTTCCTTGATTTGAGGGTTCCTTTGATTGTCTCAACCATGTTTTAATTGAGGTGAGAATTTCTGGAAACTAGACTCTTTGATATAATCTTTTTGGCCTTTATTGGTAGCATGGGATCATTTAAATGTCATACATTTGTGAGACATGCTTCCTCTCCATGGGTCTATTATAGCAAATTTCCTAAGACAGTTATTTATGTTAGAGTGAATGGAGCCCTAAGATATTTCAGAGGGAAGGTTGAATCTTAGTTATTTTAACAAGGGTCACGTTTACCAATGAGAAAAAAATTCTCTGCATTCTGGGAAACCACACAGTGGAAACAAAGTCATACACACATAAATTCTTCCATCAGTGAGCTTCTTTATGACTGTCTTCCGAGTCCTGTCTGGAATCTAATCTCTAAGCTATACCAAGATTGAGCTTCGCTTTATTCAAACAAAGGGGTTTCAAACAACAGGTGAAATCAAACAAAAGAAATAAAATCGATCTAACTAGTGACTACAAACTGATCATAAGCAAACAAGAAACAAAAAATCAAATCGGAAAAAGGGGAACCATGTTTTATTTATGTACAAAACCCCCTTTAGGGCTTACGCAAAGTATTTATTTAAGGCGAGGCCGTTGAGAGGAATATTTACTTCCTCCCCTTGCAGGTCTTTCAATTTATAGGATGATGGTCCAAGCTTTTCAGAAATTTGGTAAGGACCAACCCATAGGTGCTAAAACTTTGTGTAAATCCCCTTACCTTCATGCTAGTGATCCCATTTGAGAACTAAGTCGCCTACTTTGAACTCTCTTTTACCAGATTTCCTTTTATCAAACAAAAGTTTGACGATGTCTCGGTGATGATGGAATTGGTCTTTGGCCTTTTGGCATGACTCTTCAAGATTTAGCAGCGTATCAATTCTAGATTGGAGGGCTTGACTACTGGAGCCTCTGGAGGCTTGGGCCAATCGCAAAGATTGGAGTAAAATATTCGGAGGGAGGATGGCCTCTTTGCCGTAGACTAGGGTGAACGGGGAAACCCATAATGCGTTCTTGGGAGTAACTTTGTCTACCCATAGAGCATTTGGGAGGGCTCTGTGCCAACTTCTTTGATTTTTTATCACAGTTTTCTTAAGTATTCGGATGAGATTCCTATTGGTGGATTCAGCTAATCCATTTCCTTGGGGATAGTAATTGGATGAATAATGAAGTTTAATTCCTTTCTCATACATGAATTCATTAATTTTCATTGATGAAAAATAAGGTGCATTATCAAAGACTAGAGAAATCGGAACCCCAAACTTGGTTATGATGTTATCTCCCAGGAAGTTGATAACTGCATCTTCATTGACTTTTCGTAGAGGAACGGCTTCAGCCCATCTTGTAAAATAGTCTGTAGCTGTTAGGATGTACCGATGTTGCAGTGAGGAATTTGGGTTTATTTCGCCGATAATATCTATACCCCATTGCTCGAATGGTTCAGAGATGATAACTGGTTGCAAGGGTCCTGCTGCCTTTGGTAACTTTCCGGCGCTTCTTTGGCATACATCACAATTTCTAGCATAGGCGTGAGCATCTTTGAAAAGAGTGGGCCAATAATATCGAGCCCCGTGGATTTTATGAGCTGTAGTGTCTCCAGAGTAATGTCCCCCAGCAGGGCCATCATGTAATTCTTTAACCATGTTACTTGCATCTTCCTTTTCCAAACATTTGAGAAAAATACCATCATAATTCTTCCTGAAGAGTACTCCTTCAATGATTTGATAAGCTGTTGATTTAAGATGGAGGGCTCTTCTTTGCTTCGAATTCGAGTGTTCTGGCAAGTAACCCGATTGTAAATAATGCACTAGGTCCCTGTACCAAGATTATGGAGTTGTAAAGATTGGACATACGTCGATCATATTCAACTCGACTTCATTCCTCCAATCTAGCTCTTCGTCAGCAGGATTTTCAGTAATCATCTTACATAGGCCTTGTCCTTTGATGATAGTAGCCGGTTTGAACTGCAAGTCATACTCTTGAATATCAGTGACCCAATATCCTCTCCTTTCTCCCAATTCTTTCTGAACAAACAAAGATCTCACAGTGGGATGAGGAACTATGACTTTAGTTCTATTTTTCAGGATATATGGCCTGAACTATTTTACTGCGTATGCTTGCTTATCCACATCTGGATAATTCAATTCAGTGCCTTGCAGACCAGTGCTCATAAAAGAAATTGGGTATTCATATCCTAATTCTTCCTTTTGGGTGAGCACAACTACGAGAGAGTTGTTAGAGGAAAATGTGTACATAATTAAATCTTTAAAGAAGTCAGGACTTCTTAAAGAATGTGCCTTAGATATGGAAGATTTGATGTCTTTAAATGTAACCTTTTCCAAGTCTGTCCATTTGAATTGTACATTCTGCTTGACCATTTGTTGCAGAGGTTTAACAATCGGAGCAAAATCTGGTACGAACCTTCGAACAAAATTTATGGTACCCATGAATGATTGCATAGACTTCTTGCTATGGGGTATGGGAATCTTGCTGATGGCATGTACTATCTCTTGATCTATCGAGATTCCCTCCTTTGAAATGATATGACCTAACAGTTTGCCCTCAAGAACAGCAAAAACACTTTTCTTAGGGTTTAAAGAGATACCATACTTCTGGCAACGATCGAAGAATTGTTTCAGGTGGACAACATGTCCTCCCTTTTCTTTGAAAAAACTGTCACATCATCTAAGTATACTACTACGCATTGGCCACCCAACCCTCAAAAAGAAATGTCCATGGCTCGCTGAAATGTAGCTCCCACGTTTATCAAACCAAAAGGCATTCTTCGATACGCAAAGGTTCCCCACTTTGTACGAAAAGTGGTTTTCAGTCGATCTTCTTCTGCCACTAGCACTCGGTTGTATCCAGAGAAACCATCTAGTAGGGAAAAAAGTTCTGATCTTGACAACATTTGCAATATTTGCTCCATTGGGGGCATAGGATAGTTGTCTTTATCAGAAGCTCTATTAAAAATTTGGAAGTCTACACACAATCTGATTTCTCCTTATTTCTTCCGTATGGGAACTAAATTAGCTACCCATTTGGAATGTCAGACTTTAAAAATGATCTTTGCATCCAGCAATTTCTTTAGTTCTTTTTGAATGAGAGGCTCAAGTGTCGGATGCATCCTTCTTAATTGCTGCTAAAACGGCTTACTGCCTGCTTTCATTGGTATTATATGTTGAATGATGCCAGTATCGTACGTTTTCAAATCATCATAAGTCCAAGAAAACACATCTTTGTACTGCTGGAAAAGCTTAATGAACTTATTTCTCTCGTCAGGCATACAACACTTACCAAGATTAATATATTTCAGTTCAGCTTTTGTGCCCATATTTATCAACTCATGCTGCGTGGGTGAGCTGTGCATTTTCGCATTTATAGGTTTCCTGAACTTGCTTTGTAAATCAAATAATGCTTCAAGCGTTCTCACCCCTTTGGGCATGAAATTTACCTTTACAGTGTCCTTATATTGTAAATCTGAATCATGTCATTCTTCCTCAATGATGGCTTCCTGAAAGGCATCTTCATTGGTTAAGAAGCTAATGATTTGATCATCATCATCAAACACCCTCAGATTCATGACGTTATGTGGGACAAAAGGCCTGAAAATTAATTCAATAGAACATTTGTTATTAGTAGGCACTAATCTAGAAGCAGAAGTTGCTAGCAAATCAGCAGCAACGTTTTTTAATCTAGGAATAGAATTAATATTGAAAGCCTCAAAAAATGAGATTAGATCCCAAACCTCAGCCTGATATCCCTTTAAGTGTGGTGAAAGACAATGGATTGTATTCTTTATTTCCCGGACAACTATTTATGAATCACCGAAGACTTTTAAAAACTTAACATTCAAACCAATGGCTTTCTTTAATCCATGGATTAGAGCTTCGTACTTAGCAGTATTATTTGTACATTCAAATTCTAATCTACAGGATAAAACATGTTTATTTCTTTCTGGGTCAATTAAAACACAACCGGGTCTGGATCCGTCTTGAGTCTTGGAGCCATCAAAGTAAAGAATCCAAAAAATGTTTTCTTCTTGAACTAAGTTATTGTCATTACTAGCTATGTTGGTAAATAAATTTACTATATTACAATCAATATCATCAGTCTGTGAAAAATGAAGGAGATTGGACTGTTTGTCTAAATCATGGCTAGCATCCTCTGAATGATAATTTCTGGGTTCAATTTCTAGGAAATAATTCCCTAAAACAGAAGATGAAAAGGCTACAGCTTCATTTTTCTCCTCTAGCTGAGTGACATTTTGTTTCATGTGTGGATCTCTTAATATTTTGATTTGATTCTTCCTATTATGATAGGGAAGCCATAAATGAGACCAATCCATTGCAAAGTATCCATTTAGTTTCGCAGACCAATCCCTGCTCAAAATTAAACCATAAGCCTCAGGAATATCAACCAGCATTATATCAATGAATTGACATACTCTTGATTCGGATGACAACCGAATAATTACATCTTTCAATTCACCAATAACCTTGATAGCAGTTCTATCTAATTGAATGATTTGAGACGGAGATGGGATAGGCTTCCCATTAATCCTTTTACAAATAGATAAAGGCATGACGTTCGAACTAGCACTAGAGTCTACGAAGCAATTGTGCACATTGTGATTAAATATGTCAAAAGTTAAGAGGAAAGGTAGAGTTTGGGATTTTGATTTTCCGCCAATACTTGCTTAATTTATTTATGGGTTTTCATCAGTGTTTTCTGAACTAGTAATCATTTGGGGATCAAAAACCTCCATTAATTTGTTTCTTTGTTGTGGTAGGATACAGATATAAAAAATGGAAACGTTTGCTTTTGTTTTCTTAATATCTTCGATTATATCGTAACTCATGTCACATTTTTTTGAGACTTTTGATTGATTTGAAGAATCTTGTGGCTGTTTGGTTATTTCTGATTTTCATTCTTTCGTCACCGTTTGGTTATTTCTGAGTTTGGTTCTTTCCTCACAGTGGGAGTAACTGCCGAAATTGTCATAGGCTGAGGAGGAATGAAAGTTATGTGTTGTTTTGGTATTTGATTAGTTCTAGCTTTAGGTACCTCCGATGTTTGATCAATCACTAGGCCTTTGCTCCTAGTAGTGATATTAACAGATGTTGTTTGCACTTCAGCAACAAAATCTTCGGAAGATGGTCCTTGAATAGGAGTCCAATCCCAAAGGATCATCGTAGTGTCAGTGGCGGACTCTTCCCTTTCAGGAATTTGTTCTTGCTGAGGATTTGTTTGCTCAGGAATTTGTGCATCTAACATTTGGTTCGTTACTAAGATCATCAAATTGATCCACTGCGGACAACTTTTCTCCGAGTGTTGTTCTTGATGAAAGGTGCAAAAGTGGTCCATGCCTATTTCATTTAAGTTTAGCACATCAGAGTTATTTACCGGTGGGTTTGACTGTCCATTTTATTCCCTTTTCTTATAGAATGGCTTCAAAGGTGGCCTAGAAGAGATAGCTTCCCTATCTTTCTCTATGTATACTACTTTTTTGGAGAGCTTTTGCATCATTTTTATGACACTTGCTAGATCAACTACGTGTTCTTCTTTATCCCTAGTTAACAAAAAAGGTTTTTTACCAGCAGCTGGTTTTGTCTCTAGATCCAGAGAATGTTTAGAAATGTTGTCATCTTCTTCTTCCACTTCCTTTGCTTCTTCAAAGTTTTCCATCAGGGTAACCTTCTTAGTTCTCTTGACAAACTTTGCCACTGGGGATTTAAGAGCTATCATATAATATTGTACCAAACATTCCTCAACGGGCTTTATTGCGTTGTTGAAATTATTTAACAATGTTGTGAATCTTTGGTTAAACTCTTGAACTTTCTCATTCTTTTTCATTCTTATGGAAAGCAGTTCTTTCATAAGAGTAGCTACCGTTTTGTGATTCCCATACTTCTTTAGAAAACATTTCTCAAAATATTCCCAGCTAGTTATCGAATTAGCTTGCAGACTAAAATACGAAGAAGATACTTTGGGTTCAAAAGTGTAAGGAAAAAGGCGACAGACCTCATCTTCGTATTCCACATTGAGAAGATTTAAGGCTAAATAAAAACTTTTAAGGTGATCTTCAGCAGAAATCCCTTTTCCAGGGTCATACTTAGACAAAACCTTTTCTGGGTTTTTAGGCAAATCATGAAATGGTCCAACTACATTTAATGCTCCTCTTGCTCTCCATGTGGGTACAGCCATGACTCTTGGTGGTGTATGCGGTGGAGAGTTATGAGGAGTGTGTCTTGGAGTGAGCAGTTGTTCTTCATTTGTGGGAGTTTTGGGTCTGACTTCGTCAAAAGGTTCGATAATCTCTTCTAGAGATAAATCTAACAATTTTTCTAGGCTTTGAACTAACATGGAATCTTTAGTGCATTCAGGGTTTTTCCTAGGAGCTCTTATTCTGGGAAGCAAAGGAAAATTAGTTAATCCCCCTAGGATTCTAACATAGGAGCGGGTATGTCTCCTAAAGTGGTTTACTTCTTCAAAAGGGACATCATATAATGTTTCTTGCTGTTCTGTCTCAGAATTAAGATTTTCTTGATTTCTTGATTCCAGATCTGAAATGTCTGGGATAGCTGTTTCGAATGGGTTTTCAATGGAAATGTTTTTAACAAAAGCGTCTCTTCTGCCAACCATGCACTGATGGCCCTCCTTCTAGTGCCAAAAACTATTGATGCATCGAAAGTCGCAGCATCAATCAGTTAGGGATTCTCCCCGGTAAGTGAGCCCAATTAGATCACTCACCATTTGGTATGGGGATTCTGTCCGGTTTACGGTCCGGCTACCATGTAAGTTTTTTAAAGATTTTTTTATTTATTGGTTGCAGCCCATTCCACCGTTTATGTGTTTTACGTTTAAAATGATATGCATGTGCCCTAAATTACATGCATGAAATAAAACAAATCTTTTCTAAACTATCTTTTAATCTAAATTACCCTATCCTTGCAAGGAGCATAAATTAAGATATGAGTAATAGGACTGAAGGGAACATCTAAAGAATTGAATAGGTAGCCATTAAATTATCGAGATGCATTTTTAGCATAATGTAAAATATATCAAAGGTAGCTCTGTTTTTTATTAAATTATCCATCACTCATAAGGTACAAAAAATTTGCAAAGAAATAAGATCATTCACAACACATAATTAATTCATAAAAGCTAGGAAAGATCTCATAGAATGTGTAAGGGAGATGCATAAATAGTTCAACAACCATCCACCACAACCCAAAGCAAAATGATGCACCGGCTTTCACAGGCCAAAATTACTTTCTATTCATATAGCTGAAATAGTTCTCATACACAAGAAGAAATTCGTTTCACCTTCCAAAAGCCCTTGTATTCTCTTCTACTCAGCTATATATAGCTTTACAAAATGCTCCAAGAGATGCCACCTATACCCTAACCATCCATATTCCTCTAATTTTTCTTGTAATGTCCTCGTTTACAAAAAGAATACAAACCCATAAATATTACAAAAATAAAATGAATGTGGCGGTGTCCAAATGTCACTTTAATAATTAAAATGTACGTTGGCTGAGAGAAGGTATGTTGGTTGTAAATTAAAAATAAAAAGGCATGTCATTTATGATCTGACGCCTTTGCTAATTCGGGCACCTCTGCTACAGCTGATACTCTTGTTGGGACTTGCGCCACTGGTGCTGCTGGTAATCATACTGAAGTTGACCCTTCTATTTCTCTTATCGATACTTGAGGTGCTTCTTCTGTCGCTTCTTTGTCTACTTCTGCTATATGTTTCACCCAGATATTGGTTTCTTTTATGATATTATTTGCATCAAGGGGAAGCATGGTTTTAAGTGAAACCTCATGGTTAGCCATCTCTTCTTCAAGAGTAGCAACTTCTATCGTTGCAGCTTGGAGACTTCCATTTAGGAGAAGTGTGCGAATTGCAGCCTGGCCAATCCACTCGTGGTGGTCTTCAATGGTCAAAACATCTATCTTCCTTACATAATCCATTTTGGCATTCAACCCATCCCTTAGATCAGACAAACGTTGGGCTCTGTCTCGAAACTCTTCTATATATTGAGGCATTTTCACTTGGCATCCTTCTTGGGTGGCGTATATTTTCGAGTACAAATTCCCACATTGTTCAAGCATAACTATGGCAACTTCATTCAACTTTACTCCATAATTTTGGAAAAACCCTAAAAGACGGATATCCGCTTTGAAACCAGAGATGGAGTTAAGAGGGAGTATTTCTGGGAATAATGACCTTCCTTCTCTCCATTCCATTTGCCTCTTAATGTCCTCACTAATGCATACATATTTTCTCCCGCGTCTAGTGGCTTTAGCATTTATCTCTTTGATTCTGCCCACCACTTGCTTTAACTTGCAAACTTCCTCCGTTATAAGCTCTTGAATCTCGTGTGTCTTCTTCATGATTTCACAAGCATGCTCATGGAAAGGACTCAGGTCACTAATCTTCCTGGTTACGAGTTCAAGTTGCTACTCTAGCAATTCTTCCTTTTCTTCCATCTTCTCAACATTCTCCTTTAAGTCATCGATTTGTTGAGCAGTATCAAAATTCTCGAATTCTAGCTATAGGTTACGGCTTTCAAGATCTCTCTTCTCTATCTCCAAATTTCTCATTTGTATCACCAAAGCCCTCTTTTTAGCTTCTAAATGCTGTAATCTCTTGTTAAGTTCTCCCTTTTCTGACACAAGGGTGTCACATTTCTCAATCATCAAATTTGAATCATTCTGCTCTTTGACCAGAGTTTCCTACAACTGGTGGGCTCTCTCCTTCCATGATTCTAAATTGTCTACTAATATGTCGACATTGTCGACAGTTTCTAGAACATAAGTCACAGAAACAGATGCCATGAGTTTGTGCGCATGTTGGGTACCTTGCATGACTGTGGTTTCATGCCTGGTGACAATATCTGGTTGAAAAGGCTTCTTCATTCTGGTCACTGTTTCTTTGACAATGGATTTCCTCTTCTTTTTATAAGTAAACTTATCCCATTGGGACACCGTACTAGTCTTGGATGGTGTGAACGAGACAAGTGGGAGTTCTATTATGGGGAATCCATATACACGTCTTTTATGTTTGGGATTTTGGGGTCAGCATCTTCTTTGGATTTCTCTTCTTCTTCTTCTTTTCTTTTTGCTTCTTCCTCTTGTTCTCTTCTTAGTTTGTCAACTTCTTCTTGCTTGGAAATTCTCTCCAATCTAGTCTTTTCTTCTTCTTGAATCCTTCGAGCTTCATCTTCAGCTGCTCGGGCTCTTAAAGCCTCTTCTTCTAAGAGTTTATCCTCTTTTGCTTTTTTGACTCTTTTCTCAACTTCTTCTTGGACTTTCTTGGCTTGTTCCTTGAGCCTTTGATCTTCTCTAGAGAGAGATTCAGCAGTCCCCGAGGTACCTTTTTCTTACTGCTGATCTATATTCTCCACAATATTAGAGCTCGAGCTGGCTCCTCCTTTGACAAGTTGACAAATCCATAGCTCGTTCATATTGCTAACCCCCCTGTATACTTCCTCATCTTGATCATAATAGTTGTCATATTCAAAGGGAGCATAAATCTCTTTGCAATGTTGTGTAGCTTTGCCTCGTTGATCATTCCTGTGAAAAATATTTTCCCCAAAATTAAATCCTTTCAACTCTATGACAAAATCTTCTGCTGTCACGATTTTAGAAAACTTGTACGCCCCAATAAAGAACAGTAGGGGCAGGAAATATACCTTATTTTCCTTATACAAGGTATTACCAATTCCATCAATGAATACGTGTCTCACTGCCTCCTTGTGGACTACATAGTCAGTAGCATACCTGGGTAGGATATATAGGGGTTTAGAGCCTCCATACATCCTTATGTAGGTACCTTCTGACGAAAAATATAAATAACCATAGTTTTCCAATACGTCCATAACATTGTCAGATAAGCAGTTGGGTTCCTCATTGAACATTAATTCGTATAGAGGTATTATAAACTCCTCACAAATGAGTTCGTAATGTCTTTTGTAATTCTGAGCCCAAAATATTTTGTAAGCAATGAATACTGAGGTATGATCCGAGTTCCATATGCAGCCCAGCTTGGGAAAGGGACACTTTTCCACAATACAATCTATCAAGTAGGATTCCATGTAGCATTCTGCACTTTTTTCAACTAACCCTTCGCGTGTAGCCACTATATCTAATAACAAATTGTCTGAGAGAATATCGGCCCAGTTAAAAATTGTTCCTTTGAACACCACATAGTGTATGATGGGAACCCATTGTAGCATAAATATCGTCCCATCGGGCCTTCCAAAGATTCTGCTCAGCATGAGGGTGATCAGTTTGAAAGGGGGCCTCAGATTCTGAACCTCATACTCCTCACTATCCTTTTTTCTGATTTGTTTTCCCGAGATTAGCAGCTTCCTAGCCATCTCGAGATTATCCATCTTGATCTCTTCCATCCATGCATCATCAAGCCGCTACTAGGCCTTGGGAAACATGTAAGCCATTGAGATATAGGAGGGGTGAAATGAGGCAAAATATTTTCCTTTGATGTCTGATAGAACTCTTGTCTCGGTGTTCGCATGCTGCAGAATCCATCCAATCACTTCTGTGCACGGGAAGAGCTCTAGACGTGTGGATGCTTTGGATATACATGAGTTTTGATGTTTTGGTACATATATTCTTCTTCAAGGAGAGCTTCAGGGAAGTCCTGGTCTCTTATCATGTAGTATATATCTCCCCATTTTACTTCTGCCGACATGCCTATGGTGCACTTAGTATCTTGGAATGTAGTTTCCACTCTTGCGTTATCGTCAGTTTCCTTTGACTTTCACTTGCAACCTTTAGCCATTTTGAAAAAATCCTGTTCAGTAATCGGACATAGGTAAATGTAAGAAAACATGACACAATGTCAGCAATCCGATCTAGTATCCTACTCATAATGCTAAGATTCAAACGTCAACTGAAGAATTCTAATTCTGCTTGTTTCGTCACTGATTTGGAAATTTTAAATTGTTATGGCTCTTCCATTTTCAGTTATTTATTTCACATGTCATTTCATACTCCTATGTAAAACTGATTATTTCCATAGGCTATCATACTACAACTAGGAGATAAAAAGGGGCATTCATTATGGTTATGAAGGTTGACGTGGTAATAATATGTTTTAAAGTACGAAAATGGTGTGAAAACTTATAGTGGGGTAGGAATTCTGACGCCGTTCGAGTAAGGGAGAGCATGGTTGGTTTGAGGTTTATAATGTCGATGGCTTCCTAGACAATACATGACACCATCCTCTATAATGTCGATGGCTTCCTAGACAATACATGACACCATCCTATTAGTGTCGAAATGAAAAGTGTGGAGTCCCTCTTAAGCATAGCCAATTGCTTCATGAATCTGTAATCCTGCTAAGAACCCAAATTGGCCTATAGAAAATAAAGGGCAGAGGTAGGCTATGGTTTCTCCTGACACCTAAGCTGTGGGTTCTTGAGGTCTGAGAGACCTCCATGTTTATATGAAACAGGCTTTGGAGTGTTTATTTGGGTAGGAGTATGGGTCAATTCCAGCCGTGGTCCAACTGAAAATCTTGCTGTGGCTAGCGTAAAACAAACAGAACTATGAATGCATCACCTATCTCAACAAGAAATAACCATAGTCATTGAATATATGAAATATGAGAGGTACTAACCTGCTAAAGAACGAATGGTATGGGGATGTTGACGCTGCTGCGGAGCCGGTGAACTTGGAGTGGGTGCTTGCAACTTCAAACGGAATAGGAACAAGTTTCAAATGGACACAATGGAGACCAACGGGGTTTAAACCTTTATATAATGTTCTAACACGTCCGATCCATTAATGGATTAGGTGAAAAAAAATTAAACGGAGTTAATGTATGTGCAGATGGGTCAAATCGGCATGCTCGGTATTAAGTGTGACTGCCAAAACCGGAGAGACTTGAATAACTCTTCCGACCGTTGCGGGAAGGATATTTGAGTTCACCCACTATTGTGGGAGAATCATTGGATTTTTTCCGTAAGAAGAAAGCGTGAAGGAGCAAAACGAGAAAATTAAGCGAGTCTATCCGCCATTGCGGAAAAGTTATTTTAATTCTTTCGTTGTTTCGGAAGAAACTGGGCAAGTTCTTCCGTCATGATTTCTATTAATTTTTCAGAATTTACTTCAATCTCATCTAGGATATTAACTGAGAGAACAACATGTACAGCATATCAATCATGGACACAATAATGCAAGCACACAAGAGACACAGAGTTTACTTGGAGAAAACCATAAAGGTGAAAAACCCCAATAACTTCCTCAGAGATAGATAGAGCAATGATAAAACCAAAGTATAAGAGATAGACATCTCCTAGCAGCAACTTCTCCTCCTCCACAAGTGCACCACTCTCCCGAGAGTGTGAGAGAGAATAGAATTATGAAATAGAGTGCCTCCTGCACTCTATTTATACTTGACTTGACTTGCCTAATAACCTTTACTAGGTCGGCCTTAACTTAACCACATAACATAATGATGACTGGGCCAACACCCAATAGGGTGGTCTAATAACCCTTCGACCCACATGACTTATATAGGGCCGAACCCAACAAGGTGGTCTAATAACCCATCAAGTATAATTTATGACACTTACAATATAAATGACGACACTTCCGTATAGAGGAATAATAACATCTCTATAGGAATACAAACACTTCCGTATAGAGGAATAATACCATCTCTATAGGAGTACAATATACATATATGAAATACATTCCGAAGTTACATATACATCAACACTCCCTCTTAACTAGGAAGGTATTTCTCGACACAGGTCTTCTAGCACAAGTCTTCTTCTTTGTATCATCATCAGTGAATCATCATCATCATCACTACTGCTACTATCTCGATCAATCTCTGAATCTACTAGTCATAGGAATTTCTATAGAGCCAGTCCTTTTTCATACTAGATGTAGGCCCACCACCTGTAGGTCTTCATCACCACTGGCGATACTGTGGAATACTCAGGATTGATTGCGTGCATCAACAAAACCTCAAAAGAGCATCCCAGGATTGATTACAAGCACACTGCTCAACCTATCGGATCTCCCAAGATATTTTACATGTTGACCTTCACAAAACCTACTCAGAGCATCCCAGGATGTTACGAGCAAACCGCTCTACCTGTTTGGATCTCAATAGAGCATCCCAGGATGTTACGAGCACACCGCTCTACCTGTTTGGATTTTAAAGGATATTTACTATATGAACTTTCTCAAAACCTACTTAGAGCATCCCAGGATGTTACGAGCACACCACTCTACCTGTTTGGATCTCGATAGAGCATCCCAGGATGTTACGAGCACACTGCTCTACCTGTTCAGATTTTAAAGGATCTTTTCTATGCGAAACTGTAGAAAAACCTACTCAGAGCATCCCAGGATGTTACGAGCACACCGCTCTACCTGTCCGGATCTCGATAGAGCAACCTAGGATGTTACGAACACACCGCTCTACATGTCGATTTTTTAAAGGGTCTTTTCTATGCTACCTGCACAACCTATCCATGACCATAGAGTATCAAACCGATACTCACCATACATCATTCTGATGTACATCATCACATGATCAACCTGATCATCATCATACCATCAACCTGATTCATATCATTTGGAGCAACATCCTAAAGGTCGTCATCTGTGATCATCCTGATCATCATCATAGCATCAACCTGATGCATATCATCTAGAGTAACATCCTGAAGCTCGTCATTTGTGATCATCCTGATCAAACATTATATCCATCTGATGCATACAAAGTATCTACCTAATACATATCATCATACATGATCTACCTGATCATACAAATGCATCCATCTGATATACATAATGCATCCACCTGATACATACATAAGTACATGATCTACGTGGTCATACAAGTATCCACTTGATACATATACAAATACATGATCTACCTGATCATACAAGTATCCACCTGATACATATACAAATACATGATATACCTAATCATACAAGTATCCACCTGATACATATACAAATAAATGATCTACCTGATCATACAAGTATCCACCTGATACATATACAAATACATGATGTACTTGATCAAATCCAACATCCAACATGATGCGTACATACATACATATAAATGATCCAACTAATCATATAGAGCAGAAACTAGAACATCATCCTAATGCTCATCATCCAACACTTACATCCATATTCATGTGAAGGATCCTCCTTCCACCATGCTTGGAATGGCTTCAGCAAATGTGTCCATCACATCTTCCTCGAAGTGTCGTTGATCTGAAGAACGCCAAGCCTCTCTTTGAAGTAATCGAACTTCACTCTGGCTAGTGGCTTCGTCAGCACATATGCAATCTGTTCATCCATCAAAATATACAGGAGCTTCACTACTCCTCTCTACACCATATCCCTGATATAGTGATATTTGATCTCAATGTGCTTCGACCTCTCATGGAACACTGGATTCTCAGACAGCTTCACACAACTCTGGTTGTCACAAAAGATACCAGTAGTCTCCAGCGGGAGATCAAATAACTCTTACAGTAGATTTTGAAGCCATACTGCCTCACAACTAGCCGAACAGGCTGCAACATACTCTACCTCAGCTGTACTCAGTGCTACGTAGGATTGCTTCCAGCTAAACCAAGAGATAACACCTGATCCCATACTGAAGCAGCACCCATATGTGCTCTTCCTATCTGCAGCACTGCCTGCCCAATCTGAATCAACATAACCCTGCAGGTTAAAATTTTGATTCGCTTCATACTTCAGCCCATAATCAACTGTACCCTTCAGGTACCTCAGAATATGCTTTACAACAACCAGGTGAACACTCCTTGGATCCGTCAGGAACTGGCTCAATGTGTTCACGGCAAAGAAAATATATGGTCTCGTGTTCATCAGGTATATTAAGGACCCAATAATCTGACAATACATAGAGACATCAACCGGCTTAGATGAAGCATCACATAGAAGCTTCAGGTTCGATGCCATAAGTGTGGCCATGGCCTTGCAATCCATCATCCCAAACCTCTTCAGGAAATCTACTGTATACTTCCCTTGTTCAAGGAAGATTCCATCTGCACTCTACCACACTGTTAACACCCAAAAAGTGCTCACTACCTCATCTACCACATTATATGGCTCATTTGTCCATTTTCCTACCATATTTCCCTTAAAATCCCAAAAAATCCCATTAAGAAGCCTCCAAAAGGCCTAAAAAGCCTCCAAAAGGCCTAAAATGCCTCCAATAGGCCACAAAACCATCAAAATAGCCTAAAAAAGGCTAAAAAACCCCCTTTTCCTCCAAAAATAGCAAAACTCCCCTGAGAAGGGAATAAAAAATATAAAATAATGAGGAAAAGGAGAAAAAACCCTATACAGCTGCCCAAAACCATGTGTTTCCTAAAACCATGGGTCAACACTCCACCACCAAAAAACTATAAATAGGTGATGGAGATCCCTTATTCCATATCCACAATCACAAGCACCCTTACTCTGCCAAAATCTCTCTCGAAACCCTAGTTCACCATTGAACTACTTTCACCTTGAGAGCCACTTTTGGCCCATTCCCACCATTGGAGAAAGAGAAGGAGCACATTGGAGCTTGGAGCATCCTCTTGGACATTGCAAAGGGCTTCATCAAACCTCCACATTGGAGGTAATATCAATACAAAAACCCATTATTTAAATTTGTTGTTTATGTTTTATGCAAATGTTTAAAGTAGTTTTTATTTCTGTTTTAGCTTAATTATTTACATTTACTGAACTGCTACTAAGGAGTCCATTCTCCTTAGTAGGTGCTCATTTGCACAAGCTAGGGGTAAAACCCTAGCTACAGTTTTGGCGACTCCCCTAGATTTTGAATTTCTGGTTTCCGTTTTTAAATTTTTTTTTCCCTTTCGGCTGTCCCTTTCGGCTGCCGTACATCGCGTTTTTTCCCTCTGCAGTCGCGTCCCAACCGCATCTTTCAGGCCCTTACCTGCGACCCGACCGTGACTCTCAGACTGTTTCCGACGCTCTGCCGGTGGATTCAAGTCTGTTACCTGTGATTCGACCGCGGCTAATCAGCCTGTTTGCTGCGATCTGACTTCGCCTGTCGGCCATTTTCCCGCGTCCCGACTGCGGCTTTCAGCCTCTTTCTGGCGTCCCGACTGCGTCTGTTAGCCCTTTTGCCGCGACCCGACTGCGTCTTTTTCCCTATTTCCTGCGTCCCGACTGCATCTGTTGACCCGAAAGCCGCGACCTGACCGCGTCTGTTTTCCTCAAACCCGCGGTCTGCCTATTCCGATTCGCCACAGACCCGCGGTCTGTTTTCTGCATTTTTCCTATTTTGAGCCCAGCCCCTTTTGTTGCAATATTTTCTGCATCTGAACAGCCCTCTGTCCCACCTGCAGCCTCCCTTCCTTACAGCCTTTCTGCAACATAATTTCTGTTTCCTTTACAGAATTCTTTTAAAAGTTCATTATTTTTAAATCAGAAAATTTTGCAAGTTAAACTTTCAATTTCAGTATTATTGATAGTTAGAAGTTGCCCCCCCTTGTGGCACTTCTATTTTGGGTTCATCACCTCACGAGCACACACTCTGTCACATAAATCAAGTGAGCCTTAAAAAGTACCTAATTAAACCAACATTTTAACCCCACTTGGGGAACACAAAAGAATCATTGTAGTTAGGTAGGATCGGGGGGATAGGCTTCCAATAACACCCCTCGGTTATTTCACTTGAGACATAGTTGTTGTCCAAATAGGGAACCAAAATCTCATAGTACTTTTTGGCACGGTCATGACCAGTTTATCAGAGGGCCTCTCCCTTAGGAGGGTTGAAGTCGGGAGACTGGTTCCGGAGGCCTGAGTGGAATACCGCACTCCATTCAGTAACCGAAGGGCTACCTTTCGCGGTTCGCGGGATATCCCTGTATAGGGGTATTGCGGTCAACGAACTAAACGGCAGATTCACCTTTCTGGACGTGTCATGAACGGGGTATCTTAGTTGCCATTCTTCTAGGATTGACTACCCGGTGTCCCTCCCGGTAGGGGGATATCATAGCCACTTGGCTTCTCTACTCATATTGTCTTACTTGGATTTCATCACCTTGCAAAGGATATGTTTAGTTGAGTCGGAATACTTTTAGCTAGGTGTTTTGCATGCTCCTTTACCTCCCTTTGGTCTAGTGAGTCCACCATTTTTTCTTTTTTAAGAAACCTGCTGCTTGTTGGTATTCTGACCATCTTTGTTGATACTCCACCTATTGTAGCACAGCTGCTGCAGTGGGTGTTTTGAGTTGGTTGTTGGCCTGAGTGCCTTGTTTTTGAGCTCTCCTTCTGCACACTCGGTTGCATTAGGGTTTTTGAGTTGTTTTTATACTCACCTCAACCCACATAGATTTGACACCATCTGTCACCATTGAGTCCCCGAGACATTCTCGGCGCCTCAGGGGCGAGCCCCCACAGCACGGTTCTCTTGACACCACCCGTCATAGATTCCGATCATCATCTGTTGATACCACTCATCACAGGTCTAGAGCCTTGTCACTTGACTCCACTCGTCAGCGACGTAGGACTCCGTCACCAGATAGTGACGCCCCTTACTTTACCTCCGATTCTGACGAAGAGTCTGAGAACCCTATTTATACTGCCCCTACTAGCCCCATGGCTGGCACGACTTCCACTCCGTTTGTCATAGGGACCATTGGTGGCACATCCACCACTACACCAGTCACTACACCTGTTTTGGGTATGCCCTCCATGGGACTCCCATCTACCGTCCCCCTCATGGTACCTATTCCCACAGCGGGAATACCTATCCCCACTACATCAGTAGCTCACACTACCCATGGTGGTGCTGGACCATCCTCCACCACCTTAGTTCCCCCACTTGGGGGCACCATCCCAAATCCTGTCCCTCCACTCGGGGGCATTGGCCCCAACTTGGTCCAACCCACTATTGGGTCACATCCTTCTTCCAGTTTGCCATTCATGGCTAGCCTCAACCTACCCGACCTGGCCAGATTGACCAACAATCCTATTCGACACGACCCTACGTGGCCTCATATGCCTACCAAGCTCCCCTCTGACATCCCTAAGTTCAAGGGCAAGGACGGTGAGGACCCACAAAACCATATCATGTCTTTCCACCTATGGTGTTCCTCTAACTCCATAGTGGATGACTCTGTTCGCCTCCGTCTCTTACAGCGCACCTTCATTGGCTCTGTAGCCAAGTGGTATATCGAGCAACCTCATGGGACCCATGCCACCTTTGCTTCCCTGGCCTCGACCTTCCTACAGTTCTTCCAGTTGCCTGTCCGCTATTACGTGGGCGTTGAGATCCTTCTATCTTGTAGACAAAACACGGCTACCCATATCACGGACCACATCCATGAGTGGCGTCGACGCCGTAGCTTATGCAAGATCAAACTAGACGACCGTATCTTCCTAGATTGGTTCCTCAAATCCCTTCTCCCTATTATTGCTAAGGATGTGGCCTCAGAAAGACCCCAGTCTGAAGAAGAAGCCATCCTTAAGGCCCAACAGTTCGACCTCATTTACGCCCAATCGGGTTACCTTTATACCATTATACCCGACGCCCCTCACGGTAAGTCCTCCCAGCATGATGCGCCGGGGGCATCCCACGCTGTAGATGGTATCATTGGTCGTGTTTCTTCCCATCCCCAACCATTTTCTATAGCACGACCTACCCCTGGCCCCGACCTGTCGCGGTCTACCTCACAGTCTGGAGCAACCAACTCATATGCTCCCATGACACACCACCATTCCCATGGACCCTAATGTCCACCTCAGTGCTTCGCTTATGCGCCTCCTGCTTATGCTCCCCCAGTCACACCTCAGCCTTACTACCATCAGCAGGCTGCCCCAGCTCCTGCGCCTTTACAAGCCCAACTCACTCATTATCCGCCACAGGCAGCCCCTGCGGCACACCCACAACTTGCTCCGCAGCCATATCAGCAACCCCCTCAAGTTGCTGCACCTGCTCAGCCTCAACCTGCATATCATCCTCCGCAGCCTGCTCCTGCACCTGCGCAACCTCAGAATCCACCTGCTGCCCAAGGGCAAGTTTACGCCCAGCAAAACCCGCAGCAAAACCAGAACAACCAACGTAACCAAGGCCAACAGAACCGCGGCAAGGGCCATAATCGGGGGAACAACCAACCTGCCGACCAAGCTAGCCAACCGGCTAATCCCCCCGACAACAACAATGCGGCCCCCGCTAATCAAAACCCTGATTGCCCGCCCAAGCAGGCTAAAAACCCCAATTTGCGAACGAACCACCCTTGTTCTATTTGCGGGGTCTATGGACATTACACACACGCTTGCCCACACTTGGAGCGAGCTCGGCAACTCTGGGTTGATGAGGCCCATCGCCAAGGGCATGCGGCTCCCCAAGCACCGCCCAACTCCCCACAACCTCAACAACCCCCTTTGGTGCTGCAAAACCCCTTACCAACCCAAGGCGTAGTGACCAATCAGTCGTTGGCTCCCCCTCAAACCAACGCGCCCCAACAACAACAGATCACCTACGCTTCTCCTGATCAACCCATGTTTGACTCAGGTACCCATCACTTTCTAATGATGTCATCTGCTGACATCAACCTCCAGACCCGTCGGAACCAATATGGCTCCACCTCTGAAGCCCCTCCCATGGATAGACCTACTAACGCTCATCCCACCGATCAGGCGTTACGTATACCTCCGCCTCCCATAGATGGCGCTGCAAAAGCCCCTCGTTTCCCACTTCGTCGTATCAACAATAACCCTAATGTGCGCGCTGCATCAAACTACAACATTGTAGACGACCTAGCCCAATCTCCCGCAGCCATGTCTGCGTTAGAAGTCTTGAAGAACTGCCCTTCCCAGCGTAAGACTTTACTCTCCGCCATTGGGGGGATTGACCCAAATGATTCGAATTTGATGGCATTTGATTTAGACCAGTCTGAACCATGCCTACCTTCCAGCTTAGCATTCCAAGTTACTGTCTCCGTTAGGAATCTTGTCATCCATCGGTGCATCATCGATGAGGGTTCCTCCACATGCGTTATGTCTACATTCGTATGGCAGAAGCTGGGATCCCCTCCTCTCCAACAGTCCACCACTGCATTACGCACCTACGACGGTCGTTCGGCTCAGCCCCAAGGCCTCCTAGCCAATGTCCCCGTCCAGTTAGGTGGAAAAACTGTACTCATTGACATTGAGGTAATCAATGCCCAATTGGATTATAACCTTTTACTTGGTCGCAGCTACATGTATGCCATGCAGGCAGTTGCCTCTTCCGTCTTTCGCACCATGATGTTCCCCCATGAGGGACGCGTGGTTAAGGTTGATCATCTCACCTACTATGATCCCAGTGCTCCCGCGGCACCTGAAAATGTTCTCCCCATGGTTGAACAACCTGTTTCTCGTGCCACCACCTCGTTTGTTTCCTCTACAGGGCCTGGAGTCTACTCAGACGCGCCGATGACCTCCACCTTTCAATCCATTCCTCCCCCGTCATCTACGCCCGAAGTGTCTGACTTATGTACCTTATCCCATGATAACCTACCAACTAATAATCAACCACCCTTGTTTCCAAAACCACCATTGGTACCTAGCCACATTGGGGTTACACCTATCCATACGATCCCCTTCCTAGTCCCTCCATCGGGAGTAGTAAGCGCCCCGGTCATGGCTACCCTTAGCCTCCCTGGGTTAACCTTGGGATTACCTGTATAGTATCTTTCGCCTCCCGTTCGCCCGCCGACACCAGATGTCGTCCTCCAACCGGTGCAACCCATGGCTACTACCACTCAGCCACCTCCCGGTGTCTCTACCCCTTCATCCTCCATGACTCCCCCTCCTACTCCCAAACCCACTGGGGGCAGAGGTCCACAACCTTACACTGCTGTACCACCTCCCAACACAGTCAAAAACCCTCCAGTATTTCGTGCTCCTCCCAAATGCTCGCTGTGCGACGAGTTGGGCCATGTGACCCACCAATGCCCACAGTTACCAGCATTGTAGAAGCACATGCAAATGCTCGACGATGACCCCAACATCCCAACTGTCGAACTCAATCCCACTCCCAAGCCTAAAGACAACTCCCTACGTACCAACCACTCCTGCGCCATATGCGGTATTTACGGGAATTATTCACATCATTGTCCCGATCTCCCGGATTACAGAGCGGCTCTTTATGAGATGAACAATCTGGATCTTGAGACGGCACCACCCACCATTGAGGAGATTTACCCCTCGGTCTCTCCCCCTTCTGGAGAGGTTAATATCATCTATATGATCTCTTCAACCACTACCCCCTCGTCAACCGATTTGACGACGCAAACTTTCCGTACTGATGAGGAGATTCTTGAGGCCCTTACCGCCCCGGATTATCCCTGGGATGATATGCATCATCGTTCCTACTTCATCCTAGAAGAATCCTCCTCTAGCACCGCTACCCAATACGCGGTTGAATCCAAAGACTTCCTCCCCACCAAGGTCGACTGGTTCAAGGACCCTATTCCTGCTCCTGATGCCTTCGAGGAAGGTAACATGGCCAACATCTCACCTGTCATCCAAGTTGATATCGCTTCCCCAGGACGTGCCCCTGAACTCATTACTTTAGGAGCATTCTGCAGTAAACAAGAGATTGAGGACTACATAAACCTTTTTAGAGAATTCCGTGATGTCTTTGCCTGGTCCTATACCGAAATTCCTGGTCTTGACCCTGCCATTATAGAGCACCACATTGACACATGGCCTGATGTACCCCCCGTCCGTCAGAAATAGCGTCCTCTTCCTCCCTCCAAGTTCCCAGGATGTGCCCCTGAACTCATCACTTTAGGAGCCTCCTGCAGCGAGCAGGAGATTGAGGATTATAAACAACTCTTCCAAAAGTTCCGTGATGTCTTTGCTTGGCCCTCTACTGGAATGCCTGGGTTCGACCCCGCCATTCTCAAACATCACATGGACACACGGCCAGAGGAACTTCCTGTTTGTACTGAAACCGACTCTGAAGGCCTTCCTTTACGCAACCCCCATGATGGGTTGTATCCTAAGGAGTCTCTATCCCTATAATAACTTGCGACCTCGTTGGTATGCATTGTACAGTTTGCTCTCTTTTTGTTTTTCACTTTTTTTACCATCATCTTACATTCATCATTTCTGCATGATTGGAGATGGACCATCTTCCACCTTGTTACACTGGCTTCGCTGATGGCGCAAGCCGCTGGTCTCCCAACCTGGCTTCTGTAGCATGGGTCTTGTACTCCCCTTCCAACGAGATGATTCACCGTGACGGAATATGTATAGGTGCTGCTACCAATAACCAGGCGGAGTATGATGCTGTGACCGGTCTCCTGACTGCTGCCCTCCAAATGGGCATAAGTCACCTTCATGTGTTCCTTGACTCCCAGCTACTTGTCTCCCAGCTCAACAATTGCTACCAGGTGCGTGATCCCTGCCTTTTTAGAAAATTCCTGCGCACAAAACAACTCAGCCGACAATTTGAATCCATCACATTCACACATGTCCCCAGAGCCCAAAATAGTGTCGCAGACCAGATGGCCAACAACATCCTAGATTGGCATATCAATCACACCATGTAACATCATGCATTACAATCCCATAGCATCTCATAAAAATATATAAAAACCCAAAAAGATTGCATCGTATCCACATTTGCATCCATGTACATAAACCACATGCATATCCATAGGGGCATCCACGTTCCTAAACATACATCTATCATGTCGCATCACATAAAATAGACAAGGGGGCATACATCTTAGCTGACTCTGAAGGCCGTCCTTTGCGCAACCCACGTAATGGGTTGTATCTCAAGCGTTTTTACCCATAAAAGAAACCAGCGGCCTCATTGGTCTGCGTTGTACAGTGTATCTTCTTTTTGTTTTTTGTCTTTCCAAACCGTTTCCACCACTGGAATCAGCACGACGAGACCGTCATGATGGTCACCTCGTTGCATTATCTTTGTTCCGTCATTTTTTGCCCATTTTTTCAGATGCCACTAGTCGCCTCGATTTGCGTGCCACATCGGTCGTTCTCCGTTTTTCGCATGTTTTATATCATCGGATTCATTTTTCCGAGCTGGTGATGATGCTTGAGATCATTTCTCGCTCTCACCTCCAGATTTTCTGGGCATTTTTCCAAAATGCCCCCGTCACCTCGGTTTGCGTGCCACATCGTCCGTTACCCATTTTTGACATCCTTTATATCGCCGGATTCATTTTTCTGAGCTTGTGATGATGCTTGAGATCATTTCTCGCTCTCACTTGGTACAATTTCAACATTGTGTCCCGAAACCTTGCTGCCTCGGTTTGCGTGCCACATCGGCCGCTATCAGATTGTTCCACATTTTTACATGAGCCATTCACTCCTGTCATACTGCAAATGTCTCGTTAGTTTGCCACCATTTCATCTACCCCACAAGGAGGCCCACCAGTGTTCCCCACTACCCTCGTTCTTGGTCATCATTACTGTTCCTTGATTGAACACTTCCTCCTTGCCTGGCCATTCCTTTTGTTCGGTATAATTTTATCCCTTTTTCGGGCCGGACAAGTCCTTTACGAAAAAGGCACTTAGGGAGTTTCCGTTAAGCTTTTTTCTGACTCCTAAAAGAATGAAAAGATCGTCGAGCAATATTGCTTCCTTTCATGCTCGTTAAAGTACCTGAAAGGGCGTCTATCTGGCATAAGTTTAACCCTTTTCCGGACCTGGTAGACTAATTAAGAAAAAGGAATACTCTAGTCACACCGGCTAGAAGAGTTCTTCATTGCATCCTTTTATGCTTCTTTGGGCCTTGGAGACTAAATCTACGAAAAAGCAACCCCCTGGAGTCTTCTTACTTGCTTTCAGACTCTCTAAAATTGAAAGCAACCACGAGCATGCACTGTCCTGGGCTCGTAAAATCCACACGACAGTACCATTCCATCACTTCAGAGTCTTCTTATCGCTTTCAGACTCCTTAAAATTGAAAGCCACCACGAGCATGAACTGTCCTGGGCTCGTAAAATCCACACGACAGTATCATTTTACACACACTTCTTCTAGTTCCTTAACCCATGAAGAAGTCCCCACCCGTGCCTCCTGGCACTATGATCGATCAGCTCGGCAGCACCCCCAATAAGGTCGCCTTTGTTCAGAGTATTCTGCAGTCTCCTGCCATTTTATACCAGCTTGAGTCTCCCTCAGCCCAGTTACCCTCCCAGATCCCTTACAGCTATGATCCCTTTCCCCTCAGTCAGTTTCATATGCTGCCAGATCATTCCCATTATCATACTCTGAACAAAGGAAGTTTAATTCCACCCACTCTACTTGCCCAGTTGTCCCTCCACAGTTTGTTAGTCCTGCCATCAGTACTATCACATTTCAGTTGTTTACCTCGCGCTCCTGTCAAGGAAACATCATTGCCTTGATAGTTGCAGGTCTCCCTCTGTCGACGATAGCTCCTCTATTCCAGAGGATAGGCCCAGAGGTCCCTACGCCTTGGACTTATCACCATCTGTGGTAAGTGCCTACGGATCATTCTGAGAGGAGTCATCATTGCCTCTCCGAGTGGTTGTTCCTCACATGCTCGACTTCAGCACCTTGATCGCATCGTTGAGGATCGCGTAGGATTATATCCCATCAGTTTTTAGTCGAAGACCCCGGATTTCCCCTGACTCTAGCACATTGGTGAGTCACTTCGGAATGCCCAGGTGTATGTTCCCGTGGATGTCCGGGCTGCGTTGGCATTTGTATTTGGAATCCATCCAGTTACATGCTTCCTTGAGTACCCAGTTTCCATCCCAGATCAGTTCCAGTTCAGTGTACCATTGTGAGTGTACCCCTTGTCACTCTGATCCAGCAGCTCATCAGCCCCTTTGGTACCACACTCAGTAGCACTATTGATTGTTCCAGTGTATCAGTTTTTCAGCTCAGACATGGTCCGCCCAGCAGTATGTCCCAGATTTTGTGTCCCCTCTGGACTTTTATGATGTACATAGTGGTGATCTATGTATCTTACAGGTCCCCCTTTTCGGGCCTCACAGTTCTGTTTATGTATCTCGATACGAGCATGGGTATGCCTGCCTCGTCCATATATTGAGATTATTCCTCAGTCAGTATTTGAGGTCATGTATATGTCAGGTCCCCATTTCTTGGACCCCATTTTTATGTTATATCCTGATACGAGCATGGGTATGCCCGCCTCGTCCATATGATCAGATGATTCCTCATCCATTATTGAGGCTATGTACTTTTAGTTCTTGCAGTTGTTCGGGATCGTTGTTCCGGGCTTCAGTTTGTTTCTTCTCTTCTCTCCACACCCAGGAAAACCGTACATGACTTATGATTTCCATCGGCCATACGATGAGCTCCTGCCCTCGCACATCAGGGGGCAATCTGTTAACACCCAAAAAGTGCTCACTACCTCATCTACCACATTATATGGCTCATTTGTCCATTTTCCTACCATATTTCCCTTCAAATCCCAAAAAATCCCATTAAGAAGCCTCCAAAAGGCCTAAAAAGCCTCCAAAATGCCTAAAATGCCTCCAAAAGGCCACAAAACCATCAAAATAGCGTAAAAAAGGCTAAAAAACCCCCTTTCCCTCCAAAAATAGCAAAAATCCCCTGAGAAGGGAATAAAAAATATAAAATAATGAGGAAAAGGAGAAAAAACCCTATACAGCTGCCCAAAACCATGTGTTTCCTAAAACCATGGGTCAGCACTCCACCACCAAAAAACTATAAATAGGTGATGGAGATCCCTTATTCCATATCCACAATCACAAGCACCCTTACTCTGCCAAAATCTCTCTCGAAACCCTAGTTCACCATTGAACTACTTTCACCTTGAGAGCCACTTTTGGCCCATTCCCACCATTGGAGAAAGAGAAGGAGCACATTGGAGCTTGGAGCATCCTCTTGGACATTGCAAAGGGCTTCATCAAACCTCCACATTGGAGGTAATATCAATACAAAAACCCATTATTTAAATTTGTTGTTTATGTTTTATGCAAATGTTTAAAGTAGTTTTTATTTCTGTTTTAGCCTAATTATTTACATTTACTGAACTGCTACTAAGGAGTCCATTCTCCTTAGTAGGTGCTCATTTGCACAAGCTAGGGGTAAAACCCTAGCTACACACACCTCCATACCTAGAAAATAGTGCATCATCCACAAGTTCTTCATCTCAAACTCGGCAGCAAGTTTCCGATGTGTGTCGATCAATCAATCTATCTTGACCTGTAATAAACAGGTCATCCATATACAAAAGTAGTATCACTAGATTTCCTTCCTCAACCTTGTAGTAAAGGTTGGAATCCGCTTTACTCTTGGTAAAGCCCAATCTGGATAGAAAGCTGTCTATCCTACCAAATCAAGTTCTGCACATATATGACTCCCTGTCATGTGTCTCAGAACCAAGTCGTTGCTCCACATACAATTCTTCTTCAACCACACCATTCCAGAAAGCTGTATTGAAATCCATCTGGTGTATCTTCCATTTCATCACTCCAGCCAGAGCAAGTACGAAAGTGTATCTGGCTACAGGAGAAAAAGTCTCTATGATACCACCTGCAGCATGCTTGATCTTGTAGATCTTTTTGGAAGTCACTACAGACTCCCCTTCAGGTCTTGGGACTGCATCCCAACCATCTTCATGATCGACTGGTACTCCTCGATCATGGCATTCTTCCCAAATCCTGAGAACTTCAATATCTTCAATATTTTCAATAGATAACTTTGTTGCTGAACAAATGTTGTAGTCCTTCTTTTGTAGGTGATGGTATACGATCTTTCCTACACAACAAGTTAAATTGAATGATTAGAAAACATCTCATAGTTTTCAGAACAAATTCTTACTCATAAAGAAATATGTCATACAATCATGGAATTATCTTATCCAATTCTTCAATACAACATTTATCCATATCCCATAACTTTCTAGATGCCTTCCAATCTCTACCAGAACATTGTTAAGAGTGTGCACAACTCCCAACATGTCAGCAAAGAGGTTTCATTCTAGATAAGTAGCAATGGAATGTTGTACAGTGCCATAGGCCACTTACCCATGTATATTAGTAGTATACTGTTCATCAATGAAACTATTCTAATATGCATAATACACAACCTAATTCTAGGAACATGAGTATATACATTATTGAATAGTATTATTTAAACAATAAAATATGCAAGGAATGATAATTCAAATACTTATCTTTGTTTGTTTGGTGGGTTGACTCCCTCTCAGTCTTTGCTTCTTTTCTGCAACTCCATTCTGATGTGGATTGTGAGAAGTGGTCAACTCCCTCTGAATATCTGCATCCTTGCAGAAACTACTGAAGTGTGCTCCTTCTTGATCTTTGCTTCCTTGCAGGAACAACTGGAGTGTGCTCCCTCTTGATCTTTGCTTCCTTGATTACCTGTCCCTGAACTTATATCCATCACTATGCATGCTTATTAGTCTCATCATTGTGTTATCCTCTAGGTCTCATACATAATCACACATTAATTAGTATAATCTTAATACTATCAAAACACAATAATCTTAAACATGTATAGTCATGATCATTTCAAACACAGATAATAAACATTAGCATTCAAGGTTTCAAGGAAGTCTTCTTTTACTCATGCATATTATTATTTGATCATAGGACTCTTCTAGTTAGTTAAATCATCAATCAAGATAAGAGACATAAAATGCATAAACCCTTGATTACTTACATTTCTAGCTTTATGAATAAACATAACCAGTCATACCAAGTATACTTATATAAGAGATCCTAACACAAGGTAGGATTCTAACTTGATATAGGAAAAACATACCTGGATTGGTATTTTATCTAGTTATGTCTAACATACCCACATATTGTCTTCGTGTTCTCTTCAATGACTTGTGCTAGCAACTTGCATATCTCATAGGTTAACCATTATAGAACCAATTTATACATACCTCGCAAATATATCTTCTAAGTGATTCATGACAATGGATGAATCTTTGTCCTCATGTCATCATGATCATATGTTCTTAAACAAGAACATGATTTGTCTTTCTTGGTGTACCTTTCATGTTAGCGGACAACATAAACCTCATACATCACCATAATGCATTATTACAATCATAAGTGTCAACACCCTAATTAATGAATATCTTCTATCATGCATTCATAATTTTATTAAGGTGATACAACAAGTCTAAATTTAATCAAGATTGTACTAACCGTAATAACATGAAGACAAACATACAATAAACTGAATCATAAACAAATCTCGAAACATACCTGGATGAGTCATACCTGTCGAGATTGCTTGTAATCTTCTTATGTATGGCCTTAGCCTCATCTCCCTCTGAAACAGGAACTTCTTCACTTATGCAGGTGACCAATCCATTCTCTTCTAGGATTAACCCAATCCACTTGATTTGCAGGAACTGGATCTGGAGATAGATTAGGGTTTGTTAGAGAATCCCTAAAAATTCAAACTTTGAATTTCAAACTTCCGAAAGGATAGAAATATGCGCCTTGATAAGCTGATCAAGCTGGTATACTCATAATTTGAAAACTGCAAAGTTTCACCCCTCAAATTTGCCTTTGAAACTTTTGGATTCACTAGACATGACCCTGAACTAGGGTTTGATAAATACCACCCTTCTTCCCAATCAAAAGGTTTGATCCAAATCTCTAAGCTTCTATTTTTCTGAGGAGCTTCCAGCCGTGGTCACAGATTTAAAAAATTTCTATTTTCGCAGAAGCCCTAATTTTCCACTTTTCCAATCGAAGTCCCAAACTAGGGTCTGATCAAGCCCGGACTTCTGCGCAACCAAAAATTCTTATCGTGGTCTCTAAATTTCGATTTTGATGAGTGGCATTCAGACGTAGTCTGTGATTACAAAAATTCCAACTTTCTCCAAAACCCTAAATTCCGAAAGCCATGAATGAAGGTGCTAAAAAATAAATCTGTTCTGACAGAAATATGTACCTGATTGTTTCTGGTGTAACTCTAAACTTTTCAATCCCCAGGGTCTAAAATGTTTTACTTTAATATCATGACCTGTCATCTTTCCAACCCCATAGGTCTGACCTAAAATGGATTCTCTGAGAGAGATTTATGCCAAGTGTCGCAACATGACCTGTTTATGGGATAAAACAGGAGAGCGAACTTGTACAGTGTGCCACGTGTCATTGGTTCAGTTTATTCCTTTGAAAACATTATCTGAAAAATTAAAGTCTGTGCACTACCTGTCACATTTTACGAAATTTCATTTGGAGCTTCCTATCCCAAGTTATGACCTTTTTTCCAAGGTCACCTGTTTATGACTCAGATCTGGAAGAGGCAGAAAACCTATATTGTACAGATCATAAATCACAAATTAAAACGAATTAGAGGTTGTCCTTTGGACACAAGGTACATGGGTATCTTAGATTCTCCTTGTATAATTTTTCAACCTTGAAACCTTGCAAAAATTTATTTATAGCGAAAGTTCTACGATGACTGGTTTTTTCTATATCAAGCCCTAGCTTTGCAATTGCAACAAGTGTCATACATGCCATACCATGCCTTCTTTTAGGCTAGCTCTGATACCATGTTAATTTTTCAGAATTTACTTCAATATGATCTAGGATATTAACTGAGAGAACAACATGTACAACATATCTACAACATATCAATCATGGACACAATAATACAAGCACACAAGAGACACTGAGTTTTCTTGGGGAAAACCATAACGGTGAAAAACCCCAATAACTTCCTCAGAGATAGATAGAGCAATGATACAACCCAAGTATAAGAGATAGACATCTCCTGGCAACATCTTCTCCTCCTCCACAAGTTTTCCACTCTCTCGAGAGTGTGAGAGAGAATAAATTGATTAAATAGAGTGCCTCCCGCACTCTATTTATACTTGACTTGACTTGCCTAATAACCTTTACTAGGTCGGCCTTAACTTAACCACAAAACATAATGCTGACTGGTGCGACACCCAGTAGGGTGGTCTAATAACCCTTTGAACCACATGGCCGACCCCCAATAGGGTGGTCTAATAACCCTTCGACCCACATGACTTATACAGGGCCGACACCAACAAGGTGGTCTAATAACCCATCAAGTATAAGTTATGACACTTACAATATAAAAGACGACACTTCCGTATAGAGGAATAATAACATCTCTATAGGAATACAAGCACTTCCGTATAGAGGAATAATACCATCTCTATAGGAGTACAATATACATATATGAAATACATTCCGAAGTTACGTATACATCAACAGTTTTGACATATTCCTCTCTTTTCGCTGCTGCGGGAGATTTAGGTGGGTTTCCCCACCATTGCGGAAAATTTACGTGAGTTACTCCGTCGTTGCGGAATACTTCGGCGATTTCCTCCGTCACTTACTTAGTCCGAGTTTCTCCACCATTTTAGAAAAACTTATGAGTTTATTCCACAGGGTCTCGGCAAGATTAACCAAAAAAATTTCGCCGTTTCGGAAGAGTTGTATTACTGGTTCCATCACGGAGTCCCATAAAATCGTGTTTTACTTCGGCAAAGTTAGTGAAAACAGAGTCAAAGGGAGCAAGCAAAGGACTTATCTTTAGAAAAGACCGAGAAAGGAAAACTCTTGATGGCCATGGCCTTCTAGTAAAACTTTCTCTTAAAAGTAAAGGAGGGGCCCCGATATTTTTTAGAATTTGGGGGAAGGATGTTGCAGCAACAACATCCTTATTCTATCTCTGAGGAAGTTGTGGGGTTTTTCAGCTTCTTGGTTTTCCCTGGTGAAATGTTTATGTGTCTCTTGTCTCTTGTCTCTTATGCTTGATATGTTGTACATGTTATTCTTTCAGTTAAAGATCCTATATCTATTGAATTAAATGATGAAAAACTAACATTTGATGCATTCAGTTAATGATTTGGTTCCATTATTTTGAACACACCTTGATGTAGTAGATATTCCATAGCTATTTCCCCCAAAATTCAATCTTCATGTTGTTTCTCATGCTTTGAAATATTGTAATTTTTCTAATTTGATGCACACAATCCAATGGAAAATGGCTATGGAATTTATCACTTGAAGGGAAAGATAACTCTCTCCAAATAGTGTCATCGACAGAAATCCACAAAAATGTATAAGGGTGGGAAACAAATTTTAAAATACAACCTAACCCCCACCCCCCCCCTCATTTCTCTCTATGACTCCTCTCTATAACACTTAATAACCCCTAACCTCTAACCCCTCTCTCTAATTCTTACTAACCCCCTATGTCTCTACCTCTAACACTTTAACACCCCCCAATTCCTTTGAATATCTTTTTCACTAAACCAAACAATATAGTTGTAAGGTTAAATATAGTGATAAAAGTGTAATGTTCAATATTGCAACAAAATTGTAATGTTCAATAGCGTGGAAGAATTGTGATTTATGCGTTTTGGTGAACATAAATCATGTGGGCGTTCTGATAAAAAAAAATGCATGTGCATTTGTGTTAACAGAAACACGTATGTGTCATGTTTACCTACACTCCTAACCCCCCAAACCCACTAATACACCCCCCTACAATTCCCAAAGACCCCCACATTAATTTATAAACACACCCCAACCCACTAGCACCCCCTTCACACACACACATGCATCCATATGCCTTCCCCTACCATTGACCCCCCTCCTCTCTCTCTCTCTCCCCCCTCCACTCTCTAAACCTTACTAACTCCTCCTCTCACTCTTTTTCCCTTGCTCCACTTACCCACAATCACCTTAACAATACCATGATCCCCCCTATCTCTATCTCTCTCCCCTCATTTCCATAACCTTTACTAACCCCTTATCTCACACTATTTCTCCCCTATAGGGAGAGGAGGGGGTAATCCCCCTCTATCTCTACATCTAACCCCTTACCACCCCCTAAACTCTATCCCTTTACCTCTCTCTCTCTCTCTCTAACCCAAACACTCATGTTCGTTGTTAGCACTCGGATTTTCCTTTGGTTGTATCAAAGAAACCTCGAGGTAACTATTTCAAACTAACTTTATATTGTATTCTGACCTTATATAGTCAGAGAGGGATGTCTCAATAATCATAAAACTTTTCTCACTCAAATTATTCAATAATAACACTCAGAAGGTCAGATTTCTCATAGGAACAAGTTTGTTTTTATAAAGTTTGGAAATACAGGCTTGAAAAGAGACCATTTGGGCAATGGAGTCAATAAACATATACTAGTTTGAGCTGCAAGATATTAGGGTTTGAAAAGAACAAGGACAGAGGCAGGATAGACACCATTTCTTCAGACTTTAGGCATTGCAATGTGGTAATAGATGAAGCAAGACAATCCATTAAAACAGAGCATCTAACAAGGATGAGTACTGTAATAACTCTAGAAGAAAACATAAAAATGTTTGAACCTGATGAACTAGAGCACCAATGGATGAATTCCAGTTCACATAATCTCACTCAAACACGAAATAATAATACAAAATTGAATGGAAACAGGAAATACGATCACATTAGAAAATTACATACTGAAAAAACAATGGTACAAGAATCTCTACTGTGAATATTTTACAAAATTTTCTCTTTGCAACTTTATTAATATTCAGGAATTAACAATACCCAACCATTATGGTGAAATACCTCTCTTCTCATGAAATTAGAACCCCTTAACTATCTTTTACATCTGAATATTAAGAGAAGATACCCTCAGCCTTCAAAGGCTCAAGTCATCCTAACCTAACTTCTAAAAATAAAAAGTTGTTACAAATGCAATGACACCTGTAACAGAAGGTTTAATAACTTTAAGGACTAATTACAACAGAAATAACATGTGCAAAAACTTATCCTAAATTTCAGATTATTGTTTCAATAGATTCCTTTGTCATTCGAAAGGTGGACAACACATTGACAGTTGGAGGATTAAGATTCACTTTGTTGGTCTTCTACTTAGAAAACAAAGATACTCTACCAACTGTATAACTGTTACCTGGAATGCTTGAACACTGTCTCTAACTAATCCTGAAATCGTTAATTTCTGCCTTCAAAATCGGGATGCCCTACTTAACTGACCCTTGAATGCTCGAAAATGATCTATCACAAACAAGTTTAGATGCCCTTCGAATCAACATGCATATCTCTCTGATGGCGATATCCATCTTGAGATTGATAGAACTGTTGTTTTAGAATTTTGAATTTTCTTACATGCTAAGAATCATCTTCACACCTTATGTCCCAAAGTTCTCCAAGGTCTCCCTGGGAAATGGATCTCGGTCACCAATTTGACAAGATTCTACAAATGTGTGACACTTGAATATTAAATATTCTTTTGATACTTTATTCTCATAGCATTTCCCATTTTTTAAAATACTACGAAGAATTAAGGTACAGGTAACCATTTCAATTGTCATCAACCCAACTGAAAATAGTTGTAAAAATGCCATAGAACGCAATCCAAATCTTTTCCAAGTCAAGAGAAGCCATCCAATCCATTTCCATTGGCACTGTGGATCTGGTTACCTTGTTCAGGCAGAGAATTGTATTTAAGAGGATATCCATAAACCGTACTGATATTTGTGAGCAAAAAATGTGTTCTAACTCACCCGAGCATGTTCAAGTTTTCATGAGCCTATCGACCAGGTGAGCATCAATAAAGTCAACTCCACTAGTAACAACCACCTGCAATAGCTTCTTTTTTCAAACCCAAGAGCACTTTAACCCAAAATTCACATTTAAACTCGAGTGATACTTGGAAAGTAAAATCTTGGTGGTCATTGAAAATTTTCATGTTTAACTCAACTTAGAACTTGGTCGAACATTACACTTGGCATGATCATTATTGGCATCGTGAGCTTGGATTTCAACTATGTTATGAAACAGTTGATTTTGAAACCGAACAATTGGAATGCGAATACAATATTCAAGTCAGAAAGAAATAGAAGAAACCAATGATCAATAGAAAAACTGGAGTGTCTGATGAACAACATTAACCCAATGCATTTTTCGCTACCATAAAAGTGGTTTCTTTTACCTCTTTTTAATTTTTGAAATGACACCATATTGACATGTGGCAGCATGGTTTTGATTCCGGACCACTTCTGAATTTTTAACCTCCGAGCAGTTTGAGCTAGCCGAATGAATGTTAGCCATCCATCTCTCTTCAACACCATTGATTTCCTTTAGTCGGTTAGGGTTTGAATATTTTGTTTGCCACTCTCAACCTCAGGACTTTATGAGTAAGGAACAATAGATGGAAATCGAGGATGTTTATTGAACTTGTCATGAATCATGTTTGTCCTGTTTCCATATGATCTCAGTATACCCATCCATTGCATTCTCAAGGAATTCAATATCCACATTAGGGTGATGTGCACTATCGTCACCAGAAATCCATCTATGATCACTTCGATAAGGCACGTGGTCAATCTCCTGCATTGTTTCTGACTTCCTTGCTTTAGAAAGGATTTTGGCAGACCCACTTCTGGTACCTTCAAAGAGAAGATCCGTGCAAGGAAGTCCTTTTCCCCCATGCAAAGATTCCCAATTTGTACTGTAGTAACTACTATTACGTTGTTCAGCAGCCATTGTGTGGAACATAAAAGGTGAACCATTTCCATTTTCAGTCGACTCTCTTCTCCATGCATTCATGTATTTTGTTATATCAGAAGCAAATATGTCTCCAACACGTGTCACCTGGGTTCGTCCCTTGAATCCAATGATTTACTCAAATTTGAACTTTCAGATGACGCACAACTTGTGATTCCATCAATCGTTCTTTATTCTTCTTCCCACTCCCCTGCACTAGCCTTCGCAAGCCATCTCTTTCCTTTGTGGATATTCCTCCTATTGGAAGTTTACCATCATCAACTTTTGCCTTTTCTTTTTTTTTGCTTTATGCTTGCCTCTTTGCAATCCTTTCCTCTAACTCAAGCAATTTGCGTCTTGTGGCTTCAGTGGGAAAAAACCGTTGTCGAAGTTTTTTCCAGCATCAATTGCAGAATCCATTCTTTCCTTATGGATACATCCACAAAGCTCTTTAAACCATTAGACAAGAACAATAGATTCAACCGATCTAGCATCAATGTCGATCCTGGTATTGGCTTGTTGTTGATGCTCTGGCTCTTAATATCAAAGTGAGGTCGATGCCTTGATATTAATTTGGAATGCCAGCTAGTATGACCGAGTAGGCACCTGGTGCTCAAAATGGAAGCATGGTGTTCTTACCAGACAGAAGAATGCATTCAATGGAACAACTAGCATTCCAGGATTTGTGTTTTTTATTTTTTACTTCTGGGAATAATCCCACATGGAAGAGGGAAAACTAACCTTTTGGGCTTATATAGGCGAATGGTTACATTGTATAATCGATGAAATGAGCCTAATGTTATCCTTGGAAGCTCGGCGCTTGTGCGGTGGGCTTGTGACATGCGTTGTGTTGTATGCTTTGACTTGTGTGTTGTGGTTGCATGTTGCGTGGAGCTGGAGCTTTGGCCCTCGGGCCCCAAAATTTTAAATAAAAATACTGAAGAGCTGTAAAAGACCCGAGAGCCTAAAAAATAAAATAACAAAGAGGCCTTGCATAAGACCGATGCAGTCAATCTTGCTCTAAAAGACCCAAATTTGATAAAAAGCACCTTTTATTTTTTCCAAAGGGCCCAATTTTTATAATTTTTGGACCAACATTGTTAAAATTAAGACCAAAACTCTCATGTAGTTAATTCAAAAACCTAAAAAATGATTTTTAAAATCATAGCTTTCCTTTAAGCCAAAATAAAAAATTTGGCATGTGACAACATCTGGATCCAACTGGGGATGTTATTCTCCTTGTGAGGTAGCAAAGAACCTCGTAGACCAAGTTCCTGACCATTGGGATGCTCCCAAGATTTCCTGAAACCCTCAACCTGCTCTCACTTGTGACCATCAACTGATACCATATTGCAAGAAAATCCCAAGCTGCAACGGCTTGTAACGTGGAACCTAGTTCAGACCTGTGAGATGCACCTTGTTCTGATCCTTAACTGAAAATAAAACCAAACTGAAAATTGATCTTCCCTACTACAAACTGAAAAAATATTAAAAAAAAATGCTCGCCATGGCGAGCTTATTCACACACTCTGATGCAGGAGCATTAGTCCTCCACCTTCTAAACCATAATGTTGGGTCAGACCTCTAGGTCTTGACATCAGCCCAAGGAGGGGCCATTGTAATTCCCATGTACAAAATACTTTATTTCCTAGTAATGATAGATAAGGAATATACTTAAGTTTGGTTAGGTATCAGTCATAATAATTATGTAACAGATCCCTGAAGAAAGGGAATGACTCGAGAGGTTGGTGGCAAGATTGTAGTTAGAAGTGAGTGAGTCATAAGTGAGTATTTCTAAAAATAGAAGTTGTGACCTGAATCTAGGGTTTGTGTGTAGATTTGTAGGGGGTTTTTGTAAGCCTACGAGAAGAAAGTGAACTCAGGGGGTGAAGTTCGAGGAGAGGAATACAATGGCTATTAAATGTTGCTATCAAGCCATAGACATAGTATATGATTTTTTTGAAGTTGCATGTACAGTTTTATTATGTTAATGAAAGTAGATTCATTAGTACTGGGTGTTATTGTCTCTTTTGCAGTTTGAGTATGTAATGTAATTGAGCAATCTAAAGAATATAATTTTAGTTGTGTAGTTGATTAACTAGTATATGCAGACCTGATAAGATATAGTTGGATAGAATCATTGTATGATTCCAATTAGTGAGATTGGGTAGAAGCAGATAGATTATTGTCTTTGTTGAAGTCTGTTTATGATTTGAGAAGATATTATGTGAATAGAGTGATTGTGTGTTTAATGTTGTTGGAACATGAATGAGTTGGAATATAGGGGATTACAGAGTAATCCTATATTATTCAGTTGTTTGTGAAGAGTAATCTTGTGTAGGTCGAATGAGAGACAAAGTAAGGTTCTAAGCACAATAGAGTCAAGTCACTTTGCTGTGGAAAATCAAAGTATTCTTACCTGCATAGAAATTACCTGAGAAGAATCATTGATACCAAATCGATGTGTAGAGAAGAGGTCGATAGCTTGATCGATATACAGTGACTATTGAAGGTCGAAGGCAGTAGGAAAAATGATGGAGACGAGAAAATGATAAGGGATGGTGTAGAATCAATGGTTATGGTCGAAAATGGAGCAGGGGTCAAGGGAAGAAGTTGTGTAATGAAATATTGCAGTAGATGTGTGTTGAAAACCCGATTGAATGGTGATTTGTGGTCAGAATTTGATGTTGATATAACAAGTAATGTTCAGTGAACATACTGCACAGAGGTAGAGGAAATTAATACCTAGGTTATCGACGGTTCCTGTACACTTTTGGAACTGATCGAACGGTTGGAGAGTGGTCAATGGTTTACAAGGACGGTCAAGAGTTGAGGTGGGAGTCAAGGGTGCCACTTGTCAAGAACTGAGTAGCACTGCACTCAAGCTAAATGTATAGTTGTACCATGTATTGACATTGCGATAAGGCCATTGGGCATATGTCGAGGTCATATGAAATGCAAGGGTGCGCTGAGGTGGTGTCGGGTAAATTCCTTTTGATGTTGCGATAAGGGCCTTGTTATATGTCGAGGTCCTGTTGTGTAAAAGAGCACTCAAAACCTCATTGGCAATGGTCATGTGTGCTATACAAAAGAGCTCAGTGGTATAGTTCAAGCATTCTTTAAATATGGCTTGTAATAGGCTTTAAGCCTTTGCAAAGGATAAGTCCTGTGAGTTGAGCGATAATTGTATTGAGAAGCACTTGGGCCATGAAATATGGAAAGGCTCATTAAATGAACTAAGAATAGTGGAAGCCAATATATTTGATGGAGGAACTAAAACTTCGCTAGTGGTTAGGTTTAGTAAGGATTAAGCCTTAGCTTAGGCTGGTAGAGTGTGTCATGAGGATTAAGTACACATTATGGGAACTAAGAGAGTTAATGGTCCTCGGTGAAGGCAGGTCTAGACATAGACCTGTCATCACACTCCTACTCTATTATGCTGAAAATTATTGCTCAATCAAGTAATATAGAAATTCCAATCAAGCCAATCCAGAAGATGGTTATTCAACTGAAGGATACATTCATCTTTTCCAAGTAAGTATAGAATTTTTGAAAAAGAGATCTCAAGCTTACACTAAAACTGGTATTCCTGATTCAAAAATATTGCAAGATTCGCTTTTCCCACTATTTCCAATAAACATATCATATATACTTATAAGTATGTTTATCTCTCCTATCATCCATATCATATATACTTAATCCTTCATGTAACCCAATAGGACTAAGACTATCTTCTTCATGCACATCATTTTCCTGGTTCTCTTAAATTTCTAAATATGAAATCTAATTCTCTACACGTGCTTCAAAAGAAGTGTCAATACGATTCTCAAATGAATCAAGAAAAGTAGATCCCTCTTGACACAAAAAGTTTGAAGAAAGACATGAGGAAGGGCTCAATTGGAAATCCTGATATTCTTTTTGATTCAATGACACATGACATGACTGGGAAACATGTTCATTTATGTCGGGAGAAGGAATATGAAAATCAACAACAGGATTATTGATTTCTTCATTTTCAACTGAGGGGGAAACTTAGTTTTGAGAGTTTTCATGAGTGTCATGACAATTATCCCCTACTTTCCTTTCCTGATGTTGAAATTTTTTTTCATGCAAAGCCTCTATAATCTCATCATCCATAAATACATCCTCATTATAAAGGTCTTCCAGGTTTTGAATAAAGCTCTTAAAACATTCACAACAGTTTTCTACCAGCAACAATAACAGACAAGATTCTTTAAAATGCTCAAAGAATACTATATGAAAATCCCTTAAAGAAAATAAACTAGCAATTGGTAACTGTTCATACCAGGACCTTGCTTTTCCCTCTAGAGAAGCCATGGAAATCTTCATAAGACAATCTTCGTGCCATTGAACTTTGAGCTTGCACGCATGCATATGAAAATTGATTAAATGCAAAGTAGCATTGTCACCTTTCTCATCTTTGAATTTTGGTAGGTAATTTTGCCGGACTATGCATGGCATTCGATTTGGAAAACCTATAATATGAAACCGATGCATAGGAACATACCTTTTTGAAATTGAACCCATATTGATACCACAAAATCACCAATGAAACTCTATTTTTTGGATTCATCTTCCATTGGGGTCACCTTCCAGTTGAATTTTTGATGTGTGGAGTCGCCATAATAAATACTGAAATATGGATTCTTCTAAGTTGGAGTCACCAGGTGAAAAATCCACAACCTACTTGATGTCTGACTGTTGTTCACCATCAATAATCAGATCTGAAACTTTGTTGGGTATAAGTGAATTTTCTTAGTTGCAATCCATCCTTTCATTTTCATAAACGGATATAGGATAAGATTCAATGAATCCCCCTCAATGTTAAGATTTGATATATTATTCTAGAATGAATAGAAGATAGGCCATGCACAACACAACTCGAAGAAATTTACGTATGTCATCTTCTTAATATTGTTATAGTTCTAACCATATTCCCTGAGAAGGTTGAAGTTGTAAAGCAATAGCTCTCTAGTTTTCATCCTGAAGTTATTTTGTTTATGTCTAATATTAAGAAGCTCTCAGTTCTTGAGCTGGAACATATGGAACTTAACAGGATTTATACAATCTCTGTCGTATAAGAAACTCACGTTAGAACTTCTAAGAGAAATTCCAATGAATCCTTTATTCTGCATTTGTTAGTAGAAGAAGATTAATTTACGACACACAATGTAGTTGTTACATGTGGAGGCAGCAGTTTCCTGTGGAAGACGAGTGTAGGGTTGAGTAGAGGAAAGATGTCGAAAAATGAGCTATTACATTAGCTTTTCCATTGGGCGAACGAATTACAGGAGGAAATATGGCGGTTGAGAGGATTCTATGATTTTATTTCCACGAAAATGGTATTCTCCCTGTAATCGGTCTTCTGGTTGGTTGAAAGGTACATTGAAATTTTGTATTTCTTTGCTGAAAATTGAAAGGGACTTTCAAGTCACTTGCAAAATGCTCCTTTGTTGAAGTATGTAAGTTCTTTCAACAACACATATTTGGAAAGTGTATCAAATGTTTCCATCTACACCGGAATTTATTATCCTCCTTGTTGAATGTGGGAATATTAGTAGGGAATGAGGATCTCCAAAGTTTTTTCTATCTACATCCACAAGTAACTACTACAATTTAATGGAAATGAATCCCTCGACTACTATGGGGTTTTAAACCCTTTATGAAGATCACCTTACATTACAACCTTGTGCAGGAGGTTTGATGCATTCAGTTAATGATTTTGTTCCATTATTTTGAACACACCTTGATGTTGTAGATATTCCATAGCTATTTTCCCCAAAATTCAATCTTTGTGTTGTTTCTCATGCTTTGAAAGACTATAATTTTTCTAATTTGATGCACACAATCCAATGGAAAACGGCTATGAAATTTATCACTTGAAGGGAAAGATAACTCTCTCCAAATAGTGTCATCGACAGAAATCCACAAAAATGGATAAGGGTGGGAAACAAATTTTAAAATAAAACCTAACCCCCACCACCCCCATTTCTCTCTATGACTCCTATCTGTAACCCTTAATAACCCCTAACCTATAACCCCTATCTCTAACTCTTACTAACCCCCTATGTCTCTACCTCTAGCCCTTTAACACCCACCAATTCCTTTGAATATATTTTTCACTAAACAAAACAATATAGTTGTAAGGCTAAATATAGTGATAAAAGTGTAATGTTAAATATTGCAACAAAATTGTAATGTTCAATATCCTGGAAGAATTGTGATGTTTCATATTGCGTATGCGTTTTGGTGAACATAAATCACGTGCGCGTTCTGATCAGAAAAACATGCGTGTGCATTTGTGTTAACAGAAACACGTATGTTTCATGTTTACCTACACTCCTAGCCCCCCAAACCCACTAATACACCCCCCTACAATTCCCAAAGACCCCCACATTAATTTATATAAACACCCCAACCCACTAGCACCCCCTTCACACACACGCACACATGCATCCATATGCCTCCCTGTAGCTAGGGTTTTACCCCTAGCTTGTGCAAATGAGCACCTACTAAGGAGAATGGACTCCTTAGTAGCAGTTCAGTAAATGGAAATAATTAAGCTAAAACAGAAATGTAAAACTACTCTAAAACATGTGCATGAAAAATAAACAACAATTTGTAAATAATGGTTTTGTATTGATATTACCTCCAATGTGGAGGTTGATGAAGCCCTTGCAATGTCCAAGAGGGTTGCTCCAAGCTCCAATGTGCTCCTTCTCTTTCTCCAATGGTGGAAATGGGCCAAAAGGGGCTCTCAAGGTGAAAGTAGTTCAATGGTGAACTAGGGTTTCGAGAGAGATTTTGGCAGAGTAAGGGTATACTTGATTGTGGATGTGAAATAAGGGATCTCCATCACCTATTTATAGTTTTTTG
This sequence comes from Larix kaempferi, assembly GCA_027924585.1. Classification (NCBI taxonomy): domain Eukaryota; kingdom Viridiplantae; phylum Streptophyta; class Pinopsida; order Pinales; family Pinaceae; genus Larix; species Larix kaempferi. Next base: position 29,504,938 of record BSBM01000278.1, read on the forward strand.
GTGGTGGAGTGCTGACTCATGGTTTTGGGAACCATATGGTTTTGGGAAGCTGTATAGGGTTTTTTCCTTCTTTTCCTCATTATTTTATATTTTTTATTCCCTTTTTAGGGGGTTTTTGCTATTTTTGGAGGAAAAAGGGGTTTTTTAGCCTTTTTGAGGCTATTTTGATGGTTTTGTGGCCTTTTGGAGGCATTTTAGGCCTTTTGGAGGCGTTTTAATGGGATTTTTTGGGTTTTAAGGGAAATATGGTAGGAAAATGGACAAATGAGCCATATAATGTGGTAGATGAGGTAGTGAACACTTTTTGGGTGTTAACAGATTGCCCCCTGATGTGCGAGGGCAGGAGCTCATCGTATGGCCGATGGACATCATAAGTCATGAATGGTTTTCCTGGGGTGTGGAGAGAAGAGAAGAAACAAACTGAAGCCCGGAACAACAATCCCGAACAACTGCAAGAACTAAAAGTACATAACCTCAATAATGGATGAGGAATCATCTGATCATATGGACGAGGCGGGCATACCCATGCTCGTATCAGGATATAACATAATAATGACAATGGGGTCCAAAAAATGGGGACCTGAAATATACATGACCTCACATACTGACTGAGGAATAATCTCAATATATGGACGAGGCAGGCGTACCCATGCTCATATCAAGATACATAAACAGAACTGTGAGGCCCAAAAAGGGGGACCTGAAAATACATAGATAACCACTGTGTACATCATAAGTGTCCAGAGGGGACACAAATCTGGGACATACTGTTGGGCGGACCATGTGTGAACTGAAGAACTGGTGCACTGGAACGTCAACAGTGCTACTGACTAGGGTACCAAAGGAACTGAGGAGCTGCTGGATCAGAGTGACAAGGGTCATACTCTCAATGGTACACTGAACTGGGTACTCAAGGAAGCAGATAGCTGGATGGCTTCCGAATACAATCACCAATGCAGCCCGGACATCCACAGGAACATAGAAATGGGTCGTTCTGAAGTGACTCACCAATGTCCTAGAGTCGGGGGAAATCCAGGGTCTTCGACTAAGAACTGATGGGATATAACCCTACGCGATTCTCAACGATGCGATCAAGGTGCTCAAGTCAAGCATGTGAGAAACAACCACTTGGAGAGGCAATGATGACTCCTCTCAGAATGGTCCGTAGGCACCTACCACAGATGGTGATAAGTCCAAGGCGTAGGGACCTCTGGGCCTATCCTCTGGAATAGAGGGGTTGTCGTCGACAGAGGGAGACCTGCAACTTTCAAGGCAATGATGTTTCCTTGACAGGAGCGTGAGGTGGAGAACCGAAATGTAATAGTACTGATGGAAGGAATGACCAAACTATGGGGGGACAACTGGGCAAGTAGAGTGGGTGGACTCAAACTTCCTTTGTTCAGAGTATGATAATGGGGATGATCTGGAAGCATATGAAACTTACTGAGGGAAAAGGGATCATAGCTGTATTGAGTCGGGGAGGATGACTGGGCTGAGGGAGACTCAAGCTGGTGTAAACTGACAAGAGATTGCAGAGTACTCTGAACAAAGGCGACCTGATTGGGGGTGCTGCCGAGATGATCAATCATAGTGCCAAGAGGAACAGGAGGGGACTTCTTCATGGGTTAAGGAACTAGAAGAAGTATGTGTAAAATGGTACTGTTGTGTGGATTGATACGAGCCCAGGACAGTTCATGCTCGTGGTTGCTTTCAATTTTAAGGAGTCTGAAAGCGATAAGAAGACTCTGAAATGATGGATTGGTACTGTCGTGTGGATTTTAACGAGCCCAGGACAGTTCATGCTCGTGGTTGCTTTCAATTTTAGAGAGTCTGAAAGCAAATAAGAAGACTCCAGGGGGTTGCTTTTTCGTAGATTTAGTCTCCAAGGCCCAAAGAAGCATAAAAGGATGCAATGAAGAACTCTTCTAGCCGGTGTGACTAGAGTATTCCTTTTTCGTAATTAGTCTACCAGGTCTGGAAAAGGGTTAAACTTATACCAGATAGATGCCCTTTCAGGTACTTTAACGAGCATGAAAGGAAGCAAGATTGCTCGACGATCTTTTCATTCTTTTAGGAGTCATAAAAGAGCTTAACAGAAACTCCCTAAGTGCCTTTTTCGTAAAGGACTTGTCCGGCCTGAAAAAGGGATAAAATTATACCGAACAAAAGGAATGGCTAGGCAAGGAGGAAGTGTTCAATCAAGGATCAGTAATGATTACCAAAAACGAGGGTAGGGGGGAACACTGGTGGTCCTCCTTGCGGGGTGAATGAAATGGTGGAAAAATAACGAAACATTTGCAGTATGACAGGAGTGGAGGGCTCATGTGAAAGTGTGGAACAATCCGATGGCGGCCGATGTGGTGCGCAAACCGAGGTAGCAAGGTGTCAGGACACAATGTTGAAATTATACCAAGTGAGAGCGAGAAATGATCTCAAGCATCCTCACGAGCTCGGAAAAATGAATCCGGCGATATGAAGAGTGTCAAAAATGGGTAATGGCCGATGTGGCACATACACCGAGACGACGGGGGTGTTCTGGAAAAATGCCCAAAAAATTGGGGGGTGAGAGCGAGAAATGATCTCAAGCATCATCACCGGCTCGGAAAAATGAATCCGATGATATAAAATATGTGAAAAACGGAGAACGACCGATGTGGCAGGCAAACTGAGGCAACTGATGGCGTCTGAAAATGGGCAAAAAATGACAGAACAAAAATAATGCAACGAGGTGACCATCATGACGGTCTCATCATGCTAATTCCAGTGGTGGAAACGGTTCAAAAAACAGACTCCGTATGGGGTCAGAATGGCCAAAACAAGAAAAGTCAACTGACTATAAATAGTGGGTGGGCCAGCATGACATGTGTCATTTGTACTATTTGACTTTGACTTGTGATCAGAGTGGACTAGAGCTTAGGTGGCATTTCTGGACGATCCGACTAGCCGACTTCAGATCCGGGATAGATAGGTATTCCGTCAAACTCATACCTGCATGTTTTGTAGGGTCGGGGGTTGGGTAGTGGGTCCCAAGGCTGATTTGTACGGTCCACGTGGGGTGGACCGCAGGTTAGGGGGTCGAAACCGTGGTTGTTGACCACGAGTTTCGGGGTGAACCACGTGGTTGGCGACCGTGTGTTTCCTGGATGGATACGCGGTCTAGTACCGCGAGTTCCAAGGAGGAACACGCGGCGCCAAACCGCGAGGTTAGGGATGACAGGCGCGGTTAAGCACCGCGACTATAGGCCTGACAGTCGCGGTCGAAAACCGCGGCAGGAAGCCCGAAAGCCGTGATTTTGGGCCGAGCTATTAGGGTCTTCCAGGATAGGGAAAAGGACTTATTTATGTGACATGAGTCTGATGAGTCTACTTTGTGTGATTGACAGGATGCCGCAGGTGCTCTGGAGGGAGCGGGAGATCCCCGATGAGATCATGGCTGTGATCCAGGGGGATCGCCATGTGCGATCTGTGGTGGGATTGTGCGGACTACTGAAGTTCGCACAGATACCCATGATATGGTCAGCAGCGTTGCTGCTGAACCGACTGATCAGCTTTTGGGAGCCTGACATACAGGCTTTTCGAGTACAGGGTGAGAGGGTGGACCTCACCCTGACTGATGTATACTTTCTGACGAGGTTGCCCTGTCTAGGCAGGGTGGCAGACACACAGCCGCGGGTTGCCGCAGACGTCGACATGGAGGACATGTTGGAGAGATACTGTGGTCCTGAGGCGAGGGTGCATAGGAATGCACTCCTGGTGAGGGACCTACAGGAGCCAGCAGTGCAGGCCATGGCAGCATGTGTGGTTCGGGTATTGGGGTCCCAGTCACCTGAGAAGGTGTCTGGGGGCCAGATGCAGATGATAGAGCGTGTACTGGATGGGGTGTACTACGCGTGGGGCTAGATGTTCCTGGCCTGCCTTCAGCGACAGCTGACGGCAGCAAAGGAAGCTGGCAAGGGCTTTCGTTTTGGTTCCTTCTTGTGTACCTTCTTTATGGAGAGGGTACCCACACTGTGGCCAGGGGTGCCGATCAGGGCAGGAGGTATGAGGGAGCCGCGGATGGTGGGGTGGGGCGAGATGATGTGCCGCCGTGGTGGCGGCGACGTGGGTAGGTATTTTACGCAGGAGTTGTACCTGCAGTGGCTCTAGATACCATTGACACTGGACGACTTCCCGTATCGGGACATGGACTTCACGGGAGATCCGGAGGCGCCACGAGCACCAGGATAGGCATGGGGTCCCGACGGTACGTATGTGTTTGCTTGCATATTATGGATGTCAAGTTTTATTTATATGATAGTAGATTGATATACTGTGACTGACATATGGGTGATCTTGCAGATGTGGGCCCGATCCCGCCTCCAGGACATGTGGCACGGAGGGGGATTGTGGCCGTGCCAGCTCTGCCTGGGCGAGGAGAGGTCCGTCGCCGCGATGCGGAGGGGACACTGGAGTCGGTGCGGGCACTACTAGATTGGTTGTTGATAGGGGTGACCGATGAGGGATGGCGGGATTTTGATCCTGATGTGGTTCAGGATTGCATGAGGGCACCCCGAGAGTTCAGATCCATAGCGATCCGGGTGGCGATCTTGGTAGACCGGGCACGGGAACAGGAGCCCAGAGGAGATGAGGACTTGCCGGAGGAGGAGCGAGGGGAGGACTCAGAGGCAGCCGATGCAGGATACGACTCTTATTAGGGAGTGCAGGGGACTCCCCCCGAGTTTTGTAGCTACGGCATGTATTTTGATGAGGCTTTAGGGATGTATAGCCATTTTTTGTATAGCTGAGTATAGGGGTACTCAAGACATGTATAGCACTGAACATGTATATTTATATATATATATATATATGCACGTGGATGCACCTTTTTGTATGATGTTGTTTTATTTGTATGCACGTGGATGCGCTTTATGATTTGTGATATGTTTACATTGCAGGTGGATGCAAGTAGGCTAGGATGTTAGGCACGTGGATGCCCCTTGTGTATTTTATGTGATGCAACATGATGTATGTATGTTTAGGCACGTGGATGCCCCTATGGATATGAATGTGGTTTATGTACATGGATGCAAATGTTGATGCAATGCAATCTTTTTGGGTTTTTATATATATATTTTTATGAGATGTTATGGGATGATGATGCATGATGTTACATGGTGTGATTGATATGTCAATCTAGGATGTTGTTGGCCATTTGGTCTGCGACACTATTTTGGGGTCTGGGGACATGTGTGAATGTGATGGCTTCAAACTGTCGGCTGAGTTGTTTTGCGCGCAGGAATTTTCTAAAAAGGCAGGGATCACGCACCTGGTAGCAGTTGTTGAGTTGGGAGACAAGTAGTTGGGAGTCAAGGAACACATGAAGGTGACATATGCCCATTTGGAGGGCGGCAGTCAAGAGACCAGTCACAGCATCATACTCCGCCTGGTTATTGGTAGCAGCGCCTATACATATTCCGTCAAGGTGAATCATCTCGTTGGAAGGGGAGTACAAGACCCATGCTGCAGAAGCCAGGTTGGGAGACCAGCGGCTTGCGCCATCAGCGAAGCCAGTGTAACAAAGTGGAAGATGGTCCATCTGTGATCATGCAGAAATGATGAGTGTAAGATGATGGTAAAAAATGTGAAAAACAAAAAGAGAGCAAACTGTACAATGCGGACCAATGAGGTCGCGGTTTCATTTATGGGTAAAAATGATTAAGGTACAACCCATTACGTGGGTTGCGCAAGGGATGGACTTCGGAGTCGGCTAAGATGTATGCCCCCTTGCTGAGGCAGGTCTGCACGATGTAAGGGCCTTGCCACATGGATTCAAACTTCCCTTTACCGGTTTTGTCATGGGCTTGGTCATAGGCGAGGACAAGGTCCCCTTCATGGAAAGTTTGAGGGTGGACATGTTTGTCATAACCGGCTTTGGACCGGTTCTTGGCAGCTTCGATGTTCTGGAGAGTGGCACGACAGTCTTCATCAGCTTGTTCGAGTGTCAGCAAACGCTGCTCGAGGGGGGAAGTGTCGGGGAGAAGCTCAACGGTGATATGTAAGGTAGGAATTTGACACTCGATGGGGAGGACAGACTCAACGTCGTGAACTAAATGAAATGGGGTAAAACCAGTGGCGGTCTTGGTGGAAGTACGGTAAGCCCATAAGGCAGGGAACAGCATGTGGTGCGAATTGGACTTATGCTTGTCAACTGTGCGTTGGAGGATGGTTTTAAGGATTTTGTTGATGGCCTCTACTTGGCCGTTCCCTTGGGGATAGTAAGAAGAGGAAAATTGGTGTTCAAATTTGAGGAGGGTGGATAACTCACACCAGACGGCATCTTCGAAGTGGGAACCATGGTCTGAGACCAACTGTTTAGGGACCCCAAATCGAGTGATAACATGGTTGAAAAAGAAACGGGCAGCAGTGTCAGTGGTACAATTGAAGGTAGGCATGGCTTCCACCCACTTGGTGAAGTAATCAACGGCGACAATAATATACTTGTGACCGTTGGCAGACGGGGGTCTACACTCCATGAAGTCGATGGCCCACTTACAAAAGGGACCAACGGTGACGACTGGGTGTAACGGAGCAGGTGGTGTCCGGGCCTTGGGGGAAAAAAGTTGATAGTTGTGGCAATGCTTGACCGCAGTGATGCAGTCGGTGAAAAGTGTGGGCCAGAAGTATCCGGCGCGGACAACCTTTTGGGCAGTGGCCATCCCTAAGAAATGGCCTCCGCAGGAACCGCTATGACAGTCATTAAGGACGTGTTCAACTTCCTCGTGTGTAAGGCAACGACGAAGAATGGTGTCAACCCCTCGTCGGTAAAGGACACCACCTAAGAGGAGATATCGAGAGGCCTGGTGACGGATGCGATGGCGTCCATTACGGGTGACTTTGGGTCTGAACTTCTGCGTGTGTAGGTATAACAAAATATCACCGTACCATGGGTCATCAGACAAGATAGTGAACAGGTGATTGTCGGGTAACTCATCGGAGATTGGTTTGGCCGGGAGAAGGGAAGGGAGATCAGTAATGAGCTGGGCAAGCGCGAGGGCTTTGGTGCTCTTAGGTGTTTTGAAGGTGAGGTCATATTCCTGGAGGATAATGACCCATTTAGCAACACGACCTTGCAGTAGCCGCCGGTTTAGGAGATAGACCATAGGGTTAGAGTCGGCAACGACTGTGGTATGACTCATTAGGATGTAGTGTCGCAATTTTTGGACGGAAAAGACCACTGCTAGGGCCAGTCTCTCCTCATATGGGTAACGTAGGGGTGGGCCAGACAAGGTCTGGCTGACGTAGTAAATGACATGTTCTTGGTGAGAAGCGTCTTCTTGAACCAAGACTCCGGACATGGCATGCTCGGATGCCGAGATGTAAAGGATGAAGTCTTGTGTGAAATCCGGAGGGGAAATCAGAGGAGCTTGTGTGAGAGCCTTCTTGAGGGCTTCGAATGCAGCTTCTGCTTGCTCATCCTAGACGAAGAGTATGTGGGTACGGATCAGGCGCAAGAAAATGTGAATGGTAGTAGCGTAATCAGGAATGAAGCGTCGAAGGAAATTCGATCGCCCCTGTAGACTTTGGAGCTGTCGGAGCGTGCGAGGAGAGGGAAGGTCTAAAATGGCTTGGACTTTCAGAGGATCAACAGTAATCCCTTTCTGGGAAACAATAAAACCCAACAATCGGCCTGCCGGAACGCAAAAGACACACTTGTGTGGGTTCAAGCGGATTTGGTATTTGCGACAACGCAGAAAAACTTGCCGAAGGTCGTTAAGGTGGTCTGATCGTTTCCGGGAACGAGCTGTAAGGTCATCAAGGTAGACTAGCAGGATATGGACCAAGTCGTGAAAGCAATAGGTCATGGCCCACTGGAAGGTGGCACCAGCATTTTTGAGGCCGAAAGGCATGACGCAAGAGGCAAAGGTGCCCCATGGGGTGGTAAAGGCAATTTTATACTAGTCTTCCTTACGGATCTGAATTTGGTTGTATCCGAAAAAACCATCCATGAAGGAGAGGACTTCATGCCCCGCACACGCATCGATGAGTTGGTCAATAAATGGCGTGGGGAAGTTGTCCTTGGGACAAGCACGGTTTAAATCACGGAAGTCATTGCATACTCGGATGTTTCCTTGCTTTTTGTTAATGGGAACGGGGTTTGAAACCCAAGTGGTATAGGCAATAGGATAAATGAACCCTGCCTTGCGCAGTTTCTCAATCTCATCTTTGACAGCTGGGAGTTTTGAGGGATGAATGGGGCGCTGTTTCTGATGAACATCAGGCCATGTGTCTATGTGGTGCTCTATAATGGCGGGGTCAAGGCCGGGCATCTCGGTATAGGACCAGGAAAAGACATCACGGAATTCTCTAAAAAGGTTTATGTAGTCCTTAATCTCTTGCTTACTACAGAAGGCTCCTAAAGTGATGAGTTCATGGGCACGTCCTGGGGCAACAATATCAATTTGGATGACAGGTGAGATGTTGGCCATGTTACCTTCCTCGAAGGTGTCAGGAGCAGAAATAGGGTCCTTGAACCAGTCGACCTTAGTGAGAAGGAAGTCTTTGGATTCAACCGCAAATTGGGTAGCGTTGTTAGAGGAAGATGCTTCTGGGATGAAGTAGGAACGATGATGCATATCATCCCAGGGATAATCTGGGGCGGTAAGGGCCTCAAGAATCTCCTCATCGGTACGGAAAGTTTGCGTCATCAAATCGGTTGACGAGGGGGTAGTGGTTGAAGAGATCATATAAATGGTATTAACCTCTTATGAAGGGGAAGAGACCGGGGGGTAGATCTCCTCGATGGTGGGTGGTGCCGTCTCAAGATCCAGATTGTTCATCTCATAGAGAGCCGCTCTGTAATCCGGGAGATCGGGACAATGATGGGAGTAATGCCCGTAAACACCGCATATGGCACAGGGGTGGTTAGTGCGTAGGGACTTGTCTTTAGGCTTGGGAGTGGGGTTTAGTTCGACAGTTGGGATGTTGGGGTCATCGTCGAGCATCTGCATGTGTTTTTGTAAGGCTGGTAACTGTGGACACTGATGGGTCGCATGGCCTAACTCATCGCACAACGAGCATTTGGGTGGAGCGCGAAACACTGGAGGGTTTTTTACTGTCTTGGGAGGTGGTACAGCAGTGTAAGGTTGTGGCCCTCTACCCCCAGTGGGTTTGGGAGTAGGAGGGGGAGTCATGGAGGACGAAGGGGTAGAGACACCGGGGGGTGGCTGAGTGGTAGTAGCCATGGGCTGCACCGGTTAGAGGACGACATCTGGTGTCGACGGGCGAATGGGAGGCGAAAGATACCATACGGGTAATCCCAAGGTTAACCCAGGGAGGCTAAGGGTAGCCATGACTGGGGCACTTACTACTCCCGATGGAGGGACTAGGAAGGGGATCAGATGGATAGGTGTAACACCAATGTGGCTAGGTACCAATGCTAGTTTAGGCAACAAGGGTGGTTGATTATTCGGTGGTTGGTTATCGTGGGACAAGGTACATAAATCAGACACTTCGGGTGTAGATGACGGGGGAGGAATGGATTGGAAGGTGGAGGTCATCGGCACGTCTGAGTAAACTCCAGGTCCCGTAGAGGAAACGAACGAGGTAGTGGCACGATAAACAGGTTGTTCAACCATGGGAAGAACATTTTCAGGTGCCGCGGGAGCACTGGGATCATAGTAGGTGAGCTGGTCAACCTTGACCATGCGTCCCTCATGGGGGAACATCATGGTGCGAAAAACAGAAGAGGCAACTGCCCGCATGGCATACATGTAGCTGCGGCCAAGTAAAAGGTTGTAATCCAATTGGGAATTGATTACCTCGATGTCGATAAGTACAGTTTTACCACCTAACTGGACGGGGACATTGGGTAGGAGGCCTTGGGGTTGGGCCGACCGACCGTCATAGGCGCGTAATGCAGTGGTGGACTGCTGGAGGGTAGGGGATCCCAACTTCTGCCATATGAATGTAGACATAACGCATGTGGAGGCACCTTCATCGATGATGCATCGATGGATGACAAGATTCCGAACGGAAACAGAAACTTGGAATACTAAGGAGGAGGGCAGGCGTGGTTCGGATTGGTCCAAATCAAATGCCATCAAATTCGAATCATGTGGGTCAATCGCCCCAATGGCGGATAGTAGAGTCTTGCGCTGAGAAGGGTAGTTTTTTAAGACTTCTAATGTAGACATGGCTACGGGAGATTGGGCTAGGTCATCGACAATGTTGTAGTTTGACGCAGCCTGCGCATTGGGGTTATTGTTGATATGGCGAAGCAGGAAACGAGGTGCTTTGGGAGTGCCTTCTATTGGAGGTAGGGGTATGCATAACGCTTGATCAGTGGGATGAGCGTTAGGGGTTTTCTCAGCAGGAGGGGCTTCAGTGGTGGAGCCATATTGGTTCCGACGAGTCTGGAGGTTGACGTCAGCGGATGACATCATCAACAAGTGGTGGGTTCCTGAGTCAAACATGGGTTGATCGGGAGAAGCGTACGTGATCTGTTGTTGGGGTTGCACGTTGGCTTGAGGGGGAGCCAACGGCTGATCGTTCACGATGCCTTGGGTTGGTAAGGGGTTTTGCAGAACCAAAGGAGGCTGCTTAGGCTGAGGGGGGTTAGGTGGCACCTGAGGAGCTGCATGCCCTTGGCGATGGGAATCATCAACCCAAAGTTGGTGAGCTCACTCCAAGTGTGGGCAAGCATGCGTGTAGTGGCCATAGACCCCGCAAATAGAACAAGGATGGTTTGTTCGTAGATTGGGATTTTTAGCCTGCTTGGGCGGGCGATTAGGGTTTTGGTTAGCAGGGGCCGCATTATTTTTGTCGGGGGGATTCGCCGGTTGACCAGCTTGGTCTGCAGGTTGGTTGTTCCCATGATTACGGCCCTTGCCACGATTTTGTTGGCCCTGGTTGCGTTGGTTGTTCTGGTTTTGCTGCGGGTTTTGTTGGGTGTAAACTTGCCCTTGGGCAGCAGGTGGATTTTGAGGTTGCGCAGGTGCGGGAGCAGGCTGCAGTGGATGATATGTAGGTGGAGGCTCCGCAGGTGCAGCAACTGTAGGGGGTTGCTGATAGGGCTACGGAGCAGGTTCTGGGTTTGCCGCAGGGGCTTCCTGTGGCGGATAATAAGTGGGTGGGGCTTGTGAAGGCGCAGGAGCTGGTGTAGCCTGCTGGTGGTAGTAAGGCTGAGGTGCGACCGGGGGGGCATAAGCAGGAGTCGCTTGACCGCAACATTGAGGTGGACATGAGGGTCCATGGTGGTGATGGTGTGTCAGGGGAGCATACGAGTTGGTTGCTCCAGACTGTGTGGTGGCCCGCGAAAGGTCGGGGCCAGGGTTAGGACGTGCTATGGAAAATGGTTGGGGATGCGAAGAAACATGGCCAATGATGCTGTCTGCAGCGTGGGATGCCCCCAGTGCATCGTGCTGGGAAGAATCGCCCTGAGGGGAGTCAGGTATAATGGTATAGAGGTAACCCGACTGGGCGTAAATGAGGTCGAACTGTTGGGCCTTAAGGATGGCCTCTTCTTCAGACTGGGGTCTTTCTGATGCCACATCCTTAGTAATGACGGGGAGAAGGGACTTGAGGAACCAATCTAGGAAGATACGGTCGTCAAGTTTGATCTTGCATAAGCTATGGTGGCGACGCCACTCATGGATGTGGTCCATGATATGGGTAGTCATGTTTTGTCTACAAGATAGAAGGATCTCAATGCCTGCGTCATAGCGGACAGGCAACTGGAAGAACTGCAGGAAGTTCGAGGCAAGGGAAGAAAAGGTGGCATGGGTCCCATGGGGTTGCTCGATATACCACTTGGCTGCAGAGCCAGTGAAGGTGCGCTGTAAGAGACGGAGGCGAACAGAGTCATCCGCTATGGAGTTAGAGGAAGACCATAGGTGGAAAGACATTATATGGTTTTGTGGGTCCTCACTGGCCTTTCCCTCGAACTTAGGGATGTCAGAGGGGAGCTTGGTAGGCATATGAGGCCACGTAGGGTCATGTCGAATAGGATCGTTGGTAAATCTGGCCAGGTTAGGTAGGTTGAGGCTAGCCATGAATGGCAAACTGGAAGAAGGATGTGACACAGTAGTGGGTTGGACCAAGTTGGGGCCAATGCCCCCAGGATTTGGGATGGTGCCCCCAAGTGGGGGAACAGAGGTACTATAGGAGGGGCCTGCACCACCATGGGTAGTGTGACCCATTGATGTAGTGGGGATAGGGATTCCCGCTGCGGGAATAGGTACCATGAGGGGAACGGTAGATGGGGGCCCCATGGAGGGCATACCCAAAACAGGTGTAGTAACTGGTGTAGTGGTGGATGTGCCACCAATGGTCCCTATAACAAAAGGAGTGGAAGTCGTGCCGGCCATGGGGCTAGTAGGGGTAGTGTAAATAGGGTTCTTAGACTCTTCGTCAGAATCGGAGGTAAAGTAAGGAGCGTCAATATCTAGTGACGGAGTCCTATGTCGCTGACGAGTGGAGTCAAGTGACAAGGATCTAGATCTGTGATGAGTGGTATCAAGTGATGATGATCTGAATCTATGACAGGTGGTGTCAAGAGAACCGTGCTGTGGGGGCTCGGCCCTGAGGCGCCGAGAATGTCTCGGGGACTCAATGGTGACAGATGGTGTCAAATCTATGTGGGTTGAGGTGAGTATAAAAACAACTCAAAAATCCTAATGCAACCGAGTGTGCAGAAGGAGAGCTAAAAAACGAGGCACTCAGGCCAACAACCAACTCAAAACATCTACTGCAACAGCTGTGCTACAATAAGTGGAGTAATCAACAAAGATGGTCAGAATACCAACAAGCAGCAAGTTTCCTAAAAATAAAAAATGGTGGACTCACTAGACCAAAGGGAGGTAAAGGAGCATGCAAACACCTAACTAAAAGTATTCTGACTCAACTAAACATATCCTCTGCAAGGTGATGAAATCCAAGTCAGAAAATATGAGTAGGAAAGCCAAGTGGCTATGATATCCCCCTACCGGGAGGGACACCGGGTAGTCAATCCTAGAAGAATGGAAACTAAGATACCCCATTCATGACACATCCAGAAAGGTGAATCTGTCGTTTAGTCCGTTTACCGCAATACCCCTATACAGGGATATCCCGCGAACCGCGAAAGGTAGCCCTTCGGTTACTGAATGGAGTGCGTTATTCCACTCAGGCCTCCGGAACCAGTCTCCCGACTTCAACCCTCCTAAGGGAGAGGCCCTCTGATAAACTGGTCGTGACCGTGCCAGAAAGTACTAGGGGATTTTGGCTCCCTATTTGGACAACAACTATGTCTCAAGTGAAAGTAACCGAGGGGTGTTATTGGAAGCCTATCCCCCCGATCCTACCTAACTACAATGATTCTTTTGTGTTCCCCAAGTGGGGTTAGAATGTTGGTTCAGTTAGGTACTTTTTAAGGCTCACTTGAATTATGTGACAGAATGTGTGCTCGTGAGGTGATGAACCCAAAATAGAAGTGCCATAAGGGGGGCAACTTCTAACTATCAATAATACTGAAATTGAAACTTTAACTTGCAAAATTTTATGAATTAAAAATACTGAAATTTTAAAAAGATTTTGTAAAGGGAACAGAAATTATGTTGCAGAAAGGCTGTAAGGATGTGGGGCTGCAGGTAGGACAGAGGGTTGTTCATATGCATAAAATATTGCAGCAAAAGGGGCTGGGCTCAAATTAGGGAAAAAATGCAGAGATCAAACCACGGGTCTGCGGCGAATCGGAACAGGCGGACCGCGGGTTTAATGGAAACAGGCGCGGTCAGGTTGCGATTATCTGGCAGACAGGCACAGTCGGGATGCAGGAAAGGGGCTGAAAGTCGCAGTCGGGACGCAGGAAAATGGCCGACAGGCGCAGTCAGATCGCAGCAAACAGGCTGATTAGCCGCGGTCGGATCGCAGGTAACAGACTTGAATCCACCGGCAGGGCGTCGGAAGCAGTCTAAGAGCCGCGGTCGGGTCGCAGGTAAAGGCTTGAAAGGTGCGGTCGGGACGCGACTGCAGAGGGAAAAGATGCGGTGTACGGCAGCCGAAAGGGACAGCCGAAAGGAAAACTTTTTTTTTTTTTAAACGAAAACCAGAAATTCAAAATCTAGGGGAGTCGCCAAAACTGTAGCTAGGGTTTTACCCCTAGCTTGTGCAAATGAGCACCTACTAAGGAGAATGGACTCCTTAGTAGCAATTCAGTAAATGGAAATAATTAAGCTAAAACAGAAATGTAAAACTACTCTAAAACATGTGCATGAAAAATAAACAACAATTTGTAAATAATGGTTTTGTATTGATATTACCTCCAATGTGGAGGTTGATGAAGCCCTTGCAATGTCCAAGAGGGTTGCTCCAAGCTCCAATGTGCTCCTTCTCTTTCTCCACTGGTGGAAATGGGCCAAAAGGGGCTCTCAAGGTGAAAGTAGTTCAATGGTGAACTAGGGTTTCGAGAGAGATTTTGGCAGAGTAAGGGTATACTTGATTGTGGATGTGAAATAAGGGATGTCCATCACCTATTTATAGTTTTTTGGTGGTGGAGTGCTGACCCATGGTTTTGGGAACCATATGGTTTTGGGCAGCTGTATAGGGTTTTTTCCTTCTTTTCCTCATTATTTTATATTTTTTATTCCCTTTTTAGGGGGTTTTTGCTATTTTTGGAGGGAAAAGGGGTTTTTTAGCCTTTTTGAGGCTATTTTGATGGTTTTGTGGCCTTTTGGAGGCTTTTTAATGGGATTTTTTGGGTTTTTAAGGGAAATATGGTAGGAAAATGGACAAATGATCCATATAATGTGGTAGATGAGGTAGTGAACACTTTTTGGGTGTTAACACTCCCCCTAACATTGACCCCCCTACTGTCTTGTTAGTTTTTTTCAGAATTTACTTCAATCTGATCTAGGATCTTAACTGAGAGAACAACATGTACAACATACCTAAATCATATCAATCATAGACACAATAATGTGAGCACACAAGAGACACAAAATTTACTTGGGGAAAACCATAAAGGTGAAAAACCTCAATAACTTCCTCAAAGATAGATAGAGAAATGATACAACCCAAGAATAAGAGAGAGACATCTCCTAGCAGCATCTTCTCCTCCTCCACAAGTGTGCCACTCTCCAAAGAGTGTGAGAGATAAAATGATGAGTAATCAAATAGAGTTCCTCCCGCACTCTATTTATACTTGACTTGACTTGCCTAATAACCTTTACTAGGTCGACCTCAACTTAACCACATAACATAATGCTAACTGGGCCGACACCCAATAGGGTGGTCTAATAACCCTTTGACCCACATGGCCGACCCCCAATAGGGTGGTCTAATAACCCTTTGACCCACATGACTTATACAGGGCCGACCCCAACAAGGTGGTCTAATAACCCATCAAGTATAAGTTATGACACTTACAATATAAATGACGACACTTCCGTATAGAGGAATAATAACATCTCTATATGAATACAATCACTTCCATATAGAGGAATAATACCATCTCTATAGGAGTACAAGATACATATGGGTGAAATACATTCTGAAGTTACATAGACATCAACACTCCCTCTTAACTAGGAAGGTATTTCTCGACACAGGTCTTCTAGCACAAGTCTTCTTCTCTGGATCATCATCACTAGATAATCGTCATCCAGTCATCATCATCGTCACTGTTACCGCTATCCGAATCAATCTATGAATGTACTTGTCATTTGGAAGTTCTACAGAGCCAGTCCTTTTTCATACTGGATGTAGGCCCACCACCTGTAGGTCTTCATCATCAATGGCCATACTGTAGATCTCAGGACTGATTATGTGCGTCAACAAAACCTAGCACAGACTATAGGTTCTCTTACATGTTGGCCTTCACAAAACCTACTCAGAGCATCCCAGGATGTTATGAGCACACTGATCTACCTATCTGGATCTCGATAGAGCATCCCAGGATGTTACGAGCACACCGCTCTACCTGTCCAGATTTTAAAGGATCTTTTCTATGTGATCTTTTGCAAAACCTACTCAAAGCATCCTAGCATAGACTATAGGATCTCGATAGAGCAACCCAGGATGTTACAAGCACATCGCTCTACTTGTCTGGTTTTTAAAGGATCTTTTCTATGCGAAACTGTATCAAAACCTACTCAAAGCATCCTAGCACAGACTATATGATCTCTATAGAGCAACCCAGTATGTTACGAGCACACTGCTCTACATGTCCGGTTTTTAAGTGATATTTTCTATGCTACCTGTAGCAAAACCTCGAAAGAGCATCCTAGCACAGACTATAGGATCTCCATCAGAGTATCAAACCAATACTCACCATACATCATCCTAATGTACATCATCACATGATCAACCTGATCATCATCATAGAATCAACCTAATGCATGTCATCTGGAGCAACATCCTGAAGTTTGTCATCTGTGATCATCTTGATCAAACAATATATCCTACTGATGCATACAAAGTATCTACCTGATACATATCATCATACATGATCTACCTGATCATACAATGCATCCACCTGATATACATAATGCATCCACCGGACACATACATAAGTACATGATCTACCTGATCATACAAGTATCCACCTGATACATATACAAATACATGATCTACCTAATCATACAAGTATCTACTTGATACATATACAAATCCATGATCCACCTGATCATATCCAGTATCAACATGATGCATACATACATAAATGATCCAACTGATCATATGCAGCATCCAACATGATGCATACAAACATAAATGATCCAACTGATCATATGCAGCATCCAACATGATGCATACAAACATAAATGATCCAACTGATCATATGCAGCATCCAACATGATGCATACAAACATAAATGATCCAACTGATCATATCCAACATCTAACATGATGCATACAAACATAAATGATCCAACTGATCATATCCAGCATCCAACATGATGCATACAAATACAGAGAAATAAGTGGAGCATCGTTCTAATGCTCATCATCCAGCGCTTACATCCACAGCCATGTGAAGGATCCTCCTTCCAACATGCTTCGAATGGCTTCAGCAAATGTGTCCATCACTTCTTCCTCGAAGTGTCATCAATCTAAAGAACACCAAGCCTCTCTTTGAAGTACTCGAACTTCACTCTGGCTAGTGGCTTCGTCAGCACATCTGCAACCTGCTTATCTATCGCAACATATAGGAGCTTCACTGCTCCTCTCTGTATGATATCCCTGATATAGTGATATTTGATCTCAATGTGTTTCGACCTATCGTGGAACACCGGGTTCTCAGACAGCTTCACACAACTCTGGTTGTCACAAAAGATACCAGTAGCCTTCAATGGGAGATCAAATAATCTGGAGCCATACTGCCACACAACTAGCCGAACAGGCTGTAACATACTATGCCTCGACTGTACACAGTGCTACGCAGGACTGCTTCCTGCTAAACCAAGAGATCATACATGATCCCATACTGAAGCAACACCCAGAAGTGCTCTTCCTATCTGTAGCACTGCCCGCCCAATCTGAATCAACATAACCCTGCAGGTTAAACTTTTGATTCACATCATATTTGAGCCCATAATCAACCATACCCTTCAGGTACCTCAGAATATGCTTTACAACAACCAGGTGAACATCTCTCGGATCCGTTAGGAATTGGCTCAATGTGTTCACCGCAAAGAAAATATCTGGTCTTGTGTTCGTCAGGTACATAGAGGACCCAATCATCTGACGATACATCGTGACATGAATCGGATCAGATGAAGTATCACACAGAAGCTTCAGGTTCGATGCCATAAGTGTGGCCATATCCTTGCAGTCCATCATCCCGAACCTCTTCAGGATCTCTACTGCATACTTCCCTTGTCCAAGGAAGATTCCATCTGCACTCTGCCACACCTTAATGCCAAAAACAAATAGTGCATCATCCCCAAGTTCTTCATCTTGAACTTGGTAGCAAGCTTCTGCTGTGTGTCGGCAATCAATCTATCTTCACCTGTAATAAACAGGTCATCCACATACAAAAGTAGTATCACTAGATTTCCTTCCTCAACCTTGTAGTAAAGGTTGGAATCCTCTTTACTCTTGGTAAAGTCCAAACTATATAGAAAGTTGTCTATCCTACCATACCAAGTTCTGCACATATATGACTCCCTATCATGTTTCTCAGAACCAAGTGGTTGCTCCACATACACTTCTTCTTCAACTACACCATTCAAGAAAGATGTCCTGAAATCCATCTGGTGTATCTTCCACTTCATCACTGCAGCTAGAGCAAGTACGGATCTAATGGAAGTGTATCTGGCTACAGGAGCAAAAGTCTCTATGGTACCACCTGCAGCATGCTTGATCTTGTAGATCCTCTTGGAAGTCACTACAGACTCCCCTTAAGGTCTTGGGACTGCATCCCAAACATCTTCATGATCGACTGGTACTCCTCGATCATGGAATTCTCCCTAGATCCTGGGAACTTCAATATTTTTCAATATATAACTTTGTTGCTGAACAAATGTTGTGGTCCTTCTTTTGTGGGTGATGGTATACAATCTTTCCTACACAATAAGTTAAATTGCATGATTAGAAAACATCTCATAGTTTTCAGAACAAATTCTTACACATAAAGAAATATGTCATACAGTCATGCAATTATCTTAGCCAATGCTTCAATACAACATTTATCCATATCCCGTAACTTTCTAGATGCCTTTCAATCTCTACCAGAACATTGTTAAGAGTGTGCACAACTCCCAACATGTCAGCAAAGAGGTTTCATAATTTTAGATAAGTAGCAATGGAATGTTGTACAGTTCCATAGGCCACTTACCTGTTAGGATATTTAGACACTTAGGAGTTAGTTAAGATCAACTTGTGTAATATATCCGTTAGGGATAGTGTGTTTCTTTAGTATGCATTAGTATGCATTTGTAAATACTTAATCCGATGGTCACGATATGTTCCCGACATAGAGTGATCCGACAGCTCAACTTCTCTTAGATCAAACCCAACCTTCATATGTGGCTTAACACTCGATTGGTCCATGATCTCTATTTAAAGAGCATGGAGGGTCATTGTTTAGTTGATCGATTATGAGAAGCTCATTTGTAACTTTCTTTCTATGCATAATAAATTGTCCCGTAGAAGCTATTTGGCCGGGGTCGTGGAGTGTTTCCCTCAAGAGGGTTTAAACACGTCAAAACATCTGTGTGTTGATCTCTAATCTGTTTATGTGAAGTGGTTTATTTTGGTGTTAGATCCTTTGGTAGTACCCTATGTACCCGAACATGGTATCAGAGCTTTTATGAAGTGTCGCTTCCGGTTATGATCTAGATCTTGAACTGTTGTTGCCGAAACTTGAAAGGGTTTCTAGTTATGGTATTTCTGTGCATTTTTGGGCTATGGGAGGTGTTCCATTGTGTCCGGAGCATCGTTTCCATTGAGAAATAGTTTTCGTTTGATCGAAAACGGTTCCCGGTTGCTCCATAAACGCGTATTTCATCAAATCGGAAGGTATAATGTTACAGTGACGCATTTTTTATTTTCTTTTTTTTTAAAAGAAAAAATCTCATATTTCATCATTTTTTACTGTTAGATTTTTTTGAGTTCGGATTGTTGCTTTTCCGTCTGCGTATGCTATTTGCCGTGTACCTTGAGCGATCTCGGCAAATCAGAAACAGAAAGGGAAAGGGTTTTTCTCGGCTGCGTATGTTATTTGCCATGCACCTTGCGCGATCTCGACAAATCAGAAATAGAGAGAAAACACAGACTTTCCGGGCAAGCTAACGAGATCTAACTCCACAAGTGTGAAAAAGTTTTTTTGTTTCGATTTGTGGTTTGTTTTGCAGGAAAAAGGGCAAGCACGCAAACCGAACAAGAAGAGTAAAAAAAAAAAAAAAAAAAAAAAAACATTTCCTCATTCCCATATTTTACATACCTTTTAATCTAGCTCACTTGGTTCAAAGTTGCTTTATTTCTTAATAGGTCTTGAGTTCAAGTCTTAGGAAGTTACTTTTAAAAGAAAAAGTGCATGCAATTTCTATTTTCAAGTTATTTTATTGTAAAAATACATCTCACTTAAATAATAAAAAATAAAAATACAAGTGAGTCACTTAAGTTTTTTTTATTATTGTTGCACTATTTAAAAGTAATATCATTGTAAAAGTGAAATTACTTATTTTACAAAAGTGGTTTACTTAAAGCAACTTTCTTGTAAAGTGATTGTCCAAAGGTTCATCTTGGGAAGAGGGGGGTTCCTTTTTTTTTGCTGGACATTCTCTAGCTGCCACGTCACTATTGGGGACATCTTCAACAGTTTCTTTGTTCAAGCATAACTTCATCATACAGAGTCAGTTTTTAGTGCCATTTTTTTTGAAACTGCCTATTTTTTCGAGCTCTTCACATCTAGACTATTGGTTTCTATTTTTATAGCCATTAATTTACAAATATGGCTGCCCCTTGTGATATTCTACTTAACAGTTCCAACTATTTTTCATGGAAATCTCGTATGGAGGATGTTCTACGAAGTAGGGGACTTTTCAGAATTACCTCAAGGAAAGAAAAAGAACCCACTGATGATGATAAGAAAATAAAATGGGAAAATAGATGTGATGAAGCTCGTGGATTGATTGGGATGTCAATCTCTACTGATTTGCGATTCCACATATCTGGAATTGATGAACCTAATGTTGTTTGGGACAAGTTGGAATCTGTGTTTGGTAAACACAATGAAATTCGAGGTCACCAACTCGAAAATGAGTTGATTTCTTTAAATCCAAGTGACTTTTCATGCATTCAAGATTATTTATCTAAGTACAAAACTCTTAAACTCTTATGTGCAGAATGTAAGATTGAGAGGGAAGACAAACAATGCATTTATCATATTCTTTCCAAACTTGGACCTGCATATTTTGTTTTTGTATCTACATTTTACTCCATGAAAGCATCCTTGAATGCAGCTAGCTATCAAGAGCCTAGTCTTGAATCCTTTTGTGATTCCTTGATTAGAGAACAAGATAAACTCATTCATCTTGGAATAATCAACAATGCAGATACATCTGGGAAAGCCTTATTGTCCCAACAGAAAGAAAAGTCCAAGCCTCCCAAGAAACAAAATTTTCGCAATAATAAGTTAAACAAGCGTCCAAAACCCTCTCAGTCAGCTCCTTCTTTAAAAAATGACAAAGGATCCAAGCCAAAAGGCAAGAAGACTGAGCGTCATTGCAACTATTGCGGGAAAGATAATCATGATGAATATAAGTGTTTCAAGAAGATGGCAGCCTTGGAAGCAGCAATGAAGAAGCACCACATTAGCCTAGATTCACCTTCAGAATCTGTCTCTCATGGACATGCACTTTGTGCTTCCGGTTATTCTTATAATGCATCTTCTTCTTCTACTTCAAATGAATGGCTCATTGATTCTGGAGCATCTTATCATATGCTAAGGATCAAGCCATCTTTTCTACTATGCATGAATGTAACACCAAACAAATATTTGTTGGTGATGATAGATCTCTAAGTGTTGTAGGAGCTGGAACAGTTCCAGTAGATAATGGTCATTTTAGTGATGTACTATGTGTTTCAAGAATTTTCTACAATTTGTTATCAGTCTATCAGATCACTCATTCTGGTGAAGGTAAAACTATGACCTTTACACCTCACCAAGTTGTAATCAAGGATTTTAAAGATCCTCAACAGGTCCTAGCTACCGAAATTGTTGATGATATTACCAGGTTGTACAAGTTTAACAACTTTGGGTCATCACCTTTCCCTTCAATTTTTGTTGCTCATAGTGATAATTTGAGAAACCTTTGGCATGAGCGATTTTGTCACTTAAATTATCGCTCATTGCAACAACTATGTAAAGATAATATGGTGACAAGTCTTCCGATGGTATCTTGTAGGGATGGTGTTTGCTCTGGTTGTGTACTTGGAAAACATCATCAGGACAGTTTTGACAAACGTGCCTCTTGGCACGCCTCAGTTCCCTTGGAGCTTGTGCATAGTGACTTGTGTGGTCCTCTTCCATCTGCTTCTTTTTCTAGTTTCAAATATTTCTTAACTTTCATTGATGATTACACCAGATGCACTTGGGTTTATTTCCTAAAACATAAGAGCGAATTATTTAACATGTTCTTGGCCTACAAGGCCCTTGTGGAAAAACAATCTGGTCATCAAATTATTAAGTTAAGATCTGACAATGGAGGAGAGTATGTTAACAATAAGTTCACTACTTTCTGCACTGAACAAGGCATCCAACAACAGCACACTGTTCCATATACACCACAACAAAATGGTGTAGCTGAGTAGAAGAACCGCAGTTTAAAAGAAATGGCTAATTGTATGATCCAATCTAAGGGACTAAGTCTTCAATTTTGGTCTGAAGCTATTAATTGTGCAAATTACATAGTTAATCACACCCCCACTAAAGCATTACAAGGTATAACACCGGAAGAAGCATGGAGTAAAATTAAACTTGATGCATGTCACTTCCGTGTGTTTGGTAGTGAAGCATGGGCTCACATTCCAGATGAAAAACAGGAAGCATTGCAACCTAAAAGTGAAAAGTGCATATTTGTTGGATATTCTGAAGATGTAAAAGGTTATAGACTTGTTTAACCACATTCTCATGATATAATCATTAGAAGAGATGTTAAATTTGATGAAAATCTCTTGGCCTGCGAGCCTAACTCAGTGATTGTGCAATCTTTGGCCCGCAACCCTGATTCAGCGTTTGTGCCTTCCTCTTCTTCTTCCAACTTCCTTGACAGGTTTCTAACTCTAGTTTCTAATGATGACAGTGAGGATGAAAATCCACCTCCACCTGCTCATGTTCCTCCAGTTGCACCAGCACAAGTGCTTCCTCGATGGGTCCATTCAACATGTGAAGCAGCTGGTGATCTTGCCGATGATCCTAGAGATCAACGTCGAACACGTACTCAGTTTCAGTGAGCCTCTTCTCTTTTGGCTCAAGTTTCCGAGAATCATGATCCAAAAAGTTTTTGCAGAAGCTTCAGGGAATCCAAATTGGGATGCAGCCATGGATGAAGAATATCGTTCCTTAATGGTGAACGATACTTGGGATCTTGTACCTCTTCCAAAAGGAAGAAAACTTGTCAAATGTAAATGGGTCTACAGAACTAAGTATGCATCAGATGGAAGTGTTGAAAGACTTAAGACAAGGTTAGTTGCCAAAGGTTTTTCCCAATTTGAAGGGATTGACTACAATGAAACCTTTGCTCCTGTCGCAAAAATGAACTCCATCCGCCTTGTTCTTTCCCTTGCAGCGTTACACAACTGGGAAGTCCATCAAATGGATGTCAAGTCTGCCTTCTTACATGGTGATTTACAGGAGGAAATTTACATGGAACAACCTCCTGGCTATGTTCAGAATAACTCTAGCCTTGTCTGTCGCCTTAAGAAATCCTTATATGGCCTTAAGCAAGCTCCTAGAGCTTGGTATGCCAAAATGGATAACTTTCTCCTTGACACTGGTTTTTCTAGATGCCATTCTGACCCCAATGTCTATACCAAGAAAGTAGGAAACCATCTCATCATACTTGTTCTATATGTTGATGACCTTATTCTTACTGGTAGTGACCCAAAGCTTATAACCCATGTGAAATCCAGTCTTAAACAAAATTTTGAAATGTCAGACTTAGGACATTTGCATTATTTTCTTGGTCTCCAAGTCCTGCAAACCAAAGAAGGCATCTTTCTTTGTCAGTCTAAGTATGCTTGTGACCTTCTTCATCGCTTTCACATGGAAGATTGTACACCAAACCCTTCTCCCTTTTAGTCTGGAGTCAAACTTTCCGCCACTTGTACTTCACCTGAAGTCGATGCCACCTTGTATCGTCAGCTTGTTGGTAGTCTCTTATACTTTACTCATTCCCATCCTGACCTTTCCTTTGCCGTTGGTTGTGTTGCTCATTATATGCAGACACCTCATGAAAGTCACTGGAAAGCAGCTAAAAGTATACTTCGATATATTTGAGGTACAATTCAATTTGGGATTCATTACAGTACAGGGGGGAAACCTTTTTTGGTTGGTTTCACTGATTCAGATTGGGCCGACGATCCTAATGATCGAAAGTCTACTGCAGGTTATGTTTTCAGTCTGGGATCTGGACCTATTACTTGGGCTTGTAAGAAACACCAAGCTCTTGCTCTTTCTTCATTAGAGGAAGAATACCGATCAGCAATTAATGCCATTCAGGAAGCTTTATGGCTTCGACAGATCCTTTCAGAGTTTGGATTCGAGCAGCAGCAGCCTACTCCACTTTGGTGCGACAATCAAAGTGCCATCAGGCTTGCCAAAGATCCAATTCTACATCAATGCAGCAAACACATTGAGCTACATATGCACTTCATCAAAAATCTTGTTCATGATCGTGTTCTTGAAGTGCTCTTTTGCCCTACAGATGATCAAGTTGCAGACATCTTCACCAAATCTCTTACAGAAGCGAAGTTTTCTAAACTTCGATCTATTTTAGGAGTTCAGGAACTTGTCATTAAGGGGGGATAGGCTCTAATGCCTCCTTCCTTCTCCTAATAGTGTCACTTTGTAAATCCTTCAATCCTATCCCAAGTTGTTCTTAAGGGGGGATGTTAGGATATTTAAACACTTAGTAGTATATTGTTCATCAATGCAACTATTCTAATATGCATAATACACAACCTAATTCTAGGAACATGAGTATATACATTATTGAACTGTATTATTTAAACAATAAAATATGCAAGGAATGATAATTCAACTACTTATCTTTGTTTGTCTGTTGGGTTGTCTCCCTCTCAGTCTTTGCTTCTTTTCTGCAACTCCATTCTAATGTGAATTGTGAGAAGTGGTCAACTCCCTCTGAATATCTGCATCCTTGTAGAAACTACTGAAGTGTTCTCCTTCTTGATCTTTGCTTCCTTACAGGAACAACTGGAGTGTGCTCCCTCTTGATCTTTGCTTCCTTGCAGGAACAATTGGAGTGTGCTCCCTCTTGATCTTTTCTTCCTGTATTACCTGTCCTTGAACTTGTATCCATCACTATGCATGCTTATTAGTATCATCACTGTGTTATCCTCGAGGTCTCATACATAATCACACATTCATTAGTATAATCTTAATACTATCAAAACACAATAATCTTAAACATATATAGTCATGATCATTTCAAACACAGATAATAAACATTAGTATTCAAGGTTTCAGGGAAGTCTCCTTTTACTCATGCATATTCTTATTTGATTGTAGGATTCTGCTAGTTAGTTAAATCGTCAATCAAGATAAGAGACATAAAATGCATAAACCCTTGATTACTTACATTTCTAACTTTATGAATAAACATAACCAATCATACCAAGTATACTTATCTAAGGGATCCTAACACAAGGTAGGATTCTAACTTGATATAGGAAAAACATACCTGGATTGGTATGTTAGCTAGTTATGTCTAACATACCCACATGATGTCTTCTTGTTCTCTTCAATAACTTGTGCTAGTAACTTGCATATCTCATAGGTTAACCATTATAGAGCCAAGTTATACATACCTCGCAAATAGATCTTCTAAGTGATTCATGACAATGGATGAATCTTTGTCCTCATGTCATGATGGTCATATGTTATTAAACAAGAACATGATTTGTCTTTCTTGGTGTACCTTTCATGTTAGAGGACAACATAAACATCATACAACACCATAATACATTAGTACAATCATAAGTGTCAACACCCTAATCAATAAATATCTTCTATCATGCATTCATAATTTTATTAAGGTGATACGACAAGTCTAAATTTAATCAAGATTGTACTTAACCATAATAACATGAAGATAAACATACCATAAACTTAATCATGAACAAATCTTGAAACATACCTAGATAAGTCATACCTGTCGAGATTGCTTGTAATCTTCTTATGTAAGGCCTTAGCCTCATCTCCCTCTGAAATAGGAACTTCTTCACTTATGCAGGTGACCAATCCATTCTCTTATAGGATTAACCCAATCCACTTAATTTGCAGGCATTGGATCTGGAGCTGGATTAGGGTTCGTCAGAGAAAACCTAAGAATTCAAAATCTGAATTTCAAACTTCCGAAAGGATAGAAATATGCGCCTTGATGAGCTGATCAAGCTGGTATACTCAGAATTTGAAAACTGCAAAGTTTCACCCCTCAAATTTTCCTTTGACACTTCCGGATTCACTAGACATGACCCCGAACTAGGGTTTGATAAATCCCACCCTTCTGCCCAATCAAAAGGTTCGATCCAAAGCTCTAATCTTCTATTTTTCTGAGGAGCTTCCCACTGTGGTCACGGATTTCAAAAATTTCCATTTTTGCAGAAGCCCTAATTTTCCACTTTTCCGATCAAAGTCCCGAACTAGGGTCTGATCAAGCCCGGCCTTTTTCCCAACCAAAAATTCTTATCTTGGTCTCTAAATTTTGATTTTGATGAGTAGCATTTAGTCGTAGTCTTCGATTACAAAAATTCCAACTTTCTCCAAAACCCTAAATTCCGGAAGCCATGAATGAAGGTGCTTAAAAAATAATTATGTTTGGACATAAATATGTACCTGATTGTTTCTGGTGTAACTCCGAACATTTTGATCCACAGGGTCTGAAAATTCTAACTATTGTAGCCTGACTTGTCATCTTTCCAACCCCATAGGTCTAACCTGAATTGGATTCTATGAGAGAGAGTTATACCAAGTGTCGCAACATGACCTGTTTATGGGATAAAACAGGAGAGCAAACTTGTATGACATTCCACATGTCACATGTTCAGCTTCAGCCTCTGAAAAAGATATCTGAGAAAGTATAGTCCGTGGACTACCTGTCGATTTTTACTAAATTTCATTTGGAGCTTCCTAGCCCAAGTTATGACGTTTTTTTTCCTAGGTCACCTATTTATGACTCAGATCTAGAAGAGGCAGAAACCTTATATTGTACAAATCATAAATCACAAAGTACAATGAGTTAGAGGTGTTTCTTTGGACACAAGGTACATGGGGATCTTAGCTTTTCCCTGTAGAATTTTCAGATCCTAAAATCTCATCGAAATGGATTTATAGCGAAAGTGCTACGATCACTGGTTTTTGCTATATCAAGCCCTAGCATCGCAAGTGCAACAAGTGTCATACATGCCATACCATGCCTTCTTTCAGGCTAGCTCTGATAGCATGTTAGTTTTTTCAGAATTTACTTCAATATGATCTAGGATCTTAATTGAGAGAACAACATGTACAACATACCTACAGCATATCAATCATGGACACAATAATGCAAGCACACAAGAGACACAGAGTTTACTTGGGGAAAACCATAAAGGTGAAAAACCCCAATAGCTTCCTCAGATATAGATAGAGCAATGATACAACCCAAGCATAAGAGAGAGACATCTCCTAGCAGTAGCTTCTCCTCCTCCACAAGTGCGCCACTCTCCAAAGAGTGTGAGAGAGAAAATGATGAGTAATCAAATAGAGTGCCTCCCTCACTCTATTTATACTTGACTTGATTTTCCTAATAACCTTTACTAGGTCAGCCTCAAGTTAACCACATAACATAATGTTGACTGGTCCGACACCCAATAGGGTGGTCTAATAATGCTTTGACCCACATGGCCGACCCCCAATAGGGTGGTCTAATAACCCTTCGACCCACAGGACTTATACAGGGCCGACCGCAACAAGGTGGACTAATAACCCATCAAGTATAAGTTACGAAACTTACAATATAAATGATGACACTTCCGTATAGAGGAATAATAACATCTCTATAGGAATACAAGCACTTCCGTATAGAGGAATAATTCCATCTCTATAGGAGTACAATATACATATGGGTGAAATACATTTCAAAGGTACATATACATCAACATCTCTCTCTCTCTCCCCTCCACTCTCTAAACCTTACTAACTCGTCCTCTCACTCTTTTTCCCTTGCTCCACTTACCCCCAGTCTCCTAAAACCACCCTCTGTCTCTACCTCTAACCCCATAACAATCCCCCTCCATCACTATGTCTATCCCCTTAACAATCCCATGACCCCCCTATCTCTCTCTCTCTCCCCTCATTTCCATAACCCTTACTAACCCCTTCTCTCACACTCTTTCTCCCCTACAAGGAGAGGAGGGTGTAAGCCCCCTCTATCTCTACATCTAACCCCTTACCACCCCCTAAACTCTATCCATTTACCTCTCTCTCTCTCTCTCTCTAACCCAAACACTCATGTTCGTTGTTAGCACTCGGATTTTCCTATGGCTGTATCAAAGAAACCTCGAGGTAACTATTTCCAACTAACTTTAGACTGTATTCTGACCTTATATAGTCATAGAGGGATCTCTCAATAATCATAAAACTTTTCTCAGTCAAAATATTCAATAATAATGCTCAAAAGGTCAGATTTCTTATAGGAACAAGTTTGTTTTTATAAAGTTTGGAAATACAAGCTTGAAAAGAGACCATTTGGGCAATGGAGTCAATAAACATATACTAGTTTGAGCTGCAAGATATTAGGGTTTGAAAAGAACAAGGACAGAGGCAGGGTACACACCATTTATTCATACTTTCGGCATTGCAAGATGGTAATAGACGAAGGAAGAAAATCCATTAAAACAGAGCATCTAACAAGGATGAGTTTTGTAATAACTCTAGAAGAAAAAATAAAAATGTTTGAACCTGATGAACTAGAGCATCAATGGATGAATTCCAGTGCACATACTCTCACTCAAACATGAAATAATAATACATAATTGAATGGAAACAGGAAATACGATCACATAAGAAAATTACATACTGAAAAAACAATGGCACAAGAATCTCTACCTTGAATATTTTACAAAATTTCGTCTTTGCAACTTTATTGATATTCAGGAATTAACAATACCCAACCATTATGGTGAAATACCTCTCTTCTCATGAAATTAGAACCCCTTAATTGTCTTTTACATCTAAATATATAGAGAAGATACCCTCAGCCTTCAAAGGATCGAGTCATCCTAACCTAACTTCTAAAAATAAAAAGTTGTTACAAATGTATTGACACCTGTAATATAAGGTTTAATAAATTTAAGGACTAATTACAACAGAAATAACATGTGCAAAAACTTATCCTAAATTTCAGAGTATTGTTTCAATAGATTCCTTTGTCATTCGAAAGGTGGACAATACATTGACAGGTGGAGGATTAATATTTACTTTGCTGGTCTTCTGCTTAGAAAACAAAGATACTCTGCCAACTGTATAACTGTTACCTGGAATGCTTGAACAGTGTCTCTAACTAATCCTGAAATCATTAATTTCTGCCTTCAAATCCGGGATGCCCTATTTAAATGACCATTGAATGCTCGAAAATTATCTATCACAAACAAGTTTAGATTCCCTTCGAATCAACACGCATATCTCTCTGATGGCGATATCCATCTTGAGCCTAATAGAACTGTTGTTTTAGAATTTAGAATTTTCTTACATGCTAAGAACCATGCTCACACCTTATTTCCCAAACTTCTCGAAGGTCTCCCTGGGAAATGGATCTCAGTCACCGATTTGAAAATATTCTATGAATTTGTGACACTTGAATATGAAATCTTCTTCCGCTACTTTATTCTCATAGGATTTCCCATTTTCTAAAATACTACCAACAATTAAAGTATAGGTAACCATTTCAATTTTCATCAACCCAACTGCAAATAGCTGTAAAAACGCCATAGAACGCAATCCAAATCTTGTCCAAGTCGAGAGAAGCCATCCAATCTATTTCCATTGGCACTGTGAATCTGGTTACCTTGTTCAAGCAAAGAATTGTATTTAACTCAGCTTAGACTTTGGTCGAACATTACACTTGGCATGATCATTGTTGGCATCGTGAGCTTGGATTTCAACTCTGTTATGAAATAGTTGATTTTGAAACTGAACAATTGGAATGTGAATACAATATTCAAGTAAAAAGGAAACAAAAGAAACCAGCAATCAATACAAAAACTGGAGTGTCTGATGAGCAATATTAACCCAACGCAGTTTTCGCAACCATAAAAGTGGTTTCTTTTACCGCTTTTTAATTGGCAAAATGACACCATATTGACATGTGGCAGCATGGTTTTGATTCCGCACCACTTCTTAATGTTTAACCTCCGAGAAGTTTGAGCTAGCGGAATGAATGTTAGCCATCCATCTCTCTTAAGCACCGTTGATTTCCTTTGGTCGGTTAGGGTTTGAATATTTTTTTTGCCACTCTGAACCTCAGGACTTTATGAGTTAGGAACAACATATGGAAATCGAGGATGTTTCTTGAATTTGTCATGAATTATGTTCATCTTGTTTCCATACGATCTCAGTATACCCATCCATTGCATTATCAAGGAATTCAATATCCACATTAGGGTGATGTGCACTATCGTCACCAGGAATCCATCTCTGATCACTTTGATAAGGCACGTGGTCAATCTCCTGCATTGTTTCTGACTTTCCTGCTTTAGAAAAGATTGTGGCAAACCCATTTCTAGTACCTTCAAAGAGAAGATCCATACATGGAAGTCCTTTTAGCCCATGCAAAGATTCCCAAATTGTACTGTAGTAACTACTATTACTTTGTTCAGCAGCGATTGCGTGCAACATAAAAGGTGAACCATTTCCATTTTCAGTTGACTCTCTCCTCTATGGATTCATGTATTTTGTTCTATCGGAAGCACATATGTCTGCATCTAGTGTCACTTGGGTTCATTCCCTGACTCAAATGATTTACTCAAATTTGAACTTTTAGATGATGCAGAACTTGTGATTCCATCAACGGTTCTTTCTTCTTCTTCCCACTCCCCTGCACTAGCTGTCGCAAGCCATCTCTTTCCTTTGTGGATATTCCTCCTATTGGAAGTTTACCATCATCCACTTTGGCCTTTTCTTCTTTTTTTCTTTCTGCTTGCCTCTTTGCAATCCTTTCCTCTAACTCAAGCAATTTGCGTCTTGCGGCTTCAGTGGGAAAAAACCGTTGTCGAAGTTTTTGCCAGCATCAATTGCAGAATCCATTCTTTCCTTATGGATACATCCACGAAGCTCTTTAAACCATCAGACAAGAACAATAGATGCAACCGATATAGCATCGATGTCGATCCTGGTACTAGCTTGTTGTCAATGCTCTGGCTCCTAATATCAAAATGAGGTCGATGCCTTGATATTCATTTGGAATGGCAACTAGAATGACCAAGTAGGCACTTGGCGCTCAAAATGGAAGCATGGCATTCTCACCAGACAGAAGAATGCATTCAATGGAACAAATAGCATTCGAGGATTTGCATTTTTTACTTTTTACTTCTGGGAATAATCCCATATGGAAGAGGAAAAACTAACCTTTAATGCTTATATAGGCGAATGGTTACATTGTATAATTGATGAAATGAGCCTAAGGCTATCCTTGGAAGCTTAGCGCTTGTGACATGCGTTGTGTTGTATGCTTGGACTTGTGTGTTGTGGTTTCATGTTGCGTGGAGCTGGAGCTTTGGCCCTCGGGCCCAAACATTTTAAATAAAAATACTGAAGAGCTGTAAAAGGACCGAGAGCCTGAAAAATAGAATAACAAAGAGGCCTTGAATAAGATCGATGCGGTCAATCTTTCTCTAAAAGACCCAAATTTGATAAAAAACACTTTTTATTTTTTCCAAAGGGCCCAATTTTTATAATTTTTTGACAAAAATTATAAAAATTAAGAACAAAACTCTCATGTAGTTAATTCAGAAACCAAAAAAATGATTTTTAAAATCATAGCTTTCCTTTAAGCCAAAATAAAAAATTTGGCATGTGACAACATCTGGATCCAACTGGGGATGCTATCCTCCCTGTGAGGTAGCAAAGAACCTCGTAGACCAACTGCCTGACCATTGGGATGCTCCCAAGATTTCCTAAAACCCTCAACCTTCTCTCACATGTGACCATCAACTGATACCATATTGCAAGCAAATCCCAAACTGCGACCTATAACGTGGAACATGTTTTAGACCTGTGAGATGCACCTTGTTCTGATCCTTAACTGAAAATAAAACAAAACTAAAAATTGATATGCCCTACTGCAAACTGAAAAATGATTAAAAAACAAATGCTCGCCATGGTGAGCTTATTCACACACTCTGATGTAGGAGCATTAGTCCTCCACATTCTAAACCATAATGTTGGGTCAGACCTCTAGGTCTTGACATCAACCCAAGGAGGGGCCATTGTAACTCCCATGTACAAAATACTTTATTTCCTAGTAAAGATAGATAAGGAATATACTTAAGTTTGGTTAGGTGTCAGTCATTATAATTATGTAATAGATCCCTAAAGAAATGGAATGACTCGAGAGTTTGGTGGCAAGATTGTAGTTAGAAATGCGTGAGTCATAAGTGAGTTTTTCTAAAACTGGAAGTTGTGACCTGAATCTAGGGTTGGTGTGCAGATTTGTAGGGGGTTTTTGTAAGCCTACGGGCAGAAAGAGAACTCAGGGGGAGAGAGTTCAAGAAGAGGAATAAAATGGCTATTGAATGTTGGTATCAAGACATAGACAAAGTATATGAGTTTTTTGAAGTTGCATGTATAGTTTTATTATGTTAATGAAAGCAAATTCATCAGTACTGGGTGTTATTGTCCCTTTTGCAGTTTGAGTATGTAATGTAATTGAGTAGTCTGATGAATATAGGTTTAGTTGTGTAGTTTATTAACTAGGTTATGCAGACCTGATAAGATATAACTAGATAGAATCATCATATGATTCCAATTATAGTGAGACTGGGTAGAACCCAAGAGATTCCCGTCTTTGTTGAAGTCTGTTTATGATTTGAGAATATATTATGTGAATAGAGTGATTGTCTGTTTAATGTTGTTGGAACATGAATGAGTTGGAATATAGGGGATTACAGAGTAATATTGTATTATTCAGTTGTTTGTGAAGAGTAATCTTGTGTAGGTCGAATGATAGACCAAGTATGGTTTTGACCACAATAGAGTCAAGTCACTTTGCTGTGGCAAATCAAAGTATTCTTACCTACGTAGAAGATACCCAAGAAGAATCATTGATACCAAATCGATGTGCATAGAAGAGGTCGATAGCTTGATCGATATGCAGCGTTCATTGAAGGTCGAAGGCAGTAGGAAGAATTATGGAGATGAGAAAATGATAAGGGATGGTGGTGAATCAATGTTTATGGTCGAAAATGGAGCAGGGGCCAAGCAAAGAAGTTGTGTAATGAAATATTTCGATAGATGTGTGTTGAAAACCCGATCAAACAGTGATTCGTGGTCAGAATTCGATGTTGAGATAAAAAGTAATGTTCAGTGAACAGACTGCGCAGAGGTAGAGGAAATTAATACCTAGGCTATCGACGGTTCCTGTACACTTTTGGAACTGATCAAATGGTTGGAGAGTGGTCAATGTTTGATGAGTATGGTCAAGAGTTGAGGTGGGAGTCAAGGGTTCCACTTGTTAAGAACTAAGTAGCACTACACTCAAGCTGAATGTACAGCTGTACCATGTATTGGAATTTTGATAAGGCCATTGGGCATGTGTCGATATCATATGAAATATAAGGGTGCACTGAGGCAGTGTTGGGTAAACGCCTTTTGATGTTGCGATAAAGGCTTGGTCATGTGCGCTATACAAAAGAACTTGGTGGTATAGTTCAAGCATTCTTTAAATATGGCTTGTAATAGGCTTTAATCCTTTGCAAAGGATAAGTCCTGTGAGTTGAGTGATAATTGTATTGGGAAGAACTTGGGCCATGAAATATGGAAAGGCTCATTAAGTGAACTAAGAATAGTGGAAGCCAATAGAGTTGATGGAGGAACTAAAACTTAGCTAGTGGCTAGGTTTAGTAACAATTAAGCCTTAGCTTAGGCTTGTAGAGTGTGTCATGAGTATTAAGTACACATTATGGGAACTAAGAGAGTTAACGGTCCTCGGTGAAGGCAGGTCTAGACATCGACCTGTCATCACATTCCTACTCTATTCTGCTGAAAATTACTGCTCAATCAAGTAATATAAAAATTCCAATGAAGCCAATCCAGAAGATGGTTATTCAACTGAAGGATACATTCATCTTTTCCAAGTATAGAATTTTTGAAAAATAGATCTCAAGCTTATGCTAAAACTGGTATCCTTGATTCAAAAATATTGCAAGATTCACTTTTCCCACTGTTTCCAATAAACATAAAAAGGGATCATGAAAAACACGAACTTCTATGCCTTGTTTTGTTCTCAAGATCATTTTCAAATGGAAAAGAATCAACATGTTTATCTCTCCTATTATCCATATCATATATACTTAATCCTTCATGCAACCCAATAGGACTAAGACTATCTGCTTCATGCACATCATTTTCTTGGTTCTTTGAAATTTCTGAATATGAAATCTGATTCTCTACACATGCTTCAAAAGAAGTGTTGTTGAAATATTGTAACTTCAAATAATATTATATTTGTACTTTATTATTCCAGAGATGTTTCATTCCTCCGTGGAGATCTTATTGTATATCCGGAGATGTTTATTCCTCCGTCGGAATGTGGTAACTTGGGTTATTAGACTTCCCTAGTGGGGGTCGGCCCTGTATGTGTTATGTGGGTCAAAGGGTTGTTAGACCACCCTAGTGGGGTCGTCCCAGTCAGTTGTAGTGGGGTGTTTAACCCAGTGGTAAAGTTGGGGCTGACCTAGTTAATATAAATTACAAGTCGGAGATGTGTATAAATAGAAGAGGTGTGTTCCTTATTATACACACACTTCCCTCACTTAGAATGTAGTGCACTTGTGGAGGAGAGGTATGCTATGGTGGAGGAGGAGATCATGTATTTGGTTTGCATCTTTGTATATTGTTGGTCATCTATATTGAGGAAGCTTTGCTGGGTTTTCTACCCCATGAGGGTTTCCCAGGATAAATCTGTGTCTCTTGTGTTTATGTTGTGCTTGTTGTTTCTTCAGTGATCCTATATATGATATTATTGTGAAATGGAATGTAATGCTACTATTTTCTGTCTTAGCATATTAAATTTTAACATGGTATCAGAGCTAACCTGAAGGAAGGCAAGGTATGGCACTTACGACACTTGCTTCACTTGCGACAATTTGAAGGTTTGGGTTTTACATAGCAAAAACCAGTCATCGTGGAACGTTCGCTATAAATACGTTTTGGAGAAGGTTCAGGATCTGAAACCTTTTCAGATCGTAGATAACATCCCTAGGTACCTTGTGTCCAAAGGGAACCCTCATAGTCGTTGTACTTTGTGAGTTATGATTAGTACAAGTTAGGGTTTCTGCCTCCTCCAAATCTCAGTCAAAATCAGGTGACCTAGGAAAAAAGGTCATAACTTGGGATAGGAAGCTCCAAATGCAATTTAGTAAAAAGTGACAGATATTACACAGAATTTACTATCTCAGAAAACGTTTTCATAGGCCAAAGCTGAACCAATGACACGTGGAATGTCGTACAAGTTCGCTCCCCTGTTTTATCCCATAAACAGGTCACGTTGCGACACTTGGCATAACTCTCTCTCAGAAAATCCAATTGAGTTAAGACCTATTGGGATGGAAAGATGACAGGTCAGGATACCACAACAAAATTTTTCAGACCCTGTGGAGCGAAAATTTCGGAGTTACAGCAGAAACAATTAGGTACATATTTCTGTCAAAACAAAATTGTTTTTGGAGCACCTTAATTCATGGCTTCCGGAATTTAGGGTTTCAGAGAAAGTTGGAATTTTTGGAATCGGAATCCACGGCTGAATGATACTTAGTAAAATCGAAATTTAGAGTCCAAGATAAAAAAATTTGGTTGGGTAGAAGACCGGGCTTGATCAAACCCCAGTTCGAGATTTTGATCGGAAAGATGGAAAATTAGGGCTTCAACAAAAGTTGGAATTTTTGAAGTCCGTAACCACGGCTGGAAGCTCCTCAGAAAAATAAGAGTTTAGAGCCTTGGATCAAACCTTTTGATTGGGAAGAAGGGTGGGCTTCATCAAACCCTAGTTCAGGATCCTATCCAGAAGATCCAGAAGTTTCGAAGGCAATCTTGAGGGGTCAAATTTCAAAATTGAAGTATGCTAGTTTGATCAGCTCAGCAAGACACATCCTTCCATCCATTCAGAAGTGTGAAAGTCAAATATTGAATTTTTAGGGTTTCTCTAACAAACCCTAATCAAGCTCCAGATCAAGTTTCAGGGGGAGTTGAGGCTAAGGCCTTACATAAGAAGACTACAAGAAGTCTCAACAGGTATGTCTTGAAATCTGATTCTTGATTAAGTTCATAATATGTTTGTCCTCATATTATTCAGGTCAGTCCAATCTCGATCAATGTTAGAATTGTCTTATCACCCTAGTAACAGTATGAATGCATGTGAATGATAGAAGACATTCATTGTTTAGGGCTATATGATTGTACGAATGCACTGTGGTATTGTATAAGGTTGATGTTGTCTGCTAACAAGATACAGGTACATCACGAAAGACAAATCAAGTTCCATGACCATGATAACATGAAGACAAAGACTCATCCACAATCTTTGATCACATATAAGTTCTACTTACAAGGTATGTATGACTTTGTTCTATTATGCTTAACCTATGAGACATGCAGGTTCCAGCATAGGATATCTAAATCATTGAAGAGAACAAAGAAGATATTGATTAGGTATGTTAGACATAACTAAGCAGGTATACTAATCCAGGTATGTTTTCCTATGTCATGTTAGAATCTTACCTTGTGTTAGGATCCCTTATATAAGTATACCTGGTAAGATTGGTTATGCTTATTCATAAAGTTAGTAATCAAGGGTTTATGCATATTATGTCTCTTATCTTGGTTGATGATTTAACTAACCAGATCAAACAAGAATATGTATGAGTAAAAGAAGACTTCCCTGAAACCTTGAATATTATCTATAATCATGACTATACATATTCAAGATTATTTAGAACTATAATGTTTTGATAAACATTGAAATATACTAATGAATGTATATTTGTGTATGAGATCATGAGGATAACACTAGTGCACACTTGAGCATGCACAGTGGTATAGAATGAATAGAAGTTCAAAAGACATTTAGAAGATCAAGCGAGAGGAAACCACACAAACATAAAAGATAAGTATTTGAGTTGTTATTTGAAATAGTAAATAGATTGTATGCATATTTGTATCATGTTGAGTGTAAACATTCATAGAGCATTGAATAGTATACTACTAATATGCATATGATTGGTAAGTTGGACAAAACATCCCATTGTAGCTTGTCTAGAATGAAACCTCTTTGCTAACATGCTGAGAGGTGTGCACACTCTCGATAGTATGTTCTGGTAGAGATGGAAGGCATCTAGATAGCCACTGTATGCATACAGGATATGGAAAAGTGTTGTGCCAAAGTATTGGTCAAGATAGTTGCATAACTATGTAAATGATATCTGTATGCATAATAGGTTATCATGTCAACATGATTTCATGATTATGAAGTATTACTAATCATGTACTTAATTTTGATTTGTAGGAAAGATCATGAAGAATGATGAACACCGCACAAGTGATGGATTTTCAACAAGAATATTTACAAATCAAACATAATATAGAAGGCTCGTGGCTAAAATATTCTCTTAGAAAGAGGAAGAGAATCATGATGAGATGTTTGATCCAAGTGACTAGATAAGACCATTCTCTTAATGATGTAATTAAAGAAGAAGTGTGAATCAAGTTCTGTATGGGTACCCAGGATCGATAGTAAATTGATGAGCTTAATGATCACCATAGGTGATGTGGATCTCAACCTTTGCTACAAGGTTGAATATGGTTTCTATACATAGATGGCATGGATGGAAGAAGGAACTCACCACAGAGTTCGAATAATGTTGAGGCTTATATCAGTAGACCCATCTAACGAGAGATGGCACAGATAGATGGCTACAAAAATGAAAATGAAAGATCTCAGATTGATGCATTACTTTCTAGGTCTGGAAGTATGGAAAGGCTCAGAAGGAATCTTTCTCAACCAGGGAAAGCATGCCGAGAAATATTAAAAGGACTTGATATGTTGGAATGGCCACTCTCATGGATTCCAACTTGAAGCTATTAGTGAATGACTCATCAGAGTTAGTGTATATAACTCTGTATAGACATATTATTGGGTCGTTGATGTATCTGACGAATACTAGGTCAGATATATGCTTTGCTGTGAACACCTTGAGTCAGTATCTAGTGGAAACTAGATGTATTCACCTGATAGTTGCAAAGCATGTGATGAGGTACCTAAAGGATACGATAGACTTCGATCTATGCTATCTTGGAGATCATGACTTTAGATGGCTACACAGATGTTGATTGGGCAGAAAGTGTATTAGACAGGAAGAACACATCGAGAGGATGTTATTGTCTGGGATCAGCCATGATCTCATGGTTTAGCTGGAAGCAGTCTAGTGTGGCTCTCAGCACAAGCGGAATATATGGTTGGTTGCTGTGCTAGTTGTGAAGCAGTATGGCTTCTGGATTGTTTGACTTAGAGATAGACCCAACTATGATCCTATGTGACAAACAGAGTTGTATCAAGATGGCAGAGAATCCAGTGTTCCATGATATGGTGCATAAAGGAACTATAAAGTTTGAATTTGTAACAAGTTACTGATGTACTAACCAAACCACTACCTCAAGAAAATTTTGAGTATTTTTCGAGACAAGCTTGGTACGACCCTCCTTGAGAGGGGGAGTGATGTGGTCACTTATGACGAGATTTCCTGCATCGACAGTGAGGTCGATGATGTGGATACCTATATTGGTGATGCCGATAGAGAGGTTGGTGGATGGTCTTTAGACAGGGTCTAAGTTGATGAGAGGATTGCATCATCCTTGAACACATGTTCTAAAAGGATCCGTAGACATATGTCTTTGATAAAGAAGAGGGATTGCATCATCCTTGAACACATGCTCTAAACGGATCCGTAGACATATGTCTCCGAGAAAGAAGAGGGATTGCATCATCCTTGAACACATGTTCTAAAAGGATCCGTAGACATATGTCTCCGAGAAAGAAGAGGGATTGCATCATCCTTGAACACATGTTCTAAATTGATCCGTCGACAGATGTCTCCGTGAATGTGGTCCCTAGTGGACGAGAGGATTGTATCATCCCTAGACTTCAGTTCTAAAGTGATCTGTAGACAGATGTCTTCGAGAATGTGGTCCCTAGTGGATGAGAGGATTGTATCATCCCTGGACTTCAGTTCTAAAGTGATCTGTAGACAGATGTCTCCGAGAATGTGGTCCCTAGTGGACGAGAGGATT
Source organism: Larix kaempferi (assembly GCA_027924585.1). Lineage (NCBI taxonomy): Eukaryota > Viridiplantae > Streptophyta > Pinopsida > Pinales > Pinaceae > Larix > Larix kaempferi. Next base: position 29,544,169 of record BSBM01000278.1, read on the forward strand.
GTATCATCCCTGGACTTCAGTTCTAAAGTGATCCATAGACAGATGTATCCGAGAATGTGGTCCCTAGTGGACGAGAGGATTGTATCATCCTTGGACTTCAGTTCTAAAGTGATCCATAGATAGATGTATCCGAGAATGTGGTCCCTAGTGGATGAGGGGATTGTATCATCCATGGAGACATGTCCTAAAAGAGATCCGTAGACATATGTCTCCAAGAAAGTGGTCCCTAATGGACGTGATAGGATTGCATTGTCCCTGAGCGTTTGGTTCAAAATGTACATGATAGGATTGCATCATCCTTGGACTTATGTCCTAAAGTGATAGGGATTGATCATCCCGTAAGTGGATCAGGATTGCATCGTCCTTGGACTTATGTCCTAAAATGATAAGGATTAATCATCCTGTAAGTAGATTGGGATTACATCGTCCCTAGACATGGTGAGGTGTCTTAAAGTGATAAGGACTAATCATCTTGTAAGCTGATTCGGGATTACATCATCCCTAGACATGGTGAGGTGTCTTAAAGTGATAAGGACTAATCATCCTGTAAGTTGATTCGGGATTGCATCGTCCCTAGACATGGTGAGGTGTCTTAAAGTGATAAGGACTAATCATCCTGTAAGTTGATTCGGGATTGCATCGTCCCTAGACATGGTGAGGTGTCTTAAAGTGATAAGGACTAATCATCCTGTAAGTTGATTCGGGATTGCATCATCCCTAGACATGGTGAGGTGTCTTAAAGTGATAAGGACTAATCATCCTGTAAGTTGATTCGGGATTGCATCGTCCCTAGACATGGTGAGGTGTCTTAAAGTGATAAGGATTGATCATCCTGTAAGTTGATCTGGATTGCATCATCCATAGACATGAGAGATGTCTTAAACTAAGAGGGACTGATCATCCCATAAGCGGATCATGATTGTATCATCCTTGGACCTGTGTCCTAAAGTGAGAGGGATTGATCATCCTGTAATTGGATCATGTGTGTTGCAGGGTATGCTGCAATTGTGTATACTTGTATTGATGTGGATACTTGTATTGATGATATGTACACTTGTATTGATGAGGATACTTGTATTGATGATGTGTATACTTGTATTGATGAGGATACTTGTATTGATGATGTATACTTGTATTGGTGTGGATACTTGTACTAATGATCTAGATGACGATGCTACTGATCGTGATGATCTAGACGACTATGCTACTAATCGTGATGGTCTAGATGATGACAATGCTGATGATCGTGTGATGATGATGCTGCTGATCGTGATGGTCTAGATGACAATGCTAATGATCTTATGATGACGATGTTGTTGATCGTGATGGTCTCGATGACGATGTTGATGATCATGAGGATCTAGACGTTGATGTTGCTGTAGTTGTTCGATTGCTGCAGAAGATAAAGACTCAGTACTGAAGATTTTGATGTTCCAGTAACTGCTTGAGTTACTGATGATGTTGAGAAAGCTTCCAATGATTTATAGATGTATCATGTATGATGTTGATGAATCCTTGCTCATGCAGATGCTATTATAATATCCTTCTCGTTAAGGGGGAGTGTTGAAATATTGTAACTTCAAAGAATATTATATTTGTACTTTATTATTCCAAAGATGTTTCATTCCTCCGTGGAGATCTTATTGTATATCTAGAGATGTTTATTCCTTCGTCGGAATGTGGTAACTTGGGTTATTAGACTTCCCTAGTGGGGGTCGGCCCTGTATGTGTTATGTGCGTCAAAGGGTTGTTAGACCACCCTAGTGGGGTCATCCCAGTTAGTTGTAGTGGGGTGTTTAACCCAGTGGTAAAGTTGGGGCCGACCTAGTTAATATAAAGTACAAGTCGGAGATGTGTATAAATAGAGGAGGTGTGTTCCTCATTATACACACACTTCCCTCACTTTGAATGTAGTGCACTTGTGGAGGAGAGGTTTGCTATGGTGGAGGAGGAGATCATGTCTTTGGTTTGCATCTTTGTATATTGCTGGTCATCTATATTGAGGAAGCTTTGCTGGGTTTTCTACCCCATGAGGGTTTCCCAGGATAAATCTGTGTCTCTTGTGTTTATGTTGTGCTTGTTGTTTCTTCAGTGATCCTATATATGCTATTATTGTGAAATGGAATGTAATGCTGCTATTTTCTGTCTTAGCATATTAAATTTTAACAAGTGTCAATACGATTCTCAAATGAATGAAGAAAAGAAGATCCCTCTTGACACAAAATTTCTGAAATTGAAAGACATGAAGAAGGACTCAATTGGTAATCCTTATCTTCTTTTTGATTCAATGACACCTGACATGAGTAGGAAACATGTTCATTTATCTCGGGAGAATGAATATGAAAATCAACAATAGGATTATTGATTTCTTCATTTTCAGCTGAGGGGGAAACTAAGTTTTGAGAGTTTTTGTGAGTTTCATGACAATTATCCCCTACTTTCCTTTCCTGGTGTTGAAAAAGGTTTTCATGCAAAGCCTTTGTAATCTCATCATCCATAAATACATCATCATCCTAAAGCTCTTCCAGTTTTTGAATAAAGCTCTCAAAACATTCACAACAGTTTTCTACTAGCAACAATAATGGATAAGATTCTTTAAAATGCTCAAAGAATACTGTATGAAAATCTTTTAAAGAAAATAAAATAGCAGCTGGTAACTGTTCATACCAAGACCTTGCTTTTCCCTTCAGAGAAGCCATGGAAATCTTCATAATACAATCTTCATGCCATTTAACTTTGAGCTTGCATGCATGCATATGAAAATTGATTAAATGCAAAGTAGCATTGTCACCTTTCTCATCTTTTAATTTTGGTAGGTAAGTTTTCCAGTGTACGCATGGCATTTGATTTGGAAAACCTAGAATATGAAACCGATGCATAGGAACATACCTTTTTGAAATTGAACCTATATTGAGACCACGAAGTCACCAGTGAAACTCTATTTTCTGGATTCATCTACCATTGGAGTCACCTTCCAGTTGAATTTTCTATGTGTGGAGTCGCCATAATAAATTCTGAAATATGGATTCTTCTAAGTTGGAGTAGCCAGGTGAAAAATGCGCAGCCTACTTGATGTCTGACTGTTGTTCACCATCAGTAATCAAATCTGAAACTTTGTCATTATACCCAGGGAAAAATTGTACCTTCGTTCCCTGGAAGCGGTGCCAAAATGTTAGCACTCAGATTTTCCTTTGGCTTTATCAAAGAAACCCCGAGGTACCTATTTCAAACCAACTTTAGACTGTATTATGACCTTATAAAATCATTGAGGGATCTCTCAATAATCATAAAAAATTTCTCACTCAAAATATGCAATAATAACACTTAGAAGGTCATATTTCTGATAGGAACAAGTTTGTTTTTATAAAGTTTGGAAAGATAGGCTTGAAAAGAGACCTTTGGGCAATGGAGTCAATAAACAGATACTAGTTTCAGCTGTAAGAGATTAGGGTTTGAAAAGAACAAGGAAATAGGTAGGGTATACACCATTTCTTCAGACTTTACGCATTGCAAGATGGTAATAGATGAAGGAAGAAAGTCCATTAAAACAGAGCATCTAACAAGGATGAGTTCTGTAATAAATTTAGAAGAAACAATAAAAATGTTTGAACCTGATTAACTAGAGCATCAATGGATGAATTTGAGTTCACATACTCTCACTCAAACATGAAATAATAATACAAAATAGAATGGAAATAGGAAATATGATCACATAACAAAATTACATACGGAAAAAGAAATGGAACAAGAATCTATGCCTTGAATATTTTACAAAATTTCCTCTTTGCAACTTTATTGGTATTCAAGAATTAACAATACCCAACCATTATGGTGAAAGAGCTCTCTTCTCATGAAATTCGAACCCATTGACTGTCTTTTATGTATGAATATATAGAAAAGATACCCTCATCCTTCAAAGGCTTGAGTCATCCTAACCTAACTTCTAAAAATAAAATGTTGTTGTAAACACCCAAAAAGTGCTCACTACCTCATCTCTCTCATTACATGACTCATTTGTCCATATTTCCTACCATATTGGCCTCCAAAACCTTAAAAAACCATTAAAAAGCCTCCAAAAAGCCAAAAAACCCCCTTTTTTCCCCAAAATAGTTTAAATTCCTCCAAAAATAGCAAAAACCCTCTAAAAGGGCCCTAAATTCCCAAAAATCAAATAAAAGGGAATAAAAAATACAAAAAAGAGGAAAAAGAGGGGAAAAAGGAAGCAAAAACCCATTACAATTGACCTAAACCATATGGTTCCAAAAACCATGGGTCGACACTCCACCACTAAAAACCTATAAATAGGTGATGGAGGCTCCCCATTTCATATCCCCAATTTCTCCCATCCTTATGCTGCCAAAAATTCTCTTGAAACCCTAGCTCACCACTTGGAGCTAATTTCCCACTTGAGAACCCCTTTGGCCCATATCCAAAACACCTTGGAAAAAGGAGAAGGAACAACACTGGAGCATTGGAGTAGCCCCTGGACTACTGCAAAGGCTCCATCAACCTCACATTTGAGGTAAACTTAATACAAAACAAATTCTCATTATCTTGTCATTTTTTTTTATGCACATGCTAGAATAGTTCACTGTTTTTACTTATTGTCATATTTTACTGTTTTATTGAACTACTACTAAGGAGTCCCTACTCCTTAGTAGGTGCCCATTTGTACAAGCTAGGGTGAAAACCCTAGCTACAGTTTTGGCGACTCCGTTGGTTTTGAATTTCTGGTTAAAAAATTTTAAAAGTTTTATTTTCTGCAAGTATTTTTCTATTTTCCCCTTTCGGCTGTCCTTTTCGGCAGTTGGGTTTGCTGCCAGAAATCGCGTATTTTTTCCTCACAGCTGCGATCTCCCCGTAGCTTTCAGCTTGTTTCCTGTGATCTCCCCTTGGCTTTCAGCCTATTTCCTATGATCTCCCCGTGGCTTTCAGCCTATTTCCTGGGATCTCCCCGCGGCTTTCAGCCTGTTTCCTGCAATCTCCCCATGGCTTTCAATCTGATTCCTGCGATCTCCCCGTGGCTTTCAACTTGTTTCCTGCGATCTCCCTGCGTCTTTCAGCCTATTTCCCATTATCTCCCCGTAACTTTCAGTCTGTTTCCTGTGATCTCCCCATGGCTTTCAACCTGTTTCTTGTGATTTCCCCGTGGCTTTCAGTCTGTTTCCTGCGATCTCCCTGCGGCTTTCATCCTGTTTCCTGCGATCCGGCTGCACAGTTTCACCACAGACCCATGATATGTTTTCTGCGCTTTTTTATCCTGTTTGAACCCAAAACTTTGCTGCAATATTTTCTGCATTTGCACAACCACCTGTTCTGTCTGCAGCCATACTTACTTACATCCTTTTTCTGCAGTTTGCTTTATGTTCCATTTACAGAGTTTTTAAAAAAAGTTTAAGCATTTCAATTGAAAAAAGAAAATTTTGCATTACAAGTTTAATTTCTGCATTGTTATTATTAGTTAGAAAGTTTCCCACCCCGTGGCACTTTTGATTGGGTTCATTACCTCACATGCACACACTCTGTCACCTAATTCAAGTGAGCCCTAAAATACTACTTAACACAACCAACATTCTAACCCCACTTGGGGAACACATAAGAATATTGTAGTTAGGTAGGACAGGGGGGATAGGCATCCAAATAATACCCCTCGGTCACTTACACTTGAGACATAGTTGTTGTCCATTAGGGAACCAAAATCCCCTAGTATTTTTTGGCACGGTCACAACCAGTTTATCAGAGGGCCTCTCCCTTAGGAGGGTTGAAGTAGCCAAACTGGTTTCGGATGCTTGAGTGGAATACCACAATCCATTCAGTAACCAAAGGCTACCTACTCATTGGTCTGCGTGTGGTGATTCCTTTTATGCCCACACGGTGATAGGACCAGAGCTGCAGATTCACCTTTTCTGGACATGTCATGAATGGGGTATCTTAGTTTCCTTTCTTCTACGATTGTCTTACTCGGTGTCCCTCCTGGTAGGGGAATATCTTTAGCCACTTGGCTCTACTATCCATATTGTTTGATTTGGATTTCATCACCTTGCAGAGGATATGTCTGGTTGAGTCAGAATACTATTTAGCTAGGTGTTTGCATGCTCCCTTACCTCCCTTTGGTCTAGTGAGTCCACTATTTTTATTTTTTTTAGGAAACCTGCTACTTGGTATTCTGACCATTGTTGTTGGCGCTCCGCTTATTGTAGCACAACTGTTACAGTGAGTGTTTTGAGCTGGTTGTTGGCCTGAGTGCTGTATTTTTTGTGCTCTCCTTCTGCACACTCGGCTACATTAGGGTTTTTGAGCTTTTTTTCACTCGACACAACCCCCAGATACTTGACACCATCTGTCACCATTGAGTCTCCGAGACATTCTTGGTGCCTCTGGGGTGAGCCCCCACAGCACAGTTCACTTGACATCACCAGTCATAGACGTAGAGCTTCATCACTTGATACCACTCATCATAGACCTTGAGCTTGTCACTTGACTCTACTCGTCGATGACATCGAGCTCCGTCAACTGACCCAGATGCCCCTTATTTCACATCTGATTCTGAGGCAGAGTCCAAAAACCCCACTTACACTGCACCAACCAACCCCATGGCCGGGACGACATCCAACCCTTTCTTTGTAGGGACCATTGGTGGAGCATACACCACCACCCCAGCTACCACACCCGCTTTGGGTATGCCCTCGATGGGGCCCACACCCACCATTCCGATCACTGTGCCCATTCCAGTGGCTAGCATACCCAACCCAACTCCACTAGTGACTCACACTACCCTTGGCGGTGTCGAACCATCCCATACCACCTTTGTTCCTCCACCTGGGGGCAACATCCCCAACCTGAACCCAACCCCTACACTTGGTGGCATTGGCCCCAACATAGTCACAACCGCCAGTATGTCACATCCTTCTACTAGTTTTCCATTCATGGCTAGTCTCAACCTTCCTGACCTAGCCAGACTGACTAACGATCCCATCAGACATGACCCTACGTGGCCTCACATGCCCACTAATCTCTCATCAGACATCCCTAAGTTTGAGGGAAAGGCAGGTGAAGACCCCCAGAGCCACATTATGTCCTTCCATCTATGTTGTTCCTCTAACTCCATAGTGGATGACTCTGTTCAACTCCATTTGTTACAACACACCCTCACTGGCTCTGCAGCCAAGTGGTACATCGAGCAGTCCCATGGGACCCATGCCACCTTTACTTCCCTCGCCTCGACCTTCCTGCAGTTCTTTCAGTTACCTATCCACTATGACGCGGGAGTTGAGATCCTACTGTCTTGTAGACAGAATACGGCCACCCACATCACTGACCACATTCATGAGTGGCGTCGACGTTGAATCCTATGAAAAATCAAGTTAGATGATCGTATCTTCTTAGATTGGTTTCTAAAATCTCTCCTTCCTGTCATTGCCAAGGATGTGGCATCTGAGCGACCCTAGTTCAAGGAAGATGCAATCCTCAAAGCCTAGCAATTTGACCTTATTTATGCCCAGTCTGGTTACCTCTATACCATCATACCTGACGCCCCCCATGGTGATTCCTCCTAACACGATGCGCTGGGGGCATCCCACGCTGCAGATGGCATCATTGGCCATATTGCCTCGCATAACTAGCCCTTTTCCATAGCATGTCCTAGCCATGGCCCCGAACTTTCGCGGGCTACATCCCACTCTCGAGTAACCAATTCGTATACTCCCATGGCACATCACCACCATTCCCATGGACCCTCATGTCCACCTCGGTGCTTTGGTCATGCATCCCCCGCTTACGCCCCCCCGGGTCATCCCTTAGCCATATTACCACCCCGCAGGCCACGCAAGCTCCTATATCCTCTCAAGCCCCCCTTGCTTATTATCCACCCCAAGCAACCCCTACGGCAAACCCACAACCCGTCACACAGACATATCAACAACCCCCATAAGGTTCAGCACCTGCACCGTCTCCATCCACTTATTATCCACCGCACCCTGCTCCCGCACCAGCACAACCTGAGAACCCACCTACTGCCTAAGGGCAATTGTATGCGCAACAAAATCTGTAGCCAAACCAAAATAACCAACACCAACAAGGCCAACAAAACTACGGCAAAGGACGTAACCACAGGAGCAGCCCCCCTCCAGACCAAGGCGGCCAGCCCCCTAATCCCCCAAACAATAATAACGCGGCACTTGCCAACCAAAACCCTGACCGGCTGCCCAAACAAGCCAAAAATCCTAATTTGTGAACAAACCATCCTTGTTCTATTTGTGGGGTCTATGGCCATTACACACACGCTTTCCCACATTTGGAGCAAGCTCAACAACTCTAGACTGATGATGCCCACTGCCAAGGGCACGAGGCTCCTCAGGCGCCACCTAACCCCCCACCACCTCAAACTCAACCCTTGGTGTTATAGAACCCTTTACCAACCCAAGGCGTGGTGAACACTCAACCATTAGCTCCCCCTCAAGGAAACATGCCTCCACAACAGCAAATCACTTATACCGCTCCTGATCAACCCATGATAGATTCAAGTACCCATCACTTGTTAATGATTTCATTCGTTGATGTCAACCTTCAAACCCGTCGAAACCAATATGGCTCCACCCCTGAAGCCCCTCCCACCAACAAAAACACCAACGCTCTTCCTACCGATCAGTCGTTATGAATACCTCTAGCTCCACTAGATGGCACCTCCAAAGCCCCTCACTTCCCACTTCACAGCATCAACAATAACCCCAATGCTCGCGCTGCATCTAATTACAAAATTGTAGATGATTTAGCTCAGTCCCCCGCAGCCATATCTACGTTAGAGGTCTTAAAAAACTATCCTTCATGAATGATGGCCTATTGACCCCACTGATTCATGAATGATGGCCTTCAATTTGGACCAATCCGAACCACGCCTGCCTTCCACATTAGCGTTCCAAGTTTCTGTATCTGTTTGGAATCTTGTCATCCATCGTTGTATCATCGATGAGGGTGCCTATACATGCGTTATGTCCACATTTGTTTGGAAGAAGTTGGGATCACCTACTCTCCAGTAGTCCACCACTACGTTGCGAGCCTACGATGGTCGTTCTTCTCAACCCCAAGGTCTCTTAGCCAATGTCCCCATCCAGTTGGCTAGTAAATGAGTGCTTATTGACATAAAGGTCATCAACGCCCAACTTGATTATAATCTCTTACTTGGCCACAATTACATGTACACAATGCGGCTGGTTGCCTCATCTGTTTTTCGTACCATGATGTTCCCCCATGACGGACGCGTGGTCAAGGTTGATCAACTCACCTATTACGATCCCAATGCCCCCGCTGCACCTGAAAATGTTCTCCCCATGGTTGAACAACCTATTTGTGGTGCATCAACCTCGTTGGTTTCCTCAGTGGGACCCAGATTTTACTCAGATACGTCGATGACCTCAACATTCCAGTCCATTCCACCCCCGTCACCAGTGACCAAAATATTTGACTTGTGTACCCTTTCCCACAATACACCAACACCCAACCATCAACCGCCCTTGCTACCCAAACCACCATTGGTACCTAGTCATGTTGGTGTTACACCCATCCACACAATCCCCTTTCTATTCCCGCCTTCGGGAGTAGTAAGCGCCCCGGTTATGGCTACTCTCAGCCTCCCGGGGTTAACTTTAGGCCTACCTGTGTAGTACATCACGCCTCCCGTTTCCCCCCGGACACCAAATGTCATCCTACAACCAGTGTAAACCATCACTACTACCAGTTAACCACCTCCCAGTGTCACTACTCCTTCCTCATCCACTAATCCATCCCCTCTTATCAAGCACACTGGGGGCAGAGGCCCATAACCATACACTGCTTTACCCCTGCCCAAAATGGTTAAAAATACCCCCACGTTTGGCGCTCCTCCCAAATGCTCATTATGTGATGAGTTGGGCCATGCTACCCATCAATGTCCACAATTACCCGCATTACAAGAGCACATGCAAATGCTTGACGATGACCCCAACATCCCGGTTGTCCAACTGGACCCTATCCCTAAGCCTCGCAATAAATCAATGCGTACCAATCACCCTTGTACAATTTGCAGTATTTACAGCCATTACTCACATCACTGCCCTGATCTCCCAGATTACAGAGCCACCCTCTAGGAGATGAATAACTTGGACCTAGAGACGGCTCCCCCCACCATTGAAGAGATCCACCCCCCAACATCCACGCCAACTGGAGAGATTAATATCATTTATATGATCTCTTCCACTAGCACTCCCTCGTCAACCGATTTGACAACCCAAAGTTTCCACAATGATGAGGAGATTCTCGAGGATCTTACTGCACCTGATTACCCCTGGGAAGATATGCACCATCGTTCCTATTTCCTCCCGGAGGAGTCCTCCCCCATCATAGCCACCCAATTTTTGGTTGAGTCCAAAGATTTCCTCCCCAACAAAGTCGACTGGTTTAAAGAGCCCATTCCCGCTCTCGATGCCTTCGAGAAAGGTAACATGGCCAATATCTCACCCACAATCCACATTGATATCTCTGCCCCAGCTGGTTCTCCTGAACTCATTACTTTGGGAGTCTCTTGCACCAAGCATGAGATCGGAGAGTACAAGAAAATTTTCCAAGAGTTCCGCGATGTCTTTGCCTAGTCCTATGCAGAAATGCCTGGTCTTGACCCCACTATCAAAGAGGAAACCACATGTCCACAGCATGGGGGAAAGCCCAAAACCTTGCCTACTCATCATCATTGTCATGTTCATCGGCAATACTTGGAGCATCCACCCCGCAAGGGGAAGCCCCCATCATCATATCATCACTTCTGTATTCCACCACGGCTCACAGCCTCATGGTACACCACCCCTCTAGTAGTTGGTCAATGCCATGTTGATCCCTCTCTAAGACAGCATCTCCACTGCATTGACACCTCTAAGTTTGGGGACATAATAGAATACATCGAATCTCGAATAGGGGGCATGATCAATCATTTTGACCCTACCCCATCACATCTATCTCAACACATCAATGAACCCATCATTCAAACCAACACATCTGTGATCCACAATCACAAACCCTATGCACATAGCATGGGGGCAAGTCATTAACCCTGCTCACTTTTTCACATGCATGATATCAACCATTTTTGAGCTCACATATCACTTGTATATTTGATTTGATTTGATGCACCTAGTATTCTTCCCCCGCAGGTAATCATTTCTCCCCACCACTGCATCCTTGGCTTGGTGGGCTCACCTTTATTTGCAACCATTTTTTAACCTAGTTATTTCCATTGCCATTTTGGAGTCCTTATGACCTCCATTTTTCACACCATTTGCACTGTCGGATTCATTTTTCTGTGCTCATGTTGATGCTTGGGATCATTTCTCGCTCTCACCCTCATATTTTTTGGGTATTTTTTCCAAAACGCCCCCCATCGCCTCGGTTCGCATGCCACCTCGGTCGTTACCGATTTTTGACACTTTATATCATCAAATTCATTTTTTCGCGCTCGTGATGATGCTTGAGATCATTTCTCACTCTCACCCTCATATTTTTTGGGTATTTTTTCCAAAATGCCCCCCGTCGCCTCGGTTCACGTGCCTATTGGTTGTGGAACCATATCTTCTAGTCTTATAGATGATATTGTATCAGCCATGTTTGTACCCCAGTTTCATATGATATGTAGGTGGACTGTATAGTCACCCCAGCGGGGGGATGTGGGGGGGAATCGCCCCCCCACGGGGTTCAAGGGGGGACCATCCCCCCTGGCTGGGGGGTCCGGGGGTCAGCGAGGGTTTGGGGGCAGCGCCCCCGAAGAAAATTTTTGGGACTGTTTTCGCCAGCTGTTTTGCGGGCCCATGTTTTCACTAGTAGTATTTTTAGGGTGATGTATTAGGTTTTATTCATTGTAAAGATCTCTGAGATTAGAAGAGAGACTGTGAAATAGAGAAGAGGAAGTGCAGCGGTTGTGCTGCAGGTTGTATCCCTTCACCTTGCTGGACGGTAATAATAATAAGGACTGGCAAATTCAGTGTGGATGTAGCCCAAGTTGGGTGAACCACCATATATCTATGTCTCTCTTGTAATGTGTATGTGTGATTATATTTGCATTTTTGTTTATTGTTATTGCTCTGCGATCCTGTTTTTCTAACAATTGGTATCAGAGCCGAAGGTCTATTTGGCAGTTAAACCTACAGGAAGCTAGGGTTTTTGGTTCGAGTGGGAGCAATGGCAGAAGAAGGAAAGTTTAAGGTCTAGAAGTTTAACGGCCAAAAATTCGGGTTATGGAAGATGCAAATGGAGGACTATCTGTACCAGAAGGATCTATTCCTACCGTTGGGAGGAAAAGCAATTCAGTCGACAACTATGAAGGACGAAGAATGGGAGGTTCTTGACAGAAAATCTCTGGGAACAATACGGTTGAGCCTAGCTTCGTCGGTGGCTTTAAATATCTCAAAAGAAACAACAACAGAGGGTTTGATGAGCACATTGGGTAAGCTGTATGAAAACCCTCAACCTCCAACAAGGTATTTCTAATGAAGCATTTATTTAATATGAAGATGTCTGAAGGTGGATCTGTTACTGATCATTTAAATGAGTTTAATACGGTTACAAATCAGCTAAGTTCTGTAAGTGTGAACTTTGATGATGAGGTTAGGGCTCTTCTAATCTTGTGTTCATTGCTAGAAAGCTAGAATAGCTTGGTCATGGCTGTAAGTAACTCTGTCTCTGGTTCAAACACCTTGAAATTTGATGATGTTATTGGTGTTATTCTTAGCGAGGAAATGCGAAGAAAAAGCATAGGTAAGACATCAGGTAATGCGTTGACCATGGAGAGCAGAGGAAGACAAAAGGAGAGAGGAAAGAGCCAAGGTAATCGTTAAAAGTCTAAAACGGGCAGATCCAAGTCCAGACTGGGAAAGATAGAGTGTTGGAACTGGGGAAAGAAAGGACATCTGAAGAAAGACTGCAAATATCTAAAGAAGAAAGGAGATGCACAGAAGGAAACTACCCAGGAAGCAAATGTAGCAGTTGATGTGTTACAAGATGCTTTGATTCTTGCATTAGATAATACTAGTGATTATTGGATAGTAGATTCAAGAGCTTCATGTCATGCTACACCCCATAGGAAATACTTTCATGAGTATGTTCGTGGTGACTTTGGACATGTTTTATTGGGTGATGATGAGCCATGTAAAATTGTTGGAATGGGTAAGGTATGGATAAAAGTTAAGAATGGAACTAATTGGTTGTTGAAAGAAGTTAGGCATATTCCTGCTATGAAAAGAAATCTGATCTCAACAGCGCAGTTGGGAGATGGCGGTTGTCTATCTACGTTTGGAGAAAAGTGGTGGAAGATCAATAAAGGATCAATGGTGATAGCAAAAGGAGACATAGTAGGTATGTTGTATTTATGTCCTCATAATACTGACCATTCTATCTCTTTAGCTTCCACATGAACAAATACAACATTGTGGCATCATAGGCTTGGCCACATGAGTGAGAAGGGGATGCAAATTCTCCACTCAAGGAAGTTGCTACCGGATTTGAAGCAGGTAAGTTTGGAATTCTGTGAAAACTGTGTTTATGAAAAACAGAAGAGAGTCAGATTTCTCAAGGTTGGGAAACAGAAGAAGAATAAAAAATTAGAGCTTGTGCATACAGATGTATGGAGATTGGCTCAGGTACAATCTCTTGGTGGCTCTCATTATTATGTTACATTTATTGATGATGCAACCAGAAAAACTTGGGTTTATTGCATTAGACAGAAATCTGATGTGTTTTCTACTTTTAAGAAGTGGAAAGCTTTGGTTGAGAATGAGATAGGAAAAAGATTGAAGTGTCTCAGATCTGATAATGGAGGTGAATACTGCAGCAAGGAGTTTGATAGTTACTATTCATACCATGGGATTCATAGAGAGAAGACAGTCCCAGGAACACCACAGGAAAATGGTGTGTCAGAAAGGATGAACAGAACGATCATGGAGCGTGCAAGGTGTATGAGACTGCATGCAGGGTTTCCCTTACAGTTTTGGGTGGATGCTGTAAATACTGTTGTTTATTTAATAAACAGAGTACCTTCAAGTGCTTTGGATGGTGGTATTCTAGAGGAAGCATGGATAGATAAAAAGGTAAACTATTCATTTTCTGAGAACGTTTGGTTGTGAAGCATTTTTCCATATTGATAAAGAAAATAGAACAAAGCTTGAAGCTAAATCCAAGAAATGTACCTTTATTGGATATGGGGTTGATGAATTTGGTTATTGTTTATGGGATTATGAAAATAACAAAATCATCAGGAGTAGAGATGTGATATTCAATGAAAAGGTCATGTATAAAGATCAGTTGCAGGGAAAGAAACAAGAAAAGGAAAACATAGAGTACATAGTGCTTGATGAAATTAAAGAAAATGAAGTTTCGAAGGTGCCAGAAAATCAAGAGCAGCAGCAAGTACCTGAAACTCCTGCAACTGTAAGAAGATCTACCAGGTTAAGTAGACTCCCTGAACGATACTCTCCTTCAATGTATTATTTATTGATGACTGACTCTGGTGAACCAGAATGTTATGAAGAAGTAATGCAGGTGGAAACTAGAAAGAAGTGGGAGCAAGGCATGAATGAGGAGATGGACTCACTGGTAGGAAACCAGACTTGGGATTTGGTTCAGTTGCCTGCTAGTAAAAGAGCATTGCAAAACAAATGGATTTACAGGTTGAAGGAAGGAGAAGGAGGTAAGAAGCGGTACAAGGCCAGAATTGTTGTAAAGGGGTTCGCACGGAAGAAAGGTGTAGATTTTGATGAAATATTTTCTCCTATTGTCAAGATGACTTCAATTAGAACTATCTTAAGTCTAGTGGTGGTAGAATATTTGCATATTGAATAGTTAGATGTAAAAACAACCTTCCTCCATGGGGATTTGGAGGAAGAAATATATATGCAACAGCCACAAGGATATGAGGTCAAAGGTAAGGAGGATCTGGTATGCAGGTTGAAAAAGAGCTTGTATGGCTTGAAGCAAGCTCCAAGGTAGTGGTATCTAAAATTTGACAGGTTTATGACAGAACAAGGTTATAGTAGATGTCATTCTGACCACTGTGTTTATTTCAAGAAGCTAGACAATGGAAGATATATTATCTTGTTATTGTATGTAGATGACATGCTTGTTACAGGGTCTGACATGCAGGATATAAATGTACTCAAAAGGAAGCTAGCTAATTCATTTGTGATGAAGGATTTGGGTGCTGCAAAGCAAATCCTTGGTATGAGAATAACGAGAGATAGGAAAAATCGCAAATTGACATTGTCTCAAAGTGAGTACATACAAAAGGTGTTGGACAGGTTCAGAATGCAGAATGCAAAACCTGTAAGTACACCTTTGGCTAGTCATTTCAGTCTAAGTAAGGAAATGTGTCCCAAGACACAAGAAGAGATAGATTACATGTCCAAGATTCCCTATCAATCAGCAGTTGGCAGTTTGATGTATGCCATGGTGTGCACAAGACCAGATATTGCACATGCAGTGGGAGTTGTGAGCAGATATATGAACAATCCAGGTAAAGAACATTGGAAGGCAGTACAGTGGATGCTCAGGTATTTGAGAGGTACTACCATTGAGGCATTATGTTTTGGAGGTTCAAACACTGTTCTATAGGGATATGTTGATGCAGATATGGCAAGTGACAAGGATAGTAGGAGGAGCACCACAGGGTATGTGTTTACTGAACCACTTATACTATGAAACGAGAACTCGACACAGTTCTCGTTTTTCTCTCTCCTAATTTTAGTAGCTATTTTTACCTCCATTTCAAAAAGGGTTGATGCCAATATCACCCTACCCTAACCCCTCAACCAACCATTAATAAACATTTAAAAAAACAAAGTACATTTCCTAATGCTCTAGCCCCCTACATTACACTCTACCTTAGCCACCCGAAAATTACATTTCTTAATGCCCTCCCCACTACCCCATTACCCCTCACACATCATTTTAACTAAAAACAATTTAAAACCCAACTTTAAAAAATTAAAAAATTAAAATAAAAACCTAAACTTAAAAAATAAAAAATAAAACCTAAACTTTACAACAAAAAAAACCAAAACACAAACTAAACTTTACAAATTAAAAAAAAAACTTTAAAAAAACAAATTTAAAAACAAATTTAAAATTTAAAAAAAAACTTTAAAAAAAAAATAAAAAATTAAAAAAAAAAAACCAAACTTTACCAAAAAAATAAAAATTCAAAATAAAAATTAAAAAAAACAAAAATTTAAAAATTAAACAAAAAAAATAAAAAATAAAAAAAAAACCAAAAATCTCCGCCCCCATCGGCGCCCAAAGGGCCGCCCCGCGGGGGAAGCTCGATGCCCGGCATCGAGCTTCCCCCGCGGGGCGGCCCTTTGGGCGCCCATGGGGGCGGAGCCAGCGCCCGCCGCCCACTTTTGGGCGGGCGGGCACTGGCTCCGCCCCCATGGGCGCCCAAAGGGCCGCCCCGCGGGGGCAGCTCGATGCCCCCCTTTGGGCGCCCAAAAGTGGGCGGTGGGCACTGGCTCCGCCCCCATGGGCGCCCAAAGGGCCGCCCCGCGGGGGCAACTCGATGCCCGGCGGGGCGGCCCTTTGGGCGCCCATGGGGGGGGGCGATTTTTGTTTTTTTTTTGTATTTTTAATTTTTTTTTGTTTAATTTTTAAATTTTTGTTTTAAATTATTGTTTTGTTTGATTTTGATTTTTTTTTGTTTGTGAAGTTTAGTTTTTTTTTTAATTTTTAATTTTTTTTTAAAGTTTTTTTTTTAATTTTTAATTTTTTTTTTAAGTTTTTTTTTTAATTTTTAATTTGTTTTTTAATTTATATTTTTGGACGGGCGGACGCTGGCGTCGCCCCCTTGGGCGCCCATAGGGGCCAAGGGGGTGGAGCCAACATCCGCCCGTCATTTTGATTTTTTTTTTTTAAGTTTAGTTTTTTTTTTAATTTTTAATTTTTTTTTTAAAGTTTTTCTTTTAATTTTTAATTTGTTTTTTAATTGTTTTTTTGTATAGTTTTTTTTTTAAATTTTAAATTTGTTTTTTTTGTAAAGTCTAGTTTGTTTTTTGTTTTTTTTTGGTAAAGTTTAGGTTTTATTTTTTATTTTTTAAGTTTAGGTTTTTATTTTAATTGTTTAATTTTTTTAAGTTGGGTTTTAATTTTTTTTAGTTAAAACAATGTGTGAGGGGCAATGGGGGTAACATTGAGGGGTTAACGCAGTGGGTAGGGCATTAGAAAATGTAATTTTTGGGCGGTTAAGGTAGGGGGTAATGTAGGGGGCTAGGGAATTAGGAAATGTACTTTGTTTTTTAAAATGTAATTTTTTCAAACATTTATTAATGGTTCGTTGGGGGGTTAGGGTCAAATATGTAATTATTTTTTTAAATGTAAATTTTTAAAAAAATTATTAATAGTTTGTTAGGGGGGTTAAGGTAGGAGGGGCGCATTATAATTTTTTTTTTAACTTTTGTAATAGTTTGTTGAGGGTTAAGGTTAGGAATTTATTTGTTGAAAACAAAAAATTTCAATTTAGGGGTTGATTTCAAGGTTTTCGTAAACAACCGTATGAGATTTTTAAGCCATGGCTATATTTTTAACCCAGAGAAAAAAAACGTTGATACTAGTATTAACACTTTTCGATTTGGGGGTTGTTTTTGGTGTTTTTTATGAAAACATGATACTAGCATCAACACTTTTTGATTTGGGGGTTGTTTTCGGTGTTTTTTATGCAAAAATGTGAGTTTTTATGGCTAGAGTTCTCGTTCTTAGTATATAGTTCTCGTTTCATAGTATAAGTGGTTACTGTAGGTGGAACAGCAGTAAGCTAGATTTCAAAACTACAGAAGGTTGTTGCACTTTCAACAACAGAAGTAGAGTATGTTGCCATTACAGAGGCTAGTAAAGAGATGATTTGGTTGCAGAGGTTTATGGAGGAAGTGGGTAAGAAGCAGAAGGATAGCATATTGTATAGTGACACTGAGAGTGCCATTCATCTTGCAAAGAACTCAGCATTCCATTCCAGGACTAAACATATACAGCTCAAGTACCATTTCATACACTCTGTTCTGGAAGATGAACTGTTGAAGCTGGAAAAGATACATACTAGCCAGAATCCTGCAAACATGTTCACAAAGGTAGTGACCAGAGAGAAACTGAGTTCGTGATCAGTTTTAGTTGGCCTTCTAGCATGAAGGTGAAGAGGAGAAATTTTCCAAGTCCAAGTCCAACAAGTGCAGTAGCGGTGGAGTTGCTATGATCAGTCTCCAAGTGGGAGATTGTTGGTTGTGGAGCCAGATCTTCTAGTCTCATAGATGATATTGTATCAGCCGTGTTTGTACCCCAGTCTCATATGATATGTAGGTGGATTGTATAGTCACCCAAGCGGGGGGGTGTGGGGGGGCATCGCCCCCCCATGGGGTTCCAGGGGGGACCATCCCCCCTGGTTGGGGTGTCCGGGGGCAGCGCCCCCGAAGAAAATTTTTAGGGCTGTTTTCGCCAGCTGTTTTGCAGGCCCATTGTTTTGGGTATCCTGTGGTATTTTTCCATTGTATTTCTCTTATAAAATAAAGGCATTGTAATACGGCTATGTAGGATGATGTATTAGGTTTTATGCATTGTAAAGATATCTAAGATCAGAAGAGAGACTGTGAAACAGGGAAGAGGAAGTGCAGCGATTGTGCTGCACGTTGTATCCCTTCACCTTGTTGGACGGTAATAATAATAAGGACTGCCAAATTCAGTGTGGACGTAGCCCAAGTTGGGTGAACCACGATATATCTGTCTCTCTCTTGTAATGTGTATGTGTGATTATATTTGCATTTTTGTTTATTGTTATTGCTCTGCGATCCTGTTTTTCTAACAGTGCCACCTCAGATGTCGTCCGTTCCGACGTTCCTTATATGGCCGGATTCAGTTTTCTGAGCTCGTGATGATGCTTGAGATCATTTCTCACTCTCACCAGGAACAGTTTCAACATTGTGTCCCGACACCTTGTTTCCTCGGTTTGCATGCCACATCCGCCGTTATCGAATTGTTACACATTTTTACATGAGCCATTCACTCCATTCATACTGCAATTATTTCATTATTTTGCCACCATTCATCATCCCGTAAGGAGGCCCACCAGTGTTCCCCCCCCCACCCTCGTTCTTGGTTCTCATCGATGTTCCTTGATTGAACACTCTCTCCTTGCTTGGCCATTCCTTTTGTTCAGTATAATTTTATCCCTTTTTCAAGCCGGACAAGTCCTTTACAAAAAAGGCACTTAGTGTTCAGGTACACAGGGTACTACCAAAGGATCGAACACCAAGAGCAACCACTTCACACAAACAGATCACAGATCAACACACCAATGTTTTGACGTGGTTGAAACCCTCTTGAGGGAAACACTCCACGGCCCCGGCCAAATAGCTTCTACGGGACAATTTATTATGCAAAGAAAGAAAGTTACAAATGAGCTTCTCATAATCGATCAACTAAACAATGACCCTCCATGCTCTTTAAATAGAGATCATGGACCAATCGGGTGGTAAGCCACGGATCAAGGTTAGGTTTGATCTAAGAGAAGTTGAGCCGTTGGATCACTCTATGTCAGGAACATATCGTGACCGTTGGATTAAGTATTTACAAATGCATACTAATGCATACTAAAGAAACACACTATCCCTAATGGATATATTACACAAGTTGATCTTAACTAACTCATAAGTGTCTAAATATCCTAACATCCCCCCTTAAGAACAACTTGGGATAGGATTGAAGTATTTACAAAAGTGACACTATTAGGAGAAGGAACGAGGCATTAGAGCCTATCCCCCCTTAATGACAAGTTCCTAAACTCCTAACATAGATCGAAGTTTAGAAAACTTCGCTTCTGTAAGAGACTTAGTGAAGATGTCTGCAGCTTGATCATCTGTAGGGAAAAAGAGCACTTCAAGAACACGATCATGAACAAGATTTCTGATGAAGCGCATATGTAGATCAATGTGTTTGTTGCGTTGATGTAGAACTAGATCTTTGGCAAGCTTGATGGCACTTTGATTGTCGCACCAAAGTGGAGTAGGCTGCTGCTACTCGAATCCAAACTCTGAAAGGATTTGTCGAAGCCATAAAGCTTCCTGACTGGCATTAACTGCTGCTCGATATTCTGCCTCTGCTGAAGAAAGAGCAAGAGCTTGTTGTTTCTTACAAGCCCAAGTAATAGGTCCAGATCCCAGACTAAAAACATAACCTGCCGTAGACTTTCAATCATCAAGATCGCCGGCCCAATCTGAATCAGTGAAACCAACCAAACTGAACTGTACCTCGAACATATCGAAGTATTCTTTTAGCTGCTTTCCAGTGACTTTCATGAGGTGTCTGCATATAACGGGCAACACGACCAACGGCAAAGGAAAGGTCAGGACGGGAATGATTCAAGTATTAGAGACTACCAACAAGCTGACGATACAAGGTGGCATTGACTTCAGGTGAAGTACAAGTGGCAGAAAATTTGACTCCAGACTGGAAGGGAGAAGGGGCTAGTGTACAATCTTCCATGTGAAAGCGATGAAGTAGGTCACAAGCATACTTAGACTGAGAAAGAAAGATTCCTTCTTTGGTTTGCAAGATTTGGAGACCAAGAAAATAATGCAAATGTCCTAAGTCTGACATTTCAAAATTTTGTTTAAGATTGGATTTCACATGGGTTATAAGCTTAGGGTCACTACCAGTAAGAATAAGGTCATCAACATATAGAACAAGTAAGATGAGATGGTTTCCTACTTTCTTGGTATAGACATTGGGGTCAGAATGGCATCTAGAAAAACTAGTGTCAAGGAGAAAGTTATCCATTTTGTCATACCAAGCTCTCGGAGCTTGCTTAAGGCCATATAAGGATTTCTTACGGTGGCAGACAAGACTAGAGTTATTCTGAACATAGCCAGGAGGTTTTTCCATGTAAATTTCCTCCTGTAAATCACCATGTAAGAAGGAAAACTTGACATCCATTTGATGGACTTCCCAGTTGTGTAAGGCTGCAAGGGAAAGAACAAGATGGATGGAGTTCATTTTTGCGATGGGAGCAAAGGTTTCATTGTATTCAATCCCTTCAACTTGGGAAAAACCTTTGGTAACTAACCTTGCCTTAAGTCTTTCAACAATTCCATTTGATGCATAGTTAGTTCTGTAGACCCATTTACATCTGACAAGTTTTCTTCCTTTTGGAAGAGGTACAAGATCCCAAGTATCGTTCGCTATTAAGGAACGATATTCTTCATCCATGGCTGCATCCCAATCTGGATTCCTTGAAGCTTCTACAAAAGTTTCTGGATCATGATTCTCAGAAACTTGAGCCAAAAGAGAAGAGGCTCGCTGAAACTGAGAACGTGTTCGACGTTGATCTCTAGGATCACCGGCAAGATCACCAGCTGCTTCACATGTTGAACGGACCCATCGAGGAAGCACTTGTGCTGGTGCAACTGGAGGAACATGAGCAGGAGGAGGTGGATTTTCACCCTCACTGTCATCATCAGAAACTGGAGTTGGAAACCTGTCAAGGAAGTTGGAAGAAGAAGAAGAAGGTACAAACGCCGAATCAGGCTCGCAGGCCAAAGATTGCACAATCACCGAGTTAGGCTAGCAGGCCAAGAGATTTTCATCAAATTTAACATCTCTTCTAATGATTATATCTTGAGAATGTGATTGAACAAGTCTATAACCTTTTACATCTTCAGAATATCCAACAAATATGCACTTTCCACTTTTAGGCTGCAATGCTTTCCGTTTTTCATCCGGAATGTGAGCCCATGCTTCACTACCAAACACACGAAAGTGACTTAAATCAGGTTTAGTTTTACTCCATGCTTCTTCCGTTGTTATACTTTGTAATGCTTTAGTGGGGGTGCGATTAACTATGTAATTTGCACAATTAATGGCTTCAACCCAAAATTGAAGACTTAGTCCCTTAGATTGGATCATACAATTAGCCATTTCTTTTAAAGTGTGGTTCTTCCGCTCAGCTACACCATTTTGTTGTGGTGTATATGGAACAGTGTGCTGTTGTTGGATGCCTTGTTCAGTGCAGAAAGTAGTGAACTTATTGTTAACATATTCTCCTCCATTGTTAGATCTTAACTTAATAATTTGATGACCAGATTGTTTTTCTACAAGGTCCTTGTAGGCCAAAAACATGTTAAATACTTCGCTCTTAAGTTTTAGGAAATAAACCCAAGTGCGTCTGCTGTAATCATCAATGAAAGAAATATTTGAAACCAGAAAAGGAAGCAGATGGAAGAGGACCACACAAGTCACTATGCACAAGCTCCAAGGGAACCGAGGCATGCCAAGAGGCACATTTGTCAAAACTGTCTCGATGATGTTTTTCGAGTACACAACCGGAGCAAACACCATCCTTGCAAGATACCATCGAAACACCTGTCATCATATTTTCTTTACATATTTTTTGCAATGAGCGATAATTTAAGTGACCAAATCGCTCATGCCAAAGTTTGCTCAAGTTATCACTATGAGCAACAAAAACTAAAGGGAAAGGTGATGACCCAAAGTTGTTAAACTTGTACAACCTGGTAATATCATCAACAATTCCGGTAGCTAGGACCTATTGAGGATCTTTAAAATCCTTGATTACAACTTGGTGAGGTGTAAAGGTCACAGTTTTACCTTCACCAGAATGAGTGATCTGATAGACTGATAACAAATTGCATGAAATTCTTGGAACACATAGTACATCACTAAAATGACCATTATCTACTGGAACTGTTCCAGCTCCTACAACACTTAGAGATCTATCATCACCAACAAATATTTGTTTGGTGTTACATTCATGCATAGTAGAAAAGATGGCTTGATCCTTAGCCATATGATAAGATGCTCCAGAATCAATGAGCCATTCATTTGAAGTAGAAGAAGAAGATGCATTATAAGAATAACCAGAAGCACAAAGTGCATGTCCATGAGAGGTAGATTCTGAAGACGAATCTAGGCTAATGTGGTGCTTCTTCATTGTTGCTTCCAAGGCTGCCATCTTCTTGAAACACTTAGATTCATCATGATTATCTTTCCCGCAATAGTTGCAATGACGCTCAGTCTTCTTGTCTTTTGGCTTGGATCCTTTGTCATTTTTTAAAGAAGGAGCTGACTAAGAGGGTTTTGGACCCTTGTTTGACTTATTATTGCGAAAATTTTGTTTCTTGGGAGGCTTGGACTTTTCTTTCTGTTGGGACAATAAGGCTTTCCCAGATGTATCTACATTGTTGATTATTCCAAGATGAATGAGTTTATCTTGTTCTTTAATCAAAGAATCACAAAAGGATTCAAGACTAGGCTCTTGATAGCTAGCTGCATTCAAGGATGCTTTCATGGAGTAAAATGTAGATACGAAAACAGAATATGTAGGCCCAAGTTTGGAAAGAATATGATAAATGCATTGTTTGTCTTCCCTCTCAATCTTACATTCTGCACATAAGAGTTTAAGAGTTTTGTACTTAGATAAATAATCTTGAATGCATGAAAAGTCACTTGGATTTAAAGAAATCAACTCATTTTCGAGTTGGTGACCTCGAATTTCATTGTGTTTACCAAACACAGATTCCAACTTGTCCCAAGTAGCATTAGGTTCATCAATTCCAGATATGTGGAATTGCAAATCAGTAGAGATTGACATCCCAATAAATCCACGAGCTTCATCACATCTATTTGCCCATTTTATTTTCTTATCATCATCAGTGGGTTCTTTTTCTTTCTCTGAGGTAATTCTGAAAAGTCCCCTACTTCGTACAACATCCTCCATACGATATTTCCATGAGAAATAGTTGGAACTGTTAAGTAGAATATTATAAGGGGCATCCATATTTGTAAATTAATGGCTGTAAAAGCAGAAACCAATAGTCTGGATGTAAATATCTCGAAAAAATAGGCGGTTTAAAAAAAAAACGGCATTGAAAACTGACTCTGTATGATGAAGTTATGCTTGAACAAAGAAACTATTGAATATGTCCCCAATAGTGACGTGGCAGCTAGAGAATGTCCAGCAAAAAAAAGAACCCCCCTCTTCCCAAGATGAACCTTTTGATAATCACTTTACAAGAAAGTTGCTTTAAGTGAACCACTTTTGTAAAATAAGTGATTTCACTTTTACAATGATATTACTTTTAAATAGTGCAACAATAAATAAAAAAAACTTAAGTGACTCACTTGTATTTTTATTTTTTATTATTTAAGTGAGATGCACTTTTACAATAAAGTAATTTGAAAATAGAAATTTGCATGCACTTTTTCTTTTAAAAGTAACTTCCTAAGACTTGAACTCAAGACTTATTAAGGAATAAAGCAACTTTGAACCAAGTGAGCAGATTGCTTGGTTTGCATGCTTGCCCTTTTCCTGCAAAACACACCACAAATCGAAACAAAAAAAAATTTCCACACTTTTGGAGTTAGATCTCATTAGCTTGCCCGAAAAGTCTACATTTTCTCTCTGTTTCTGATTTGCTGAGATCGCGCAAGGTGCACGGCAAAGAGCATACGCAACCGAGAAAAACCCTTTCCCTTTCTATTTTTGATTTGCCGAGATCGCTCAAGGTGCACGACAAAGAGCATACGTAGATGGGAAAGCAAAAATCCGAACCCAAAAAAAAAATCTAACAGTAAAAAAAGATGAAATATGATATTTTTTTTCCTTAAAAAAAAAAAATGAAAAAATGCGTCACTGATACCTTCAGATCTGATGAAATACGCGTTTTTGGAGCAACCGGGAACCATTTTCGATCAAACGAAAACTATTTCCCAATGGAAACGATGCTACGGATGCAATGGGACACCTCCCACAGCCGAGAAATGCACAGAAATACTGAAATATAAACCCTTTCGAGTTTCAACAACAGTAGTTCAAGATCTAGATCATAACCGAAAGCGGCACTTCATAAAAGCTGTGATACCATGTTCGGGTACACAGGGTACTACCAAAGGACCGAACACCAAGAGAAACCACTTCACACAAATAGATCACAGATCAACACACCAATGTCTTGACGTGGTTTAAACCCTCTTGAGGGAAACACTCCATTGCCCCGGCCAAATAGCTTCTATGAGACAATTTCATATGCAAAGAAAGAAAGTTACAAATGAGATTCTCATAATCGATCAACTAAACAATGACCCTCCATGCTCTTGAAATAAAGATCATGGACCAATCGGGTGTTAAGCCATGGATCAAGGTTAGGTTTGATCTAAGAGAAGTTGAGTCGTCGAATCACTCTATGTCGGGAACATATCGTGACCGTCGGATTAAGTATTTACAAATGCATACTAAAGAAATACACTATCTCTAACGGATATATTATACAAGTTGATCTTAACAAACTCCTAAGTGTCTAAATATCCTAACACTTAGGGAGTTTATGTTAACCTCTTTTCTGACTCCTAAAAGAATGAAAAGATCGTCGAGCAATCTTGCTTCCTTTCATGCTCGTTAAAGTACCTGAAAGAGAGTCTATCTGGTATAAGTTTAACCATTTTTTGGACCTGGTAGACTAATTACGAAAAATGAATACTCTAGTCACACCGGCTAGAAGAGTTCTTCATTGCATCCTTTTATGCTTTTTCGGACCTTAGAGACTAACACACGAAAAAGAACCCCACTGGAGTCTTCTTATTGCTTTCAGACTCTCTAAAAATGAAAGCAACCACGAGCATGCACCATCCTAGGCTCGTACAAATCCACACGACAGTACCATTCCATTATTTTAGAGTCTTCTTATCGCTTTCAGACTCCTTAAAATTGAAAACAATCATGAGTATGAACTGTCCTGGGCTCGTTTAAATCCACACAACAGTACCATTTTGAGCACACTTCTTCCAGCTCCTTAAGAACCATAAAGAAGT
Source organism: Larix kaempferi (assembly GCA_027924585.1). Lineage (NCBI taxonomy): Eukaryota > Viridiplantae > Streptophyta > Pinopsida > Pinales > Pinaceae > Larix > Larix kaempferi. Next base: position 29,570,035 of record BSBM01000278.1, read on the forward strand.
CCCCCCGAGTTCCTCTTGGCACCATGATCGATCATCTTGGCAGCACCCCCAATAAGGTCACCTTTGTTCAAAGTATTCTGCAGTCTCCTACCATATTACACCAACTTGAGTATCACTCGTCAGGTTCATATGCTGCCCGATCACCCCACCAGTCAGTTTCATATGCTGCCCAATCACCCCCGCCATCATGCTCTGAACAAAGGAAGTTTGATTCCACCCACTCTATTTGCCCAGTTATTCCCCACCCCCACAGTATGTCAGTCCTACCATCAGTACTCTCACACTTTGCTTCTCCACCTCATGCTCCTATCAAGAAAATATCATTGCCTTGGTAGTTGCAGGTCTCCCTCTGTCGACACCATCCCATCTATTCTAGAGGATAGACCCAGAGGTCCCTGCGCCTTGGACTCATCACCATTTGTGGTGAGTGCCTATGGACCATTTTTTAGAGGAGTCATCAATGCCTCTCCGAATGGTTGTTTCTCACATGCTCGACTTCAACACCTTGATTGCATCATTGAGAATCGCACAGGGTATATATCTCTTCAGTTATTGGTCGAAGAACCCGGATTTCCCCTGACTCTAGCACATTGGTGAGTCACTTCGGAACACCCAGTTATATGTTCCCCTGGATATCCGGGTTGTGTTGGCGATTGTATTCGGAAGCCATCCACTTATATGCTTCTTTGAGTACCCAGTTCAGCTCCAGTTCCGTGTACCATTGAGGTTGTAACTCTCCATCATTATGATCTTCCAGTTCATCAGTTCCTCTGGTACCATACTCAACAATACTATTGATATTCTAGTGTATCCGTTCTTCAGCTCAGACATGGCCAGCCCGGCAATACATCCCAAATTTGTGTCCCCTTTGGACCCTTATGATGTACACAGTGGTTCTCCATGTATCTTTCAGGTCCCCATTTTTGGGCCTCCTTGTTATTTTTTATATATATCTTGATACAAGCATGGGTATTCCGTCCTCGTCCATATATTGAGATTCTTCCTCATTCATTATTGAGGCCATGTATCTTTCAGGTCCCCATTTTTTGGACCTCATTGTTATTATTTTAGATATTGATACGAGCATGGGAATGCCTGCCTCATCCATATGTTGAGATTATCCCTCATTCCTTATTTGAGGTCATGTATTTTTAGTTTTCGCAGTTTGTTCGAAACCGTTATTCTCAGCTCTAGTTCATTTCTTCTCCTCTCCACCTCCCAGGAAAACCATAAAAGACCTATGATGTCTATTGGCCATACGATGAGCTCCTGCCCTCACACATTAGGGGGCAATCTGTTAACACTCAAAAAGTGCTCACTACCTCATCTCCCTCATTACATGACTCATTCATCCATATTTCCTACCATATTTGCCTCCAAAACCTTAAAAAACCATTTAAAAGCATCCAAAAGGCCAAAAAACCCCATTTTTTCCCCAAAATAATTTAAATTCCTCCAAAATTTTCAAAAACCCTCTAAAAGGGCCCTAAATTCTCAAAAATCAAATAAATGGGAATAAAAAATACAAAAAAGATGGAAAAAAGGAAGCAAAAACCCTATACAATTGACCTAAACCATATGGTTCCAAAAACCATGGGTCAACACTCCACCACTAAAAACCTATAAATAGGTGATGGAGGCTCCCCATTTCATATCCCCAATTTCTCCCATCCTTATGTTGCCAAAAATTCTCTTGAAACCCTAGCTCTCCACTTGGAGCTAATTTCCCACTTGAGAACCCCTTTGGCCCATATCCAAAACACCTTGGAAGAAGGAGAAGGAACAACACTGGAGCATTGGAGCAGCCCCTGGATTACTGCAAAGGCTCCATCAACCTCACATTTGAGGTAAACTTAATACAAAACAAATTCTCATTATCTTGTCATTTCCTTTTTATGCACTTGCTAGAATAGTTTACTGTTTTTACTTATTGTCATATTTTACTATTTTATTGAACTGCTACTAAGGAGTCCCTTCTCCTTACTAGGTGCCCATTTGCACAAGCTAGGGTGAAAACCCTAGCTACAGTTGTTAAAAATGGAATGACACCTGTAAAACAAGGTTTAATAACTTTAAGGACTGGTTACAACAGAAATAACATGTGCAAAAACTTCTCCTAAATTTCAGAGTATTGTTTCAATAGAGTCCTTTTCATTTGAAAGGTGGAAAACACATTGACAGGTGGAGGATTGAGATTCACTTTGTTGGTCTTCTGCTTAAAAGAAAAAGACACTCTGCCAACTATATAACTATTACATGGAATGCTTAAACAATGTCTCTAACTAATCCTGAAATCATTAATTTTTTCCTTCAAATCCGGGATTCCCTCTTTAACTGATCATTGAATGCTCGAAAATGATTTATCACCAATTGCTAACTTAATTCCTGAAGATTAAAACAAGTTTATATGCCCTTCGAATCAACACGCATATCTCTCTAATGGCGATATCCATCTTGAGCCTGATAGAACTGTTGTTTTAGAATTTTGAATTTGCTTACATGCTAAGAATCATCTTCACACCTTATGTCCCAAAGTTCTCGAAGGTCTCCCTAGGAAATGGAGTTCGTTCACCAATTTGAAAAGATTCTACGAATGTGTGACACTTTAATATGAAATATTCTTCTACTACTTTATTCTCATAGGATTTCCCCTTTTTTTAAATACCGCCAAGAATTAAGGTACATGTAACCTCTTCAATTGTCATCAACCCAACTGCAAATAGCTGTAAAAATGCCATAGAATGAAATCCAAATCTTGTCCAAGTCCAGAGAATCCATCCAATCAATTTCCATTAGCACTATGGATCTGGTTACCTTGCTCAGGCAGAGAATTGTATTTAAGAGGATATCCATAAACCCTATTGATATTTGTAAGCAAAAAATGTGTTCTAAGCCATCCGAGCATGTTCAAGGTTTCATGAGCCTATCAACCAGGTGAGCATCAATAAATTTAGCTTCACTAGTAACAACCACCTCCAAGAGCTCTTTTTTCAAACACAAGAGCACTTTAACCCAAAGTTCACATTTAAACTCAACTGATACTTGGAAAGTCAAATCTTGGCGGTCATCGACACTTTTCATGTTTAACTCAGCTTAGAACTTGGCCGAACATTACACTTGGCATGATCACTGTTGGCATCGTGAGCTTGGATTTCAACTCTGTTATGAAACAATTGATTTTGAAACTGAACAATTGGAATGTGAATACAATATTCAAGTCAGAAAGAAACAGAAGAAACCAACGATCAATATAAAAATTGGACTGTCAGATGAGCAATATCAATGCAACGCAGTTTTCGCTACCATAAAAGTGGTTTCTTTTACCGCTTTTCAATTGGCAAAATGACACCATATTGACATGTGGCAGCTTGGTTTTGATTCCACACCACTTATGAATTTTTAACCTCCGAGAAGTTTGAGCTATCGGAATGAATGTTAGCCATCCATTTCTCTTAAACACCATTGATTTCCTTTGGTCGGTTAGGGTTTGAATATTTTTTTTGGCGCTCTCAACCTCAGGATTTTATGTGTAAAGAACAACAGATGGAAATTGAGGATGTTTCTTGAATTTTCCATGAATCCTGTTCATCTTGTTTCCATATGATCTCATAATATGCATCCATTGCATTATCAAGGAATTCCGTATCCACATTAGGGTGATGTGCACTATCGTAGCTAGAAATCCATCTATGAACATTTCGATAAGGCACATGGTTAATCTCCTGCATTGTTTCTAACCTCCCTGCTTTAGAAAGGATTTTGGTAGACCCACTTATGGTACCTTCAAAGAGAAGATACCTGTAAGGAATTCCTTTCCCCCCATGCAAAGATTCCTGATTTGTACTGTATTAAATACTATTACTTTGTTCAGCATCCATTGTGTGGAACATAAAAGGTGAACCATTTCCATTTTCAGTCAACTCTCTTATCCATGGATTCATGGATTTTTTTCTATCGGAAGAAAATATGTTTGCATCACGTATCACCTAGGTTTGTGCCCTAACTCAAATGATTTACTCAAATTTGAACTTTTAGATGACGTAGAACTTGTGATTCCATCAAACGTTCTTTCTTCTTCTTCCCACTCCCTTGCACTAGCCACCGCAAGCCATATTTGTTCTTTGTGGATCTTCCTCCTATCAAAATTTTACCATCATCAACTTTTGCCTCTTCTTCTTTTTTGCTTTCTGCCTACCTCTTTGCAATCCTTTCCTCTAACTCAAGCAATTTGCGTCTTGCGGCTTCAATGAGAAAAACCCACTGTCAAGTGTTTTCCAACATCAATTGCAAAATCCATTCTTTCGTTAGGGATACATCCACGAAGCTCTTAGCTCTTTAAACCATCAAACACGAACAATAGATGCAACCGATCTGGCATCGATGTCGATCCTGGTATTGGTTTGTTGTTGATGCTCTGGCTCTTAATATCAAAATGAGGTCGATGCCTTGATATTCATTTGGAATGGAAGCTAGCATGACCAAGTAGGCACCTGGTGCTCAAAATGGAAGCATGGCATTCTCACCAGATAGAAGAATGCATTCAATGGAACAACTGGTGTTCCTAGCTTTGCATTTTTTATATTTTACTTCTGGGAATAATCCCACACGGAAGAGGAAAAACTAACCTTTAGTGCTTATATATGCGAATGGTTACATTGTATAATCGATGAAATGAGTCTAAGGTTATCCTTGGAATCTTGGTGCTTATGCTTTGGGCTTGTGACATGCATTTTGTTGTATGGTTTGACTTGTGTATTGTGGTTTCAGGTTGCGTGGAGCTGGAGCTTTGTCCCTCGAGCCCCAAAATTTAAATAAAAATAGTGAAGAGTTGTAATAGGCCTGAGAATCTAAACAATACATTAACAAAGAGGCCTTGTATAATACCGAGGGGGTCAATCTTGGTCTAAAAGACCCAAATTTGATAAAAAAACACTTTTTATTTTTTCCAAAGGGCCCAATTTTTAGAATTTTTTGACCAAAATTATAAAAATTAAGACCAAAACTCTCATGTAGTTAATTCACAAACCCAAAATATGATTTTTAAAATAATAGCTTTCCTTTAATAAAAAAATTGAAAATTTGGCATGTGACAACACTCGTCACCTATACCCCCTTTCTCCCGAATCACCCTTCTCATCCCCAAAACCATAACTCTCTCTCTCTCTCTCTCTCTCTCACACACACACACACACTATTACTAACTTCCTATATCTCTCTCTCCTCCTAAATCTTACTTACCCCCAATATCCTAACACCCCCCTCTGTCTCTACCTCTGACCCATTGCCACCCCCTAAAGTCTATCTCTTTACACCCCCCTCTCTCTCTCTCTAACCCAAACAAACGCTCCTTACCTATTTCCTCATTTCTCCATAATCCCCCTTCTCATCCCCAAACCCATAGCCCTCTGTCTCTCTCTCTCTTACTAAACCCCTATATCTCTCTCTCCTCCTAACTCTTACTTACCCCCAATATCCTAACACCCCCCTCTGTCTCTACTTCTAAACCCTTACCACCCCCTAAAGTGTCTCCCTTTACCTCTCTCTCTCTCTCTCTAACCCAAACACACGCTCCTTATCTATATCCCCGTTTCTCCATAATCCCCCTTCTCATCCCCAAACCCCTAGCCCTCTCTCTTTCTCTATCTATCTATCTATCTCTATCTATCTATCTCTATCTATCTATCTATCTATATGTCTATTTATCTATCTCTAACTAACCCCCTATATCTCTCTCTCCCACTTACTCTTACTTACCCCCAATCTCCTAGCACCCCCCTCTATCTCTACCTCTAACCCCTTAACAATCCCACTCAATCTCTACCTATAACCCGTAACAACCCCCTAAAGTCTCTCCCTTTACCTCTCTCTCTCTCTCTAAACCAAACACTCATGCTCCTCACCTATATCCCCCTTTCTCCCTAATCCCCCTTCTCATCCCCAAAACCCTAGCCTTCTCTCTTTCTCTCTTTCTCTACCCCTTGCCACCTCTCTCTCTCTCTCTAACCACCTACATCTATCTCTCCCCCTAACTCTTACTTACCCCCAAACTCCTAACACCCCCCTCTATCTCTACCTCTAAACCCTTAATAATCCCCCTCCATCTATACCTATAACCCCTTTCCACCCCCTAAGTTTTCTCCCTTAACCTCTCTCTCTCTCTAACCCAAACACTATGGTCTTCACCTATATCCCCCTTCTCATCCCCAAAACCCTAGACTTCTCTCTCTCTCTACCCCTTTCTATCCCCCAATATATATCTCTCTCTCTACCCCTTTCCATCCCCCAATATATCTCTCTCTCTATCTATCTAAATATTGCTAGCCCCTTATATCTCTCACTCCCCCCAACCCCACCTAACTCCTACTTACCCCCAATATCCTAACACCCCCCTCTATCTCTACTTATAACCCTTTAGAAAACCCCTCTGTCTCTACCTATAACCCCTTACCACCCCCTAAAGTCTCTCCCTTTACCTCTCTCTCTCTCTAACCCAAACACTCATGTTCCTCACCTCTATCTCCTTTTCTCCCTAATCCCCCTTCTCATGCCCAAACCCATATCCTTCCCTCTCTCTCTCTCTCTCTCCCTAACTCTTACTAAATCCCTATATCTCTCTCCCCCTCTAACTCTTACTTACCCCCAATAGCCTAGCACCCCCCTCTGTCTCTACCTCTAACTCCTTAACAATCCCCCTATGTCTCTACCTCTTACCCCTTAACACCCCCTAAAGTCTCTCCATTTACCTCTTTCTCTCTTCAACCCAAAGGCTCACACTCCTCACCTATATCCCCTTTTCTCCATAATCCCCCTTCTCATACCCAAACAATTATTCTTCTCTCTCTCTCTCTGTCCCTACCCTTTGCCATCCTCACCCCTTAACAATCCCCCTCCATCTCTACCTCTAACCCCTTAACAATACCACTCTCTCTCACTTCCCTACTCATCCACCTACACCTAACCCTGACCTCCCCTCTCTCTCTAATCCCTATCTCCCTAACCCCTTCTCTCACTCTCATTATCCCCCATAGGGAGAGGAGGGTGTAATCCTGCAAGGGAGAAAGAGATATAGAGAAGGTGTTAGTAATATTTAGGGAGTGGAGGGGAGAGAGAGAGGGGGTGGTCAGGGTTAGGTGTAGGAGAAGGAGTAGGGGAGTGGGAGAGGGGGTTAGAAAGAGTTAGGGGGAATATGGGGGGGGGGAGGGGAGGGGGGTGTTAGTGGTATGGGGAGGCACATGGATGTATGTGTGTGTGTAGAGGGGTTGGGTTTAGGAAATATGTTGAATGTAAACTGAGAGAGGAGGGACTAATTTAAGAGATGGGGGTGTTAAGACATGGTGGGGGGGGTATTAGGGGGTGTGGGAAACGTTCAATGAAATGTTAGCCATGGAACTACCTTCCTAAATGTTGTTGATCGTTAGTAGATCAAAACACGTACACGTTATATAACTACAAAACATGCATGTGTTTTGTACAATCACAATGTGTGCGCATTTTGTGCCTATATAGATACTAAGATAGTGTGTGTCGCTATCTGAGAGACACTGTAACAGGCTCATGAAAAAATAGCATAGTGTGTGTAAATTCAGATTGTATAAACAACATACAACTCATCATACCAAGAAAGTTTGAACATAAATTGAGCATTTCATTGAGACCATCTCCATCACAAGTGCTACGAGGATTTCTCGGAGGGGAAAAAGACACTGGACAAGTTTCAAGAATCCAATAGAAAAACCATCTCCAATTATCCACCATTAAATTTCTTACAATTTATGAACATCAAATGTAATTTTTCATTGACAATTGTGGGGGAGAATATATTCAATTGAGGAACAAAAAAACCAAGGTTGGAGAATGTCATATTGAGGAGCACCATAGAGCATCCCCACCATTGATGGTATTACAATTGAGGAGCCTCAAATGAATCATCTCATTGATCATTGAGGTGGAGTGTAGAAACTATTGAGCAAGAAAAATACTTAGCTTAAAGAATATCCAATTGAGAAGCACCATAAACCATCTCCACCATTGATTTGTATTAAAGGAAAATTTTCTCATTGATCATTGTGGTGGAGTATAACACAATTGGGTAAGAAAAAAACTAATTTTGGAGAATCTCCAATTGAAGAGCACCGTAGATCATGACCATTGTGGTCATGGGAAATCTATGCAATCAAAAACGAAAATCCACAAGGAAGAAGCTACCTAAAGAGATCATTGAATAAATTAGAGAAAAGAGAAGAAATGAGATGACCAATCGAAGACATTCTGTGGACACTCAACCAATTCTAGTTGCAGAGGATGTCGTGATTCTTCCAACCAATCCACAAAAAGAAATACAGTGGGATCATTCACTTGATGGGCCTTCGACTTCCACAACAGTTGAAGAACAAGCACCCCATGGCCCTAATCAAGGAGTAAAACGTATGTGCACAACAAGGACACCTAAAACAATGGACGATTTGGTAGGTTGTGGTTATACAAGTGACGAAGTTAAAGAGGCGTTGGATGGATAATATATGCTCGAAGAAGACAATGTCATTGAGACCATCCAAGAGGATGTCCTATTTCCATCATCCAGCTGCCAGCAAGAGAAAGAAGGACATGAAGGTACTGTTGAAATGAAAAATCGACTAGGTGATGAAGCTCCAACCTCCCTACCTCCATTAGCAAGTTCACAATGAAGTGCTCCAAAGCGCATATAGATTGATGAAAATATCATTGGTTCGCTTGAAGGTACACTATCTAAATGCAATATTACATATCAAAATCAACAAATACTTATTAACTATTTGATTCTAAATGTGATGGAGATAAATGTAAATTATTTTTATCATTTTTAAAATCTAGGAGTATGACTATTATTAGGATAAAGTTAAATGCAAAGATGGTATACATTTCTGAACCAAGTTCTCATATTGTTAAAAGTTTAGTAGATGCATTTGGTACAATTGGAATAAATCTCGTTCAAAGGATCGCAATGCAGCTCAACATGTGTTGTCACAATCAATCGTGAACAAAATCACTAGGGCCCTTTGTCTTCTTAAGCCTATGAAATTCCATGGGGGTAGATCACTGAGCTTGAACAAACCTCACAATTTCACAATGTAATTACTGAGATGAATTAGACAAAAACATGGATCAATTCACTCATAAAACTAAATCACACATGAAAAATTGTTGTTAATACATTAATAAGCTATAAGATGGAAATCAAAGAATGATATGTAATAGAATGAATTCAATACACTTTGAAGGATTTGAATTCACCTAAATTCTAGGCTTAGTTTGCATTGGAACCATCTCCCGATAAGGTTTAGTGGCCATCGATGGTGAATAATCAATCAAATGAGGTAGAACTAAGAATAACTGAACCATGTGAACACCAAAATAGGGAAGGAGACTCCAAGGGGGCACATAACTAGCTTTTAGTGGTGAAGGAGGGTGCTCCTACACTCATTAGTAGTCAAACTAGGAGCTAAAGCCAATTAACTGAGCAATCAAGGGGACAAGGAACCCTAAATCATGGAACTAACTGTCAGAATTCCTAAATCTATGCATGAGGGCGCATTGGAACTTCAGTGATGGAAACAAGGCGCTATGAGTGGATAGGAGTGCTAATGATGGCCAAAACCAAGCTCCAAGGGGGCCAAAGTAAGGACTAGGTGGTGCTAGGAGACTCTACTGCCAATGCATGGATGCATGGAAATGCATGCAAAGAATGCAAAACCAAGATATGATGGCGAGAATATTGCAACACCACCCCTTAAGCAAGACTATGAGGAAAAATAAATGGAAATTAGGGCCCTGGTTACCGAGACTGAATATCACCCCGTACAACAATCTAAAAAAGTGAGGAAAGAGGGAAAACCTAGTGGGAACAAACCCCCCCCTCAAGATAGACTATGAAAAACTAATAAACCAAGGTAACACTCACCCTAAGAAGGGATCGAAGATGAGTAAACTTCTTCACTGAAAAATTATTAGTGAAAATATTTGCAATATGCTCTTCTTAAGGAAAATAGAGTAGTCTGATGCTACGATCATGCACTAATCCTTGGATGTAATGCATGTGTATCTCAATGTGTTTGGTTCTTTGTCTCGGAACTAGATCTGTAGAAATCGTGATAGCACTCTAATTGTCACAATAGATGACTAGTGGAGTACTATAGCAACTCCTAAACTATGACAAGATTCCCTGCAACTAGATGCACTTTGTGGCTGCATTCACTGCACCTCTGCACTTGGACTTAGCTGATGAAAGAGATAGAGCAGTCTGCCTTTTGCTTGATCAACATATAGGAACAGATCCAATCATGAAGACAAACCTGATGTATACTTGCGATCTAAGTTGTCTCCAACTAGGTTCAATGGATACCTAGCTGCATAGTGAATACCATGGGTCTTCGTCCCTTGCACATAGTGCAAGATCCTTTTGGTTTCCTTCTAGTGAATCTCATGAGGCTCTTGCATGTATTTGGAGACAACACTCACTTCATAAGATAGATTAGGGAGAGTATGTGTAAGAAACAAAAGACTCTCGATCAGTTTCCAATACAAAGTACTATCCACCAAAGGTGAAGAAGAACCATCCTCAAGGATGATACCTGAAAGAAAAGGAAATGTTGATGGTTTGCATTATGTCATGTGAAAATTTTCAAGTAGATTTGATGCATACTTGGACTGTGCAATATTTATTCTTGAATCACTATGAGAGACTTCAAGACCAAGAAACTGCTTTAGCAGTCCTAATTCTAACATAGAGAAGGAGTTGTGCAAGTTTGTTTTGATAGATCTAATACATGAAGAGAGACTCCCTATAATCAATAAATCATAAAAATAAAGGAAAATAAGGAGAAGAGTGTTACCATCATGCCTCATGTAGACATTCGAATCATACTTGCATCTCTGAAAATCTTGTGAAAGCAGAAAAGATTCCATCTTAGCATACCATGCTCGGGGATCCTACTTGAGCCCATACAAGGACTTTCTCAATCTACACAGTAATGAAGGATCATCAATGTATCCTTTAGGTTGATTCATGTAGATATTCTGCTCTATATATCGATGAAGAAAAGCACTCTTTACATCCATGTGATTCACCTTCCAGTGCTTGGATGCAGCAAGAGCCAGAACAATATGGATGGAGTCCATCTTTCCAACATGAGCGAAGGTCTCTGTATAGTCAATCCATTGAACTTGTGAGAAACCTTTAGCAACCAAGTGATCCTTTTAGTTGCTTGTGACTCTATCTGAGCCCATCTTGGTTCTATATACCCACTTACAATGAACAAGCTTCCTTCCAGGAGGAAGAGAAACAAGCTCCCAAGTCTCATTCCTTTGAAGAGATTGGTACTCTTCATCCATAGCTAACATCCATATTGGATCTTGGGAGGCATCAAAGAAAGTTTTTGGATCTGATCCAATCATAAGAAAACATCTGTCAGAAAGAAAGGGATCTATATGAGAGAGTGCAAACCTTGCATTTTGAAACTTAGATTTAGTTCTTCTTGGATCTTGTGGATATCCAACAAGATCACTTGTAGATTCAAGGGTCTTGGAATCCCATCTTGGAAGAGGAGGTGGATATTTAGGTGTTAGATCTTCAGGTTCTTGTGGATCTAGATCTAATATTCGCTCATCTTCACTTTCTGAGTCAAAATTTGAAATTTCATGAGAGGATGACTGGCTATCTTGTTCAATATCCTATGGTGGATTAGTTGGCAAGTTGTCTTCTTCGACATGGTGGGAATCATGCAATGACCATTCCTGAAACTGGAAACTTCTCTCAAGGAAGGTCTGCATGGTATACATATCTAGCAGTTTGTAGGCCTTTTCATTCTGTGCATAACCAACTAGTATGCACTCCTTACTTTGTGGCTCTAAGGATCTCCTCTTCTTGAAAGGAATCCTTTCCCAAGCTCTGGATCCAAAGACTCTCATATGAGACACATCTAGCATATATCCAAGCCATGCTTCGAAAGGAGTTTTTCCTTGTAGGCATTTGTGAGGAACCTTGTTCTGGAGGTATGTAGCACATTTGACAGCTTCTTCCCAGAGTCTAGGAGCCAATGCTTTAGAATAAAGCATGCAAGTAGCCATTTCTTTCAAAGTTATGTTCTTTCTCTCTGCTACACCATTCTATTGTGGTGTGTAAGGAACAATGTGTTGCATATCAATACCTTCATCTACACAAAATAACTAAAAATCATTCTTCGCATACTCTCCTCCATTGTCAGTCTGAAGGACCTTGATCTTCTTCTCAGTGAAATTTTCTACATAATCTTTAAAAATCTTGAAGTATTCAAATAATTTTGACTTCAAATTTAGAAAATATACCCAACTGAATCTTGAATAATCAACTATGAATGTTAAGATATATTTTGTAGTATTCAAATATAGGTGAGGAAGAGGTCTTGATATGTCACTATGAATCAACTCAAGAGGAGATGAGGCTCTCTTTTCCTTTCCTTTGTCAAATTTGTGCTCCGGATGCTTACCAATCAAGCAACCTTGACAGGTTCCCTTAGCAAATCTGATGTTTGGAAGCCCTTCAGCCATTTTCTGATTGTGCAGTTCTTGTAAATATTTTTAGTCGAGGTTCCCAAACCTCTCATGCCAAAGTATGCTCACTTCATTTGCATAAGTAAGAATAGCGCTTTGTTTTGAGCAAGGCAAGAAATGAGAGAAATCATAGAGTTTAGAATGTTGATTTGCAATGCCTTGTGCAATGATATTCTCAGAAGAGATCTCTTGGATTTCAATAGCATTAGGAGTAAAAATTACTTTCTTTGGAACTCCTATATGGGTCATTTGATGAATTGAAAGGAGTTTAGCTGCCACATAGAGCACATCATTGAAGTATCCATGATCCAGATTGATCCTTCCAATCCCTTCTGAGGAAACTTCATAATCATCTCCCATTAGGATAGAAGGCCCAACAATGGGTTAAAATTCATAGAACAGATCCTTGGAAGCAGACATGTGTCTGGATTCTCCAAAATCTATGAGGAAGGAGGATTCATTCGAAGTGCCAACCATGAGTGCATGACACCTCTCTTTGTCCTTTGATTTTGTTAGGAACCCATGTCAACCCTTTTATTTACTTTGTTAGTATATTGTTGTTGGACACATATGCTTTGTAAGTCGTCCTGTAGTATTTGTTGATCCTTAGTTTGTATTATTGTTGTTGGACGCATATGCTTTGTAAGTCGTCCCGTAGTAATTGCTGATCCATATTTTGTATTGCCCCATGGTTTGTATTGACACATGGTATTGAACCATGGTATTGGCGCCTAGACTTAGTATATAAGTTTGTGTTGAGACCAATGAAGGTCCCGTGAAGTTATTTGTATTGTGCTTGCTCAAAGGAGGTTTCCCCCTTGAAGTGGCCTGCGATCAATATAAAAGTGATTCCAAGTTCTATTATTTCTGTTATTTTGTGTTTTTTCATTAATTAATTATTGTAGGTTCTTCACATCTGGTATCAGAGCACTTTCTTGGGCTCGTTGGGTGGAATTTCTTCCAAATATTTTTTTCGCATCTATTGCAAGTTCGGATTTGGGAATAATCCCTATCCACTTAACTGTGGGAAGTACTTGGGCATAAGACCTAAAAATAATTATGAGGAGTACCACAGGAACCCAAAGTAGCTGGCCCATTGAGAGGACCTGCCAGCGAAAAGGGAAACGACCCCTACCTGATTGACTAGTTCCCACCCGTGAGGTAAACCAAGAGCTGTCATTTGTGGCAAAGCAGTTATCAGTTTTACCTGAGCCGTGGAGTGAGGGGTACTACCCCAATACGCAAGCCGACAAATAGCATTTGTGGCCGAGTGAAACCCTTGAACTTTTAGGAAGCTGAACATACCTGGGATCCATATTTATTTTCAGCTGAACTGTTGCCGATCACTTCCACGCCATTTCAGATCCATTCCAACGCGTTCCAGATCCAACCATTTTCGACCCGGTTGTTTCAGATCTCTTCTGAAAGCCATTTCAGATCCATCTTTTTTCGATCCCTTCCACATCATTTCAGATCCAATTGTTCTGATCCCTTCTGTGCCGTCGCAGATCCATTTCTGAAAGAAAAAAAAAAACTTTTTTTTCGCCATATCTCCCTTGTTTAACTTCATTTTCCTTGAAACTTTCCGGACAACCCTGCAATCCCATTCTGCATATTTCATTTCTGAGGACCCTATCCCAAATTATACTTCCCAAAGCCAAAAATCTCACATTTTTCTATTTTTAGGGTTTTCCATAACTTCTTCAATTTGCACCCACTCACCTCCAAATTTTGCCACCATGTTCATTCCCTATTTCTGCTTCTTTGTCCCTCTTTGACAAATTTTCTCATTCTTTCACCCTGCTTCTGAAATCCCCATTTTTTGCTTCCCTCTCCATCAGAAAGTGTCCAGAACCAAATCAAACCCCAATTACCCATCCGATTTTTTCCCAAATCCAAATTTCCCTTTACTAAATAGCCTTTTGTTTGTGTTTTTATATCCATTACCCAAAAAAAAAAAAAACTCCTGGTTATGGTTGTCACCTGCGCAGGAGAAAAAACCATGGAGGAAGCACTTACAGCCATCCAAACCAAACTCCAAGATATGGATGAAAAATTTCTCAGCCTCCATCTTCAACATTCAGCCATGAACATTAACTGACAGCAAGAATCAGAATCTGCAGCCAATGGGTTCTCTTCTTCCAACAATTTTCGTGGTCCGAAGCTTGAATTTCCTCACTTCAATGGTATTGATCCAACTAGATGGATCTATCATGTAGAACAGTATTTCAGTATGCATAATACTTTTGATGTCCAAAAAGTTCCACTTGCATCCTTTCATTTGGAATAGGGAGCCCTTCAACGGTACCATTGGTACATCAAGGCTCATGACGAGCCAAAATGGACCGATTTTTTCCAACTCCTTTTGCAACGATTTGGTCCTAGTGCTTTTGATGACTTCACTGACGCACTCACTAAAATTCGTCAAATTGGCACTGTGAGAGAGTATCAGACAGAATTTGAGAAACTAGCGAATCACATAGAAGGATTGTCTGATGAATTCTACAGGAGTTGTTTTATCAGTGGTCTTAAGGATGAAATCCGGTTAGAGGTTAAACTTTTCTGTCCCAACACAATGATGGAAGTCCTAGGGTTGGCTAAGTTGGAAGAAGACAATATTGCATCCCAACAATGCTCCAAACCCACTTTTGTTCCCTTATGAAATATGGGTTCTCAACGACCTCCCATCCCGCCAGCTCCTCAACCAGCTTCTATTAAGCATTTGTCTGAAACAAAGATGCAAGCACGCATAGAAAAACGACTTTGTTACAATTGTGATGAGAAATTCACTCGGGGACATAGATGTTTTCAACAAAAGCTCTATCTATTGGATGTGGATTCTCCACCTACCTCTAAAATTGGTGAAGAAGCTCCAGATACAATGGGTGATCAGGTCGACATTTAGGAGTCGCCTATTGACCCCCCATATCAGGATGAACAACCAAAGATATCTCTCCATGCTTTATCCAACGTCACTACCCCCCAAACAATGCGGGTCAAGGGTTACTTCAATAAGTTTCCTCTTACAATACTCATTGATTTTGGTAGCACTCATAACTTCATTGACCCTCGGATCACTAAACAGGATGATTGTTTTGTCCATCCTTGCTCCAACTTTGAAGTCATGGTTTCCAATGGGGGCACCTTACCTTGCAATGGGAAGTGTCACAATGTGCGTATCTCTTTGGAAGATTATAACATGTGCTCTCACATGTTTTACTTGTCCATAGGCGGATGTGATGTGGTTTTGGGCATTCAATGGTTACGCACACTTGGCCCATATTATGGGATTTTGCTGAACTTTGGATGCAGTTTTCAGTCAATGGGAAACAACATAAATTTAAGGGCTTACAATAAGGGTCTCTCTACATCATTTGTTCACATCTCCTGGAAAATATCCTTAAGAAGAATTCACATGGTGTCATCGCTCAACTCCATTCCATTCAGATGAACCCATCAACGGTCTCCCCTACTTCCTTGGATAGATATGCAGGTGTCTTTGCTGAACCAGTGGGCTTGTCGCCTTCAAGAGACCTTTCCAGTAAGAATTTAGCCGCATCTACATCTCAGCAGTACATGATGGCTATTTTGCATGCAGTATAGAAGTGGCAGCCATCCCTACTAGGAAATTATTTCTGCATCAAGACTGATCTCTAGAGTCTGGAACAACAGGTCTCCTCACCAGCACACCGAAAATTGGTTATCCAACTCATGGGTTATGACTATGCGATCACTTACAAGAAGGGTAAGAATAATATGGTGGCATATGCTCCTTCTCGCCAATTTGATGACCCAGTTTCCCTTACAACTATTTCTCTGCTTGTTCCAAATTGGTTGCAATCTGTTCAACAGGGTTATCTCTTCTATGAACTCCATGCTTCTTCATCGGCAGGGCACTTTGGGTTCCTCAAAACCTATGACCGGGAATAATGTAACTTCTTTTGGCAGGGACTGAAAATGAAAATTCACCAGATGGTGGTTGAGTGTGATACTTTCTAGGTCAACAAGGCTGAAAGGACACTCCTTTCAGGACTGCTTGAACCCTTTCCCATCCCTACTCAGATGTGGACAGCTATTTCTATGGATTTCCTAGAAGCACTCCAGTGGTATAATACCACATCTAAAAGGACACCATATGAAGCAGTTTATGGACAGGAACTGCCAGTTCTTCTTCCATACACGCTCAACAGTTCCCCAGTTCATGCAATTGACTCGGTTCTTCGAAATTGTGATCAGATTCTTCTCATTCTGCAGGACAATCTTCACATGGGAATAATTCGACTGAAACAACAAGACGATCAACACCATTCTGAGCACACTTTTCATGCAACTGATATGGTCCTTCTTCGTCTACAACATTCCAAGCAATCCTCCTTGAAACTCAAAAGGCATCAGTGGGCCGGAATGCAACCCGATGATGCTACAGAGGAACCACTCCTTCAGATTCTGCATCAATTTCCACATCTAAAGCTTTGAGGACAAAGCTTTTTCTAAGGGAGAGGGGATGTTAGGAACCCATGTCAACCCTTCTATTTACTTTGTTAGTATATTTTTGTTGGACGCATATCTTTGTAAGTCATCCTGTAGTATTTGTTGATCCATAGTTTGTATTATTTTTGTTGGACGCATATGCTTTGTAAGTCGTCCCGTAGTAATTGTTGATCCATATTTTGTATTGGCCCATGGTTTGTATTGACACATGGTATTGACCCATGGTATTGGCTCCTAGACTTAGTATATAAGTTTGTGTTGATACTAATGAAGGTACCATGAAGTTCTTTGTATTGAGCTTTCTCAAAGGAGGTTTCCCCCTCGAAGTGGCCTGCGATCAATATAAAAGTGATTCTGAGTTCTGTTATTTCTTCTATTTTGTGTGTTTTCATTAATTAATTATTGCAGGTTCTTCGTAGATTTAGGATCAAATTATTTTCTTCTAGAATTTGTAGGTACTGCAAGATTGTTTTTCTCTAGAAGATGGGCCATGAGATCAATGGTCTTCTTCATGCAAGCACTTTCTGGATGAAAACCTCTACTACAGTATGGACATTTGGTCCCCTCTTTCTGGATTTTCTTTCCTCTCTTTGGATTCGAGGTCCCTTCTGACTGTTTGGGTGTCTCCTTTGACTTATGCTCATAAGGTTTCTTTTCCTTACCCTTCTTCTTTCCCTTTCCATTCACATTATTTCCTTCTCCTGCAGTAAGAGCTTGATCCCTCTTTGGTTTTATTACTCCCATCTGCACCAATTTGTCCTTCTCCTTTCTAAGAGAGAGTATGAATGCATATAGAGTGGTCATTTTCTAGTTTTAGATGGAAATATTTGTTGTTTGGAAGGTGGATACAAACACATAATAGTATTATCCCAATTTTGAAAGAATAGAAAGAATCAACTGGTTTTCTTCTTTCTCAATTCCACATAGTTTTAGCTGCACAACCAAGTTCTTGAATCTTGTTAAGAAATATGTAATGGATTCGAAACTTTCATGGATCAGTGAGATCAACTCATTTTCCAATTGATGTTCTCTCAAATAATCATGTTTCCCAAATAAGGATTCGAGCTTTGTGCAAACCTCCTTGGGAGTTTTCAAAATGGAGAGATGAAAGAGTAGATCTTTGGAAATGTTGAGGCATAGAGATCCAACTATGTCATCAAGTTTGTTTAGATACTTGGCCTTTTATGTAGCACCATTTGGTTCGACCTCAAGGCCTTGTAACACTTTGTAGAGATCTCTGATAAGCATGAAGATCTCTATTTGTCCCTTCCATTCAAAGAAGTTGAAGGGAGTGAGCTTGGGAATCAAGGTTAGATCCATAGTAAGTGATTGAATCCATTGTTGATGATGGAATAACCTGCAAAAATAATAGAAATTTATCTAGAGGATTGTTACAGAATCTATTGAACACTCATTTAGGACAGTAGGCACTTTTATCCGGATTCTTTACACCTAGCTAGACCTCAAATGATTTCTCCAATGAATTCAATGAAATGGCACCAAGATTTTCTATGGAAATCTAGAGGCTTCTAGTGCACTATTGAAAAAAAACTGCTCAATAAACTGTTACAACTGCTACTACTACTGCAACTCAAAAATATATCACAAGCCCAGATACCATGTGAAATTCCACAGGGGTAGATCACTAAGCTTGAACAAAACTCACAATTTCACAATATATTTACTAAGAATTAGACAAAAACATGGATAAATTCACTCATAAATCTAAATCACACATGAAAAATTGATGTTGATACATTAATCAACTATAAGCTAACAATCAAAGAATGATACAATAGAATGAGCTCAATACACCCTGAAGGATTCGAATTCAACTCAAGTCTAGGATTAGTTTGCATTGGAACCATCTTTCGATAAGGTTTAGTGGACATCAATGGTGAATAATCAGTCAACTGAGGTAGAATTGAGCATAACTGAACCATTTGAACACCAAAATAGGGAAGGAGACTTCAAGGGGGGAATAACTGGCTGTCAGTGGTCAAGGAGGGTGCTCCTACACTTAGTAGCAATCAAACTAGGAGCTACAGTTAGTTAACTGAGCAATCAAAGGGACAAGGCACCCTAAATCATGGAACTAACTATCAGAACTCCTAAATATGTGCATGAGGGCGCATTGGAATTCCAATGATGGAAACAAGACACCCTGAGTGGATAGGGGTGCTAATATGGCCAAAAACAAGATCCAAGGGGCCCAAAGTAAGGACTAGGTGCTAGGAGACTCTGCTGCCAATGCATGGATGCATGGAAACACATGCATGCATGCCGAATGCATGCATAATGCATGCAAACCCAAGATAAGGTGGTGAGAATATTCCAAAAAATCCTAGTGAATCATAGGAATCGAATTACTCTTAAGCTTCTAGAAGTATTAATACCCCTTAATGGCCAAGAATATTTTTCATCACATTACCTCCAACAAGATCCCAAGAAATTTACCTCCAAATTTTTTACATTGATATTCAATGAAGGTCTCCAAATAGCACAAGATGGACCAACAAAAACCAACAACCAATGAAATAAATGAAAGAGAAATTCTCTTTATATAGGAATTGAGACCCAACTTCATCCTTGTTATCCCTAGATGTGTATGGGGTAACTTAATCATAATTTCCTATGTGATATCCCACCACACACAATAGTTCCATAGATGAGATTTATGGTTTTTACCATACACACTTGATAGAGACACTTTCAACCAGCTCAAAGATACCTCTAGTCTACCTTCAATCTACTTAGCCTACCTTTCCATATGCCATATAAAAATGGGGACATCTAGTTGGTACCAGTGTATGGCATATTCTCTCTAATTGACTTATGGTAAAACACTTTCTTATGTGTTGACATAACATTAGGAGGTCAAAGGTGTTACTCTATAATGGCTCACATATTCTCAATATTGTATTAATAGCTTAGGGAGCATCATGATGTGGTTATAAGTGTATGACCTCTTGGGTGAGGTGTGCCCTTAGGGTTTTAATCAAGCACAACCCTCATTTCATCTCATTAGCAACATTTACCTAGCCATTTTTCATATGTCATTTCACTAGCCACTTCACCCAATTTCATCATGTCCCCCTTTTGCAATAAACTAATTATGTGTCATGTTCTAAAGTATATGCATATTATTCCTATGTGTGGTGCCTAAATCAAAGTGAAAAGAGTCAAAGTACTCTAAAGAAAATAAAATCAAATGATGAATGTGAGTTATTCCTCCTTGCAAAAGCCATGATCCTATGTCGTAGCTTAGCAAAGCCAAATCTAAAGAAAAGGGACTAAGCCAAAAAGGAGCCTAAAAAAATAAATAAAAAGGATCATAAAAAGTGGTTTAAGGGAAGGGTAAATAAAGAATAAAGATCAATTACATTCCAAAGCACACATATGGAAGATAAATTAGTAATACCTAGGTCTTGAAAGCTAAATTACTCACTTCAAAAACAAATAACTTAAGATGAATATCGTTCAAGATTCTAGATATTGGCATGTGATATGCATAATATGCTTAGATATGTGCTCATTTATGACAAAATGCAATAACCTATTTGAATAAATAAACTTTTTCAATTCCCATAGTAATAGTTGCATAGATGTTCTTCTTCTTGAAGGTAGTCTAGTTGCATACATGTTCTCCTAATGAAGTATGTATCAACACTTGAGAGCCAAAGAATCCTAAGACATGTCCTATATGGTAGATAGAAAGCTCCTTTATGCATGTGTGGGAGCTGACAGAACCCCGTTTCGCTTATTGATTTGGGTTTCGTGCACCTGGAGCGAAACCTCAAAGTGTCCCTAAATGGCCACGGGGTTCTCGGAACAAATTCCCATAGAACCAAAACCGTGATTCTGATCGTGAATCCGTCGATTCCAATGGATTCAGAACCACGGGTTTCAGTTAGGGAACCCCCACACCATTCAAAGGATAAAAACAATGCTATTGTGCCATCTTTGGAACTGTGATTTTGATCAGTGAAGGCCATGTCAATCTTGCTCAAGGGGGTCATTTATGATCGGAAGGCTCCCGGGCGAGCGTGGACATCCTGAACACATCCACAATGGCCATGTGCATGTGTGGGAGATGACAGAACCCTGTTCGGCTCATCGGTTTGGGTTCCATGCCCCCAGAGCAAAACCTCAAAGTTGTTGATGTATATGTAACTTCGGAATGTATTTCATATATATTTATTGTACCCTTATTAGAGATGTGTTATTCCTCTATAAAGAAGTGTCATCATGTGGATTGACAAGTGTCACAAGTGTGTGTACTTGCCGATGGTTTATTAGACCACCATGTGTGGGGTCGGCCCTGAAATATATATATTATAATGTGGATGTACCTAGCTAGACAAGTCGGCCCCATAAGGTCACTAGGCAAACACGTTAGTATAAATAGAGATCAGGTGATCTCTATTTAGATCATTCGGAAAAGTGTATCTTTCTCACTCAGAAAGTGGCGCACTAGTGAGGAGGAGGATCATCTGCTACTAGGAGACTATCTCAGTGTATTTTGGTTGTACTTTGGTTGAGCCATTGCTCTCTCTATCTCTGAGGAAGTTGTGGGGTTTTTCACCTTAGGGTTTTCTCCACGAAAACTCTGTGTCTCTTGTCTCTCATGATTTTTATTCTTGTGATGCTTGTGATGCTTATTGTGATTGTTATGCATTGATATACTGTACATATTATTCTCTCAATGAATATCCTAGAGTATTGTGAATTAATGCTCAAAATTTAACATGGTATCAGAGCTAACCTCAGAAGAAGGCATTGTGCAGTGATGGAAACTTGAGTTTCTTGTTTATTGGGTTTCTCTCCATATATTTTGGAAAAGCAGTATAGTATATTGACTCTACTCATCAAGGCGCATCTATCTGTCTTATTAGAATTCAATTCCGAGCATTTTCAGATTTGGCCCTAAAAATTAGGGTTTCCACAAAAATAGGAATTTCTGGAATCTGAAGACACAGCTGGAAGTTCCTTGCAAAAATCGAAGTTTAGAGCTTTGGATCGAGATTTTTGGCTGGGTAGATCTCCGGGAAACTCAAACCCTAATTTAGGGCTCTCCCTAGTGAACCCGGGAGGACAAAAAGATAAATCTGAAGGGTAAAACTTTGCTGATCTCAAATTCTGAATGCACCAGGCTGATCAGCTCATCAAGGCACATCTTTCTAACCTTTCATAAATTTAAAATTCACATTTTGAATTTTTAGGGTTTTTTTGACAAACCCTAATCGAGGACTAGATCCAGTTTTCAGCATTTCAAGTGGTAAGACCTAAATCTTTTCTATTTCCATTTGAAGTACTCTTTAAGATGTCTCAGCACACCAAGATTGAGGATAAGCTTGAAGGGGCTGATAACTTCCGAGCCTGGAAGTATAGGATTGGGTTAATCCTGGAAGAGAATGAGTTGGACTCATATATAAAAGAAGACATCCCTATCCCAGAGGATGAAGAGGCCAAGGTATTGCATAAGAAGAACTTGGTCAAGGAAAAGATAATCATTGTTGATTCTATCAAAGACCATCTCATACCCCATGTGTCTTCTCTAAAGACACCCAAGGAGATGTTTGACTCTTTGACCAAGCTATTTGAAGGGAAGAACATAAATCAGAAGATGACCCTGCGGAACCAATTGAAAGGAGTAAAGTTTCAGAATGGAGAAACCATTCAATCTTATTTTTCTAGGGTCTCCCAGATCAAGGAACAACTGGAAGTAGTAGATGAAATGGTGGAGAATGGTGAAGTTGTCATGACCACTCTAAATGGCCTACCTAGGTCATGGGACTCCTTTATTCAAGGAATCTATGCAAGAAAGAAGTTGGTATCCTTCAACAGATTGCAGGAAGAATGCTCTCAAGAAGAAGCTAGACTTATAGCTCGTGAGGAAAAGATGGGAGGTGAATATCAAGCTCTTGTAGCTCACACCAAAAGAAGCAAGCCCAAGAAGGAGCACTCTCGCTACAAGAGATCCAATCAAAAGAATAAGAAGGATCTAAGATGCTTCGCATGCAATGAGAAGGGTCACTTTGCTTCAGATTGTCCCAAGAACAAAAGGGATAATAACAAAAACTCCAACAAGAAGAAGAAGGGCAGAAAAAGAAAGTTCCATGCTCATGCTGTCGAGGATGATAAACCTCCAAAGAAGAAGGCTAGGGCAAAAAGTGATGATAGTGATGATGACTCATCAAGTGAAGAAGAGTATGTTCTAATCTCTGCTCTCACGGGTACTATCTCCCATGGTTGTAATGATTGGTTGATTGATAGTGGGGCTTCCAAACACATGACTGGGTTTAAGGAATATTTTGTGAATCTATCTGAACATGAATCACCCCATAAGGTGAAACTTGGGGATGATTATCAATACCCAATCAAAGGAAGCGGTGAAGCCTCCTACAACCTAGATTCTAGAAAATCTTTGAAGATGAAAGAAGTCCTTTATGTACCTGGGCTTAAGAAGAACTTACTCTCCATCTTTGCATTGGATGCAAAAGGTATGAGGGTTGCATTTGTGGATGGCCAAGACCTAATGTGGCCAAAGGGAAAGACCATAGATGATGCAGTAGTGATTGGAGAGCAAGAGGGAGGATTGTATAAATTGAAGGGACAACCTGAACATGCCATGGTGCATGAATCCATGGAGCCAAGTGAACTGTGGCATAGAATACTTTCTCATATGAATTATAGGGCACTTCCAATTGCAAGCAAGGATGTAGAAGGTCTTCCTAAAATCAAGACCAAACATGAAGGTGTTTGCAAAGGATGTGCAAAAGGTAAGAACATTAAGAAGGCTTTCCCAAGCAATGAAAGCAAGGCCAAAGATATCCTGGAAATCATCCACTCAGATGTATGTGATCCTATGTCATCTAGTTCTCTTAGTGGGTATGTTTACTATGTCTCATCTATTGATGACTTCTCCAGGAAGACTTGGGTATACTTCTTGAAGAACAAAGATGAGGTGTTTGATAAGTTCAAGGAATTCAAAACTTTGATGGAGAATCAAACTAACAAGAAGATCAAAACATTCAGATCCGACAATGGTGGAGAATTCACCTCAGGTGACTTCAAGAAGCTTTGTAGTGATTCAGGGATTAAGAGGTAGTTGACTGCTCCTTATAATCCTCAACATAATGGAGTTGCAGAAAGGAAGAACAGAACTATCATGGAAGCAACAAGGGCAATGCTGCATGACCAGGATCTACCTATGCATCTATGGGAAAAAGCAACTAGAACCACTGTCTATGTGCAGAACAGAACACCCCACAAGATATTGGACAACAAGACACCAGAAGAGGTCTTTTCTAGTAAGAAACCTGAAGTCAGCCATCTCAGAATATTTGGTTGTCCAGTATACACTCATGTCCCAAAGGAAAAGAGGACTAAATTAGATCCTTCAGGAAAGAAGGGTATCTTTGTGGGTTACAGTGAAAGCTCGAAGGCTTATAGAATATACTTTCTAGGGTTCAAGAAGATTGATGTCAACAGGGATGTAACATTTGATGAAAACTCAGCATTTGTCAAATCAAGGAAGGCACCTATCGAAGTTTATGAAGAACCTAAGGAAACTAGATTTCAAGATACTACCATGACTGAAGCAGTTCCAGAAGTTGTTTGTGAGTTTGAAGTCCACAAGAACCTGTAGATCCACCCCGTGAGGTTAACTCTCACAAGAGGAAACCTGCATGGGCTAGAGAGCTCATTCAAGATGCAAAAAGATTTGGCATTCCAGAAGAAGAACACAGAGCAAAGAAGAGAACCATATCACATACCAGCTATGTTGCTTTACTTTGTGACATTATGAACAAAGAGCCTTCCAGTTATGAAGAAGCAGCGGAAAAGAAAGAATGGAAGGATGCCATCGTTGAGGAATACCAATCAATAATGAAGAATGATGTTTGGGATGTTGTCCCAAGACCTAAACAGAAGTCTGTTGTGACTTCCAAATGGATTTACAAAATCAAGCATGCTGTAGATGGCAGTGTAGAGAAATACAAGGCAAGATTCGTAGCTCGTGGCTTCTCTCAGAAAGAGGGAATAGATTATCAAGAAACTTTTGCACCTGTAGCCAGGTATACTTCCATCAGAACATTACTTTCCTTGGCTGCAGCAATGAAATGGAAAATACATCAGATGGATGTCAAGACTGCCTTCTTGAATGGTGTAGTTGAAGAGGAAGTATATGTGGAGCAGCCACTCGGTTTTGAAATACATGACAGGGAGTCATATGTGTGCAGATTGAAGAAAGCCTTGTATGGCTTGAAACAAGCTCCCAGAACCTCGTATGGTAGGATGGACAGTTTCCTATCTAGTTTGGGCTTTAATAAGAGTAAAGCGGATTCCAACCTCTACTACAAGGTTGAGGAAGGGAATCCTATGATTCTACTCCTGTATGTAGATGACTTATTTGTAACAGGAGATGACAGACTGATTGCAGATACTAAGAGGAAGCTTGCTGCTGAGTTCGATATGAAAGATTTGGGAATGATGCACTATTTCCTAGGTATGGAGGTGTGGCACAGTGCAGGTGGGATCTTCCTTGGTCAAGGGAAGTACACAGTAAATATCCAGAAGAGATTTGGCATGATGGATTGCAAGGCCATGGCCACACCTATGGCATCGAATCTGAAGCTTCTATGTGATGCTTCATTTGAGCCGGTTGATGTCTCTATGCATCGTCAGATGATTGGGTACTTGATGTACCTGACGAACATGAGACCAGACATTTTCTTTGCTATGAACACATTGATTCAGTTCCTGATAGATCCGAGGAGTGTTCACCTGGTTATTGTAAAGCATTTTCTGAGGTACCTGAAGGGTATAGTGGATTATGGGCTCAAGATGAAGCGAATCAAAAGTTTAACCTGCAAGGTTATGTTGATTCAGATTGGGCTGGCAGTGCTGCAGATAGGAAGAGCACATCTGGGTGCTGCTTCAGTATGGGATCAAGTGTGATCTCTTGGTTTAGAAAGAAGCAGTCCTGCGTAGCACTGAGTACAACTGAGGCAGAGTATGTTGCAGGCTATTCAGCTAGTTGTGAGGCAGTATGGCTACAGAAGCTACTGTCTGAGTTATTTGATATCCCGTTGGATGCTATTGGTATCTTCTATGATAACTAGAGTTGTGTGAAGCTGTCCGAGAACCCACTATTTCATGATAGGTCGAAACACATAGAGATCAAATATCACTATATCAGGGATATGGTGCAGAGAGGAGCTGTGAAGCTCCTGTATGTTGCGACGGGATGAACAGTTTGCAGATGTGCCGACGAAGCCACTAGCCAGGGTGAAGTTTGAGTACTTCAAAGAGAGGCTTGGCATTCTTCAGATCGAGGACACTTTGAGGAAGAAGTGATGGACACATTTGTTGAAGCCATTCCAAGCATGTTGGAAGGAGGATCCTTCACATGTCTAAGCATGTAAGCGCTGGATGATGAGCATCAGGTTGATGTTCTAGTTTCTGCTTTGTATGGTCAGCTGGATCATTTTTATATGTATGTATGCATCATGTTGGATGTCGGATATGATCAGTTGGATCATTTATATGTATATGTATGTATGCATCATGTTGGATGTTGGATATGATTAGTTGGATCATTTATATGTATGTACGCATGATGTTGGATGATGGATATGATCAGTTGGATCATTTATATGTATGTACACATCATGTTGGATGCTGGATATGATCAGTAGGATCATTTGTATGTATTTTGTATATGCATCATGTTGGATGCTTGGACCATGTATCTGTATATGTATCAAGTGGATACATTGTATGATCAGGTGGATCATGTATGGTGATATGTATCATGTATTTGTATTTGTATCATGTGGATACACTGTATGATCAGGTGGATCATGTATGATGATATGTATCAGGTAGATACTTGGTATGCATCAGGTAGATGCATTGTATGATCAGGATGATCGTGGATGACGAGCTTCAGGATGTTGCTCCAGATGACATGCAGCAGGATGTTGCAGTGATGATGATCAGGATGATCATGTGTACATCAAGATGATGTATGGTGAGTATCAGGTGGATACTCTATGGCCATGGATCAGGTTGTGCAGATGAGCATATAATTTGGTCCTGGGAGATTTGCAGATAATCTTTCGAGGTTTTTCCTATGGCATATAATTTGGCCCTGGGATATCTGGCAAATGCTCTTTCGAGGTTTTGCTCCGGGAGGACATATAATTTGGCCCTAGGAGATCTGCAGATAGTCTTTCGAGGTTTTTCCTATGGCATATAATCTGGCCCTGGTATATCTGGCAGATGCTCTTTCGAGGTTTTGTCCTTTGGCATATAATCTGTCCCTGGGAGATCCGATAGCTTGGGCTGCATGCCCGTAATAAGTCCTGGGATGCTCTTGCGAGGTTTTTCCATGAACACATATAATTTGTCCCTGGGAGATCCTATAGGTAGATCTATGTGCTCGTAACAACCTAGGATGCTCTTGCGAGGTTTTGTGGTGACCACATATAATCTGTCCCTGGGAGATCCTATAGGTAGAGCTGTGTGCTCATAACAGCCTGGGATGCTCTTGCGAGGTTTTGTGGTGAGGTCACATATAATATGGCCCTGGGAGATCCTATAGGTAGAGTTGTGTGCTTGTAACAGCCTGGGATGCTCTTTCGAGGTTTTGTGACACACGTAATAAGTCCTGAGGATTCCACAGTATGGCCAGTGATGACAAAGACCTGCAGGTGGTGGGCCTACATCCAATATGAAAAAGGATTGGCTTTGTAGAACTTCCTATGATGAGTAGAGTCAGAGATTGGTTGAGATAGCAGCAGCAGTGACGATGATGACGACGATGCATCAATGACGATGATCCTAAGAAGAAGACTTGTCTAGCAAATCTGTGTCGAGAAATACCTTCCTAGTTAAGAGGGAGTGTTGATGTATATGTAACTTTGGAATGTATTTCATATATATTTATTGTACCCTTATTAGAGATGTGTTACTCCTCTATAAGGAAGTGTCGTCACGTGGATTGACAAGTGTCGCAAGTGTGTGTACTTTCCAATGGGTTATTAGACCACCATGTGTGGGGTCGGCCCTGAAATATATATATTATAATGTGGATGTACATAGCTAGACAAGTCAGCCCCATAAGGTCATTGGGAAAACAGGTTAGTATAAATAGAGATCAGGTGATCTCTATTTAGATCATTCGGAAAAGTGTATCTCTCTCACTCAGAAAGTGGCGCACTAGTGAGGAGGAGGATCATCTACTACTAGGAGACTATCTCAGTGTATTTTGGTTGTACTTTGGTTGAGCCATTGCTCTCTCTATCTCTGAGGAAGTTGTGGGGTTTTTCACCTTAGGGTTTTCCCCATGGAAACTCTGTGTCTCTTGTCTCTCATGCTTTTGATTCTTGTGATGCTTGTCATGCTTATTGTGATTGTTATGCATTGATATACTGTACATGTTATTCTCTCAGTGAAGATCCTAGAGTATTGTGAATTAATGCTCAAAATTTAACAAAAGTGTCCCTGAATGGCCATGGGGTGCCTGGAAAATATACCCGTAGCACCAAAACCATGACTCCGATTGCAAATCTGTCAATTTCGATGGATTCATAACCGCGGGTTTCAGCTAGGCCCCCCCCACACCATGCCATGAAGGATCAGAAACAATGCTATTGTGTCATCTTCGAAACTAGGGTAATTGTGCAGAGAGTAATTTCTTGTATAAGTTTTGCAAATTGATGATGATGGCGGTGGTGTTGGTGGTGGTGGTGGCAGTGGTGATGGTGATGGATGAAATGATGACGATGATGAAGACACCAGTGGACACCATGGTAGTGATGATGATGTTAATGTAGACAACAATGGGCACCGTGGAGATGACAAACAAACATTAAACTTTTTTTGACAAGATATGAACATCATAATGATGTTTTGTACACAACATATGGGTCTTAAGACCTTAATCATAGTTGATGAGGAGCACCAACATATCAAGGCACAGATGATGTTATCATGGCTCATGGGACATGCGTAGGATATTAATTCACCACACGGGCCCTATAAAGGAAAAATTTGACTGATGAATCTAATATGCGAAACATTATGAGTTTTCTCATACCAAGGACATGTGACATTTCCAATGCCATGTTTTGGTGATGAAAAAAATTCCTCAGGTCCCAAAATAGTCTTTTAGGGTTCATTAGCCATGCACATGGTTTATAAAGGGAATATTTGGATGATCAATGTAATATTGACATCATTATGAGGATCTAGGCACCATATATGGGTATTAGGGCCACCTATATTGGGTAAGGTGGAACACCAACATCGTAAGTCCCTAAAATGTTATTTTATGGTTCATGAAAAATGCATTGGGTCCCAAAACACCGTGAACATACCCTATATACAGAATATTTGTTCCATGGGTGTAATACTGGTGTCAATACAAGGTTTTTTCCATAATTTATGGGTCTTAGGGACCACTAGTGTCATGGGGTCTAAAGCATGCTTTTAGTCCTCATGGGGCATGCACATGGTTCCAAGCCAATACATATGCCTTGCAAATAAAATGTTTTTCTAATGGGTGTAAAATGAGTTCCAACAAGGTTTTACACATGACATTTTAGGGCACCATTACTAAATTTATCATCTAAGGGATGGGAACGTGTGTAATAAGGGCACCATTACAAAATTTATCATCTAAGGGATGGGACCTAGCTACAATATAATGATGAAAATGATTGTCTTAGCCTTTAGGGCCTAGAATAAACTTTTAGATTCATGAGGCACACATAAGGTCCAAAAAATCAATGCAAGCCCTATATAAGATTTTTTTTTGCATATGAGTATAATATGAACACCTTTATAACATTTTTTGCACCACAAATGAGTCATAGGGACTTGAATTTGGTTTGGGGTTAACATTAGAATTTAAAGGCATAAAAGATGATTTTAGGGCCCATGGACAATGAAATGATTCCTAAAAAAAATAGATTCCCTATAAATGGAGTATTTTTCCCACCAATGAATATGAATTCCATGACAATGTTTTAAGTACCAAGGATGAGTCCAAGGCCCTAGCCATGTTCCAAATATGAAAATCAATGTCTTTTTACCTAGCATATACTAGTGCACCACAAATATAGCTTGGGATCTTACTTATGCCTCAAGGAAAATAGTAGTGTCTTAGGATACCTGAGATTGTATTTGGAGACATCCTCGTAGTCATGCATGAGACCCGAGATTGTATTTGGAGACACTGTGTATTTTGGTTTTCTAATAATGTTGCGAGACTATTAATTATGTATTTGAACTTGCTTCCACTTGTGATTTTGATCATGGAATCATTTTGCATTTGACTACTTTATTTTTTCCATACAAATATTAATTGTGTTATGTTGTATATTATCATAGTTTATGAAATGATGTTATGAATTTTTGTATAGAATGTGGTTCAATCCTAGTATGAACAATATTTTATTTACTTTTTAGCAATAATATCAATTATATATAGAGGACCTATCATCATCAATATTATCATAGTCATCATAATCATCATCATCATAACCACTCATAAAAAATAATAAAAAAACACTTTGATCCATGAAGGACATGCGATGGAATTTACACACACATGCCAACCTTTCTCAAGGGGGTCATTTCTCATCCCAACGCTCCTGGGCGTGCATGACCATCTTGAACACATCCACGATGGCCATATGCATGTGTGGGAGCCAAAAGAATCCAATTCCACTCGTCAGTTTTGGTTCCGTGACCCCGAAGCAAATCCTCAAAGTGTTCTTGAATGGCCACGAGGTTCCTAGAAAAAATGTCGTAGCACCAAAACCGTAACTCCAATCATGAATCCATCAATTTCAATGGATTCAGAACATCGGGTTTCAGCTAGGGGACCCCCCACACCGTGCCTCGAAGGCTTGGAAATGGTGCTATTGTGCCATCTCAATAAATAAGGTTTTTCTTAGTGAAGGCCATGCCAATCTTGCTCAAGGAGGTCATTTATGATCTGAAGGCTCTCGGACGAGTGTGGACATCATGAACACATCAAAAATGGCTACATGCACATGTGGGAGCTGATGGAACCCAAGCCCACTCTCCGGTTTGGGTTCCATGCCCCCGAAGAAAATCCTCAAAGTGTCCTTGAATGGCCACGGAGTGCCTGACCAAAATTCCCTTAGCACCAAAACCATGACTCCGATCATGAATCCTTCAATTCTGATGGATTCAAAACACTGGGTTTCAGCTAGGGGACCCCTACACCGTGCCTCGAAGGCTCGGAAATGGTGCTATAGTGCCATCTTAGTAACTAGGTATTTGTTGAGTGAAGGCCATGCCAATCTTGCTCAAGGGGTTTAATTCTCATCTGAAGTATCTCGGGCATGCATGGTCATCGTGAACACATCCACAATGGCCATATGCATCTGTTGGAGCTAACAGAACCCAGGTCCACTCGTCATTTTGGGTTCCGTGCCCTCGGAGCAAACCCTCAAAGTGTCCGTGAATGGCCATGGGGTGCTTGAGCAAAATGCCAGTAGCACCAAAACTGTGAATCCGATAAAAAATACGTAGATTTTGGTGGATTTGGGACGTCGCGTTCTAGCTAGGGGACCCCCCACAACGTTCATCCAATCCACGTGAACGGTGCTATTGTGCCATCTCCATAACTAGGGTTTTGCTCAGTGAAGACCATTCGAATTTTGCTCAAGGGGGTCAATGCTCATCCAAAGGATATCGGGAATGCGTGGCCATCATGACCACATACAAGATTTCCATGTACACATGTGGGATCCAATGGAACCCAATTATTCTTGTCGGTTTGGGTTCCATGCCCCCGGAGAAAATACTCAAAGTGTCCCTGAATGGCCATGGGGTGCCTAACCAAAATACCCATAGCACCAAAATCGTGACTTTGATCATGAATCTGTCGATTCCGGTGGATTTGGGACGTGGGTTTCTAGCTGGGGGACCCCCCACACTGTGCCTCCAACTCCCAAAAACGATGCGATTGTGCCATCTCCGGAACTAGGGTTTTGCTCAGTGAAGGCCATTCCAATTTTTCTCAAGGGGGTCAATTCTCATCCGAAGGATCTTGGGAATATGTGGCCATCATGAACACGTCCACAGTCTCCATGTGCACATGTGGGAGATGAAAGAACCCACTTACGCTCGTCGGTTTGGGTTCCGTGCCCCTGGAGCAAATACTCAAAGTGTCCCTGAATGGGCATGGGGTGCCTAACCAAAATTCCTCTAGCACCAAAACCGCGACTCCGATCATGAAGCCATCGGTTCCAGTGGATTCAGGAAACCAGGTCCTAGCTGGGGGACCCCCCACACCGTGCCTCCAATGCCCGAAAATGGTTCTATTGCCATCTTCGAAACTAGGGTTTTTCTCAGTGAAGGCCATTCTAATTTTGCTCAAGGGGGTCAATTGTCATCCGAAGGATATTGGGCATGCGTGGCCATCGTGAACACGTCCATGATCTCCATGTGCATGTGTGGGAGCTGACAGAACCCAAGTCTACTCGCCGTTTTGGGTTCCATGCTCCTGGAACAAATATTCAAAGTGTCCCTAAATGGCCATGGGGTGCCTGACCAAAATGCCTGTAGCACCAAAACCGTGACTCTGATCGTGAAGCCGTCGATTTCGGTGGATTCGGGACATCGATTTGTGGATGGGGGACCCCCCACACCGTGCCTCCAATGCACAAAAATGGTGCTATTGTGCCATCTCCGGAACTAGGGTTTTTCTCAATGAAGGCCATTCCAATTTTGCAAAAGGGGGTCAATAAGATAGATTAGGTTCTATAGGGCTAGATTAGGTCTCTGGGGCTAGGTTACGTCTCTAAGGATAGATAATTATTCTAGATTAGGTCTCCATGGTTGTAGGTCTACATTAGGATTTCCAGGGCTAGATCTGTTTTTGTCTAGTTTCTAGGGCTATATCAAGGTCTATAAGCTAGATTAGGTTCTATAGGGATAGATTAGGTCTCTGGGCCTAGGTTAAGTCTCGAGGTCTAGATAAGTATTCTACATTAGGTCTCCAACGTTGTAGGTCCACATTAGGCTTTCTAGGACTACATTTGTTTTTTTCTAGTTTATAGGGCTATCAGGGTCTTTAAGTTGTATTAGGTTCTATTTCTTAGAAGGAATAGGTAGATCTAGCTTCCAACCCATATAGTGTGATTTTGATATATTTCAATTTGTTAGTATTTTCTCTTGTGATAAGGGTGAATGTCAACATTATTGATCTAGTGGCTTAGGAGCATGTAGGGGTTATTTTATCGCCCAAGATATTTATATCATTTGTTTCTTTCGTCCATGAGAGTTCCAATTATATAGTGGAGGAGAGGTGTGATGATGAGATTGACTTCATCCATGCACATTCTACTTATTCATTAGAGAGGTGTGATGCCTTAATGGAGGACGTTGTTGAGGGTGATTCAAGAGCCGTAGATAATGTGAGTATTCTGAAGTATAGAGCCATGGATTATCCTACGAATGGCTTGAGATCGATTGTATAAACCATTGAAGAAGTAGGTGTTGATTCTTGTGTACAAATCATCATGGACAATGCACATGTTTGCAAGGATGATGGCATGATTGTGGAAGCTAAATATCCATAGGTATGTTCATTTTGGACACTGTCCATTTGAGTTGTTAGTGTTGTAGAGTCATTTATACATGCTTGTATTGCTCTTACAGGTTATTTGGACACCTTGCATTGTTCATTCCTTGAATTTAGCACTTAAATCCATTACTTTGGATGTGACATGGATTGGAAACCTTATTGAGCATGCACGCCATATCTGTAACTTTGTACAAAACCACACAAATGCCCTCACCATCAACAAAGAGTACACAAATTATTTCATTGTTGAAGATTGCAGATACTCGATTTGTTTCCTCGTTCATCATGCTCATGAGGTGGAGGAGGAGGACGCAGAGGATGATGATTAAGGAAGTGATTATTTTGTTGATTTAGGCATGGAGGAGGACTATTGACATATGAGATTATTCCATCTTGATCCACCCCTTTTTGTATTTACTATTAGTCTATTTAGCATTTTCCAATGCCTAGTGGCATTCCAACATCTATGTAAAACATTTTTATTTTGATGACTTAATGAGAAATATGGTTCCAACATCTTGAGCTATTGCCCACTGCCGATCAAATTTCAATGCATCTATGTGTCTCATTGTAATTTGTGAATTAAAAATGTGTATTGATTCTAATTTATATTGAATATTTGTAAATGTTCTAATATAAGATGAGTTTTCAATCTTGTTTATGCATGTGAAGTTTTCCTAAAGGGATGGAAACTTGAATTGGAGTGATTGGTGTAAAACATATAACGGTGTAAAACCTCAATGTATTGTAATAGTAACTTAAACATAACTCAAACATCAAATAAATGATATAAGATAACGATATCAAATAAACTATCTAACATGAATAACATTAGACATGCATGAATAAACAATCACATGACAATAGTATGTACCGCAATCAATTAGGCTTTCTGGATCCGCATCCATATTTCAAATAAGGGGTTGTTTGAGCTTCGAACTGAATGAAATCCATGAGTTCCTTGTACAGTATTACAACTATAAGAACGTGATCGATCTATATCAACCACATGCCAAAATTTTCTGTCAACATGTCCTCTACCTATTGGTCTATGCTGCTCCATCGTTCGATCTGACATTTTTGCAGAGCACCATTGAACTATGGATTCTGCATCTCGAATATGATGGTTTGTCATGCACCTTGTCTCCTCCCTTCGTAGGGCAGTTTTGAGACATGTTCCAGCCTCATCATGCTCTCCCTTTCCATGCGTGTTCTCAAAATAGTTACATATATGCAGCACATCATAAGTCTTGTGCAAAATACTCAACCACTGGAATACACTTGCATTTTTGAGATGGCCTGCACAACAATCTGACCATATCCAATGTTGATCCATCTATATACCTCTCTCATTCAACTGATCATAGAATATTCTGAAGCAATGTTGCACATAATGTAGGTCGTGGCACCTGTCATCACTGATGTAGAAGTTGGTCACTTTCAATATTATCCTCATGTCATTGCTACTCTTTGGAACGTTCCTATACGTTATATGGACCATTATGCTAACTTGGTCTAAATGGTAGTATCGACTTTGAATCTCATTCTAAGGATGCAAGGTGTAATTTTCAGCAAAGTCCACCAACAATATTTTTCCAATGGGAAAGGTGTCCTTGCACTGTCTATACTGTTCATCCTGTCATCATGCTACATGGACATGTTGTACATACTACTCGGTCTTTTGGTACAATTCCCTCATGAAATCACAAATTTGTACTTGGTGCCACAAAACCAAGAGCATTAATACAATGTGACATTTGCAATTTGAATATATATGTATAAATTCAACATGTGCAGTATGAAAGTATGCAAACTTAGATTACTTGTGACTTCACCAATGCAATTTTTTTGCTTTCCTTCACACTATCTACTTGATATGTTATGTACTTGAAGTTTTGCATTTCTACTAACATCCTCCCAAATTCCTGCTACTTGATTTCATGGATGCAGTGGCTCAATAATACAAATCCACTACACCTGGAACATGTCCCATATAAACATGATCTTTTATAATATTTTTGTCCTTCAGGTCTTGGACACATTGAGCTATGTATAAATTCTATGGATGCATTTAATGGTTGTAACGATGGGCATTCCTACACAATGTTAGTATGCAAATCACAAAATATATGTCTATATGTATCATAATAGTACTCAAATTCTACATGGTATCTACAACAACATGTGTTGCGATCAATGCAAATTCTAACATACCAGGGTTTGCATTTTTCAAAGGACCTTTGGCCCAATTTCAATTGTGTGTGCTCATTCTTGAACCTCTCATAGAGTTTTGTTTGTTTCGTTTCAAGGAAGTGCTTGACATGGCGTTCACACCCCTTAACACCTTTTCTCAACTTTAACACACCTCTTTGATTCGATGACGGTCTAGTGTTATCATGCAAAACATTTTGTACTAGTTCTTTAACAGCATCAAAAAGCTTCATGTCTGGGCGAGGTAGCCTACCAACAAAGGCCCAACAATATTTTTGGCCAGGGGTCTCAAGTTTTTCTCTAATAGAAGAATAATTTTGAAGAGTCTTTATATCTACTTTAAATATTTTACATGTGTGTGATAACAGGCGACGTTACCTTGTGGATTTGTCTACAATCGATTATGACAGTACATGATGGGCCGCATTAAAATATTTTGTACGAGAAGTTTTTCCAATCAAATTAAATGCAGACTGTATATTTCTAACAACATGATTGTTGTCCTCTAAACTTCTAACTACCTTTATGCGTAAAATTCTCCTAACATGAGCTAGACAATGTGATTTTAACAAATCCAGAAAAAAATTGACATTTTGTTGCATCGGTTTTGGATTCAAAAAATTCTTTGGTTATCCTCTTACAATGGAAATCAATAGTGCATTTGGGAAACTTACCTTCAAGTCTTGAAAAGGAAATTTCATCCACATGAATACGTCTGGGAGTTATTCGTCGTCCGCTTGATAGTCTAGGCAAGGGAGTCAGAACAGAAGTACAAGTCTCATCACCAGTTTGTTGTGGCCCTTCATTCACAATTTGGTCCTACAAGGAAGTGTGTTCAACATGTGTGTGCTCTTCTTGGGGAGGGTTCCAATTAACAACTTGTTCAACATCCATCCATTCATACTTGACATCAACCAAGATTTGATTGACTTCAACAACTTCGTCATTGCTTATTGATGGATCTAAGGCACTAACAT
Source organism: Larix kaempferi (assembly GCA_027924585.1). Lineage (NCBI taxonomy): Eukaryota > Viridiplantae > Streptophyta > Pinopsida > Pinales > Pinaceae > Larix > Larix kaempferi. The sequence goes on from BSBM01000278.1 coordinate 29,606,911, forward strand.
TTTGATGTCTACAGTTTTCCATGTACAACCTAGCCTTTTCTCTTATCTCATGGGCCTTTTCAGGGGACGGCTCCTTCCTTATAGACTTTCTTTTATTATTACGTCTATTTCCATCTTCAATATGTTTTTAACAAAACAAAAATATCACCCCTGCAAGAATAAATAACAAATAAGATATTATTTTTCAATTGTGAAATGAGGAAACTCAATGTGAATGATTATTAAAACTCGATGTAGCAATTGATTATGTACAAAAACATCTAGTTGGAATGTTTTCATATAATCTTAAAATATATTGAGATTGCACTAGATATAAGAACAACATCACCTCTACGACCTCAATTTGAGATGTTTTCTTTTCATCTTGAAACAATGTACAATGAGCCTCGTTTTGGTAGCTTGGCACTTGGCCCATGGTTTTTTGACAATAGTTTGTGTTAGCAGATGGTATTGGATGGTGGTATGGGATGTTAGTAGGAGAACATTTCCTACAAAAGGAGAAGCTCCTACTCACTTCATTTTCATGTTTTGGATGAGGGAAAATAGCCCCAAATGATTAAGAGTTTGATTCTTTAGGTGTTTGTGTGAGTTGTTATAGTGAAATCATGAGGAATTCAACAAATGTTGTGCATTGGATGGAGATATGTGATTATGAAAGGTTATTGGTGGTGATGCAAGTAAGTTTTTTTTATTATCTCTATGAAAGGTTGAAACCATTGCTTGGTGCATGTTGTATTTTTTTGTGGTAAGATGTTTTTATTGTCTATGTTGAAGATCAAGAAGACTAAAATCCATTTATCATACAATTCATGAGGAAAAAATAAAATAGATACAATTCAAACAAAGTGAATGAATACTAAAATACATTTCACTAGAAAAAAATGTCACTATAACTCAAGGATTAGCATTTCTCTTTGCTTGAAATGTAAAATTATATTTTGATGTATCCACTGCATGTAAGAAGAGTTCAAGTGTGTCCAAGCAGCATGAGAATTCAATCCAAGGATCCAAATAGAGTAAAACTGTTGTGTATTCAATCCAAGGAGCCAAATAGAGTCTAACTGGTGTGTATTCAATCCAAAGAGCCAAATAGAGTCCACCTAGTGTGTATTCAATCCACTTTGTCAAAGAAACACCAAAAGGTGTGTGAATTCAATCCAAAATGCAAGTGATTGTCGAGCTGTGCGTGAAAAGAGAGAAAAATATCCGATTCATGAGAGAAAAAATGCGGGAGAAGAGCGCGGGTTATTTTCTAAATTTTATGTTCAGCAGGGGCACACACACGCTAGGAGCGCGCATACTAGTGCACGCACACCTTTGTTAAACATTGCTTTGTTTGGTGGGTAAGGTTTAGTTCATTTATTTCCCAATAAATCTCTATATGTTGGTTTATTCCTAGAGCCCCTCCCTTATAAAGGCCTTTAGGCCCTCTTCTAAACCATAATCCCTAAGTGCATAAGTGCTTCTAGGTGTTTATGGGTTTTCGTGTTAGGGTTATAAGGATTGCATAAGGTTATATAAAAATAAAAATCTACCAATATTAAAATGTGAATTATGATTGGTTAAAATTATACGAACTATGCAAAATTGAATGTACAAATTATCATGGAAATTGAACACATAAAGAAACCAAGATAACTTGAAATACATATTCAAAAGTTGATTTTCTATCAACCACACAACCTGACCAATATGAATCTTTATACCCACATATATTGGGGTCTTTTCTTCTATTGCACAACCCCTATTCATCCAAGTACTTGTTAATTCTAATGTACCGTGCCTTGGGTGCCTTCTTTAGGCCATATATAACCTTCTTCAATGTGAAAACAAGATGCTCCTACCTTGGAACTTAAAAAACTTGTGGTTGATATGTGTATACATGTTCCTCCAAATATACATTGAGGAAGGCATTTTCCATATCCATTTGATCGACATTCCAACTAAATTGTGCCACCGTGGATATAATTAATCGAATTATGCTCATCTTTTAGATAGGAGAAAAGGTCTCTTCGTAGTCGATTCCCTCTCACTTAGAGAACCCTTTTGCAACCAATTGTTCCTTATGATTATCAAGTGTGCCATTTTCTTTTTGCTTGGCTGTGTAAACCCATTTGCAACCAATGCGTCTCTTTCCTAGTGGAATCTCTATGATATTTCAAGTTTTATTTTTCCTTTGAATCTCACATTTGGATTCCATGGCCTTCCATTCAATTTTCCCTATTACCTCCTCAAACACCTATGGCACATTAAATCCCTGAACATTGCCCATGAAAACAAATTTTACCATGTTTGTTTTATGTTTTCTCCTGCTCCTTAATGATATTCCCTTAATCATTTCTCCCAACCAAATATTTGTAATGACTTGTTGAGACACCACTATGGCCTCTTCTTGGGGCCCTCCTTATCGAAGTCAATATTGTCACCATGGATTTTCTTACCTCTGCCTGTTTCATATGAATGTTAATTTGCATTGCTTGGATCATAAATTATCGTAGACTTCACATCCTCAAAATATTTCCCCATTTTTGGTGGAGCTTCTTGAATCTTGACACTTGTATCCTTCACCACAACTGGTTTCTCCATGGTATTTTTGAAATATAAAGAATCTTTGAAAGGTTGAACTTCTTCATCAACTATGACATATCTATTGAATATCAACTCATTGGTGTTAACATAAACCATCCTATAAGATTTATATATGTCGATGTACCTTATGATCATCAATTTCTCTCTCTTAGGGTCTAACTCGGTTCTTTTCTCATCTAGAATCTAGGCATGAAAAATATAACTAAATACCCTAGGATGAATGAATTTAGGCTTCTTCCTAGACCATGCTTCCTTTGTGGTGTTCTGCTTCACCACCATCATTAGAGATCTATTTAATAGATATAATATTGTAAACAATTCCTCGTCCCAAAACCTAATTGGAATAGACATGTTCTCCATATTACATGTGGTCATCTATTTAATAGCATGGTTCCACCTCTCAACCACACCATTCTATTATGGAGTGTAGGGTGTAGTGAACTGTATTTTTGTTTGATGCTTATTGCAAATGTTATCGAATTATTTGGAACAAAATTCTTTGTTATAATCAGACACGAGTGCTAAGGTGAAATCCTAACTCTTTTTTCTTGAAACTTTTGAAATTCATTAAACACTTTAAATTTCAATTTCATAAAATACACCCACATTTTCCTATTGTAGTCCTCAACAAAAACAGGGAAATACATGCACATTTTCCTACTATAGATGTCAATAAAAAGAAATAGATACCGAACACTAGTGTTGGATTCCATGTTCATTGGTCCACAAATGTTTACATGAACCAATTAAATGACTATGTTTTCTCCCCAGACTTGTCCTTCCTCAAATGGTTCTCTATGCTGCTTTCTTGTCTAACAAGCTCCAAAAACACCCAATATTTGTGCTTGGATATCAAGAAGTCCTTCTACCATAGTACCTCAAGCCATATGAGAAAGGTAGGTTAAGATTAGGTTACCATATAATCGATGTCAACGAGTACTTATATTTGATGTACTTCTGCTTACCATTGCATGTTCTATGACCTGTCCAATGTTGAATAGTATAAATAATCCATGACTGTCCACACCAAGAGCTTTAGTCTTGCTGGTATCCTTGTCAACTAAGTAGAATTTATGTTTCCTAAACTTCACATCTAGGTGGGGTTAACACCTTATAGTCTGACTTATCAAGGGTAGAATAATCTACATGCCTAATACATAATACACATTGAGGAAAATCAAGTTTCCCATGACCCATCCTTAGTGCTCATAACCTTCTAATAGTGAGATATCACCACTCATAGGAAAAATGTCCTACATAGAGGTCATGTGTGGTAGTTCAAGGGATTATTGGTTTCCCTTGAACTTTATTTTAGGCCTAATTTCAATGTCTAATTCCTTTACATTGGTTTATGGCTCAAGACCTATACATAGTTCTCAAGCAAATATGTTCATTTGAAGGTGAAGTATCTGTTTGCAATGTCATATGTGTTTATTGGACCAAGAGTATCGATGTGCTTACAACTTAGTATGGGGGATATTTGTAATGTAATGTAGCGTAACGATGTCACGTTACGTACCAAAAAGAAAAATTAATTAAAAAAAGTTATGTCGGTTCATAAAATAAAAAGTGAAAACCAATTAAAAAATCCATATCCATTCATAAAACAAAAATTTAAAACCAGATAAAAACTCATTAAAAAAATAAGACCTCGAGAAATTGGATGCCTCTTAGTGCTTGATAGATACGTGTTTAGGATGGATCTATGTTGGTTCAAGGAAACAATCATATGTTAATGATACCATGATGGCACAGTCATCCTCAATAGGAAAATGATACCCTCAAAATGGTATATGTTATTGGTGGAGGAAACCTTGTTATCCCTAAATGGATGTAACATTCCTTTCAATCCCGAGCTTCAAGTCTCCTCCCATGACCATGTCCAAATCCCCAATTCCAAAGACTTGGATACATAGTGCCATGGAATCATGGATATCCCTGTAAAGTCATACATGGTGCTTTGAGACATTTTTCATGGCTTTGGATGCCTCAATGGTTTCTTTATGGCCAAATGAATGGTCTTTTTCCGTCAAATGTCATTCCCAATGCCTTGATACACATACATATTTCTCCAAACCAACTAATTGCACCAACATCCTTAATCATAAGCCACTGGCACACTCAAGAAGCCATGTGTGGTTGGTTGAGGAAACCTTCTTAGTCTTTGATGGCTAGAAGACTTTTTCAAGGCCCAAGGTTTTTGTATCCTCCACTAAGCATGTCCAAGGCCCCAAGGCCCCAATACATAAATATAGAGCATCATGAATACCATTGACAAAGTCATGTGTTGTGCTTTGAATTATTTTTCATGGATCTAGATGCCTCAATGCTTTCTTTAAGGATAAATTCAAAGTATTCTTCCCTAGAGCATCATCCTAAAGGCCGTGAGACATGTACATACTACTTAAAAATACTGAATGGCACTAATATCTGCAATCATAGAGTGATGATACCCTCAAGATGTCACGCGTGGTTGGTGGAAGAAATATTCTTATCCTTGGATGGCTAGAAGATTCATTTAGGTCCATAGAATCAAATTTCCTCCTTTGACTATTTCCAAGGTCCTAAGTCCCTAAGAAATAGATACATATTTCGGCATATATCCCTATGAGGTAATGCATGGTTCCTCTAGGAATTTCTCATGGCTGTGGATGCCTCAATGGTTTATTTAGGGCCAAATGCATGGTATTCTTCCCGAGAAAACCATTTCCAAGGCCCTAAGACATGAAGATACTAAGTTCAAAACCATATAATGGCACTTCCATCCTCAATCATAGAACACTGATACCTAAGAGGCCATGTGTAGTTGGTGGAGGTAACCTTCTTATCCCTAGATGGATATAAGATTCCTTTAAGGCCCAAGTCTTAGGTCTCCTCCTTTGACCATGTCCAATTCCCTAAGTCCCCGAGACTTGGATACATCTAGCACAATGGATACCCCTGCAAAGTCTTGTTTGGTGTTTTTAGACATTGTTCATGGCCTTGGATGTCTAAATGGTTTCTTTATGGCCAAAGGAACGATATTATTCCATAAAACATCATTCCAAAAGCCTTGAATAGGCACATACATATTGCTCAAAACCACTTCATGGTATCGACATCCTTCATCATAGGCCAATGATACCATTAAGAGGTCATGTGTGGTTAATGGAGGAAATCATCTTAGCTCCTTCTGGATAAAATATTTCTTTAGGGCCCAAGGTTCAGGTCTCTCTCTCTCTGAATATCTCTCTAAACTAGCTATGGGTTATAGGTTTTAAGGATTGGGTGTTTGATGATAGAGTTTAGGGTTGATGAGAATTAGAGGTTATAAGGGTTAGGGGTTAAGTTTTATTTGACTAGACACTCTAGAGGTTAGAATTACGTGGTTAAGATTATAGAGGTTAAGAGATATATATCATTATGTGTTAGTATTTAAGTATTTAGAATTTTTAGGGGCTATACTAGTTTAGGATTATAATGGGCCAATAATTATAATGGTTAGTTGTACTAGGAACTGGGGATTGTAGTGGCTAGGGACTAATGGTCAAGGGTTTGGGGATTGAGATATAAGGGTCATGGATTTATGGTTACAAGGATGAAGATTTATATGTACATGAGGATAATGCGAGTTAGTGATTATGTGTAATAATATATCTCCTAACGCTTGTGGTGAAGGAGAGAAGAGAGGGGTGAGGGAGGGAGGAGGGATTGGGTAGAGTGGAAGAGAGGGGGGGGATTGGTTGAATAGGAAGAGAGGGGAGGTGGGGTTATAGGGAGCGGGGGGGTTAGGGAGAGATAGATAAAAATTAAGGTGTAAAATACAACGCGTGCGTGCATCTACATGTGCGCGCACAACAACGCGCGCGCACATTTGCACGCACGTGTGTTTTGATTCAAATTGATTTTGGTGCCCTTGCAGGTTTGGTATTAGCTTTAAATTGCCAAACTTTGAGGCTCGGTCTGATTTATGGCAGAACACACCAATTTCTATAACTTCATGTTTTTCACGCTTAGTTCCGCATATGCTCCACTTGTGCACTATTGATGAAATTACACACACTTGTCGAGCTCTATGTGCATATTCTAACTATATATTTTTTGAATAGATTTGTTATTTTTTTCTATTTTTAATTCATTTTTAACTGCATTCATGCCAAATTTGTAAAAAACATAGGTCATTTATTTGGCTTGATTGGCTTACAACCCGCACAAGAGTAGAAGAATACCTACAAGCTAAAAAAAAAGTTGATTGATTATGTTCAGTCCATGATATGGTAGATCAACACTCGACCATGTCGTTTTAAGGCTTCACCGACTATCGTAATTTTAAAAATATATGAAATTAACTTTTAAAATTTTGGGAAAATAGCCCTACACAAGAACATAACAAACCAATGGACCAGCACAAACATGTGCATTATGTTTTAGAGAAAAAATAACATATCAATCTTAAAATAATGACATTTTGGGGTGGTTATACCACTTTTCCATAAATAAAAGTTATATATTCCTGAAGGTGATCTGTTTTTCTACGTTTCATCTTTTTACATCTAATTCTAAAAAGTTTTGTAGGTACCTCTAATAATTCATTTTAATGATAAAATTTTTGTTTTTCCAACATGTCATTGCAACTAACCTGTCATAAATAGGTATCATTACCTTACACCAATAAAATATAATTTCATAAACATAAATAAAATATTAATGTCCATTTGAAAACGATGCGTTGTTTGTTTTAATTTTTACTTACCAATTACATTCTAAATTTTACTTTAATATCATAATCATTACCATTTTGGCGAATGTGTCAAATAATTATTTATGTATAGATTATTTGCTAAAGTAAATAAGATTCGTTATAGATTTTTTGTTGAAATAAATAAGATTAGTTATAGATTTTTTAAACTAAGTAAATAAGACTCATCAATCAAGGTCAGTAAATGTGAGAGGGATAACAACTTTACTTTTTCTCCAAATACATATTGATTTGAACGCTACGCTTCAATAGAAATAAATAAAATATTGACGTCGATGTGAGAGGGATAACACATTTACTTTTTCTCCAAATACATATTGATTTGAACGCTACGCTTCAATAGAAATAAATAAAATATTGACGTCGATGTGAGAGGGATAACAACTTTACTTTTTCTCCAAATACATATTGATTTGAACGATACGCTTCAATAGAAATAAATAAAATATTGACGTCGATTTGAAAACGATGGCGAGTGCTCAACTTTTCTTTGATGTGAAACACGAAATTATGCATTAAAATATAGCTAAAAGTTTCGAGTCCTTCTGCGAGAATTCCTCTATCCTGCATCTAATAAATAACCTAGACTCGCGAGAGGATCTTACGTTGCTCTCAAGTCTACAAATTTCCTGACCAATTTTCATCTTCGCTTGAGCTAAAATTGTGTTTTGTTCTAAATCATGGCAGTTCAGAGCGACCTGAAGGCGGCGCCAATCACCCTGGATGAATTTGCTGGGTTATTGGGGCTTCTAGGGGCAGTGATCGTGTTCATTAGCCTTATGGGAGTGGACACAATCAAAGCAATAAAGAAGGGGGCATGTTGGATTCCTGGGGATGCTCTGGTCCTTACTGCGCTCACCATCCAAGTTTTGAATTTGCTCAACGGCGAGAGTATTTTACTCAAACAAATCTTGGATAATCCACAGCCGTTGAATGGTGAGCTTGTTAAGAATCACTTGTTAATGATACACATCAGTAGAGTAATGTTGTGTGTATTAGTAGCCTATTTCCTGCCTGGAATGGCTCGTCCCGGATCGGAAGATTCATGGGGTAAATTATCCGCCCTGGGATTGCTTATCTTCCTCCACATTTCATCCGAATTGTTGAGCGTACATCGACGCTTGGGTAAGTCTGGGTTATATCTGGTTTCAAATGAGTCCTATTTCTTGCCACATGCCAAAGACGTCACCGAAGGTTCGTTCATTGTATCTGGAGTGATAATAACGCTATCGCTCGGATGGTTGATGATCCTTCTCAGCTCTGCTATTATAGCCAATAAAAGCATCAAGGACATCATCCGTCAAAAAATTCCCAAAATTCTTGCACAGCAATATGCAGATGGTAGAGAATACTCATGGCCGACAGTAGAAGATCATGTACTAAAATCGTGGATCATCACCCGCGCATGTTATCCTGAATACATCATAGCCAGATCAGTTTTAGCCACAACAGCTGCACTGGCAGTGACAATTTGCATTTTATGTTCAATCGCCGGATGGCTTGTCCAGGGTCCAATCACAATCATAGCTGGCGCAGCCAGTTGTTGGCTAAAATTCGTTACAACTATCCTGGAAGTAATATTCATCATAATAGGATGGGTAATCATCGGTTGGAGATGGCTTACCTCTGTAGCTTACTATGGAAGATGGCGAAGGAAGAAAGAGAAGAACTGGCGTAGCTATTTTCTTGTAGAAGACTTTTGGACAAGGTATATAGTCGAGCTGCAAGAAGCTGCCCACGAAAAATCGCAAAAACGAAAAGTTGATGAAAGAGTAAGTAAAATGATTGGCATTCAAGGGATGGAAATATGTTTACCAGGAATATTGCTGCGATGTGTGTTTTGGCTGCAATTTCTTCTGGTGTTCTTCAGTAAAGGATGTTGGTTCATCTCAGAGCTTGTCTTCTACAATAAGCTTACACTCAGGTTATTGTCAAAGTTATTATTAAAGCATGACAAACGAATGGAGATAGATCATTTAGAATACAAAAGAATTTTGGAGAATGTGCATATTCTGGGGGAGACTCCTATGGGCGTGTTTGTAACAAATCGAAAGTCAATCAAGCAAGCCAAGGAACTTATGAGAGAGGGCAACATGGATGGAAAAAAATGCGATACCCTCATCAGGTTTCTGAGAAAATATTGGTCTCCAGGATATTTGGGTATAAGTGGCTTGGATCTTGGAACAGCGCAACACCAAACAGGTCTCAAGTTCTTGGGCAAACGAGATCCAGGCCCTGCACTGGATGTGGAAAACCAGTTTATTTACGCCAGCAAACGGTCCTGGAAGCTAACCGCGGTGTCATTGATCAATATAATCGTCCGTCTATCTCCTCGATGTGGGATAGATTCTGTAAAAGCATACTGTGAGGCATGGGAACTCATGGATTTGGTTGACGACTCTGATCCTGAAACAGATAGCTTGCTGAGTAAAGCTGCAGATTTTCTATTCAAAGCATTGCCGGAACGAAGTGCAGAGAATCTTCCTGCTAAAAGATCTGATGATCTGGCTACTATAACCATGGAAGAGGCAGCCGCAGCAATCAATGAGCTTGCAAAAGAAAGTGAAAAAAAGGCTGAGGTTATCGGAGATGGCCAAGATTCTCTGGATTGGAAAAAAGCAGCTGCAGGGAATGCCTTGTACAAATTGTGCAAGAGTATAGACTGCAGATCGGGTGACTTCATGGAACTGATAAATGAGTTACAAAGCGCATTAGCAGACATTATTGGTGCTTGCATGCAGAAAGTGGGGGCCGCATTAGTGGAGCACTGCATGACATGGGCACAAGATTTGGAGGAAAGGAAGTTGCTCACAGCAGTTTACACAGCGGGGAAATGCAGAGGACTGATGGAAGAGCTGGGGTCGTTTCCCAACTTTGACATCACCCCAGCAACTACAGTGATGGGGAGCATGGGAATTGGTGCCCAACTGAGCCTTGAGAACTCAACTAGACTCCGGATAGATCTGTAGTCTGAGGGAAACCCATGTCTTTACTTTGTTAGTATGTTGTTGTTGGACGCATATGCTTTGTAAGTCGTCTCGTAATATTTGTTGATCAATAGTTTATGTTATTGTTGTTGGCGCATATGCTTTGTAAGTCGCCCGTAGTATTGTTGATCCATAGTTTGTAACGGCCCATGGTTTCGACCCATAGTATTGGCGCCTAGAATTAGTATATAAGTGTGTGTTGAGACCTATGAAGGCACCGTGAAGTTAATTGTATTGAGTTTGCTCAAAGGAGGTTGCCCCCTCGAAGTGGCCTGTGATCAATATAAAAGTGATTTTGAGTTCTGTCATTTCCACTATTTCGCATATTCTTGTTAATTAATTGTTGCAGGTGCATCACATCTGGTATCAAAGCACTTTCTTGGGCTCGCTCGGTGAAATTTCTCCCAAATTTTTTTTTTTGCATCTGTTGTAGGTTCGGATTTGGGAGTAATCCCTATCCGCTTAACTGTGGGAAGTACTTGGGCATAAGCCCTAAAACTCATTGTGAGCAGTACCACACGAACCCCGAAGTAGCTGGCCCATTGAGAGGACCTGCCAGCGAAAATGGCAACGACCCCTACGTGATTGACTAGTTCCCACCCGTGAGGTAAACCAAGAGCTGTCGTTTGTGGCAAAGCGGTTATCAGTTTTACCTGAGCCGTGGAGTGAGGGGTACTACCCCAATACGCAAGCCGTCAGACAGCATCGGTGGCCGAGTGAAACCCCTGAACTGTTAGGAAGCCGCACATACCTGGGGTCCATATCTACTTTCAGCTAAACTATTGTCAATCACTGCTGCGCCGTTTCAGATCCAGTTTGCAAGTCGTTCTAGATTCAGCCGTTTTCAATACATTCGACGCTGTTCCAGATCCCTTTCGAGCCGTAGCCGCTCCAGTCTGAATAAAAAATAAAAGAAAAAAGAAAAAAAAGAGTATAAAATTCAGTTTTTTCTCCATATCTCCCTTATTTTCACTCTGTTTCCCTTGCAATTTTCGGGGAATCCCTGTCATCCCATTCTGCATATTCCAGTCCTGAGGACCCTATCTCCAATTCCCCTTCCTAAAGCCCGAAATCCCACATTTGTCTATTTTTAGGGTTTGCCATAACTTCCTCAGATTTCACCCCAGTTTTTTCTCCATATCTCCCTTATTTTCACTCTGTTTCCATTGAAATTTTTGGGGAACCCCTGTCATCCCATTCTGCATATTCCAGTCCTGAGGACCCTATCCCCAATTCCCCTTTCCAAAGCTCGAAATCCCACATTTGTCTATTTTTAGGGTTTGCCATAACTTCCTCAGATTTCACCCAATCACCTTCAAATTTTACCACAGAGTTCCTTTCTGAATTCTACTTCTTTTTTCCCCTCTGCCAAATTTTTCCATTCTTTCACCCCGCTTCTGAAATCCTCATTTTTGCTTCCCTGTCTATCCAACAGTGTCCAAAACCTAGTCAAACCCCAATTACCCTTCTGATTTTTTCCCAAATCTAGATTTTCCCTTACTGAAATAGTTTTTGTTTTTGTTTTCCTACCGAGTCAACCGGGAAAAATAAAAAATAAAAATTCCTGGTTATGGTTGTCACCCATGCAGGAGCAAAAACCATGGAGGACGCACTTGCAGCCATCCAAGCCAAACTCCAGGATCTTGATGAAAAATTTGTCGGTTTCCATCTTGAACATTCAGCTATGAACAACAAACGACAGTCCGAGTCTTCAGCAGACGATGGGTTCTCTTCTTCCAGCAATTTCCGTGGTCCGAAGCTTGATTTTCCTCGCTTCAATGGTACCAATCCAACTGGATGGATCTATCGTGCAGAACAGCATTTCAGTCTGCATAATACTTTTGATGTCAACAAAGTTCCGTTAGCATCCTTTCATTTGGAACAGGAAGCTCTTCAATGGTACCGTTGGTACATCAAGGCTCATCCAGAGCCCAAATGGCCAGACTTTTCCAGCTCCTTTTGCAACGATTTGGTCCTAGTGCTTTTGATGACTTCACAGGAGCCCTCACTAAGCTTCGCCAAACTGGCACTGTGAGAGAGTATCAAACTGAATTTGAGAATCTAGCCAACCACACCGAAGGATTGTTTGATGACTTTTACCGGAGTTGTTTTATCAGTGGTCTAAAGGATGCCATCCGCTCTGAGGTCAAAATGTTCTGTCCCAACACAATGATGGAAGCGCTAGGGTTGTCTAAGTTGGCAGAAGACAAGATTGCAGCCCAACAACGCTCCAAGCCCACTTTTGTTCCCTTCCGAAATATGGGTTCTCAGCGACCACCTATACCGCAGGCTCCTTGACCGACTCCTATCAAGCGTTTGTCTGAAACAGAGACGCAAGCACGCAGAGAAAAGGGGCTTTGCTATAATTGTGATGAGAAATTTACTCGGGGACATAGATGTGTTCAACTAAAGCTCTATCTCTTGGATGTGGAGTCTCCGCCTACCTCTGAAATTGGTGACGAAGATCCAGAAAGACTGGATGCTCTGGTCGACATTCAGGAACCGCCTATTGACCCTCCGTCTCAAGATGACCATCCAAAGATATCTCTCCATGCTTTAGCTGGAATCACCACCCCCCAAACAATGCAACTCAGGGGTTACTTCAAGAAGCTTCCTCTTACAATACTCATTGATTCTGGTAGCACTCATAATTTCATTGACCCTCAGATCGCCAAACAAGCTGATTGTTTTATCCATCCTTGCTCCAACTTTGAAGTCATGGTTTCCAATGGGGGCATCTTACCTTGCAAAGGGAAGTGTCAAAATGTGCGTATCTCTATGGGATATTATACCTTGCGCTCTGACATGTTTGCCTTGCCCTTAGGCGGATGTGATGTGGTTTTGGGCGCTCAATGGCTACGCACACTTGGCCCTATCTTATGGTATTTTGCTGAACTTTGGATGCAGTTTTTCCTCAATGGACACAAACACACATTGACAGGATTACAACCAGGTTCTCTCAGCATCATCAGTTCACATCGCATGGAAAAACTCCTCAAGAAGAATTCACATGGTGTCATCGCTCAGATCCATTCCATCCAGATGCAACCATCAGCGGTCTCCACTACTCCTTTGGATCTACAACAAATTCTGGATCGATATACAGGTGTCTTTGCTAAACCAGTGGGATTGCCACCTTCCAGGCTAGAAGAACATTGTATTCAGCTCCTTCCTGGAAGCGTTCCTGCCAACATCAGGCCCTATCGCTACCCATTTCACCAAAAACCGAAGATTGAAATGCTCGTTCGGGACTTATTGAAGCAAGGTATTATTCGCCCGAGCACTAGTTCCTTTTCTTCTCCAGTTATTCTTGTCCGCAAAAAAGATGGGTCATGGCTCCTCTGCATTGACTTTCGAGCACTTAATCACCTCACCATCAATGATAAGTTTCCAATTCCTGTTGTTGATGAGCTTCTTGATGAGCTTCATGGGGCTCACTTTTTCTCCAAGTTGGATCTTCGTTCTGGGTATCATCAAATTCGGGTTCATGAGGATGATATCCCTAAAACAGCTTTCCGCACACATGATGGCCATTATGAGTTTTTGGTCATGCCCTTTGGCCTCACTAATGCTCCTTCCACATTCCAGGCCTTAATGAATAAAATATTTCGACCCTACTTGCGGAAATTCATTCTGGTATTCTTTGATGATATCCTCATCTACAGTAAAACATGGGATGAACATCTCCAACATTTGGATTTTGTCATCCAACTTTTCTCTGACCATCATCTCCATGCCAAGCAGTCTAAATGTGTTTTTGGACAAAAGGAAGTTGAGTATCTCGGGCACATTATCTCAACACAAGGGGTTCGCGTGGATCCTGCCAAAATCGATGCCATGAACAATTGGCCGCATCCTCAGACACTCAAGAGACTTCATGGTTTTTTGGGGTTGACTGGCTACTACCGCAAGTTTGTCAAGGATTATGGAAATATTGCAACTCCATTAACTGCTCTATTGAAAAAGGATGCCTTCACATGGACACCTGCTGCTCAGTGTGCATTTGACAAACTAAAACAAGCTATGTGTACTACACCTGTGCTAGCTATGCCCGATTTTTCCAAGCCCTTCATTATTGAGAGTGATGCTTGCGGCAATGGACTTGGTGTTGTTCTCCTTCAAGATGAACACCCCATTGCGTTCACCAGCAAAGCCCTTTCAGGTAAGAATCTAGCTTCCTCTACCTATGAGAAGGAAATGATGGCTATTTTGCATGCAGTACAGAAGTGGCGCCCATACCTATTAGGGAATCATTTCTGCATCAAGACTGATCACCAGAGTCTAAAATATTTCTTGGACCAGCGTGTCTCCTCCCCGGCACAACAGAAATGGGTTAGCAAACTCATGGGTTATTGTTGGAGAGAACTTCCGCAGCATTTGGGAAGCTGCTAATTTTTGGAGAGAAAGTACCAATTTTGGCGGTAAGACAAAGATATCGCCGTAGCGCTAATTCCGGCGGGAATCACGGCGATAGGTACAGAAAAGTCAAGCATGTGGTACAAAGAAGAGGCCGAAGGGAGAGCTCAACCACCGTAATAAAGGCGCCGAAGATGAAGAGAGGGTTCAGCTACCCTCATTAAGAAGAAGGACTACAGTCAGCGTTGCTTGAACCAAGAAGAAGCGATGGGCCGATGCATTAAAGACTAAGGACTGCAGGAAGCGGCGACGAGACAGAAGGCGGCCATGGAAGTACAGCCAGTTGACTGTAAGTGGTTAGGGTTGAGTCACTGTTGGGATAAGGCCCACAGTTTTGTAACTGCGATGAGACCTTCGGGCCATCTATATATAGGAGTCTTTTTATATGATAAGGGGTTGGCCACATAGTGATAGAGACATCAGGTAGAGGCTAGTCAAGTCTTTTTGTTGTTGCAGAGTCTGAACATCCCTGAGAGAACATAGGGCCGACCTGTTGAGAGATAGTGCAATCCGCAGGGATTGTGAGAGAAAGAGAGTGCATTGTAAAAGGCAGGAAGAGAAAAGAGGTCTATAGAGAAGGGCTCCCACTGAGGTGGAGTTTCCCAGAAGACCCTGGTTGTAAAGAGTGGAAAGGAACTGTGTTTATTCTTCAGAGTTGTAAACAAGAACCGCAGTTCCCCTGGGCGTAGTTCTCGCCCTGGGAATAACCACGTGCTTATCTAAGTAGCACTATTGTATTTGTGTAGCTGCTGCTCCCATTCACTTGTCTGTGTTATATATGAATGCGTCATTCTGTTATAAGTAATGTACATGGTCGTCTGTTTAACTTCTGAATGATGTATAACAATTGCGATAATCATAGCTAACCTCATAGCGAACTAGATAATTGTTAAACAGAGGATAATGTGCGAGTATGAACTGAATATAAAGCATGAATGGTCTACTTAGACATTGCTCAAAGTAATATTCTACTTAGTTACGTGCTGCGAGATATCAAGGGTTAAGTTCATTAGCAAGGGTTACGCTTGGAGATTAAGTGTTGTTGCTAACTGCAGTGCTAGGATAAGAATAGCCGAGACCACATATTAATCCAGGCAGCGGTCAAGAATCACTTACCGCAGGAACTAGAAGGGGAAGATATCGCGCCTACGATATCTTAGGTATCACTAGACGGTTTCACATAGGGGGAAGACTTATCGCATTCCCTGCGTAATGCGATAAGACAGAGGCGTATCCGGAGTAATAGAATGAGATAGTAAGCTCCTGAGGAAGGGGTTAAGGTGGGGGTAAGCACCCTGGATGCCTCGGAACTTGGCTGAGGACACTTGAGTCTTCTGCCTCCCATTAGAATCACTTCGGGTGAGACTTCAGGTTGCTTCTGCGACTTGTTGCCGAAAGGGCCAGTGAGCTAAGGGTTCTGTTGGTCTAAAAGATTACCGCAAGCTCGGGTTTGTCCAGAAAGTGAAAGAAAGAGATCAACAAATGGTTCCGTTGCCGGTTTGAACACATTGAGCTGATGTTCTGTTGGCATCCTACCAAGCAGGAGCTTAACCAGTGGGTTGAGTCAAAAGAAAGAGAGTTTGCTGCAAAAGAAAACAAGAATCCTAGACTGAGCACTGAGGCTTGGCTACAGAAGCACATTTTTACAGATCTCCATGAGATATTCTTCGTAACTTATGCTATTGAGTTATATGGTTGGTTATCAAAGCTTGCTGACAACAGCGGTGTCAAGAAGAATCGAGAAGTTGTCTGGACAGCAGAACTGAGTCAGACCTTGAAAGGTGTCGATAACCCCATCTCATGCGCAGTAGACTTCTGGCTTGCGAGTCTGCTGGAAGGCTTCATCACAGAGTTCGCGGTTGATCAGAGAAAGAGTTTCAGCGCAGCAGAACGGTACTTCTTCAAGGGTTATCGTGGTAAGTACCTAAATTCTCTAAATCTGTCCATTAAGCAATTACTATATGAAAAAGGAGTACTGGATATACTCTCAGATGAATAGTAGCATGATATTGTAATGTCAGTAGACTCTGAAAGTGATTACGAGTATCTTGGACATACACGTAGTGGTAAAAGATATAGAGTCAACGATTCATCTTCTTCTGAAGAAGACAGCTCAGATCACCCGAGACAGCAGATTCAGAACCCTAGGACTCCTCAAAAGCCAGTCGGAACTCAGAATAATCCCGCAGGAACCCCGTCCAGTAGCTCTTACACAGCGAATACTGCCGCTACATCCTCCACATCTACACAGCCGAGTGGTAGTCATACAGCAAACCAGAACCCACCATCTAGAAACAGAATGGGAGATGATATGAAGCTACCAACATTCAAAGGTACAGGGTCGGAGGACCCTGAGCAACACTGGTTCTTATGCGAAGCCATATGGACCATTAAGCAAATACAAGATGATAATGTTAAGCTTGTCCAGCTGGCCACCACATTTAGAGAAAGAGCATTAACTTGGTATATGAAGTATACCACGGGCCATAACAGAACGCTTGCACAGGTTAGAACTGCTATGATTAAAGAGTTTAAAAAACCTAAATCCGAGTCACAGTGCATAGCAGAACTTAAAGATATTAAACAATTGCCTACGGAGACGGTTTGGGATTTTGACCAGAGATTCAAGACCCTCATTGATCAGGTAAGCTTTGAGCTTGCGCCTCAATAGCATAAAGAATGGTTTATCGCAGCAATATTACCACACATCAGACTTCCGCTAATGCAACAGAAATTAAATACACAAGATGAAGCATTAGAAATGGCAATGAAACTAGAGGCTTCACCTCTAGTAGAAACTAGCACCGGTATCACTAATCTGCAAAATCAGCTAGCTAACCTCACCTTACAGCTGCATGAAATTAAGAAAGGAAAGGAGGTTGCGCATGAAATTTGGTGTACTAAGTGTAAAGCGCAGGGACACAGTAAGGATAACTGCCCTGTCTTTGCTGACTATATCGCCAGTGGAGCTCCTAACCCGTTGATGCAGAACCAGGGGCCATGGTGCGAGATTTGTAGAACCAGAGGACACAGTCCTCAGGAATGCCCTCTCCTTCAGAAATATGTGCAGACACCAAAGAACCTATATTGCAACTTCTGTAAATCTGTGGGACATGACGAAAACAACTGTATAGCTTACGAGTTAATGATAGAAAGGAAGCATGACCTTTACAGAGTTCAGTCAGAAGCAGCCGGACCAGCAGTACGTGCACAAACTGATCCGAATCAGGGAGGCCATGGAGGAAATTTCAGAGGCCGAGGACGCGGAGGAGCCTATGAACCTGGCCGTGGCCGTGGAACTATCACCTGTTATAACTGTGGAGGCACAGGACATTACGCTAGAGACTGTCAGAACCCTACTACAACGTGCAAGTATTGTAAATCTTATGATCACACAATAGAGGAATGTCCCATACTGATAGCTAAGATCAAGGACGCCAAGCCAGCAACCAATCAGACTATCCAGTTTATCGCTGCTGAGCAGAACGAAACCGAACCACGGGTCAATATTGTAACTCGCAGTGGTCTCTCCACAAGCAACATATCGCAGGACGTGGAAAAAACGACAGGAACGCAGTGGGTGCGCAAGGCTCCAGGAAAACCTATCCCACTCGATCTACAGAAGAATAAGGAGGCATTTCAGCAAACTAAGACTTCCTTTGCTGAACAGACACCGTCCAGATCACTATTATTACCATCTCAGGGTATACCACGGAAACCACCGCAGGATGTTAGTACTGTGCAGATACCACAGGCTAGCACATCTGGAAGATGCGACGAAGAGGAATTGACCGGGAGTGTACAGTCCTTCTTGCAGAGTTGTTTGAAACTTCTAAGAAATGGGAAAGCTGTAGAGGAACTTCAGAAAGTTATTGACCAATGTCAACAGAGCCCTTCTGTGAGCAATACACAGCACACCATCCACCATATAATGGGCCATACAAGGACAGGAAGAGAGATGAGGCTCACAGCGCAGATCGGACTATTTGAAATGGATGAGGTTATCCTAGACTTAGGATCAGAAGTAAATGTCTTGACTAAGCAGACATGGGAACAGATGGGAAGTCCAAAACTAAGCAGATCCCCTATCCATCTTAGACTAGCTAATCAGCAGAGAATATCACCGATGGGTCGCCTATCGCATGTCCCAGTGGACATCGACGGAGTTCACACATATGCCGATTTTGAGATCATAGAAATTATTGGTGACACCAAACCCTATCCAGCTCTATTAGGTATTGATTGGGCTTTTGATAACAAGGCTGTTATCAACTTGAAGAAAAGGCAGATGACATTCGAAGATGCTCAAGTCCGGGTTATCGCACCACTAGACCCTTTACAGGGTCCTCGCTACATTGAGCCAATCAAAGCAGAAGAGGAGGTGCATAACATGGAAAATTTGTACCAAATGACTTCTAATCAGACAGATTACATTGACCCTACAGCTGATGGACATATTAGCTGGAGATGTGATAGCTCCTGCACATCAGATTCAGATGTTGGCTTAGAGAATTGGCAAAATAGACTCCACGAAGTTTCTATTCGCAGATGTGCATTCATGACTAAGTCACTGCGATGGATTGGGACAGAAAAAAGGTATATTCCAACTTTCAATGGATTAGCGGACGTCAACGATTTTTTGCAGCAGTTTGAACAAGATATTCCTCAAGAGCAGAGGATGGAGGTTTTTGACCTTGCAGTTCGAGCCACACCTGCAAGATGGTGGTACACACACAAGGAACATATCGCATCATGGTATGATTGTAAGAGACTGATGCGCATTAGATTCTCTAAAGAAAGAGACTGCACACAGCGGAAATACACAGGGGAGACTGATCCCAGAACACACATTATGAACTGTGAACAGAGTTGGCTAGAAATTCCAGCAGAAGAATGGGTTCATTTGTTTATCCACACACTGGATACAGTTCCACGGAACTGGTATACAGAAACAGAGCTAAGAAAAGGAACTATCTCATGGCCTATTATGATTGAAAAATTTTTGGTCACGTTCAGTTTCGAATCTGAGCATCCAAGCATTGATCGGGCCTTGAAGATCATAAAGACTAAAATATTTGAGGATTGCCCATTACCATCGGATTCGCAACCCGAGTGGGCTATTCAGATGGAACAAGCACTGGAATGTTACAACTGCGCACAAGATTCAAGCGATTAGGATGAAGATCCTCGCAGTATCAATATCGCAGAAACAGAAGGTACGCGTGAAGTTGAAGGTCCACACTTAGAAATCCCAGCTGTAACAGAACCAATCAAGATTAGAAAGAGCAATATTGGCACAGAAACAGACCCTAAGTTTGCCTCTATTGGAGATTATTGGGATGATGAGACAATTGGCCAAATCACAGACCTATTACACGAGTATCAGGACCTATTTCCTACCAACTTTACAGAAATGAAGGGAATAGTGGGTGACCTCGGAGTCATGAGAATACCGCTTAAGGAGGACGCTAAGCCGGTTAAACAACGCCCATACAGGTTGAACCCGCGGTATAAAGCAAAAGTAAAAGATGAAATAGATAAGATGCTAGCAGCAGGCATCATTGAACCTGTTGAAGAAAGTGAGTGGGTTAGTCCCATGGTAGTACAAGAAAAGAAAACAAAAGGAGACATCAGGATCTGTGTCGACTTGCGCAAACTGAATGATGCATCGCTGCATGACCCATTTCCGACACCATTCACTGATGAAGTCTTAGACAATGTTGGAGGTCAAGAAATCTACTCATTTACTGATGGCTTTTCAGGCTATCACCAGATAAGAATCCATCCAGACGACAGGCACAAGACCACATTTGCGACAGAATGGGGCTCCTTTCAGTATACGGTAATGCCCTTTGGTCTTAAGAATGCCCCAGCAATTTTTTCTAGAGTAGTTGTTGCTGTCTTTAAGGAATACATCCATCAATTTCTAGAAGTTTATTTTGATGATTGGACTGTATTTGGACTAGTCAAGAAGCACATAGGAAACCTGCGATTAATGTTTGAAAAATGTAGACAGCACCAGATTTCCCTCAACTTAAAAAAATGTATATTTTGTGCGCCTTTTGGTACGTTGTTGGGTCACATTGTGTGCAGACAAGGCTTGATGGTAGATCCTGCGAAGATCGCCATCATTGTCAATTTACCAGCACCTAACTCAGTAAAGCAGCTGAGAACTACACTTGGTCATACCGGGTATTACAGAAAGTTTATTAAAGGTTATGCCAAGATTACCGCACCAATGGAGAAATTATTGAAGAAGGATATCAAATTTCAGTGGAATGAGGAATGTCAGAAGAGTCTTGACGCTCTAAAAGAAAAAATGGTTACAGCACCTATTCTGGTATTTCCAGATTGGAACAAGCCTTTTCATGTTCATGTGGATGCATCTGGCATCACACTGGGCATTATTCTCACGCAACCAGGCGAAGGGGGTATTGACCACCCTATCGCATATTCGAGCAGGAGACTATCGACAGCTGAGAAGAATTACACCACCACAGAGAGAGAAGGGTTAGCAATGGTGTATGCTTTACAGAAATTTCGGCACTACCTGTTGGGTGCCCCATTCAAGATGTTCACCGACCATTCCGCATTAAAGTACTTGGTCAATAAGCCAGTGTTAGGGGGAAGAATATGCAGATGGCTATTGTTGTTCCAGGAATATGATTTCGAAATCATTGTTAAGCCAGGAAGACTAAATGCAGGACCTGATTACCTGTCAAGGCTAGACTCAGGTGAAGAACCAAGTAATTTAGAGGACAACTTGCCTGATGCGCAATTGTTCTCCATTCAGGTCGCAGACGAATATTATGGAGACATAATTCAATTTCTCACTACAGGGTGGGCACCACCTGAGTTTACCAAGCAACAAAAGAAACAATTAGTGGTGAAAGCAGCAGACTTCACCCTGATTGCAGGACACCTCTATAAGTTAGGACCAGATGAAATCTTGCGCAGATGCGTTATGCCCCACGAGAAACAGACCATTCTTAAGGAAGCACATTCGGGCATCGCAGGAGGCCATTTCGCAGGGAAGCCTACCGCTCAGAAGATCCTAGCAGCCGGATTATGGTGGCCTACATTACACAAAGACAGCAACGAGTTTTGCAGATCATGCGATATCTGCCAAAGGACAGGAAAGCCCTCCAGAAGAGATGAAATGCCGTTGCGACCACAGATAACGCTACGCGCATTCGATAAGTGGGCCATAGACTTCGTGGGTCCTATTAACCCCCCAGGAAAACGAACTGGTGCGAGATATATTATTACAGCAACAGAATACCTCACCAGGTGGGCTGAGGCAAAACCAGTCAGGAATTGTGATGCTGCCACAGCAGCACAATTTATTTTTGAAAACATCATCACTAGATTTGGATGCCCAGTGACTTTGATGAGTGATCAAGGCACACACTTTTTGAATAGCACCATAGAAGCCTTGACAGAGGAATTTGAAATACAGCACCATAAGAGTACACCTTACCACCCTCAAGCTAATGGTACGGTGGAGGCTTTCAATAAGATATTAGAACATGCTCTTACAAAGATTTGTAACAGTCAAAGGGATGATTGGGACCTCAGAGTTAATGCTGTATTATGGGCTTACAGGACCACGTGTAAGAAACTAACAGGGCACACACCTTTCAGCCTGGTATATGGACAAGAGGCTGTTATGCCTATGGAATACATCTTACCCAGTCTAAGGATTGCTCAGCTTACAGAGATGGCTGATTCTGATACTTTAGAGGAGAGATTGGCACAACTGCTCAATCTGGAGGAAGACAGATTTATCGCAGGATTCCATCAAAAAGTGCAGAAAGCACGAGAAAAAGCTTGGCATGATAGGCATATCAAGAACAAAACCTTTCAGCTTGGAGACTTGGTACTCCTTTATGATAGTAAGTTTATAAAGTTCCCTGGAAAATTCAAAACTCATTGGTTAGGACCATATCAAATCCAACAAATAATAGATGGAGGTGCTATCCAGCTTCGTACTATGAGTGGGGAGTTTCTTCCTACCTTGATCAATGGCAGTCGGCTTAAGCTGTATCGCGAAGGCCATGCCACCTCCTAGCCCTAGCCCAGAAAGGAAGCAATTGGTGCAGATGTTCAGTGTAGTTGAAATGAAGCATCGCACCCTAAGGAGTCTACACCGGGAAATACTTTAGGTAAGAATTCGCAGCCAGCTTTCCTGGTTGTTGCGATAATTTTGATATGAGGCGAGTTTTTGGCACTTTCCATTTCCAGACGATGCGATATCTTATCGCAGAGGACAGAAAACAGAGTGATGCGATACCAAATTTTGAATTGATCAGAGGGCGAGTCACTTCGCCATCTTACAAGCATTAACTGCACGGCTGACAGGTATCTGTTGTACTAAGATTTGGCAGCAGTACGACGATTCTTCTAGATTTGGAAAATCCGATGCGACACCACTCCGACGCACAGTTTCCTAGTGAAATTTCAAACGGCGTTTGCAATAAATGGGCGCGGGGTGCTGTCTTGTCTATGCATTAAATGCCGCCAACGGGTCCAGTCACTGGTCCGTTGCCATTTGAAATTCCGCCTTATGATAAATACACGTTCTATTCAAAGCACGGGGCTACTTGGTCATTTTCACCAAAAGAGTTGAGCGCAGTTGAGCCGAGCCAAGCGTATTCTTAGCAGAGTTCCGAGCAGGGAAACCAAAAACAGTTGCAGACTCTGATTTGCATTAAGATTAGCAATCATAGGAAGTCCAGAGTACCACAGGGGAAGGTTCCTCGCGCCAGACGAGCCTCTCGAAGACGTGTTGCAGAGATTCCAAAGGGAGTGGAATTGAGTGCGCTATGACTTCGGTTGTGGCGAAGAAAGGAAAGAAAATTGCTGCTGGTTCTCCGTCTACACGCCAGTCACCGAGAACCTTAGCTAATATGGAGCGCAGCGAGACCCCGAGTAGCACAGAGTCAGAAGAACCGGAGCAGGATCTTCTGGAAGAAGTTACAGTCGCTACCATATACTTCCCACGAAGAATAGAAAATGCGCCAGCAATTGTCCTCCCGAGAGACTTTAAATATGAACTCGTACTCCCACCACTGGATAACCGAGTGAAGGAAGAAGGTAACCTATGGGGGAATATGCATGCTGTTAAGTTTGCTGATTATAATCTGAGAGATTATAAGCTGTACCCACAATTCCGCCGCGATCGTTATATGACGATTCAGAGGAACCCAAGGACAGAGCGCGATGAGTTCGTCCCCATGGACCATGTAAGCCATTTAGCACCGTCGGGATTGCTCAATCTCCTAGAGATTCCACACTTTGGACGGGGCCCGGAGGTCAATGCTGTGGTGCGGATGCTACTTTCATGTGTGCATGGTGGTTACTTATGGTTGGGTAACCGGATAGATGTTAATGTTGACCTCATTCACCGCATTACCGGTCTGTCGAAGACTGGTTTTGACCCACAGATAAATATTGATGGCGCCACAAAGGATACCAGGCTCTCAACCAAGCAGGTTGCGGAGTATAAGCTGCAAAGAGGAGGTCGCGCCTACGATGTCAATTCAATACAGGATGACGCCTTGCGGTTTACTGTTAGTCTGTTGGCCGGAAAACTCCTCCTCAAGGTGAGGCCGAAGGAGGTCACAGGCTCAGTTATCCGCCTAGCGATCGAAGTCATAAAAGGTAAACCTTACAACTGGAGTTTATTTTTGCTGAATAGTTTCTTTCAAGACTGTGCGCAGGCGCAGCAGGATCCACTTCACAGCTTCCACTTCTCGTGGTTGCTGATCCTTATGGCTTTCATTGGATGGAAAGAGCCGCCCAATTCGCAGTTTCCACAACTGGCACCAGGGGCGTGCAGAGGCTCGAGGTACTCAAATCTTTGGGCGAGTAGTCACCCAGAGAAGCACAAGAATAACGCAATGGTATTCCATGAATATTATACGCTATTGCTTGAATCCGTCGCAACGATTCCGCGTGTCGACTCGCCGGTCGTTGATCTTTATCAGTCCAAGCTGGAATTTAAAGTCGACAGGGATAAAACCTACATCAGACCCAAGGGATTCAGGAAACATAATGAATGGGCCCCCGGCCCATATCGCATGGAAATCCAGCAGGTTGAAGATACCATTAAGAATTGTTTTGATGAGGACATGAAACAAATGTATGATGATCTATCCTCTGGCCTAGTTCCAGTTGATCCCCCAGCTGAGGATCCAGAAGATGTTCAGGAGGTAGATCCTAAAGACAAAGTGAAAGAACCAATAGGTTCTAAGAGAAAGGTTACTGAAGGCCCTTCTCCGGTGCGAGCAAAGAAGAAGAGAACAAAGGCGGTTACTTCCGACGAACCGCAGGCACCAATCATGACAGAGGATGAGTATGATCTCATCGCCAGCCGAATACAGGAGAAGATGCGGGATAAATTCGCTGCGATTCAGTCATCGCAGGATCTTATGCGCATCAGCCTTGACAAGAAATTGCGAGAGTTGAAGGCAATAACTGAGAAGACTGCTTCCATGCAGATTCAGCCAGCTCCAACTACAGTCGCAGAAAGTTCGCAGCCCCCTTCACAGAGCAGAGAAGAAAGTATTGCAAGGGACCGCACGAACATTGTTCGTATACCGCCGGGAAGTATTAAGTTCCCTGTACCTATGGAAGTGCAGATGGTTCATCCTCTTGAGGTGAACCTACCAGAAGTACCTGTGGATCAGTTGTACGAAATTTTCCAGCAGATAGGCACGGAGCTGAGGCACAGAGAACAAGTCACGTATGAGCAAAATGTTTTGCTGTCTAACGACAATGTGCAGCTCATTGCACAGCATGAGGCAGAGAGTGCCCAGTTGACACAATATGTTCAGCGGGAGCAGGATGTCTCTCTTGTTTTAAAGAATATCGCAGCAGAACTTCCGCAGTGCGATATCAGGCCTGAGTTAGAAATAACTCAAAAGATCAGAAAAATAGCGGAAAGAGCGAAGGCTCTAGATGAAGAGAAGAAAAAGATGGAGGAAGAATACGAAGCAAGGATTGCTGCACTGGAAGCGAATAAGCCGCCTACTCCAAAGGAAATCCAAGAAGCACGAGTGCAAGCTTTCAGAATTGTACAGACACAGATGCACTGTCGGGTGGAAGCAGCAGAGGCTATCCTGGAAGATGCATCAAAAACATGGCTGGAGCTAGAGGAGCTCCCACAGAAAGCCGAGCTCGATCAGCACATTAAGCACTGTGAAGATGCGATAGCAAGAGCTGAAGAAGAGTACAAGGGCTTGAGTGCTCTTGCGAAGATAAGAAAGAAAGGAGAAATCACACAAATTCAGCAGCAGGTGCAGAAATACAGAGAACAGCAGATCAACCTGGCTAACGAAGTTAGCCCGCATGAAAGCAAAGTCGCACATCTGGTTGATGAACTGGAGCAAAAGGTGAAAAGCTTCACCTCAAGTAAAGGAGTCATTGAGGGCACAGAGGACTCCTTGGTAACCGCTGAGCTGCTCAGCGCAGCGCAGGAAGAAGTAACACACATGGATGAAAGTATTAAAGCGCTTAAGGCACAATTCGCAGCAATCTCACGAGTAGCAAAGGATAAGCTTAGGCAGATGAATCAGGCTGTTGCTGCGAGTGGCTCGGGGACGAGCCACAAGTAAGTGTTAGGGGAGTTGTTGGAGAGAACTTCCGCAGCATTTGGGAAGCTGCTAATTTTTGGAGAGAAAGTACCAATTTTGGCAGTAAGACAAAGATATCGCCGTAGCGCTAATTCCGGCGGGAATCACGGCGATAGGTACAGAAAAGTCAAGCATGTGGTACAAAGAAGAGGCCGAAGGGAGAGCTCAACCACCGTAATAAAGGCGCCGAAGATGAAGAGAGGGTTCAGCTACCCTCATTAAGAAGAAGGACTACAGTCAGCGTTGCTTGAACCAAGAAGAATCGACGGGCCGATGCATTAAAGACTAAGGACTGCAGGAAGCGGCGACGAGACAGAAGGCGGCCATGGAAGTACAGCCAGTTGACTGTAAGTGGTTAGGGTTGAGTCACTGTTGGGATAAGGCCCACAGTTTTGTAACTGCGATGAGACCTTCGGGCCATCTATATATAGGAGTCTTTTTATATGATAAGGGGTTGGCCACATAGTGATAGAGACATCAGGTAGAGGCTAGTCAAGTCTTTTTGTTGTTGCAGAGTCTGAACATCCCTGAGAGAGCATAGGGCCGACCTGTTGAGAGATAGTGCAATCCGCAGGGATTGTGAGAGAAAGAGAGTGCATTGTAAAAGGCAGGAAGAGAAAAGAGGTCTATAGAGAAGGGCTCCCACTGAGGTGGAGTTTCCCAGAAGACCCTGGTTGTAAAGAGTGGAAAGGAACTGTGTTTATTCTTCAGAGTTGTAAACAAGAACCGCAGTTCCCCTAGGCGTAGTTCTCGCCCTGGGAATAACCACGTGCTTATCTAAGTAGCACTATTGTATTTGTGTAGCTGCTGCTCCCATTCACTTGTCTGTGTTATATATGAATACGTCATTCTGTTATAAGTAATGTACATGGTCGTCTGTTTAACTTCTGAATGATGTATAACAATTGCGATAATCATAGCTAACCTCATAGCGAACTAGATAATTGTTAAACAGAGGATAATGTGCGAGTATGAACTGAATATAAAGCATGAATGGTCTACTTAGACATTGCTCAAAGTAATATTCTACTTAGTTACGTGCTGCGAGATATCAAGGGTTAAGTTCATTAGCAAGGGTTACGCTTGGAGATTAAGTGTTGTTGCTAACTGCAGTGCTAGGATAAGAATAGCCGAGACCACATATTAATCCAGGCAGCGGTCAAGAATCACTTACCGCAAGAACTAGAAGGGGAAGATATCGCGCCTACGATATCTTAGGTATCACTAGACGGTTTCACATAGGGGGAAGACTTATCGCATTCCCTGCGTAATGCGATAAGACAGAGGCGTATCCGGAGTAATAGAATGAGATAGTAAGCTCCTGAGGAAGGGGTTAAGGTGGGGGTAAGCACCCTGGATGCCTCGGAACTTGGCTGAGGACACTTGAGTCTTCTGCCTCCCATTAGAATCACTTCGGGTGAGACTTCAGGTTGCTTCTGCGACCTGTTGCCGAAAGGGCCAGTGAGCTAAGGGTTCTGTTGGTCTAAAAGATTACCGCAAGCCCGGGTCTGTCCTGAAAGTGAAAGAAAGAGATCAACAGTTATGACTATGAGATCACTTACAAGAAGGATAAAGACAATATTCTGGCAGATGCTCTTTCTCGCACATTTGATGCCCAAGGTTCTCTTTCAGCTATTTCTATGCCTGTTCCAAATTGGTTGCAATCTGTTCAACAGGCTTATGTCAATGACTCCTCCTTATCTCAAATCATCCAACGCTTGACCAACAACCCTTCTGTTGTACCACATTACTCTTGGGATGGTGCTTCTCTGTGATACAAGGGTCGTTTGGTGCTTCCCCAGAGCACAAATCTTCAACAGGCTGTCTTCTATGAACTCCATGCTTCTCCATCGGCAGGGCACTCTGGGTTCCTCAAAACGTATGAATGAGCACGGCGTAACTTCTTTTGGCAGGACATGAAAAGGACAATTCAACAGATGGTGGCCGAATGTGATATCTGCCAGCGCAATAAGGGTGAAACAACACTCCTTCCAGGATTGCTTGAACCCTTTCCCATACCTACACAGATTTGGATAGATATTTCTATGGATTTCATTGAAGGGCTCCCTAAATCTAGCGGGAAGATAGTGATTCTCATTGTGGTTGATTGCCTCTCCAAATATAGTCATTTTTGTGCTCTCAGCCATCCCTATACAGTCTCCTCTGTCGCTCAAATTTTTCTGGACTAGATCTTTCGTCTTCATGGCATCCCTTCTTCCATTGTCTCGGATCGTGATGCGACTTTCACTAGTCATTTTTGGACAGAACTATTTCGCCACACTTGCACCAAACTGAAGATGAGTTCAGGGTATCACCCACAAACAGATGGTCAGACTGAAATTGTCAATAAATGCTTGGAAACTTATCTTCGTTCCTTCACCTCGGAACAACAACATCAGTGGGAAAAATGGATCCCACTTGCTGAATGGTGGTACAATACCTCTTACCACACTGCCTCTAAAATGACCCCATATGAAGCAGTCTATGGTCAGGCACCTCCAGCTCTTCTTCCATACACCCCCACCAGTTCACCAGTTCAGGAAGTTGACACGGTCCTTCGAAACCGCGATCAGATTCTTTGCATTTTGCAGGACAATCTTCACATGGCAAGAAATCGCATGAAGCAACAAGCTGATCAGCACCGTTCTGAGCGCACTTTTCAAGTCGACGATATGGTTTTTCTTCGTCTCCAGCCGTACAAACAATCATCCTTGAAACTCAAAGGGCGGCATAAGCTCGCTCCAAAGTTCTATGGGCCATATTGGATTCTTCAGAATATTGGGTCCGTTGCTTATAAATTGGAACTTCCTCCTTCTTCCCGCATTCATCCAGTCTTTCATGTCTCTTGTCTGAAGAAAGTTCTTGGCACCAACATCAGTGGACAAACAATTTTACCCGAACTGGATAATGAAGGATCCATCCTTTTGGAGCCAGAGGCCATCCTCAATCGACGCACGCGTCAGCTTTGCTCTCGCTCTATCACAGAGGTATTAATTCGGTGGCACGACATGCAACCAGAGGATGCTACATGGGAACCACTCCTTCAGATTCAAAAACAATTTCCACATCTAAAGCTTTGAGGACAAAACTTTTTTTAAGGGGGAGGGGATGTTAGGAACCCATGTCTTTACTTTTTTAGTATGTTGTTGTTGGACGCATATGCTTTGTAAGTCGTCTCGTAGTATTTGTTGATCAATAGTTTATGTTATTGTTGTTGGCGCATATGCTTTGTAAGTCGCCCGTAGTATTGTTGATCCATAGTTTGTAACGGCCCATGGTTTTGACCCATAGTATTGACGCCTAGAATTAGTATATAAGTGTGTGTTGAGACCTATGAAGGCACCGTGAAGTTAATCGTATTGAGCTTGCTCAAAGGAGGTTGCCCCCTCGAAGTGGCCTGTGATCAATATAAAAGTGATTCTGAGTTCTGTCATTTCCACTATTTCGCATATTCTTGTTAATTAATTGTTTCAGGTGCATCACAGGATTTAAACTACAGGAACATTCCAATTTCGGTAGGTAAAGCATAACTACTTCACCTCTGGTAGGTGAGCAGTCAATGCTGCGCAAGATCTGGGAGTGGCATTTGGCGAACAAGGGAAGGGATAAAACGAGGATCTCTAGGGAAGAGATGGTGGTCTTCATTTTTTGTTTTGTTTGGTTTTTTGATTTGGAGTTGTTGCGTTCTTAATCCAGTCAGAGTGTTGATTCTTGATTTAGTTTTGGTAGGAGTAATAAGAAGGGCATGCATGCCCACTCAGTGGAATAAACCGGGACCTACGCATCCTGTAGGAATGAGTTTTAGTGTCTGTGTTGTTGTTTATTCGGCCAATATGGTCTACTGTTTATTAATAAGAATGCCTTATTGGTTGTTTGTGTTCTAGTGATCCCAGATTTTGGTAATTCGTGGGTTTGTTACCTGTGGGGTTTGGACAGTGTGTCCAGGCGTGCTGTGGTTAGAGGACGAATGCATCATACAGAACCGACCACTCTCACGGTATAAGTTGTGGTAAGCGCTATTAACTTGCACTGGTTGCTATTTGTATTTTCAATCATACACTTCCAACTTTTTCACTATCTTAGTTGGGTTCATGGCATAAGTTGCAGTGATTTCTATTTGAATTTTGAATACTCTATCAAGCTTTAATTTTAATCCATTTGAATTTTGACTTATACGCTATTAAGCTTTTACACTATTCTATGACAATCAGGAAAAAATTGCAAATTTTAAAGTTTATGTCAAAGTTGGTTTGGAAAGTAAACTATTATGTAAAATCGTGAACACATAAATTTTAATAAAATTGGGATTTTATAAGTTTTATTAATTAAATAATTACTTTCGTTATCACTAATAAAATTACTAACAGTTTAAAATTGTCAATTCATAAATTTTACACTACCTATACATTTGTAATTTATCAATAAAATTGTCAATCCATAAATTTTACTAATTAAATAAAAACCTCATTAACCTATTATTAAACCTAATCATATTGTATATGTATATATAAATAATTTTATATGTTTGATGTTTTACTAATCTTATTTTATATGTTTGATGTTTTATGGTTTTATATAAAGAGTATGAAAATTTTCAATCACTTGTTTTCAACTCAAAATCATCTTACAATAGTGTAATAATCAAGTATATCGATGGATGAATGATCTAGTTTTCACACTATGAGCAAATCGTATTAACTAGACCTAGGGTTTGGAGTTCAACTCGAACCTTTGTGAAAGAAGCCTTGGATTGCCCAGGCCCACAAGGCCTGACAAATCGCCTTGATGGCACTGTCGAGGAAGCGTCAACCAAATCCTCACCAGTTTGGTACGACTGACAATGCAGAA
Source organism: Larix kaempferi (assembly GCA_027924585.1). Lineage (NCBI taxonomy): Eukaryota > Viridiplantae > Streptophyta > Pinopsida > Pinales > Pinaceae > Larix > Larix kaempferi. The sequence continues at coordinate 29,638,125 of BSBM01000278.1, forward strand.
ACCCAAAGAAACATGACTATGAACCCTGAAGCAATTGCTAACCCATTAGGGTCTTCATCGAATATGAACAATGAGGACAAAATTTCTTGTAATGATCCAAAGACACCTGGAGTCAAGTAACTTCAGCAGGAACACAGTGCAGGGACATGCATCCCAAAATTAGCTACAGTACCAAGGTATTAGATCTCATCCATTCATGTTTCTGAAAATATTTAATACATTCATGATCATGCAATCATATGCAAATTCATGGGTTTATGGCCCTCTGAAAAATCTTTAACCAGATGGATCAAACATAAATGGAACCCAAAAGGTCATTGCGACTTGAAGCCGGGGTCGGGGTATTTTCTAAGGATTCTAATAGTATACTTAAGTTTAGTATTCTAGGCGATTATTTTGGATTGAAAAAGGGGCACACACACACACACACATACATGTATGCGAATATTAAATATGAAACATATAATTTACTACTGAAAATTGTAATTTTTAGCGAATATTATGATAAAAAAAACATATTTTATGTAAATATAGGTGATATTAGAGACTAAAAATGGCCAAATAGCGAGTTTATTTTTTCAAAAAAAATCCCCAAAAATAGCCAATTGGCAAAATTTCGCCCTTAAAAATTACCCTGGCTATGGTCAAAAGGTTTCTTTACGGTCCTCTTTAATCACTCCGAAGAATACATAGCAGCATTTGAAGGAGGTACTTACTTCTTCAACTCGGTCAGTCTCTAAATGAGGCCTTGGGTTGAAAATTTTAGCTTGGACAAAGAAGACTTCAAAGAAGCCTAGGTATGGATTAGACTCTTCTCCCTTCCCGAGGAATACTAGGACATGGAAACCTTTGAAGGCATAAGCAATACCCTAGGACACTTTTTCAAGATCTCTGAAGCCACTCAATAGGGACGTTACACCTCAAATGCCAGAATCTGTGTTTACAAGAACATCTCTCAACTTGTAATGTCCCCATTCAAATAAATCTCAAAAGAGGAAATTCCACCAATCTACTAGTTTCCTAGGTTGGGGTGGAAACATTGGGATTTTGAATAAGGGAGATAATAAACCCAAAATGGACATTATATTAACATAAATATATTAAAAGGGGTTAAATGATTTATAGATTCATTTATGTCTTTAATAAGTTTCATATACATTTCATAATCCTTTGGAACATAAATATCGAATTTCATAGCAAGTGGTGAGCTTTACTAGCATTTCACCCTATGTGAAGACATGTCCACAAACCTATGATTTATGGGAGTTGCAGAAGCCTTCATAAACTGATTGATGATTCATTTTGGAGACCATTGATGTCCTTTGACATTACCATGTATTTGTTCTGAAATTTGGGAAGGTCGTACATCATTTGGAAATCCATCTTTGACCGCTACCCTTGGGGGATTTGAAACTTGATTTGATTAGTAAATTTCCCTATCTTTCCTTAATTTTAATTGAATGTTGCATAAGTATTTTGAGAGTGTCAAAGAATCCATAAGACTCATTTATATGTCTTAATACCTTCCAAACACATTCATGTCCAATTCGGAAGCATTTGGAGCCATTTGGAAGTATTTGAGTCATTACTAGTCTAAGGGTTGAATTGGCCCAAAAGTGCACTTTTTCCATTTTTTTCCAAATTTATTAAAAAGAGACACTACACAACCTCTCCTGGAAGCCATATTCCTAGACTATAGGGATGTGGAATGGCTCCAAACGCTATATTATGAGCACATACCTTTCCACTGTAGGAAGTGTCATGAACATCGTCATCTCTTCAAAGATTTCCCTCTCATCAAAATTGCATAACAAGAAGATACTATTAAGGAAAAATATATGGATGGATTCTCAAGAGTCACCAGCAAAAGAAGGAAAAAAAAATCCCCAAATCCTCCTACCACTACGTCTGTCCCTAATTCCAATCAATTTGACTATATGTCTAACCATCCAATGGAAGGAGAAACTTCTAAACCAAAAAATAAAGAAACTCTTTAAGAAAAAATGGACATCAGTAATGAGGGAGAATCACCATAATGTAGATGCAAGATTCCCCTGATGACATGGATGATTCTTAACTTAGGGAACTCAACCTTCAAGAAATTAAAGAGGATTGTAAACAAAAAATCCCCATTTCTAAACCCCAACTAGAACTCTTCAAGAAGGAAGTCATTGTAAGAATCTGCAAGAGATCTAGCAGCTGTAGCAACTCACAATCAACTATCAAGAATGTTGCAAAGAAGAAGAGAAGGAGACACTCAATGATCACTCATAAACACAGTAGAATAGAACAATATCTCAGTATTATACAATGAATAAGAATGTAAATGAATGAATACAATAGCCATGAAGATGGCATCATATAGGATTCGAATAGGCCAAGTAGGGAATTCGAATTCCTAACTCAGAGTGTGGATTGGATGATAGTGGAGTCATCATCCAGTCAATGTATCAGTCATCAATGGTAACAGTCAGTCAAGTGTGGCTAAATGAGTCTAACCGAGTGTGGTAGGCAATAACTGAATGAAGGAGGCTTAGTGGAGGATGAGGAGCTAACTGGAGTCAAAATGAGCTGTCTAGTCTCACTGGAGTTCCATTAGAGTGAAACAGTCAGTGGGGGAGTCAATATAGCCTCAAATCAAGGAAGAAATGAGTGATAACTGACTGGTAGGTGAGAAAGGTGCCTAATTGTGATGGCACTCTGATTGTCACAATAGATGACAGGTGAAGTACTGAATAGAATCCTGAACTCTGACAAGATGCCTCTCAGCCAAATACATTGTGTGGCTACATTTACTGCACCTCTGTACTCTGCCTTTGTTGATGAAAGAGCCAAAGCAGTCTGCTTTTTGCTTGACCAACATATAGGTCCAGATCCAATCATGAAAACAAAACCATATGTAGACTTCCGATCTGAGCTATCTCCAGCCTAATCAGAATCAGTATATCCAACTAGGTCCAAAGAACACCCTGCTGAGTAGTGAAGACAATGAGTCTTGGTACCTTGTACATAGTGAAAAATCCTCTTTGCTTCCTTCCAGTGAAGCTCATGAGGTTCCTGCATGTACCTAGAGATAGAACTAACAACATAGGATAGATCAGGCCGAGTATGAGTAAGAAACAAAAGGTTGCCAATCAACTGCCTATACAAAGAACAATCTACTAGAGGTGTAGAAGATCCATCCTCAAGGCTGATCTCTGAAAGAAAAGGGAATGCAACTGATTTGTATTCGCTCATTTGAAACTTATCAAGCAAATCTGTAGCATATTTGGATAGAGCAACTTTGATTCCTGAATCACTCTGAGTGACTTCAAGAATAAGAAATTGTTTCAACAATCCTAAATCTGACATGGAGAAGGATCTATGAAAGGCATATTTGATAGATCTAATACATGAAGAAATGCTCCCTGTCATCAACAAATCATCAACATAAAGGACAATGAGAAGTACGGAGCTGCCATCATGTCTCATGTAGACATTCGAATATGATTTGCACCTCTGAAAGCAAGAAGGAATCCATCTTGGCATACCAAGCTCGGGGGGCTTACTTAAGCCCATACAAGGACCTCTTCAATCTGCAAACAAGTGAAGAATTATTAATATAACCCTCGGGTTGCTTCATGTAGATCTCCTCCTCTAGATCTCCATGGAGAAAGGCACTCTTGACATCCATATGATGCACCTCCCAGTGTTTGGATGAAACAAGAGAAAGAACAAGATGGATGGAATCCATCTTAGCAACAAGAGTGAATGTCTCAGAATAGTCAATCCCATGAACTTGGGAAAACCCTCTTGCAACCAATATAGCCTTGTACTTGTGGGAGGCTCCATCTGAATCCATCTTTGTTCTGTAGATCCACTTGCACTGAACAAGTTTGCTTCCAGGTGGGAGAGAAACAAGATCCCAAGTCTTATTTCTTTGAAAAGACTGATACTCTTCTTCCATAGCAGCTACCCATCTTGGATCTTGGGAGGCTTCAAGGTATGTCTTTGGATCAGATCCTATCATAAGAAAACATCTCTTAGCTAGAAAAGGATCTGAGGGAGAGAGTGCAATATTGGTGGATATAGGAGCAATAGAAGATGAATCCTTAGTTGCTATATCTTCAGGTTCTTGTGGATCTGGATCTAGCATTCGCACTTTTTCAAGAGCCTTCTTTTTCTTCATCTTGTTTTGTGGAGTTTTGCTATTTAAGCAATCTTTGCAGTTCCCATAAGAAAACTCATCATCTGGAAGACCTTCAACAATATTTTGAGCTTGCATGTCCTGTAAATGCTTGTATCTGAGATGTCCAAATATCTCATGCCACAATCTACTTTCTTCATTTGCATTAGTATGGAGAGCAGGTGGCTTAGAGAGCAGTAAGAAGTGGGAGAACTCATAGAGTTTTTAAGTATGATTTGCAACTCCTTTTTCAATGATTTCCCTTGAAACCGTGTTTTGTATCTCCACCTCATTGGGAGAGAAGATCACTCTTTTGGGCTCTTCAATGTGAGTCATTTGATATACTGAAAGCAAGTTGGATGCAAGAGAAGGAACATAAAGTACATCAGAAAAGTAACCATAGTCAAGATTGATTCTTCCAATCCCTTGAGAGGAGACTTCTGAATCATTGCTTAATCTCACTGAAGGACCAACTGATCTTTCGAAACTAGAGAAGAGATCTTTGGAAGAAGACATGTGCCTTGTTGCTCCCAAATCTATAATGAAAGAAGAATCTATTGAAGCACTTGCCATGATGGCATGCCATTCTTCTTTGTCTTCGGATCCAGAAGATTCACTACCAGGATCTTTCTTTCTTGCACATGTTGGTACATAAATTTTGTTCTTCTCAAGTAACCGAGCCATTATATCCACTATCTTCTGCATGCAAGAGCTCTCAGGATGAAACCCTTTATGACAATAAGGGCACTTGGATCTTCTTTTCTGAAAATGCTTAGTCCTTTTTGAGGCTCTGCTTGACTGGTATGGACTATCTGTAGGCTTTGTACCATTCGATCTCTTATCATAAATATTTTTCCTTCCTTTACCATTCTCTCTCTTTCCAACTGTAAGGGATGAGTCCAATTTGGTTTTGATCATTCCCATTGAAATCAACTTCTCTTCCTCTTGGGTAAGAGATTGTGTGAAATAATCAAATGAGGGAAACTGTAACATACCATTTTTGCTGGAAAACATTTTGTGTTAGAAAACATTATGATAAATTTTATTGTAAATTTTTTATGTTGGACAGGTGTCCAAGGATGACGGTAATTTGCAAAATATTTTATTATTTAATAAATAAAATAGGAGACAAACACCTAAGAGGACTGTTTAAAGAGTGGTTACTGATGCACTAGGTGGAATTGAATCTGGGGTAGAAGGCAATGGACAAGTGGCAGCATCATGATGCAACTAACTAGCTGTTGGTATGGGACAACTCCCTTGAAATGTGGTCACAGTGCCCTGAAAGATGGGACTGGAGCTTGAGGCTCATTTATTCCAAAATGACCACTAAAGACCTACGCAGTCTATATAATCGCCATCAAATTATGAACTGAGGTTCATCACTTTTCCTAACGAGGAAATTTACCTTGGGGTTTTGCTGTGTTTTCACCCAAGAGATTTGATGAGGGGATATGCTAAGTTGTTGATCATGTTGTGAGTCTACCAAACTCTATTGAGTTTAGGAGTTTGATGCTGAGTGCTGAAGGCATGTTTTTACAGGAGTTTGATGCTGAGTGTTGAATGCATTTTTGAGTGCCTTGCTTCTACAAAGATTCTATCTACTTAGTGGTTTGGTAATCAGGCTCGGGGGTTCACAAGAAGCCAGCAGTTGGGATGCTTCTTCTGGAATAGGTTGGGAGGAACAGGCCTCCTTGGGTGTTTCTCGGCCCTATCTTCATCTACAGGTTCCATTATCTTATCTATTTCATACATTTTAAAGTTCTGTTGCATAATAACTTTTACTGTTTTATTTTATAAATTTATTTCAGTTTCCTGAGTAAGTTAAGATTCTGTATAGAATTGATTTTGATTGAATAAAATAGTCTCTGCAATTTTCCCCATGCAAATGGATCTGCATCGTACTCTAGTACAGAGATAAAATTAAGTCAAATAGATCAAGGATAGGAAAATAGCTAGTTGATTGAGAAGATGAAATTGTTATAGTTTCTTAAGTTTTTCTACTTACTGTTTAATTTTTGAATATACATGTGCCAGTGTCTTCCTTATCATTCATTTTACAGATAACTGTTCTCCTAAATGAAAAGTAATGTTTTCTTCATTCCATAAATATATTTTGTCTCAAAACAAATATCTTTTCTTTTCTAATAGTATAAGAATTGTTTCTCTATGTTACAGTATTTAAAATGTATACGTTTATATAATAACAGTTGCAGATTTAATCTCAACATACAACATATTGTTATTCTTCCTTTTGAAATTAGTGCACAGTCGACAAGTACCAACTACTCCATGCATAGAATTACTCATTGTTTTACATTATCAATTCCATAGTAGGAAACAAAACATTTATCAATTCATTCTATAACCATAAACAATGATATCAACTCTCGGCATACAGCCAACATTTTTAACCATTTTTAAACTTATGACGAACCATGTGTTAATTTCCATAAAACTAAACATAAATTACAAACTGCATTCATTTCCATAGTTTACAAACATCTACCCATTGTTTAGTGAAAGCAACAGTCTTTTCACTTTCACTTACATTCTGTTACATCGTTTTTTCTATTAAAATTTATAGTTCACTACTCTACGAAGGAAACGATAGCAAGCAAGTACCAATTCTTTGTTTACGAAACCATAACCTCTTTTATACAACAAAGCTTAAATGCAGAACCATTTTAAGAACAAGTTTTCATTCTACACATTCAAGTCATAGGAACATTCCAGGTCTGAAACCCCAACAGACGAACAAGACAAGTATTTAAAAAGAAACGACTTAATAAAGTCTTGTATATTAAAAACTCGACGGGGAGGATGAGTTCTCAGCAGCAGAAATTACAAAGTCTCTTTTGACACAAAACTTAAGATACTATCACTCTAACCAGGAAAGCCGAGAAGCTTCCATACTACAGACCTCAAATACAACACAGTACTAGAATCTCATTCCAAGACCACAAAGTGATTCAAACATCAACGATGCCCATTCTTCCAGGAGAACCTACGAAGGGTTTTTCCATCGGGGACCAGTTGAGAGAGCCATCAACTGCCAGCAAGCTTTAACTCTATAACTCCATGACGAAGGCAACATATTCCACATAAACTACAACAAGGTTATAACATTTTCAAAATAAATATTATACATAAGACCAAACTGAAATTATAATAAACATCATTCATCAAAACCAAGATTACCTTCGTAAGAACAGAAAGATGGACTATTCACGCTTCCATTTCCAATCATCCAACCGACACAACAAAAGCAACATGCAACTACGGCTTCTCAGACTCTGAGTATAACTCCAATTTAAACCCTAACATGTTATACGACGAAATCCATAGGACTTCAACACCTATTTCTCCATTCGAATCTTAGTAACTTATACAACAGATTTACACCATCAAATTCTGAAGAAGGAAGTTACAGAGCCACCAAAGAATCAACCCTAGGTCGAACCCTGTTATTCAGTGGCCTATCGGCCTCTCCTCCAAAATCGAAACTCCAAATGAATGCAAAAGGAAAAACTACAACAGTATAGCAAATGCTTTAGGGTTTAGATCTCAACAATCGAGACATACCGAATCAACGGGTGAGATCTGGCCAGCCAAACAACGCCACTACCAAGACAGTAATACGATCAACCTACCAATTAATAACTCATTTAATATCAAGCCTAGTTGGAATGCCATATCACAGAAGTATAGCTTACAGCTAGGCAGAGTCGCCACGATTTCTACAAAGTCCATCACGTGGAGCTGTTACATGTAATAGCCAACAAGACATTCCACTAACGATGCAAAGGGTTTCATAAATGCTCGATCCTACATATCACCCTGCCAGACTGTGCCTGTGGTGGTAATAAATCTTGTCAGCATCGTATTTAATGGCAATAGAACGAACCTATCATATAACCATGTTATATATAAATTCCAAACCTTGTTGCATTCGCATAATATCTATGTTTCATATATTTCCAATGTTAAGTTCTCATTTGCATAGTATGCACATATTGCAGTTCTAATGTTAAGTCTTATATCACATAGTATGCATGCAAGAGAATGCTAATGCTAACTTTAAATTCGCATATGGTTATGCATTATAATCCTAGTAATTATTCCTTAGAGTATTGTGACAATTTAATATATGTCACTATTACATAACAAACCAATGTCTTGTCCATACAGTGATATAGTAGAATAATATTACAAGAGCATATATAATTTAGGATACATATGATACGTCATGTAGGTATTGAAGGCCAACTTTTATTACGCACCATAGCATTGTAATAATGCAAACATTACTATACATTTGCATTTCGAATTGAACAATGTCGGATTCAAATTCTAAAAGTCCCACTATAATATATTCTAGCATTAATCACTGAGGTCGTATATTGTTCAACCTTGATGTAATGATAAATATCATCATATGCTTGTCGTAATATTCAGATTGTTAGAATCTCTTATAATAGTCATATCAATTATAATTCTAATGAACAATATCAATGATTACAACAGAATATAGTGTAAAATATCTCTAGCTACACTTACAAGTGTTAGGATAAAAATGGTACAGATTGATAAAGAGAAACTAGAATTACATACCATTGACACCTTCATGCACGGTAGTACACACATCTATCTTAAAAACATAGACGACTAGCTGAAGCTTATAACTTTTCTTGAAATACTCGAATTATTTTATTATCTTACCTGCAGATCTGTGAAAGAAAGGGACCAATGCTTTAGCTATCAAGCTAGGTAAACCCAAGGGCACCTTGTAGGAACCCCTTCAGAAATATGCAAACAAGACATCAGTATTATTACTAGAATCATAACACATGAGAAGATAAACATTGTTTTATCACATTTAATTTATAATCTGTTGTCTTTTTATGTTTAAGAATAACAATAATTATACGAAGCTATCATTATTTAATTAGTTAAATAACTTTCATTCCGCAGTTAGCATTTTGTTTATGATTTTGCTATATCAAACTTTTTTTTAATTTTTAGTGATTTTTGGGACGTTACATGTGGTATCAAAGCACGAGTTCAAACTCTAGGCCTGAATTAGGCTCACGCGCGCAAACAGAAAACAAATCAGAAAGTTTATGTTACTAACTTTAAATTCAATTTTATTTTTGCACAGAACAGATTGACCTTTAAATTTACAGGTATGGAAATACTAGAAGAATCAACAGAGGATAGATCTCCTCGTAATGAGTGTATTAATAATAATAATTATGAAGGAATTTATGTTGAATTAAATAATCAATCTTCTGAAATTTTACTCACTGTACAAGATTTAAAATCTGAGTTAAAAGCTGTTAAAGAAGAGAATGAATGGATCCTTAAGGTACAGGAGGAGTTACAACAGAATTTGAGGGAGAACAGTCATAATGATGAAAGAGACCGAAAATCAGAAATGAAGTCTGATTCTAAAATAATGTCCCAAAAACATAAGCATAAGAAAGCAAGAAATGATAAAAGGAACAGTTACTCATCCTCTAAATCTAATCCAAGTAATAATGACTTTGATCATGATAGCAGTAACAGTGATTGATGCTCTAAAAAGAGAAAACATAAACATCATGAATAGATTACTGGAGAATTAAAAAAGATTAAGCCACCTGCCTTTAATGGCGAAAGTGAGAAGGGTGATACAGCGGAAGCATGGCTATCTAGAATGAAGAAGTACTTTAATATTTATGACTACTCTTCTCAACTAAAAGCCAAGACATCTATTTACAATTTGACCAGGAAGGCAGATATTTGGTGGCAGGATCTCAAAAAAATTAAGAGTATAAAAGAAAAAGAAGTAACTTGGAATATGTTTAAGAGTTTGTTTAAAAAGAAGTTTTTGTCGGAACAATATTTTGAAGATAAGTCAAAGGAGTTTTACGATTTGAAGTTGGGTACAATGAACATGAAAGAATTGTGCAGTAAATTCCTTAGCTTGCTCAGGTATGTGCCTTACATGGTAGAGGAAAAGCCTAAAGTGCAAAGGTTTCTTAGCTGTCTACCTTTCAATATAAAGGACCGTATCGAGTATGATAACCCTTCCACTTTGGAAGAGGCCATGAGAAAGGAAAATTTCTGTTTTGAACAAAACAAGAAAAGAGAAGGAACAACTGGTTGGAAGAACAGTAAGACTAATCAATTTGATTATAAAAAGAAGAATTTTAATCATAATTCTGGAAGCTTTAAGAAAAGTTTTAATAACAGAAACTTTCCTAATCATAATAATTACAGAAATAATGCACCTCAGAACTTTACTGTTGCAAGAAATGTACCTAACAATAATAATCACAACAATAACAATAATAACAACAACAGGTATGCTGAATAGAAAGGACCCATGAAGTGTTATGACTGTGGAAGACCACATAGGAGAGCAGATTTCCCACGCAACAAGAGGACAACCAACGATATTCACACTATGCAAGCAGAACCTATAGTTGGAGATATTGCAAGAGAAATGCCCAGGATAAATGCAGTACTGGAAAATCGTCAAGCTAACCATCAAACATCCATGGTCGAAATTGAAGGTATGATACGAAACGAGTCTATTTCTATTCTGATAGATCCCGGTGCAAATTTGAGTTATATTTCACCTACTTTAGTAAACCGTTGCACGTTAAAAGTAGAGAAATTTGATAATGCATGGTTAGTTCAACTTGCAACACGTACTAAAAGAAAAGTTATAGATTTTGTCAAGGATTGTGAAGTATTTATAAGTCAATTGAAAACGCAAATTAATCTGAATGTCTTACCCTTAGGGTCATATGACTTGTTGATTGGTATGTACTGAATTAAACAGCATAGAGTTTTACTGAATTGCTATGACAAATCTTTTACATGTGTAAATAATGAAGGTAATATAGAAACAGTAAAAGGAATTCATAGGAAGATTTCAGTAGGATAGATTTTTGCTCTACAAGTAAAGAGAGCTGTCAGAAAAGGATGTAAAATGTTTGTTGTTAATGTTATTAATGATGAGTGTACATCTAAAGAAGACAAGTTAAAACTAGAGGATATTCCAATCCTTAGGGACTTTTATGACGTATTCCTGGAAGAAATTCTAGGATTACCTCCGAAAAGAGAACTTGATTTCACCATTGAGTTAGTACCCGGTGCGGTACCAAACTCAAAGGCTCCCTATAAGATGAATATTCTGGAGTTGAACGAGTTAAAATCTTAGCTGAAAGAATTAATAGATAAAAAATACATAAGGCCTAGCATGTCTCCTTGGGGAGCACCAGTAATTTTTGTTAAAAAGAAGGATGGTACCATGCGATTATGCATCGATTACCATCAGCTTAATAAAATGACAATTAAGAACCGATATCCCTTACCCCGCATAGATGATCTATTTGATCAAGTACGCGGAGTAGAGATATTCACTAAAATTGATTTAAGGTCGGGGTATCATCAAGTCAGAATAAAAGACGAGGACATATTCAAAACTGCATTCAGAACGTGTTATGGACACTACAAGTTCATAGTTATGCCTTTTGGGCTGACTAACGCACCGACAGTTTTCATGTGTTTGATGAACAACGTTCTGCATAAATATTTGGATAAGTTCATAGTAGTATTCATTGATGATATTCTAATTTACTCAAAAACTAAAGAAGAGCATGACGAACATTTAAAAATAATTTTGCAAGTACTTAGAGAACATCAGCTTTACGTTAAGTTCAGTAAATGTGATTTTTATAAAGATAAAATTTAGTATTTGGGTCATATAATTTCTAAAGATGGTATTTTTGTTGATCCTGATAAGATAAAAGCAATTAATGAATGGTCTGTCCCCAAAGACGTAACTGATGTACGGTCATTCATGGGAATAACAAGTTATTATAGAAAGTTTATTGAAGGGTTCTCTAGAATTGCTAACCCCATCACTTCTTTGTAGAAGAAAGGGAAGAAATTTGTATGGGATCAAAAGTGTCAAGAAATCTTTAATAAGTTAAAAGAATTAGTAACTATTGCACCCATTGTAAAAATTGCAGATCCCAATAAGGATTTTGTCGTATGCACTGATGCATGCAACGATGGACTTGGAGGGGTCTTAAGTCAGGAAGGTCATGCCATTGCTTTTGAGTCAAGGAAGTTAAAAATCCATGAAAAAAATTATGCAACCTATGATCTTGAGTTGGCAGCCATGATACATGCACTGAAAATGTGGCGCCATCACTTGATTGGAAAGAAATTTATTCTAATGACAGATAATAAAGGTCTAAAGTATTTATTGGATCAAACGAATCTTAACGCAAGGAAATATAGATGGATAGCTTTCCTTAGCAAGTATGATTTTGAGATTCAACACATTAATGGTAAATAAAATAAGGTTGTTGATGCCTTGAGCAGAAATGCCATATTGAGTTTTGTGGCAACAATCAGTACTTTTAAGACTGATCTGGAAAATCAGATTAGAGAAGGAATTAATCAAGATTTGCATGCTAAAGTGGCTGAAAATGTATCTAAAAATTTAATTACAGATTTCAGCATTAACGAAAAAGGCTTAATGACTTGTAAAAACAGAATTTATGTGCCTAATATGTCGAAAGTTAAGCTACTGATTTTGGATGAAATTCATAAAATTCCTTATTCAGGACATCCTGTTTATCAGAAAATGATAACTATGTTAAGAATAGATTATTTTTGTCCCAACATGAAGAATGAAGTAGCTGAATACATAGCTAGATGTTTTGAATGTCAGACTATTAAGGCTGCACATCAACATCCAACTGGACTATTGTAGCCGTTACCAATTCCAGAATGGAAATGGGAAATCATAAGCATTGACTTTATTACAGGTTTTCCTAGAAATCAAAAGCAGAATGACTCAATCATGGTTGTTGTTGATAAAATTAGTAAAGTTGCTCATTTTATTCTCGTTAAAACTACTTTCAAGGCTTCTAACATTGCAGATATTTTCATGAAGCAAAATTTTCACTTGCACGGAATTCCAAAGATAATTATTTCAGACCGGGACTCTAAGTTCACCGAAAATTTTTGGACAGCACTGTTTAAAGGATTAAATACTAAATTAAATTGCAGCACTTCTTTCCAACCACAAACTGATGGTCAAACAGAAAGGGTAAATCAGATTTTAGAAAACATGTTAAGATTATATGTTAAAGATCAGCCATCTAAGTGGGAAGATTACGTACATTTAGCAGAATTTGCATACAATAATCATTATCAAACATCTACTAAGTTAAGTCCATTTGAGATTTTGTATGGAAGAAAATGTTGTACTCCTATTTCTTGGGATAACCCTGTAGACATATTAATGTTAGGACCAGATTTATTGAAAGAGATGGAGCTAACCGTGAAACAGTTTCATGGTAACTTAAATGTTGCCCAAGATCGACAGAAGCACTATGTTGATTTGAAACGCACTGAAAGAGAATTTCAGGTAGGAGACCATGTTTTTATAAAGGTAAAGCCCAAGAAAATTTCTTTGAAGCTTGGGATTTGTGCTAAACTAGCACCAAGGTATTATGGACCATTTGAAATCCTATCAAGGATTGGAGCTGTTGCATATCAATTGGCATTGCCATATAATTTTAAAATCCACAATGTTTTTCACGTTTATGTTTTAAAGAAGTATGTGCATGTCATGTCCCAAATTTTTAATTGGGTCACAATGGCCTAATCACATTGGCCATATTCATTAGAGTTTTTAAAATTGATGTTAAGGTTCAGATAATTGCCAAGGAGGAAAATTACTAGTTTCCTAGGTTTGGGGTGGAAGCTTAGGGATTCGGAATAAGGGGGATAAGAAATGATGTTTGAACATTAGAATGGCATAAATATTTAATAAAGGAGCTAAATAAATATATACAAGTGAAAATAAAAGTGGAATTTGATCATAAAGACACATGGAGGAAGTGGGACCCACATATGGCTAGATTTCCCCACTACACTTGGCATCATTCTCTCACCAATTCGAATTCAAGGTGAATGGTAACATACTTGGGGGAGTCCAAAAGGTATTATTCATGGCATGACTCATCCAAGGTCTAAATATAGAGGAAGAGTAACTCCCATGGAAGAGGAAGAGGCAATTTGGAGCTAGTGAGACATTTGGGCTATTGCAGCTCACTCCTTCAACCATTTCCAGTTTTGATGGCATATTCTTGATCGTTGAGGGAGGGTGTTTTTGGTGAGCTATTGTACTCTTTGGGGGAGTTTATAATGCCCCATTTCTTTTGTACTATGAATTAAATACTCTTTTATTCATCTCTAAAAATTTTCAGGTCGAAATTTCAAGTAGAAATGTGTAAATCTCATTTTTAATGAAAGAACAGTGCCATTTCCCCACTACCTTGTTGTGAACCAATGTACTGCTAATGATTTCGAATGAATAGATGATTATAAGATAAATTTGTGATTAATATACTTCCATGGATTTATTTTACAAGTTTCGTGTACTGTACTTGAGCATTTGAAATATTTTTACTCAGTTTAATTGCATTGGGAGAAGAAATAGTGTCATTTCCCCAAGCGTCGAATGGGTGATTTTTGCAGCTGAATGGGAGAGGGTTGGAACAGATATAATAATCAATTAATGGTGCACATGAGACCTTAATAACATCCTTAATACATTCCATACCTCTGTTCAGAAATTTGAGTGGGTTTGCAGGCATTTGGGAAGCGATTTTAAGTACTTATCCCAGGGGGATTTGAACCCCAAATTACTAGTAAAATTGCATACTTGGTCCAGAATATTAAGAGAGTTTGAAATGGTATTTTGGTAGCAATATATCATCCTTGAACATCATATTCAATTCCTAATATCATTCATACACATTCCTTGAATATTTGAAGGCATTTGGACTCAATTTGAGACTTAGAGACTAATACTAGTCAAAGGGAATTACTAGTAAAATTTCCTACATTGGCCATAATTGAAAGAGGATTTGCAAAAGTATTTTAAAGGTCCAAAATCATCCCTGAAACACATATTTATGTTCTAAAATCATCCATATACCTTCTCAGAATATTTGGGAGCAATTGGAGCAATTTGGGGACCTAGTGCTCAAAACCAGTCAAAGGTCTAACTAGGGAAAAAGGTGAAAATTTGTCATTTTAATAAAATTCCTAACAAGGGACATTACAGTGGTATCAGAGCATGTTCCTTGCACCTGTGGATTATGTACATACATTCAAGAATAATTGGAAGCCATGTCTTACTATTATGATGAATCCTATGAGTACAATTCTTATGAGGAATATGCAGATGCTTATGAGCAATATGAAGCAGAATGTGAATGGTACGAGGAAGAGGTGCCATCATGCAACACTTCTTACAATTTCAAAAGAAATGAAGATTATTCTTATGACTTTAAATCTGATGAATATGAGTGTGTCACACCAACCAAGGATAATTCTATGAGTGAGTTCCAAAGATGGAGAGAAACATATAAAACTTTGCCCCAACAATATAAAAAATATCAAGAATATCTTGATTCGAGCAAAAATACAGAAAATGCCATGTCTTTTGAGTACTATGCTGAACATGCTTTTGAAAATAGGCCCAAAAATGAAGATGTGGAGTTAGTAAAGAAAGGTTTATGCCCTTCTTGTAAAGAACCTTGGAGTGAGTATCATATATGTGTGCATGAAATTATGTCCCACTTGAGGAGAGCTTTTGGGAATTCTTCAAAAAGAGATTCCAAAGATATTGATCATAAGGAAAAGAAGGGAAAAAATGCATCATCTTGCTTGAAGGATAAAAATGAAGAGACATCACAGGAGCATGAAGAATATTCTATTGAAAATATGGAAGATCATTTCAAGACACCTTCTAGCTTAGACATGAACCAAAGAGCATATGCTGATGGATGCTTAAACTATGAAGGAGTACCTACTGATGGGTGCTCACACCTCTATGTTGGTGACATAGAGATCACTTTTGAAAGTATCGCTGCAAGCCCAATTTCCATTAAGCATGATAATGAAGACCTTGTAGCAGTTGAAGAATAACCAAGATCAAATTCCCCATCACCACTTGAGCTTCATGAAGTTGGTCAAAGAAAAAATGAAGAAGATGAGGAGGTTCATTTGCAAGAGCCTCATTTTGTTGAAGGGTCCTTCTATATGAATGAAAAGAAGATCCAAGAGTCCCTCAGCATTCTCCATGACACTCAAGCATTGGTTTCAAATTCTTGTTGGAGAGCTACTTCATTGGAGGAAACATCCTTCCTTGAAGACATAGAGAAGATTCAAAGAGCAATGTGCTACATCAAAGGTAATTTCATGTCTTTTCTTTTTTCTAGAAACCATTTGTTTGAGATTAATGAATTGTTACATGATGCATAATTGAAGAATAATGAGGATAATCATAAGCTCACACTTCAAAATGAGCAACTTCTTGAAAAGTTGCAAGATACTTGTTTTTCCACCTATGTTTCAGATTGTCAAATGGTAGATTGTTTGGAGGATTCTCATGACATGGTGGATCATGATAAATGTGGAAATTTGAATGTTCTTGATGTGTTTGAAAATGAACTTGAAGAGATACAAACACTTGATGTGGTGGAAGAGGAACTTGAATTGTATTTTGATGAAGGTTATGCAATTTTTAAAGAAGGGCATGATTCCTCTACATTGGAACCAATCTATGACAAAGGTTTCACACTTTTGAAGGAGCTTCATGATACTACCCATATGGATCCTTCCCATGATGAAAATTCTATACTTTTTGATCATTTGGGTGAGCTAGTTCGTTCTCCTATGTCCTACAATTCCATGTTTTGCAGCATTAGTCTCAATGAAGTATGGGTGAAAGGGTTCCTTTTGATGGTGCCACATGAGGAGTATGGAACTCCTAGATTTACCTTTTATGATGACATGGTTGGAGCACATTCTTATTCAAATTTTCAGCTGCATCATAAGTCACTTTATGATGATGCACGTCTACATGGATGCACCTATGATATGCATTTGAGTCACTTGAAGACTCATGGTTTTTCTTGCTCAACACTTGGTTCATTTGATGTCGGGGGAACTTCATCCAACACTTGGGTGAATAAATTTATGATTGGAGAACATTTTTGTTGGAAGCCACATACTTTGATATATATTTATTATTCTCACATTCATGGATGTATGGGTGAGACTTCTTTGAGTCCTTTGAAGTCTCCTTGTTTTTCTGCTCATTATTTGGTTGAGATTTTAGTGGAGATTCTTCATTCACTTCTTGGATGAAAGAATACATGGATGAATATTTTGATGCATATCACATCCTTTTGGAGAAGCATTATAGGACATGGGATCCTCACCTATGTCATTGGAGCAGATTTGATGGGTCACTTGAAGATTGTATGCACTTGGAAAATGGTGGTCTACTTGCTTTGAGGTATAAGCACTTTCATGACTCTTTGATGAAGCATCTCCTTGATGTACATTTTCATTATGGTGTTATGTCCTTTGATGATATATATTTTTTACTCATGATGTTTGGAAGAATGCATACAAGAAAATGGGATCCAGTAATCCTCTTATTTGATTGTATGGGTTGGAGAGCACTCTTAATTGTTGGAGTGAAATACAAGCAATGGGACCCTGGAATAATTTTTATCTCATTGGTTTAAATTTTTTTGGGGAAAAAAGCGGTATGGGAGATGGATTTCTCACTTAATAAAGTGATTTTTATTAGAGTAGTGCAACAGAAAGCATGGTGGTTCTTCTCTAAAATATTCATGGAAACTCAAAGACTCAAGGTTGGGCAATTCAATGGCAACTTCAAAGAATTATACAGAAAGCAGGTTCTTCAACACCCATGTTTGAAATTGCTTGAGGACAAGCAATATTGGGAAGGGAGGATTTTTCATGTACCAAATTTGTAATTGGGTCACAACGGCCTAATCACATTGGCCATATTCATTAGAGTTTGTAAAATTGATGTTAAGGGTCAGATAATTGCCAAGGAGGAAAATTACTAGTTTCCTAGGTTTGGGGTGGAAGCTTTGGGATTTGGAATAAGGGGGATAATAAATGATGTTTGAACATTAAAATGGAATAAATATTTAATAAAGTATCTAAATAAATATATACAAGTGAAAATAAAAGTGGCATTTGATCATGAAGACACATGGAGAAAGTGGGACCCACATATGGCTAGATTTCCCCACTACACTTGGCATCATTCTCTTACCAATTCGAATTCAAGGTGAATGGTAACATACTTGGGGGAGTCCAAAAGGTATTATTCATGGCATGACTCATCCAAGGTCGAAATATAGA
The DNA here is from genome assembly GCA_027924585.1 of Larix kaempferi. Lineage (NCBI taxonomy): Eukaryota > Viridiplantae > Streptophyta > Pinopsida > Pinales > Pinaceae > Larix > Larix kaempferi. The sequence goes on from BSBM01000278.1 coordinate 29,656,564, forward strand.
GGAAGAGTAACTCCCATGGAAGAGGAAGAGGCAATTTAGAGCTAGTGAGACACTTGGGCTAGATTTCCTAGCTCTATGACAACAATGATGAAGATGCTATGACACCTATGACACAAATCAGACCTGAAGGCTGACATATGACATGTCAGGGATAAAAATAGACTCCAAGAGGGCGCTCAAGGGTTTTAGGGCAGCTAAGATGCTTCCACATGTGATTTGGTGGATGTGGGAGACTAGGAATTGTTGTACAAGTGGCGTTCTTGGGAATCTCTTCCCAACTTGAGTTAGCATGAGTCTCTTGGAAGGAATTAGACCCATGGAGGACATTAGAACTTTATAAATATCAATAAAAATTAATGAAACCATATTTTGATCATTTGTAGAATTTGCAATTGCATTTGTGAAGAGAGAGAGCCAGTGGATGACTAGTTTCTTGCCTTAGCCAATTTCGAGGGTGAAAGATTCCCATCCAAGTTGGTAATTGGAAATGCCATTCAGACCTTTCATTTGGAGATTTAATGGAGTCTTTATTTGCAGGTGTAATCTAGAGGGAATATCATGGTTTCTTCTATTGCAGCTCACTCCTTCAACCATTTCCAGTTTTGATGGCATATTCTTGATCCTTGAGGGAGGGCATTTTTGGTGAGCTATTGTATTATTTGGGGGAGCTTCTAATGCCCCATTTATTTTGTAATATGAATTAAATACTATTTTCTTCATCTCTAAAAATTTTCAGGTCGAAATTCCAAGTAGAAATTTGTAAATCTCATTTTTAATGAAAGAATAGTGCCATTTCTCCACTACCTTGTTGTGAACCAATGTACTGCTGATGATTTCGAATGAATGGATGATTCTATGATACATTTGTGATTAATATACTGCCATGGATGTATTTTACAAGTTTCATGTACTGTACTTGAGCATTTGAAGTATTTTTACTCAGTTTAATTGCACTGGGAGAAGAAATAGTGTCATTTCCCCAAGGGTCGAATGGGTGATTTTTGCAGCTGAATGGGAGAGGGTTGGAACAGATATAATAATCAATTAATGGTGCACATGAGACCTTAATAAAATCCTTAATACATTCCTTACCTCTTTTCATAAATTTGAGTGGGTATGGAGGTATTTGGGAAGCCATTTTCAGTACTTATCCCAGGGGGGGTTGAACCCCAAATTACTAGTAAAATTGCATACTTGGTCCAGAATCTTAAGAGAGTTTTCAGAGGTATTTTGGTGGCCATATATCATCCCTTGAAATCATATTCAAGTCCTAATATCATTCATACACATTCCTTGAATATTTGAAGGAATTTGGAGTCAATTTGAAACCTAGAGACCAATACTAGTCAAAGGGAATTACTAGTAAAATTCCCTACATTGGCCAGAATTGAAAGAGGATTTGAAGAAGTATTTTAAAGATACAAAAGCATCCATGAAACACATATTTATGTTCTAACATAATCCATATACCTTCTCAGAATATTTGGGAGCAATTGGAGCAATTTGGGGACCTAGTGCTCAAAACTAGTCAAACGTCTAACTAGGGAAAAAGGTGAAAAATTGCCATTTTAATAAAATTCCTAACAAAGGACATTACAGTGCACGATGCTACTCATGTGCTGAATTGGACTGAAATACAGGTGGAACTCGAAGGATATTTTCAGGTGGAACCGGACTGTATTCTCGACCGGAGGGAAATTATGCTTCGAAATCGCACCATAGGGCAGGTAAAGGTGCAATGGAAGCACCTTAGACCTGATGAAGCTACTTGGGAACTGGAAAGTAATATGTGGGAAACATATCTAGTTATGTTCCATGAGGAACTTGATGATGAATAAATAACATCGAGGATGATGTTGAGCTTAAGTGGGGGTGTTTGTAACATACCCTTTTTGCTGGAAAACATTTTGTGTTAGAAAACATTATGATAACTTTAATTGTAAAGTTTTATGTTGGACAGGTGTCCAAGGATGACTGTAATTTGCACAATATTTTATTATTTAATAAATAAAATAGGAGACAAACACCTAAGAGGACTGTTGAAAGAGTGGTTACTGATCCACTAGGTGGAATGGAATCTGGGGTATAAGGCAATGGACAAGTGGCAACACCATGATGCAACTAACTAGCTGTTGGTATGGGACAACTCCCTTGAAATGTGGTCATAGTGCCCTCAAATATGGGACTAGAGCTTGAGGCTCATTTATGCAAAACTAACCATTAAAGACGTAGGCATTCTATATAATAGCCATCAAATTATGAACTAAGGTTCATCACTTTTCCTGACGAGGAAATTTACCTTGGGGTTTTGCTGTGTTTGCACCCAAGAGATTTGATGAGGGGATATGATAAGTTGTTGATCATGTTGTGATTCTACCAAACTCTATTGAGTTCAGGAGTTTGATGTTGAGTGCTGAAGGCATGTTTTTACAGCAGTTTGATGCTGAGTGCTGAAGGCAATTTTTAGGGCCTTGCTTCTACACAGATTCCATCTACTTAGTGGTTCAGTAATTAGGCTCGGGGGGTCACAAGAAGCCAGCAGTTGGGATACTTCTTATGGAATAGGTTGGGAGGAACAGGCCTCCTTGGGTGTTTGTTGGCCCTATCTTCATCTACAGGTTCCATTATCTTATCTATTTCATACATTTTAAAGTTTTGCTGCATAATAAATTTTACTATTTTATTTTATAAATTTATTTCAGTTTCCTGAGTAAGTTAAGATTCTGTATAGAATTGATTTTGATTGAATACAGTAGTCTCTACATTTTTCCCCATGCAAATGGATCTTCATCGTACTCTAGTACAGAGATAAAATTAAGTCAAATAGATCAAGGATAGGCAAATAGCCAGGTGACTGAGAAGATGAAATTGTTATAGTTTCTTAAGTTTTTCTGCTTATTGTTTAATTTTTGAATATACATGTACCAGTGTCTTCCTTATCATTCTATTTACAGATAACTGTTCTCCTAAATGAACAGTAATGTTTTCTTCATTCCATAAATATCTTTTGTCTCAAAACAAATAGCTTTTCTTTTATAACAGTATAAGAATTGTTTCTCTGTGTTACAGTATTTAAAATGTATATGTTTATATAATAACAATTGCATATTTAATCTCAACATACAACATATTGTTATTCATCCTTTTGAAATTAGTGTACAGTCGACAAGTACCAACTACTCCATGCACAGAATTACTCATTGTTTTACATTATCAAATCCATAGTAGGAAACAAAACATTTATCAATTCATTATATAACCATAAACAATGATATCAACTCTTGGCATACAACCCACATTTTTAACCATTTTTAAACTTATGATGAACCATGTGTTAATTTCCGTAAAACTAAACATAAATTACAAACTGCATTTGTTTCCATAGTTTACAAACATCTACCCATTGTTTAGTGAAAGCAAGAGTCTTTTCACTTTCACTTACATTATGTTACATCGTTTTTCCTTTTAAAATTTACAGTTCACTACTCTACGAAGGAAACGATAGCAAGAAAGTACCAATTCTTTGTTTACGAAACCATAACCTCTTTTATACAGCAAAGCTTAAATGCAGAACCATTTTAAGAACAAGTTTTCATTCTACACATTCAAGTCACAAGAACATTCCAGGTCTTAAACCTCAATAGACAAACAAGACAAGTATTTAAAAAGAAATGACTTAATAAAGTCTTGTATATTAAAAACTCGATGGGGACGATGAGTTCTCAGCAACAGAAATTACAAAGTCTCTTTTGACACAAAACTTAAGATACTGTCACTCTAACCAGGCAAGCCGAGAAGCTTCCATACTACAGACATCAAATACAACACAGTACTGGAATCTCATTCCAAGACCACAAAGTGATTCAAACATCAATGATGGCCATTCTTCCAGGAGAACCTACGAAGGGTTTTTCCACCGGGGCTTACCAGTTGAGTGAGCCATCAACTGCCAGCATGCATTAACTTTATAACTCCACGGCGAAGGCAGCACCTGCCACATAAACTACAACGAGGTTATAACATTTTCAAAATAAATACTAGACATAAGACCAAACTGAAATTATAATAAACAACATTCATCAAAACCAAGATTACCTTCATAAGAGCAGAAAGATGGAATGTTCATGCTTCCATTTCCAGTCATCCAACCGACGCAACAAAAGCAACATGCAACTACGTCTTCTCAGACTCTGAGTATAACTCCAATTTAAACCCTAACCTATTATACGACAAAAGACACAGGGCTTCAACACCTATTTCTCCATTCGAATCTTAGTGACTTATACAACAGATTTCCACCATCAAATTCTGAAGAAGGAATTTACAAAGCCACCAAAGAATCAACCCAAGGTCGAACCCTGTTATTCAGCGACCTGTTGGCCTCTCCTCCAAAACCAAAACTCCAAATGAATGGGAAAAACTACAACAGTATAGCAAATGCTTTAGGGTTTATACCTCAACAATCAAGACAGACCGGATCAACGGGTGAGATCCAGCTAGCCAAACAACGCCACTACCAAGACAGTAATATGATCAACCTACGAATTAATAACTCATTTAATATCAAGCCCAGTTGGAATGCCATATCACCAAAGTATAACTTATAGCTAGGCAGAATCACCATTATTTCTACAAAGTCCATCACGTGGAGCTGTTACATGTAATAGCCAACGAGACATTCCACTAACAATGAACAGGGTTTCATAAATGCTCAATCCTACATATCACCCTGCCAGACTGTGCCTGCGGTGGTAATAACTCTTGTCAGCATCATATTTAATGGCAATAGAACGACCCTGTCATATAACCATGTTATATATAAATTCCAAACCTTGTTGCATTCGCATAATATCTATGTTTCATATATTTCCAATGTTAAGTTCTCATTTGCATAGTATGCACTTATTGCAATTCTAATGTTAAGTCTTATATCACATAGTATGGATGCAATAGAATGCTAATGCTAAGTTTAAATTCGCATATGGTTATGCATTATAATCCTAGTAATTATTCCATAGAGTATTGTGACAATTTAATATATGTCACTATTACATAACAAGCCAATGTCTTGTCCATACAATGATATAGTAGAATAATATTACAAGAGCATATATAATTTAGGATACATGTGATACGTCATGTAGGTATTGAAGGCCAACTTTTATTATGCACCATAGCATTGTAATAATGCGAACATTACTATACATTTGCATTTCGAATTGAACAATGTCGGATTCAAATTTTCAAAGTCCCACTATAATCTATTCTATCATTAATCACTGAGTTCGCATATTGTTCAACCTTGATGTAATGATAAATATCATCATATGCTTGTCGTAATATTCAGATTGTTAGAATCTCTCATAATAGTCATATAAATTCTAATTCTAATGAATGATATCAATGATTACAACAGAATATAGTGTAAAATATCTCTAGTTACACTTACAAGTGTTAGGATAAAAATGGTACAGATTGATAAAGAGAAACTAGAATTACATACCATCGACACCTTCATGCACGACAGTACACACATCTATCTTAAAAACAGAGACGACTAGCTGAAGCTTATAACTTTTCTTGAAATACTCGAATTATTTTATTATCTTACCTATAGATCTGTGAAAGAAATGGACCAATGCTTTAGCTATCAAGCTAAGTAAACCCAAGGGCATCCTGTAGGAACCCCTTCAGAAATATGCAAACAAGACATCAATATTATTACTAGAATCATAACACATGAGAAGATAAACAGTGTTTTATCGCATTTAATTTATAATCAGTTGTCTTTTATGTTTAAGAATAACAATGATAATTATACGAAGCTGTCATTATTTAATTAGTTAAATAACTTTCATTCTGCAGTTAATATTTTCTTTATGATTTTGCTTAATCAATTTTTTTTAAATTTTTAGCAATTTTTGGGACGTTATAGAAACTTCCATCTTGGAATGGACAACCTAGCTGACTGGAAAGTAGAGACAAAAACTGAGAAGTTTGCCCCCAAATTTGAGAGAATGGAAAATATAAGCTTCTTATCTTCCTTTGCTATCTCAAATCTTTTCAACTATGATATCAAGATTTTGAACTTGGTGAGAAAGGCATTGATAGATTTGAAGCTGCTATGACTCAAACATATGAGCTCATTCTCCAATTTGTGTGATTCCATATCATCCTTTGGCCCAAAAAGAGATTCGATCTTGTCCCACACCTCTTTAGGAGATGTAAGATCGATGACATGAAAGTGTATATCATCAGAAATTGAGAGAAGGAGGAGACCAATTGCTTCATCAAGCCGATCCAAGTACTTGGACTTTTCAACTGCACTTGTTGGTTCTACCATCATTTCATTGAGTATTCGGGTGAAGCTCTTTGATCTCATGAAGAGAGACATTTTGGGTTTCCACTCAACATAGTTGGAAGATGTAAGCTTTAGATCCATCTAAACAGAGAAGGTCGAATAGTTGAAGAAGATTCTGAATGGGTGAATAAACCTGTAAAACAATAAAAGATGTGCTGATGGAGAATGCTACACTTCGACTGAACACTACCTTGTGAAGAACCTGCAACAATTAATTAATGAAAATACACGAGAAAGAAGAAATAACAGAACCCATAATCACTTTTATATTGATCGCAAGCCACTTCGAGGGGGCAACCAAGTGGGCAACCTCCTTTGAGCAAGCTCAATACAAATAAATTCACGGTGCCTTCATAGGCCTCAACACATACTTATATACTAAGTCTTGGTGCCAATACTATGATTCAAAACCATGGGCCAATACAAACTATGGATCAACAAAACTATGGGAAACTTACAAAGCATATGCGCCAACAACAATAACACAAACTATGGATCAACAAATACTACGGGACGACTTACAAAGCATATGAGCCCAACAACAATATACTAACAAAATAAAGACATGGGTTCTTAACATCCCCTCCTCCTTAGAAAAAGCTTTGTCCTCAAAGCTTTAGATGTGGAAATTGATGCAGAATATGAAGGAGTGGTTCCCCTGTAGCACCCACGGGTTGCATTCTGGCCCACTGACACCTTTTGAGTTTCAGGGAGGATTGCTTGGAAGGCTGTAGACGAAGAAGGACCATATCAACTGCATGAAAAGTGCATGCAAAATGGTGTTGATCGGCTTGTTGTTGCAGTTGAATTCTTGCCATGTGAATATTGTCCTCTAGAATGAGAAGAATCTAATCACGGTTTCAAAGAACCAAGTCAACTTCCTGAACTAGGGAGATGCTAAGCGTGTATGGAAGAAGAATTGACGGTGCTTGTCCATAAACTTCTTCATATGGTGTCCTTTTAGATGTAGTATTGTACCACTGGAGAGCTTCTAGGAAATCCATAGAAATAGCTAGCCAAATCTATGTAGGGATGGGCAAGGGTTCAAGCAGTCCTGAAAGGAGTGTCGTTTCACCCTTGTTGACATGGCAAGTATCACACTCAATCACTATCTGGTGAATTTTCATTTTCAGTTCCAGCCAAAAGAAGTTACATCGTTCCTGGTCATAGGTTTTGAGGAACCTAGAGTGCCCTACTAATGAAGAAGCATGGATTTCATAAAAGAGATAGCCCCGTTGAATAGATTGCAACCAATTTGGAACAAGCAGAGAAATAGGTGTAAGAAAAAGTGGGTCATCAAATTTGCGAGAAGGAGCATCTGCCACCATATTATCCTTACCCTTCCTATAAGTGATCGCATAGTCATAACCCATGAGTTGGGTAACCCATTTCCAGTGTGCTGGGGAGGATACCCATTGTTCCAAAAAATGTTCCAGACTCTGGAGATCAGTCTGGATGCATAAATAGTTCCTTGATAGGGATGGTTTCCACTTTTGTATTTCATGCAAAATAGCCATCATTTCCTGCTGAGATGTAGATGTGGCTAAATGCTTACCAGAAAGGTCTCTTGAAGGTGGCAATCCCACTGGTGCAACAAAGACACCTGCATATCTATCCAAGGAAGTAGTGGAGACCGTTGGTGAGTGCATCTGAATGGAATGGAGCTGAGCGATGACATCATGTGAATTCTTCTTAAGGATATTTTCCATGCGATGTGAACTGATGATGCAAAGAGACCCTAGTTGTAAGCCCATAAATTTGTGTTATGTCCCATTGACTGAAAACTGCATCCAAAGTTCAGCAAAATCCCATAAGATGGGGCCAAGTGTGTGTAACCATTGAACGCCCAAAACCACATCACATTTTCTTAAGGACAAGGAAAACATGTTAGAGCACAGGTTATAATCTTCCATGGAGATACGCACATTGTGACACTTCCCCTTGCAAGGTAAGGTGCCCCCATTGGAAATCATGACTTCAAAGTTGGAGCAAGGATGGACAAAACAATCATCCTGTTTGGAAATCCGAGGGTCAATGAATTTATGAATGCTACCAGAATCAATGAGTATGGTAAGAGGGAGCTTATTGAAGTATCCCTTGACCCACATTGTTTGTGGGGTGGTGATGCCGGTTACAGCATGGAGAGAGATCTTGGGTGGGTCGTCCTGAGATGGAGTGTCAACAGGAGGGTGCTAAATGTCGACCTTATCATCTATTGTATCTGGAGATTCTTCACCAAGTTCAAAGGCAAGTGGAGAATCCACATCCAAGAGATAGAGCTTTTGTTGAACACATCTATGTCCCTGAGTGAATTTCTCATCACAATTATAACAAAGCCCTTTTTCTTGGCGTGCCTACATCTCTGTTTCAGGCAAATACTTGATAGGAGTTGGTCGAGGAGCAAGCGTGATGGGAGGTCGTTGGGAACCCATATTTCGGAAGGGAACAAAGGTGGGTTTGGAGCATTGTTGAGCTACGATCCTGTCCTCTGCCAACTTAGCCAACCCTAGGACTTCCATCATTATGTTGGGACAGAACATTTTGACCTTTGAGCAGATTTCATCCTTGAGACCACTGATAAAACAACTCCTGTAGAATTCATCAGACAATCCTTCGGTGTGATTGGCCAGTTTCTCAAATTTTGTCTGATACTCTCTCACTGTGCCAATTTGGTGAAGTTTAGTGAGTGCTCCTGTGAAGTCATCAAAAGCACTAGGACCAAATCGTGGCAAAAGGAGTTGTCAAAAATCTGTCCTGTTTGGCTCGGGATGAGCTTTGATGTACCAATGGTACCATTGAAGGGCTTCCTATTCCAAATGAAAGGATGCAAGTGGAACTTTCTGTACATCCAAAGTATTATGCAGACTGAAATATTGTTCTGCTCGGTATATCCATCCAATCGGATTAGTACCATTGAAGCGAGGAAAATCAAGTTTCGGCCCACAAAAATTGCTGGAAGAAGAGAACCCGGTGGCTGCAAAAGATTTTGGTGGTTGGTTATTGTTCATGGTTGAATGCTGAAGATGGAGTCTGAGAAATTTTTCATCCAGATCTTAGAGTTTGGTTTGGATGGCTGCAAGTGTTTCCTCCATGGTTTTTGCTCTTGTGTGGGTGACAACCATAACCAGGAGTTTTTTTTTTTTGGAGGGGGGGAATGGATAGAAAAACACAAACAAAAGCTTATTTAGTAAATGGAAATTTGGATTTGGGAAAAACTCGAATGGGTAATTAGGGTTTGACTAGGTTTTGGACACTTTTTGATGGACAGGGAAGAAAAAAATGGGGCTTTTAGAAGCGGGGTGAAATAATGAGAAAATTTGTCAAAGAGGGAGAAGGAAGCAGAAATAGGGAGTAAACATGGTGGCAAAATTTGAGGGCGATTGGGTGAAAATATAAGGAGTTATGGCAAACCCTAAAAATACACAAATGTGGGATTTCTGGCTTTGGGAAGAGGAATTTGAGATAGGGTCCTCAGGAATGAAATATGCAGAATGGGATTGCAGGGGTGTTCAAAATTTTTTAGGGGAAATAGAGTTAAAACAAGGGAGATATGGCGAAAAAATGAGTTTATTTATTTATTTTTTATTTTATTTTATTTTATTTTATTTTTTTCAGGAATGGATCTGCAACGACGTGGAAGGAATCAGAAACAGATAGATCTGCAATGGCGCAGAAGGGATTGGAAACAGATTGATCTGAAACGACGCCGAATGGATAAAAAATGGCTGGATCTGAAACGACGTTCATAATAGATATGAAACGGCTCAGAATGGATCTGAAACGGCTCGGAATGGATCTGAAATAGTGCAAAAGTGATCGGAAACAGTTCAGCTGAAAATAGATATGGACCCCAGGTATGTTCGGCTTCCTACCAGTTCAGGTGTTTCACTCAGCCACCAATGCTATCTGACGGCTTGCGTATTGGGGAAGTACCCCTCCACGGCTCAGGTAAAACTGATAACCACTTTTCCACAAATGAAAGCTCTTGGTTTACCTCACGGGTGGGAACTAGTCAATTAGGTAGGGGTCGTTGCCCTTTTTGCTGGCAGGTCCTATCAATGGGCCAGCTACTTTGTGGTTCCTGTGGTACTCCTCACAATGAGTTTTAGGGCTTATGCCCAAGTACTTCCCAAAGTTGAGCGGATAGGGATTATTCCCAGATCCGAACTTGCAACAGATGCGAAAAAACATTTGACAGAAATTCCACCCAATGAGCCCAAGAAAGTGCTCTGATACCAGATGTGAAGAACCTGCAACAATTAATTAATGAAAATACATGAGATATCAGAAATAATAGAACTCAGAATCACTTTTATATTGATCGCAGGGCACTTCGAGGGGGCAACCTCCATTAAGCAAGCTCAATACAAATAACTTCACGGTGTCTTCATAGGCCTCAACACACACTTATATATTAAGTCTTGGCACCAATACTATGAGTCAAAACCATGGGCCAATACAAACTATGGATCAACAAAACTATGGGCGACTTACAAAGCATATGCGCCAACAACAATAACACAAACTATGGATCAACAAATACTACGGGACAACTTACAAAGCATATGCATCCAAAAACAATATACTAACAAAGTAAAGACAACCTTAAGGACACTTGGTACATGGACTAAGTCCTTCACACTTGGCTAGACCTCACTGGATTTCTCCAATGAATTCAAGTAATAGCACTAGGATTTGTTGTGGAAACTCAGAGGCTTCTGGTGCACAAGTGAAAGATATTTGCTCAAAGAAATGTTGCAATCGTTGCTGCTGCAACTGCTGCAATTCGAATAGATGCTTCCCGCTCTGATACCATGTAAGAATTCGCAAGAGATATAGAAGCTGTAGTAACTCACAATCAACTATCAAGAATGTTGCAAAGAAGAAGAGAAGGAGACACTCAATGATCACTCATAAACACAGTAGAATAGAACAATATCTCAGTATCATACAATGAATAAGAATGTAAGTAAATGAATATAATATACATGAAGATGGCATCATATAGGATTTGAATAGGCCAAGTAGGGCATTCGAATTCCTAACTCAGATTGTGGCTTGGATGATAGTGGAGTCATCATCCAGTCAATGTATCAGTCATCAATGGTAACAGTCAGTCAAGTGTGGCTAACTGAGTCTAACTGAATGTGGTAGGCACTAACTGAATGAAGCAGGCTCAGTGGAGGGTGCATGAGGAGCTAACTTGAGTCAAAATGAGCTGTCTAGTCTCATTGGAGGTCCATCGGAGTGAAACAGTTAGTGGGGGAGTCAATCTAGCCTCAAATCAAGGAAGAATTGAGTGATAACTGACTGGTAGGTGAGAAAGGCGCCTAACTGGCTGTGGTAGGTGAAAAAGGCGCATTTGCTAGGCAAAAGACTAGACAAGGGTTCCTTTGGTAGGTGGGAGGTCCCCTGGGGGCTGTAGACAGGCTATGGAGAGCTAGAACCAAGCTCTAGGAGCTAGGAGGTCCACCATGATGATGACTGGATGCATGCAGAATGCATGCATGCATGCAAAACTGAAAAAGGAGGGGGAGGATATTCCAACAGTCATAAAGGCAAGAACAATCCCAAGACTCCAGTAAAATAAGTAAGGCTAGGAATCAAGTCTAGCAGAAAAAAAAAATATCTTAAGAGACATGACCAAGACGACAAGAAGAAGGGCCACAAAATCCATTTTCAACGCTTAGATGAGGTGGGAAACTTGATGCTAGACTCAAGACAGTATAGTAATCTTACAGAGTTCTTCTCCACTATCCCTCCACATTCTAAATGAATATAGTTTCATGGAATATAAGAGGGATAAATACCCCCTCAAAGCAGATACTTCTAAAAAACAAAATCATTATGGAGAAACCCAATATCTTGTTGTTGCATGAAACAAAGTGTTCATACCAATTAATGGAAACTATAGCCAAAAGGATCTAGAAAAATTCCGAAGGGACTGTAGTGGATGACATGGGAGCCTCGGGATACTTGGCTCTCCTCTAGAATCCTCAAGAAATAGTGATGGACAACTTCATAGCAACTCCCAGAACGATATCGACAAGTTTTCATTTTATTGGAATTGAAAGAAAAGGATTTGTAACCAATATCTATGGTCCCTAGGTTATAGAACACAATCTCCAACTCCTTAATCATCTCCAATGGCTCCAACACCATCATGAGCATGGACACGGGATCATTAGAGGAGACTTGAAGATGATCATGAACCTTTTAGAAAAGAAGGGTGGGATAAAGCATCTTGACAATGATACACTAGCCTTCAAACAATTCATAGAACATAACCATTTGATTGATCTAGAAATTACCAATGGACTCTTCACTTGGAACAACAGAAGAGGAGGACAACACCAGATAGCTTCAAGGTTGGACCATTTTCTAATCTCGAAAAACTTATACACCAAAGGAGAAGAATGATTTGTGACTATTCTAACCGCTAATGGATCAAATCACTGGCCAGTTGTTGGCAAGAAACAACCTTCTCACTTTTTTATCTTGTTTTAATCAACAAAAATGGTGAACAACATATATCTTTATGAATTCTTGAGAAATTTATAAAGAGTGCTTTCAGAATCTATGATTCTGAAGGTACTCTTAATCTTGAAACATCTATTACATTGGAAAAAATCATTTGCTAGAATATTATTATGAATTGTTGAAGTTATCATTGAAAATTCACTGAGCAACTACTAAATCAATTCCCTCTATAATCAGTTTTTTCTTCATTGAATTTCGATTATAACCTAGTAATATCATTTCACAGCTAAGATAAGTCTTTCATATATGATTTTCAATTTTTATCATTCTATATAGTTTTCTCATAAATTTCATTAGGGTTTCATTAATTTGATTTATAATGATTAGGAAAAATATTAACAAGCTACTTCATGTTTTATATATTGATGTTGATTTGCTATAAATTAAAACATGAAAATTGTTTAAACTATGCATAAACATTAAATATTAAAACCCTATGATAAATGTGCCTAAATAAATCACCATTCGGTTCATACCCTAACTGATATGGCAAAGGTGCAAATCAAAACTATGTCTAAATCATCAATGCAAATTGAATTATGCTGAAACTTATGCTCAAAACAATAATCAAAATCTATTCGAATCATACCATAACTACTTTGATAACCTTGCAAATTGAAATCATGAACATTATATACGGTGACTATCTTAGATTGGATTTGACACATCAATCATTATTATACACCTTTGATTATGGTACATAATCGTGTCAATTTAATCTGTTGATATGATGTCGAAGATCACTCTCATTTATGATTCATGTATAGGGTTATGATTTCACTCTTCGTATCATTATGGTCTTGTTTTTCAAACCATTTTCCTGTTTATCAAACCCTGAAATGAAGGTAGTTGTATTTTGGATGCGTTGGTTGATGAACTTAGGGTTTTTACAGTTGGATAGGTCAACCTGGTGCATACTCTCCATTAACAAACACCATTACCCTTGTTATCTTCCCAATATAGCTACGATGGCACCCTTATGCAAATTTGAACCAGAAGGTAGTGAGTTGCTTGACATTGAACCAGAAGAAGCTCTGTTAATTGAAAAATTCGGGTGGGGAGAGTTTTTCAGGAGTTTTGATGGACATAATGTTGAGGCGACTCGTCGATTTGATCTATCCCTTAGAGAAAACGTTGCACAGATTGGGGATTTGCGATTGGTTCTTTCTGAAGATTTCACATCCAAAGCAACAAAGCTGCCGTAGACTAGTGAGAAATGGTTCAAATGGGGGGAAATAAATAATACCAAGTGGAAACAGTTTTTATTACCCTTTCCTACAAATTTCGATGACAAGTTCGGGTTCCCTGCAAAATTCTTAAAACCCCAATGGAGGTCGTTGTTTCAGTTAATAATTAGGTATATCACTTATGATGGCAGGTATTCTTCTATACATTTTTATCGCCTAAGGCTTCTTATGGTATTTAAGGGTTCGAAGATAAATTTTCCTTAATTTTTGTTAAATTGTTTTCAAAAGATGGCCTCTGTGGTTCAAAACACAATAGGAGACCAGAACCGAAGTTTATTTCACCATGGTTTATTAAAGATCATGATACCGTATCAATTGTCTATGATTGGTAAAAATTAGGATCAATTTTTAGTTGAAAATAACTTCGGGAAAAATCAGTTGTGGCCTTCTCATATCTCTAGAACCCGACAAAAAAGAAGGAGTCCGTTAAGAAATGAACCCCCTGCATTAAATTCTGATGTAAATCCTGAAAAAGTAGAGGTTAGCGATCATGTTCCAATAAAGGATTCAGAAGATAAGTTGATAAGGGATGAGTTTATTCCTGAAATTCTTGTCTCGCAGCCTGTGCAAATCCCTAATCTACCTACACAGAAACTAGAAGAATTAGCAACCGTATGATGCAATGAAGGTAAATTTGAACCAATAAAATCAAATTTTGTAACCACATGACGGTTCACCCGTAGTATGGCTACTGTTTCCATTCCTGTTACGACACAACAACATAAGGAATCACCTTTGATAGAAATAGAAATCAATAGTGATGTTTTTTTCCCAATTCGCAAATTTTTCCATGATTATGATGAGCAGAGCATGGGGATGACTGACCCTATGATGTCTTCTGTGAAGGAATTCACTGATAATTCGTTTTCGGGTAGATATGAATTAAAGTTTTGGTCTATTGGTAATTCCTCACCTGCCAGTAGTAAGGACAACTTTCATCTTTCATTTATCGGTGATTCCTCACCTGTTAAAAGTGATGAAAAGATTCAACAAACTCTTAACCATATCATTGGATATAAGATTTGTCAATTGGAAGCTGAAGTAAAGGGGTTTCAGGCCAACGCATTAGTAAAGGAAGAGGAAATAAAAACCCTCAAGGGTGAAGTGTTAAATTGGCTAAACAGGTGGTAAGAGTTAAAGTTGAAAAAAGACAAATACAAAGCTATTAAGAGATCTCAGAATGAATCTTATGAACGATTACTGAAACAGTCCGAGCAACAAGAGATTAAAATTGTGAAATTACAAGCGAGGTTGTCTGAAGCAAGGAGAGCTGCAAAATTGCAAATTTCGACTTAAAATTTGAATTGTTATAGTTAAACATGATTTTTTATTTTGTCAAGTAATAAGTAATGTGATTATCATACCCACGGAATCATACATTCTATGGGTATTGCTTAAAATTTATTATTTATGTTTCATTATGGAATGCATTTTAATGAGAAATTTAATACACAATTAATTGGTTTTGTAGGTGTATTTGCTGGATGTATTTTGATTTTGATGTTTTTACCCTCACGAATATTTTTCTAATAGATGATGGAACGGTTTACCCTTTTGAAGATATAGCTGCGAGGTGTTTCTCATGTCTTGCATGGATCTATTTTAGTGGATGATGTTACTATGAATCTTGTTAACAACTATTAAAATAATTATTAACTACAACAAATTTAAGTGCCATATGTATTTCTTTGAGGAACTCTGCATCAAACAAAACGATTATGAGAATCATTTGATTTAATTGTTTGACAACTGTTAGAAACCATATGTCTATCTTTAGAGATTAGTTGCATAAAATACTGAAGATAGTTAATTAGTTTTTTGTTATATAAACCATGAGAATCATTTGAAGAGGGGATTCGAGTATGATTGAGAAGACTATATATTGAAGTATGTTACAATGCAATCTTCTACCTTGTGAGTATCAACACTCTTTGGCTATCAGGATCCATTTTACTGACTCAAATATACCTTATGTCCTCCAGACACACATTTTTCATATTTTTCCCCTTACCCGCTAGCTGTGTCATTTCAGTGGGCGTACCCACGATCTGCAGCACTATAGCCCATGGGTAGCATGTAAAATTGTAAAAATCACTAATTAATTACTTTTTATTACCAAAACGCAGTCTTAGGGTGACCTTTGGCCCTCCATTTTCCCAGTAACGCCTCGATGTGTCCTTTCACTTACCTTTGGAAGGCTATATATTGAGCACTTATGGCATATGGAAGGGAGGAAAAAAGAGAAAGCACGAGAACTCTTGTGGATTTTTTCCTCATCTTGAGTCTACACTCATTGATCCTAGTTGTTGTGAACCTCTTATGTTCACCTTCCAAACTCCTTCCCTAATTTGAGTTTTCCTTTCATGGAGGATTGAAGTGGTGGAGGCGCAAGTGGATTGACCTAGTTCTTGGTTCAGATTGGTTGTCGACAAGAGGTTGTATCACATTGTACTTCTTGTTATTTATTAATAGAAATACTCATATTCTCGTCCATTAATGTTGTGAATGTTGTTTAATATCACATTGGGTTGCATTTACTTATAATATCCTGGACCATTTCTATTGATGATGTTAATATCTTTCATATAGTATATGTACTTGTTGTATATTAGCTTTCAAGACTAATTTTGCAGGATCAAGTACAAGGATTGAAAGTGTGCATGGATTGAAAGCTTCAACGGGGATCTACATCAAATGTTGGATCGAGGTTGGTTATATTCTCCATTATCTTAGCAGTGTCAATTATATAGCATTTCATTGAGAATCGAGTCTATTTCTGGTAGTCAGCTATTTGTTGTGGTCTACCCCAAGCCATAGGAAGTTTTCTCCAATAACAGAAATGGCGATTCCGCTGGGGAGAACATCCATTTGTGGGGATTTTTAGGCATTAGTCGTTATTTTGAGTTGTTGTTTGTCGAGTCTCTGTTTCATTGTCTGGGTGTTAGGACACCTTATAGAAAACAATATTTTTCTATTCATTGGGCTCTTCAGTTGTTCATTTGCTTTTCCCTACCTGCGGGTGAACCTTGTTCTGCCCGCGTCTACCCGCCTCTGCCTGCACTATAGCTCGCGGGTACCCATAACTTTTCCTAAGAAAGTAGTGTATAACTCTGGCTTTGGTTGGTTTATGACCTTGGGTTGTTTCTCGGTGCATTATGAGTGTTCCTGAGTCTTCTTTGGCCTTGTTCCTGACTGTTCCATGCCTTGTTCGTGACCAGAACTCCTCTTTTCTCTTTGATTTGAGTCTTATTAGTTTATCACTCTTTTTTATTTTCTAGCTCATTTCATTGGCTGAGTCTCACTATTTGGGGTGTGATGGGTTGTCTTACTGATCTGCTCTGCATTCCTGTATCCAAATAGGTATAGTTTGCTTGCATTTTTCATTTCAATATATTGAAAAATACAAAAATATTGTTTTGCATTTTCCTTTTCATTTATAAAAGAAAATACAAAAACATTTTACTTTATGCATTGCATCTTGCATTCAAGTGCTTGTCCTTTCATTCAGGATTTTCTTGTGCATTGGAAAAAATTAAAGGATTGCATTTTTATTTCGAAACCGTTGGAATCGCTTGTCATGTTAGTGGCATTGTTTTCATTGAGTAGATGAGTCTAGATGTTTGAACGATTTTGCATACTATCGAGTCATATACATCACTAGTTTCACGACCATATCCTTTGAGTAATCACAACCACCTAAAATTAATGCTTAATCTTAAAATTGATTAGAAACGATTTTTATTTTATAGGGTGCACCAACTAGCTTAGGTTTAGAGTCTTGGAATAAATCATTGTGAGTCAACAATCCAAGACTATTAGACCAACATTATGTGTCTGACCAGGGAGTGGTGAATTCCATCGTATACATTAGTGTTCTCAGGAAGCTCTACTCAGACCAGAGTTAAGCACGAGGTCATGGTAGGTTGGTTGAGGAGATAGCCCTCCACTACCGGCTGAATGTGGGAGATATTTCTAGGATTTGTTAGTATCTGGGGACTCTTGGGGGATTTGACCCTCTTGAGTTTTGGGCTCATCTACCCTGCCCATACAACAGATCCCACCTGTGACTGTCCCCCTGAGCATTGGTTATATTGTGGTGACCTTAGTTGCCTTACCTAGGTGCTACACAGGGTACTTGTAGTGGTTATACTGTTTGTGTCCTGAGTCAAATAGGGGTTGGACAACATAGTTGTGATTGTGTAGGGATTTGACACTGTGCACACAGTGAAGTCTAGGAATCCTTATAACTGATTTTGTTACCTCCGGCTATAGTTTGGGAGTCTCAAGCCTCTCCTAGGCGAGACATACCAGCTGTAGTGTCGGGAGCTCCTTGATCCAGTTCCGTTTGTGTGCATTTGGTTGTAGGTTTTTCTAGGTGTCTGCTCTTGATTTTCTGTTTTTGATCGATAGTTTGGCCGATAGGAAACGTTTTGATTTTTATAGTCTTTCCGAAGATATCATGGCGAGAAGTCTGGTTCTTCATCGCTCTCGTCGATTGGCTGGTTTACCGGTCATCGATCTTACACGTCGCACTGATAGGGGATGCCGAACGGCCCCCTCCAAGTCTTCGGATTCTTATCAAACATACCTAGCTGACATTATGACTGCTCAGTCTGGAACAGGAGAAATCCTTACGGCTCCACCGGGTAGAGTCGAACACACTTCAGACACCCATACTCCTCACGAGGCATGGTGGGGTGATCCACCTGAGACCCATCCTAGCTTGTTTGGTTCGGATCCACCCGAGACCTAACCTGACTTTTATGATCCGATTCCACCCGAGGGTAACCCGTTTAATTATTTGTATGGAATTCCAGAGTCTCATGTTGACCATGGTACTACAACCAATGTTAATCCATTCTCTTTTGGTATGCCTGGTTACGATGTCGTTCATCCATCTACTAGATCGGATAGTCACGCTAGCACTAGTCATGGTGTTGGTAACGTTGCACCCACTGGGGTCAATACCCTCACTGGGGACACCACGTTCTCTTCTCACACACATAGTATGGGGACCGGTCACATTCCTCCTAACAACGCTAATGTTGGAAGATGAGCGCCGCCTAGGGCTAACCATAACAACGGGAATACTATTCCTACCTTGACTCGTGTAACACATAATACACATGCCCATACACGACAACCTAAGACCACTTTTGCGAATGTGAATAATCCTCCAAATACTAGGGGTGGAAACATACCGTATACTTTTTCAACTACTCCCGCGACTAGTAATGCTAATGTAGGAGGTGGGAATGTATCTCACACTCATGTTCAGAACTCCACCATTCTTGCTACTTGTAACGCCAATGTTGGGGTTGTCAATATACCTCATACTCACGGTCAACACATGACTGCTCACACTACTGATAATGCTTATGTAGGGGGTGGGAACATACCTCATAACTATGGTTCTTACAACACGGTTCCCATCACGAATAGCATGTATATGCCCCATAATTTTGGTGGTAACCCTCACTACAATATAGTCGGTGCCGGCCATCAGTATCCTCCACCTCAGTACCCTCCCCCTCACTATGGTGCTCAGAACACTTATATACCTACTTACCCTCACACGGGTCAGGTTGAAGGGAATTATCCACCTTATGACTATGGTCAAACTTATGGTCCGTCTGGTCCATATAATCAACCTTTTTATGGTCATAATCAAGCTTATGGTCCATCTTATCCATTTGGTCCGTACACACAACCTTTTATGGGATCTAATAATCAATCTTTGCAGCCACAACTTCCATTCCTCGCACGACTAAACCTTCTGGATCTCTCGAATCTCACGAATGATCCGGTGTGTCACGATCCTAGTTGGCCTCCGGTCCCCACTAAGTTTCCATCGAACATTCCAAAGTTTGAAGGGAAGAGTGGTGAGGACCCGGGGGACGATGTCACAACCTTTCACCTTTGGTGCTCGTCCAACTCGTTGAATCACGATTTCGCTCATTTACGACTATTTCAATGCACCCTCATGGGGGCAGCCACGAAGTGGTATGTCGAGTTTCCTGAGGGTATCTAAAGGGGGTTCAATGAGATCGCTTTGGTTTTCTTCGATCATTTCCAGTTGCCAGTTCCTCATGATACTGGTACTGAACTTTTATCCACCTTCTGCTAGAACAAGGCCACGCATATTTCTGACGATGTTCAAGAGTGGCATTGATGGAAGAGGTTAGTGAAAGCCAACATTCCTCCAGAGTTTCTGTTGGAGTGGTTTCTCAAGTCTCTACTTCAATATATTGCTAAGGATGTTTTGATGTCTGGCATTATGACTGAGGAACAAGCCATCTTAAAAGTCCAGTAGCTAGATTTGTTATATTCTCAGTCTGGCATTTTTACAACATTATCCCTGACACACCGCGAACACGTCATGAACCCAAGTCAGTTCCTAGACCACATGCGGATGGCATCATGGGTTCCACAAGCACTCGACCTATGGATTTGGTTACGAATCAAATGCAAAAAATTTCACTTAACCAATCTACCCCAGGACAGGTTCACACCTTCTCCACTTCCATCCCATCGTCGGATGTACATTCTGTGTAATCGACGAACCCATCAGGTAACCAACAGCCTACTGCTAAGAAGAAGGGGAGAAACAATAGAAAGGGTGGAAACAATGGGAACAATGGTAGTAATCGAAATACTCCACGGAAAGAAAACGCCAACCCTCCTCGGGATGACGGAAATGCTGGTAGGGACCGTAAGACTAGACATAAAGTGAAATTTCCTTGCAAGCTTTGTGGGGAAAATCACCTTACTCACTTGTGTCCTCGAATTGAAGAAGCATCAAAGCATCTTGCACAGACCCCAGTTGTGTTGAATGATCCCCTTCCACATCATCAAAATATGGCTTCACATGCTCCCACTACTGGTTATGGACCTAATGAGACTACAACATCTTCTTCCAAAACTAGTGGCTATGGATGTGTGAATATGGTCGAATTAGCAGTTAGTGTTGCTACTCGTCAACGCGATTATAGTGCACCACAACCGAACATGGGGAATGAGCCTCCCCCTCCTCCTGATACATCCTTTCATATCGAGAAGCCCTCTACTATGCCGTGGATACCAAAAAATGTTCTTAAGTGCTCTACTCATAATCCTAATGCCCGAACTGCCCAGAACTACTCCATTATAGAAGATTTGGGCCAAACTCCGTGTGCCATATTGGCTCCTGAGGTTTTATAGGCTTTCCCATCAAAACGGCATGCCCTTTTATCTGCTTTAGGATTTCAGGATGGGGGAAGTCTGAACGTTATTGAATTTGACACTACTGATGTCCAACCTCATTTACCTTACCACGTGGCCTTTTAGATCTAGGTGGAATGTTTGCAGAACTTTGTCAGGAGAACGGTGTTTGACTAGGGCACTTCAGCGTCAATAATGTCAATATCTTGTTGGAAAGCTCTTGGCTCTCCTCCCTTAGCTAAGTCTATGAAAGTGCTCATTGCATTCGACGATCGGTCATTTAAGCCGCATGGGATTATCCCTTCCCTTGTTGTCCACATGGGTGGGAAACCTGTGCCTATTGAAGTCGAAGTGGTTGATGCGCCCATCTACTACAACCTTTTACTGGGTAGGAATTGGATGTATGCTATGAAATCTGTCGTGTCTACTGTATTCAGAGTTATTTTCTTTCCTCATGAAGGAAAGATTGTCACCATTGATCATCTATATTACATTAGTACTTCTTCCACAACATCCATGGGACTTGTTGTTCCCCAAGTTAACGATTCTCAGCTGGCAACTGGGAACATTGGTGTAGGATTGTACCCTTCTTTGATGGGATCTTTCGATGTCCCTGCACCAATCTCCTTCATAGAAACCATCTCCGATGATACTCTTTCCTCGTTGAATCATGTACCTTTCTGGACCTCATATCTTAGTGATCCCTGGGATTCACTTTCCATGAGCTCCCCGTTTGGAGATGTTTTGCACATCGGAATGGATATGCCCTTTACTGCGTTCGAGCTTGCTCCTCAAGATATTCAACAAGCCACTATAGAGCCAGATCTCTCTTCTTGACGGACAGGGGAAGAAGATCCCGTTATGTTTCCCACGTGTGCAATCAACCCATCTTGTTCACATGATTGCCTCGATGGTATTCTACCTTCAGATGAAATTTTTATCGAGGCCATGAATTGTAATGACCAGCCTTGGGATGATCCTCATCATCATTTTTATTTCCTTCCTACCCTTGATCTTATTGAACGAGATGAGTGTTGGCGGGCAAATCTACCCTATAGCAAGGAAACTAATGCTATCAACTTGGTTGGGGTGACAGGTAAGTGTATTGATGCTATTACAAAGACATTTACAAAAAAGAAATAAGTTGTGGATCTTGGGAACACACCTTTCAATCGAAGTTTGATCCTAGCCTTGACTTGATCTTATGCTCAACTTCCAAATCCACTTCCCTTCCAGTAAACCTGCAATAACAATACCTTTCTCAAAACATTTTGGGCAATATATAAAGTTTGAAAGAAACAAAAACAATGTTTAACATTCAAAATTGACCAAAATAGATCCACATTAAGATGCCATTTCACAACACACTTTAATTGGAACAAGAAAGACACTTCAACCTTTATTTGTCAAAAGTAGAATGATGTACAAGTATACCTGATCATGAAACAGGCTCCTGCAACTAGATTCTGGGCTCTGGCTCTTCTCTGGCTTGGATATCTTCAACATCAACTCCTCTAATGCAAGCTTCTTCAAAGTTTTTCCATTAATCAATCTCACTATCTCCAACTTCTAACCCTTCTCCTTTAATCTTCTTTGTATTTATAGGATTAAAGAAGTAGTTCAGGTTGATGTATAGTTATGGAGGAAGTTGTGGGAGTTAGGAAACTACCAGCAACTAATCCTCCTCGAGAAATTAATTTATTTTTTAATCATCTTTTCAGATGTACGGGACTCTTGTTCAGTGGAGTAGCGTATAGGGTGCTACTTTAATGCTTATCAACTAGCGCTCATTCCATTTTAAATGGTGAGCGCTACTATGCTGAGAAGGAGTAGCGTATACTTGGATATGGGCGCTACTATTATACACTGGAGTAGCGTATGGGCACTAGTTTCTTTGAGTAGAGTAGCGCTCATATCTTAAAATGATATTTTTTGGGGTTTTTCCAGTAATGTCAGGAAATGGAGTGAGTTCAAAGTATCATCTAAGGTCAACATGCTCCTCCATCCAAATTGTCCTTTTGTGTGATCAACGGCTCAAGGTGATCATGGATGGAGAGGTGCAAGTTTAACCTATAACAGATGCCCCCTAATGTGTGAGATTAGAGGGAAACGATGGCCGAAATACATTATAATCCAAAGCCAGAGGAAGAGCACAGAACCGCAGAAAACAAGTCACAAGAACACCTGCAACAAAGATCAAGGTTAGCTAGCAATTACATTTTTGACATCATATAGATGTGCAGTGTGATACAACATGATCTCCGATACATAACAAGGAGATGTATATAAAAGCATGGCCACTTGGAATACAAGCGTGGATCCATGTCAAACTGAGAGATCATAGCCATAACAACAAACTGGATCTATGTCTCATGGAGAGACAAAATATCTGTGAGGCTCAGTCTTGCGCAACTTCGGTGAATAACAAAATGAGGTAATGTCATCCAAAATCCCAAGGTCTTC
Organism: Larix kaempferi; assembly: GCA_027924585.1. Lineage (NCBI taxonomy): Eukaryota > Viridiplantae > Streptophyta > Pinopsida > Pinales > Pinaceae > Larix > Larix kaempferi. Next base: position 29,680,375 of record BSBM01000278.1, read on the forward strand.
ATCCCAAAACAACCCTAGGTACAAACCCTAACCATCTGAATAGATAAGCTGACAGTCGAACATGGGGGGTATCGTTTGATTACCGGTCATTGATGTGTACCGTTAACAAACGCGAGGACTTCCACCGATAATGATGATGGGGTCCAAGGTACCAAGTACGATTCACCAAATGTGAATAGATGGACTTGGAGTCGAACACTTGGGAATCCTATCGAAGAAGAGACATTGGTATATTCTCATCATTCAACAGCGAGGAAAATTGCCACTGGTGACTGCAATCTCCAAGGTACTAACCGGAACTCTAAACTTCAATCCCAGAATAATGAGTTGATGTCGATGGGAAGAAGTCCATTGGAAGGGAGGCCTTAAGGCATCCTCCATCATCCAACTCGAGGAACACTCAACTGGTAAGAGCTGATATGGAATAATATGTAACAAGACTGACACTAGGAAGGCCGACACATGAGGTCAAGGTAAACTGCAGAATGGCCGACGCAGGGTATATCCTTGAACATTGAGCACGACACAAAGTGACTTAGGCAGTTTCTGACATAATGGGGTAAATAAAAGTCTGAAATGTAAGAGACATTAGCAGACCCTCCATATGGTTGGAAGAATAACCAACCGGGGGAGTAAATAACTCGGAGGAAAGGTTCACCCTGAGGCCAAAAACTAAACCCAACCGACAAGATAGACTCAAGTAGGTGCTGTGTTCAAGGATAGAACTTGACTGAAACTGCCTTTGACAATGAAGATATGATATGTCTTTCCCGTTCCTTATTCTTTTTAGATAAAAGAATACCCTTCTTGTTGTCTTAATGAGTCCAAGAAAGAATGAAAACTCAATAGATCCAACCATGTAAAAAGTTTAACGAGCCCATGGGAGGAAGACTCAGGACCTTCTTCATTATTTATAGAGTTCGAAGAAGAGATAGAAGATTACTCTATATTTACTGATCTCTAGATTTTAATATTGAGCCGAGATCTTTTCTTGCTCGTCGGTGTTTTCAATTTTAAGGAGTCTGAAAAACTTAAACAATAACTCCGAATATCTGCTCGTGGATTTTAGTATTGAGCCCAAGCAGATTAATGCTCGCCGATGTTTTCTTGTTTATAGAGTCTAAAAAATTTAAACAATCATCTTTTCACCTATCCGTGGATTTTATATCGAGCCCAGATTGGTCTATGCTCGGCGGTGTTTTCTTGTTTATAGAGTTGAAAAACTTAAACAGTCCTCTACTTACCCTCTCGTGGATTTCACATCGTGCCCGAGTAGGTGAATGCTCGCTTGGTATTTTCATATTTAGAGAGCCTGAAAACCCTAAAGAGAGGCTCCAAAAGGTCCTTTTTCGTATAGTTAGTCTCCTCCCCCGAAAAAGTATAAAACAATGAAAGGAGAACTCTTCTAGCGCATACAGGAGTATACCTAGAGTATACCTTTTCCGTAGTTAATCCACTTGGGCCTGGAAAAGGGGTAATTCTATACCTGAGTGGATGAGCCTTCGATTACTTTAACGAGCTCAAAGAGGACAAGCTTGCTCGGCAATCTTGTTTAGGTTTAGATAGTCCAAACAAGAGCTTAAAATGACTTAAAGGTCAGCTTCTAGGATCATATCTTCATATTCTGCCAAAACTAGGTCTTCAACAAAAGATTAGTCGATGCGACAAAAATCTCGAATGATATATGAATTTGAAATATTTAACTAGTTGACAAGGTCTATCATCAAGAATTTTTGAACTTAGGAGACGAATCCGACAAAAATTAAATGAAAATTGAACTTGGATTAATTTTATACCTTATTGTGTGTTTCAATTAATTAATTAGGGATTTTTGAAAATTTTGAAACTATAGAAAATTAACAATTATGGGTAAAAATCAAAATCCAATTTATATATAATTTCATTGTTTAAAAATCAATTTTCAATTTTGTTTTGTAGGGCAAGGATTGGGGCATCCTTTTCAAATTTCAAATCTCCATTGCGATCGAACCGAGCATCCAACCGTCAATCTTCCTCCACCAAGTAAGTTAAAATCCACCTATCTTGCATTTTCATGGTTTATTTTTCAATTTTTGAGCAAAAATTGGCTTGCAACGTGATGCTCACAAGCGTTTCTGCGCGGGCGCTACTGTGTAAACACAGCAGTAGCGTATAAACTCGATGGGCGCTACTGTGTTGAAGCAGAGTAGCGCCTACATGCAACTATGTAGTATACACAGTAGCGTACATACTTGAAAGCTTATATACACGTGCCGAGACTCAAAAAATTTTGGTTTTTTGTGCAGGATGGTCCTTCAATGGAGGGAGAGGGAGCATGAGGACATGGATAGGTTGGCCATGCAAGATCCTGCCACTCTCCACACTCTCCGAAGATGCAGTTTGTTGAAGTTTTACCGAACCATAAACATGAGGGCTTTAAACAAACTGTTTCGAAGACTGATTCAGTATTGGGATGTGGATACCAATACTTTTGTCATCCATGGGAAAACATTGGATCTTACTGTTGATGACATATACTTTATTACTGGTCTCTCGCGAAGAGGAGATGTAATCAATTTGAAAGGGTCTTCTTGAACAGGTGTAAGATCAGTGCAAGAGTACGTAAATACATATTGTGTTGCCGGTGCTGAGAAATCAGGGAGCCAAGTCCTGATTACAACCATTGAAGGCCTCCCATTGAAAGTGATTGTGAGCATGATCAACCGAGTGGCGGTTAGTGCATCACAACACTTAGCTTCCAGGCATTCTATGTTTGTTGGTGTACAATGCTTACACGATCATGTCTATGATTGGTGTACTAGTTTGTTGGAAAACATGAAGTCTCAATTGACAGGTTGCAAATCCGGCACAATGAAGAATTTTGGGTACGGTAGCATTTTGTGTACTTTCTTCTTTGAGAGGATGCCTGCTATTAGTTTGGGGATGCCTCTACCTCAGGTTAACCCCCATGAGCCTAGACTAGGCCGTTGGGGTGACATATTCCTCCGCCAGGGTGGTGGGGAAAGTCACTACTGTTATCATACTGATGATTTCTGGGGGTGGTGGGAGAGGCAAGTGCCCGCTTTTGAGCAGTTTCCATATGTTGGATTGGATTTTCGTCATGATCCAGAGTTGGTGCTTCCTCCAGGTGGAGCCTGGGGAGATATTGGTATGTTTAAATTTTGAGGATTATTTGATTTTTTCAAACTTTTTCAAATATTTAATTTTTTATGAATGAATTTTGAAGTTCTAATCAAGTGTCACATGCAGATGTTGGGCCTGTTCGTCCTGAGGGACATCCTACTATCTTTGTGAGGCCAGCTGATATTACTGCAGCAGATGCTATGTTGGGAACCCTGGAGAGAAAAATAGGTCGGTTGACTCACAAGGTTCCTGCATGCCGTATGGATCAGATACCTGTTGATATGCAGGAAGATGTTGTTGGGGTGCCCCCAGCATGGCTTAGGGTGCTGCGAAAAATTGCTAGGCTTGTCATATGCTATTGCAATGCAGTAGATGATGAGGAGATCCCTCCTTCTCCATAGGAGAAGGATACATTCTATGTATATATTTTTTGAGGCTACTATGCCCAGTTTTGTACTTGTATGACTTAACTTGATAGACCTGTGACTCAAAACTCATATTTTTTGATACAGTATCGGTTATATACAGTATCGGTTATTTACATGTGTGTGTGTTTAAGTTTTATGTGTGCAATGTTGTTTATGAAGGTGTATGATGCAAATGCCAGTCTAACACATCATTTTATAATGAATCAGCTAATGTGTTTAAACTTCTTGGAATGTGTTCATATCTAATAGAATGAAATTGTCTTTCCAATAGTCTAACTCGTAGAAACTGACGTAGCAATCCAGGATCCCTAATCTGATAGACACCTATTAACTGAAATACAATTAATTGTGAGTCAAGCCTTACCTCCAAATGTGAAATGCCATGACTGAGAGCATCTCGAGGAAGTTCTATAACTGCACTGTATTCAGCCACATTATTCGTGGTAGGACCCAAACAAACCCCCCCGGAAGAGACAAGTTGGCCAGCGGGTGAATAAATGACCCAAGCTGCTGCAACCAACTGACAGGTGTGGCGACTGGCGCCATCAGCAAATCTTAAGAAGTGTTCGGGTGACATCTGGTACACGAAATGAAACACACATAAGATCACCTAACGAGCATAACAAAACTAGCTTTACAAAAATATATAGCTATGTTACAAGAAAAAGTACTTCATCCTAAGCATAATACTTCTTCAGGTAGAGCCCATTTCTAGGCTCGGCCAACTTATTACCTTCGTAATCTATCAGTTCATAGGCACCCTTCTTCAATACTTTGGAAATTATAAAAGGTCTGAGCCACCTGGATTTGAATTTGCCAGGTCCTAAAGGTTCTTTGTCTTGATCCCAAAGTAGGACCAAATCTCCTTCAATGAAAACCCTAGGTTTGACGGATTTGTCGTACTGTCCTTTGACTCATTTTTTGTGGAACTCGTTTGTTGTGAGCGTGTCATGACGCTGTTCATCCAAATTTTCGAAGTGTAACAAACGCTCTTCAAGTGTTGAAGTATCTGGTAGTAACTGAACCGCTAGTTTTAGCGAAGGAATCTCGCATTCAATCGGTACGACTGCTTCTATCCCATGCACAAGTTGGAAGGGAGAGAAACTGGTAGTAGCCTTAAAGTTGGCTCGGTAAGCCCAAAGAGCCGGGTATAGCATGATGTGCCAGTTATTTCGACTGGCATTAACAGTTCTTTGTAGTATAACCTTTAAAGTTTTGTTCACTGCTTCAACTTGTCCATTCGCCTGTGGATAATATGAAGACGAATGTTCTTGTCGAAAACCAAGCATTGTATGCAACTCAGTCATCATGCTATTTTGGAAATGACTGCCATGATCAGTCACTATCTCTTTAGGTATGCCAAACCGTGTTATGATCCGATTAAACACGAAATAAGCGGCAGTTTCTCCATCTGCCTTAATAGTAGGCATTTCCTCTGCCCACTTAGTAAAGTAGTCAACGGCAACGATGATGTAATGATGTCCTCCAGCCAAAGCTGGATTGCCTGTCATGTAATCAACCCCCCATTTTGTGAAGGGACCTGCTGTAATTACAGGATGAAGAGGAGCTGGGTGTGCCCTCATTTTCTTAGTGAAAAACTGACACGGTCGATAGTGTTTCACTGCTTCCACACAATCCTTAAAGATCGTGGGCCAAAAATATCCGGCACGCAGTATCTTCTGAGCTGTTGCCAACCCGGAAAGATGTCCCCCACAAGCTCCACTGTGGGCATCATTTAATACTGCTTCGGCTTCTTCCCGAGTTAAGCAGCGTCGTAAAATGGAATCTACCCCACGTTGATATAACGTATCCGATATGATAAGGTAGTTCTTCGCATGGCTTTTGAGCTTGCGTCACTCTTCTCGAGAAAAAGTGGTAGGACACCTCAAAGTTTGGAGATATACTAAGATATCTCCATACCATGGGTCAGAGGAGGAAATGAGGAAGATATGTTCGTCAGGTAGTGATGTTTCTTCCTCAACGTGTTCTAGGTCACTTGGAAATTCTGAGATTAACTCAGGGAACACTAGTGATTTCTTCGACTTGGCTGATTGGAAGACCAAATCGAATTCCTGTAGCATTACAATCCACTTATTATATTTCCCACCGATGATTCTTCAGGTGAGAACATATTGGAAAGGATTGATTTCAACTATCACAGTAGTAGTTCGTAAAAGTATATAGTGACGAAGCCTCTGTACCGCATAGACCGCGGCAAGTGCTAACTTCTCAACGTGCGAATATTTAACCTCAGGGGCTATCAATGTGTGAGAAAGATAGTAGACAACATGTTCTTGGAGCATATCGTCTTCCTGAACCAAAACTATACCAATTGTATTAAGAGACGCTGCCAGGTATAAAAGGAAATCTTTTGAGTAATCTGGCGGGCTCAACAAGGGTGCTGAAAGGAGTGCCTTTTTTAAAGCTTCAAAGGATGCTTGAGCAGCTTCATCCCACACAAAGTAGGAGTCTTGTTTGAGTAGCCTCATAAAACCTTTGGTAATTTTAGCGTAGTTTATAATGAATTGCCGTAAGAAATTAGACATGCCTTTCAGACTTTGAAGTTGTCGCAAGGTGCGAGGAGGAGGCAGATTTACAATCGCCTCTACTTTAAGCGGGTCGACCATTATGCCACGATTAGAGACAATGAAGCCCAGTAAACGTCCCGATTCGACACAGAACACACACTTATTCGGATTCAAACGAATCTTATATTTTCTGCATCTTTCAAACACTTGTCTAAGATGATCTGGATGATACCGTCTCTTTCGAGATTGCACCGGGAGGTCATCCAAGTAAGGTTCCACAATGTGTTTGATATCATGAAAAGCGAAATTCATCGCACGCTGGAAGGTAGCTCCAGCATTCTTCAAGCTGAATGGAATTTTTCGATAAGAGAAGGTCCCCCATGGGCAAATGAAATCGATTTTATGCTAGTCTTCGGGTTTGATTTCTATTTGATTGTATCCCAAAAAACCATCCATGAAAGAGAACATCTCATGTCCTGCACAAGCATCTATAATTTGATCGATAAATGGTGTGGGATAGTTGTCTTTCGGACAAGCTTTGTTTAAATCCCAGAATTCAGTACAGACTCTAATGGTACCTTGCTTCTTATCGACCGGGATGGGGTTTGAAACCCATTCCGTCATATCAATCGGATAAATGAAACCGGCTTTGAGCAACTTTTCAACCTTCGCCTTAATGGTGGCTGCTTTCCTAGGGTTCACGGGATGGAGCTTTTGTCTAACAGGTTTTGCGTTAGGATATGTCATAATGACATGCTCCACAATGGCTGGGTCAATACTTGGAATCTCCTCATATGACTAGGAAAAAACATCGCGGAATTCTTTAAAAAGTTTTGTATATAGAGTGATCTCTTCTGGAGAACAGTTTGCACCAATAAAAATATTTTCCATGACCCCGGGTTTGGTGGAAATGTTGATTGGAATTGTTCTTGAAATATTAGCCATGTTTCCTTCAGCATAAACAACTCTCGAAGTAGAAGGAGAAGATGACAAATCAACCAATCCACCGGGTCTCACAGGGAATTCTCCTCTTTCAATCCTGTCTAGATTTGGAAGCATGTAGGACCTATGATGCATATGTTCCCAAGTTTGGTCCAGGCCCATCATAACTTCTAAGATGGCTTCATCAGATGGCAAAACTGTATCTAAACAATCAAATGAGTGAGTAGAATTCAGTGACCATGCCGGACCATAGTCCATATCTGACTCAACAGAGACTGGTGGAGTCATGATATGTTCCATTGCAGCATGTTGAGTTTCCATATAGGCCACTTCTGCAATGGATGGAGGCACAAAAGGTTTTGATGTAGTAGGGAGGATCCAAGGATTAGTTCTTAAACCAACCGTAAATGTTTCGGTAGCAGTACCTACATCAAAACGCATAAAAAGAACAGGGGAGGGGATGTCGAAAGTGCCTATTAACGAACCATACAACCCTTCTCCTAAACTCTCATTAACTGGGGTGGTTTGATCAACTAAAGGAACTGTGGTTTCCGAAGAAGTCTGGTTGTTTCTCTGAGTGAAAGAAAGTTGATCGACTGTAACGATCTTACCTTCAAATGGGAACATAACCACTCAAAAAATTGCCGATGCAATGGCTCGCATGGCATAAGTCCAACTCCTTCCCAATAACATATTGTAGTCAAGTGGAGTGTCCAGAACTTCTACTTCAATAGCAACTGTCTTACCGGCCAAAGTGACATCAAATGATGGAAAAACTCCATGTGGACGGAAAGTTCTGCCATCAAATGCAGTAAGCAGTGTGTTAGAAGGGGCTAACTTAGGAGAACCTAGAGCTTTCCAACAGGAAATTGACATTACGCAAGTTGACGCGCCCTCATCTACTACAGCTCGTCTAATGGTCATTGGACCATGAAAAATTTCAATCTGAAGGGCAACGTGATAGGGCAACCGGTATTTGACATCAGTCATATCAAATTGCGCAGACATGTTGGAGGATTCCATACTCCCAATGGCTGCCAGAAGTGCATTCCGTTGTAAAGGACAACTTTGCAAGACTTCTAGAGTAGACATGGCATAGGGGGTCTGGGCTAAATATTCAACCACATTGTAGTTAGAAGCAGCCCATGTGTTGGGATTGTGCGATGCCCTCTTCAAGACACCTTTCGGAATCTTGGGCATTGGATCCACATGTATGTGAAGTGGAGTGGAAGATTCTGGAATCTCCTTATCTTTTCTCTGTGCTTCTGGGGTATAGTTCCTGGCTCTGGTTTGCAAAAGTGCATCTGAATTAACCATGTTTATAAATGTTTGATCAACCATTGCATGTGTAGTGCCCCCAGTTTTTGAGGTGCCAGAAGTTGATCCTTGCCCTTTAGGGAATGGATCTTTCAGGACGGCAGGCTTCTTTTCTCTTAAGAGCTTCTGGGCTTCTTCAAGCAGAGGGCATTGATGAGTAAGGTGGTTCTGCTTGCAAAGTTTACAAGGGAACTTAACCTTCTTTTCTTCTTTGTTACCCTCTTTGGCATTGTCTTTTTTGGGATTTTGTTGGTTCCCCTCTCCTTTCTTGCCCTTCTTTTTATTGTTGGGCTGCCGAGGACCCTTTTGATTGTTCTGAACCTGGTTGACAGGCTCAGAAGTAGAAGGAGAGGTTGTGACGGAAGAGATATCTGCAGTCGATTGTTTGACAGCTAAGGCATGGACCTGTTTGGTCAGTGCTTCGAAGGCTGCAGAGTCAACTGAACCCACTATGCCGTCATCATGTGGTCCAGGTTTCGGTCTACTTGGATCGGTGTTCGATCGTAGTGCATCGGGTATAATCTCATATAGTAACCCAGATTGTGCATACACAAGGTCTAACTGCTGAGTCCGTAAGATGGCTTCCTCTTCATTAGATACTCCAGATGTAGCTACTTCCTTAGAAATGTAAGGAAGGAGTGATTTCAAGTACCACTCAAGAAGGAACTCTGGAGGTATGTTGGCCTTAATGAGCCTCTTCTGTCTTCACCACTTCTGAATGTGGTCAGATAAGTGAGTGGCTTTGTTTTGTCTAAAAGTAGACAAAAGTTCTGTTTTGGAATCATACCGAACAAGAAGCTGGAAGTGGTTCAAAAAGACTGTGGCGAGATCCCCAAAACTAGAGAAAGTTGCTGCAGGTAACTCAATGTACCATTTAGCTGCAGCACCGGTTAAGGTCCTTTGAAACAATCTCAATCTGATGGAATCTTCGTTTAACGAATTTGAAGGTAGTGACATGGTCACCAGGGTCTTCACTTGCTTTGCCTTCGAACTTTGGAATGTCCGAAGGTAATTTGGTGGAACTAATGGCCATGTGTCATTATGACACACAGGATCGTTTGTAAGTTTAGAAATATCTGGCAAATTTAAGGTTTCCAGAAATGGTAGACGAGGCCGGTAAGATGGTACTTGATAAGAGGAACCCCCCATCGTTTGACCCATGAGTTGTTGGTAGGGGTTTCCCCCAGCCATCTGGTGGTAAGGGTTTCCCCTGGCCATATGTTGATAGGAGTTTCCACCTACCAACTGTTGATATGGGTTGCCCCCAGTCACTTGTTGGTAGGGGTTACCCCTAGCTACTTGTTGGTAGGGGTTTCCCCCTACCAACTGTTGTTGTTGTGTGAAAGAGTTATTAAAATTTCCCCACCCATATGAGAGTGGATTAGTGCTTTGCAGGTTCGTCCACTGTGGCTGGGTATTAGCCTCGCCATATTGCTGGTTAAAGATATTACCCCCTCCCCCTGAAAATAAGGAAAAAGGGACATTACTTGCAGGCATACTACATTGGTTCATGTTAGGGCCTACAAAGGTATTGAAACCAGTAGAAGCTGATGTGGACGGTGCAGTCATGGTGCCCATGACTGGTATGTTTGCAGAAGCACTTGGTCCTACAACGGGTGTGGAAATCCAAGTACTAGGAATCTGATATAACGGTTGAGAAGCAGACGGTGTTGCACAGTTGGCCGTACTGCTAGGTCCAACAGTAGGTGTAGGAATAGATTCCATCGTTGTCGAACTAGGCATACCTAATGTACTAGTGTTGAAACTGAAAGATGGGGTAGACACAGAGGTTTGTGCCTGACTTGGTGTAGCAGTAAAAGAAGGGTTAACTGTGTTGGTGTTCATACCTAAAGTGGGAGTTTGGGGAACTCCCTGTTCACCTCCTAAGTTAGACATCAGATGCCCGGGTAAGGAATGATCTACACTGAAAAGGGGATGCTGGAAACCAACAGGTGACAGAAGCGGAATTCTAGTATTAGTTAAAAGGAGGATTGAAAGGAGTGCTATACTCCGCGGAAGTAAGATCTTCCACTTCAACTGTACTAAAGTGTTGCTGATCTGTGGTACTTGGTAGTGGTTCCTCAGGAACCTCAATTTCAAGGTTTTCTGTTACAAGGATTTCTTCAGGTAATTCAGTTTCAGGAGTAATTTCTGAAAAAATACCGGGGTTTACCCACTGTCGCCTAGCCGGCTGTAAAGGTTCTATTCTAACTGGTGGATGTTTTTGAAGCCTTCTCGATCTACGAATTTGTTTATTCTCCGTGATTATAAATATAAAATAACAGACTAGAACCTAGTGGCCACTACAACTAGGGGGCAAACAACACGCCAACTAAAAAAGTCCTAAGTATACAAACCAGGCAAACAAAGATGCCTTTCGGAGAAGAGTCTGGGATGATGAGGGCCCAGAACAGATCAACGAAGGAAGAAAGACAGTTACCCGGGGTCCACAATACAATGACTAAGGGTGCAAGCGCTAGAATCACCCAACCCCCCTCCCAAAGACCTGCAAGGGATTTCCTCCCATGTCTGTCTTAGGTACAGCAGATATACCCTCTGCTGTCACCTGTGTATGAACCTAGAGTCTGATACTAAGGATACCACAACACCGAAAACTCCTAGGGGAACAGTCACCGGTCGAATCAGAAAGCGTGGGCAGGGTAGCTATGCCCGAAACTCAAAAGAGTCCCCAATACGCAATCCGATCCTGGCGTATGCTCGAACAGAAAGTAGGAGGGGTATTCCCACAAACTGATCTCGCAATGACCTACTGCATAGATCCCAGGCATGTTTTGAGTGAGGTGGGTCTACCTGTGATAGTCTTACTACGATTTTTGTGCAATGTGTGATCTTGAGTGGTTTAAGATGATTTAAACTCAAGACCCTAACCAAAACTAGTTGGTGTAGTGTATCCCTAAAAAGAAAAAATGTTTCTAGTTCATTTTATTAACAAATTTTAGGGCTGTTATTACTCAAAAAGGGTAGTGCTTTTGTGTGGTGTGGTTATAACAAGAAAACAAAAGTGAAATAAGCTCAAAACTTTCTACAACAAAGCTCTTTTCATTTTTTTTATTCACTTCTTTCCAAAACTGAAAATCTAAGCAAACCTACTTTAAAATTTTTTGTTCTCTTTTTTGAAATTGTACAAAATATGCTAAGTTATCTTGTAACAACAAAGACAAGTTTTATTTAAACTTAAAATACCAAATTTTTTTTTTTCTTTTTCTATAAACGAAAAAGAACTATATAAAAATGGCAAGCAAAATAAAACTTTATGTGCAATGTGTGTAAGTATGGATAAAAATTTCTTAGGCTTATAGCTATCAAGACCCTAGCTTGAAAAAGACTTGATCTACTGGTTTTTTGCAAAGAAAAAGCCTCTAATCTTGGAAACAAAGTGGGAGAAAACAAAGGAGAAAGACACAAAAGGACTGACCTAAAGTATCTAACCCTAGCAAGACCACTATGCCAAGCACAAGTAGACAAGAAAGCTTCCCTACTAACACAAAGAAACTGGGAAATGAACTAGCCTACAGCTATTTAAAAGCACTTGCAATCGTAAAAAGACAATAAGTCCAGGAATAAAGGAAATGAACCAAGACGGAAGACACCCTACAAGCTTTAAAACGGACCAAACCCTAAAACAAAGGGTAGGATGATTAAAAAGCAGACAAACGTCGCCACAAACAGCGGATACAGGAGTATGCAGGTTTGTAAACTGGCAACAGGTAGTCAGGGCCTAAAAAAGTGGGAGTGCTCAACAAAAAACACAACCTAGCCTTCCAAAAAGTCACAAACAGTCCAAAAATCCCAAACAGTCCAAAAATCCCAAACGTCAACAAGCGATTCAAAAGATGGAAAAAAATTCAAGAGAAGGTTCTATGACTTAAGCAATAGTTAAAAACCTCATATGACAGTCAAAAGGATCCAAAGACAAAGTCAGCAAACCACAAGAATGGCTAAAACTCAAGCAAACCAAAAAAGAATGCTTCAGAAAGTGTACCCTACTCTGCAGTAGGGAAACTCGCGCCCATACAAAAACGGGCGCTACTGTATATATAGGACAGTAGCATATGGGCGCTACTGTATATATATCATAGTAGCACTCATATCTCAAAGGCTTAAAAACTGACTTTGGCAGATACCAAAAACTGATGAAAGCAGACAAGAAACAGTCAGGGGATACCTACAGGGCTTCTTGACACATCAAAGAAGTCAAAACAATCTAAGAAGACAAACAAGAACAAGGTTTCCTAGAGCCAAAAATCAACTTTCCCCAGCGGAGTCGCCAGTTTGTTGGCGGGCAAATCTACCCTATAGCAAGGAAACTAATGCTATCAACTTGGTTGGGGTGACAGGTAAGTGTATTGATGCTATTACAGAGACATTTACAAAAAATAAATAAGTTGTGGATCTTGGGAACACACCTTTCAATCGAAGTTTGATCCTAGCTGATCCAGGTGGATATTGGTGGCCACCCACCTTTCCAACTGGCTCAAAACAGTTTTATGGCAATTTTGGTATTGTACTATTTTTAGCAGTTTTTCGGGTCCTGAACTTCCGGGGCCATTTTGAGACCCTAAACGACCTTTTTTGGCAATTTGGGGGGCCAAATGGTTGCCTTCGGCATGCATTTGGCCCCAGTCGAAAGTTGTAAATCTCGGATAGACCTTTCCAACGGGCTACCGAGCGCCCCAAACGGAGATCGTATGCAAAAGTTACGACCCCGGGAAGTTGATGTACTAACTTACCCAAACGGGGCCCACATGACTTTTGGCGCTTCATCTCCTAGGGTTAGGTTTTTGGGTGTCTAGGGTTTTTGACATTCCTGTTTATTGTAAAAGCCCTTGAGAGCCTCATTGTAACCATCTTCTTGCGAAATGAAAGCAGCCGTCACATCTCTTCTCAGAGATAAGCCGCCACCATTCCAGCAAGCTTGTTTTTCGCTGCATTTTTACAGTTCTAGCTTATTTCCTTATTGAATAGAAAACCAGTTTTACTGTATCTCTGTTATTTTGTGTTAAGCATCTGATAATAATCTGTATTCATTTCGTTCTGCTCATAAAATCCGGATCACTAGCCTTGACTTGATCTTATGCTCAACTTCCAAATCCACTTCCCTTCCAATAAACCTGCAATAACAATACCTTTCTCAAAATATTTTGGGCAATATATAAAGTTTGAAAGAAACAAAAACAATGTTTAACATTCAAAATTGACCAAAATAGATCCACATTAAGATGCCATTTCACAACACACTTTAATTGGAACAAGAAAGACACTTCAACCTATATTTGTCAAAAGTAGAATGATGTACAAGTATACCTGATCATGAAACAGGCTCCTGCAACTAGATTCTGGGCTCTGGCTCTTCTCTGGCTTGGATATCTTCAGCATCAACTCCTCCAATGCAAGCTTCTTCAAAGTTTTTCCATTAATCAATCTCACTATCTCCAACTTCTAACCCTTCTCCTTTAATCTTCTTTGTATTTATAGGATTAAAGAAGTAGTTTAGGTCAATGTATAGTTATGGAGAAAGTTGTGGGAGTTAGGAAACTACCAGCAACTAATCCTCCTCGAGAAATTAATTTATTTTTTAATCATATTTTAAGATGTACGCGACTCTTGTTCAGTGGAGTAGCGTATAGGGCGCTACTTTAATGCTTATCAACTAGCGCTCATTCGATTTTAAATGGTGAGCGCTACTATGTTGAGAAGGAGTAGCATATACTTGGATATGGGCGCTACTATTATACACTGGAGTAGCGTATGGGCGCTAGTTTCTTTTAGTAGAGTAGCGCTCATATCTTAAAATGATATTTTTTGGGGTTTTTCCAGTAATGTCAGGAAATGGAGTGAGTTCAAAGTATCATCTAAGGTCAACATGCTCCTCCATCCAAATTGTCCTTTTGTGTGATCAATGGCTCAAGGTGATCACGGACGGAGAGGTGCAAGTTTAACCTATAACAATGAGCCTCGAGTACAACCTGCCATGCATTTGGATTTTTATCCTGGCATAGTTTTGTCTAGCCCCAGTTTGACATTAAAGTCTGATCTCCCTAGTGATGAGTCTTTAGATTCTCCTATAGATCCGCAAATCTATGATCCTACTGAGTTCGATTCTATTTCTAGAATTTCCAACTCTCGTGATGATGAATTTGCCACTACAGATTCCTCCACGTCCTTCAGCTTTGCTCTTCATTCCGAAGTTGATCATTTTGGTCCTGCGGGTGTTGGTACTATGGCACCTTTAGTGGTTAGCTCTCCCTGCATTATGTCTGAGGGTGATAATAGTGAAGTTGAAAAATTTTCTACCACAGTGACCTGTATCAAATTTCTCTTTACGTACATTTTAGAGATGATCTTGGTACTTATGTTTCTTGGAGACGGGATTCTTAGCTGGACGTATATTTGTTTACTGGTCCTTTTCGACATTTGCTTCGGTCATGGCAGGCATATTCGGAACCTTGCATATAGGTTTAGGCCTCCCCATTGTTATGATGCATTTGAACCTTTTGCCATCCGAGTTCGCAGACACCCCTTGAGTGTCCTTATCTTGCTCATGTTCCTTGTATTATGCATAGCTTTGTTCCATGAGTTTGGAACTAGTCTCGCATGTCCCTGACACTCATGTTCCACCATTACGAGCATTCTTCCATCTCACCTTTGAGCTCGTTAAAAATAGTAAGGAGGTCACGAGTTTACTTTTTCAAGCTCGTTAAACCTTTATGAAATTTTTTTTTATAAAGCATTTATTAAGCCCTTGTTAGATTTTTTTTAAATGAAACAAGATTGCCGAGTATACTTTTGATTTCAGACTCGTTAAAGGATTTTAGGCGACATCCACTTAGGTATAAGTTTACCCCTTTTCCAGATCTTTGTGGATTAATTACGAAAAATGTATACTCTAGTCATACGTGACTAGAAGAGTTCCTCTCTCATTGTTTTACACTTTTTTGGGTGAGGAGACTAATTTTATGAAAAAGGACTCCCCTTTTATGTTGAGTTGTGATTGCATTTCATTATCCTACTTGCCGCTTGAGCCTTGTGCCGGCTCCTGCTTACTCACTTATTAGCCATGTGCCTGAGCACTTTACCTTCTGAGCCAAGCAGAGCCTTAATTTATCTTTCGCAGCTTGATGACCCTTTTGACCCCGAGGGAACATCCCCCAAGTGTCCACACCCTGCAAACGCTTCCTTGCATTGATCATAGGTATGTTCCACTACTTGGGACTAGTCTGCTCGCTTTGACACTCGTTCCCTCGATGGTTGTACAATAAGAAATTTTAATCTTTTTCAAGCTTTCCAAATATGAAAAAGAAAAAAAAATCAAATATTCCAAAAAGCCAGACGGGATTATGGTTACTACTTCTTGTTGGAAGCTATTGTGTCACCTTTGAATAGAGCATTCATTCCACTCCATACATCATGACTCGGAACTATAGTTGGACCTTAGGAGCTGTACTCGTTTCCCAGTTTTTTGCCACCGATTGGTTAAACTTCCAGTCATTATGGAGCCCTTTGTCGATGCCTCCTGCGTCGCACAGTATTGTATCGAGTCTATGCTACCTTAGTCTATCCATATGCTCATGCTCTTGTTCAAAGGAAGTCCTAAAACCAATGTCAGCCACTCCTCATATCTCTTGACTATTGCATGTCGGCCATCCTTATTGAGTCAGTCCATTCTTCTTGAGTTCTTCCAAATCTTTCAACATAGCTAGTACCTCATGCTGGTCGATGGGGGATTCCTTAATTCCCTCCCTCCAACGAGTCTCGTTCCGTTGACTTCAACCCATTTATTCTAGAACTTGAGGCTTAGATTATGTTTGAGTACCTTGAGGCTTGCAGTCATTAGTGGCAGGTTCTCTCGCGATTGACAGTTTTGGGAATACATCAATGTCCCCTAATCGATGGATTCATCTTAGTGTTCAACTTCACCACATATATTCACACTCTGATGATTGTACTTTGTGCCTTGATGCCCATTTTCATTAACGGTGGCTTATCTCGCATCTATTAATGGTATAAATCATTAACCGGTAATCAGACGATGTCACATTAGGTTCGACCTCAACTCCTTTATTCACTTGATGGGACTTGCACCATAGGTGATTTGTGTAGAAGACCCTAGTGGCATTCAGTATGCTACTTATGATGGTGACTTTACATCTGACATATCACCTCTTAGACATCAGCAGTTTGTACCTCCAGTTTGCACCAGTTGTTCCTTTTTCAGCAGGAACCATATCTTATTGTAGAGGGATCATGGTTATGACCACTTATGACATGTATTCACTATGTACTGCCGATTCATGGCTATTGTATCATATTTTTGTATCATATCGATATGTATCCAGAGATATTATTATGACAAGAGAGCTTCTCTTTCCACTTGTGTCTCCATCACTCCACTTCTGAGATTTATAATGTATTTCGGCCATCGTAGCACCATTCTCTAACCTCACACATTAGGGGGCATCTGTTACAATGTAATCTCCCCCCTTGTGAGTATCATCACTCTTTGGCTATCAAGATCCATTTTACTGACTCAGATAGACCGTATGTCCTCCAGACACACATTTTCCATATTTTTCTCCTTACCCACTAGCTGTATCATTTCAGTGGGCGTACCCACGATCTGCAACACTATAGCCCGCGGGTAACATGGAAAATGGTAAAAATCACTAATTAATTACTTTTTACTCCCAAAAAGTAGTCTTAGGGTGACCTTTGGCCCTCCATTTTCCCAGTAACGCCTAGATGTGTCCTTTCACTTACCTTTGGAAGGCTATATATTGAGCACTTATGGAATATGGAAGGGGTGGAAAAAGAGAAAGCAAGAGAACTCTAGTGGATTTTTGCCTCATCTTGAGTCTACACTCATTGATCCTAGTCGTTGTGAACCTCTTATGTTCACCTTCCAAACTCCTTCCATAGTTTGAGTTTTCCTTTCATGGAGGATTGAAGTGGTGGAGGCGCAAGTGGATTGACCTAGTTCTTGGTTCAGATTGGTTACCGACAAGAGGTCCTATCACATTGTACTTCTTGTTATTTATTAATAGAAATACTCATATTCGCGTCCATTAATGTTGTGAATGTTGTTTAATATCACATTGGGTTGCATTTACTTATAATATCATCGACCATTGCTATTGATGATGTTAATATCTTTCATATATTATATGTACTTATTGTATATTGCCTATCAAGACTAATTTGCAGGATCAAGTACAAGGATTGAAAGTGTGCATGGATTGAAAGCTGGAACGAGGATCTACAGAAAACGTTGGATCAAGGTTGGTTATATTCTCCATTATCTTAGCATTGTCAATTATATAGCATTGCATTGAGAATTGAGTCTATTTCTAGTAGTCAACTGTCTGTTGTGGTCTACCCCAAGCCATAGGAAGTTTTCTCCAATAACAATCCAGACATAAGTTTGAAATTCCAAGTTTGAATTTTTAGGGTTTCTCTGTCAAATCCTAGCCAGCTCCAGATCCAGTTTCAACAAATCAAGTGGTAAGACCTAAATATTTTATTTTCATTTGAAGTACTCTTTAAAAGATGTCTCACCACACCAAGCTTGAGGATAAGCTTGAAGGGGATGATAAATTCTGAGCATGGAAGTATATGATTGGGTGAATCCTAGAAGAGAATGAATTGGACACCTACATAAGTGAAGAAGTTCCAGTTCCAGAGGGAGATGAGGCTAAGGCCTTACATAAGAAGAACTTGGTTAAGGCCAAGAGGATCATTGCAGATTCTATCAAAGACCATCTCCTACCACATGTGTCTTCTCTAAAGACACCCAAGCATATGTTTGATTCCTTGACCAAGCTATTTGAAGGAAAGAAAATAAATCGAAAGATGACTTTGAGGAATCAATTGAAGAATGTCAAGATACAAAATGCAAAGACCATGCAATCCTATGTCACAAGGTTCTCCCAAATAAAAGTGTTAGGAATCTATGTCAACCCTTCTCCTTACTATGTTAGTATATTGTTGTTGGACGCATATGTTTTGTAAGTCATCCCGTAGTATTTGTTGATCTGTAGTTTATATTAGCCCATAGTATTGACCCATAGTATTGGACGCATATGCTTTGTAAGTCGTCCCATAGTATTATATGTCCCATGGTTTTGACTCATAGTATTGGGCATAGACTTAGTATATAAGTGTGTGTTGAGGTCATTGAAGGCACCGTGAAGTTAATTGTATTGAGCTTGCTCAAAGGAGGTTGCCCCCTCGAAGTGGCCCATGATCAATATAAAAGTGATTCTGAGTTCTATTTCTGATATCTCATGTATTTGCATTAATTAATTATTGCAGTTTCATCACATCTGGTATCAGAGCACTTTCTTGGGCTCGTTGGGTGGAATTTCTTCCAAAAAAATTTCCGCATCTGTTGCAGCTTTGGATTTGGGAATAATCCCTATCCGCTTAACTGTGGGAAGTACTTGGGCATAAGCCCTAAAACTCATTGTGAGGAGTACCACAGGAACCCCAAAGTAGCTGGCCCATTGAGAGTACCTGCCAGCGAAAAGGGCAGCGACCCCTACCTGATTGACTAGTTCCCACCCATGAGGTAAACCAAGAGCTGTCGTTTGTGGCAAAGCGGTTATCAGTTTTACCTGAGCCATGGAGTGAGGGGTACTGTCCCAATATGCAAGCCGTCAGACAGCATTGGTGGCCGAGTGAAACACCTGAACTGTTAGGAAGCCGTGCATACCTGGGATCCATATCTATTTTCAGTTGAACTGTTGCCGATCACTTCCGCTCCATATCTAGCCATTTCATATCTATTCAGAAAGTCGTTCCAGATCCAGTCGTCATTTTAGATCCATCTGTTTTCGATCCCTTCCGCGCCGTTGCACCGCTGTTGCCGATCGATATCTCCCTTGTTTTCACTCTGTTTCCCTTGAAATTTTTGGGGAACCCCTGTCATCCCATTCTGCATCTTTCATTCCTAAGGACCCTATCCCCAATTCCCCTTCCAAAGCCCGAAATCCCACATTTGTCTATTTTTAGGGTTTGCCATAACTTCCTCAGATTTCACCCAATCACCTTCAAATTTTACCACAGAGTTCCTTTCTGAATTCTGCTTCTTTCTCCCTCTCTGCCAAATTTTCTCATTCTATCACCCCACTTCTGAAATCCCCCTTTTTGATTTCTTGTCCTTTCGACAGTGTCCAAAATCTAGTCAAACCCCAATTACCCATCAGATTGTTTCCCCAATCCAAATTTCCCTTTGCTAAATCGGCTTCTGTTTGTGTTTTTCTACCCATTCCACCAAAAAAAAAAACCCGGTTATGGTTGTCACCTGTGCAGGAGCACACACCATGGAGGAAGCACTTGCAGCCATCCAAACCAAACTCCAAGATCTATGAAAAATTTCTCAGCCTCCATCTTCAGCATTCAGCCATGAGCAATACCAGACAGCCAGAATCTTTTGAAGCCACCAGGTTCTCTTCTTCAAGCAATTTTCGTGGACCGAAGCTTGATTTTCCTCGCTTCAATGGTACTGATTCGACTGGATGGATATATCGAGCAGAAAAATATTTCAGTTTGTATAATACTTTTGATGCCCAGAAAGTTCCACTTGCATCCTTCCATTTGGAACAGGAAGCCCTTCAATGGTACCGTTGGTACATCAAAGCTCATCCCAAGCCAAACTGGACAGATTTTTGCCACGATTTGGTCCTAGTGCTTTTGATGATTTCACAGGAGCACTCACTAAACTTCACCAAGTTGGCACAGTGAGAGAGTATCAGACCAAATTTGAGAAATTGGCCAATCACACCGAAGGATTGTCTGATGAATTCTACAAGAGTTGTTTTATCAGTGGTCTCAAGGATGAAATCCGCTCAGAGGTCAAAATGTTTTGTCCCAACACAATGATGGAAGTCCTAGGGTTGGCTAAGCTGGCCGAGGACAAGATCACAGCTCAACAACGCTCCCAACCCACCTTTGTTCCCTTCATAAATATGGGTACCCAACGACCTCCCATCACGCCTTCTCCTCAACCAACTCCTATCAAGCATTTGTCTGAAATAGAAATGCAGGCATGCCGAGAAAAAGGGCTTTGCTATAATTGTGATGAGAAATTCACTCGGGGACATAGATGTGTTCAACAAAAGCTCTATCTCTTGGATGTGGATTCTCCGCCTACCTTAGAACTTGGTGAAGAAGCTACAGATAAAGTAGATGATCCGGTTGACATTCAACACCCGCCTGTTGACACCCCATCTCAGGAAGACCCACCCGAGATCTCTCTCCATGCTGTAACCGATGTCACCACCCCACAAACAATGCGGGTCAGGGGATACTTCAAGAAGCTCCCTCTTACCATACTCATTGATTATGGTAGCACTCATAACTTTATTAACCCTCGGATTTCCAAACAGGCTGATTGTTTTGTCCATCCTTGCTCCAACTTTGAAGTCATGGTTGCCAATGGGGGCACCTTACCTTGCAAGGGGAAGTGTCACAATGTGCATATCTCTATGGAAGATTATAACCTACGCTCTGACATGTTTGCCTTGTCCTTAGGCGGATGTGATGTGGTTTTGGGCGTTCAATGGTTACGCACACTTGGCCCCATCTTATGGGATTTTGTTGAACTTTGGATGCAGTTTAAAGTCAATGGGGCACAACACAAATTTATGGGATTACAACCAGGGTCTCTGTACATCATCAGTTCACATCGCCTGGAAAAATCCTTAAGAAGAATTCACATGGTGTCATCGCTCAGCTCAATTCCATTCAGCTGCACCCATCAACAGTCTCCACTACTTCCTTGGATAGATATGCAGGTATCTTTGCTGAACCAATGCGCTTGCTGCTTTCAAGAGACCTTTCCGGTAAGAATTTGGCCACATCTACCTCTCAGCAGGAAATGATGGCTATTTTGCATGCAGTACAGAAGTGGCAGCCATACCTATTAGGGAATTCTTTCTGCATCAAGACTGATCTCCAGAGTATGGAAAATTTTCTGGAACAATGGGTCTCCTCCCTAATACACCTGAAATGGGTTATCCAACTCATGGTTTATACCTATGTGATCACTTACAAGAAGGGTAAGGACAATATGGTGGAAGATGCTCCTTCTCGCACAATTGATTACCCAGTTTCTCTTACAGCTCTTTCTCTGCTTGTTCCAAATTGGTTTCAATATGTTCAACAGGGCTATCTCTTCTATGAACTCCATGCTTCTTCATCAATAGGGCACTCTAGGTTCTGCAAAATGTATGACTGGGAACAATGTAACATCTTTTGAAAGGGACTAAAAATGACAATTCAATAGATGGTGGCTGATGATGATACTTTCCAAGTCAACAAGGGTGAAATGACACTCCTTTCGGGATTGCTCAAACCCTTGCCCATCCCTACACAGCTTTGGCCAACTATTTCTATGGATTTCCTAGCAGCGCTCTGGTGGTACAATACCACATCTCAAAGGATACCATATGAAGCAGTCTATGGAAAAACACCGCCAGTTCTTCTTCCATACACCCTTAGCAGCTCCCCAGTTCAGAAAATTGACTCTATTCTTCGAAACCGCGATCAGATTCTTCTCATTCTGCAAGACAATCTTCACATGGCCAGAATTCACTTGAAACAACAAGCCGATCAACACCGTTCTGAGCACATTTTCTACGCAGATGACAGGGTTCTTCTTCATCTACAGCCTTCCAAGCAATCCTCCTTGACACTCCAAAGGCGTCAGTGGCCCGAAATGCAACCCGAGGATGCTACCGGGGAACCACTCCTTCAGATTCTGCAGCAATTTCTCCAACCAAAGCTTTGAGGACAAAGATTTTTCTAAGGGAGAGGGGATGTTAGGAACCTATGTCAACCCTTCTCTTTACTATGTTAGTATATTGTTGTTGGACGCATATGCTTTGTAAGTCGTCCTGTAGTATTTGTTGATCCGTAGTTTATATTAGCCCATAGTATTGACCCATAGTATTGGACACATATGCTTTGTAAGTCGTCCCATAGTATTATATGTCCCATGGTTTTGACTCATAGTATTGGGCATAGACTTAGTATATAAGTGTGTGTTAAGGTCATTGAAGGAACCGTGAAGTTAATTGTATTGAGCTTTCTCAAAGGAGGTTTCCCCCTCGAAGTGGCCCATGATCAATATAAAAGTGATTCTGAGTTCTATTTCTGATATCTCGTGTATTTGCATTAATTAATTATTGCAGGTTCATTACAAAAATAACAACTTGAAGCCATGGGAGAAGATATAGAGAATGGTGAAATTGTTGTGACCACCTTGACTGGTCTTCCTAGGTCACGGGATTCCTTCATTCAAGTAATTTGTGCTAGGAAGAAGCTCATCACATTCAATAGACTGTGGGAGGAATGCTCATAGGAAGAAGCTTAAATTATAGCTTGATAAGAAAATATGGATAATGAAGACCAAGCTCTCACAACACACACTAGGAAGAATAGCCACAAGAGGGGGCATCCTCATCAGAAGAAGTGTAAATAACACCACCAAAATCAGAGGGAGAAATTTGGAGGATCCATGAGAGATCTTTCTCACATTCGATGTTATACTTGTGATGAGAAGGGACACTATTCCAGAGATTGTCCCAAGAACAAAAGCATCTCCCACAAGAAGAAGAACAATAAGAGAAGACATCATGCTCACATTGCAGAGGATGATGAACCTCCAAGGAAGAGAACCAGGGAAAATAGTGAAGATTCTTCAAGTGATGAAGAATATGTATTGTAATGAATTTTTTCATGAAAGGAGTAGAAGAAGCTACTGCAGAGTTGGACTCTAAAAAACAAATAATCTATGGAAGAACCTCTCGTCCATTTTCAGCATTGTTTAAGGTGCACACTATCAGAGACTCCATTAGTTCCTGCAAGGAAGCAAATATTGAGAGGGATTCCACCCAACAACCAAACAAAGATAAGTATTTGAATTGTTATTTCTTGTATATATGATCACTTAAATGATGTTGTTCAGTCATGTACATACTTATGTTCCTACATTTAGGAGGTATATTATGCATTTTAGAAAAGTTGCTTTAATGAACAAGATACTACTAATATAGTAATGGGTAAGTGGCCTATGGTATTGTACAACACTCCATTGCTACTTATCTAGATTGAAACATCTTTTCTGACATGTTGGGAGTAGTGCAAACTCTTAACTATGTCCTGGTAGAGATGGAAGGCATCTAGAAAGTTACAGGATATGGATAAATGTTGCATTGAAGCATTGGCTAAGATAATTGCATGACTGTATGACATATGTCGTTATGTGTAAAATTTTGTTCTGAAAACTATGAGAAGTTTCTAATCATGCAATTGAATTTGACTTGTAGGAAAGATCATGTACAATCACCTACCAAAGAAGGACAACGACATTTGTTCCAGTGACAAAGTTAAAGAAAACTACTTATTGAAGATATTGAAGAATCTGAAGTTCCCAGGATCAGGGATGCAGTAATGGAAGGATGCCATGATCCAGGAGTACCAGTTGATCATGAAGAATGATGTCTAGGATTTGGTCTCGATACCAGAAGGAAAGTCTGTAATGACTTCCAAGTGGATCTACAAGATCAAGCATGCTGCAGATGGTAGCATAGAGAAATACAAGGCAAGGTTTGTGGCTCATGGCTTCTTCGAGAAAAAAGGGATAGATTATGAAGAAAATTTTGCACCTGTAGCCAGATACACTTCCATCAGAATAGTACTTTCTCTGGCTACAGTGATGAAGTGGAAGATACACTAGATGGATGTCAAGACAAATTTCTTGAATGGTGTAGTCGAAGAAGAAGTGTGTGTGGATCAAACACTTGGTTTTGAGACACATGACAGGGAGTCACATGTGTGCAAATTAAAGAAATCGTTGTTCAGTTTGAAACAAGCACTCAGGACATGGTACAAAAGGATTGACAGCTTCTTGACTAGTTTGGGATTTACCAAGAGTAAAGCGGATTCCAACCTTTACTACAAGGTTGAGGAATGCATTCTAGTGATACTCCTACTGTATGTAGATGGCCTTTTTGTGATAGGTAAGAATTGGTTTATTGCTAATATGAAGAGGAATCTTGCTGCCGAGTTCGAGATGAAGGACTTGGGTATGATGCATTACTTTCTAGGAATGGAGGTGTCACAGTGCAGATAGAATCTTTGTTGGAAGTATGCAGTAGAGATCCTGAAGCGGTTCGGGATGATGGACTGCAAGGCCATGGCCACACCTATGGCATCGAACCTGAAGCTATTGAGTGATGCTTCATCAAAGTCAGTTGATGCCACGATGTATCATCATATGATTGGGTCCTTGATGTACCCGATGAACACAAGACTAGATATTTGCTTTGATATGAACACATTGAACCAGTTCCTAATGGATCATAGACATGTTCACTTGATTGGTGCAAAGCATATTCTGACGTACTTGAAGGGTACGGTTGATTATGGACTCAAGTATGATGCAAATTAAAAGGTTAACTTGGAGGGTTATGTTGATTCATATTGGGCAAGCAGTGCTGCAGATAGGAAGAGCACTTCGGGGTGCTGCTTCAGTATGGGATCTGGGGTGATCTCTTGGTTTAGAAGGAAGCATTCCTATGTAGCACTGAGTACATCCAAAGAAGAGTATGTGGCAGCTTGTTCATCGAGTTATGAGGTAGTATGGCTAAGGAAGCTACTATCATATTTATTTGATCTCCACTTGGATTCTACTTGTATCTTCTGTGAAAACTAGAGTTATGTGAAGTTGTCTGAGAATCCGGTGTTCCATGACAAGTCAAATCATATCGAGATAAAGTATCACTATATCAGGGATATGGTGCATAGAGGAGCAGTGAAGCTTCTATATGTTGTGACGGACAAGCAGATAGAAGATGTGCTGACCAAGCCACTAGCTAGGGTGAAGCTCGAGTACTTCAGAGAGAGGCTTGGTGTTCTTCAGATAGAAGATACTTCCAGGAGGAAATGATGAGACACAGATGCAGGAGCCCTTCCTAGCATGGTGGCAGGTGGGTCCTCCCCATGGCTGTGTATGTAAGTGTTGTGTGATGAGCATCCACATGATGATGATCTCTATGATCATGTGCATCCGTATGATGCACCGCATATGATGATGATCCGTATGACCATGTGCATTCGTATGATGCACCATGTATGATGATGATCCGTATGATCATGAGCATCTGTATGATGCTTTGTGGCCATGGATATCTTGAAGTTTGTGCAGTAGCATGTAATCGTTCCCTGGGAGATCTTGTAGGTTGTGCTTGGCACGTAATCAGTCCTGGAATGCTCTTTCGAGGTTTTTCTTGTTCACATGTAATCGATCCCTGGGAGATCTTGCTGGTTGTGCTCGACACGTAATTAGTCCTGGGATGCTCTTTCAAGGTTTTGCATGTTCGCATGTAATCGCTCCCTAGGAGATCTTGTAGGTTGTGCTTGGCACATAATTAGTCCTGGGATGCTCTTTTGAGGTTTTGCTTATTTGCATGTAATCAGTCCTGGGAGATCTTGCAGGTTGAGTAGTAGCTCGTAATCAATCCTGGGATGGTCTTTTCAAGTTTTGCAGATGCACATAATCAATCCTGAGATTCCACCAGATGGGCCGCTCGTAGAGATGATGAAGACCTACATGGATTCTAGGCCTACCTCTAGCATGAAAAAGGGTTGTCTCTGTAGAAATTCCTATGACGAGAAGAATTGAGAGATAGCACCAGTGATCGAGCTGATGAGTACAACAGTAGTGACAATGATGCTCAAGTTATCCAGTGACGATGATACTGCTCCAGTATTGAATACTTGTGCCTATATGTATTGATGACCTGTGTTAAGAGAATACCTTCCTAGTTAAGAGAGAGTGTTGATGTATTTGTAACTTCAGAAGATATTCACTTGTATATTGTATGTATTACATTTGTACTTTATTGTATCCTCGACGGAGATGTCTTATTCCTACGATCGGAAGTGTCGTCATTTGTATTTACAAGTGTCGCAAGTTATATTGTAAGTGTCATAACTTATATTTTATGGGCTATTAGACCACCTTAGAGGGGTCGGCCTAGTATGAGTTAAGTGCAAGGGTTATTAGACTCCCTTAAGGAGTCGGCCCAGTTAGGGTAAAAGGCAGGTCAACTTAAAGTATAAATAGAGTGGTTGCACCACTTTATTTGCTCATTCACTCATTCATCCAACTTGCATAGTTGAGAGAGAGGAGTACACATAAGTGGAGGAGGAGTAGTTGCTGGAGACATCTATCGTTTGGGGTTTCATCTTTGTGATCTTTGTATTGGTGCTTAATCTATCGTTGAGGAAGTTGCAGGGTTTTCTCCTTTATGGTTTCCCCAGTGAAATGCTTTGTGTCTCCTGTCTCTTGTGTTTGATATGCTGTACATGTTGTTCTCTCAGTTAAGATCCTAGATCATATTGAATTAAATGATGAAAATCTAACATTTAGGGAACAATATGATACATATATATGCATTCATCAACACAAAAGATTGGAAGTCACTTTTAACATACTCTCCTCCATTATCAGTGCGAATGGCCTTGATATTTCTATCCGAAAAATTTTCTGTAGAAGACTTGAAAAAATTAAAGTTGCCAAACACTTATGATTTTAATCTGAGAAAGTATACCCATGCAAATCTTTAATAATCATCAATAAAAGTAACAATATACCTTGCCTTGTTCAAAGATAGATCTAGAAATGGTCCTGCAACATCACTATGAATCGGATCTAGAGGTTGAGAGGATCTCCTTGCCTTTGATTTCTTAAACTTATTTTCTGGATGCTTTCCCACCAAGAAACCCTTACAAATTCCGTTGGCAAACTTGATTTTGGGTAGTCCTTCAACCATCTCTTGAGTGTGCATATCTAGTAGGTACTTGTAGTTGAGATGCCCAAATATATCATCCCATAGCCTACTCTCTTCAGTTGCATGTGTGTGAAGAGAAGACTGTTTGGAGAGAGGTAGAAAGTGAAAGAACTCATAGAGTTTCGACTGGTTGTTTGCAACACCTTTTGCAATGATATTTCCTTATACCATGTCTTGTATTTCGATCTCATTTGGAGGAATGTCAGCCTCTTGGGATCTCCAGTATGGGTCATATGGTATATTGAAAGTAGATTGGCAATAAGTGTAGGAACATAGAGCACATCTGAGAAGTACTCATGATCAAGTTTGATCCTTCCAATCCCCTCAGAAGAGACCTCATAATCATTCCCCAACATGATTGAAGGGCCAACAGTGCATTCGAAACCAAAAAAGATATATTTGGAGGAATACATGTGTCTTGATGCTCCTGAATCTATGATGAAGGAGGAATCTTTTAATGCACCTTCCATGAGAGCATGGCATCTCTCCTTGTCCTCAGATATTGAAGGTTCAACTTCTTTCTTCCTAGCACATGCATGTACTGGAAGGTTATTCTTTTCAAGTAACTGATCCATCAAATCTATAGTCTTCTTCATGCAGGCACTCTCAGGATGAAATCCTCTATTGCAATAGGTACATTTGGATTTATCCTTTTGAGATTTCTTTCCCTTCTTGGAATTCAAAGCCCCTTTTGACTGATAGGGAGCCTCCTTCTGCTTCTGCTCATTCGAATTTTGTCAAAAACATTTTTCTTTCCTTTTCCATTTTCTCTCTCCACTTCAGTAGTTTCAAGTGTTGAATTCATCTTGGGTTTGATCATTCCCATATGAATTAACTTCTCTACCTCTTGTGTGAGAGACCTGATGAAGTCATCAAGAGTGGGAAAATTCCATTTTGGGATGGATAGCTTTGCTTTCTGAAAGGTAGAGACAAATAATGAGTAGTTAGGGCCCAATTTTGATAGTATGGAAAGGATTAGCTACTTATCTTCTTTATCTATTCCATATCTCTTCAATTGTGAAATCATATTTTTGAACTTGGTAAGAAACTCATTGATTGGGTTGAAACTGCAAGGGATCAGTGAGATAAGCTCATTTTCCAACTTGTGACCTTTCAATTCATATTTTTTTCCAAGAAGAGATTCAAGCTTATCCCAAACTTCTTTTAGAGTGGCAAGATAAATGACATGAAAATGGAGGCCTTTAGAAATGTTGAGGAGTAGCAATCCTACTTCTTCATCAAGCTTATCCAAGTACTTTGATTTCTCTACTACACCAGTGGGTTCGACTGCAGTCCCATTCAATACTCTAAAAAGACTTTTGGAATTCATGAAGATTTCCATCTTGGCTTTTCATTCGACATAATTGAAGGAGTTCAGTTTTAGATCCATGGTAGCTGTTGAAGTCGAATTGAAGATGAATTCGAATGATGGAATAAACCTACAAAACAAATGAAATTGTTGATGGAGATTTGTTGCAAATCGAGAGAACACTGCGTTAGGACAATGAGCACATGTGACTGGATACTTCATACCGGGATAGACCTCACTGGATTGCTCCAGTGAATTCAAGACAATTGCACCAAGAATTGTTGTGGAAATACAAAGGTTTCTGGTGCTCAATGAAAGACAACTGCTCAATGAATTGCTGCAACTGTTGCAATTCGAATAGCTGACTCCAGCTTTGATACCATGTGAAATTCTATAGGATATATCTCACAGCTAGAGAAAATATCACTAATTCCATTCAATAATTGCAGAGAAGAAGAATAAGAACAAGAACAAGAAGAATTGAATCAATATTCACTCATAAACTCAGAAAATGGTGAAATCTGCAGTATAATCATACATCAATTGTAAGCTAGCACTGTGAAACTGAAACAAACTCAATACTATCAAATGAATTCGAATAGACCTAAGGTCATTCAAATTCTCCTCAATGTGTGGCTTGGATAACATTGGAGACCTCACCCAATCAGTGGTAGTAGTCACAAATAGTCAAATACCAGTCAAATGAGTCTAACTGAGTCCAACTGAGCCATGTGAGCACAAATAAAGGGAAGTAGACTCCAAGGAGGGCGCATAAGGTTGTCAATAGGTAAAGTGGCACTCCGATACAGACAACTGGAAGCTACAGGTAGTTAAACTGAGCAATAAATGCAAGAACTCGGAAATCAATGCTCCAACTGACTGTTGGAATCCAAGTAGGTGTAGTAGGGAACATTTGTCATCCAGGTGAGGAAAACAAGGCGTAGTAGGTAGGTAGGAAGGATACTGAGGGATACAAACTCTAGGGGGCTGAAAATAGGTTCCAGGTGCTGGGAATACTACCATACTGATGACTGGATGCATGCAGTATGCATGCAAAGCATGCAAATACATAAATGGTGGTGAGAATATTCCAACAATTACCACCCCATTCAGAGTCAGCATATTCAAGTAGCATCACTCCACCACTAGAATCATATTTGATTCCATAAGAAATAGTACCTCGAAGGTATCTAAGCATATGCTTAGTGGAAACACAATGTCTATTTCTTGGATCAGACATGAACTAACTCAAGATACTCATAGTATAACATATGTTTGGCCTAGTATGTATCAAATACATCAAGGAACCAATGAGTTTTCTATACATGGTAGGATCCACTAGATCTGATCTGGAATCTGACTCATGTAGTTTCTTCATATTAGACACCATTGGAGTAGTCATGAGCTTATAGTCCATCATACCAAATTTGCGCAACACATCAACTGTACACTTTCCTTGTGAAAGAAAGATATCATCTCTCCTTTGCCAAACTTCTAGACAAATAAAATAGTGTATAAGACATAAGTATTTCCTTTTTAACTCTAAATTGAGCTCCCTCTTACACCGAGCTATCTGTTGTTCCTCTCCAGTAAGGAACAAGTCATCAACATCGAAAACCAATATTAGTGTTCGGTTCTTCACAACCTTGAATTACAAGTTGTGTTCACGTTCACTTTTGGAGAAACCCAAGCTCTAAAGATAGCTATCAATCCTTGAATATGAAGCCCTCGAGGCCTGCTTAAGCCCATACAAGGATTTCTTAAGTTTTCAGACATGGGACTTCTTTCCATGAAATAAAAATTCCTAAGGTTTCTATATGTATAGTTCTTCCTCAACTTCACAATAGAGAAAGGTAGTCTTCACATCCATCTGGTGAAGTCTCCACCTATGAATTGAAGCAAGGGAAATTATGGATCGAATAGTGGTGTAGTTGGCCACAGGAGTGAATGTATCATCGGATTCTATCCCTTCTTTATGTGAGAAACCAAAAACCACAAATATTTCTTTATATTTTTCAATATTTCCATCAGCTGGATGTTTGATTTTATAAAGCCACTTGGAAGCTACTACAGACTTCCCTTCTGGTTTAGGAACCACTTCCCACACATCAATTTGCATGATGGATTCGTAATCTTCCACTATGGCATATTTCCATAGCTATTTCTTAGCAAATTCCTTATATGTGGTGGGTTATGAGTCATTGATGTGACTCATCTAAGCTACATATCCTGAAAATATTTCAGGTCTCCTTCACTCTCTAAATGTGTCTAGGCATGCTCCTTTTTTTACGCCTCTTACAGAATGTCTCGCCACCATGCATATATCCTCTTAGAAAGAGGTTCATCAAGAGATATTTATACCAATTCTACTTACTCTTCGGGATCAAGAGAATCTAAGGGATCTTTTGGCTTCTCCCTCTCAACATATGAAAGGGGAGAATTAGAAGCTAGATCCTCCATCATGGAAGTCTCATGCTCCTCAATATCTGAATCACACTGAATTTCTTGAGAGTACTGGAAGTCTCATGCTCCTTTTCTTCGTGAAATGTTACCTCTATACTTACTTCAATGTGACTTTGTCTTGGAACATAGATTCTATAATATTTGAAGGATTCACTAAATCCAACAAATGTTCCTTTCTTTCTGGAGGGATCCATGTTTGTCCTCTTCTCTTTTGGTACATGAATGTATATAGGACAACCGAAAATATTCAGGTGTCCAACATCTTATTTTTCACTAGTGAGAACTTGTTCAAGATTTTTTTCTCCCAGGATAGCATGAGGACTTTTGTTCTGTATATAAACAATAGTGCTAGAGGCTTCTTCCCATAAGGAAGTGGGAATATCTTGATCAACCATCACATATTTTGCATCCTCACATATTGTTTTGTTCCTTCTTTCAGCAACCCCATTATGCTAGGGGTTGTAAGGTACAATCAGTTGTCTTCTTATCCATGCCTCTCAAAAACAATATTTAAATTTATGAGACTCAAACTCTCCTCCATTATTAGATATCAAATCACAAATGTGATTTCCAATCTGATTTTGAATTAGTGCTTTAAACTCTTGAACCTTGTTGAAATTTTCACTCTTTGCCTTCGGAAAATAGATCCATGAATTGCAAGAGAAGTCAACTATGAAAAGAACATAGTTTAGATATCTACTCAAGGATGGTGCAGACATGGGACCACATAGATATGAATAGATCAAGTCCAAGATCCATTTATATATTTTATTATTGTTTGGAAATATTTTCTTGATGTTCTTACCAAGAGAACAACTTATACAAATAACATCATGCACATATTGAAATACATGCATACCTTTTACCATATTTTGTAAGTTGGGTAGCACTTTGAAATCAAGATGACCAAGCCTCTTATGCTCTAGTTCACAAGGACCGACGGTGTCATGGATCATGGATTTAATGAAATTTCCATGCGCTTTGTAGAGACCTCCCTCTCTAACTCCAATTATAGCTACAAAATTCAAGTCTGAATTCTTAGGCAACAAGAGTGCTTTTTTGTCCATAAATATTACCCTAAAACCTTTATCTTCTAGAACTAAAACAAACATTAGGTTTTTCTTCATACCAGGAACATACTGAATATCATCAACATGGAGTACATCACATAAATTCAACTAAAAGGTAGTGGATCCAAATTCTTGGATCGAATAGGTGGTATTATCTCCAAGATCCACCTGACAAGAGAACTTGTTTTCCTTCATATTTGTGATAGCACTCCTATATCCAGTCATGTGTTTTGATGCACCACTATCCACGCACCGACCATGTATCAACACTAGTGGTTATGGATTCAGCTATAGATGAGACACGATAGTACTCTTTCCTTGTCTCTTGATCATTGGATGAATTCTTTCTTGTAGTTTTATCTTCTATAGCAGTAAAAGCACGAAATATACCCTTGAAATTTCCTCTTTCCTTTGCAGAACAGTCTCTTCCAAAGTGGCCATTCTTATTGCAGTTGAAGGATTTGACTTTAGACTTATCAAAGGTATTTTTGTAATATTTTTCCTTTTGATGAGGAAACTTCTTCTGAGAAAATGATTTCTTTCCTCTCTTTGTCCTTGTCGTAAGAGAAAGGTTCTCTTCTTTGGAGGAAGATTTTTTGCTTTGAATTTTCCCTTCTTCTTGAAGGCAATCATGATACAATATTTCAAAGTTTGGTTGCACTTCTTGACCATTAATAGTATCCAAGAATGTCTCCCATGAGGATGGAATACCATCAACAACATTCTAAATAACATCATCATCATCAATAGTAACTCCAATGCTCATGATTTTATCTCTTACTTAAGAGATATTTGTGAAGAAGGAAGAAATGGATCCTTCCTTCTCCATATTCAAATTATGAAGCTTGTTCTTCAAGTCTCTTTTCTAACTGGGAGCCTCCTTCTCATAAATATTTCTCAAGGTGTCGAAGCACTCCTTTTCATTCTTCAATGGAGTAATCATTGGCATCAAATTGTCTTTCATAGAGTCATAAATGATTCTCTTTGCTATCAGATTGATTCTTCTTGAAAGAAATACACCCAACATTAGAAGTGGGACCTTCAACAACATTGGATATGTATCCATCTATAT
The DNA here is from genome assembly GCA_027924585.1 of Larix kaempferi. Taxonomy (NCBI): domain Eukaryota; kingdom Viridiplantae; phylum Streptophyta; class Pinopsida; order Pinales; family Pinaceae; genus Larix; species Larix kaempferi. Next base: position 29,713,502 of record BSBM01000278.1, read on the forward strand.
CACGCTCTTCCAATAAATTTAGAATCATGGCCTTCCAAGTATTGAAGTTTGAAGTTCCTTCAAATATATCTTCCAGTCTTATTGAGATTGAAGCCATTATTCTTCAAGTATTGTGCTAACCCAGGATCAATGTAGGCTGAAGCTTGAATACTAAACTTAGTTCTTTCATGTACTGAGCTCTGATACCATGTTAATTTTTTATCTTTGTCATGTGCCTAAAAAATCCATAAAAAAAAATTAAGCGTGTAACTTTGTAAAAACATCATTATTATATTGATATACTATATAAAATATCTATGTTCTTAGCAAGAAATAACTATGGTGATAAAGGTCATCATCTTTGTAAAGTTGTTAACGCAATTTATATAACTGCTTTTGATCAGGTTGCAAACAAGGTGGGTACTTTACCAAATAAGCGGCGTGTCTCCATCATAATTGAATGTGATGTTTTTCTTTTCTTTTTCTTGTTCTTATTATCATTTTGTAAAAGGCCTTGCTTAGCCCTAAGGCTAAGCTTGGATATTTTATCCTTGCCTTAACTATAAGCTTTAACACTTTAGTTATAAGTGACAATAGTGTGGTGACTATGGTCTAAAGACCATAGTCTCCCCATAGTTAAAGGTATTAAGGTCTAAAGACCAACAATAACATTTTTTCCCAAAGTGTTAGGTTTAACAATACAATGCACGTGTTAATGTAATGGGGCTATGGAGTTTACCATAGTTGAAATTTGATTTAAGTAATAGAATAAAGTTTGGATTACGTTTCCATTCATGTTTGCTAGTCGTTGATGGTTTAAAGTTGTACTATGGTTGATGGCGAATTTCATGAGCCACCCTGGCTGTGAGTTGACAGCGCAGCCAGGCCTTTATGGCTCACACTGGAATGAGATCTCACTCGTCCATCTATGCATTGATATTGGAAGGGTTTTGGAGTAGGGTTTAATGTATTGTTCTTGATGTCTGAATATTCATTATTGTTGTTGTTTGGTCTGCGAGCAGAAGCTCTGCTCTGTCAATGGTGATTCCATGAATTCTTTCCTTTAACTACGATGCAACGTTAATTGCATTCTTCTATGGTTGTATTACAAGGTGTGAAGGGAGACATCTAGGTTTTAATGGCCGCCACCTACAGAACTTTTTGGTTGTTGCGACCGAACCTGGCCAACCTTCTCCAGCCTCTAACTTCGAAACAAAGAGGTGGTAAAATAAGGTTTTAACCCATACTCAACATTTAAATTTGGTAAATGCATTTTAGTTTTCAATCTGGTTGCAGGGATTAACATCGGTAATATTTATTGCAGGCAGAGGAGTGATAAGGGTGCCCAGGAGGAGATGACCCCTGGCTCTGTCTGCAATTTGTGTAAGGTAAGTTTATAAAATTTTATTTCAATTTATAATTAATTAATTCACATTTTATAAAGGATTTCTATAGTGGTGGTTGAATGCAGGTTGAAAGCATCGTCCAGATGAGCTACAGGGTCATCTCCTCTCAATCTCACGTCATAGAATGCCCAGGTGAGGAAGAAAAGAAACTCTGTTCCTCTAAGTTCTTAAATTTAAGTCATAAGTTTAGTTGCTAACTTCTTTAGTTGTTGGTTGCTACAGGTGACTCTGTGCGAGGTTTTAGATATGTGAGGAGGGCATAGACTTTCGCCTTCGAAAAAATAAGTAGATTTATTAACTTGTTGAACCTTAAGGTTATGCTATGTTGAAAGAGGGTTCCTCGTTACCTCTGTTCCAACGTTTTCTTTTAAACAGTTTTATACTATGTTTGCTTATCCTAAGGTTTCAAGGTTTATTACAGGTGCCATTGTTGATGGCTTATAGATTACCACCTCTATAATCTAATTTAAATATTTGATCTTTTATAAATATTGTGGATGGTTTTTCATCCACAGGGATATGAATCCCTCTGTTTAACCTATTCTTCTATTAATTTGTTAAAATGTTTTCATTTGGTTTATTAAAGAAGTGAATGCTAAAATGAAACGAATTCTATAATTTACTAGCAAATCGTGTTGGAAACCTAAATCCTGGCTACCCATATATTATACTTCATTTAAATGTTGGAAAAGGACGCTCTCGTTCTGTATCCTTAATTCGTATGAGCTCTCTTCCTTCTGGTTATCCATTTTATTAATAGTTTCTTATTATTGGATCACCGCTTCCATCCACGATGGTCTTACTTCCATATAGATGCTTTGATCGATTCACTGTCAATGCAGAGGATTGTATCCTGTAGATTAGATTCCTTTTTGGTTATTTAGTGTTTACGATATGGAATAAAGTCTGCACGTTTAATAATTTGTTAGAAACCCATGTCATTACTTGTTAGTATGTTGTTATTGGACGCATATGCTTTGTAAGTCGTCCCGTAGTATTTGTTGATCAATAGTTTGTGTTATTGTTGTTGGCGCATATGCTTTGTAAGTCGCCGTAGTATTGTTGATCCATAGTTTGTAACTGCCCATGGTTTCGACCCATAGTATCGGCGCCTAGAATTAGTATATAAGTGTGTGTTGAGACCTATGAAGGCACGGTGAAGTTATTTGTATTGAGCTTGCTCAAAGGAGGTTGCCCCCTCGAAGTGGCCTGTGATCAATACAAAAGTGATTCTGAGTTCCGTCATTTCTGCTATTTCGTGTATTCTTGTTAATTAATTGTTGCAGGTGCCTCACATCTGGTATCAGAGCACTTTCTTGGGCTCGCTGGGTGAAATTTCTGCCAAATTTTTTTTTCGCATCTGTTGCAGGTTCGGATTTGGGAATAATACCTATCCGCTTAACTGTGGGAAGTACTTGGGCATAAGCCCTAAAACTCATTGTGAGGAGTACCACAGGAACCCCGAAGTAGCTGGCCATTGAGAGGACCTGCCAGCGAAAAGGGCAACGACCCCTACCTGATTGACTAGTTCCCACCCGTGAGGTAAACCAAGAGCTGTCGTTTGTGGCAAAGCGGTTATCAGTTTTACCTGAGCCGTGGAGTGAGGGGTATTTCCCCAATACGCAAGCCGTCAGACAGCATTGGTGGCCGAGTGAAACCCCTGAACTGTTAGGAAGCCGCATATACCTGCGGTCCATATCTACTTTCAGCTGAACTATTGTCGATCATTGCTGCGCCGTTTCAGATCTATTTTGCAAGCCGTTCCAGATTCAGCCGTTTTCAGTCCATTCGGCGCTGTTCCAGATTTCTTTCGAGCCGTAGCCGCTCCAGTCTGAGATAAAAAAAATAAAAAATAAAAAAAAAATAAAATAAAAGAGTATAAAATTCAGTATTTTCTCCATATCTCCCTTATTTTTACTCTGTTTCCCTTGAAATTTTCGGGGAACCCCTGTCATCTCCCTTATTTTTACTCTGTTTCCCTTGAAATTTTCGGGGAACCCCTGTCATTCCATTCTGCATATTTCATCCCTGAGGACCCTATCCTCAGTTCCCCTTCCTACAGCCCGAAATCCCACATTTGTCTATTTTTAGGATTTGCCATACCTTCCTCAGATTTCACCCAATCACCCTCAAATTTTACCACAGAGTTCCTTTGTGAATTCTGCTTCTTTGTTCCCCTCTGCCCAATTTTCTCATTCTTTCACCCCGCTTCTGAAATCCTCATTTTTGCCTCCCTGTCCATCCAACAGTGTCCAAAACCTAGTCAAACCCCAATTACCATTCTGATTTTTTCCCAAATCCAAATTTTCCCTTACTGAAGTAGTTCCTGTTTTTGTTTTCCTACCCAATCTAAAAAAAAAAAATAAAAAATCCCGGTTATGGTTATCACCCGTGCAGGAGCAAAAACCATGGAGGAAGCACTTGCAGCCATCCAAGACAAACTCCAGGATCTGGATGAAAAATTTCTCGGTCTCCATCTTGAACATTCATCTATGAACAACAAATGGCAGTCCGAGTCTTCAGTAGACAATGGGTTCTCTTCTTCCAGCAATTTCCGTGGTCCGAAGCTTGATTTTCCTCGCTTCAATGGTACCGATCCAACTGGATGGATCTATCGTGCAGAACAGTATTTCAGTCTGCATAATACTTTTGATGTCAACAAAGTTCCGTTGGCATCCTTTCATTTGTAACAGGAAGCTCTTCAATGGTATCGTTGGTACATCAAGGCTCATCCAGAGCCCAACTGGCCAGACTTTTGTCAGCTCCTTTTGCAACGATTTGGTCCTAGTGCTTTTGATGACTTCACAGGAGCCCTCACTAACTTCGCCAAACTGGCACTGTGAGAGAGTATCAAACCGAATTTGAGAATCTAGCCAACCACACCGAAGGATTGACTGATGAATTTTACCGGAGTTGTTTTATCAGTGGTCTAAAGGATGCCATTCGCTCTGAGGTCAAAATGTTCTGTCCCAACACAATGATGGAAGCACTCGGGTTGGCCAAGTTGGCAGAAGACAAGATTGCAGCCCAGCAACGCTCCAAGCCCACTTTTGTTCCCTTCAGAAATATGGGTTCTCAGCGACCACCTATACCGCAGGCTCCTCGACCGACTCCTATCAAGCGTTTGTCTGAAGCAGAGATGCAAGCACGCAGAGAAAAGGGGCTTTGCTATAATTGTGATGAGAAATTCACTCGGGGACATCGATGTGTTAAGCAAAAGCTCTATCTCCTGGATGTGGAGTCTCCGCCTGCCTCTGAAATGGGTGACGAAGATCCAGAAACACTGGATGCTCCGGTCGACATTCAGGAATCGCCTATTGACCCTCCATCTCAGGATGACCAGCCAGAGATATCTCTCCATGCTTTAGCAGGAATCACCACCCCCCAAACAATGCGGGTCAGGGGTTACTTCAAGAAGCTTCCTCTTACAATCCTCATTGATTCCGGTAGCACTCATAATTTCATTGACCCTCGGATTGCCAAACAGGCTGATTGTTTTATCCATCCTTGCTCCAACTTTGAAGTCATGATTGCCAATGGGGGCACCTTACCTTGCAAAGGGAAGTGTCGAAATGTGCGTATCTCTATGGGAGATTATATCCTGCGCTCTGACATGTTTGCCTTGCCCTTAGGCGGATGTGATGTGGTTTTGGGTGCTCAATGGCTACGCACACTCGACCCTATCTTATGGGATTTTGCCGAACTTTGGATGCAGTTTTCCCTCAATGGACACAAACACACATTGACAGGATTACAACCAGGTTCTCTCAGCATCATCAGTTCACATCGCATGGAGAAAATCCTCAAGAAGAGTTCACATGGTGTCATCGCTCAGATCAGTTCCATCCAGATGCAACCATCCACGGTCTCCACTACTCCTTTGGATCTACAACAAATTCTGAATCGATATACAGGTGTCTTTGCTGAACCAGTGGGATTACCACCTTCCAGGCTAGAAGACCATCGTATTCAGCTCCTTCCTGGAAGCGTTCCTCCCAACATCAGGCCCTATCGCTACCCATTTCACCAAAAAACAGAGATTGAAATGCTCGTGCGGGAATTATTGAAGCAAGGTACTATTCGCCCAAGCACTAGTTCCTTTTCTTCTCCAGTTATTCTTGTCCGCAAAAAAGATGGGTCATGGCGCCTCTGCATTGACTTTCGAGCACTTAATCACCTCATCATCAAGGATAAGTTTCCAATTCCTGTTGTTGATGAGCTTCTTGATGAGCTTCATGGGGCTCACTTTTTCTCCAAGTTGGATCTTCGTTCTGGGTATCATCAAATTCGGGTTCATGAGGAGGATATTCCTAAAACAGCTTTCCGCACACATGATGGCCATTATGAGTTTTTGGTCATGCCCTTTGGCCTCACTAATGCTCCTTCCACATTCCAGGCCTTAATGAATAAAATATTTCGACCCTACTTGCGGAAATTCATTCTGGTATTCTTTGATGATATCCTCATCTACAGTAAAACATGGGATGAACATCTCCAGCATTTGGATCTTGTCATGCAACTTTTCTCTGACCATCATCTCCATGCCAAGCAGTCTAAATGTGTTTTTGGACAAAAGGAAGTTGAGTATCTCGGGCACATTATCTCAGCACAAGGGGTTCGCGTGGATCCTGCCAAAATCGATGCCATGAACAATTGGCCACATCCTCAGACACTCAAGAGCCTTTGTGGTTTTTTGGGGTTGAATGGCTACTACCGCAAGTTTGTCAAGGATTATGGGAAGATTGCAGCTCCATTAACTTCCCTATTGAAAAAAGATGCTTTTACATGGACACCTGCTGCTCAGAGTGCATTTGAAAAACTAAAACAAGCTATGTGTACTACACCTGTGCTAGCTATGCCCGATTTTTCCAAGCCCTTCACTATTGAGAGTGATGCTTGCGGAAATGGACTTGGTGCTGTTCTCCTTCAAGATGAACACCCCATTGCATTCACCAGCAAAGCCCTTTCAGGTAAGAATTTAGCTGCCTCTACCTATGAGAAGGAAATGATGGCTATTTCGCATGCAGTACAGAAGTGGCGTCCATACCTATTAGGGAATCATTTCTGCATCAAGACTGATCACCAGAGTTTGAAATATTTCTTGGACCAGCGTGTCTCCTCCCCGGCACAACAGAAATGGGTTAGCAAACTCATGGGTTATGACTATGAGATCACTTACAAGAAGGGTAAAGATAATATTGTGGCAGATGCTCTTTCTCGTACATTTGATGACCAAGGTTCTCTTTCAGCTATTTCTATGCCTGTTCCAAATTGGTTGCAATCTGTTCAACAGGGTTATGTCAATGACTCTTCCTTATCTCAGATCATCCAGCGCTTGACTAACAATCCTTCTGCGGTCCCACATTACTCTTGGGATGGTGCTTCTCTGCGATACAAGGGTCGTCTGGTGCTTCCCCAGAGCACAGATCTTCAACAGGCTGTCTTCTATGAACTCCATGCTTCTCCATCAGCCGGGCACTCTGGGTTCCTCAAAACATATGAACGACCACGGCGTAACTTCTTTTGGCAGGGCATGAAAAGGATAATTCAACAGATGGTGGCCGAATGTGATACCTTCCAGCGCAATAAGGGTGAAACAACACTCCTTCCAGGATTGCTTGAACCCTTGCCCATACCTACACGGATTTGGACAGATATTTCTACGGATTTCATCGATGGGCTCCCTAAATCTAGAGGAAAGACAGTGATTCTCGTTGTGGTTGATCGTCTCTCCAAATATAGTCATTTTTGTGCTCTCATCCATCCCTATACAGCCTCCTCCGTCGCTCAAATTTTTATGGACCAGATCTTTCGTCTTCATGGCATCCCTTCTTCCATTGTCTCGGATCGTGATGCGACTTTCACTAGTCATTTTTGGACAGAACTATTTCGCCACACTGGCACCAAACTTAAGATGAGTTCAGGGTATCACCCACAAACAGATGGTCAGACTGAAATTGTTAATAAATGCTTGGAAACTTATCTTCGTTGCTTCACCTCAGAACAACAACATCAGTGGGCAAAGTGGCTGCCTCTCGCTGAATGGTGGTACAATACCTCTTACCACACAGCCTCCAAAATGACCCCATATGAAGCAGTCTATGGTCAGGCACCTCCAGCTCTTCTTCCATACACCCCCACCAGTTCACCAGTTCAGGAAGTTGACAGGGCCCTTCGCAACCGAGATCAGATTCTTCGCATTTTGCGGGACAATCTTCACATGGCAAGGAATCGCATGAAGCAACAAGCTGATCAGCACCGTTCAGAGCGCACCTTTCAAGTCGGCGATATGGTTTTTCTTCGTCTCCAGCCGTACAAACAATCCTCCTTGAAACTCAAAGGACGTCATAAGCTTGCTCCAAAGTTCTATGGGCCATATCGGATTCTTCAGAAGATTGGGTCCGTCGCTTATAAATTGGAACTTCCTCCTTCTTCCCGCATTCATCCAGTCTTTCATGTCTCTTGTCTGAAGAAAGTTCTTGGCACCAACATCAGCGACCAAACAATTTTACCCGAACTGGATAATGAAGGATCCATCCTTTTGGAGCCAGAGGCCATCCTCAATCGGCGCACGCGTCAGCTTCGCTCTCGCTCTATCACAGAGGTCTTAATTCAGTGGCACGGCATGCAACCAGAGGATGCTACATGGGAACCACTCCTTCAGATTCAACAACAATTTCCACATCTAAAGCTTTGAGGACAAAGCTTTTTTTCAAGGGGGAGGGGATGTTAGAAACCCATGTCTTTACTTGTTAGTATGTTGTTATTGGACGCATATGCTTTGTAAGTCGTCCCGTAGTATTTGTTGATCAATAGTTTGTGTTATTGTTGTTGGCGCATATGCTTTGTAAGTCGTCGTAGTATTGTTGATCCATAGTTTGTAACGGCCCATGGTTTCGACCCATAGTATCGGCGCCTAGAATTAGTATATAAGTGTGTGTTGAGACCTATGAAGGCACGGTGAAGTTATTTGTATTGAGCTTGCTCAAAGGAGGTTGCCCCCTCGAAGTGGCCTGTGATCAATACAAAAGTGATTCTGAGTTCTGTCATTTCTGCTATTTCGCGTATTCTTGTTAATTAATTCTTGCAGGTGCCTCACATAATTATAGCATTGATAATTGGTTCGTAGACTTTGAAAGTGGCACTAATAGATTTTGATTATGATACTAATAATTTCAATTATGGTATTCGTAGATTTCGAAAAAGGCATTTCGCCCTATATTAAGGGTTTATATTGAAAACAATTAACGTTCTCATTTCAATTATGGTATTCATAGATTTCAAAAAAGGCATTTCGCCCTATATTAAGGGTTTATATTGAAAAGAATTAACGTTGTCATTTTTATATAGTGAGATGCTTGATCTCTGATCTGTCCGAAATCTAATTATAAAATATAAATTGGTTTTGTTTGTGGAAACTAGTCTAGGTTTTTTTTTGCAAATAAAATCTATATTACTTCTTAATCATATAGTACATAATGGTTCTTACAGAGTCTTCAAAATCATAGACATAGACGGACTGTTCAAAATGACTGACTTCAAACCCCCTAAACAACTAACTACCCCCATAGCTGCTAAAAGGGACAGCATATTGAAACCAACTACAAAGACCAGAGATAGACAAAAAGAAATAGCAAACCCGGTATTAGACAGGGACCGAGGGATCAATGTCACCTCCGCAGCCATATTCCCTTGGCTGTCGTATTCTCCTTCTCAGCATCCATCACAATATCCATGGACTTCTGCTTGCTCCTACGACTAGTGCCTAAGTGCTCCTCCTCTTCTATACCCGGATAGTAAAAGGAGACTCCCAATTAAGTGGAAATCGCATCCATTTCCATGTGCATTACATGGTTGTCCGCATTGTGAGCCTTTTAGGACCGAACAGGTTCTTCATCACCCTGGTGCTTGTTGAGAGTGTCCATAGTAACATGCGCAAGCAATGTTTTCATGACCCAATAGATCATGATCATGCGATCATAAGCAGATCCTCTACCCACCGTAGAGCCTGGGTCGACCACCCAATCCTCCACATCTCGACGAAGGTCCTCCATCGGGAGCGCCTACACTGTGTCCCATAGCTCCTTCTCCACAGAGACTATATCATCCCGAATCAACAAAGGGATGCGCTCATGGAAGAAATAAGTGGCTTCTTGAGCTTTGGATTTAGTATTTTCTCTAGTCATCCGACACTTTCTCTCGCCCTGTTGTTCAGTCACCTCCCCATCCACTTTCTGCCCGGAAATACCAGTTCCTTTCAAATCCTCAACACTGAACACAGGAAAGATCCGGAGGCTGAACACAGGAAAACCACACACAATTCAGCTCCCTGAAAAACTTACCCCCCCCCCTCTCAGAAAGAAAACAACGAGATAGTAAATGATTCAGGTGAAAATACAGGAAACACCACCCACATAAAAACCCCAAGACTTCATAATGAGGGTGACCGATAAGATATGAGCTTTCGTCACCAGGTATGACGTAACAATCATGGATCCGAGCATCCCACTAAGCCCAATTAAGAAGATGATGATGGGTGTAAATGGTAGCCAATACAGATCCTGTCTTCCATATTTCCCATGCCATGAACTGTACCCTCTTATACTCACCTTGGGGATTGAAGAGGCAGAAAGTGTCATTCCTTGCATGATTCCACCTGGACACGAGGACCACCATTAACTGCCCCCAACTGACCGCTATCATCATCATGGGTGGGTGGAGCCATCACTTCCATCTATCTGTTTCTTTCCATGTCTGAATCTACCAAGTGGCTACAATTCACAACCCAATTCTCGTGTCGAAGGTCCTCCATGGTTCCAACAGTGAGGACCCAATCTGCAACAATACCCTAGTTAGTAATAAGATCCTCCACCTTATTTTCCTCCCTTTTGACGTGGGAAAAAGATATGGAAGTATGATTGGTGATGAGAGTCCTCAGGTGATCCAGCCTGTCCAAGAGGTGCCAACTGGACGAGATCTTCTCCAGAGATTGACCACATAAAAGCTTCTTCGCCATTTGAATTATAATCTGGGAATCTCCCTCCAACATAGCTAGAAACCAAGCTTCACTGAGTACCATATGGATACCATGAATTAGACCTTCTAATTTGGCGGAATTGTTAGAGTTGAATCCTATAGACTCCTCCAAAACCAGCCATTCCCAGTTTTCCACGAGAAGCACCATAAAAGTTGATTTTAAAGGCAGAGAGAATAGGAGGTGACCAATGAATCGGACTATTAGGACGACATATCCTAACTTTCCTCCTGAGCCCATCCAAATCATTTCTGCCTAGTTCCCATCCTTCCGCAATATGCAATTCCCCTTCTGTTAAATCCTTGTCCTTATCTCCCCATTGGGAGATTATTATTGTTTCTTTCATATTGTCAACCAACTTCCTCCAAACATCCTCTTACTTATGAATTTTGTCTTGAAACATACGCTCATTTCTCTCCTTCCAGACTGTCCATTTAACGATGTCCGAAATCATCTGCCCCAGAGTTCCAATAATCGGATTCTGAAAATATTTAGAATTCCATTACTTGAGAGTTTGATCTGGTTTACCTCTAACCTGGTCGCTTCACCAAAAAATCAAAGCTCCTCTGTCCCACAGAGAGGACAAAAAGGGGCAATAATTCAACAAGTGCCCCAAAGTCTCCTCCGAATTGAGGCAAAGAGAGCATCACAATGGCCCCAGGATCCCTCGTTTCCTAATATTTCCACTTATCAAAATTCTCTTCCAAACCACCAACCAGTAGAAGACTACTATTTTAGGCCAAAGGTTCATCCCCCGTATCTTTTTCTAGGTGTTATCCTCCCCTTCCTCACGATCAGTCTAGATATCATAGGCTTCCTTGATCCTCAAAATACCTTTCTGCTTGAAACCCCACCTTAGCTTGTCAGGAACATTATTGATCTGAATGAACCACTCCTGTAGAGTAGTCTCAAAGGCACGAAGTGTCTCTGTCGTGGTTAGGCCTTCCCAAAAGCTACAATCAAACCATTTTCTATGCACCTCCTGCACCATATCCTCCCAATAATGACACACTTTGAATTTTCCTTTTGACATCCCTCTAACCCGGATAGCCTACCAACTAGGATCATACCCTAGTTTGGGAAGCTAATTCCATGAATATTCCCAGAAGTTGGCAAGTTCCCCATCATGGATCTCCCAAAAGCTATGGTTTTGGACAAGATTTCGACCAGAAAAGGCTTTTAGCCAAATGTGAGAGCCATTCCTGTTATAGGTTAAACCTGCACCTCTCCATCCGTGATCATCTTGAGCTATTGATCACAAAAAAGGACAACTTGGATGGAGGAGCATGTTGACCCCAGATGAGACTTTGACTTACTCCACCTCCTGACAAGACTGTAAAAACCCTAAAATGTCATTTTGAGACATGAGCGCTACTCTATTTCAATAGACTAGCGCCTGTACCCTACTCCATTGTGTAATAGTAGCGCTCAAGCCTCATGAACGCTACTCCTCTTTAGCAAAGTAGCGCTCAACATTCAAAAAATGATGAGCGCTAGTTTACAAGCACTATAGTAGCGCCCTGAGCACTACTTCACTGAGCAATAGTAGCGTACATCTCAAAGGATGATTAAAAAATAATTAATTTCACGAAGAGGATTAGTTGCAGTTGGTTTCCCAAATTCCCTAACTTCCTCCATAACCATCTCTCGACCTGAACTGCTTTCCCTTGTCCTATAAATACAAGGAAGAATAAAGAGAGGGGTTAGAGACATGAATGTTATTAAGAGACTTTTAAAGAGAAGCTTGCATTGGAGGAGTTTATGCTGGAAGATATCCAACCCAGAGAAGAGCAGGACCCCAGGATCACGTTGCAGGAGCATGTCACATAGTCAGGTATACTTTGTAACATCAATTTGCATTTGACAATAATAGGTTGAAGCGTCTTTCTTGTCCCAAATTAAGTGTTCATTGAAGTGATATACTTGTTTGGATATGTTTTGGTTAATATTGGATGTTTAAATTGCTTTGTCTTTTTCCATCATTATATATTATCCAAGATACACTGAGAAAGGTACTTGTATTGGAGGTTTATTGAACAAGAGGTTGACTTGAGGATCGAGTGCAAGATCGAATAAGAGCTAGGATCGAACGTCATTCGAAAGGTATGTTCTCAAGACCTATAACCTATTTCCTTTCATGAACATCTCTATAACAAAGTTCATATGCTTACCTGTCATCCCCTTTCAGTTGATAGTATTCGTTTCCTTACTATAGGGTAGTTTTTCCCGCTAACAATTCCTCTCCTCATCGTATATGATAAATTGCCCCAAAGGTCTATCCCTAACATATTTAGTATGCCACAGATGCACCCATGGCTCCGTTATGTGGTTACACCACCGCCACCAGATCTTTGAACCATAAACTTCACTCAACATCTCAGGGTCTCTGATTCCAAGACCTCGTCTCTACTTGGGTCTGGAGATTTTTTCCCAACCCACCAGCACAAATTTAGACTTAGTTTCCCTGCCTCCCTAGAGAAAATTTCGTTGAATACCACAAATTTCCTTAAGAATGGCCTTGGGATCAGAATGCATTGAGATCAGATAGACTGGCATAGCTTGGAGAACTGCTTTGACCAAAATCAGATGGTTGGGAAGGTTTAAAGGATGCAGAGTCCAACTAGCTAATTTTCTCCAAATTTCTGTCAGGTAGATCTTGCCAGAAGATCTTGCGTATAGTTCCTTCCGCAAGAGGAACCCCAAGATATTTGGATGGGAAAGATCCCTGGGAGAAACCAAAAATTCTCAAAATATTGCATTGAGTCGGTCCGGTAGTATTGAAGAAAAACACCTGATATTTTTTTGAATTTACTTCGAGCCCTGATGCCTTAGCAAAAATATCTAGGCTCTTTTTAAAGGCTTGGGCCTCTTGGAATGAACGGTGCCTCATTATCATGGTGTCTTCCACAAATTGCTGGTGCATTTGCTTATCCATCCCCTCACGGAGTTGAAGCCCAAAAATCCCTCTGTCATCTGGTTGAGTTTGCATAAGTTTACTAAGACCCTCAACCTTTTAGATGAAGAGGAAAGGGGATAGAGGATTTCCTTGGAGAATACCCCGGGAGGCTTGTAGATGTTTGGTCGGTGCCCCATTAAGAAGGATAGAAAAAAAGGGGGTAGAAACTAGATTCATAATCCAATCCACCCAGTGCCTATCAAAACCAAATGCTTCCAAAATACAATGCATATACTACCAACTGATTTTATCATAAGATTTTGCTATATCTAATTCAACAAGCAAGTGGGATCCATCGTATGGTAAGGGTAGTTGAGCCCTAAACTCAAGAGGGTCAAATCTCCCAAGAGTCCCCACATAAGAACAAATCCTGGAAATATCTCCCACATTCAACCGGTATTGGTGGGCTATACCCGCAACCAACCTCCTGTGACCTCGTGCTTAACTCTGGTCTAAGTAGAGCTTCATAAGAACACTGATGTATATGATGGAATTCACCACTCCCTGGTCAGACTCATAATGTTGGTCTAATAGTCTTGGATTGTTAACTCACAATGATCTATTCCAAGACTCTAAACCTAAGCTAGTTGGTGCACCCTGTAAAATAAAAATTGTTTCTAATCAATTTTAAGATTAAGCATTAATTTTAGGTGGTTGTGATTACTCATAGGATACGGTCGTGAAACTAGTGATGTATATGACTTGATAGTATGCACAATCGTTCAAACATCTAGACTCATCTACTCAATGAAAACAATGCCACTAACATGACAAGCAATGCCAACGGTTTCGAAATAAAAATGCAATCCTTTTAATTTTTTCCAATGCACAAGCAAATCCTGAATGAAAGCACAAGCACTCGAATGCAAGATGCAATGTGGAAAGTAAATGTTTTTGTATTTTCTTTTATAAATGAAAAGGAAAATGCAAAACAATATTTTTGTATTTTTCAATATATTGAAATGAAAAATGCAAGCAAAATCTACCTATTTGGATATAGGAATGCAGAGCAGATAACTAAGACAACCTAGCACACCCCAAATAGTGAGACTCAGCCAATGAAATGAGCTAGAAATTAAAAAAGAGTGATAAAATAATAAGACTCAAATCAAAGAGAAAAGAGGAGTTTTGGTCACGAACAAGGCATGGAATAGTCAGTAACAAGGCCAAAGACGACTCAGGAACACTCACAATCCACCCAACAACAACCCAAGGTCATAAAACAACCAAAGCCGGAGTTATACGCTACTTTCTGAGGAAAAGCTGCGGGTACCCACGAGCTAGAGTGCAAGCAGAGGTGGGTAGACGCAGGCAGAACAAGGTTCACCCGTGGGTAAGGAAAAGAAAATGAACAACTGAAGAGCCCAATGACCAAAAAAAATCCTATTTTCTATAAGGTGTCCTAACACCCAGACAATGACATAGAGACTCAACAAACAACAACTCAAAATAAGGACTATTGCCTAAAAATCCCCAAAAATGGATGTTCTCCCCAGCGGAGTCGCCATTTCTGTTATTGGAGAAAACTTCATGTGGCTTGGGGTAGACCACAACAGATAGATGACAACCAGAAATAGACTCAATTCTCAATGCAATGCTATATAATTGACAATGCTAAGATAATGGAGAATATAACCAACCTCGATCCAACGTTTGATGTAGATCCCCATTGAAGCTTTCAATCCATGCACACTTTCAATCCTTGTACTTGATCCTGCAAATTAGTCTTGACAGCCAATATACAACAAGTACATATAATATATGAGAGATATTAACGTCATCAATAGCAATGGTCCATGATATTATAAGTAAATGCAACCCAATGTGATATTAAACAACATTTACAACATTAATGGACGAGAATATGAGTATTTCTATTAATAAATAACAAGAAGTACAATGTGATACGACCTCTTGCCGGGGTACCAATCTGAACCAAGAACTAGGTCAATCCACTTGCGCCTCCACCACTTCAATCCTCCATGAAAGGCAAACTCAAACTATGGAAGGAGTTTGGAAGGTGACCATAAGAGGTTCACAACAACTAGGATCAATGAGTGTAGACTCAAGATGAGGAAAAAATACACTAGAGTTCTCTTGCTTTCTCTTTTTTCCTCCCTTCCATATGCCATAAGTGCTCAATATATAGCCTTCCAAAGGTAAGTGAAAGGACACATCTAGGTGTTACTGGGAAAATGGAGGGCCAAAGGTCACCCTAAGACCGCTTTTTGGGAGTAAAAAGTAATTAATTAGTGATTTTTACCATTTTACATGCTACCCACAGGCTATAGTGCTGCAGATTGCTGGTACACCCACTGAAATGATATAGCTAGCGGGTAAGGAGACAAATATGGAAAATGTGTGTCTGGAGGACATAAGGTCTATCTGAGTCACTAAAATGGATCCTGATAGCCAAAGAGTGATGATACTCACAAGGTGGAAGATTACGTTGTAACATGGATAGGGAGATGCAATTGACTGAGGCGAGCAAGCTGGTGTGCTCATATTTTGGAAACTCCAAAAATTGACTCCTCAAAATTGACCTGCAAATTTCGGATCTGCAACTTCTGTCAAAATCTGGTTTTCTGGTTTTTTTGGTCCAAAAGTCAAATTAGGGTTTTACTTTTTCGGAGATTCACCCAACCAAAAAGTTCGATCTTGGTCTCTAAATTTTGATTTTGCTGAGGAGAGAAATCCTATGCTCAGAGCACACCAAAATTCCACTTTTGTCAAAAGCCCTAATTTCCTGTAGCAGCACAAGCCAAAAATGAAAATGCTCAGAATCCAATTTTGTTTTGATAGAAAGATATGCCATATTGTTTTTGGTGCATCTCTGAAATTTTGGATCCTTAGGGTCTGAAACTTTGGCCTGTGGTAGAATGACCTATCATCTTTCCAACCCCATAGATCTAAGCTTTAATGGATTCTCCGTGTTGATGTATTTGTAACTTCGGAATGTATTTCATATATGTATATTGTATTCCTATAGAGATGTTATTATTCCTCTATACGGAAGTGTCGTCATTTATATTGTAAGTGTCGTAACTTATACTTGATGGGTTATTAGACCACCTTGATGGGGTCGGCCCTGTATGAGTCATGTGGGTAAAAGGGTTATTAGACCACCCTAGTGGGGTCGGCTCTATCAGCATTATGAGGTCGACCTAGTAAGGTTATTAGGCATGTGAAGTTAGTGTATAAATAGAGTGCGGGAGGCACTCTCTTTGATCATTCACTTTCTCACTCATACACTCATTGGAGAGTGGCGCACTAGTGGAGGAGAAGAAGCTACTACTAGGAGACTATCTCTTATTCTTGGGTTTTGTATCATTGCTCTATCTATCTCTGAGGACGTTATTGGGGTTTTTCACCTTATTAGTTTTCCCCAAGGAAAATCTGCGTGTCTATTGTTTCTTGTGATTGATATGTTGTACATGTTATTCTCTCAGATAAGATCCTAGATCATATTGAATTAATGCTCAAAAATTAACATGGTATCATCGCTAACCTGAGAAGAAGACACTGTGCAGTTGCAGAAGCTAGGGATTCTTGTTTTTGGGGTTCTCTCCACGGATCTTGAAAGGCAGGAGGCTAGATTGAATCTCCTCAACAAGGCGCATCTTTCTGTCCAATCAGAATTCAATTCTGGGCACTTTCAGTTTTGGCCCTAAAAATTAGGGTTTCCACAAAAAGTGAAATTTCTGAAATCTGAGACCATAGCTGGAAGCTCCTATGAAAAATTGAAGTTTAGAGCTTTGGGCCAAAATTTTTAGTTTGGTGAAGCTCTGGGATAATCAAACCCTAGGTTGGGGTCCTGTCTAGTGAAGCTGGATATTAGGGCTTCTGCAAAAGTTGTAATTTATGAAATATGAGACCATGGATAGAAGCTCCTCTGAAAAATTGAATTTTAGAGACCAAGATCAAACTTTTTGGATGGGTGAAGCTCCGGGAAAATCAAACCCTATTTCAGGGTCCTCCCTAGTGAATTCAGAAGTTTGAAAAGCAAATTTGAGGGGTGAAACTTTGCAGTTTTCAAATTTTGAGTATACTATCTTGATCAACTCATCAAGGTGCATCTTTCTATCCTTTCATAAGTTTGAAATGCAAAGTTTGAATTTTTTAGGGTTTCTCTAACAAACCCTAATCCAGGTCCAGATCCAGTTTTCAGCAAATTAAATGGTAAGACCTAAATCTCATATTTCCATTTGAGTTTCTCATTGAAAATGTCTCACCACACCAAGCTTGATGACAAGCTACTTGAAGGGGCTGATAACTTCCAAGCCTAGAAGTATAGGATTGGGCTAATCCTAGAAGAGAATGAGTTGGACACCTACATAAGTTAAGAGGTTCATGACTCAGAGGGAGAAGAGGCTAAGGCCTCACATAAGAACAACTTCGTCAAGGCAAAGAGGATCATTGCTGATTCTATCAAAGACCATCTCATACCACATGTGTCATCTTTGAAGACACCCAAGGAGATGTGTGATTCCTTGACCAAGCTATTTGAAGGGAAGAACATAAATCGGAAGATGACCTTGAGGAATCAATTGGAGAATATCTAGATCCAGAATGTAGAGACTAGGCAGTCTTATTTCTCAAGGGTCTCCCAGATAAAAGAACAACTTGAAGCTGTGGGAGAAGATATAGAGAGTGGAGAAGTAGTAATGACCACTCTTAATGGCCTTCATAGATCACGGGATACCTTCATCCAAGGAATTTGTGCTAGGAAGAAACTTATCTCATTCAATAGGCTGTGGAAAGAACATTCACAAGAAGAATCTCGAATTGTAGCTCGAGAAGAAAAGATGGGGAATGAAGATCAAGCTCTCACAGCACATACCAAGAAGAGGACACTCTCCCTTAGAGTGTCCTAAGAACAAAAGGAACAACTACTACAAGCAATCTGACAGGTATGACTTACAGGTATGTTCATGATTAAGTTTATTATATGTTTGTATTCATGTTATTAAGTCTAGTAACAATCTTGATCATTCTTAGACTTGTCTTATCACTTTATTAAAAGTATGAATGCATGTGAATGATAGAAGACATTCTTTGATGATTGTACTAATGCACTATGGTGTTGTATGAGGATAATGTTATCCACTAACATGAAAGGTACAAATCAAGTTCTAGATCAAGACCATGGTGACATGAAGACAAAGACTCATCCATAGTCATGGATCACATAGAGGTATGTATATTTTGGTTCTACAATGATTAACTTATGAGTTATGCAAGTCATTGAAGAGAACAAGAAAACATTTCTAGAGATAACTAGCAAATATGATGAGTAGGTATGTTTTTCTTATATCAAGTTAGATTCCTACCCTATGTTAGGATCTTATACTTTTGTATATGATTATTCATGAAGTTAGAAATTTAAGTAATCAAGGGTTTATGCATATTATGTCTCTTACCTTGATTGATGATATGACTAACCAGAAGAGTTCTATGGTCAAATATGAATATGCATATGTAAGAGAAGTCTTCTTTGAAACCTTGAATACTAATGCTTATTATCTGTGTTTGAAATTATCATGACTATACATGTTTAAGATTATTTTATTTTGAGATTATTCTAATGAATGTATAATTATGTATGAGATCTTGAGGATGGCACAATCATGCCACTAGTGCACACTTAAGCATGCATAGTGGTCCAGGATGAATATAAGTTCAAGGACAAGTAATCTAGGAAGCAAAGATTGAGAGGGAGTCCACCCAACAAACAAACAAAGATAATTATTTGAATTATCGTTTCTTATTCTATAAATAATATTGTTCAATGATGTATATGCTCATGTTCCTAGACTTAGATTGTGTATTATGCATATTAGGATAAATGCATTAATGAACAATATACTACTAATATGCATGTGATGGGTAACTGGCATATGGCACTATACAACATTCCATTGCTACTTATCTAGAGTGAAACCTCTTTGCTGACATGTTGAGAGTTGTGCACACTCTTAACAATGTTCTGGTAGAGATTGGAAGGCATCTAGAAAGTTACAGGATATGGATAAATGTTCTATTGGCTAAAATAATTGCATGACTGTATGACATATTTCTTTATATGTAAGATTTTGTTCTAAAAACTATGAGAACATTCTAATCATGCAATTGAATTTGACTTGTAGGAAAGATCGTGTACAATCACCTACAAAAGAAGGACTACAACATTTGTTCCAGCGATGAAGTTCAATAAAACTATCTATTAAAGATATTGAAGAATCTGAAGTTCCCAGGATTCGGGATGCAGTAATGGAAGAATGCCATAATCGAGGAATATCAGTCGATCATGAAGAATGATGCTTGGGATGTAGTCCCAAGACCAGATGGGAAGTCTATTGTGACTTCCAAGTGGATTTATAAGATCAAGCATGTTGTAGATGGCAGCACAGAGAAATATAAAGCAAGATTTGTAGCTCGTGGCTTCTCTAAGAAAGAGGGAATAGACTATGAAGAGACTTTTTCTCCTGTAGCTAGGTACACTTCCATCAGATCAGTACTTTCCCTGGCTGCAGTGATGAAATGGAAGATACACTAGATGGATGTCAAGACATCTTTCTTGAATGGTGTAGTCGAGGAAGAAGTGTATGTGGAGCAACCACTTGGTTTTGAGACACATGACAAAAATTCATATGTGTGCAAGTTGAAGAAAGCCTTATATGGCTTGAAGCATGCTCCTAGGACTTGGTATGGTAGGATAGACATCTTTCTATCCAGTATGCTCTTTACCAAGAGTAAAGAAGATTCAAATCTTTACTACAAGGTTGAGGAAGGAAATCCTGTGGATACTGTATCGATGATAAGGATATTGTATCGATGATGAGGATACTTGTATTGATGATGAGGATACTTGTATTGATGATGTGGATACATGCATCGATGATGAGGTTAAATGTCCTGACGATGAGGTCGATGATATCAACGATAAGGTTGATAAGTGGTCCTAAGACTTGGCATAAGTGGACGAGAGGGATTGTATCATCCCTGGACTTTGGTCCCTGAATTGATCCGTAGACATATGTCTCTGAAACGTGGTCCTTAGAATTTTTCTAAGTAGACATGATAGGACTGCATCGTCCCTGAATAGTTGGTTCAAAATGTATGTGATAGGACTGCATCGTCGCTGAACGGTTTGTTCAAAATGTACATGATAGAACTGCATCGTCCCTGAATAGTTGGTTCAAAATGTACGTGGTAAATCCTAGATTTGATCTAGGTCACATCCAGTATGAAAAAGGACTGGCTTTGTGGTGGTAAATCCTAGATTTGATCTAGGTCACATCCAGTATGAAAAAGGACTGGCTCTATGGTGGTAAATCCTAGATTTGATCTAGGTCACACCCAGTATAAAAAAGGACTGGCTCTATGGTGGTAAATCCTAGATTTGATCTAGGTCACACCCAGTATGAAAAAGGACTGGCTCTGTGGTGGTAAATCCTAGATTTGATCTAGGTCACACCCAGTATGAAAAAGGATTGGCTCTGTGGTGGTAAATCCTAGATTTGATCTAGGTCACACCCAGTATGAAAAAGGACTGGCTCTGTGGTGGTAAATCCTAGATTTGATCTAGGTCACACCCAATATGAAAAAGGACTGGCTCTGTGGTGGTAAATCCTAGATTTGATCTAGGTCACATCCAGTATGAAAAAGGACTGGCTCTGTGGTGATAAATCCTAGATTTAATCTAGGTCACACCCAATATGAAAAAGGACTGGCACTGTGGTTGGGATTGCATCATCCCTAGACATGAGAGGTGTCTTAAAGTGACAGGGATTGATCATCCCATAATTGGATCATGTGTATTGCATAGTATGCTGCTATGTTGATGTTGTTGATTGACATGATCTAGATGATGTTGTTGATCAAGAGATCCAGATGATGTTGTTGATCAGAAGATCCAGATGTTGATTCTATTGATCGAAAGGATCCAGATGTTGATGCTTGATATGATCAGTTGGATCATGTATTTATATACGCATAATGTTGGATGCTTGATATGATCAGGTGGATCATGTATTTGTGTATGTATCAGGTGGATGCATTGTATGATCAGGTGGATACATTGTATGATCAGGTGGATACATTTTATGATCAGGTAGATCATGTATGATGTAGATACTTGGCATGCATCAGGTGGATGCATTGTATGATCAAGATGATCATAGATGATGAGCTTCATGATGTTGCTCTAGTTGATATGCATCAGGATGATGCTATGATGATGATCAGGATGATCATGTGATGATGTACATCAGGATGATGTATGGTAAGTATTAGGTTGATACTCTATGGCCGTGGACAGGTTGTGCCGATGAGCATGTAAGTTGACCTGAGAGATCCAATAGGTTGGTCTGTCTGCCCATAATAAGTCCTGGGATGCTCTTTCAAGGCTTTGTGGTGACCACAAATAATAGCTCCCTGGGAGATCCAATAGGTTGGGTTGTGTTCCCATAATCAGTCTTGGGATGCTCTTGCGAGGTTTTGTGGTGGGGTCACATGTAATATGTCCTTGGGAGATCCGATAGGTAGAGCCGTGTGCTCGTAACAACCTGGGATGCTTTTGCGAGGTTTTGTGACACACGTAATAAGTCCTAAGGATTCCACAGTATGGCCAATGATGACGAAGACCTATAGGTGGTGGGCCTACATCTAGCATGAAAAAGGGTTGGCTCTGTAGAACTTCCTATGACAAGCAGATTAGAGATTGATTGAGATAGCAGAAGCAGCAACGATGACGATGATCCAGAGAAGAAGACTTGTGCTAGAAGATCTGTGTCGAGAAATACCTTCCTAGTTAAGAGGGAGTGTTGATGTATTTGTAACTTCAGAATGTATTTCATATATGTATATTGTACTCCTATAGAGATGTTGTTATTCCTCTATACAGAAGTGTCGTCATTTATATTGTAAGTGTCATAACTTATACTTGATGGGTTATTAGACCACCTTGATGGGGTCGGCCTTATATGAGTCATGTGGGTAAAATGGTTATTAGACCACCCTAGTGGGGTTGGCCCTGTCAGCATTATGTTAAGTGGTTAAGTTGAGGATGACCTAGTAACGTTATTAGGAAAGTGAAGTTAGTGTATAAATAGAGTGCAGGAGGCACTCTATTTGATCATTCACTTTCTCACTCATACACTCATTGGAGAGTGGCGCACTAGTGGAGGAGAAGAAGCTGTTACTAGGAGACTATCTCTTATGCTTGGGTTTTGTATCATTGCTCTATCTATCTCTGAGGAAGTTATTGGGGTTTTTCACCTTATTGGTTTTCCCCAAGGAAACTTTGTGTGTCTATTGTTTCTTGTGATTGCTTCTTGTGATTGATATGTTGTACATGTTATTCTCTCAAATAATATCATAGATCATATTGAATTCATTTTCAAAAATTAACACTCCATGAGAGAGGTATGTTAAGTGTCATAACATGACCTATTTATGGGATGAAACAGAATAGCAAACTTGTACAGAGTACCACGTGTCATTGTTTCATCTTTGTCCTCTAAAACTTAGACCTGTGAAACTATAGTCCATTCCCTAACTGCCTCTTTTTATGGAATTCCATTTGGAGCTTCCTAGCCCGAGATATGACCTTTGTTCCTAGGTCACCTGTTTAGGGATTCATTCTAGAAGAGGTAGTAACCCTAACTTGTACGGATCATATCTCACAAAGTACAACGAATCTGAGGCTGAAAATTTTGCACAGGGTACATCTATGTTTGATATTCAGACTTTAAAAATTTCATATCTTCAACCTTCTCCAAAACATATTTATAGTGAAAGTTCCACGATGACTAGTTTTTACCAAACCAAGCCCTAGCTTCCAAATTGTCGCAAGTGCAACAAGTGTCGTAAATGCCATACAATGCCTTCCTTCATGCTAGCTCTGATACCATGTTAGAATTTCATCATTTGATTCAATATTATATAGGATCTTAACTGAGAGAACAACATGTACAACATATCAAACACAAGAGACAAGAGACACAAAGCATTTCACCGGGGAAACCATAAATAAGAAAACCCCGCAACTTCCTCAGAGATAGAATAAGAACCAATACAAAGATCACAAAGATGAAACCCCAAAAGATAGATGTCTCCAACAACTACTCCTCCTCCACTTGTGCATACTCCTCTCTCTCAACTATGCGAGTTGGATAAATGAGTGAATGAGCAAATAGAGTGGTGTAGCTACTCTATTTATACTTTAACTTGACCTAACTTTTACCCTAACTGGGCTGAATCCTTTAGGGAGTCTAATAACCCTTCAACTTAACTCATACTGGGCCGACCCCTCTAAGGTGGTCTAATAACCCATCAAATATAAGTTACGACACTTACAATATAACTTGCGACACTTGTAAATACAAATTACAACACTTCCGATCGGAGGCATAGGACATCTCCATTGGGGATACAATAAATTACAAATGTAATACATACAATATACAAGTGAATATCTTCCGAAGTTACAAATACATTAACACTACACACCACAAAAAAATGGTGTTGTAGAGCGAAAGAAAAAAACATTAAAAGAAATGGAAACCTGCATGCTAAATTCGAAAGGGTTCCACCCTAGTATTTGGGCAAAAGCCATCAACTGTGATTCCTAGCTTCAGAACAAAGTCCCTCACAACAGACTGAAAAATATGAATCCTTTCGAAGCATGGATGGGTCGAAAACCTGATGTATCCCATCTTAGAGTGTTTGGATCCAGAGCATGGGAAAGGATTCCAACATAGAAAAGGAGGCCCCTAGATCCACAAAGCAGAGAGTGTATACTGGTGGGTTATGCATTGAGTGCAAAGGCCTACAATATTCTTGATCCTTCTACTATGACAACATTCCTTGATAGGAGTGTACAGTTTGAGGAATGGCCACTACATGATGCTCATCCTGTTGAGCAAGAGAGCTTTCCTAACATGCCACCATTGCTTGATGAGAAAGAGAGCGAAGCTTCATCCGATGAGAGTTCAGATTTTGAATCTGAAAGTGAAGATGATGAAGAGCGGATGCTAGATCCATATCCACAAGAACTTGAAGATCTAGCAACTGACATTGAAGATGCACGAATGGAAGATCCAGATCCACAAGAACCTAATGATCTACAACTTACAGATCCTCCTCTTCCAAGATAGGAAACCACTACTCTTAGATCTGCTGGAGATCTTGTTGGTGATCCACTTGATCAAAGGAGAGCCAAATCTGATTTTCAGAATAGAAGGTTTCATCCTTCTCACATTTATCATCCACACAGTGATCCTTTTCTTGTCGATCGATCCTTCTTTGGTAAACAAGGTCACTTGCCTCCTTCTGGTGTGAGTGATGCCATGCTACATTAGAATCTCAACAATCTATTTTGTGGGGGGGGGATTTCTTCCCACTAGGTTTTCCCTCTTTCCTCACTTTATTTATTTAGATTGTTGTATGGGGTGACCTATGGTCTCAGTTACCAGGGCCCTACTAGTTTTCAGTTACTTCCTCATAGTTTGGCTTGCAGGGGGTGTTGGAATATTCTCACCATCATTTATGTATTTGCATGCTTCCATGCATTCTACATGCATGCATGCATCCAATCATCAATATGGTAGTCTTTCCAGCACCTGGAGCCTATTTTCAGCCCCCTAGAGCATGTTTATCCCTTAGTAGCACTCCTACCTACCTAGTGCGCCTTGTTTTCCTCACCTGGATGACAAATGATCCCTACTACACCTACTTGGATTCCAACAATCAGTTGCAGTATTGATTGCCCAGTTCTTGCATTTATTGCTCATTTTAATTGCTTGTAGCTTCCAGTTGTTTGTATCAGAGTGCCAGTTGAACTACTGCCAACCTCACGTGCCTCCCTTGGAGTCTTCTTCCCTTGATTTGTGCTCACATGGCTCAGTTACACCCAGTTAGACTCATTTGAATGATATTTGACTATTTGTGACTACTACCACTGATTGGGTGATGTCTCCAATGCTATCCAAGCCACACTTTGAGGAGAATTCGAATGACCTTAGGTGTATTCGAATTCATTTGACAGTATTCAGTTTGTATTCCGTTTCATAGTGCCAGCTTACAGCTGATGTATGATTATACTACAGATTTCACAATTTTCTAAGTTTATGAGTGAATATTGATTCAATTCTTATTCTTCTTCTTCTCTGCAATTCTTGAGTGGAATTAGTGAGGTTTTCTCTAGCTATGATATCTATCGTGTAGAATTTCATAGTAGTATTGTTGACCGGTAGAGCACATCCTAATATTGTTTTAGCTTGGGATCAGCTATAATCTCTTGGTCCAACTGGAAGTAGGGCTCCATATCCTAGAGTACTACAGAAGCAAAGTGTATTGCATCCAGTAATTCCTACCGAGAAGCTATGTGGCTTAGGAAGATACTTGTTGAGTTGTTCGGTGAGAAGATTGAGACTACTATCATTCTCTCTGATAATTAGAACTGCATCAAGCTCTCAGAAAACCCTTTGTTTCATGGAAAATCGAAACACATTGAGGTGAAATACCACTATATTAGAGACATGGTCCAGAGAGGTTCCATAAGACTTCAATACATTGCTACTAGTGATATGATAGTAGATATGTTGAATAAGCCTTTGTCCTTGATGAAGTATAGGTACCTCCGAGACAAGCGTGGCATGGCAGATAATGCCTCCCTCAGTGAGAGGGAGTGTTAATGTTACAACAACCTGATTCATTCTCCAAGTTAATATTTTGTGCCAAGATTGAGCCTCGTGTGTCGAGTTAGTTCCTTATCGGAGCCTGATATGGACTCAAGAAACTTGGAGACTAATATTAAGTTGGAATCATGAATAAATAATCCTCATGTGTTGAGGTAAGTGCTTTGTATGTCAAAGTGATGGTGTTGTACAATCTTGTTTGACAAGAATAAGGTCTCATGTGTCAAGACAGATCCTCATGTGTTGAGGTAATTGTTTACACGTTGAAGAATGAATGATGTGTGATGTACTACTAACCATGGTTGAGCTATTAAATATCCTGTAGAAACTAAACACCTCTAGAGTGAATTAATTTAGCATATGACCACTTGGAAGGATAGTAGAACACGATGATCACATCATTGGAAAAATCTCCTTAGTATATTTGATATGATAGTTAAATTAAAGTTGGCATGTCATGTGGACCATGTAGATAAGACAAGAGCTAAAGATAAGATGTGATAAGATAAGAGAGAAATCGATTTTCTCACTTTAGTAATGATAAAGACTTCACTTAAATAAGAGAGAACTCGAATTGTTAAACTTCAGTGCTGTTATCAAGAAAGACTTCAGTTAATTAAAGGAGAATTCGAATTGTTCACTTCAGTGATGTTATCAAGAAGGAATTTAGTTAAAAGTGTTAACTAAGTGTTAATAAAGAATATCTAGTTAACTAAAGTGTTTTGCATATAAACACTTGATTTAAACTAAAAGACACTAGTTAAGTTGAACTAAAAGACATAACTTGAGTTATGACACTTGTGTTGCGACACTTGAGCTATGACACTTAAGTTACGACACTTTCATGATGACACTTGAGTTAGCCACCTAACTAAGTGACTATCTAGCATCCAGATGAAGGGTGAGTTCATCCTGAAGTCAATAGATAAAAATAGAATCCAAAGCATAAGAAGTATGGTATATATATGTTATGCAGGATTGATGAATTCAGTGTCAGAGTGAATTATCTTTTGAAGGAAATTCACATTCTTTGTGCATGTGACCAAAATCAATGAATTGGTTTTGTGTAGGGTATTATTCTGAGGTCTATTCTTCCATCATTTCTCTTGCTCTGTGATTGTGCCAGGGGTGCTTGGTATTTCTCTCTGATAATGCACCATCGGTGCTTGATGTAATATGCTCATTGTAAAGACATTATTTTCTATATATCAATATTCTAAGGAAAATTTTGCTGGGGTTTTCTCCCTCAAGCACTAGAGGGTTTCCCCAAGGTAAATACTATGTCTCATGTGAGTTCTTATTCTTTTGATTATTCATTGATTTCAAGTACTACTATAATTCCACATTAAGATAAAAAATAACATATGTAAGAAGAATGCTTAGTACATCTAGTTTGCATAATGGATTATGGAAAAAGGCTATTAAAATAACACCTACAACTACGTTGGATGGAAATATTCCAATGGAGGTTTGGTTTGGTAAGCTAGTTGATTATTCTTATTTTCATATTTTTGGTTGCAACGCATTTTCCCATGTGCCTAAAGAAAATATATTTAAGCTTGAACCAAGTCAAGGAAATGTGTAAAAGATACTGGTTAGTTGAGTTGTTATTTTTAATGAAAAATCCATGAAAAGGAAGGAGGTATTCTCAACAACCACAACTCAGAAGATCTACATGTCCCAAGAGATGTCCAGAAAGGTATTATCCTGTAACATAACGCTTTGCTGAAAAACATTTTATGTTTGAAGAAAATATTATCTTAACTTTTATTGTAAAGTTTTATATTTGGACAAGTGTCCAAGGATGACTATAATTGCACAATATTATTATTTAAATAAATAAAATAGAAGACACTCACCCAAGGAGAACTATTGAAAGAGTGTTTACTGACCCACTAGGAGGAATGGAATCTGTGGTAGAAGGCAAAGGACAAGTTGTAGCATCATGTATCAAGTAACTAGTTGTATGTATGGGACAACTCCCTTGAAGTGTGGTCAAGTTCCCTGGATTGTGGAACTGGAGCTTGAGGCACATTTATTGAAAAGTGACCACTGAAAAGACCTAGGCATCTTTTTAAGAGCCATCGAATTTGGACTGAGGTTGAACACTTTGTTAGGAACCCACGTCTTTACTTTGTTAGTATGTTGTTGTTGGACGCATATGCTTTGTAATTCGTCCCGTAGTATTTGTTGATCAATAGTTTGTGTTATTGTTGTTGGCACATATGCTTTGTAAGTCGCCCGTAGTATTGTTGATCCATAGTTTGTAGTGGCCCATGGTTTTGACCCATAGTATTGGCGCCTAAACTTAGTATATAAGTGTGTGTTGAGACCTATGAAGGCACCGTGAAGTTATTTGTATTGAGCTTGCTCATAGGAGTTTTCCCCCTCGCAGAGGCCTGTGATCAATATAAAAGTGATTCTGAGTTCTGTAATTTCTGCTATTTCGCATATTCGTATTGATTAATTGTTGCAGGTGCATCACATCTGGTATCAGAGCACTTTCTTGGGCTCACTGGGTGAAGTTTCTGCCAATTATTTTTCGCATCTGTTGCAGGTTCAGATTTGGGAATAATCCCTATCCGCTTAACTGTGGGAAGTACCTGGGCATAAGCCCTAAAACTCATTGTGAGGAGTACCACAGGAACCCCAAAGTAGCTGGCCCATTGAGAGGACCTGCAAGTGAAAAGGGAAACGACCCCTACCTGATTGACTAGTTCCCACCCGTGAGGTAAACCAAGAGCTGTCGTTTGTGGCAAAGCGGTTATCAATTTTACCTGAGCCATGGAGTGAGGGGTACTGCCCCAATACGCAAGCCGTCAGACAGCATTGGTGGCCGAGTGAAACCCCTGAACTGTTAGGAAGCCGCACATACCTGGGGTCCATATCTACTTTCAGCTGAACTATTGTCGATCACTACTACGCCGTTTCAGATCCATTTTGCAAGTTGTTCCCAATCCAGTCGTTTTCAATCCAGTCGGCACTGTTCCAGATCCCTTCCGAGCCGTAGCCACTCCAGTTTGAAAAAAAAAAAAACAGTTTTTTGTCCATATCTCCCTTGTTTTCACTCTGTTTCCCTTGAAATTTTTGGGGAACCCCTGTCATCCCATTCTGCATATTTCATTCCTGAGGACCCTATCCCCAATTCCCCTTCCCAAAGCCCGAAAGCCCACATTTGTCTATTTTTAGGGTTTGCCATAACTTCCTCAGATTTCACCCAATCACCTTCAAATTTTAGCACAGAGTTCCTTTCTGAATTCTGCTTCTTCATCCCCCTCTGCCAAATTTTTCCATTCTTTCACCCCGCTTCTGAAATCCTCATTTTTGCTTCCCTATCTAGTCGACAGTGTCCAACACCTAGTAAAACCCCAATTACCCTTCATATTTTTTCCCAAGTCCATATTTTCCCTTACTGAAGCAGTTTCTGTTTTTGTTTTCCTACCCAGTCAAAAAAAAAAAACTCCTGGTTATGGTTGTCACCCGTGCAGGAGCAAAAACCATGGAAGAAGCACTTGCAGCCATCCAAGCCAAACTCCAAGATCTTGATGAAAACTTTCTCGGCATCCATCTTGAACATTCAGCTATGAACAACAAACGACAGTCCGAGTCTTCATCAGACAATGCGTTCTCTTCTTCCAGCAATTTTCGTGGTCTGAAGCTTGATTTTCCTCGCTTCAATGGTACCGATCCAACTGGATGGATCTATCGTGCAGAACAGTATTTCAGTCTGCATAATACTTTTGATGTCAACAAAGTTCCGCTGGCATCCTTTCACTTGGAACAGGAAGCTCTTCAATGGTACCGTTGGTACATAAAGGCTCATCCAGAGCCCAAATGGTCAGAATTTTGCCAGCTCCTTTTGCAACGATTTGGTCCTAGTGCTTTTGATGACTTCACCGGAGCCCTCACTAAACTTCGCCAAACTAGCACTGTGAGAGAGTATCAAACCAAATTTGAGAACCTAGCCAACCACACCGAAGGATTGTCTGATGACTTTTACCGGAGTTGTTTTATCAGTGGTCTAAAGGATGCCATCCGCTCTGAGGTCAAAATGTTCTGTCCCACCACAATGATGGAATCCCTAGGGTTGGCTAAGTTGGCAGAAGACAATATTGCAGCCCAACAACGCTCCAAGCCCACTTTTGTTCCCTTCCGAAATATGGGTTCTCAGCGACCACCTATACTGCAGGCTCCTCGACCGACTCCTATCAAGCGTTTGTCAGAAAAAGAGATGCAAGCACGCAGAGAAAAGGGGATTTGCTATAATTGTAATGAGAAATTCACTCGGGGACATAGATGTGTTCAGCAAAAGCTCTATCTCTTGGATGTGGAGTCTCCACCTGCCTCTGAAATTGGTGACGAAGATCCAGAAACACTGGATGCTCCAGTCGACATTCAGGAACCGCCTATTGACCCTCCGTCTCAGGATGACCAGCCAGAGATATCTCTCCATGCTTTAGCTGAAATCACCACCCCCTAAACAATGCGGTTCAGGGGTTACTTCAAGAAGCTTCCTCTTAAAATACTCATTGATTCTGGAAGCACTCATAATTTCATTGACCCTCGGATCGCCAAACAAGCTAATTGTTTTATCCATCCTTGCTCCAACTTTGAAGTCATGGTTGCCAATGGGGGCACCTTACCTTGCAAAGGGAAGTGTCGAAATGTGTGTATCTCTATGGGATATTATACCTTGCGCTCTGACATGTTTGCCTTGCCCTTAGGTGGATGTGATGTGGTTTTGGGTGCTCCATGGCTACGCACACTTGGCCCTATCTTATGGGATTTTGCTGAACTTTGGATGCAGTTTTCCCTCAAAGGACAAAAACACACATTGACAGGATTACAACCAGGTTCTCTCAGCATCATCAGTTCACATCGCATGGAAAGACTCCTCAAGAAGAATTCACATGGTGTCATCGCTCAGATCCATTCCATTCAGATGCAACCATCAGCGGTCTCCACTACTCCTTTGGATCTACAACAAATTCTGGATAGATATACAGGTGTCTTTGCTGAACCAGTGGGATTGCCACCTTCCAGGCCAGAAGACCATCGTATTCATCTCCTTTCACCAAAAAATGGAGATTGAAATGCTCGTTCGGGACTTATTGAAGCAAGGTATTATTCTCCCAAGCACTAGTTCCTTTTCTTCTCCAGTTATTCTTGTCCGCAAAAAAGATGGGTCATGGCGCCTCTACATTGACTTCCGAGCAGTTAATGACCTCACCATCAAGGATAAGTTTCCAATTCCTATTGTTGATGAGCTTCTTGATGAGCTTCATGGGGCTCACTTTTTCTCCAAGTTGGATCTTCGTTCTGGGTATCATCAAATTCGGGTTCATGAGGATGATATCCCTAAAACAGCTTTCCACACACATGATGGCCATTATGAGTTTTTGGTCATGCCCTTTGGCCTCACTAATGCTCCTTCCACATTCCAGGCCTTAATGAATAAAATATTACGACCCTACTTGCGGAAATTCATTCCGGTATTCTTTGATGATATCCTCATCTACAGTAAAACATGGGATGAACATCTCCAGCATCTGGATCTTGTCATGCAACTTTTCTCTGACCATCATCTCCATGCCAAGCAGTCTAAATGTGTTTTTGGACAGAAGGAAGTTGAGTATCTCGAGCACATTATCTCAGCACAAGGGGTTCGCGTGGATCCTGCCAAAATCGATGCCATGAACAATTGGCCACATCCTCAGACACTCAAGAGCCTTCGTGGTTTTTTGGGGTTGACTGGCTACTACCGCAAGTTTGTCAAGGATTATGGGAAGATTGCAGCTCCATTAACTACTCTATTGAAAAAGGATGCTTTTACAAGGACACCTACTGCTCAGTGTGCATTTGAAAAACTGAAACAAGCTATGTGTACTACACCTGTGCTAGCTATGCCCAATTTTTCCAAGCCCTTCACTATTGAGAGTGATGCTTGCGGCAATGGACTTGGTGTTGTTCTCCTTCAAGATGAACACCCCATTTCGTTCACCAGCAAAGCCCTTTCAGGTAAGAATTTAGCTGCCTCTACCTATGAGAAGGAAATGATGGCTATTTTGCATGCAGTACAGAAGTGGTGCCCATACCTATTAGGGAATCATTTCTGCATCAAGACTGATCACCAGAGTCTGAAATATTTCTTGGACCAACGTGTCTCCTCCCCGGCACAACAGAAATGGGTTAGCAAACTCGTGGGTTATGACTATGAGATCACTTACAAGAAGGGTAAAGACAATATTGTGGCAGATGCTCTTTCTCGCACATTTGATGCCCAAGGTTCTCTTTCAGCGATTTCTATGCCTGTTCCAAATTGGTTGCAATCTGTTCAAGAGGGTTATGTCAATGACTCTTCCTTATCTCAAATCATCCAACGCTTGACCAACAACCCTTTTGCTGTTCCACATTATTCTTAGGATGGTGCTTCTCTGCGATACAAGGGTCGTTTAGTGCTTCCCCATAGCATTGATCTTCAACAGGCTGTCTTCTATGAAATCCATGCTTCTCCATCGGCAGGGCACTTTGGGTTCCTCAAAACGTATGAACGAGCACGGCATAACTTCTTTTGGCAGGGCATGAAAAGGACAATTCAACAGATGGTGGCCGAATGTGATACCTGCCAATGCAATAAGGATGAAACAACACTCCTTCCAGGATTGCTTGAACCCTTGCCCATAACTACATGGATTTGGACAGATATTTCTATGGATTTCATTGAAGGGATCCCTAAATCTGGCGGGAAGACAGCGATTCTCGTTGTGGTTGATCACCTCTCCAAATATAGTCATTTTTGTGCTCTCATCCATCCCTATACAGCCTCCTTCGTCACTCAAATTTTCATGGAACAGATCTTTCGTCTTCATGGCATCCCTTCTTCCATTGTCTCGGATCGTGATGCGACTTTCACCAATCATTTTTGGACAGAACTATTTCGCCACACTGGCACCAAACTGAAGATGAGTTCAGGGTATCACCCACAAACAGATGGTCAGAGTGAAATTATCAATAAATGCTTGGAAACTTATCTTCGTTGCTTCACCTCTGAACAACAACATCAGTGGGCAAAGTGGCTCCCTCTCGCTGAATGGTGGTATAATACCTGTTACCACACTGCCTCTAAAATGACCCCATATGAAGCAGTCTATGGTCAGGCACCTCCATCTCTTCTTCCATACACCCCCACCAGTTCACCAGTTCATGAAGTTGACACGGTCCTTCGAAACCGCGATCAGATTCTTCGCATTTTGTGGGACAATCTTCACATGGAAATAAATCGCATGAAGCAACAAGCTGATCAGCACCGTTCTGAGCGCACTTTTCAAGTCAGCGATATGGTTTTTCTTCGTCTCCAGCCATACAAGCAATCCTCCTTGAAACTCAAAGGGGTTCATAAGCTCGCTCCAAAGTTCTATGGGCCATATCGGATTCTTCAAAAGATTGGGTTTGTTGCTTATAAATTGGAACTTTCTCCTTCTTCCTGCATTCATCGAGTCTTTCATGTCTCTTGTCTGAAGAAAGTTCTTGGCACCAACATCAGTGGACAAACGATTTTACCCGAACTAGATAATGAAGGATCCATCCTTTTGGAGCCAGAGGCCATCCTCAATCGACACATGCATCAGCTTCGCTCTCGCTCTATCACAGAGGTCCTAATTTAGTGGCACGGCATGCAACCAGAGGATGCTACATGGGAACCACTCCTTCAGATTCAACAACAATTTCCACATCTAAAGCTTTGAGGACAAAGCTTTTTTTTAAGGGGGAGGGGATGTTAGGAACCCATGTCTTTACTTTGTTAGTATGTTGTTGTTGGACGCATATGCTTTGTAAGTCGTCCCGTAGTATTTGTTGATCAATAGTTTGTGTTATTGTTGTTGGCACATATGCTTTGTAAGTTGCCCGTAGTATTGTTGATCCATAGTTTGTAGTGGCCCATGGTTTTGACCCATAGTATTGGCACCTAAACTTAGTATATAAGTGTGTGTTGAGACCTATGAAGGCATCGTGAAGTTATTTGTATTGAGCTTGCTCATAGGAGGTTTCCCCCTCGAAGAGGCCTGTGATCAATATAAAAGTGATTCTGAGTTCTGTCATTTCTTCTATTTCGCATATTCGTATTGATTAATTGTTGCAGGTGCATCACACACTTTTCCTGATGAGTAAATTTACCTTGTGGTTCTGTTGTATGCACACAAGAGATTCGATGAGGGAAAAAACTAGGATTTTGATCATAGTTTTACTGCTGAGTGCGGAGATTGAGGTGTATGGAAAGTCTCTATTGATTGTTGGTTATACAACCTGAGTGCCTTGCTTCTACATAGAGTCTTCTACCTAGTGGTTCAGTAAACAGGCTCGGGGGTCCAAAGGAGGCAAGTAGTTTGGCTACTTCTTCTGGAAAAGGTTGGGAGGAACAGGCCTCCTTGGGTGTTTGTCCACCCTATCTACAGTTGCAGGTTCTACTCGTTATTTTCATTCCTAAGTAGTTATAATTTATTTTCTGTAACTGTTGACTTAGTATTCTTTAGTTAAATATTTATAGTTATAATCCTACAAGAGAAAATGATTGAATTTCTGATCTGATTATGAATCTGTATATTGTTGAATAAGTATAGGTAATGATTGAATAAATACCTTTCCTTCATTTTTCCATGTACTATTTTATGTAGCGTACTCTAGGACAGAGAAGGGAGGTTAAAATAGATAAATGATAAGCAGTGAATATCATGAATGAGCAGACTAACTCTGTATGTTTCCTTTTTCTCTTATATTTTGCAATTTAACAATATCTTATATTTTCATAACATTATAGTTACATATATATTATGTAGACATTAGAATAGCTTCACATTTATAACAAAAGAAGTGATAGAAAACTCAAATAGTTCTAGGTTTCTACATAAACCTAGGGTTTAGTTACAAAGTAACTATTTACTTACAACAAATACTAAATACACATGGTCCTATCTTTCTTCATTTCTTATGAAATTTAAATGCTGCAAAAACAAAGATAACAGTATTCATATCATTCAGACATTCTATTATCTCTACTTTTGCATAAATAGATTGAAATAGGGTTTAACTTTTCCATATTTTCTGAACCCTTGCAAAAGATATTTATAGCCTCTTACTATTGTACCTATCCATTGGAATTTACTAATAAGACTTTCAAACATTCTGTAGTATATTTATAGCATCAGAAAGTTACCAACATCATGAATCGAAAAACAACCATCAATACAAACTTACTCAGTAAACTGGGTAGTAACTTTCATCTCATCGTTAATATTATAAATCTTTGGACAAGAAAATAACTTTGCTTGTGGACGAAGGTCCCATTTGGCAGAACCCTAGCTACATATATCATAACTTTCAGTAAACATTCGATACTTAGTGAATCACATAGAATGAACAAAACAAAGTTGATCTATTTAGGGATTCCTTCCTCATTCCTACAGGTTACATACAAAACCCTAGATCCATCTACACACAAATTTCCTTGCCCATTATCAACATTTGTTCAAAATGGTCATGATTTCATTAACCTGTACAAAGCCAACTTAGACAAAGGATACATTCGACATCAACATAAAATAATCTAATCAAAGCATTGTTCAACAAAACTATAGAGAAACGAGACTGGTTATCATTACATAGTTCGACCTCTTAAACCTGTCAAAGTAATTCTTCAACGAAAGAAACAAGTTCAGGGTTTGAGCACACAAAACGAGGCATGTCCTTTGGCTCGCGGCCTTTAACGATACCAAACATTTCATAAGATAAACATTAAAATATATTAACACAGGTCCTGGAGCAGTGCTCTCAAACACAACGAATACAAACAACATCAAGTTACTGAATCTTCTCTTCTTCATTAAAATGACCAAGGGTTAGACCCTTCAACAAATAAATTTACGGTGAAACGCTGCAAGTAGTTCGAGGATCCCATCCTCTCTACATTCATCTTTTGGCTCACAAAACATTACAACAATGGCCGAATCCTCACCCAGATACAAAAACCCCAGTTATCGGCTAACATCAAACAACGACCAACATTGCCAAGAGTAACCTACAGGAAACCACCGAGGCTTACTGGTTGTGTAAGCAGTTTCTCCTTCTAGTTTCAAATATAGTACTGTGTAGACGAGTATACTTGCCATCAAAACCATTGAATGGTTAAAACTATGCTTTATGAAGTTGAAAATAAATTTACAGACAACAGTAACTTCTGGAATTTGGAGACATTACCTTCGTAGAGAAACTAGGGATCGAAACCGAGAATTTCTGAAACCGACATCAATTCTGATCCTTTCAAACCGCCAAGTCTATTGCAGAACCCTTACCCCATGGCTCAGCTCTTAATACTGCAAACTACTGACTGAAATCCTTCCACTGGTTACGGATTCGAAACTCAGGAGGTGCTCTCAAAAACTAGAGAAACGAAACCCTAAAGACCCGCAGGCCTTTCGGACTCTCCACTACACCACTCCAGAACACTGAATGCAAATTAGTTAAGCCATAGAAGTGGTAAGCCCGAGAACTGTTAGGGTTAGCACCGGAACCAAGGAGACCAGGTGAATTCTACCATGTTGGATGCCATTAGGCATTCCACCGAGACAGCTTTTAATGCACTTTATTAATACATCTACCGCGAGTACAAAGAACCGTCACCTTGACCTTGTATCACGATGGTGGATTGAGCAGCTATATAGTTAAACATTGCATTATTAGTATAGTAAAGTTACTATAGTATGGATAGCCCAAAGGTCAACCACCATCATGAACTAAGTATTATGTGCGACCTTCCATTATCAAATAACTTAGGTTAAGGGTCAATCATCCTTAATAACAACATAATACACATCATATAGTAGGGTTATAATACTTCCAACACCAAGATTTTATGGCATGTTGCCATTCCATGTTTATAAAACAATACGAAGACCACCTTTTCTCTATAGTATAAAAACTATAAAGGTCATGTTAACACTTTTTTTTAGTCCTAATGATAAATATGATCTAGACACTATATTTATCATTATTACAAACTATTTCAAAACCCTAGCATGAACATAATCATCGCATAAACTAGTATACAAGAGTACTTGGAATGCATAGTTGCAATTATAGACTTTTTATAAAGTCTCCCTATTAACATCTCACTATGAGTTATAAAGATATTGCATAGGATCATAGGGTAAGCATAGAATTTACAATAAAAAAAACAATTTGAACTTAGATATGATCCTATTACTATAGATTGTTAAATATCTTGTAATTTCCAGGTTTAGGATATAAAAGATCTTAACATTTACATTAGCACTAAACATTTCAAGGTGTGAAACAATTAACATAGATGTTGAGAATTGGGAGTGGATCCTTATAAGCGACACGATACAAATTTTAACTAAAGGAATATTCAAAATGGATATCACCCTAATATGTCTGAAAACTACTCTACTTCTCTTTTAAAACTTGAAAAGCTAACTGACGACATTTAGGACCTTCGTACTTCACTTTCAAAATACTAACTTTCTCTTACCTGTGATCTGTGAAAAGAACGTTCAAATGTTTTAGCAAATAGATAAGTAAGCCTTGGGGTGCTCGTAGGACCCCTTCATCATCAAAGGGAGAAACAAACGGTTAGCACATATAAACATTAGCAAGTAAGTATATAGAGCACCGACAATGTTGCATAAGTAAAACATTACACAAGCATAATCGTTACAACAATTTATTTCAGCATGTCATTTAAATAAACAAATAAGCATTCATTATATTTCCGCACCGTAGTATAAGCAATAAATGTTACGTTGAAAGAAAAAAAAAATTGTAAATTTTCGTGTTGTTACATGTGGTATCAGAGCGTGAGTTCAAAATCTAGGTCTGAAATAGGATCACGCACGCAAAACAGAAAATCTAGTTACTAACTTTTATTTAAAATTTGTTTCTGTACAGAGTAGCTTAACGTTTAATTTGCAGGTATGGACATACCTGAGGAATCAGCAGTGGACAGATCTCCTCATAATGAATGTAATAATAACGAACAGGAAACTATTAATGAAGAAATCTATGTAGAACTTAATGATCAATCATCTAAATTATTACGTACTGTTAAGGGTTTAAAATCTGAAATAAAAAGTGTTAAGGAAGAAAATGAAAGGATTTTAAGAGCACAAGAGAAATTAAATCATATTTTATTGGATAAGTACCATCAAGATGAAAAAGATAAGATAACAGAAGTAAAAACTGAATCTGGAACAATGTCCTACAAACACAGAGATAAGAAAGCAAAATACTATAAAACTGAAAGTAACTCTTCTTCTTCTGAATTTGATGATAAAACTTATCGCAGAAAATATAATTCTGATCAGGACAGTAGTGACAGTGACTGTGGTCCTAAGAAGAGACGTAAAAATTATGAACAAATTTCAGGAGAGTTTAAAAAGATAAAACCTCCAACTTTTAATGGCGAAAATGAAAAGGGAGAGGCAGCCGAAGCATGGATGTCCGAAATGAAGAAGTATTTCCAGATTTCTAACTACTCATCTCAATTAAAAGCTAAGATTGCCATATACAATCTGACCGAAAGGGCAGACATTTGGTGGCAAGATATCAAAAGAGTTAAAAATCTTAAGGACAAAGACATAAAATGGAGTACATTTAAGAATATGTTCAAGAAAAAGTTTTTATCCGAACAGTACTACGAAGATAAGTCAAAAGAAGTTTATAATTTAAAGATGGGTTCAATGACCATGAAGGATTTATGGAGCAAATTTCTCAGATTGTTGAGGTATGTACCTTACCTAGCTGAAGAAAAACCTAAGATACAAAGGTTTCTAAGTTGTTTACCCTTCCACATAAAGGACATAATTGAATACGATAATCCTTGAACTCTTGAAGAAGCCATGAGGAAGGTTAATTTCTGTTTTGATCAGAATAAGAGAAGAGAAGGTTTATCGAGTTGGAGGAATAATAAATCAAGTAATTATGAGCATAAAAAAAAACTTTTAATTTTAAGAATTCTGGAAATAATAAAAAGTTCAATAACAGAAATTTTCAGAATAATAATAATTACAAAGGTAATGCACAACAGAATTTTACTGCTGCAAGGAATGTGCCTAATAATAATAACAACACCAGGAATGTTGAACAGAGGACACCCTTGAAGTGTTATAACTGCAGTGGACAACATACTCGAGCTCATTGTCCACGCAACAGAAAGACAGTAAACAACATTCACACCATACAAGCGGAGCCA
This sequence comes from Larix kaempferi, assembly GCA_027924585.1. Lineage (NCBI taxonomy): Eukaryota > Viridiplantae > Streptophyta > Pinopsida > Pinales > Pinaceae > Larix > Larix kaempferi. The sequence goes on from BSBM01000278.1 coordinate 29,752,842, forward strand.
ACAGTTGGTGATGTATCAAGAAAAATTCCTAGAATATATGCAGCGCTGGAAAATCGACAAGCAGACCATCAAATGTCTATGATCGAAATCGAAGGTATGATACAAAACAAATCTATTTCAATTTTAATAGATCCAGGTGCAAGTTTGAGTTACATTTCACTTGATTTAGTGAAAAGTTGCAAGTTAAAGGTAGGAAAATTTGATAATTCATGGTTAGCTCAGCTAGCAACAGGAACTAAAAGAAAGGTTACAGAATTTGTTAAAGGTTGTGATGTACTTATGAGTCAGTTGAAAACACAAGTTAATTTGAATGTTTTTCCATTAGGGTCATATGATTTGTTAAGTGGCATGGATTGGCTTGAACAACATAGAGTAGTACTCAACTATTATGAAAAATCTTTTACTTGTTTGAATAGTGAAGGTAATACTAAAACAATAAAAGGAATTCCTAGGAAAACATCTATAAGACAAATTTTTGCTTTACAAGTAAAGAGAGTTGTAAGAAATGGCTGTAAAATGTTTAGTGTGAATGTTATTAATGATGAATGTTCATCTAAAGAAGATAAGATAAAAATGGAAGACATACCTATTCTTAGGGACTTTTCTGATGTATTCCCAGAAGAAATTCCAAGACTACCTCCGAAAAGGGAACTTGATTTCACCATTGATTTAGTACCGGGTGTTGTACCAAACTCAAAGGCTCCCTATGGAATGAATATTTCGGATTTAAATGAACTAAAATCTCAGCTGAAAGAATTAATAGATAAAAACTACGTAAGTGTTTGGTGGAATTTTTCCCTACGGATAAGTCAAAATTCCCTTAACTTAAAGTAGACTTTCACTAACTCTAAGCTGAGAACAAAACACAACAAATTCTACCTTGAAATTCCTGAATTAACTTTTACAGCAAGATCATATGTATTCAGAAACAATGAGAGATATTACACACCTTTCAATCTGAAGTTTGTCCCACTTCTAACTCTTGATCCAAAGCTCCAATGAAGAACCTGTTAAGATCAATCGAAGAACAAACACACGAGCTTCCAAATACCTTGAATGTAAAAATTAGATTCAAATCTAGATTAGATACATTCCATGCTAAAGGCTTGTACAATACACATGAAATGGGAAGAACAAGACAAGTTATCTTATTACAACCTGAAGAATACTTACAAAGGTTGCTTGATATCCAAGCCAATCCTCTGGCTCCAAGTGCCTTCTCCTCTAGCTATCTCCACAAGGCTGCAAGATCATAGGTTTGATGCTCTCAAGAGTCCTCCCCTTTCCCCATGGAATGCCTCTCTTTTATAGTGAATGGTAGGGTTAACCAACAAGAGAGATGGGTGGATCTGGGGAGAGATAAGTGGATCAGGGTTTCTAATCGCAGGGAATGAGTTGAGATCAAATCAGGGACCCCAATCTTTCATTATCTTCGAAAATCCAAAATCCCAAAAGCCATGGAAAAAAGGCTAATAAAAGAGTACCGCGCCCTGTGGTCTGATCATAACGCAGTAGTACCGGGTTCTGGGACAAATCATAGCACGGTAGTGTGGACTACCGCGCTCCTATGACTGAGCAAGGCGCGGTAGTGTGAGTAAATAAAGTCTCAGCTGGGTGAAAACTTGTCAGGGTAAGTTTTCCTCCAAGGTTCACTCATCTTCTGGGTAGTTCAAACAATAGGGGAAGTGTCGTCAACTCTTTTTGTGGCGGAGATGCGACACTGTGGAATATAGAGGTATAACAGATGCCCCCTAAAGTGTGAGGTCAGAAGGGACTGATGGCCGAAAGACTTTACAAATATGTGCAGAGATAGCATCGAGGAGAGCGACAAGGAGCTGAAACAGAAACAAAGTGTTAGATATACCACCGAGGCAGGAATCCCCATGCTCGGAAACAAATGACTCAAAGCATGGCTTCCGACCAATACATTGTAGATCCATGAGTACTGAGATGATATAGACTGTAGAAAGACCATGGCTACTATGAACAAGTGTATATCCATGAGACAATAATGACACAGCCACGACCAATATAATAAGTGGATCTGTGTGACAATACAAAGGACATCTCCATCGCAACCTGGACACAATCAAGATACAAAGGTGCGCCCAGGGTCTTCTACCCGATCGCAAAAGATACAAATCTAGCCATGTGATTACAAGGTGTTGAGGTCGAACATGGTAGAAACCATTTGATTACCGGTCAATGATGTGAACCGTTAACAAATGCGAGGGAAATCACCAATGATGAGGATGATCCCCAAGGTATCTGAAGTACATCTCAACGAAATGCGAATAGATGAGTTGATGTCGAGCATTCGAGAGATCGTTCGATAAGTGGTCAATGATGTGAACCTACTGTCGAACACGAGGAAACCTGCCATTGAGGCATGCAGGTACCAAGGTACTAATGGTTGATTTCTAAGTCCAATTCCCGGATAGTGATTTGGTGTCGACGGGAATAGACTTGTCGAAGGTGGGCCATAATGATTCCCACATCATCGACACGAAATCGGTACAAATGATAAGGTGATGAAATAATGGAGTATGTATTGACACAGCGGAGGCCTGACACAATGAACGACTCTGGACAATGCAACTTTTTGAACATATAACGGCATGTAGTAGGACTTGGCAGCAGGGATTATTGATAACAGAGGATAGACACCGGATGAGTAGGCTCATGGCTAGGGAGACGACTCAAGACGATGACCATAACTCAGTGAAAAATGGATACCCAATATAGACAAGAGACAGACACATGCCATGTTCAAAGGTAATAACTGACAAGCTGCCATAAATAAACTTGACTTGTTCCCCCCATATTCCCCCGACATGATAGACGAGTACCTCTTTGTTGTTTTTCGAGCTTGAAGAGGATAACAGATGCTCGGTGTAGCTCATCTTGTAGATGAGTCCAATCTCACATGTTTTACGAACCTAAGAAAGGAGGGGTTCATCCCAAAATGGGTCCTTCGATGTTAAAATTTTAACGAGTCCAAGGAAGGAAAACTCGGTAATTTTTCATATTTAGAGAGCCTGAAAAACTTAAAGGAGGCTCCATAATGTACTTTTTTGTAAATTTAGTCCCTCGATCCCGAAAAAGTGTAAAACAATTCTCGAGAGAACTCTCCCAGCCGAGATTGACTGAGGTATACCTTTCTCGTAAATAGTCTAGACGGGCCGAAAAAGGGGTAACCTATCACCGAATAGACGACCTTTCAAATACTTTTACAAGTGTCAAGATCACTTGGCAATCTTTTCAATTTTAGGGAGTCTGAAAAAAGAATAAAATACAACCAGGATAATAATTTTCTCATCGTTTAATGAGCATGAGTAAAGCTGGCCGTACTCGACACCATTTACTTGGGTTTGACAAGCACGAGATGAGTGTGAAAGCGCTTGGAATCTTTTTCAAGTTTTAAATCCAGAGCACGAAAAAGATAAAGTAGGCTCAAAATGAAAGTCAAACCATGAATAAACGCCAGCGTGAATATATCGCTTTTTACCGGAGATCCTGTCAATAAGTGCTCAAAAACTGGATATTAGCAATGTGAAAAGGGCTTTATTTTAACCATTTAAAATAATAATTAAAAAATAGGTGAAAATGCTATAAAAGGATGGTTAAAAATAGAAATTACCATTTCATTTGTGTTTTTACCCAAAGAGGAGATTTTTACCCATTTGAGGAGCAAAACTTCAAGGATCCATATCGGGTGTTCCAGGACACTGTTTCAACAACCGTCTGCGCCAGGTAAGAGCTCTTGAGCTCCTCTTTCACTTCATGTAGGAATTATTTGCTTTCAGTAGGAAAAAATGAGTTTTTGGGCGAGCCCTACTGGGCAAAAATCGCCCTTCACAGTACCGCGTGGGGGCTCTATCGAGAAACGCGGTACTGTTAGACAGTACCGCGCTATGGTTCCAAACCGAGGAACGGTACTGTACAGTACCGTGTGGCGGAGTTTGCCCCAGGCGCGGTGAAAGCGATTTTTGAGATGAAAAAATCAAATTTTCTTAAATTTTTTGTTGAAACTAAGTTGTTAATTAGTTACTAAATGTTTTCCCTGACTTTTTGCAGGAGTTTGCAACTTGTTTGGAGCAAAATGGTTAGCTGGAAAGAAAGAGAGCATGAAGCAGATGATTTTGCAGCTGAAAATCACTTACCGACCGTGACCGCATTGAGAGAATGTGGTTTGTTGAAGTTCTTTAAGACCAAAGGGATTCGTCAGCAACCCAAGCTTCTCACCCATCTTATTCAATTGTGGGACCCTGACATTCAAGCTTTCCAAGTGGGAGAGCATGTTATCGAAATTCAACTCCAGGATATTTATTTCCTCACAGGCCTCTCGAAAAGAGGGGCCCAGGTGAACTTTACTGCATACACAGCCTCGAAAACGAGTACAGATGACTTGATTGCTCGGTATTGTCGTCAGGGTTTGAGTAAGAAAAGCGGGAAGGTGGCCATAAAGGAGGTTATAGATCTCCCTGTAAGAACCGTACTGTTCACCATCACGCGTGCAGCAGGAAGTGTGGGTCCGCATCAGGCGTCCCGTACACAAGTGAATCTCGCAGCGGAGTGTATGGGGGGAACAGTATTTAACTGGTGTGAAGTGGTGTTGGCCAATCTCAAAGAACAAGTGCACAAGTGTAAGGTTGGAAAGAATTCCCAATTTGGCTATGGGAGGATCCAGGTCACCTTCTTTTTGGCGAGGGTTCCATTACTGCGTCCACAGATATCTATGCCCCCCCGTCCACCTACCAAGCCGTGGATGGCTCGATGGAGTGATTATGCTGGACGTCTCGGGGGACCTCAGCGGTTAGCCTTTGGCGAGGATTTCTTCTCTTGGCTAGAGGAGCAGATAGTTATGATTGATGACTATCCCTACTCAGGGGTAGATTTCAGTGAGGACATTGACTTGGCACTGCCAGAGGATGATGATTGGGACAACTCAGGTATGACCTTCATGGATTATGCATTTTTTTCTTTTTGAATATTTAATTTTTATTTCTTTTTTAGAATGTGTAAAAGACTTCTAATGTATATTCGTATGCATGTTGCAGACCATGGACCACAGAGACCAGCTGGGTACTCACCCTTACGTCGCGGTGGTGTTGACCGTCAAGCTGTTCCTAATGAGGAGGAGGACGAAGACGAAGCAAGAGGCGTTCGGGACATAGAGAGGAACTTACAGGGATTGGCTCATGGTATCCCTGCTATGAGGATGGATGACGTCCCTTATCACCTCCAACGGCATACTGTAGGTGTGCCTAGTCGTATCGGTCGACTTCTTCGTAGGGTGGTCCGAGCTGTAGTATGTTACCACCAGCAGCGGGAGGAGTATGACGAGGGACATGATAGGTCTCCCAGATCTCCATAGATGATAACTTTTGGTCTTTTTACAGCATGTACACGATATGTAGGTTTTGAGAGCCAAATTTTGTATGGGATTTGGTCCCAAATTTTGTCTTCAACACAAACTTTATGTATTTTGGAAAAAACACTCTTATATACAGTGATATGGACCTATTTTTATGATCTAAATTATTTACAATGACTTGTGCATTTTATTTTTTATGATGTGTTGAAGTATGGGAAAGATGCCAATCCAAAATGTAATTAGCCAATGAATCAGCTATACAATTGAATTCTCTTGGTATGTGTTGATATGTGATAAAATTAAATGATCGTTCCAAGAGGCGTACTCTCCGAAATAAACGAAGTAGTATAGGATCGCGAATTGTGTAAACACGGTTTATATGAGAAACCACGAGTTGGGAGTCTAAGAAGACTGATAGGGAGTCAATTCCGAGTGAAGCAACCTCCGTCAAGAGACCAATGACTGCATGGTACTCCGCGATGTTGTTGGTTGCAGGACCCAGAAAGTTGGCTCCTAAAAAAATCAACTCGCCAGTGGGAGAATAGATCACCCATGCTGCGGAAGCGAGATTCCGGGTATGTCAGCTTGCACCGTCGGTGAATCCAAATTAGGCAGACATTTGCGCATAAATCCACAAGTCAAAGTAAGATTGGATACATAAGGTCCACGCGCACACCAAAAAAGAGTAAAAGCAAACTAAGTACATTATGTACAGCAAGTAACCCGCGTAGGGAAACCTTACGCGTAGAAGCATTTGAGGTATAGCCCGTTGCGGGGCCGTGCCAATGGCGTACCATCACAATCAATCAGTTCATAGGCTCCTTTTTCTAAGACACGTTTTACAATAAAGGGGCCGTACCACATAGATTCAAGTTTTCCTTTTCCAAGCTTATCATGCATTTGATCATATGTAAGTACGAGATCACCTTCATTGAAGATCCGAGGTTGAACGGATTTGTCATATTGAGCTTTGACGCGTTTTTTGTGAGCTTCATTAGCTAAAGCAGCGTCGTGGTGGGTTTCATCTAGCTTAGCTAGGTATAGAAACCGTTCCTCTTCGGAAGTAGTGTGTGGAAGTAACTCTATGGCTATCTTGAGTGATGGAATTTCACATTCAATCGGCAAAATGGCTTCGAGGCCATACACCAGTTGGAATGGTGTAAACCTAGTAGCACTTTTCACTGAGGTTCGGTATGCCCACAGTGCTGAGAACAGAGCTGAGTGCCAGTTCGATTTCTGGGTACCCACAATGCGCTGAATCATTCGTTTCAGGACTTTGTTAATGGCTTCAACTTGGCCATTAGCTTGTGGGTAATACGGGGTTGAGTTTTCATGGTGAAAACCCAGCTTGGCACATAGTTCTTCGATCATATGGTTCCTGAAATGGGAACCATGATCGGTCACAATAGACTGTGGGACACCGAATCTAGCTATAATATGATTGAATGTGAATTGCGCTGCTGTTTTGTCGTCTTCAGCATACGTAGTCATCGCTTCAGCCCATTTTGTAAAGTAGTCGATAGCTACTATGACATAGCTATGCCCCCCGGTTGAAGTGGGCTTACAGTGCATGAAATCGATGCCCCATTTGGAAAAAGGGCCGACGGCAATAACAAGATGGAGTGGAGCAGGATGCGAGCGTGCTTTACTATGAAAGAATTGACATGGCGGACACTTCTTGACTGTTTCAATGCAGTCTTTGAAAATTGAGGGCCAGAAGTATCCTGCTCGCAGTATTTTCTGGGCCGTAGCCATCCCAGAGAGATGACCACCACATGCTCCAGCGTGGCAGTCATTAAGAACGCGTTCCACCTCATCTAAGGTCAAATAGCGTCGAAGAATGGTGTCGACACCACGTCGATACAGAGTATCATTGACTATGAGGTAGTATTTTGCGTGATGTCGGATGCGTCGCCGTTCATCACGAGTGAGGTCAGGACAGAAGCGTTGGGTCTGGAGATATAAAAGAATATCCCCGTACCACGGATCAGACATGCTAATGAGGAACAATGATTCATCAGGAAGAGAATCGATGGGCTCGGATTGCTCAGTAGCACGGGGCAAGTTACAAATCAGCTCCGCGAAGACCAGAGACTTCTTGGACTTAGCCTTGATAAACTCCAAGTCAAACTCTTGAATGATGACAATCCAACGAGAGTATTTGCCCCCAAGCACTTGGCGTGTGAGGATATAATACATTGGGTTGAAGTCGGCTATAAAGGTGGTCTGGTGGAGTAAGATGTAATGACGGAATCTCTGGACAGCAAATACTGTTGCCAGAGCTAGTTTTTCAACATGTGAGTAGCAAGATTCAGAGTCAAGAAGACTCTTACTGAGATAGTATACCACATGTTCTATGTCGTTTTGGTCTTCCTGGACTAGCACCATACCTATGGTGGAAGTCGAGGCTGCGAGATAAAGAATGTAGTCCTGTGTGTAATCGGGGGGTTGAATCACAAGATCTTTGGTTAAGGCTGCCTTTAGATTTTCAAAGGAGCATTGGGCTTCGTCATCCCAGATAAAGGGGACATTCTTCTTGAGAAGCCGCATGTAGGCTTTTGTTATCTCGGACAAATTGCAGATGAAACGGCGTAGAAAGTTTGCATGCCCTTGCAAACATTGAAGTTCTGGAATATTGGTGGGTGAAGGCAGGGCTACAATAGCTGCTACCTTTGCGGGATCTAAACGTATCCCGTCTTTGGAGACTATGAAGCCCAACAGTTTTCCGGCTTCTACACAGAAGACGCACTTATGCGGGTTCAAACGTATATTGTAGCGACGGCACCTTTCAAAAATGGCACTTAAGTGGTCTGGATGGTCTTCCCGGGTCCGAGAGTGAGCAGGAAGGTCATCGAGATATGGTTCTACAATATGTTTGATGTCATGAAATGCGTAGGACATCGCCCGTTGGAAAGTTTCCCCGGCATTTTTCAGGCCAAAAGGTAACTTTCGATATGCAAAAATCCCCCAAGGGCAGATAAAGGTCGTTTTGTGCTGGTCAGCTGGGAGGATATCAATCTGATTATAGCCAGAGAAGCCATCCATAAATGAAAAGATGACACTTCCGGCACAGTTATCGATGATCTGGTCGATAAACGGAGTTGGGTGGTTGTCTTTTGGACAAGCCTTGTTCAAATCACGGTAATCAACACAGACTCTAATCGTTCCCTGTTTCTTGGCTACGGGAACGATGTTGGATACCCATTCTGTCAATGGGACATGATAGATAAAACCAGCACGCAAAAGTTTTTCAACTTTTGCTTTAATGGCCGCTACCTTACGAGGATGGACGGGTCGAATCTTTTGCCGAACAGGTCGGGCGCCAGGGAAAGTTGGAATTTTGTGGACCACGATCGAGGGGTCTATCCCTAGCATTTCTTCATAACTCCAAGCAAAAACATTGCGGAAAGTTTTAAAGTAGGCACTATAGAATTCCGTTTCGAGGGGAGTACATGTTTTGCCGATGCGTACATTTTCCACGATACCAGGCTTCACTGAAATATCAATGGGAGTGGTTGCCATCAGGTTAGCCAAGTTTCCTTCGGAAAATATCTCGTCGAGGGAAGTGGGGAACTTGGTTTGAACCATCCCAAGTGAAGTGCTGGGTTTTGTATCAGGCTCTAGTGGCTGAATGGTGGGGAATGAAGATCGATGATGAAAATCTCCCCATGGTGGCTCATCACCACACATAACCTCCATAATTGATTCGTCTGTGGGAAAAATCAAATTGAGAGGATCGAAAAGTGGTGGGTGTGGATGAGTTTTAGTCGAGAGCTGTTCCACGATATGATTAGTGGGACAGTCGACCCAATTTGTGGCTGATTGGATCGCGTCATATGCTGCAAGGTTTCTATTCAAAGTCATGGAATTGCCATGGCCTTGAATCTGAGTGGGACTCGGAATCACCCATGAATCATCGGAAGGGGTGACATGCGATGAAATCATGTTGACTGGTTGAAGATGGGTTCACAGCTCTGGAAAAACTCCAATGAGGGAAGAGTCCTTCATGAGACCAACACCTATGTCTTGGAACCGGTACCGAGGTTGATCCAATAACGGGACGGTATTAGCGGAGTTCAGATGGGAGTCTGGGATACAGTAGTCCAATTGATCAATAGTGACAATTTTCCCTTCATGAGGAAATTGTACAATCCGGAAGACTGTAGATGCAATGGCGGTCATGGCATAAAACTAGTTCCGACCAAGCAGGAGATTGTAATCCAATGGTGCATCTATGACTTCGATATGTACGGATACTATTTTTCCCCCCAGTTCAACACCGATTGAGGGAATGAGTCCATACGGTTGAAAGCCGTATCCATCAAACGCCCTGAGAGTAGTGGGAGAAGTTGTGACTTCGGGTGAGCCTAAGGCTCTCCAGCAGTTCAAAGACATAATCAACGTGGAAGCACCCTCATCTAACACAATGCGATGGATGACATTTCCATGGATTTTAGTGTGGACCTGAAAGGCTAACTAGTGAGAGAGCCGAGGTTTAGCGTGCTCCAAGTTAAACATAATGGAGTTTGAAGTATCTGGGTCCATTGCCCCCAGTGCTGAAAGTAGGGTTCTACGCTGCGTGGGGCAGTGTTGGAGAACCTCGAGAGTCGACATGGCGCAAGGTGCTTGAGCCAAATCCTCAACAATGTTGTAGTTTTGGGAAGCTCGCGCATTAGGATTGAATGTCGCCTTTCGTATGGTGCCCTTGGCTGGGCGTAGCACTGTGTTCGTAAGCGGTCTTTCGATATGGAGATGATCGGTACGGGGGGGAATAGGAATCGGATCTTCAACAGGAGATTTGCCTTTGGCTATCTCGGTTTGTTTGTTTGAACTTGGAGGGCTATCGTAAGTCTTTGAACGAGTGGTGATATTAACCTCTTCATTACTCGTCATTAGGATTTCGCGGTTTGTGGACGTCTCTCCACGGGTGGGATTGGTCGGGTTGCCCCCTTGTGGGGTTTCTTGGGAAACCATTTGCTGTTGCTGTTGAGGGAAAGGGTCAGTTAACACTACCGGGCGAGAGGATCCTTTAACAAATTTGTTGACTCCGTCCTTGTAGGGACAGTCACGTGTGTAGTGATCGTCTTGGAAAATGAGGCAGGGAAACTTAGCCTTTCAATGCGGTTTCTGGTCATTTTGGGTGGGTTGTGGCTTGGGGTTCTCCTACTGGTTTTTCTTGGTTTTGCCATGATTGTTCTTCTTCTTTCCCCCGGATGGTTTTGATGTAGATTGAACTGCGTTCACTTCGGAGGAAATGGCAGGAGAAGTGGAAGCTTTTGAAGCAGCCTGGTTTAAAGCGGGGGAAGCGGAAGCTTGTTGCCCCGTCAAGTTGGTAGCAGGCTGAGCCTTGACTGAACCAACAATACCATCAATGGGGGGTTCAGTGATAGGCTTTGTTGGATCAGTGTGAATGCAGGAGGCATGTGGAAGAAGTTCATGCAAAGTACCGGATTGAGTGTATACCAAATCCATGTACTGGGCTGCCGAGATGGCTTGTTCTTCTGTAACCGACCTGCGCATAGCGATGTCTCTAGCTATGGGATGCAAAAAGGATTTTTTGAACCAATCAGCAAGTAGCTGATCCGGGATAAGTTCCTTTATTAGCCTGCGGCGTCGTCGCCACTCATGGATGTGATCCGAAATATGCGTAGAAGTGGTTTGACGTAGTGAGGTTAATAATTCTGTTCCAGTCTCATATCGGATGGGGAGCTGGAAATGTGTCAGAAACTACATATCCAAAGTGTTGAAATCACGAAAAGAGTGTTGTGGCAGCTCGATATACAATTTTGTTGTCGTGCTAGTGAGCGTGCGTTGGAAGAGCCGAAGTCGGATGGAATCATCCATCAAGGAGTTGGATGAACACCAAAGATGGAAGGTCATCACATGGTTCTTGGGGTCTTCCCTGGGCTTAGCATCGAACTTGGGGATGTCCGATGGTAGTTTGGATGGGATAGGTGGCCAGTGAGGTTCATGCCATATAGGATCGTTAATAAGCCTCGACAAATTAGGTAAATCAAGTGTGGCCAAAAAGGGAAGTTGACGGTTAGTCTACGGGTATGAGTAATAACCATGAGGTGCAGAGAAACCTGGAGGGCCTTGCATAGCATACTGCTGCGTGTTATACCCATATGTGTTTCCCGGGGGATACTGCTGGAAATTCTGTGGATGATAAGCCATCTGGTTAACCGATTGATTGTAGGAAACCAGTTGGTGGGTGTTCTGCTGAGTGGGTATAGTACCCTGGGTTTGTTGAAACCCAGTAATAGTTGCTGCTCCTTGTTGGGGGAAAGTTCCTTGGAATTTTTGTGTTCTAGGAATGTTACCACTATACTGTGTAAGTGGAGGGTTTCCCATAGCAGGGTTGGGGGGTGGCTGCGACGGTGGAGTCCATGGAAGGCTCGTTCCTCCTTGGGGAACGAGTGGAAATTGGAGTGGAAATTGCAGTGATGGGTTCCATGGAGTTGTAGCAGCTGAAGGGTAAGGGAAGCCAGAATTCAAGTTGGGGGGAATCTGAGATTGCCCCCCAGCTTGGTTCCAGTTTCCAAAAAGTGAGTACCCCCCACTCTGTGGGATTTGAGTATCCCAAGAAGGAAGCATGCTTGACAGGGGTTGTTGAGAATAAGGCCCGGTTGGAACACCGGAATAAGGTTGCCAGCTGCCAGGTGTGTTGTACATACCGAACTGAGTAGACGCTGTTGGTTGGGAGGCTTGTTGGATCGAGCCAATAGGTTGTCCTCCAGCAGATGGGTTGGATGGCCCTATATGAGGAGGCTGTTGACTGGGAACAGGGTTCCCAACAAAAGGTTGTCCTCCAACTGGTTGGGTTGATGGCCCACCAGGTGGAGGTTGTTGACTAGGAACAGGGTTCCCAACAAAAGGTTGTCCTCCAACTGGTTGGGTTGATGGTCCACCAGGGCGAATTTGGTAGTTAGAGTTGGGGACCACTGCAGTCGGTTGTCCACCTCCTGAAATAGTATAAATAGTGGCCGAAGGTGATCCTATGGTCCAACCGGAAGATCCAACAGTATGACTAGGTGTTCTTCCGCTGCTGGCCAAATATGATAATGTGGATTGGCCAACATCACCAAAAGTACCGATTTGCGGAGGGGGTCATCCATATCGAATAGGTGAGGATGGAGAAAAAACTGGGTTATCCCTCATAGAATGTGCACCAAACATAGGTGATGATAGCAAATGCGGGGAATTTAGCCTAGGGGTATCGGCGTCGTCCATAACGTGTTCAATGATAGGAGGACCATCGAAAACTGGGTCCGAGTTCATGTCCTGGAAAGGGTTTTGGGGATCCGGCGGGAACCTAGGTATGGTAACGTCCGAAGGTCCGGAGCCGTCTGCAAAGGAGTGATGAAACTCTGTGCTAGACGGGATGTTGGGATCCTGATAGCCAGAAGGACGAGTATCAAGGGGATATCTAGAAGCTGACTAGAGCATTTGCTCTGTGCTGCGTCTAAACCGTGCCGATGCTAACGGGGAGTTCGCTAGACTAACCATACTAGACTGGATGGAAGCCATGATTTCGTGTCCCGGAGGGAGGTTGGGTAGAGGTATAGTACGAGGTATGTTGCTAGAAGAACTCGTTTCCTGCGGATGAACACTGGGTGACGTAGTGATAACAAGCGGAAGTTCCACTTGGGAAGTGATGAAGCCATAATCGAGTTCAAAAGGTGTGTCAGGAAGTCGAGTGTCTTCAACGATTTCAACATACCCTCCTGGGACTGAAATCAAGCCAGGTATGTCCTGGTCGGACCCTTCTGTGGTGCCAACAGATCCGTATGTGTCATCATGAAAAGTGTCTGATGGAAAGGAAGTGCTAACATCCGGTAGAAGGATGACCTTTGGTCTAGTACTTTGGGTTGCACTAGGTTCAGCTGTGGTAACTGTGTCCACTGTGACAGATAAATCTGGAATGACAGTGGGTGAAGTGACAGTGGAGGTCTTAGATATGCTAGTGGTTGCAGAAGCTGCAATAGATTATGAGACTGTGCTGTGAGTGGCAGTTACGGGTGGAACTGAAGATGTTTTAAGTATCGGCGGTGGGATGTTGCCTCGACCAGCACCGCGGCCAGGAGGAGCAGGAATGCATGATGTGGGCGGACCGAAAGTTGGTGGCGGTGGTGGTGGTGGAGGGCTTTGGCCCTGTATTCTTCGTGATATTTGTGGTTGATCTGACATGATAACAGGAAAATGAAAATCGGGGGCAGTGTTGTAAACAAAGAACTCAAAAACTCTAATGCAGCCGAGCGTGCAGAAGAGGAGCTAGAAAAAGCAAGGCTCGCAGGCCAAAAAAGCAAGCTCTAAAATCTATACTGAGACCGGCGTCTCAATAAGCGAGCTGATACAAGAAATGGCCAGAATGCCAACAAGCAGTCCCTACAAAGAAAAAAGACACTCTACAGATATGAGATATCAAGCAAACTCCTAACTAAGAGCTGGAGACCTCAACAAGCTGTATCCTTCACAAGGTAATGAAATCCAAGTCGAACAATACAACATGAGAGACCGATATAAGAAGGATATCCCTCTACCGAAAGGAATCCTGGGTAAAAGAGCCCTAGTAGAATAGATACTAAGCTACCTCGTTCATGACACGTTGGAAAAGGTTTTGGGCACTTCAGCCTTCCGAAGAAGATAGCGATCGATGTTGCCTTAGGGCTAAGTGGAGTGCGGTATTCCACAGAGTCCATCCGGTTCTCAATCTCGCGGCCGTTTAACCCCTGAAAGTTAGAAACAGTCAGGAGGCCCCTCCAAAAACTGGCTGTGACCGTGTCAATAAATACTAGAGGATTTTAGTTCCCTAAAGACAACGACTATGTCTCAGATGAAAATGACAAGGGGGAATTATTTTGATGCCTATCCCCAGTGTCCTACCTAACTACCAAATTATTTTGATTTCCTCAAGTGAGGTTAATGTTGGTTTAATTAGGGAGATTAATTTTAGTGGATGTCTTACTCAATCAGGTAGTGGACGTGAAACTTGATGGTGTTATGACGACTCAAACCATGCAAATGAGAATGAATAAAAAATAAGCCTTTGTCTTCGATGGAATCTAGCTAAGGAAGGGAGAGAGTTCTTCGATCAAATATGCATGAAAATTTTTCACATGCAAAAATCAAAGCAAAAGATTTTTTCTTTTCTTTTTGTAAACAAAGCCAAACTGAAATAAACACTCTTTTCAATGCACTGATTCTACAATCTATAATGCTTCAAATATGAGAATTTTTTGTGGCAAAATCAATGGTTCATTTCCTAATGCAAAATAATGCTACTAGACTTTTTCAATTCAAACAACAAAATTGCTCTCAAATGATAATATTTTAATTACTAAAAATGATGGAAATAATGTGACTGTAAAAGCTACAGGGTTCAGTAACAGAGAACAGTGGTGTTGAGTTGGTTGTGGTGAAAAAATCAAGCCAATGCAATCAAACTGGAAAAATGACCGAATATGTCAAAAATACCACTAATTCAATCAACAATCAAGCTCACAAATAGGGAAATAAGCAGACCATGCAGACTGTAAATTGACCAGGATGCTAACAGGCAACAGTAAACACTACCGAAGGCAGAGAGAGACTCAGGAAACCAAGCAAGGATAAAAAATTTAAAAATTTGCAGACACTACCGCGGGTCAGAATGAGGCTGTAACGCGGCACTGTGACAGTACCGCTCTGGTACTAACTCCTGGAACGCGGTACTACCGCGCTGTAAGCAGTTCAGAGGGCGCGGTACTATGGAAAGGTAAGGAAAAAATGTAACTTGAGAAACGAAAACGAAGTTTTCAAGGTTGTTGCTAACCCGGGGGACTCAGTGATCATACAGGGAGAAAAATACAACGAGGAGGGGTGAATAAAGGTCAAAAAAGACCAAGATTCAAACTGGTTTGAAGTGCAACAAAAACTCAAAATCAAAAGATGAATGACAGTGAAATGAATCAATCAAGTAGAAATCAAAACCAGCGGAGTCGCCATTCTTGTTTGGTGGAATTTTTCCCTACGGATAAGTCAAAATTCCCTTAACTTAAAGCAGACTTTCACTAACTCTAAGCTAAGAACAAAACACAACAAATGCTACCTTGAAATTCCTGAATTAACTTTTACAGCAAGATCATATGTATTCAGAAACAATGAGAGATATTACACACCTTTCAATCTGAAGTTTGTCCCGCTTCTAACTCTTGATCCAAAGCTCCAATGAAGAACCTGTTAAGATCAATCAAAGAAAAAACACACGAGCTTCCAAATACCTTGAATGTAAAAATTAGATTCAAATCTAGATTAGATACATTCCATGCTAAAGACTTGTACAATACACATGAAATGGGAAGAACAAGACAAGTTATCTTATTACAACTTGAAGAATACTTACAAAGGTTTCTTGATATCCAAGCCAATCCTTTGGCTCCAAGTGCCTTCTCCTCTAGCTATCTCCACAAGGCTGCAAGATCATAGGTTTGATGCTCTCAAGAGTCCTCCCCTTTCGCCATGGAATTCCTCTCTTTTATAGTGAATGGTAGGGTTAACCAACAAGAAAGATGGGTGGATATAGGGAGAGATAAGTGGATCAGGGTTTCTAATCGTAGGGAATGAGTTGAGATCGAATCAGAGGCCCCAATCTTTCATTATCTTCGAAAATCCAAAATCCCAAAAGCCATGGAAAAAGGCTAATAAAAGAGTACCGCACCCTGTGGTTTGATCATAACGCGGTAGTAACGCGTTCTGGGGACAAATCATAGTGCGGTAGTGTGGACTACCGCACTCCTATGACTGAGCAAGGCGCGGTAGTGTGAGTAAATAAAGTCTCAGCTGGGTGAAAACTTATCAAGGTAAGTTTGCCTTCAAGGTTCACTCATCTTCTGGGTAGTTCAAACAATAGGGGAAGTGTCATCAACTCTTTTTGTGGCGGAGATGCGACACTGTGGAATATAGAGGTATAATAGTAAGGCCTAGTGTGTCTCCTTGTGGAGCACCAGTTATTTTTGTTAAAAAGGAGGACGGTACTTTGCGACTGTGCATAGATTATCGCCAACTTAATAAAATGACAATTAAAAATCGATATCCCTTGCCCCGCATTGACGATCTATTTGATCAGGTATGCGGAGCAGAGATATTCACTAAAATTGATTTAAGGTCTGGATATCATCAAGTTAGAATAAAGGATGAAGACATTTTAGAAACTGCTTTCAGAACTCGTTATGGACATTATGAGTTCGTAGTTATGCCTTTTGGGCTAACTAACACACCAGTAGTCTTCATGCGTTTAATGAATAACGTTCTACATAAGTACCTGGATAAGTTTGTAATTGTGTTCATTGACGATATTCTAATTTACTCAAAAACTAAAGAAGAGCACGACGAACACTTAAGAATAATTCTGCAAGTTTTAAGGGAACATCAGCTTTATGCTAAGTTCAGTAAATGTGACTTTTATAAAGATAAAATACAGTACTTAGGTTACATAATATCGAAAGACGGAATTTCTGTCGACCTAGATAAAATAAGAGCAATTAACGAGTGGCATGTCCCTAAAGACGTAACTGACGTACAGTCATTTATGGGAATAATAGGTTACTACAGAAAGTTTATTGAAGGATTCTCTAGAATTGCGAATCCCATAACTTCTTTGCAGAAGAAAGGGAAGAAATTTGTATGGGATCAAAAATGTGAAGAAAGTTTTAAGAAGTTAAAGGAGTTATTAAGAACAACACCTATATTAAAATTTGTTGATCCTAATTAGGAATTCGTTGTATGCACCGATGCATGTAACGATGGACTTGGAGGGGTCCTAACTCAAGAAGGTCATGCTATTGATTTTGAGTCTAGAAAGTTAAAAATCCACGAAAAGAACTACGCAACTTATGATCTAGAGCTGGCAGTCGTGATACATGCACTGAAAATGTGGTGCCACCACTTGATTGGAAGAAAGTTTACACTAATGACAGATAATAAGGGTTTAAAATACTTGTTGGATCAAACAAATCTTAATGCAAGGCAAACTAGGTGGCTATCTTTCCTTAGCGAGTATGATTCCAAAATTAAACACATTCAGGGTAAAGAAAACAAAGTTGTTGATGCCTTGAGCAGAAATTCCAAATTAAGTTTTGTGGCAGCAATCAGCACATTTAAGACAGATCTGGAAAATCAAATCGAAGGAATTAAACAAGATGAAAATTATGAAAAATTGCATGATAAGGTTGCTGCAAATTTATCTAAAAATTTAATAACAGAATACAACATTAATGAAAAGGGCTTAATGACATATAAAAACAAAATTTATGTACCTAATGTGTCAAAGGTTAAACTGTTGATTTTGGATGAAGTTCATAAAAGTCCTTATTCGGGACATCCTGGTTATCAGAAAATGATAACTATGTTAAGGAAGGTTTTTTTTCGCCCAACATGAAGAATGAAGTGGCTGAGTACATAGCTAGGTGTTTTGAATGTTAGACCATTAAGGATGAACATCAACACCCAGTTTCCCTATTGCAGCCATTGCCAATTCTGGAATGGAAATGGGAAATTATAAGTATTGATTTTATTACAGGTTTACCTAAGAATCAGAAACAGAATGACTCAATAATGGTGGTTGTGGATAAACTTAGTAAATCTGCTCATTTTATTCCTGTTAAGACTACATTCAAAGCTACTAACATTGTAGATGTGTTTATGAAGCAAATCTTCCGCTTACACAGAATTCCAAAGGTAATTATTTCTGATCGAGACTCCAAGTTTACTGAAAATTTCTAGACAACATTGTTTAAGAGTTTAAATACTAAATTAAATTTTAGTGCTTCCTTCCATCCACAAACTGGCGGACAGACTGAAAGAGTTAATCGGATTTTAGAAGACATGTTAAGAATGTATGTTAAGGATCAACCAACTAAGTGGGAAGACTATTTGCATTTAGCTGAATTTGCATATAATAATCATTATCAAGCATCTGCTAGACTTAGTCAATTTGAGATTTTATATGGAAGAAAATATTGTACTCTTATTTCTTGGGATAACCCTATTGACAGATTAATGTTAGGACCAGATTTGTTAAAAGAGATGGAGCTAACCATGAAACAGGTACAATGCAACTTAAAAGTTGCACAAGATAGACAAAAACGTTATGCAGATCTGAAATGCACTGAAAGAGAATTTTAGGTTGGAGATCATGTCTTTGTAAAGGTAAAACCAAAGAAAAGTTCTTTTAAGCTTGGGATTTGTGCTAAACTAGCACCAAGGTACTATGTACCATTTGAAGTCCTATCAAGGATTGGACCTGTTGCATATCATTTGGCTCTGCCATCTAATTTAAGAATCCATACTGTTTTTCATATTTCTATTTTAAATAAGTATGTGCATGATGCTACTCATGTGCTGAATTGGAATGACATACAGGTGGAAACCAAAGGAGATTTTCAGGTGGAACCGGACTGTATTCTCGACAGGAGGGAAATTATGCTCTAGAATCATACCATAGGGTAGGTAAAGGTGCAATGGAAGCACCTTAGCCTTGATGAAGCTACCTGGGAACTCGAAAGTAACATACGGGCAGCATATCCAATTCTGTTCCAGGGAGGCTTTGATTGAAGAATAAGCAACATCAAGGACGATGTTGAGCTTAAGTGGGGGTGTTTGTAACATACCCCTTTGATGAAAAACATTTTATGTTTGAAGAAAACAGTATCTTAACTTTTATTGTAAAGTTTTATATTTGGACAAGTGTCCAAGGATGGCTGTAATTACCCAATATTATTATTTAAATAAATAAAATAGGAGACACTCACCCAAGGATAACTGTTGAAAGAGTGTTTATTGACCCATTAGGAGGAATGGAATCTATGGTAGAAGGAAAAGGACAAGTGGCAGCATCATGAATCAAGTAACTAGCTGTTGGTATGGGACAACTCCCTTGAAGTGTGGTCAAGTTCCCTGGATTGTGGAATTGGAGCTTGAGGCTCATTTATTGAAAACTAACCACCAAAAAGACCTAGGCATCTTTTTAAGAGCCATCGAATCTGGACTGAGGTTGAACACTTTTCCTGACGAGGAAATTTACCTTGTGGTTCTGTTGTATGCACACAAGAGATTCGATGAGGGGAAAAACTAGGTTTTTGATCATGTTGTAAGTCTGTCTTGTTTACTGCTGAGTGCAGAGATTGAGGTGTATGGAAAGTCTCTATTGATTGTTGTTTATACAACCTGAGTGCCTTGCTTCTACATAGAGTCTTCTACCTAATGGTTCAGTAAACAGGCTCGAGGGTCCAAAGGAGGCAAGTTGTTTGGTTGCTTCTTTTGGAGAAGGTTGGGAGGAATAGGCCTCCTTGGGTGTTTGTCCACCCTATCTACAGTTGTAGGTTCTACTTGTTATTTTCATTCCTAAGTAGTTATAATTTATTTTCTGTAACTGCTGACTTAGTATTCTTTAGTTAAATATTGATAGTTATAATCCTACAAGAGCAAATGTTTGAATTTCTTATCTGATTATGAATCTGTATATTGTTGAATAAGTATAGGTAATGATTAAATAAATTATTTCCCTGCATTTTTCTACGTACTGTTTTCTATACCGTACTCTAGTACAGAGAAGGGAGGTTAAAATAGATAAATGATAAGCAGTGAATATCATGAATGAATAGACTAACTTTGTATGTTTCCTTTTATTGTTATATTTTGCAATTTAACAATATCTTATATTTTTAGAAAATTATAGTTACATATATATTATGCAGACATTAGAATAGTTTCACATTTATAAAAAAAGAAGTGATAGAAAACTCAAATAGTTCTAGGTTTCTACATAAACCTAGGGTTTACTTACAGAGTAACTATTTACTTACAACAAATATTAAATACACATGATCCTATCTTTCTTCACTTTAGTCTTTCTTCATTTCTTACAAAATTTAAATGCTACAAAAACAAAAATAATAGTATTCATATCATTCAGATATTCTATTATCTCTACTTTTGAAAAAATAGATTGAAATAGGGTTTAACTTTTCCATATTTTCTAAACCCTTGCAAAAGATATTTATAGCCTCTTACTCTTGTACCTATCCATTGGAATTTCCTAATAAGACTTTCAAACATTTTGTAGTATATTTATAGCATCGGACAGTTACCAACATTCATGAATCGAAAAACAACCATCAATACAAACTTACTTAGTAAACTGGGCAGTAAATTTCATCTCATCGTTAATATTATAAATCTTTGGACAAGCAAACAACTTTGCTTGTGGATGAAGGTCCCATTTGGAATAACCCTAGCTACATATATCATAACTTTCAGTAAACATTCGATACTTGACGAATCACATAGAATGCACAAATTAAAGTTCATCTATTTAAGGATTCCTTCGCATTCCTACAGGTTACATACGAAACCCTAGATCCGTCTAAACACAAATTTCCTTTCCCATTCTCAACATTTGTTCAACACGGTCACAATTTCATTAACTTGTACAAAGCCAACTTAGATGAAGGATACATTCGACATCAACAACAAATAATCTAATCAAAGCATCATTCGACAAAACTATAGAGAAATGAGACTGGTTATCATTACATAGTTCGACTTATTAAACCTGTCAAAGTAATTCTTCAACGAAAGGAACAAGTTCAAGGTTTGAGTGCACAAAACAAGGCATGGCCTTTGGCTCTCGGCCTTTAACAATACCAAACATTTCATAAGATAAACATTAAAATATATTAACATAGCTCCTAGAGCAGTGCTCTCAAACACGGCGAATACAAACAGTGTCAAGTTACTGAATCTTCTCTTCTTCATTAAAACGATCGAGGGTAAACCCTTCAACAAATATTACATTTCAACAAATAACTTTACAATGAAATTTTGTAAGTAGGTCGAGGATCCCATCCTCTCTACATTCATCTTTTGGCTCACAAAACATTACAACGACGGATGAATCCTCATCTAGACACAAAAACCCTAGTTATCGGCTAACACCAAACAACGACCAACATTGCCAAGAGTAACCTACAGGAAACCACCGAGGCTTACCGGTTGTGTAAGCAGTGTCTCCTTCTAGTTTCAAACATAGTACCCTATAGATGAGTTTACCTGCCATCAAAACCATTGAATGGTTAAAAATATGCTTTATGAAGTTGAAAATAAATTTACAGACAACAGTAACTTCTAGAATTTGGAGACATTACCTTCGTAGAGAAACCAGGTATCGAAACCGAGCATTTCTGAAACCGGCATCAATTCTGAGCCTTTCAAACCACCAAGTATATTGCAAAACCCTTACCCCATGGCTCGTCTCTTAATACTGCAAACTACTAACTGAAATCCTTCCATCGGTTACGGATTCGAAGCTCATGAGGTGCTCTCAAAAACTAGAGAAACGAAACCCTAAAGACCCATAGGCCTGTCAGCCTCTCCACTACACCACTCCGAAAAACTGAATGCAAATTGGTTAAGCCATCGAAGTGGTAAGCCTGAAAACTATTAGGGTTAGCACCGGAACCAAGGAGACCACGTGAATGCTACCACGTCGGATTTTATTAGGAATTCCACCGAGAGAGATTTTAATGCACTTTATTAATACATCTACCGCAAGTACAAAGAACTGTCACCTTGACCTTTTATCACGATGGTGGATCGAGCAGGTATATAGTTAAACATTGCATTATTAGTATAGTAAAGTTACCATAGTATGGATAGCCCAAAGGTTAACCACCATCATGAACTAAGTAATATGTGCGACCTTCCATTATCAAATAACTTAGGTTAAGGGTCGATCATCCTTGGACCTTGATAACAACATAATACAAATCATATACTAGGGTTATAATACTTCCAACACCAAGCTTTTATGGCATGTTGCCATTCCATGTTTATAAAACAATACGAAGACCACCTTTTCTCTATAGTATAAAAACTATAAAGGTCATGTTAACACTTTTGTTTAGTCCTAATGATAAATATGCTCTAGACACTATATTTATCATTATTAGAAACTATTTGAAAACCCTAGCATGAACATAATCATCGCATAAACTAGTATAAGAGAGTAATTGGAATGCATAGTTGCAATTATAGACTTTTTATAAAGTCTCACTATGAGTTATAAAGATATTGCATAGGATCATAGGGTAAGCACATAATTTACAATTAAAAAACAATTTGAACTTAGATATGATCCTATTACTATAGATTGTTAAATATCTTGTAATTTCCAGGTTTAGGATATAAAAGATCTTAACATTTACATCAGCACTAAACATTTCAAGGTGTGAAACAATTAACATAGATGTTGAGAATTGGGAGTGGATCCTTATAAGTAACACGATACAGATTTTAACTAAGGGAATATTCGAAATGGATCTCACCCTGATATGTCTGAAAACTACTCTACTTCTCTTTCAAAACTTGAAAAGCTAACAGACGACATTTAGGACCTTTGTACTTCACTTTCGAAATACTAACTTTCTCTTACATGTGATCTGTGAAAAAAATGTTCAAATGTTTTAGCAAATAGCTTAGTAAGCCTCGGGGTGCCCATAGGACCCCTTCATCATCAAAGGGAGAAACAAATAGTTAGCGCATATAAACATTAGCAAGTAATTGTATAGAGCACTGACAACATTGCATAATTAAAACATTACACAAGCATAATCGTTACAACAATTTAATTCAGCATGTCATTTAAATAAACAAATAAGCATTCATTATATTTCCACATAGTAGTATAAGCAATAAATGTTACGTTGAATTTTTTTTAATTTTGTAAATTTTCGGGTTGTTACATATCCTAATTTTAATTCTTATTTTGCATTGTTAACTATAACATCCCCAATCATATTTATGGATATATTAACTCAATTACAAAAGATTGAGTCAAAAAAATTCAAAAACTAATAGCTAGGATTAAACTAGAATTGACCGAACTAGTATTAAGCACAATTAGACCTCCCAAATTCTTCCAAATATGGATTTGAGGATATGGTAATGCTGAAATTAGGATGAGTAATAGTACAATACTTCGACAACAACAATTTTATGGGTACTTCACACCTGGGTAGACCCCTTGGGATAAACCAAAGGGTACAAGGTAAGTGTTCATGAGAATTCTGTGGAAAACCAAGGATTCTAGTGCTTACTAGAAGTATTCTAACCTGGGGTAGACTATATGGAATTTAAACACCCTGATACATAAGTAACACAAGGTTTGGTATCAATATAACAGATTTTGGAGGCTAAACAAGCAAGAGCGCTATATAGGACTACCTAACCAGTTATCATCCAGACTTTTCCAAACACCTCCAGAGGGTCACCAATTTTAGGATTAAGGATATGGGTGGCTATTTCAAATTCCTATGGACCTAAAAAATCTTACATAATGACAATTGAGCTCACAGGTGACATTCTATAACAATTTTAGTAAAACTAGTCAATTTCCTATGCATAAAGAGCAAGCCTTGAAACTACAAGTTACAAACAACTATAGAAGTCACGAATTCCTTGTCAAGACTGATACATGAGTTCATATATATTTAATTGAGTATTATAAAGCTTATATCATATTTTTATAGCCACAAATGATAGTATACTAGAACCAAAGTTACAGAGAGTCCTCAACCCTTAGGATTTATAATAGAAAGGAAAGAATATTAAATCTCAGAGTGAAAGGAACAAATTTCACCACTATAGAAGAATCATGGGAAATAGGAAATCATAATATATCTCACTAGAGGTTCATGAACAGTAAGGGGTTCTTATACAACTCGAAAATCCATAAATACAAAGATAGAGTTGCATAGGTGCACTCCTCAACACTGAAACCTTGAACCAGGTGAAAATGGTTGTATCTTGGTCATCCAGACACATTTTTCGATGAGAAAAAAGGTGTTTATTACTGGAAAATACCATCAAGATGCAATGGTGTAGGTATCACAACCCAGAATTGCTCATAAATGTCGAAACAATAACCTCCATTTTTTCCCTTCAACATTGTTTCCACTTAATGAAGGGATTGAATTGCACAACAAGAACACCAACCAGTGGATCGGATATTCAATTCAAAATATAATGGATGCATTGAAATTGGGAATATGAAGATAAAAAGGATTTCTATGGGGCACCTCACGCACATATAGCTAGTGGCGCATCTCCCAAGCCTTTGAGATGCAGAGCTCTCAAGACAATTATCAAAATGACCAAAAGATATGAGAGTGGTGCGATCCTCTTCTTTAATAAGCATGATTTGACATCTATATTCATTGAATGTGATCACCTCCATAATTTATTTTCCCTCCTTCACTGTTTTTAGTATCTAAAGCTTTTGTCTGTGTTTATTCCTGCTTTGTTTCCTTTATGCTTTGGGTTGCTTTTATGCTTTTGGAAACATCCTGCTTTTCCTGTATTTTCTCTGCTTTTCCCATACTTTTTCCTGCTTTTATCCTTCTTTTTTCTTTATGGAGTTTCCTTCCTTTTCTGCCAGCTTTCTGCTTTTCTGAGTTTGTTTCTTTTGTGTTTCTTTCCATATTTTTGTTTCTTTGTGTATTTTTCTGTATTTTCTTCTAATTTCCATATTGAATGACAACTCATTGTGTCCAATATACCTCATGCGCCCTCCTTAAACACCTAGCACATCCACTTAATTATCACATTTTAACATAGAATTCTAATACTAAGTCTAAAAATTAAACAATTGGGTAATTAGTACATCAAAATTGACGCCTTCACTTGTTAGGATTTGGCCATAACTTTAAGGGTTGTCCAAGTAGCAGAATAGTCATGGAGTCCTCATCCTTTTAATGTAGTTGTCCTAGTCCACATACATTATGGTGGCATTATTTTCCCTTCTGGATCTTAGGATCAACAAATTATCAACCTAAATAACTACCTAGGTCCATAATCATGAACCAGTATAGGTGACTTAGAAAATTGTGGTCTAGGGTCTATTTGGGGACATTATAGTACCCCCCTCCCATGTTTGCTTGTCTAAAGCAAGACATCAAATCCATATAAAGCATGAAACCAATCCATGAATTCTCACCATCGATATTTTGTTGTTGAACTAACATATCATGGGAATTTCAATTGGTCCACCATGTTTCCTCTGTGCCACTCTGAATTTAACCTTATCCCTATTTAGTGAATCCACTATCTCTGCAATTGAAAACGTATGTTCTTACCAAATGAAACATATGAGAATAATTTTATGATCCCAAGTAAATTTGATGAGTGCAATGTGACTATGACTACCACCACTTCGCTCCAACAACATCAATGATACCTAAGATAATCCATCATGCCAAGGAATGCTTGGATCTCACTACCTTAGTTGCACCCTCCAAAACATCAATGGTGTCTGAAACCACCCATCAATGCCTGGATCCCATGGTCCTTGATGCATACCCTCCATTATCATTGTTGTTTGTGAAAACATGTCACTCCATAGTATGCCATGATACATCCTTGACCATGTTGGAAGTTCATCACTTCCAAGGAATCTGAAGGTATTTGTCATTTGTTCCAATAAAATTTGGATATCTTCTTGTACAAACTAATTACTTACATGTTCTATTGTTTCCAACATGCTTTGTATGCAATAATATTTTCTCTTGCATAATAGTTCCAAATATTCCATGTACTTTCACACCCAATCCATGGATGTATGTGTACTAATAGTATTCAAGGGCTTCCATGCATACCCTTGCTAGTGGTCACATGGTAAGGCAATGTCAGTAAAACCAAAAAAATTATCATAGAACCAAAAAGAATATTTACTTCGATGAATCTCCATTCTTGCTATGCATCTATCCACCCAACCCATGGATGAATAAACACTTCGTCTCTCTGATCCATGTGGGATGTGTTCATCCACCTTCTTCAAAACTAATACTTCTTTCCATATAGGCACCTCATGAGGTCTCTCCTTCAAGGAATGCATGTCAAACAATTCCCTACAAATGCAAGCAACACTTATGCATCCTTTGGCCTCCATATTAGTGATGTACTTGTCTACCTAATCTTTAGATAAACAATTACCATAGCTTGTAGATTCAATTGATATGTACCCATCTATTTCTCCTGTACCTGTGTCCTTCTCTATGCCCTTCTTCATACCAACAAGCGCTTGGCCAAAATGTTCTACATCTATGTTATGATTAAGCACTTGCAAATCGGAATTTACTTCATGCTCAAATATCGCATGAGGTTCCTCCATCAAATCCACTGTCCCACATGCCATGTGAAAATGACTATCTTCCATGCAGGATGGAGGGTGTGATGAGCTCAAATCCTTTCAAAGTTGATCATTCTACATTTTTTATTCTTGAATGGACCTCTGTGTTCTCTTCAATGAATCACTGGTGGCCTCCAATTTACTAGTGAACCTTTATAATTCTTCTTCTTCCTCCTTGAGTACACTACGATACATTTCAGCCACCGTGAGGAGATGATATATATCTAAAAGTAAGCTCATGTAACTCTCTTTCATCTTGACCACTGCTTCTTTGATTACTATGAACTCTTCCAAAAAGACTTCTTTCAACTCTCCTCCTGAAGCTTTCCAACAACACCTTGTCACCAAGGTATTGGTGTCAAAAAATTTATTCATGGCTACCATAATATTCTCTTGGTTCTCCTTGAATTATCCACTCAAATGATGTGGCTCACCAAGAATATCCTCCACCAATCAACCTTCCCCACATAAAGAAATTTCATAATCCTCTTGGTGTGAAACATGTGCTTTGGCATCATCTTGCAAGTCAATGCTTCCTTCAAGCACCTGTAAATCAGAAAACTCCTCATGCTCACTTTGCACATGAGGCTACTCCAATATTCCACGTGTGCAATCAACCACACACGTCTGATCACATGTAATTTTGGGAAAGGATTGTGACTCTCCCACTGCCATGTAGAGTTTCTCTACTTTTGCTACCTTGTATTCTGCAACTTTGAGAGAATTATCTATATCCATAAACAAGTGCAAGTATTGTGCTCTCATCATCCCTAGCTCTCTTTTAATGCTTCTTAGTTCAGAAGTAGAGACTCTTTCTACCATTTCTTCTTGTCCCTCATCGATCAGATTGTCAATGAGTTTTTTTGCTTCATCATTTCAGGACAAGGTGTACATTAGATTTTCTTATGTGACTAAGATTTGGCTCTCTAAGTCACTCAATGGCTTCTTGAGAGAACTATGTGGGCTTACACAATTGTGCTCATGCAACTCCTGAAAGTCATGCAAACTCTCCTCTGACAATTCAGCCTTCTCAAAATTTTGATTCTAAGCACTAGAAGGCTCTACTATGCCAATATTCTCACTAGAAGTGGCTTCCATCTCAAGATGAAACAAAGGATTAAAAAAATAATAATTGTGGAAATACCTTTGCACCACATATTCCTCTTCATGTGGTCGATATATGGGGGTATTTCCTTCCACCAAACTTTGTGGTTCACAACCAACTAATGTGGTCTTGTCTCCTGCTTCACTAGGAAACTCAAGCAGTGACTAGAAATCTGATTTATGTTCTTCTTTTGGATTTGATCCAAAATATGTATTGCCACCCTCAATAGATTCAATCTCCTTTGCGGTGATCTTTAAATCACCAACAAGTAATCTTGAATGCCTTGAAGTGGAACCTCCTTCCACATTGTTCACATATTTGCAACTTGTTGCTTGGCCTTGTGTTAGGCATTGTTCTTCTACCACCTTGGAAACTTGCACATTGTTAGCTCCATCATGCTCATTTGATGGATGAATTTTGGCTTAGGTATTCCTTCTTTCT
Organism: Larix kaempferi; assembly: GCA_027924585.1. Lineage (NCBI taxonomy): Eukaryota > Viridiplantae > Streptophyta > Pinopsida > Pinales > Pinaceae > Larix > Larix kaempferi. The sequence continues at coordinate 29,780,988 of BSBM01000278.1, forward strand.
AAATCATGAGAATCAATGGATTCCCCTTTTGTCATTGGCTCATGGGGTGTAGAGCATTGTAATGGTGATGCTTCACTTTGCTATAACATATGATCTACATCTTTGCACACACTATTGAAAATATGACTTACTCTTATTTGATATGTGCTGCTACAAGGATCCTCATTTGGAAACAAACTTTCAACTTTGAAAGTGTAGAAGTCTCAGAAATGAAATACTTATGGGATCTCCTTCATCAATGTTTGGTATTCTCTGAGGTACTCAGATGGATTTCCTCCTAGAATCTTTCCCCCATAGCACACTCTTCTATTAACAATACTGAACTCTAGTGGATTAGGCCTTCTGATCTCTGTGCACACAATATCACACAAGGATCATCATCCTCATGCAAAATTAACAAGCCTCCATCTATGTAAATTACCTCTCCCTAACCAGAAAAGGATTCTTCCTCTTCATACCAATTGGAATCTTTTCCACTAAACCAGGCCATGGCTGCAATTCTACTTTCAATTGAGTAATGGAGCTTGGTATTTCCACTCACAAGTGCATAAGACCATGATCTAATACCAATGTAATATCCCCAATCAAATTTATGGATATATTAACTCAATTACAAAAGATCGAGTCATAAAATTTCAAAAACTAGTAGCTAGGATAAAACTAGAATTGACAGAATTGGTATTAAGCACAATTACACCTTCCAAATTCTTCCCAAGATAGAATTTAGGATATGATAAGGCTGAAAGTAGGATGAATAACATGACAATACTTCGACAAGAACACTTGTATGCGTACTTCACACCCGAGTAGACCCCTTCGGATAAACCTAAGGGTACAAGGCAATTGTCCACAAGACTTGTGTGGAAACCCAAGGCTTCTGGTGATTACTGGAAGTAATCCAACCTGGGGTAGACTATATGGAATTTCCCCACCCCGCTACATCATTAACACAATTTTTGGTAGAAATCTAACATATTTTAGAGGCTAAACAAGCAAGAGCACTATCTAGGACTGTCTAACTAATTATTATCCAGAATTTTCCAAACAACTCCATAGGGTCACGAATTTTAGGATTAATGATATGGGTGGATATGTTAGATTATTATGGACCTGTAGGATCTTACAGAATGACAATTGATCTCATAGGTGACATTCTAATAACAATTTCAATAAAACTAGTCAATTTTCTACGCATAAAGAGCAAGCCTTGAAACTGCAAGTTACAAACAACTACAGAAGTCACAAATTCCTTCTCAGAACTGATACATGAAGTAAGACACATTTAATTTAATAGTAGAAATATTATATAATATTTTTATAGAAGAAAATTATAGTATACCGGACCCAAAGTTACAGAGAGTCCTCAACCCTTGGGATTTTACAATATAAAAGCAAGAAATATTAAATCTAAGAGTGAAAAGAATGAATTTCACCAGGAGATCAGAACCATGGGAAAGAGTACATAATAATATATATCTCTAGAGGTGCATGAGCATTATGGTATTCTTACACAACTTGAAAATCCATAAATACAAAGATAGAGTTGCACAGGTGCACTCCTCAACACTGCAACCTTGGGTATGGTGAAAATGGTTGTATCTTGGTCATCCGAACACCTTTATCGATGATATAAAAAAAATTTCTTAGTGGAAAAGACCCTATGGATGCAATTGTGCAGGTATAAAATCCCAGAATTTCTCAAAAATGTCAAAAACAGAACCTCCATATCGGCCCTTCAACATTGTTTCCACTGAATGAAGGGATTGAACCACACAACAAGAACACCAACCATTGGATTAGATACGGAATTCAGACTCTAATGGATGCAATGATATTGTGAACATGATGAGAACAAGGATTTGTATGGATAACATCACCCACAGCTGGCTAGGGGCGCATCTCCCAATCCTCTGAGATGTAAAACTCTCAAGACAATTATCAAAATGACCAAAAGATGTGAGAGTGGTGGGCTCCTCTTCTTTTATAAGCATGATTTGACATCTTTATTAATTGAATGTGGTTACCTCCATAATTAATGCACCCTCCTTGATTGTTTTTATTATCTAAATCTTTTGTCTTATTTTATACCTGATTTGTTGCCTTTCTACTTTCGGTTGATTTTATGCTTTTGGAAACATCTTGCTTTTCCTAGATTTTCTCTTCTTTTGAAATACCCCCAATTTTGACTTGGAATGTGTTTAATCAAAACTATGTACATTATGCAAATATGCTAGTATTGATTCCTAGTGTGGAGCTCAAGGCCAAGGCCCAACTAGTGAATGGCTAGGCATGTATGATGTATATATTTTTATTTGGACCATATGATGGGCTTATCATGCCAATTTGAAATGTATGTAAATATTAAGCTGAAAATCAATAAAGTGGTCCAAGATGGTTGTGTAAAGAGCACTAGAAGGGCTATGATTCCACCATTGGGGAAGAGGAAGAGGGCCTATGGGAAAAAAATCCTATGTTTCCATGTGTCAACCTTAGAATTCATCCAAAATATGCCATGGTCCTTAAATGAGCCAATTACCTTGTTTTGAATATTAAACCCAATCATTAAATGCATGTGTGAGGTTGGTGGGGAAATTCATTTCATCTAGTTATTGAAGCATGGGGGTTGTTACAGTTATGTCAACTGTCGGCAGTCCTATTTATTCTATGGTAGGAAGATATGTTAGATGTATTTTCATCCTTACCTCACATCCTTGGAGTCAACTCTCTTTTTATCATTCTTTCATGCATGATTCTACACTACATAGAGATTTTCATTGTTGTTCATGTCCATTACAAGACTATGTATAACCCATAAATTCTAATTGAAGACAAAGTTGAATTTTTGGAAGGGAAAATAGATGGTTATAGGTGAGCATGGAGGCTAGAAAATCTAGGAACCTTTACCCATTGAGTTATACTACTTTTGGATGCTTGAGAAGCCATGGATTGATGTTGTGGGAGGTTCATTAGCACACAATGGGTTGGACTCTTACTGCACACACTAGTAAGCAGTGTAGGGGTTGGATTTCCTGAGAGAATTGTTGATCAGTGAAGGGAAATACCTTCCTTGTGTTGTGTGTGGAAGTTAGAAGGAGTGCCATGGTTGTGATGGCTTAGTGATCTATGGAGCTCTAGTTGAGATTCTTGGCTAAGCATAGTGAGCAGAATAGCTTGTGGGTTGAGAGATAGAAGCATGTAGGTGTTCCCTTTTCCCTGGTGGCTTCATAGCACATCTTGTGGGTGGCATCTCAAGAGAAAGAGTATATGTTCGACATAGTGCCTATGGTTGGGTGGAAAATTGCTCTTACACAACCAGTTGCTTGGGTCTTCTTTGTTTAAACATAAGTATTCTTATGTATTTGATGTGCAATGATTCTTACATGTATTCATCTGATAAATATTCCTATAAATTACATGTTGTATGTGTGAATTTAGTTTATTCCATTGTGTGTTTTATTTTCATGTTTGCACATGCATTTGAGTTGTTAAGAATGCATAATCATGGTTATGGGGCAAAATTTTGAGGCCCAAATTCAGTTAATGTCCCCTCCTACTGGTCGGACTGAAGGATGGGGATGTTACACTTTTCCTATGCTTTTTCTTGCTTTTCTGCTTCTTTCTTCTTTATGGACTCTCCTTCCTTTTCTGCTAGCTTTCTGGTTTTTTGAGTTTGCTTCTTTTGTGTTGCTTTCCATCTTTTTGTGGCTTTGTGGATTTTTCTTGATTTTCTTCTAGTTTACATTTTGAATGACAACTCATTGGGCCCACTAGACCTCATGCGCCCTCCTTACCCACCTAGCACATCCACTTAATTACGAAATTTAAATATTATAAAAAATATTCACATTTTAACATAGCATTCTAATCCTATGTCTAAAAATTAAACAATTGGGTAATTAATACATAAAAATTGACCCCTTCACTTGTTAGGATTTGGCTAGAACTTTAGGGGTTGGCCAAGTAGAAAAATAGTCATGGAGTCCTCGTCCTTTTAATGCGATTATCCTAGTCCACATACATTATGGTGGCATTATTTCCCCTTTTGGATCTTAGGATCAACAAATTATCAACCTAAATCACCACCTAGGTGCATAATCATGAACTAGTCTAGGTGACATAGGAAATTTTGGTCCAAGGTTGATTTGGGGACATTACATTAACTGATGATGGAAAACCTAGTTCATTTCAAGAAGCTAGAGAATTTGAGAATGTAGATAAATGGAGGAAAGCCATGGATGAAGAAATGAGAACATTAGACAAGAATGAAACATGGGAACTTATGGATCTCCCACTAGGAAGAAAATTTGTTGGAAATAAGTCGATGTATAAAATAAAGAAGAACAATGATGGGGTGGTGGAACATTATAAATCTTGCTTGGGAGAAAAAGGCTATGTGCAAAAGTCACTTATAGATTTTAATGAAATCTTCTCTCCATTTGTGAAGTTTACTACTATAAGGGTTTTACTTGAATTTGTAGCAACAAATAATTTAGGGTTGGAACAAATGGATGTAAAAACTACTTTCCTATGTGATGATCTTGATGAAGAAATGTATATGGATCAACCTAAAAATTATAAATAAAAACACAATAATAATTTGGCTTTTATACTCAAGAAATCACTACATAGATTGAAAGTAAAAAAAAATTAAAACAAAATTATAAAGTAAAAATATTTTATATTATTTTGACATTAATATTATTGTATTTTCCAATTAAATAATATAAATATTTAATAATAACAAATAATAATATAAACAATATTTAATAAAAAATACAAATTCAGCACGAAGGATATTTACCTTTACATAAATGAACTTAATTTTATTTACTGATTGTAATTTTTCATTACAAAATCTTAATCACAATCACATTATGGTTTATATGATAAAAATATAATTAATTGTTATGAACAAATAATATAAATAATTTTAAATAATTTATAACATTTTTTTGAGGTGTAAGTGTATTTTATTTTATTTTTAAAATCTAGAATGTTTCACGTATAAATTTTAGTAATGATCTTTTAAGAAGTTGTTACAATGACTTTGTCAATGAATATATAGTGAAGATTTTTATTATTATTTCATTATGAGTTAAGAAATTTTAAATTTTTAGAATTTTTTTATTTTTTTTAAATCTAAAATGTTTCATTTATAAATTTTAATGAGTTTTTAAGAAGTCGTTACAATGACTTCGTCCTCTATAAATTTTAGTACTGACTTTTTAATAAGTTCTTATAATGATTTTGTCAACAAATACAGTGAAAACTTTTATTATTATTATTTTATTATGTATTAAGAAATAATTTTTATTATAATCAGAATATTTTTATACAAAATATCAATATAATATTAAATTATTCATCATTTTGGTTTACATGAAATTATTCCTGATTTAAAAAACAAAACCTGTTATGCTTTATAAATTTACTTTATTTTTCTTAAATTAATTTTAATCAAATAATTGTCTAGCATTATTCTTATGGTAACATGTTTCCATGATCACAAGTGAAATTCAGGGTAATATTGACTTTGTCAACAAAGTGGTTATAGCTTATTGTAAATTTCCTTTTTCGAAAAATAATAATAATAAAAACGATTTATTATATCATATTTTATCATAAATTTTATAATAAAAATAATTTAATAATAATTTTAATATTTTAGTTTATTATTTGAGAAGCACTTTTTACAATTGTGAAACTGAATAAAATGTAAAAAAAAATTGATTATATATTTATATTGAAAATTCATTTTTTCTTTATTTCTTTATGATAATGAATGAATCAAACTGTTTTTTCTTCAATTTGAAAGATACTTATCCCTGTTACTTCCATTGAAATCAAGGATAGTTGGGTAGAAAACATTGTCCCTCGCAACTAACTGGATTGTCTCTTAGGACATAAACATTCAGATCATTAAAATCAAACTTAAAATAAAAAGGATTTTGATATCATATTATTATCTTTTTTATTATTAAATTATTTTATATGACTTAAAAAAATTCTTTAAAAACCATTTAATTTAATAATAACTTCAATATAATGTTTTATGAATTTACTTTAATGATATTAAATTAATTTTTTTTGTTTTTATTTAACGGAAATGTATATTTGTATAAAAAAAAACGAGTCGTGGTAATAAACCAAATTGACGAGATAAAGTAGATGACCAAATTGGCAATGAGCATTGTCAGCATCACTAGAGTGCGCACTAAGTAGAAGCCTGAATAGACTATTATTGGTTGAATGTCTATGTGCTTTGCATCAATAGAATCGTTTCATGCTGAAATTCTATGTGCTTTGCATCAATAGAATCGCTGACAGAACTATCATCTTAAGGAATATAATGAATATCACTGTCAAGTGTTGGAGATGTGGATGGTCCCTTGAATGAGCCTGCTGGCTGCGTTTGCTTCAATGTCAGCTTCATTATTTAAAATTCTTAAAATGTGAAAAGCCTTAAAATTGATGAAATTGCTTGAAATATGCCTAATGCGTTGTATGATTCGGTTGAGTGCTAAATTGTTGCAGCTAGTGGTTGCATTGAAAGCTCTGATAATGATCATTGAATCTCCAAAGATGTATAAATTGTCGATTTTCTGGTGTTTGGAAACCTGGTACCCTTTCATTAAAAGCTAGAGCTTCTGTTATATTGTTTGAGCATATGCCCAAGCCCCATCTAAATTTTAATCTTATAGCTCCTTCCCTGGTCCACATAACTCCCCTTGCTCCTGCTGCACCAGGACTATTCTTGGAAGCACCGTAAAAATGTAGGGTATCAATTTCCTGATTATTTCTCCATTCTTGGAAGTCGGTGGTAATTAATCTGAGTTGCCATGCTGGACAAGTTCGCAATTGTGGCGCTTTGCTGGGATGGGAGATGGAGAATCTGATCCAATTCATTTCATTGTTGCTGAGAGTTTTTTTAGTCTTATACTTGGAGATTTTGAGGCGTTCAAGCAGTAACCCTTTGGCTTGGCCAATGATTTGTAAGGGAGTGTAGTGCTTATCTTGAAAGATGGCGGTGTTTCTTGCAATCCAAATTTTCCAACAAGAATATTTAGGAATGGAGATCCAAATATGGTACGAGGGATTCTTTGTGGAAACGGGAGTGGGATAAATGGATTTCTATTCAATGAAGAGTTGGGAAATGGAAATGAATGGGGGCATCATTATGTTAAGATCTTGGAGAAGGAGATTCCAGACAAGCTTAGTGTAATTGCAATCCAGAAAGAGATGGGTGAGGGTTTCAAGATTGCTGTGGAAAAGGGGGCACCAAAAAGGTCTGTGGAAACCTCTCTTATTGAGATTGTCTCCGATAAGGATTTTTCCATGGATTAAGGTCCAGATGAAGAAATTGATTTTAGGGAGTCCTAAAGGGTCGCAAACAAGATTCCATAAATCTTTTCTTGCATCATCATGGCTCTGGAGAATTTTGTAACCAAGTGCAGAGGTGTAGGAACCTGTGGGGCCCCATCCCCATTCTTTGGCCATGAGATGTATGGGGGCACAGCCTTTCAAATTCTTGGTGAGAATGATTTTGTCAGCCTCAAATTGCAGGGTGATGGCAGAGTTGTTCCAGTTGTGCCAACTGCCTTGAGTATCCCAAGTGCTGAAGTCATTTAAAGATGTGATTTCATGTTGGTTGAGCCACGAAACAATATTTTGTAACTCTTGGATGTTTTGGAGAGAATCTTTGTCCATGATTTTGTCTTTGAAGATACTGATTTTTCTGCCATTACCAGGTACCCAATATAGGTCTTTTGAGAAAAACTCCCAAGCTGCCTTGTAGAGAATCCAAATGCTAGAGCCTTTGGAGGTAGGATTTTGATCAAGGAATCTTAAATTGGTCCCATGTAAATATTTCTTTATGAGAACTTGACTTACACGATGGCCTTTACTATGCAAGATTTGTCAGAGCAGCTTGCTTCCCATAGCCAGATTCACATGATGTGGATCACGAATATGGAGACCTCCCGAAGATTTTGATTGCTTAATAACATCCCAGTTTACGAGATGGATTTTGTTTTCATTTTTTTTCCCGCCAGACCATAGGAAATCTCTTATTATTTTACTTATATAATCTGCAACTCCTTTTGGGGCAAGGAAGATAGAGAACTGATAGATAGGTAGAGTTGAGAGGACAGAGTTCACTCAAATTAATTTTCCAGCCTTGCTGAGCCAGTGGCCTCCCCATCTTCTAATTTTTCTTTTTATTTTATTGATTGTATCCTCCCAATTTCTAGAATTTGCGTTTCCATAAGTGATTGGGAGACCTAAGTATAAGAATTTGTCCCAATGATTGTGAACATTGATGCCAAGAATTCTGTTGATTTTGGCTGGGACATGATTATTTAAATTCCAACAGTAGACTGCACTTTTGTGCAAGTTGATCTTGCCTCCGAATGCATTACAATATGAATTCAGGATGCGCTTGAATTTTCGAGCTATAAGGGAAGAAGCACCACCAATTAGAAGAGAATCATCAACAAAAAGGGTGTGATTGAGTGGATGGGAATCATGAGTCAGATGGAGGCCAGGAATGGAGGCGATTGTCACGTCCCCCATTTTGACACTTATAATATTTTGGGCTATAATGTAAATAATGTATGCATATTATGTATGATTCCTAGCGTGGAGCTCAAGGCCAAGGCCCCGCTAGTGAACGCTCGATCTAAAAGATGCAAGTATTTGAATTATGCTACCCATGTGCTAGTGAACCATGTGAATTGTAAATATGCATCTTAATATAAATGCCCACAACAAGCTATGCAATGCAACGAGAGATGGGGGCATGATGCTACAAGGAAATTGGGAGGGAAATATTCAAATCCTTGAGCCAATCAAGTCAAGTCAAGTGTCAATGAGAGAACCCATCAACCATCAACTACCCATGTTGACTTTAGTGCCCAATCATTCATTTCTCCCAAGAGTTGGGTGAAGTAGTTAATGCCTTGGGGATTGGGGAGGTATGGCTGTCCAAATTCGAGTATGGGCAAGCCACCCTCATGGAAAATTGTGTTTCTCCTTCTTGGGCAAGAAAACACCCACAAATTGCCTTCCCAAGCCATTATTCATGGTCAGACTTCAATCTCTCACGGTTTTGGAGCTTGTTGGCCGTTTTTGGAACTGCCTGGGCATTTTCCAGCCATGTTTTTCTGGTTTCTCTGGGTCTTCTAGCTGGGAAGAGGGCGTTTTTGTGTTGCAGACCTGTTGGGAGCTGTATGGGCATTTTTCTCCATTGATTTCCAGTGTTTTCCTTCCTTTCTGGCATTGCTGGGAACTCGAGTTTGTATTACACACCTGTTGGGAAGGAGAGAGCACGATTTGGGGGTTTGTAGAGACCATTGCTGCTCTCTGAATGCCTGTGGACGTCTTCTGAAAATGAAATTTCCTTCCCAGGGTTGGTTTCCCCATTTCTCACTTTGTTTTTGGGTTGCCTAGGTTTTCCATCCATACCCAACACTTGGGGTTTTGTTGTTATGTGTACCCATGCCTAGTTTATGAGTTTTCTGTGTGTGAGGGAGATTGTTGGGGTTGAATTGGGTCTCCATTGTTTTGTCTTGAGCTTGAGTGGAACCATCCACAAATGAAGAGGGTTCATACTTAGCCTGATAAACCTAGCAGTGGTCTGGCTTGGCTTAGATCCAAATGATTATTTGGCTGTGTATGAGTTTGAAATCCCCTTTTCCCTTGTAGATATCATGCCCAGCTTGGGGGTGGTCTCTGAGTGCTGAAATAATACAAGCTGGGAAGAGACCTACAGTTGGGAGGAACGTTGCAGCGACATAGCTAGTTGTTGGGGACAACATTACATTGAGATAAGTATATTCTCCATGTGTATTTTACTTCTGCAATGTATTTAATTTGTTGGTTGTGTTAAATTGAATGGCATCATGTAATGTGTGTGGATGAGGTTTTCATTCCGCTGTGCATGTTTAATTGAATTACATCTGCACACATGTATTTCTTTGCTTTAAAATCTAATGTATGGCTGAGTTTATGTAAAAGCCCCAGGATTTGCCATCATGTTCCCTTCCACGAATTGAATAGATAGGTGGGTATGTGACAGCAATGGTCATCTCATGGTTCAAATTTTGACTAAGGGAATCTACCAGGATGATGTACAGGAAGGAGAAGAGAGGGAAGCCTTTTCTAATGCCACGCGCGGCTTGGAAGAAGTCCGTTGGATGGCCATTGATTAGGGGGGCTATCCAGGGTCTGCTTATGCACACTAAGATCCAGCTAATAAAAGTTTCATTAAATCCAAAGCGAGTCATAATCTTAAGAATAAAATAGTGCTTGACACGGTCAAATGCACTGGCCATGTCAAGTTTGATTAGCATACCTTTTTCCTTTCGGGATCTGCTGGAATGGATCACTTCTTGCATGAGGATGACATTGTTAAGAATTTGCCTTCTTTTAAGGAAAACTCCTTGATTGTCAGAAATAATTCTGTTGAGTATCGGCTTCATCCGGTTTGCAAGCATTTTGGAAATGATTTTGTAGGAGGAATTGCACAGTGATATCGGTCTAAATCTTTTAAAGGAATTGGGATTGGTTTCCTTTAGGATGAGGGACAGGAATGTGTTGTTCGTGCATCCACCAATTTTAGCTTTGGAATGAAAATTCCTTATCATTCTCATAAAATATTTTTTGATATACTTCCAGCATGCTTTGTAAAAGTGCATGGAAAAACCGTCAGGGCCTGGTGCTTTGTCATATTCGAATGATAGGATCATGTTGAATACCTCTTGCTCGGTGAAGGAACTGTGGATGTTCAAATTTTCTTCCTGCGTAACACACTGAGGTATATGCTCCAGAAATGCTAACTCGTCTTCACCTTCAGCGTTTCCTTCTTCAGCAAATGGTTTGGAGAAATGGGTGAAGGCAGCGTTCTTGATATTCATGCTCCCAGAAACCAAATCGCATTCTCTGCTTTGATATTAGTAATGTGATTGATTGACTGCCTGATTTTGTATTGTTTATGGAAATATTTAGTGTTCATGTCACCTCCTTTGAGCCAAGTGGACCGCGACTTCAGCCTCCAATAATGTTCCTTAGCTCAAAAAGCATGATAAACAATAGATTGTTTAGAAACTTCATCGTGAAGGGTAGTCGCTTCAATTGGGAGAGTATCCATTGCAAATTGAAGGGTCTCTAGAGCACCCATGACATTCTTACTAGGAAAAACGAGTTTAGGGAAAGTAGATTTGACCCATTTCTTGAGAGAAAATTTGGCATTTTTTAACTTCTGTTCCCATATGTAGCAAGGGGAGACAGAAATAGGGATTTTCCATGCTTTTTCTAAAGTGTCCCAGAAACTGTGATGTTCGAGTCATTGGGGGCTAAACCTGAAGGGAATGGGACCAAGATCCTCATTTTCAAAAAATGTGGAGCTGGATGGGTTTGTGGTCTTAAGCGATATTGGCGAGGATGTTAGAAGAAATAGTATGGGTATCAGACAACAAGCTTTTGTGTACGAGGAATCTGTCCAGTCTGGCCATGATATTTTCATTACCAAGGCACTTATTCGACCAAGTATATTTCCCTTTTTTGGGATTGATATCAATGAGATCCCAAGTATGAAGAAGGGCTTCAACCTGAGGTTTGAAATAATCATTTTCTGTTAGACCACCTTTCTTTTCAGAATTGGAGAGTGTGATATTCAAGTCACCGACAAGTATGATATTCTCAGGCTCATAGACCTCCAAAAAATCGCCAAGAGGGCTCCAACAATCTTATTTCTCAGAATGCATATTGGGTACATACAAGTTGAAAAGAGCGATGTGCTTGTTGCTGTGGAGGTGAGTGAGCTCAGTATAAATCCAATGTTGATTAGCAAAGGAATTGTGGAGTTGAAAAGCTTCGGATGACCATAAGGTTTCCAATCCCCTAGAAGATCCTCTGGCACTGACTGTGTAGCCTGCATTTTTCTTCCATTTATCCTTTCCAATAGCTAAGATGGTGTTATCATCGAGTTTGGTCTCTTGGAGTAGAAGGAGGTCAGGCATATCGATTTTCTGAAGGTCTTTTACTGCCTCAATATTCCAGGGGTCGCCTAATCGTCTGCAATTCCAAGAGATCAGCTTCATCATTTGGGGTTATAGGTGTAGGAGGGTGTTCCTCCTGTAGGATCTCCGTATTTGTTTTCTGCTGTCCTGGTTCTAGTATTTCTACTAAAATCCATATCTACCGTGGCTTGGGATCCTTGAATTTTTTTATGCTCAACTTCTTCCTCCTTTAAATCTTTGAAGGACTTTCGTCTTGGATCTTTGGAGGATTTGTCGATAGGTTCTTCCGAGGAAGAAGGGGAGGTGGGGGTTCTCACTTTGGTGATTTCAGCATAGGAGGGTGCTTCTATGATCGGAGCTGATCTGGTGGGGGTGGGGTTAGTCAGAGGTGGGGGATTCTTTGAGATTTCAAGGGCATGGGGAGGTGCTTGTGGATCTTGTTGCTCACATATTCCTCCTTCTTCTTCAGCCTTGGGAGTATCATGGATCTCAGGTGTTTCAAGGGCTTTGAAACTATTCCTATTGTTGGAGGTTGTTCAGTCATGTTGTTGTTGATCTGCTTTCTTCTTGTTCAGATTTTTTGAGTTGGATTTCGAACCTGATCTGGTGTTTTTTTGGATGGTTGTCCACTGCTCTTTTCTCTGATCTGATTCTAGATCCGCTGGTTTCTTTTTGCATGATCGGGCGAAGTGGCCGTGGCAGAACTTGCATTTGAATGGGATTTGTTCGTAGTCGAGCTCTTGTATGTGAGACCAGTATGCTACTGTGAGATTTAGTGCTTCCGGGTGGCCGTGCTATAGATCTACTTCAACGCAGATTCACGTGCACGAGTATTGGTCTTTTCGATCAGCTTTGTCAATGTACTTCCCCAATGCATTTCCGATCACTTCTAGAGATTCGATGTTCCAGCAATGACAGGGTAAATGAGGGAGTCTCACCCAAACATGGACTGCAGAAGGGATGTCGAGAGTTTGATCGAAATTCAGGGTCCATCTGTTCATATAGAGCCCTTGTGGACCCATGAAATAGGGTCTGTTCCTGAAAATGAGTTCGCGATCTTATTTGCATTTGAAAACAAAGGCGAAATAACCTTTACCCAGGAAAAATGATTTCACATCTTCAGTAATCAGGGGTTTCCAACTTTTCTAAACCCACGAATCGGTGGACTTCAGAGAGGGCCAAAGACTAGTGAACTGGCCAATTAAAGCTCGCTCAGAAAGATTAATGGCTATCTTACAGGGAAGATCCACTGGTAGAGCAACTGTTGGGATTTCGTCGAGTTTCTTGACAAACTTTTGCTGGGAAGAGGAGAGAGATTTCTTGCCATTGGAGGATAAGAGTTTCAAGAAGCAGGCCATATTGGGAGGGCTTTCGGCTCCCGAAGCCATGAGAGGCAAAGGGAGGATCCCATGGGAGGGGCAGAAGATCAGACCGGGGGGAAGAGGGGGGAGGGTAGATCGAAGGATTTTGTTAACAAAATATAAACATAATATTGTATTATTATATTTCATTTTTTATCAATTTATTATGTCTGTGCGAATGCTCCGTTCCATTAGTTTGATTGTACGCAACAACGTTAATTTTTTTCAAAGCTGATGTTTGACATTAGAATAAAGTTGGTTTATTATATCAAATTTTAAAATAAAAAAATAATCGGATCCTTTATTTGCTATGTTTCTTTGTTTGGCTGACAGCATCCTCGAATTTTGTAGCCCAGAGCGGAACGATTCACTTTCGTTAGTAGACATTTATGGTTTGTAAGTTGGCTAGACGATCATCTATATTTATTCGAAATCTTGATCTCCATGCTAGACAAAACCGTGTAAGGTATTCATGTAGCAAGATGTAACATCCCTCTTTTTTAATCCTACTCTTTGTAACTGAAAATGTAACTATGTATTCATTCTGGTGAGGAGCTCAAGGTCAAGGCTCCACCAGTAAACTTTGTGAGTATTGTTTTGTTTTTCTAAGTTGTAATTTGAATTTTGTAAACTTAGGGGACTGAAGGTTATGACACAACTAAATGACGGGGCAAGAATCCACTAGGGGGGAGATGTCTATTGGCTAGGAAGCCGTGATAATCAAGGATATTGATGATGGATGTCATCCTGGTGCCTGTAGGAACTAAAAGAAAAATAACGATTCACTTAAATTCCTAAAAGGTTAAGGTGTCATCCTAAACTAAAATCCGGGACTAAATGGCCACAAGCATTTAGTCAACTCATGTGACCTATCTAGTAAGGTAAAATCTATCTTTTACTAGATGTTTTCCTCATTAAAAGTAAGCAATCATCTTAGATATTGTAATGAACCTCAAAACCCATAAATAAATAAATAAAATTACATACATAATATTGGAAATTATAAAAGGAATACTCACCACATTTTATTTCTATTTATAAGATTCATCAAGTAAAAACAATAAGGATAATGCTTTAAGCGATTTACACAAATAAAAGGGCAGGTCGCCCAAGAGGTAGAAGGACTTAACATTCAAAGGCATTTTTCCAACATAGATAAAAGGGATACCCTTTTAAAACTATATACTATTATAATCTTTTAATCCTAAGGAGAACACACACAACACTAAGGAGGGGCCACGAAACTAACCTTAAGCTCCAAGTCAATTACTAAGTAGTGTGACCACGGTGATATGTGGTTTGAACATGCAAGGTCGATGGTCTAAAAACTAAAGGCAAGAGTGAGATTCATGAATGATAACATGGTAGTTGAGAAGATTTAAGGCCCGTACTCGAAAATTAATGGTGATTGATGGAAGCCTCCCTGGTTGCAAGTTGACAGCGCAACCAGGCTTTACGGCGAGAGCTGAGAGTTAATCTCCAACGTCCATTTGGCAGGCAAAGGGTTTTAGAAGGTTTAAAAGAAACTACGAAAGTCTCTCCATTAAAGAAAGATTTTCTTGAACTGCGAGTTAAGTGTGTTCTGTTTTATTGCTATGAAGGTTTATGAGTTCTACGTTAATGTAAACTAGGTCTACAAGCTCTGTGTGAAGTATTCATTTCGGTCTATGAACTCTATGTGAAGAGATTTTTATAACTGTCAAAGGGTTGGAAAAAATCTACAAACATGATGACCTTGATGTAAGTTTTCTATGGTTGTTCCTTGAGGTGAGGAGGAGAGGCGATACGAGGCTGCCACCTTGCTACTATCAGTCCCTTCCACCCATTGTAGGTTCATGACTGGACTCGAGCTAACCCTAACTAGGTAAGAAGAAAACAACTATAGCTTGACATTCGAAGTTAGTTTTTATCAAAATTATTTATTTTCTTTTTAATTAGATAAAATCCAACTCTTACGAAATGATGTTTAAACTTGTTTAGGTAGCTAGGAGTGGTAAGGGTTATTGAGGAGGAGATGACCCTAGGATTCCAAGTTGTGCAGAGAAGGTAAGTGGGATTCTAAACCCAAAATCATGGTTTCTTTACTTGCTTGGGTTTTGAAAAGATACTAAGGGTTTTGAAAAGATACTAAGGGTTTTGAAATGCAAATGCTTCTAGGTTGGAGGCGCTGGTTGAGTTAAGCTGGGGTCATCATCTTCGATGCCCACATCGCATAAACGCCTAGGTAAGATATCGTCATTGTATTCAAATTGTTAATTCTAAAAAGATACATAAATATAACTAGTGTGTGCTTAAAAATGAGAAATTATACTTCTGTGTGGAGATAATGAGATAGAGGTTGAGCTGCAGAGTGATCTCGGCTCTGGCTATATGATACCAGGCTACGAAAATTAGAAATAGGGTTTGGAAAAACGCGTTCTAAAGATAAGTTGTTTTCAAGCTGTCCCAAAATGGAGTTATTGCCTGTTGGTTACGGCTTCACGCTTTCATAAAACCGGCATTAGCATTGATTTGTTTATATTAATAAAAACAAGCCAATCTTAGGGTATGAGTGTCTTCAAGAGTAGACTATACACTGTAAGGAGATTAGATAAATAGTAGAGTTAATATAGCTATCGTGGTAAGCCGATATCGTGGGGCTTATCACCATGGTATTAATACAAATATTGTTTATGATGATTATAGTTTACAGCCTGCGGGTTCCTATCAGATATTGTTTATAATGTTTTTATTTTACAGTCCGCGGGTTCCTATCTTTCTCGGTATTGATAACTTTGAAAGATAGCATGATTTTAAGAAAAACGACTTAGTTGCAGTCTAGTTATTCTTTTTATCAATATTTGGGTTTGTAAAAATAGTTGAGTCTTCCACGACCCTCGTAGACGCCTTAGTGTTGCGTCTCTGCATGATGGTCGGTCAAGCTTAGTAAGCTATCTTGGAATTATAATGATGCATTAAGTGAGTTCTGGATCATACAGGTCTGTGTAAGTGCTAAAGCACTGTAAGCATTTTTTGTTTAATTCTTTAATTATTTATAGGTTTTATAAGCTCTGTTTTTATAAACATACATGTTGAACTCAACCATTCATTTTTAGTGGAGAGATTGGGTGATTGCTGGAAACTCTATTCAAGACTCTGTGACCAGCATGGGTTATTGATAAACTCAATTTCTTTTTTTGTTTGAAAGATCATTATGGCTCTGTGCTGTGTTTATATTTTAGTTCTGTATGGAAATCATAGATTTATAGCTCTACAGTAGATATAGATGTAATGAGCTCATAAATACTGTTAAAACTTAACATGCTATGTCGCTCGGATTAAGGATTTCTCAAGAGGATTAACTTATAATAAAAAAATTATGCAATTAGCTCAATTCTAGGTCTAGATCTATAATCAGGTCATTTTTAGTTGAAAACGGAGTTTTAAAACAAAATGGAAAGAAGTTTTAAATGCTTCTATGGTTTATTTCCAGACCAAAACCCTTGCAGACGATTCTTTAACTAAAACAACATATAAATATAACCTGGAGATTTAATCCATACTTATTCTCTGATTCTAAATGCCAAATAACAACATGCATAAAATATATATAAATGCACCTACTAATAAACAAATTTATAATCTATTTGAATGTATAAGGGAATTTTACCAAGGGATAGAAGTAAGGAATAATAGAATAAAACTCCTACAGAAATTTAACTAATTGAATATGAATTAACTAAGCAAGGAACCTGTTACTGCAAATGGAAAAACATAAGTAGTGATGCCTTTCCTCCCAACCAACTCCTAGAGTAGCCAAATCACTTACTCCAGAACCCCCGAGCCTGTTCGCTAAACCACAAGAGCAAAATCATTTTTAATGCACCATCTCTTACATTTTCAGATTCAATCCCTATCCAATGCTAGCCTTCTGTTGCTCATGGACATACTAATTTATAGTATTTTGCTGAGGACTTCGTCATTTATGAACCTCCTTCTCTTCACCACTCAACTAAGAGTTGTGACCTGACTTTTAGGGATGATGCCTCATGCAGCTTGAGTTCTCACTCAATGGCTTCAACCACCAGTATTTTCCTCTTGTGAGTCAACAAACACTCTTCAACAACTATTTCCACTTTTGTCCCCCTTTCCAACATTTTTATGAAATAAAATGAATTATTTCAATCTGTTTCATTTTTTACTTTCTGTCAAAAATAATAATAAAATAATAGTTAAAGTATTACTTGTATTTCTCAGCAAAATTAAAATAATTTAATTATTCTCCACATATTACTTATATGATTACCACCTCAAGTCTCGCCAAAAAAAGCCAGGTAAGTTTATCTTTAAATTATGTTCCTAAAATGGAACACAACCTAAGGTTTCTTCCTTATGCACCTTGTGTATAGGGTAGGAGGAAATTTCACGTTAGGAAGTTATCCTTACATACAATAAGTGTGTTGTATAATTTAGAGATATACTTGTATGTTCAAGATTATATATATACTTATGGTATAGTGTTAAAACATATTGTATCTCTATACATATATAATTATATTTAAGGTATAGTGTTAAAACATATTGTATCTTTATACATCTATAATTATATTTAAGAAAACAATTATGGATAGAGCTTTAGCTAAATAGCAAAACTATTTAGCATGTAAAGAACTTGTTATATATATATTAAATGAAATATTTGGAGCTTTAGCTAAATAGCAAAACTAATGAGCATGGAAAGAACTTGTTATATTTTGATATATATATATATTAAATGAAATATTTGTAAGGATCTCGTGGGAGATATCCTTGGATTTGTCATCTTTATGGAAAGATCCGCGGACTCAAATGTCTTTTAGGAATCCCTTGCTTAGTGGGCTGACCCTCCAAAGAGCAAGCCAGCGCATGGTTTTAGGAGACATCGTAGCTCATTGGGAGGGGGTACTACAGTTCTACATTAAAGAGTAAATCTTTGGCATGGAGCGTGGCAGGGGGGTGAACGGTTTCTTGAATCCGGTAATCAAGAGAACTCCTCCAGATCCTTACAGAAGAGGGCAAGCAACATATGCTGGCGACTTCACCGAGGGGGAAGAGGGGAAAACCAACTATCCCACGGGTATAAGAAGGGCGACCTTCCTTGAAGCTTGACACCAAGATTTTTGTTTGTCAGTTGTGTACATTATGGAGAAGAGGCGTTTTTAGCATTTGCTTGACTAGCGTAGCGATCTCTGCATATATGTTTAAGAAAGCTCGTGCTCAAGATGAGCGATCCCGCATAAGAATTTAACAGAGTCGCACCAGTGATCATTTTGATCGGTTAAGGCGATATCTGCCATCAGAGAGCGATCCATTCCATTCTTTGTTGGACAGAGATCGGTTAAGGAAGCCTCTTCCATGAGGGAGCGATTTCTCTCTGATTGAAATAGTTTTTATTTAAATATCTGATCCCGGTATCCGTTTTTTTTTATGTGATGCGATCTCAGCCAATGTGATCGATGTATTAGCAGTGTGATTGTTGTATTAAGTGATGTGATCTTAGCCAATGCCATCGCTGTATATCTCAGTTGAATGTTGCATATTTATGACATTCTGCAATTTGTATTCAATCTTAGATTTTGATCACTGCATTATCGCATAAAATATATGTATTTATATTGCTACTTGTGCTTACAAGAGCGATCTTATCGCTTCTGGCTTATGAGAATAACTCACCGCTAGGATGGTAAAGTTACCTCTGCATTACATTATTGACTGAAGTTTCTTTAATAGAGTCGCAGTATAGTATAGACCTGTGCGATTTTAGTATTGATGCTTAGATTTTCATTCGATGCCTTTGGTGGATCAATCTATGCGGTCTCGGATTTGTGCCTTAAATTGTCATTCGCTACTGTTGTGGATTTGTCTTTGCATAGAGACATCAATCTCAACTTTTCCAATGAAATATATGATAAATATTTCTTGTTCTTCTTGAAATAGAATGTATATAAGGTGTCTACAGGTTATTTGTTTGAAGAGCGGCTTCTCTCCTAAGAGATAGCACACAAGTTGTTTGATTGATAAGCGGCTTCTCTCATAAGAGATAGCATGCTGGTTGTTTTGTTTGATGAGTGGCTTCCCTCAAAAGGGATGGAACACAGATGGATTTCTTTATATTATGGCTTCTTTCATAAGATATCTAGCATGCAG
Organism: Larix kaempferi; assembly: GCA_027924585.1. NCBI lineage: Eukaryota > Viridiplantae > Streptophyta > Pinopsida > Pinales > Pinaceae > Larix > Larix kaempferi. The sequence continues at coordinate 29,800,531 of BSBM01000278.1, forward strand.
GTTATTTGTTTGATGAGCGGCTTCTCTCTGAGAGAGACATCACACAGATCTCCTTCTTTTATAATGCGGCCTCTCTGAGAGAGATGGCACGCAGCCCTTGCTTTGGTTTAAAATGTGGCTCCTCTCAGAGAGATAGTGCGTAGATTTTCCTTGTTTTAAAATGCGGTTTATCTCGAGAGAGAAAGAGAGAGCCAATATATTTTTCTTAAAATGTATATTGCCAGGAGGGATTGCATTCCCCAAAATATATATTGAGGAGGGATTGCATTCCCCATGAGAGGCAACTACGCTTACTACTGCTTTTAGTAATGTGAACCTTAGTATTTTATAATCTCAACGGAGCACGATCCTAACCCTTTACTTTTCTTGTTATTAGATTTTGTGCGTTGAAGTAAAAATATGAGGGCTTGGTAAGAGCTCAATCATATGCATATGCATTTGAATAAATCTATGATAGGGCGTAGCTCTTAGCACAACCTTGCTTATAATGTTGAATCATAAACTATTTATATTTAAAGTTTGGAATGAGGCTAAGCACGGGTACAACCCTGGGTGAAATCCTTGTAGTATTTTGAAGTGGAAAATATATATTATTTACGCTAAAAGGAAGCCAATAAATGGCACAACCCTTGGTTCAAACTTAGACGGGATGTGCACATTACATGCATGTTTGGTGAAGGGAGGGCATAGCCCTAACTCCACTGTACCAAAATGTAATAGACTATACACAATTAGGAATATATATATATATATATATATATATATATATATGCTTGGTGTTAGTCTATAATGATGTAGGAGAGTAGAAATATTTTTTATGAAGAAATACTTTACCCTTGTGGATTCGTTGCCTAGTTTGGGGGTGGCCTCCTGATGGAAGTAATACACACCGGACAAAGAGCCAATTGGTTGGGAGGAAAGTTGCACTCAAACCGTTAATGGCATTAACCTATTTGACCTAGATAAGTACTCTTAATTTCAAATTGCTTTAAAAGATATAAAGTATATGAATATACATATTCATCATGGGTTGTCTTATTAATTGATTGCATTTATATGTATAGATTTTATGATATATTGATTATAAGAATAGTGTGTGTTGACGGGAGCATAGTTATATTTAGTTTTTTTATAAGATTAGCATAATGATTTATGTGAGTGATTTACTTATAAAGATTTACATGCCATTGACATAATGATGGCATACGTGATATACCTTTATAATTAAATGAATATTAACATGCATGAATAGGAAAGGTATATAAAATGAACAAAGTATATTGAAAGTTGAATGGTAGCCAATATGATGGACCATCACATGAGGAATTATGCTATGATATAATTTCAAGTTTTGAGCTAATTTTGCAGGATGTGGCCATGAGGGAATTATCCTTAGTATGAATGCTAAATCTATGAAAGTTGTTACTATATGTTTCCTTGGAGATTTATATGCAAAGTGTTTATCCTTTGTATCATGTTATTGACGAACTTAGAGTATTATGATTTCATAGGTATGATCATATCGTAAACAATGGTTGTAGTTTAATGGATCATAAGTTAAATGAGTCCATATGAAATTTAGTGGAGAACATTTAACGATGGTTAATGTTATTAACGCTAACACAATTATTTGTTGGACAAAATCTTTTAAAAAGGAAAAATTATTTCATCCCATTTCCTCAAGATCGCATCGAGGAAAACAGAGTTGTAACAAGAATTCATGATGAAGTCTTCAATGCCCAGGCCGGTGAAGTGGTGTTGTCAGTCGACATTTATTGTTTGTTAGTTGGTTTAGTTGGCGCATATGTCATCTTATTCATGTGATTAATTGAGATTAGGTAAGATGTTGTGTTGTCGTAATCCAGATAGAATTATTGAAATTGCAATTTCCAGTTGTTGAAACTGCATAATTGGGGTGCACTAGGGGTAATCGAGGGCATTGAATCCATTTCAGCAACCAAAATTGTAATTTTGGCAACAAATGGTGTTGTCGAATTCCGATCAAACTCACCAAAAAAGGTACAAATCGTCTAGACTTTAGCACACTCCAATTACAAAATGGCATATTCAGGGCATATATCAACGATTTGAATCTCGAGTGTCTCAATTAGGATCTCAATATAAAGTAAGTATTCCTTGATATCAAGGAAGTCTACATTGGTCATCTTCCATTGAGATCCTAAAATTTCATCTTCATGCTATTTTTTTAGGTGATCTACTTCACGCTCTTTCACGCATGTTGTTTCTATGTTCTTTCTTCAATGATCTACTTCATGCTATCTCTTCAATTATCTCTGTGATGGTTCTTCTCTGCTAATGTACATCCATCTTCATGCATTACTCCCAGCTGTTATGTTAGCTTCATGCATTTCTCCCCCTTTGACATCAATGTCAAAGAGGTGCCATTACTTGTGCAATGTAGGTTCTCCTTTTGTTTTATTTTTGCCACAGCCTCTACCTCAATCGTTTTCAAGGATGAATCCCCTTGTCTCCACGCTTCATTTATTTACTGCGATTCTATGGTGAAATCCCTTCATAATTATCTTTGATTGTTTTCCTGATATAGGTGTTACATTACTCCTTCATCTTGATTTCTTATTCCTGTCACAACACTACATCGTTCTTTGAACAATGATCCATGCAGACTTCCTTTTGAGCCAACTACATAGTGCTAACACCTTTTCTTGGTTCTGCTTTGTCTTTCATTTGCTTCATTTCTACGCCTAGATGCTTCATCTGTTGCACTTACTGCACTGCCACCTTTCCTTGTCACATTTGTTTTTTTTGCATCTCTTGCCATGAAAACCAAAGATTTGGCGTGTTTGTTTGCTAGCTCAACATTAAAGCATAAATACTTAGTTCGTGTGAGAGACATTGCGTGTCATCATCGTACTTGAGCTTTTGGGGCAACATCATTTTGTCACACGACCAAATGAATTGAATTTGTTTCTTTTCGTACATCCTTTCATCACCTATTAAATTCGACATTCAATTTTGGCGACTCCACCACCTTCTTCAACTTGCGTGATATTGAATGCATATCTCATCAAATTAATTTCACGCGTGTGAACTCCTTTCATTCAACTATAGAAGATTTCCATGAACAATTCCTGGTTCATCACCATTAGTACTTCTGCATTTCCATGTCGCATTCTCTTATGTTTCTTCTCCTTTCTTTCAATTGCCTCCTTCTATCGTCAAATGAGAAATCCTCTTGAGAATGTGCACCTTTTCGTTCAGAATCAACAGTCTAAGTTCACATGTTTGATAGGTGACATGGGTGCTTGGAAATGATGGATGGAGAACGTTGAGTACCAATATTAGTATGATCAGTCAGAGATGTACCTCAGACATTCTGAGAAACTGACTCGCTTGAGTCATCGGGTTGACAATCTGGAGCGCCAACAACAACTGATTTTAGATGGATTGTCCTTACTTCGGCATCAATAAGTTGAACCATCAACATCTACAAATCTGTAGCTTCTTCCCATGCGTCCTTCTTCATACTTTATAACACTAGTGCCGGTGGATTTGGAGCTTCGTCTTGCGCACCAACTAGATTAAGCAATTGACCTCGATCTGTGGCTGTAGAATGCTTTAGCATGTTTCATTTTTTCCACCCTTATTTGTCTTTTTGTATACGCCATTTGGCCTTAGCATGGATTCTTGACTCATGCAATTTTGTAAACATATTTAAATATAATGAAAAAGTTCCATTTTGCACAGTCTCATGTCTATCTTTCAGTAATGTTTGTTTCTTCATCCAACAATTTTCTTTTTGTATCTGCACTACTAAATTCAAACAATTACTTTGTTCTATATTATTAGGATATTTAGACACTTAGGATTTAGTTAATATCAACTTGTGTAATATGTCTGTTAGATAAAGTGTGTTTCTTTAGTATGCATTAGTGCACATTTGTAAATATGTAATCCGACGGTCACAATATGTTGTGATCCGACGGCTCAACTTCTCTTAGATCATACCTACCCTTGATCTGTGGTTTAACACCCGATTGGTCCATGATCTCTATTTAAAGAGCATGGAGGGTCATTGTCTAGTTGATCGATTATGAGAAGCTCATTTGTAACTTTCTTTCTTTGGATAATAAATTGCTCCGTAGAAGCTATTTGGCCGGGACCGTGGAGTGTTTCCCTCTCGAGGGTTTAAACCACGTCAAAACATTGGTGTGTTGATCTGTGATCTATTTGTGTGAAGTGGTTTCTCTAGGTGTTTGGTCTTTTGGGAGTACCCTGTGTACCCGAACATGGTATCAGAGATTTTATGAAGAGCCGCTTCCGGTTATGATCTAGATCTTGAACTGGTGTTGCCAAAACTTGAAAGGGCTTCTGGTTCTGGTATTTTTGTACATTTTTGGGTTGTGGGAGGCATTCCATTGCGTCCAAAGTGCCGTTTCCATTGGGAAATAGTTTTCGTTTGATCGAAAATGGTTTCCGGTTGCTTCCGAAATGCGTTTTTCATCAGATCTGAAGGTATACTGTTACAGTGACGTTTTTTTATTTCTGATTTTAAAACAAAAAATATCTCATCTTTCTATCAGTTTTTATTATTATATTTTTTTTTTGTTTCGGATTGTTGCTTTCCCTCTCTGCGTATGCTCTTTTTTATGCACCTTGAGCGATCTCGGCGAATCAGAAACAGAAAGCGAAAGGGTTTTTCTTGGCTGCGTATGCTCTTTGCCGTGCACCTTGTGCGATCTCGGCAAATCAGAAACAGAGAGAAAATGTAGACATTCCGGGCAAGCTCACGAGATCTAACCCCAATAGTGTGGAAAAAAAAAATTTGTTTTGGTTTTTTGTGTGATTTGCAGAAAAAGAGACAAGCATGGAAACCGAGAGAGAAGAGTTAAAAACAAACAAAAAAACCCTTCCTCCTTCCCATGTTTTAGATACCTTTTAATCTAACTCACTTGGTTCAAAGTTGCTTTATTCCTTAATAGGTCTTGACTTCAAGTCTTGGGAAGTTACTTTTAAAAGAAAAAGTGCATGCAATTTCTATTATTAAGTTACTTTATTGTAAAAGTGCATCTCACTTAAATAATAAAAAATAATAAAAGTGAGTCACTTAAGTTCTTTTTTTTGCTGCATTATTTAAAATAACATCATTGTAAAAGTGAAAATCACTTATTTTACAAAAGTGATTCACTTAAAGCAACTTTATTGTAAAGTGATTTTCAAAGGTTCATCTTGGGAAGAGGGGGTTCTTGTTTTAGCTGGTCATTCTCTCTCTAGCACGTCACTATTGGGGACATCTTCAACATTTCCTTTGTTTAAGCATAACTTCATCATACGGAGTCAGTTTTCAATGCCATTTTGTTTTTTGAAACTACCTATTTTTTCGAGCTCTTTGCATCCAGACTATTGGTTTCTATTTTTACAACCATTAAATTTACAATATGGTCGCCCCTTGTGATATTCTACTTACCAATTCTAGCTATTTCTCATGGAAATCGCGTATGGAGGATGTTCTACGAAGTAGAAGACTTTTCAGAATTACCTCAGGGAAAGAAACAGAACCTACTTATGATGATAAGAAAATGAAATGGGAAAATAGATGTGACAAAGCTCGTGGATTGATTGGGATGTCAATCTCTACTGATTTGCAATTCCACATATCTAGAATTGATGAACCTGATGCTGCTTGAGACAAGTTGGAATCTGTGTTTGGTAAACACAATGAAATTCGAGGTCACAAACTCGAAAATGAGTTGATTTCTTTAAATCCAAGTGATTTTTCATGCATACAATATTACTTATCTAAGTACAAAACTCTTAAACTCTTATGTGAAGAATGCAAGATTAAGAGGGAAGAAAAACAATGCATTTATCATATTCTTTCAAAACTTGGACCTGCATATTCTGTTTTTGTATCTACATTTTACTCCATGAAAAAATCCTTGACTGCAGCTAGCGATCAAGAGCCTAGTCTTGAATCATTTTGTGATTCCTTAATTAGAGACCAAGATAAGCTCATCCATCTTAGAATAATTAACAATGCAGATACATCTGGGAAAGCCTTATTGTCCCAACAGAAAGAAAATTCCAAGCCTCCAAAGAAACAAAATTTTCACAATAATAAGTCAAACAAGTGTCCCAAACCCTCTCATCCAACTACTTCTTTAAAAAATGACAAAGGATCCAAGCCAAAATGCAAGAAGACAGAGCGTCATTGCAAAGATAATCATGATGAATCTAAGTGTTTCAAGAAGATGGAAGCCTTGGAAGCAGTAATGAAGAAGCACCACATCCACCTAGATTCGCCTTCAGAATCTACCTCTCATGGACATGCACTTTGTACTTTTGGTTATTCTTATAATGCATCTTCTTCTTCTACTTCAAATGAATGGCTCATTGATTCTTGAGCATCTTATCATATGGCTAAGGATCAAACCATCTTTTCTACTATGCATGAATGTAACACCAAACAAATATTTGTTGGTGATAATAGATCTCTAAGTGTTGTAGGAGCTGGAACAGTTCCAGTAGATAATGTTCATTTTAGTGATGTACTGTGTGTTCCAAGAATTTCCTGCAATATGTTATTAGTCTATCAAATCACTCATTCTGGTGAAGGTAAAACTGTGACGTTTACACCTCACCAAGTTGTAATCAAGGATTTTAAAGATCCTCAACAGGTCCTAGCTACCAAAATTGTTGATGATATTACCAGGTTGTACAAATTTAACAACTTTGGGTCATCACCTTTTCCTTTAGTTTTCGTTGCTCATAGTGATAACTTGAGCAAACTTTGGCATGAGCGATTTGGTCACTTAAATTATTGCTCATTGCAACAACTATGTAAAGACAATATGGTGATGGGTCTTCCGATGGTATCTTGCAGGGATGGTGTTTGTTCCGGTTGTGTACTCGAAAAACATTATCGGGACAGTTTTGACAAACGTGCCTCTTGGAACGCCTCGGTTCCCTTCGAGCTTGTGCATAGTGACTTGTGTGGTCCTCTTCCGTCTGCTTCCTTTTCTGGTTTCAAGTATTTCTTAACTTTAATTGATAACTACACCAGACACACTTGTGTTTATTTCCTAAAACTTAAGAGTGAAGTATTTAACATGTTCTTGGCCTACAAGGCCCTTGTTAAAAAACAATCTGGTCATCAAATTATTTATTAATATTTGACAATGGAGGAGAATATGTTAACAAAAATTTCACTACTTTCTGCACTGAACAAGGAATCCAACAACAACACACTGTTCCATATACACCACAACAAAATGGTGTCGTTGAACGGAAGAACCGCACTTTAAAAGAAATGGCAAATTGTATGATCCAATCTAAGGGACTAAGTCTTCAATTTTGGGCTGAAACCATTAATTGTGCAAATTACATAGTTAATCGCACCCCCACTAAAGCTTTACAGGGTATCACACTGGAAGAAGCATGGAGTAAAACTAAACCTGATGTAAGTCACTTCCGTGTGTTTGGTAGTGAAGCATGGGTTCACATTTTGGATGAAAAACAGAAAGCATTGTAGCCTAAAAGTGAAAAGTGCATATTTGTTGGATATTCTGAAGATGTAAAAGGTTATAGACTTCTTCAACCACATTCTCATGATGTAATCATTAGAAAAGATGTTAAATTTGATGAAAATCTCTTAGCCTGTGAGCCTAACTCGGCGATTGTGCCATCCTTGGCCTGCGAGCCTGATTCGACGATTGTTCCTTATCCTTCTTCCAACTTCCTTGACAAGTTTCCAACTCCAGTTTCTGATGATGACAGTGAGGATAAAAATCCACGTCGGCCTACTCATGTTCCTCCACTTGCACCAGCACAAGTGCTTCCTCGATGGGTACGTTCAACGTGCGAAGTAGCTGGTGATCTTGCCGATGATCCTAGAGATCAACGTCGAACACATTCTTAGTTTCAGCGAGCCTCTTCTCTTTTGGCTCAAGTTTTCGAGAATCATGATCCAACAACTTTTGCAGAAGCTTCAAGAAATCCAGATTGGGATGCATCTATGGATGAAGAATATTGTTCCTTAATGGTGAACGATACTTGGGATCTTGTTCCTCTTCCAAAAGGAAGAAAACTTGTCAGATGTAAATTGGTCTACAAAACTAAGTATGCATTAGATGGATGTGTTGAATGACTTAAGGCAAGGTTAGTTGCCAAAGGTTTTTCACAAGTTGAAGGGATTGACTACAATGAAACCTTTTCTCCTGTCGCAAAAATGAACTCCATCCGCCTTGTTCTTTCCCTTACAGCCTGACATAACTGGGAATTCCATCAAACCGGTGTTAAGTTTGCCTTCTTACATGCTGATTTACAGGAAGAAATTTACATGGAACAACCTCCTGGATATGTTCAGAATAACTCTAGCCTTGTCTGCCGCCTTAAGAAATCCTTATATGGCCTTAAGCAATCTCCTAGAGCTTGGTATGCCAAAATGGATAGCTTTCTCCTTCACAATGGTTTTTCTAGATGTCATTCTAACCCCAATGTATATACCAAGAAAATAGGAAACCATCTCATCATACTTGTTCTATATGTTGATGACCTTATTCTTATTGGTACTGACTCTAAACTTATAACCCATGTGAAATCCAGTCTTAAGCAAAATTTTGAAAGGTCAGAATTAGGACACTTGCATTATTTTCTTGGCCTCCAAGTCCTGCAAATCAAAGAAGGAATCTTTCTTTCTCAGTCTAAGTATGCTTGTGACCTTTTTCGCCACTTTCACATGGACGATTGTACACCAGCCCCTTCTCCCTTCCAGTCTGGATTCAAACTTTCTGCCACTTGTACTTCACTTGAAGTAGATGCCATCTTGTATCGTCAGCTTGTTGGTAGTCTCTTATACTTGACTCATTCCCATCCTGACCTTTCCTTTTCCATTGGTCGTGTTTTCCGTTATATGCAAACACCTCATGAAAGTCATTGGAAAGGAACTAAAAGAATACTTTGATATATTCGACGTACAATTTAGTTTGGGATTCATTACAGTATAGGGGGGAAACCTTTGTTGGTTTGTTTCACTGATTTAGATTGGGCCAGTGATCTTGATGATTGAAATTCTACTGCAGGTTATGTTTTCAGTCTGGGATCTGGACCTATCACTTGGGCTTGTAAGAAACAAAAAGCTCTTTCTCTTTCTTCAGCAAAGGTAGAATATCGAGCAACAGTTAATGCCAGTCAGGAAGATTTATGGCTTCGACAGATCCTTTCAGAGTTTGGATTCGAGCAGCAGCATCCTACTCCACTTTGGTGCGACAATAAAAGTTCCTTCAAGCTCGCCAAAGATCCAGTTCTACATCAACGCAGCAAACACATTGAGCTTCATATGCACTTCATCAGAAATCTTGTTCATGATCGTGTTCTTGAAGTACTCTTTTTCCCTACAGATGATCAAGTTGAAGACATCTTAACCAAGTCTCTTACAAAAGCGAAGTTTTCTAAACTTCGATATATGTTAGGAGTTCAAGAATTTTTCATTAAGGGGGGATAGGCTCTAATGCATCCTTCCTTCTCCTAATAGTGTCACTTTTGTAAATCCTTCAATCCTATTCCAAGTTGTTCTTAAGGGAGGATGTTAGGATATTTAGACACTTAAGAGTTAGTTAAGATAAAATTGTTTAATATGTCTGTTAGGTAAAGTGTGTTTCTTTAGTATGCATTAGTGTGCATTTGTAAATATGTAATCCGACAGTCACAATATGTTGTGATCCAACGGCTCAACTTCTCTTAGATCATACCTACTCTTGATCTGTGGCTTAACACCCAATTGGTCCATGATCTATATTTAAAGAGCATGTAGGGTCATTGTCTAGTTGATCGATTATGAGAAGCTCACTTGTAACTTTCTTTCTTTGCATAATAAATTGCTCCGTAGAATCTATTTGGCCAGGGCCGTGGAGTGTTTCCCTCTTGAGGTTTTAAACCACGTCAAAACATCGATGTGTTGATCTGTGATTTTTTTGTGTGAAGTGGTTGCTCTAGGTGTTCGGTCTTTTGGGAGTACCCTGTGTACCCGAACATATATTGTGTCATATGTAAGATAAAAACTGCATGTATTTGAATTTTCCTTTTCTGCGACATTACCAACTTAACACATAACCTTGTGCAACCATTATGAATATTTTGACAGACACTTTCTAACCACACACCTAACTAACATTCCCTGTTAATTCCTTAAGATGCATCATGTTGAACTCAAGGGTCTCACTTAATCCTTATGGGATTATCCAGAGAGGCAGGAATTTGCTTGCTGCATTAGATGCACCTGGATTGGCAGCATCTTCAGCATACTTATCAGGAGATTTCCTTACCCAAGCCTTGTTGTGTGCACTTCTGTTTTGATTTTGCACTAGAGATTTTTCACTATAGTACTTTTGAATGTGATTTCCTTTGTGCAATAAATTTTCATCTGGATAGTTCACTACTCTTTGAAAATACATAACTGTATGTCCAAAACCATCACATGCATAACATCTCATAGTTTGTCAATATTTTGCAATATGACCAAAACGATTGCACCTTGCGCACTTCGTCCTTTTGATCCTTCTTTGGTTAGTAGATTGAAAAGAGTTGTGGTTGAAGGAATCATTATACCTAAAGGAATTAACATAATTAAAGAAATAATCTCCATTGCATACCTTATTTGATGTATTTTCATAACCAAGACCTGTTCTGTCTTCTGGTGATCTCTGATTGTTCAGAATTTTGTTCAGCATTGATGTGTTGTATTTGAATTTTTCTTCTACTTCATCATCAATACTAACCTTTTTGTTTTCTTGACGTGCGCAAATCATTGTAGGATATTGGACTTGTTTCTTTCCCTTTGCTTCAATCATTTTTTCTTCTAGATGGGATATATCTTTGTCCTTCTGCTCAAGATGATTTGTCAGCATCCTGGTTTTCTATACTAATTCTTCAAAAGAACCTTTCAAAGCAGCTTTCTCTTCTTCAAGTACTGTAATCTTGTCTTGTGTGAAAATCATTTGAATCTCATAGTTGGTTACCTTTTCACAAATTTCTATGTTAAGAGATTCTTGAAATGGCTTGTCATGTTCTTGATACTTTGACAACTATTACTACAAGAATTTATTCTTCTTCCTTGACTTCTTTAAGTCATCCAAGGAACTAATCAATTCACCTTCCCAGTCAATGTCTGCAGTATCTTCATCTTCTTCAGATTGACTATCAATTTTGACCTCGACAACTGGATTTGGTTATGTAACTATCTTTGGAGGTGTTTTGAATGATTCACTAAAGAAGTATTTGTCTAGTGTTCCTGGTTTGCTTTGCGCAACTGGAATATTCTTCGAACTACTCTTCTTCTTTTCATCTCTACTTTCTTCTTCCACATGAGCCATGAAAAGTACTTCGTTTGGTTCTTCATCGTAGTCACTTAATTTAGATGCATTACTTTCTTCCTCAGTGTACAAACTCTTCCTCTATTTTGGAGTCCTCCTTTTATTTTCAGGTTTGTGTTGAGATCGCGCAGTCTTTCGATCATATGAAAATGATTCCTAATCATTGTCACTATATTCATTTTATTTGTAAAGACACTTAGAGGCATAATGACCTAATCCTCCACATCTAAAACATTTGAAGGGAAACTTGTTCTTGTACTTACCTCATCCTCTTTTCATCTTTTTGACAAATTTTGATTCCTCGTCATCCGACTAATCACAACAGTCTTTGTCATGATCGTGATTATCCTTTCTAGTGGCTTTAAAAGCGGCTTCCTTTCTAAGGGGAGTCTCTTTCTCAATTCTCATCTTGTATGCCGTAAAAATATCCTGAAGCTCATCGTTTGTCAGGTCTTCAAGATTACCTCGGTCTTCTAACACGAACACCTTCGCATGAAACCTTGTGGGTAAAGTTCTCAATGTTTTTTGTACCATGGATTCTTCTTCCAAAGTAACCCGTAGACTTTTGATAAAATTAACTATCTCATCTACTGTTAAGAAATAGGAGGTAATGTGTTCTTCATCTTTCATTCTCATAGATTCAAATAATCCAAAGTATTTATGTAGCTTTGTTTTCTTTACCTTTTCATCTCCTTCATAGACACCTCTGATCTTGTCCCAAACTTCCTTTGCTGAAGCGCAGTGCATAACCTTGATGAATTCATTATCTACTAAACCACATAGCAACGCATTTCTAGATTTTTCAGTTTTTCATAGATTCTCCTTAGTGTTGGATTAACTGGTACGCTTTTTGGGATATTGTAACCATCAAAAATAGATTTCCAAACATTTGTTCCAATGATTGCAAGTATACTTCCATTATGACCTTCTAGAAGGTATAATTAGTGTCATCAAACCTTCGTTCTTTGTTGGTGGAAACACCTTCCTTCTTATCCATATCTTCCCAATGATCTATCTTCCAAATCTTAATCTATTACTGAATACACCTGCTCTGATACCAATTGTTGGAATCGATTTAATTCTAAGAGGGGGAGTGAATCAGTATCAGAGCAGTTATCAGTACCTTCTTTAACAGATTAGTCTTAACTTAATATTGATGTTTATCTATGCATTCAATATTAAACAAAATAATTCATCGATATATGCACCAAGATAAAGAACACAAAACACAAGCATTTTTTCGTCGAAACCCAATCAAGGGAAAACCACAAAATGCTATTTTGTAATGAAAAGAATACATTCAAGGAAGCACCAACTTCCTATATTTACTAGCACCAACTGGAAGGAGGCACCGACCCCCTGTTTTTACAGGAACTGACCTAAAGGTAGCTCCAACTCACTATGTTCTCTAGAACCAACTGGAAGTAGGCTACAACATCATTTCCCCTTTCCCCGTCATGCCACCTAGATATCCAATATACTGTTCTGACTTACCGAACTTCAATTTCGTGTAGACTTTTGATCTTCTGATATTAGTTCTATAGTGCATGATCAATCCTAATCACGTACCTTTTGAACCGAGGTCCAGGGATGATCCATTCCTATCATGTACCTTTTGAACTGAGGTCCAGGGACGATGTAATGTCCCTTGTTAGGAGTTTTATCAAAATGGCAATTTTTCACTTTTTTTCCTAGTTAGACCTTTGACTAGTTTTGATCTCTAGGTCCCAAATTTGCCCCAAATGATCCCAAATATTCTGAGAAGGTATATGAATGATATTAGAACATAAATATGTGTTTCATGGATTCCTTTGTACATTTAAAATACTTCTGCAAATCCTCTTTCAATTTTGGTCAATGTAGGCAACTTTACTAGTGATTTCCCTTTGACTAGTATTGGTCTCTAGGTCTCAAATTGACTCCAAATCCCTTCAAATATTCAAGGAAGGTGTATGAATGATATTAGTACTTGAATATTATGTTTATGGATGAAATATGTCCACCAAAATACCTCTCCAAACTCTCTTAATATTCTGGACCATGTATGCAATTTTACTAGTAATTTGGGGTTCAAATCCCCCTGAGGTAAGTACTGAAAATGGCTTCCCAAATGCCTCCAAACCCACTCAAATTTATGAAAATAGGTATGTAATGTGTTAATTATGTTATTAAGGTCTCATATGCACCATTAATGGTTTATTACAACTGTTCTCACCCTCTCCCATTCAACTGCAAAAATCCCCAATTCGACCCTTGGGGAAATGGCACTATTTCACCTCCCAATACAACTAAACTGAATAAAAATGCTTCAAATGCTCAAGTACAGTACATGAAACTTGTATAAGACACCCATTTCAGTATATTGATCAAAAATATATCATAGAATCATCCATTCATTCGAAATCATCAGCATTACATTGATTCACAACAAGGTAGTGGGGAAATGACACTGTTCTTTCATTAAAATTGAGATTTATACATTTATACTTGGAATTTCGACCTGAAACTTTCTAGAGATGAAGAACAGAGTATTTACTTCATATTACAAAATAAATGGAGCATTAGAAGCTCCCCCAAAGAGTACAATATCTCACCAAAAACACCCTCGCTCAAGGATCAAGAATATGCTATAAAAAACGGAAATGGTTGAAGGAGTGAGCTGCAATAGATGAAACCATGATATGCCCTGTAGCTTACACCTGAAAATAAAGACTCCATTAAAGCTCCAAATGAAAGGTCTGAATGGCCTTTCCAATTACCAACTTGGATGGGAATCTTTCACCCTCGAAATTGGCTAAGGAAAGAAACTAGTCATCCACTAGCTCTCCCTCTTCACAAATGCAATTGCAAATTCTACAAATGATCAAAAGCCATTCTCATACTTCATTTCTACATTTTATAACCAAAATTATCCTTCTAAGGGTCGAAATCCTCTCAATAGATTCAATAGATTTCCATTTAGGAAATATTCCACATTTGCCACTTGTCTCCTAGTTCCAACCTTCCATCTTCTCCCAAATTCGATTTTGAGTCTCTTTGGATTCTCCAACTCCCAAATTCTCCTTCTTTGAGCCTATTTTTGGGGCTGACATGTCATAGTGGTCAGATGTCAGAGGTCATGTCTGCAATTTGTCATAGTTGTCATAGATGCTCCATCATTGGTGTCATAGGGGCTAGGGAATCTAGCCCAAGTGTCCACAAACTTCCACTTTGACTCTTTATCTTCCATGGATGTTACCAATCCTTCCCAATTCGACCTAAGATGCTCAATGACATGTGTTATGACTTACCAACTCACCCAAGAGTGTTCACATTCCCATTAATTCGAATTTGCAAAAGAGAGATACCATGTATTATGAAAAATCAAGCTAGTGTGGGTCCCACATCCTCCATATGTCTCCAAAACCATTTGTCACCTAGGATTTCTCTTGAATTTCTTTATTCAATCTATTTATTAAATACTTGAACCCTTATAATGTCTAAACATCATTTATTATCCCCCTTATTCCAAATCCCAAAGCTTCCACCCCAAACCTATGAAACTAGTAATTTTCCTCCTTGGCAATTATTTGACCCTTAACATCAATTTTACAAACTCTAATGAATATGGATAATGTGATTAGGCCACTGTGACCCAATTCCAAATTTGATACATGGCAGACGATCCAGTCCTATCATTCAATTCTCGAAGACCTTTGTCTACGGCTCAATTCAAGGGACCAAAAATCCAGGGACGATCCAACCCCATCCTATCCACTAGGGATTCATTCTCGGAGACATCATGTCTACAGCTCAATTCAAGGGACCAAAAATCCAAGGATGATCCAATCCCATCCTTTCCACTAGGGACTTCATTCTCGGAGACATCATGTCTACGACTCAATTCAAGGGACCAAAAATCCAGGGACGATTCAATCCCATCCTGTCCACTAGGGAGTTCATTCTCGGAGACATCATGTCTATGGCTCAATTCAAGGGACCAAAAATCTAGGGACGATCCAATCCCATCCTGTCCACTAGGGACTTCATTCTCGAAGACATCATGTCTACGGCTCAATTCAAGGGACCAAAAATCCAGGGACGATCCAATCCCATCCTATCCACTAGGGACTTCATTCTCGGAGACATCTGTCTACGGCCACTTTAGGACTGAAGTCCAAGGATGATCCAATCCCTAATTTTCCACTAAGGACTTCATTCTCGGAGACATCTGTCTACGACTCACTTTAGGACTGAAGTCCAGGGATGATCCAATCCCTACTTGTTTCCTCATCAATACAAGTACAAGTATCCTCATTCATAGAAGTACATCAATCAATACATGTACACATATCATCAATACAAGTATCCTCATCAATACATCACTATATGTAACAATACAAGTATTCTCATCAATACATCACTACATGTAATAATACAAGTATTCTTATCAATATATCACTACATGTAACAATACAAGTATTCTCATCAATACATCACTACATGTATAATACAAGTATTCTCATCAATACATTATATATCAGTAATACAAGTGCATAAATTAGAAATATGAGCAATGTAAGTATCCTAAGTATATATAAGTAATATAAGTATCCTAAGTATGATAAAGTAGGTATCCTCATCATCAACCTTACTGTCGATGCGGGCAAACTCATCATCAATGTTCATATCACTCCCCCTTTCGAGGAGGGTCCTTTTGGACCACACCAAGCTTGTCTTGGAAATACTCAAATTTTACTCGAGACAGAGGTTTGGTCAATATATCAGCAATTTGTTCATCAGTGCTCACATACTCGAGCTTAATAGCTCCTTTCTGCACCATATCCCGTATATAGAAATATCAGATCTCTATGTGTTTTGACTTGTCATGGAATACTGGATTTTCTATCATCTTAATACAGCTTTGGTTGTCACACATGATCATCGTGGGATTCATATCTAAGTCAAACAATCCTGATAATAATTTCCGAATCCATACTGCTTCACAACT
The DNA here is from genome assembly GCA_027924585.1 of Larix kaempferi. Classification (NCBI taxonomy): domain Eukaryota; kingdom Viridiplantae; phylum Streptophyta; class Pinopsida; order Pinales; family Pinaceae; genus Larix; species Larix kaempferi. The sequence continues at coordinate 29,816,869 of BSBM01000278.1, forward strand.
AGCAGAGCAAGCAGTTATATATTCTTCTTCGGCGGTATTGAGAGCTACACTAGATTGTTTGTTGCCGAACCATGAGATCATCGTAGATCCAAGACCATAACATCCACCTGATGTACTTTTCCTGTCTGACACACTTCCTGCCCAATCAGAATCTGAGTAACCATGTAATCTGAGTTCATGATTTCCAAGACAGTATAGACCAAAATCTAATGTACCCTTTAGATACCTCATTACATGCTTTGTAGCTATTAAGTGAACTTTTCTAGGTTCCACTAGATCCTGACTCAAGGTATTTACAGGAAAGCATATGTCTGGTCTGGTATTTGTCAAATACATTAATGACCCAATAATCTGTCTATATAGAGTCACATCTACTAACTCTGATGAGTCATCAACTAGTAACCTTAAGTTAGAGTCCATGGGAGTGGCCATAGCTTTACACTCAAACATATCAAATCTTTTCAAAATTCCCACAGCATACTTACCTTGATTTAGAAAGATTCCTTTTAGTTCTTTCCATACTTCTAGACCTAAGACATAGTGAATTAATCCGAGATCTTTCATCTCAAATTCTGAAGAGAGCTTCTTCTTGCACTCTATAATTTGTTTCTCATTTCCAGTCAGAAATAGATCATCTACATACAACAGTAATATAACAGGTTCATCATCCATGACTTTGAGATAAATATTAGGATCAAATTTACTCTTGGTAAATCCCATGCTTGTTAAGAAACTGCCAATCCTTCCGTACCAAGCTCTGGGAGCTTGCTTTAATCCATACAAATCCTTTTTCAGCTTACATACATGTGTTCTTCCATCTTTAACCTCAAATCCTTGTGGTTGTTCTATGTAAACTTCTTCTTCAATCACACCATTCAGGAAGGTTGTCTTAACATCCATTTGGTGTAACTTCCATTTCATCATAGATGCAAGTGCCATGATAGTTCTAATAGAAGTGTATCTAGCAACTGGTGCAAATGTTTCTTCATAATCAATTCCCTCTTTCTGAGAGAATCCTCTGGCTACAAATCTTGCCTTATATTTTTCAATGCTACCATCTGTAGCATGTTTTATCTTGAATATCCATTTGGAAGACACCACACTTTTATCTTTTGGTTTGGGAACTATATCTCAAACATCATTTTTCATTATTGATTGGTATTCTTCCGTCATTGCTTCTACCCACTCTTTCTTCTGAACTGCCTCTTCATAGCTAGTAGGTTGTTGATCCACAAGGTCACACATCAAAGCCACATAGTTGGATACTAGCTTTGGTTTCTTTCTTTCTCTACTGGAGCCTTCAGGAGCTCCATATTTTTCAGCTCCTTGAATAATGTCTCTAGCCCATGCGGGCCTCTTTTTCTTAGATAAATTTGTAATGGGGGGTTCTTGAGGTTCTAACATGTCATGATCTTCAAGTATATCATCTTCAGCCTCTGTGACTCTAGGAGGTGTATCTTCTTCATAGACTTCTTCAAGTTTTCACTTCCTAGATTTCTTGAGAGCTACTTCTTCATCAAATGTCACAGCTCTACTTATTTCCATATGATGAAAACCTGGTATGTAAATTCTGAAAGCTTTGGATGATTCACAATATCCAACCAATATTCCCTTCTTACAATAAGGATCCATCTTGGTTCTCTTTTCTTTTGGAATGTGAATGTTCAATGGACATCCAAATATTTTGAGATGACTTACCTCAGGCTTCTTTCCAGTGAACACTTCTTCCGGAGTCTTGAATTCAAGAGCACTATGGGATAGCCTATTTTGTACATAGACTGTTGTCCTAGCTGCTTCAACCCATAGATACATGCGTAGATCTTGGTCATGTATCATAGTCTTTATATCTTCCATGATGGTTCTATTCTTTCTTTCAGCAACCCCATTTTGTTGGCAATTGTAGGGAGTGGTTATTTCCCTCTTGATTCCAGCTTTCTTACAAAAGTCTTCAAAATCCTTTGAAGTATATTCTCCGCCATTATCTGTTATGAGAATCTTAATTTTCTTTTCTAAGTGATTTTCTATCAAAGCTTTGAATTCTTTGAACTTTCCAAAAACTTCATTCTTTCCTTTTAGAAAGTATATCCAAGTCTTCCTTGAATAATCATCAATGAATGTGAGATAGTATTCAAACCCACTTAGGGATGTGGTGGGCATTGGTCCACATACATCTGAATGTATTAGCTCCAGGATGTTCTTAGTCTTTGTTTCACTCTTTGGAAATGGGTTCTTGATATTCTTCCCTTTTCACATCCTTTGCATGTTCCATTCTGATCAATCTTCAAGTCTGGTAGTCCTATAACTACCTTGCTTACATATGGTAAGGCTTTGTAGTTAATGTGAGCTAGTCTTCTATGCCATAGCTCACTGGGGCTAGAGGTTTCATGAGCATGGACAACTTATGGATGTCCCTTGAGCTTGTAAAGACCTCCTTCCTCTTCACCAATAACAATTGCATCTTCAATTGATTTTCCTTTGGGCCACATAAGTACTTGTCCATCTATGAAAGAAACTCTAAAGCCTTTCTTATCTAGTGCTAAAATAGAGAGTAGTTTCTTCTTCAAACCTGGTACATATAAAATTTCCTTCATCTTCAGAGGTGTTCTAGAATAAAGCTTGTAGCTTGTTTCACCAATTCCCTTGATGGGATATTGATAATCATCTCCTAGGGATACCTTTTGTGGAGAAGTATTTTCCTCAAGTCTTGAGAGAGTTTTCTTTTGACCTGTCATGTGTTTTGAAGCACCACTATCGATGAGCCATGTATCTTCTCCAGGTGATACAGACCCAGATAGTGTAGAAAATAGAACATATTCTTCCACATCTACTTTCTTTACTTTAGATCTTTTCTTTCGAGGCCTTTCCTCTTCTTCTTCTTCTTCTTCTTCTCCACTATCATCTTCTGCCATGTTGGGCCCTGGAATTGTCCCTTTTTAACCATACTTATCTCGTCAATTTGCCAAATATTACCTTACCTTTGTGAACCATATACACGCCTTTTTCTAAATCAATCAGCAATCCTGACAAGGTATAAGTTATTATTGTTTAATGTAATTATGCCTAATATTGTTATGGTTACGAATCCTGACCTTTGGTTTATGCTGACATTTGTGAGTTTATTTAGTTCAAATCTAAAACGCAAGTGTATCAGCTCAGTAGCGCTAGCTGTGACTCTTCAAGGTACTAGCTCGTCATAACTCCAAGGGACAGCGCATCCTCCACACAAGCTGTATCAGATCCCCACTGTAACAGATTCCACTGAAGCAGGGCCTAGCTGCAACAAACAGGTGGAATTCCAACTACTGAGTCTGTTGACCCATTAATATTCAAAGCAATAGCCTCCTTCACAATTAATGGCCCTGTTTAATATGTTGTATCAGTTAGCTGTAACTCCACAGCCTGAAGATCATAGATCTTCATTGCTGCGCGATTTTAGTGGATATGAAACTGTATTTCCTTTGTATAAATTCCAGAAGGCTCTTGTAGCCTGGGGTTGGACAATCATTACTTGTGTAAGCTGTAACAAAGCATTGAGACTCACAATCTTCCATCAATAATATGAGAGCAAAGTTCTTCATTTTTGTGTCTTAATTTGCTGTGACTCTCGGTGTCTCTGATAGAAGGCTAGGGCCTGCCTTCTCACAGAGATAGCCGGTATAAGTAGGTAGAGTAGTTTTACTTCTGTTGTGTGGTGCAGAATGATTGCAGACATTATTGGTAGCTGTAGCAGAGTTCATCTTTCCTTTCTAGTAGTTGTAATTGCATCCAGAATAGCTGTAACAGAGTGGTGTGACAGTCGACTGTGTAGGATAATTTACTTAATTTGCATGTGTGTTTTAATCAGTTGTGACAGCCAAGCTCAATTCCAATTATCTTCTAGTTGTTTATGCTTTCTAGGATTTCCATTAATTATCAATTAGATTTCAAGCTGGTGTTTTAATTTTGGTTGCTATTGTATCTTCAATTACATTCATAGATTAGACAAATAATGGTAGATTTACAGTAGCTACTGGATAGATCAATTTGGTAAAGATTGAATGTTGTAGTGTTATAATTATAGGATTTAACTTCTTGCAAAAGTAATATAGTTTCATTTCATCATTAGATCATTAACTTGCTGGGTTTATTTTTGTAGGGAAGTTGCTTTCTTTTGGATTCTTAGATGTATAAATTAGATTGGTGTTCTTAGGGAATGAGTTGGATGGACACATAGGTAGGATCATTATTTACATTAAGCAAATCAACGGCTTAATCTATTTATGCATGGACTGTGCTTATTGCCTTTGAAATAAAAGACCTTCATGGGTTTGACAATTTATATTGACCATTATGTATGTTAGCTTTAATTAACTCACATATAGGGTGACCAACATTTTGGCGCCATTGCCGGGGATGGTAATAGATAGACAGAGTTAGTAGTTGGTTTCATTTAATTTTATTTTAGTTCAATTTTTTACAGCATGCATGAATACAAGAAAAACAAATCGCGAACTCCCTTTGAATACTAACATTGCAGGTGGAAGAGGTCGAGGTCGTAATGCAGGTCAGTGAAGACACACATATATTGATGAGATAATTGCTAGAGTTGATTCTTCCACTAGACCACCGCAGAACTCTATAGGCAGGGGAAATTATATTCCTCCCAATCTTGAACATTCGGCATTCACAGTGGAGAATACAACGGGACCTTCAACTCCTGTTGCAGAAAGTAAACCTCCTGAAGATAAGGGAAGTGCTGTAGGTGCGCCAGATAGAGAGGATATTTATCATATTGACAGAACCAGAGTTGCTAAAGAGGTGTGGTTGGAGACTCGCAGAATAGCAGAGGAAGAAAGAAGGCAAAGAGAAGAGAGGAGAAAAGAGGAAGAAGCCAAAGCAGAGGAAGAACGCATAAAGGAAGCTGTTGAATTTTGGACTAGAACCATGAATGGTAGAGAACAGGGGGGTGAGAACGAACATGAGGATCACCGGGAGGAAGAAGGAGAAAATAATCATCATGGTAATACTGTGGCTACATTATAATTCCCTATCCTTCAGACACCTAGAGAAGCTCCCATGAAGAATATCTCACCATTAGTTCTCCCGAATTTCCATAGTAAGTCCTCTGAGGATCCTGATGAGTTTCTTTTTGAGTTTGATATCCTCTGTCGCAGCTATGATTACACCTCTAGTGCCCAAAAGCTGAAGATATTCCCAGCCACCTTGAAAGGAAATGATCTGCGCTGGTTCATGAGTTTGGGTCGTGAGAACATTACTACTTGGGACCAAATGAAGAACACTTTCCTTTATAAATATCAAGAATATTGCAGAACTAGAGATAGAAAGGAAGAGTTGTTCAAAATGGTTCAGAAGGATGAAGAGAGTTCGGAAGACTTTGTGGAGAGATTACTATACAATTTGCAAAGATCTGGTCATGCTGAGATTGGCAAGGATGTGCTCAAGATTATCTTGCTAAGAGGAATTATAGAATATTGCCTTGATATGTTGAATCTGCTGGGGAAAGGGGATATCTCGAAGGAACCTTTTGAAAATATTATTGAATTATGTCGAAGGTACTCCAAGGGATATTCCAGAACCAGCAAACGAGACAAAGACCGAGACCAAGATGTCTTTACTAGGACTTAGAAGTCATCTAGTGGAGGTTCCACTCGAGCATAAATAGGCAACCTACTGGAGAACTTTAAAACATACATGATGAGCTCCCTTTCCTCAGAGCTGGATGCCATGAGGGAAAAACAGAAACAAGTAGTAGAAGATCTTACACTTGGGGTATTCTGTCCTAAATGTAGAAAGAAGCATCCACTGAAGGAGTGCCCATTGGACAAAGTAGAGGTATGTAGGATATGTGAACTTGAGCATGATACTAAGGAGTGTCCTTCATTACCTAAGGTTAAAGCAGTCCTGCAAGCATCTATTCCGGATGTAGAGCCAGCATACTTTATGGCACAAAAGAAACCATGGCAGCCTAGAAACCAAGGTATGAATCTAGATCCAACATTTTTCCTGCATAATGTGAATGGAATGAACAACATGCATAATATGAATACACAATTCCCTTCACATTATTCCAACAGCCAGTGGCATCCATCTCAAAACCCAATGCAAAATCCTAATTCATGGACACCATGGCCACATCAGTCAAACCAAGCTCCTTGGAATTCCAACTGGAGAAACTCTTACTAAGGAAATAACTTTCCCCATCACCATAATCAGTATCAACAGTATCAGCATCAGCAGTATTAGCAACCACAGCTCCCTTTCTAGAACAATGCCGCACCCATGAATGCACCACTTCGGCCACAGCTACTTGCACAACCTAACCCGAACCCAAACAATAAAGAAGTCCATCAATTTGAGACTGCCAACATGCCTGCATATTCCATCATTCAGATTCCCTGCAATGATATACAATTACAATCAGGAAGGGTGGTGGAGCCTATTATCACTGAGGATGTTTCACCCCCAGTGATTGCAAATGGAGTAAATCAACATTATGAAAACATGGCTAATTCAACAATCCCCATTATTGAGGATGCTGATACTCCTACTAAAGCAGCAGCTGAAACTCAGGAAGCAACACACGATCTGTCACAGCCTACACAATTGAATAGAGAACCACCGTACCTTGAACGATTGCAAATGCAGAAAACAGTGGAAAATCCCCGATTTGATCTCGTGGGAGAGTTGAAAAATTTGTATGTTAAAATTCCACTGTTACATGCCCTCCATGATGTGCCCATTTATGCTAATAAAGTTAAATATTTGTGTGTTAAAAAACTAGGAAGGATGCCCAGGGATGCTCCCACTATCCACGTACTGGGAAAGCTTTCAGAATTGATAACGGGAACGGCCCCCATGGAAAAGTACGATGACCCTGGGAACCCGACTGTTACAGTGCACATAGGGAACACACAAATTCCAAATGTCTTGGTGGATTTGGGTGCAGCTATTAACGTTATGACCATAGAGACTGTGAAGAAATTGGGACTCACTAATCTTCAGCCAACCCCTATTGTTTTGGAACTTGCTGATAGATCAATGATCAAACCGGAAGGAATCCTAGATGACCTCGTAATTTCAGTTGACTTGTGGGAATACCCTGCGGAGTTTTTGGTATTACAGCCAAAATCTCAGTTGGGGGGTCACCCACTGATCCTGGGAAGACCGTGGTTGGCCATAGCTGATGCTTGTATTAGCTACCGGTCAGGTTCTATGACTATTTCAGATGGAACTGAGACCAAGAATCTAACCCTGTACCCTCCAGCTCGACCAAGCACGGAAGTTGAAACTCCATTGTGGGTAGATTTGGAGGAGGAAGAGGGTGTGCAACCACTATTAACCATAGGGAGAGCCTTGACATGTAAAGATGAAATAGAGGATGATTCCATTAATAGTTTCATCAATGATCCCACGTCAGTCAATAAGAATGTCTATCAGATCTTGGACAGTACTTTAGCTACAACAGAACAAGAAAATCTTATAGAAGAGACTCTGATTGGTGATTATAATGTAATTCCAGTACTTAAGAATTCGAAGAGTGTTCTAGTGGAAATTGATCCAGGAAAAACATTGAATATCAATCCTAATCTGGCATCTAGCGAGCTGGAACAGCTAGTCACTCTACTGAAACAACGTAGGGGAATTTTTGCTTGGGAGTACACAAACATGAAAGGAATTCCTTCTCATCTGTGCACTCATCACATCTATATTAAGAGCGAATCCATGCATGTATGCCAACCCCAACGAAGGATGAACCCGAACCTGAGAGACATAGTGAAAGAGGAAATCCAGAAACTGTTGGAAGATGGATTCATATATTCAATTTCAGACAGTGAGTGGGTTTCTCCACTTGTGATCATGCCAGAGAAGAATGGGAAATGGAGGGTCTGCGTGGATTACAGATAATTTAACAAGGAAACGCAGAAGGACCATTTCCCCTTACCTTTCATCGATTAGGTCCTTGACACCTTGTTTGGGAAGAAGTATTTCTCTTTTCTGGATGGCTTTAGTGGCTATAACCAGATTCAGATTGCTCCAGAAGATCAAGACAAAACCACTTTCACTTGTCCTTGGGGGACTTTTGCATACTGAGTACTTCCTTTTGGGTTGTGCAATGCACCAGCTACATTTCAGAGAGCAGTGATTGGAATCTTTTCAGAAATGGTGAATGATTGCATGGAAATTTTTATGGATGACTTTACTCCATATGGTGACAGTTATGAAGAAGCACTGAAGAACTTAGAAAAGGTCCTGAAATGCTGTGAAAAAAGCCATCTCTCTTTGAGCACTGAAAAGTGCCACATGATGATGAGTGAAGGCATAGTGCTGGGGCACTTCATCTCTTCTGATGGTATCCAGGTAGATCCATCCAAAATCAAGGTAATTGAAAACATACGAACTCTTGTGACACAGAAGGATGTACGTAGCTTCTTAGGTCATGCTGGCTATTATAGAAGATTTATAGAAAAATTTTCCAAGATAGCTTCTCCTTTGTTCACTTTGTTGATGAAGGATGCACAGTTTGTATGGAATGATGCATGCCAAATAACGTTTACTGAGCTGAAGAAAAGGTTGTCTACAGCACCCATCTTACGAGGACCCAATTGGGCTCTGCCTTTTCACATTTCTTCAGATGCTTCAGAAACTGCCATTGGAGCAGTCTTGGGACAGCAGGAAGGTAATGCTCCTTATGCTATTTACTATATGTAAAAATATGTCTTCTGCTGAACTGAATTATACTGTCACAGAAAAAGAATTTCTTTCCATTTTTTATGCCATCAATAAGTTTAGACATTATATTACTAGATATTCTACTTTTGTGCACACTAATCATTCTGCTATCAAGTATTTAATGAATAAACCAATCCCGAATGCTAGAGTTACTAGATGGATGTTATTGTTACAGGAATTTGATATTACAATTATTGATAGACAAGGAAAGGAAAATGTTGTTGCAGATTTTTTATCTCAACTCACTAACAATGATGACAATTTACCGGTCGAAGATTCCTTCCCTGATGAACATTTGTTTGCAGTATAAGCTCATTCCCCATGGTATGCAGATATTGCTAACTTTTTGGCTACAGGTAAGCTTCCAGCACATCTGTCAAAGAGAGAAAGAAGGAAGATCATACAACAGAGTGCTAGGTACTGCTCGATTGATGGCCATCTTTTCTACACAGGGCTTGATTTAGAAATCAGAAGATGTGTTAGAGAAGATGAAATCTTCAGCATTCTTAAAGCTTTCCATGATGAGCCCTATGGGGGACATTTTGCTGACAAAAGGACAGGTCATAAAGTTTTGATAATGGGCTATTTCTGGCCTACATTGTTCAAGGATGCGAAGAAGTATGTTCAAGTATGTGATAGCTGTCAAAGGATGGGCCAACTCAACAGATTAGATGAGATGCCTTTACAGCCACAGCTTGTGGTTGAACCATTTGATAGGTGGGCTCTAGATTTTGTAGGGCCTATCAACCCTCCCTCAAAGAAGAAAGTTCATATCTTGGTTTGCACGGACTACATGACTAAATGGGTAGAAGCTGTAGCTTTGGTCAAGGCCAATGATCAGGCTGTGATTGATTTCCTGTATGAAGAGATTTTTACTCGGTTTGGAGTTCCTAAGGAGATCATTATAGACAGTGGACCACAGTTTGTATCTCACAAGCTGGAAGCACTGTTGCGGAAATTTCATATTCAGCACAGAATAACCTCACCATATCATCCACAGGCCAATGGGAAGGTGGAGAGCACAAACAAGGTTATTGAGGCTATTTTGACAAAAACAGTGAAGAGCCATCGTAAAGATTGGGATGAAAGACTTCCAAAGGCACTATGGGGCTATCGTACCACTTGGTGTAACACCACTGGTTTTTCCCCATATGAGCTAGTATATGGCAAGAACGTTGTTTTCCCAATTGAATTTGAAATCAAAACTTTAAAAACAGATGTTGAAGCAAATATGGATTTATCAAAGGCACAGAGGAATCGACTGAATCAACTCAATGAATTGGATGAGAAGCGCACAGTTGCAGTACATCATACAACTTTAATCCAACAACAACGCTCTAGATGGCATGACATATTTATAAAGAAAAGAGTCTTCCAGGAAGGAGATTGGGCCCTGTTGTATGATTCACAATTTAGGAGGGACTTTAAAGGCAAATTGCGCACCCGTTGGTTGGGACCCTATCAGATAGATCGGGTATTTGATAATGGAACAGTCCGGTTGATCACCATTGACGAGAACAAGGTACCATTATTTGCAAATGGTCATCGACTGCGACTGTATCACATGCCGATCTCAAGGGAGGCTTTTATTTCACAAGTTGCAGCTGATCCAGAGTATAAATTAACATCAGGACATGGATTTTTAAACCCTGTGAATTCCTAAAAGTTGTAGTTTCCACACATATTTTTGTACACAAATAATCGGTTTTTCTTTCATTCTGTATTTTATCTATTTTTAATTTTTCTTGCGCTTGATTGGTTTGTTTGAAGAACTGTGTGCAGGAACTTATTGGAGGAGCAACAGCCGTTACTGGGCCAGACAACTGCAAACACTCCATATTTTTTCCTGATCTAATAAATCTCTTTGAAAAAGATGGATAATTTGTGGTCCTCCACAGATAAAATTTGCTTATACTATAGTCTGACGCAGCTGCGACTCTGCCACATTTGCCCGTTCTGCCAAAATTCGCAGCTGCGACTCCATAAATTCTCCTTTGCTTCACTTTTCCACAACTAATACTCCGTCGCTTTTGCTCATTCGGCCAATTTCCGCAGCTGCGAATCCGCTATTTCTGCTTATCTTTCTAAATTGGCAGCTGCTACTCCGCCATTTCCACCTCATTTTTACTTATTCCCAGCAGCTGAGACTCCACTACCTTTGTCCATTCTGCTAAATCCAGCAGCTGAGACTCCGCTACCTTTGTCCATTCCGCTAAACATAGCATCTGCGACTCCGCTATCCTTGTCCATTCTGCTAAATCTAGCACCCGTGACTCCATTCTTTTCCACTTCATTCTCGCTCCTTCCGTACAGCTGCGACTCTGCCATTTTTCGTTTATTCTGCTAGATTTCGCAGCTAATACTCCACCAATTTTCTGCTCTCCGATGATGATGCCAATAATGATTCAATCGGGCATCAATCTCAGTTGTTTTTCTCTATCAAGGCCAATTGCAGTCCTCCTCGAAGGAAACTATCAGAATGTTCTGTTACCTGTCAGCTCAGGTGGCGTAGCCACATCACTTCGGCACATGCGCATTTATTCTTATTCTTGGTGATGGGATGATGAAGGCAAGCTATGATGGTTGATATTCCATGATGATTAACTCACGGATGGACGCATAGCGTGAAGGTACGGATTCTAACTATAATCATGATTAGGCATTTATTGACGTCGTGAATAATAATGGTTATGCATGTCATTTATCCCTGCCATTTATCCCGGTGAAAACTATGCTTAAAGCCATTACCCATATTCCTGATCATGATTATCATCTTATCCGATTCGTGTGACAAACCAGTCATAAATCTTACTTCTAAACCAATGCTGCCACCTTTCCAACATGGCTCAATTCAACTCTTGACTATCCATCAACCATTCCCGCATGTAGATAGTTCAATAGTTGGAGCTATGACTGGCACTTCTGTTGCAATTTCTTGCAGAGGTCTAACAATATGGGTATTCCTGTAAGATATGAACCTCTAACAATAGAATCCCTGTACATAAATAGAGATGTCTTTGTTATTTTTCAAGAAGCAAGGTGGACGATTTATTTTCAACACCTGAATGGTTTTCATGAGGAAGCGACCCTTGAATTTGCTAAAAACTTGACAGACACTCATTCAGAGGTTCGAGGAATAAGGGTAGATATTTCAGAGGCAATTCTAGCAGAGGTAACATGACTTCCCAAAGTTGGGCGTCGTTGGTTTAGTCGGAAGCGCTATCATCCCACTGCAGTTGAAGATTTTCTTGCAACTACAGAAAGGGTCCGACCATTGTGCAGGGGAACGACCTTGGAAACTCTTCCACACCCATGGAACCAAGTTGCAATCTTTTTGAAGAAATATATTACTTGGGATGGGAGGTATAGTGTTATTTATATCAATGAATTTTTGCTCCTATCACATTTACGACACAACCGATTGCTTAACATGCCATACTTTCTTTTTCAATCTTTGCAATGCATGGCTTATTATGTTAAAGGTGCTCACCACCCCTTAGCATCCCTCACAAATCATGGGCTCATTAAATTGCTAATTTTAGGATCTCTTGCACAGCATAATTTGACATGGGATCAATTTCTGGTTCGGCCAAACCTCCCTCATGAAATGTCTTTAGAAATATTGCATGAGGACTGGAGTTCCTCAAATTCAGTTGGGCGGGGAGGAAGATGGAACACCTGAAAAGATAGAAACAGAAGGGGATGAAACGGGGGCATCCAAAACTGAAAAGGGAAATGGAAATCCTCAAGCAAAGGAAATATCAAAAAATGAACAAGCAGTCCCGAATGTAGAATCTTCTCCCACAACTACAAGGATTCTAAATCAGAAGGAGGGAGTTGGCTCTATTTTTAAGGCAATAGGATTTTCCTTGCCCCGGAGAAAGAGAAGGCCAGTCATCTTGCTCAGTGAAGAAGAGAAGAATCGGAATTGTGACTACAGCAGAAGCAGGTCATTTGGTTAGGGTAGATAGTGGGACCCCAATTTTTAAAACCCAACCACCTGCTGACACACAAGAACCTGCTGTAGAAGAGCCTCAATTAGATAACCTTCTGTTTGAAAATGAGTTGCTAAAGAAGGAGGTGCAAGATATTCGGGCAGAACTAGATAAATGGAAGACGACACGTAGGGAACAGGAAAAGAAGCATGTGGATGCAAGGGTGGAATTGGGCCAGTCATCTTGCTCAGTGAAGAAGAGAATAATCGGAATTGTGACTACAGTAGAAGCAGGTCATTTGGTTAGGGTAGATAATGGGACCCCAATTTTTAAACCTCAACCACCTGCTGACACACAAGAACCTGCTATAGAAGAGCCTCAATTAGATAACCTTCTATTTGAAAATGAGTTGCTAAAGAAGGAGGTGCAAGATCTTCAGGCAAAACTAGATAAATGGAAGACGACATGCAGGGAATAGGCAAAGAAGCATGTGGATGCAAGGGTGGAAGCTGCAGATCAATTGAGAAATTTACTTATTACCCGGGGAATTGGAGTACAACAAGAGATAATATGTCCAGAAAGTGGAGATATTTTTAATTTGGAAGGGCTTAAAGTTACAAAGACAGACCTAGCAGTTCAGGGATCTACAAGAGCAAGGTAATCAGAGAAGTTCTTTTCGGGCTCAACTTAATCATTTTTAAAGGCATCAAGACAACCCAACAGACCAAAATTATTAGTAAAAAGGGCACTGTTACACAAGAACTAGCCACCTTAAAATTTTGTTGGAGGTCTATTTTAGATTTAAGTTGCTAAGGGTAGGAGGGTGCTCACACAAGAACCAGCAGTCCCAATAATTGATTGGAAAATTTTATTTTCTTAACTGGCATAATATGAACAGGGGCCAGCCTCATAATCAAACTAATCAGCTATTGCATGAGGACATGGAAATGGATAGTTGGGGGGAGATGTTGGGCCCTGGAATTGTCCCTTTTTAACCATACTTATCTAGTCATTTTTCCAAATATTACCTTACCTTTGTGAACCATATACACACCTTTTTCTAAATCAATCGGAAATCCTGACAAGGTATAAGTTATTATTGTTTCATGTAATTATGCCTAAGATTGTTATGGTTACGAATCCTGACCTTTGGTTTATGCTGACATTTGTGAGTTTATTTAGTTCAAATCTAAAGCGCAGGTGTATCAACTCAGTAGCGCTAGCTGTGACTCTTCAAGGCACCAGCTCGTCATAACTCTAAGGGACAATGCATCCTCCACGCAAGCTGTATCAGATCCCCACTGTAACAGATTCCACTGAAGCAGGGCCTCGTTGCGACAAACAGGTGGCATTCTAGCTGCTGAGTCTGTTAACTCATTAATGATCAAAGCAACAGCCTCCTTCACAATTAACGGCCCTGTTTAATACGCTGTATTAGTTAACTGTAACTCCACAACATGAAGATCATAGATCTTCATTGCTGCGCGATTTCAGTGGATCTGAAACTGTATTTCCTTTGTATAAATTCCAGAAGGCTCTCGTAGCCTGGGGTTGGACAATCATTACTTGTGTAAGCTATAACAGAGCACTGAGACTCACAATCTTCCATCAATAATAATATGAGAGTAGAGTTCTTCATTTATGTGTCTTAATTTGCTGTGACTCTCGACGTCTCTGTTAGAAGGCCAGGGCCCGCCTTCTCACAGAGATAGCCGGTTTAAGTAGGTAGAGTAGGTTAATTTTACTTTTGTTGTGGGGTGTGGAATGATTGCAGACATTATTGGTAGCTGTAACAGAGTTTAGCTTTCCTTTCTGGTAGTTGTAATTGCATCTTGAATAGTTGTAACAGAGTGGTGTGACAGTCAACTGTGTAGGATAATTTACTTAATTTGCATGTGTGTTTTAATCAGTTGTGACATCCAAGCTCAATTCCAATTATCTTCTAGTTGTTTATGCTTTCTAGGATTTCCATTAATTATCAATTAGAGTTCAAGCTGGTGTTTTAATTCTGGTTGCTGTTGTATCTTCAATTACATTCATAGATTAGAAAGATAATGGTAGAGTTACAGTAGCTACTGGATAGATCATTTTGGTAAAGATTGAATGTTGTAGTTTGATAATTATAGGATTTAACTTCTTGCAAAAGTAATCTAGTTTCATTTCATCATTAGATCATTAACTTGCTGGGTTGATTTCTGTAGGGAAGTTACTTTCTTTTGGATTCTTAGATGTATGAATTAGATTAGTGTTCTTAGGGAATGAGTTGGTTGGACACATAGATATGATCATTATTTAAATTTAGCAAATCAACTGCTTAATCTGTTTATGCATAGACTGTTCTTATTTCCTTTGAAATAAAAGACCTTCCTGGGTTTGACAATTTATACTGACCATTCTGTATGTTACATTTAATTAACTGACATATAGGGTGACCAACATGCCATATGTGCATGATGTATTTTGTGAACAAACTTCTTCTTTTGTGAAGTACAAAATCTAGCAATGTGTTCTAGTTAAGACAATTGTAACATTGGACTGTGGAGAGATCTCTTCCTGAGTTGGGTCCTCCTCCACTTTTAAATCTATGGAAGGGTCGAGACCCTTTGTGGTCAACTTTCTTGAAGTGACCCTTTCTTCATCATTTGGTGTGAGTAGCCAAGGCTTGGTCATCGTCCTTGAGAAGGGATTCCCTATTGGCTACCCTAGCTTCTTCTTGAACACAATCCTCCCATATTGTATCAAACTTCATACTTTCTTTTCTGGCACAAAGAGTTTGTATGAATGACTCCCAAGGTCTAGTGAGACCATTTAGAGCAGTCATTACAAGTTCATCTTCATCAAGGGTATCTTCAATGGCATCTAGTTGCTCCTTGATTTGGGAAACCCTTGTGAAGTAGTCTTGAATGGATTCTCCTTTGTTCATCTTGGTACTCTTCAACTGAGTTCTTAGGTTCATCTTCCTATTGATGTTCCTCCCTTCATACATTCTTCCTAGGGCATCATACATTTCCTTGGGGTCTTCTTGGATTCCACTTGGGGAATCAAGTGGTCCTTGATAGAATCAACAATGATTCTCTTTTCCCTAATTAGATCCTTCCTATACTTTTCTTTGGCTTCATCTTCAGTGGGTTCTGCAACTTCATCCTTGATATATTGAGCAAGATCATTCTCTTCAAGAATGAGACCAATTTTGTATTTCCATGCCTGGAAATTCTCTATACCTTCTAGCTTATCTTCAAGCTTAGTGCTTGGAGCCATCTTCTCTTGGGGGAGTCCAAGAGTTTCAAGAGATAGAGTAACACTTACCATGAGATGTGCTTGATTGACTTGAGAACACCGATGTGTTCTATTTTTGGAAACTTCACCTTTTCACTTTCTGGATCTGCAACAGAATTTCTAGTTTATCGCACTTTTGGTCAAACTAGGGTTTGACTTTCCTAGAGTTCTACCCAACCAAAAAATTCGATCTAGGGCTCAAAAGATTGATTTTGAGAAGGGCTATTTAGCCATGTAACCAGAATCAAAAAATATTAACTTTTGCAGAAACCCTAAATTTTGGGAGAGAGAGAGAGAAAGATAATTTCACCTTGTGAAAGATGTTCTATTCAGGATAGCTCTGATACCATGTTAAGTTTAAACTAATTTGACTAGCAAGATCACTGAAAGAAACATAATCACACGATAGACAAAGATAATACCTTGGGAAACCCTCATGGGGTAGAAAACCCAGCAAAGCTTTCCTCAATAATATGATCAACCAAAATACAAGATGTGCTCCAAGACTAGAGCTCCTTCTCTACCTCCTATGCAGACCGCTCAAACACAAGTGCACTACTTTCCGAGCTATGCAAGTGTGAGATAAGTGAGGAGCATTCTCCTCTACTTATACTAGATTTTCGACTAAATTTTTCCCTAATGGGGCCGACCTCTCCCAATGGAGTCTAATAACCCCTAATTAAATAACTCAAGGCCGACCCCCACATGGTGGATCTAATAACCCTAGTTACCAAAATCCATCGGAGGAATAAACATCTCCGGATACATAATAGAATTACCTCGGAGGGATGAAAAATATCCGAAATAATAAAGTACAAATATAATATTCTTAGAAGTTACAATATTCAACATGCGCATCCATGGTCCATGACTTAGTCGGACTTACACCCTAGTGATGTACTCTTGTGCTCTTGATGTACCATTGCTTTGAGGTATGTGTGCATCCTTGATATTCAACTTGATGGGTATTTGACCATTGCCATACAATCCCTTGTGGGTGTTTCACTCCTGATGTATCAATCCTTTTTGGAATCTACACATAAACTATTTTTTAATTTGCGGGACTTTAACCCTTGCAGTACCATTACGTGTGGGAATTGTGCACTTTCAAGACTATTCAATTTCTTGTTGTTTTTGCACTTCCGATCCTTGACCAAGCAATGCTTGTGCATTTCAGAGTCTTCTTTCAACATGATTGCACACTTGTATCTTTCCTTAACCAACTCCTTGTCTACTTGTGCACATGTACCTTTTTCCAACCAATTCTTTGACTGCTTCCTTGAGAGAGTATGACTTGGTGGACTTGATATATGCACTAGTACTACATGTAGTGGGATACATTGCTTATGTATTTATTTGGACTGGATCTACATGATGTACCTTCCTTATGTGATTCTTCATATTGATCATGCATGATGCATCCTTTGACACACGTCTTTAGACTGAATGGAACTTCTAGATATAATTCTTCACACTAGCATCCATATCCTTCACCATCTTGCACATATACTTCTTTAAGCTAGCATAGGAATTTTGTATCCACTTTGACATTAGTTGACATCAATGACTCAAACTAAATCAATCGACATCCTCTTTGACATTATTTAACATCAATGGAAACCAAATTTCAACACTTAGAGATTTCTTATTTTTGAATTAGAATTTATGGCTAAAGTTTCTGAAGAGACCAACCAAAAGACCCCTATGCTGGGGGATCCTTGTGCTTTTCCATTTGCTGGAAACATTGGTTCTCCCTTGATGGCCACTTTGAATATTCCTATATTCATTTTGGGTATTTTCATTTGGTTGTTTTCCACTTTGAATTTCCTGAATGCTCTCAATCCTTCTCAAGCAAGCATTGTATGTCAAGGGAATCACAACCCTTTTCCTTCTTCACCAGTGGCATTGTGTCCTCCTCATTCTACCTCATGTGGTAAAAGTATTGATATTAGTAATGAAAATTATAAAAGGAATATAAGTTGTAAGAATAGGAAGAATATGCAAAGACAAGGGGGCATGCCACTAGCCTCGGTGAGTTAGGATGAGGGAAATTCCTCAGCCTCTATAAGACATGCTAGGGAAAATTCGCCAACCACTGCAATTCATGCTAGAGGAAAGTCACCAGTCACTACATGTCATATTGGAGATAGGTCACGAATCATTACAATTCATACTAGATACCCACAACCAACCACTGCAAGCCATGTTGGGGGAAAACATTCAGTGACTAAAAGTCATATTGAAAGTACATCCTCAACCACTAAGATTCATGTTGATGAAATTTCATTTATCACTGCGATTAATATTAATGACAAGTCACTAGTCACTACAACTCATATTGGAGACAATCTACCAATCGTTTTAATTCAAGTTGGGGGCAAGAAAATGGTCACTACAAGTCATGATGGGGGAAAACAACTAGCCAATGCTAGTGACATTGGACATATTGAAAATATTGATAAATCTAAATGAATAGGATGCAATATTAAGTTCCATTGTAATATTTTCAATGGATATCACCTTACTGACATGTCCCCTACTATTCCATAGGTACAGAGAGAGTTGTAGTGTGTCTCAAGGATCCTCCACTCCTGAACAACCTATGACTTCACAATATCCTATTCAAATTTTAGTTGATAAAGTAATCCATTCAATGCAATATTTGATTGATCCAACTCTTCCCTTGGATAGTGTTGATGTTGAAGTGATTGAACCAATGCAATCTTTGGTTTATCCCACTTTTCCATTAGAGAGTTACACGATTCAAGTGGTCAAATTTATGCAATCTTCAATCAATCCCTGTTGGCGTAACGTATATCGATAGGGGTTCTATTCGCACTATTTACAACAAACTACCAACCCAAACTCCCTTACACACTGGCCCAAAAAGGTGCAACCCTGTGATGAACCTGCAATAATTAATTAATGCAAATACACAAGATATCAGAAATAACAGAACATAATCACTTTTATATTGATCACGAGCCACTTCGAGGGGGAAACCTCCTTTGAGCAAGCTCAATACAATTAACTTCACGGTGCCTTCAATGACCTCAACACACACTTATATACTAAGTCTATGCCCAATACTATGAGTCAAAACCATGGGACATAGAATACTACAGGACGAATTACAAAGCATATGCGTCCAATGCTATGGGTCAATACTATGGGCTAATATAAACTACGGATCAACAAATACTACGGGACGACTTACAAAGCATATGCGTCCAAAAACAATATACTAACATAGTAAAGAGAAGGGTTGACATAGGTTCCTAACATCCCCTCTCCCTTAGAAAAAGCTATGTCTTAAAATCTTTGGTTGGAGAAATTGCTGCAGAATCTAAAGGAGTGGTTCGCCGGTAGCATCCTTGGTTTGCATTTCGGGCCACTGACGCCTTTGGAGTGTCAAGGAGGATTGCTTGGAAGGCTATAGATGAAGAAGAACCCTGTCAACTGCGTGGAAAATGCGCTCAGAATGGTGCTGATCGGCTTGTTGTTTCAGGTGAATTCTGGCCATGTGAAGATTGTCCTGCAGAATGAGAAGAATCTGATCGCGGTTTTGAAGAACCGAGTCAATTTCCTAAACTGGGGAGCTGCTAAGGGTGTATGGAAGAAGAACTGGTGGTGTTTGTCCATAGACTGCTTCATATGGTGTCCTTTGAGATGTGGTATTGTACCACCAGAGTGCTGCTAGGAAATCCATAGAAATAGTTGGCCAAAGCTGTGTAGTGATGGGCAAGGGTTTGATCAATCCTGAAAGGAGTGTCGGTTCCCCCTTGTTGACTTGGAAAGTATCATCATTAGCCACCAGCTGTTGAATTGTCATTTTTAGTCCCAGCCAAAAGAAGTTACATTGTTCCTGGTCATACATTTTGTAGAACCTAGAGTGCCCTATTGATGAAGAAGCATGGAGATCATAGAAGAGATAGCCCTGTTGAACATATGGCAACCAATTTGGGACAAGCAGAGAAAGAGTCGTAAGAGAAACTGGGTCATCAATTGTGCGAGAAGGAGCATCTTCCACCATATTGTCATTACCCTTCTTGTAAGTGATCACATAGGGATAACCCATGAGTTGGATAACCCATTGCAGGTGTGTTGGGGAGGAGACCCATTGTTCCAGAAAATTTTCCAGACTCGGGAGATCAGTCTTGATGCAGAAATAATTGCCTAATAGGTATGGCTGCCGCTTCTGTACTGCATGAAAAATAGCCATCATTTCCTGCTGAGAGGTAGATGTGGTTACATTCTTACCGGAAAGGTCTCTTGAAGGAAGCAAGCTCATTGGTTCAGCAAAGATACCTGCATATCTATCCAAGGAAGTAGTGGAGACTGTTGATGGGTGCATCTGAATGGAATTGAGGTGAGCGATGACACCATGTGAGTTCTTCTTAAGGAGTTTTTCCAGGCGATGTGAACTGATGATGCAGAGAGACCCTCGTTGTAAGCCCCGAAATTTGTGTTGTGCCCCATTGACGTTAAACTACATCCAGAGTTCAGCAAAATCCCAGAAGATGGGGCCAAGTGTGCGTAACCATTGAACGCCCAAAACCACATCACATCCGCCTAAGGACAAGGCAAACATGTCGGAGTGTAGGTTATAATCTTCCATAGAGATAAGCACATTGTGACACTTCCCCTTGCAAGGTAAGGTGCCCCCATTGGCAACCATGACTTCAAAGTTGGAGAAGGATGGACAAAACAATCAGCCTGTTTGGAAATTCGAGGGTCAATGAAGTTATGAGTGCTACCAGAATCAATGAGTATGGTAAGAGGGAGCTTCTTGAAGTATCCCCTGACCCGCATTATTTGTGGGGTGGTGACGCCAGTTATAGCATGGAGAGAGATCTCGGGTGGGTCGTCTTGAGATGGGGTGTCAACAGGCGGGTGTTGCATGTCGACCAGATCATCTACTGTATTTGTAGCTTCTTCACCAAGTTCTAAGGCAGGCGAAGAATCCACATCCAAGATATAGAGCTTTTGTTGAACACATCTATGTCCTCGAGTGAATTTCTCATCACAATTATAGCAAAGCCCTTTTTCTCGGCGTGCCTGCATTTCTATTTCAGACAAATGCTTGATAGGAGTTGGTTGAGGAGCAGGCGTGAGGGGAGGTCGTTGGGAACCCATATTTCTGAAGGGAACAAAGGTGGGTTTGGAGCGTTGTTGAGTTACGATCTTGTCCTCGGCCAACTTAGCGAACCCTAGGACTTCCATCATTGTGTTGGGACAAAACATTTTGACCTCTGAGCAGATTTCATCCTTGAGACCACTGATAAAACAACTCCTGTAGAATTCATCAGACAATCCTTCTGTGTGATTGGTTAGCTTCTCAAATTCCATTTGATACTCTCTCACTGTGCCAGTTTGGTGAAGTTTAGTGAGTGCTCCTATGAAGTCGTCAAAAGCACTAGGACCAAATCGTGGCAAAATGAGTTGGCAAAAATCTGTCTAGTTTGGCTCGGGATGAGCTTTGATGTACCAACGGTACCATTGAAGGGCTTCCTGTTCCAAATGAAAGGATGCAAGTGGAACTTTCTGAACATCAAAAGTATTATGCAGACTGAAATATTGTTCTGCTCGGTATATCCATCCAGTCGGATCAGTACCATTGAAGCGAGGAAACTCAAGCTTCATCCCATGAAAATTGCTAGAAGCAGAGAACCCGGTGGCTGCAAAAGATTCTGGCTGTCTAGTATTGTTCATGGCTGAATGCTGAAGATGGAGGCTGAGAAATTTTTCATCCAGATCTTGGAGTTTGGTTTGGATCACTGCAAGTGCTTCCTCCATGGTGTGTGCTCCTGCACGAGTGACAACCATAACCAGGTTTTTTTTTTTTTGACTGGGTAGGAAAACAAAAACAGGAACTACTTCAGTAAGGGAAAATTTGGATTTGGAAAAAAATCAGAAGGGTAATTGGGGTTTGATTAGGTTTTGGACACTGTTGGATAGATAGGGAAGCAAAAATGAGGATTTCAGAAGTGGAGTGAAAGAATAGGAAAATTTGGCAGAGGGGGAACAAAGAAGTAGAATTCAGAAAGGAACTTTGTGGTAAAATTTGAAGGTGATTGGGTGAAATCTGAGGAAGTTATGGCAAACCCTAAAAATCGACAAATGTGAGATTTTGGGCTGTAGGAAGGGGAATAGAGGATAGGGTCCTCAGGAATGAAATATGCAGAATGGAATGACAGGGATTCCCTGAAAATTTCAAGGGAAATAGAGGTAAAACAAGGGAGATATGGAGAATTTTTTTTTTTTTTTTTTTTTTTTTAGCAGCCTGGAGCGGCTACAGCTCGGATTTTTTTTTCTTTTTTTACAGACTGGAGCGGTTATGGCTCAGAAGGAATCTTGAACAACGTCGAACGGCTGGATCTGGAACGGCTTGCAAAATGGATCTGAAACGGCGCATCAGTGATCGGCAATAGTTCAGCTGAAAGTAGATATGGACCCCAGGTATGTGCGGCTTCCTAACATTTCAAGGTTTTCACTCGGCCACCAATGCTGTCTGACGGCTTGCGTATTGAAGCAGTACCCCTCACTCCACGGCTCAAGTAAAACTGATAACTGCTTTGCCACAAACGACAGCTCTTGGTTTACCTCACGGGTGGGAACTAGTCAATCAGGTAGGGGTCGTTGCCCTTTTCGCTTGGTAGGTCCTCTCAATGGCCAGCTACTTCGGGGTTCCTGTGGTACTCCTCACAATGAGTTTTAGGGCTTATGCCCAAGTATTTCCCACAGTTAAGCGGATAGAGATTATTCCCAGATCCGAACCTGCAACAGAAAAAAATTTGGGCAGAAATTCCACCCAATGTTCAAAAATCGAATCTATATTGCTCAGAATTGATATTATAGCATGTTTCCGGAACTGGAACAACCACTCAGCTTCTACCCATGTAAGCGGAATAGAAATCTGGGGACTCGGTCAAAAGATTTTCTCGCCGCAATTTCCGCGGCCGTCACCGAAATTCTGAAAAATTGCTGATTTTAAATCCACGATATCTTCACTTTTAGAACTCCAAATGAGATATATTTTTTTTTAAACTGCGTATTTTTGAAAGAGGAATTCAGATATGCAATCGGGTTCTTCTGATTTTGTGCAGAAAGTTTCAGAAATTGATCTGAAAGTCGCCGTCCAAAAAAAGAAAAAAAAATTCCCACTTGTGCCAAGGAAAGTGCTCTGATACCAGATGTGATGAACCTGCAATAATTAATTAATGCAAATACACAAGATATCAGAAATAACAGAACATAATCACTTTTATATTTATCACGGGCCACTTCGAGGGGGCAACCTCCTTTGAGCAAGCTCAATACAATTAACTTCACGGTGCCTTCAATGACCTCAATACACACTTATATACTAAGTCTATGCCTAATACTATGTGTCAAAAACATGGGACATATAATACTACAGGACGACTTACAAAGCATATGCATCCAATACTATGGGTCAATACTATGGGCTAATATAAACTACGGATCAACAAATACTACGAGACGACTTATAAAGCATATGCGTTCAACAACAATATACTAACATAGTAAAGAGAAGGGTTGACATAGGTTCCTAACAAACCCTTTCCAGCAACACTTGTAGAGCAAGTGCAGTCTCACCCGAGATGGATAAGGAGGCTGCAGGAACCAATTTTCCGCAGTGGAGTTGAGGATATGCTTTCAACACACATTACCCTTGCAGCAACCAGAGATTATAACATCCGCAACATATTATCAATTCATCATTCACAAATTTCAACATATAACAAACATTCAAAACAAGACATTCAATTTACTTATTCAGATCAACAGTACTCCTTAAACCCATAGCACATTCACATCAGAGATACTCTAAAACATTCACATTCATCATCGTATAAAAACAGAGACAGAGATTGCATCATAATCGAACATCTTCATTCATTCATTAAACCCCGCGGAATGAACGTTGTAGAAACAGTCAATACACCATGTCATGGATACAAAACATACCAAAAGGTAGGATCAATCATCAAAAATTGGATGCCCTTAGGCTTACAATCCTACTATATTGATATGCTTCTATTCAATTACAAAATGGTCCACATGACCAATTCTAACTAATTTAACTATTCATGTGCTTCCACAAACTCCGCGAATGGTCCTTCTTTCGCAGATTGACCCTTTTGCACCTGTCGGCTTCCGCACTTCCTGCGGACTTATCCCGTGCCAACAATCCCACTCTTCCTTTGGAGAGTTATGTGTTTACCACCCATGTTTTCTTCAATACAAATTCAAAATTTTCTAGACAAGGGGGCACTCCATTCGCTTTGAATGAACACTCACCAAGCTCTAGGATTATTTCCTTTTATTGGAATATTATAGTTGCGCCTCTTCTTCTATAGTTGAGCCTCTCCTTTTATCTTATGTATATGCTATGAATGTTATGGTGTCTAAGATCTTCATGTGATTCATTTTCCTCACAACAGAAACATTGTCACTCTCGACCATATTACATTTGTTGATCCTTCTCATTGCCTGACTTTAGACCAAGTATATCCTTTGTTTGTTCCTATTATTTTAGTAGAAAATACCCCACCATGGGCGAATTATGTGGCCTTATATCCCTCGTGTTCAATTTCTACTAAGAAGAAGCATTTTCTTTCATGCTTACCTTCTTGGGACTTGGTCCTAGAAATTGACCAGGTGATTCTTTCAATGGGGGCATTGGAGCCTTCTCTCCACCCTATTGGTCCAAGTAAATGTTTGACATGTGTTCTCTCTGGGATGATGATATACTTCCTTCAGATGAAGCTTTCCTAGAGGCTATGATCAAGTCTAACATTCCTTTCGATATTCATGTCCTTTCCAAATATTATCTCCTTAGATTGGACCTAGTTGCAATAAAATCCAACCCCAATTTCCCTTTTTGAGTCTAATATCACTATTTATAGATCCTCATCCATTAGCATTTTTTATTCTTTGCACTCTTCCATTGATGTGCAAGTTGGTGTTCCTGATGAGTTTAAATTTGTTAATAGATGTTTCGACTCTTGCGATGATGAGGCTTGTTCCCATAGACTCCATTATTGATTTAAACTTTGGTCTTCCTCATGAGTTTGATCTTATTGATTATAGGTCCTCGGGCCTTGTCGTTCTTGAGTCTTTGCTAATAGACTCTCCCTTGGTAATGAATATTGTTGAAGAGATTGAAGTTGAGAATACCTATTCTAAGTTGAATTATATCATATCTTTCATTTTATATTTTTTAGACATGATCATGGTATTGATGTTTCCTAGAGATAGGAATTTCAGTTTGATTTTGTTGAACTTTGGCTGTCATTGATGTCAAAGAGGACTCATTATCCATGTGCCCATTTGAAGAAGTATCTAAAATCAAGTTTGAAGAAGTACATAACGTACATGCGCAAGTCCCTAATCCATCTAGTCATGGTACTTCAAAGGTGATGTCAAAGAGATGGTTGGACAAGTCTTGGAAGTGTGCAAGACCCACCAAGCAATGGTACTTGAAGGGCGCAAGACCCCACATGTAGTGGTTCCTAAGTGCACAAGTCCAACTATGCTAAGGACCAAGTGTGCGCAATACCCACAAGGAATGAATCAGTCACGCAGGTCATGAAAAGTGGCAGATGTGCAAGGCAGGTTTACCATGAAGAAAGGAAGAAGGGATGATACAACCAACTTGTGGACACATGATCTCCGCAGTTCAAGTATAAATAAAAATCCAAGTTGGTGAGTGAAAATCAATCTTGAGGATGAACATGAGATAGTATTTTGACTTGGAAAGCTTTCAATTATTGGGGTATCAATGGCTCGTTGATCTGGAACAACATAATCTAGTACATAGACATATGTGCAAGGACAGAAATGCAACACAACAGATGATGTGCATGAATGGAACAACAACATAATAGTCGATGCACAAGATGATGTAGTTTATTTGAGGTAGATGCGCAAGAACAGAATAGCAGTACAGTAGACGATGCGCAATATCATTTGATTATGCAGATGCATAGAACCATAATAGTATGTTGAATAACGTGTGTATTGAAAAATTATCTGAATGATGACAATCAGTGTACAATGTTGATGTAGTGAAATGAAGTAAGATAAGAACAGATGATACAATACAACAGTTTCAAAAGAACAATGTATATAGCAAGTGCACACGAAGGAATGTATTGCAGTAAATTTGAAGTGTGTTCAGATCAATAGAAATCAAGGACAATATTCTATAGTCATATCAAGGTGGCAGGATGGGGAAAGGAATAGGCAGTTGGTGCTTCCTTCAAGTTGCAACCTGTAAATACATGGGGTCGGTGCCTCCTTCTAGTTGGTGCTGGTAAATCAGGGAGTTGGTGCTTCCTTCAGGATGAAGCCTGTAAATGAAGGGGTCAAAACCTCCTTCCATTCAGTGCTGGAGAGTCTTGGAAGTTGGTTCTTCCCATGAATGCAATAATTATTATGTAATAAAGCATTATGTGGTTTTATCTCGTTTGGGTTTCCACGTCAAATATTTGTGTTCTGTGTCTTATGCGTGTGTTGATGAATGGCATTGCTTATGGTGAATACATAATATAAATACAGTTTGAATTTGGTAAAAGTGAAAATTGTATATAACTGTGCATAATACTGATTCACCCTCTCTCTCAGTATTAATAATATTTCTAACAGATTCATGCTTTCTTAGAGATCCTCTTTGCAGTTTGCTCGATTTGATCAAGTATTTTCATAAACTTGCATATAGGGTTAGGCCTCTCATATTTTTTGATGCATTAGAACCTTTTATTATCTAAATTTTCCATATGATCGAACATGTTGGATATTGGTGAATCATCTTTCTTTATCTGTATTTAGCACCAATCTGACAGAATATCCTACCTAACATGAGACACCATAGTCAACACCCCTTTGTCATTTTGATTCCCAGGACAAGTTTTTCTCATACGCTCGACAACCTTTGTAGTTTTACCATGACTTTGAGAAGAAGTTGCATGCCTCTCTTTCTCATATATTTATGGGAATTCCCTATAAGGCTCCCATTTTTGTTCATTTTGCATCTAACTTTTCTCACTACTACTTGCACATATATGCCTAATGCTTAGTTGCAACTTTGTACTACCGTTTCATTCATCACGTTGCTCATTACTTACATCCATTGCATTTTATTTCTAGATTGTATCCTTGGAAGATACATGCTAATGAATGTCCACTTCTTTCCTAGTACCATTTTATGCATTTTTATTTGCATAGGTTTGTTCCATGTGCTTAGAACATAGTTGCAAGCCATGTGACACTCATTTATTCCACTATACTATGCATTCTTGAATTATTTTTCAAGATTTAATAATATTAAAAAGACAAAAAAATCGAATATATCAAAAAGAAAAATGGGAAAGAGTTAGTTCTCACTTATTTTTTGCAGCATCTGTTTATCCCTTGAACAAAGAGCATTGTCTTGAGTCTTTATCTTAGTATATTGGGTTTAGTATCGCTTTAGGATGTTGAATTAATTTATCCATTGTCTCCCTCACCTGGTTATTCTTCCAATCATTATGGATATGTTTTTTGATTTCACCTATGTCACAAGCTTATGTCCTTGTTCATTTCTGAATATATGCTACCTTAGTCACTTATTGTGTCGTGCTCTTGTTCAAGGGAATTCTTTAACCTATGTCTGCCACTCCTCATAAATATTGACTTTAGCATGTTGGCCTTATCGTATGTTGAGTGCATTCTAGAATCATTCAATCTACCCATGACCTTCCAAAGTTTTGGCCTTCTGTGATTACCTCATGTTGGATGATGGGGTATTCTTTGATGCCCTTCTTCTCGTGGATCAAGAAACCCTAAATTTTGGGGGAGAGAGAGAGAAAGATAATTTCACCTTGTGAAAGATGTTCTATTCAGGCTAGCTCTGATACCATGTTAAGTTTAAACTAATTTGACTAGCAAGATCACTGAAAGAAACATAATCACAAGATAGACAAAGATATTACCCTGGGAAACCCTCATGGGGTAGAAAACCCAGCAAAGCTTTCCTCAATAAGATGATCAACCAAAATACAAGATGTGCTCCAAGACTTCACCTCCTTCTTCTCTACCTCCTATGCAGAGCTCTCAAACACAAGTGCGCTACTTTCTGAGCTAAGCAAGTGTATCAAATGAGGAGCTCTCCTCCTCTACTTATACTGATTCCTAACTGACCAAAAATCCCTAATGGGGCCGACCTCTCCTAGTGAAGTCTAATAACCCCTAAATAATAAACTCAGGGTCGACCCCCACATAGTGGGTCGAATAACCCTGGTTACCACACTCCATCAGAGGAATAAACATCTCTGGATACATAATAGAATCACCTCGGCGGGATGAACCATCTCCAGAATAATAAAGTACAAATATAATATTCTTAGAAGTTACAGTATTCAACACTCCCCCTTAATGAGAAGGATATTATAACAACATCTGCAGGAGAAAGGAGTCGTCGACTACATCATACATGATACATCTATAAATCATCGGAAGCTTTCTTCAATACATCATCAACAATAACTTAATCAGCTACTGCAACATAGTAAATAGTGGAACATAAACATCATCAGTATTGAGTCTTCATCTTCTACATCGTCTGGAACATACAATCATCAGCATCGTCATCACATGATCATCGGCATCATCATCACACGATCATCGTCATCATCATCACACGATTATCAACATTGTCATCACACGATCATCAACATCGTCATCATATGATCATCAGCATCGTCATCATATGATCATCAGCATCGTCATCACACGATCATCATCATCGTCATCACACGATCATCGACATCGTCATCACATGATCATCGTCATTGTCATCACACAATTATCAGCATCGTCATCAGATGATCGTAGCATACTCTGCAATACACACGATCCAATTACAGGATGATCAATCCCGCTCTCTTTAGGACATAGGTCCATGGATGATACAATCCAGATCAAGTTCCAGGATGATCAATCCTTATCTCTTTAAGACAAGTCCATGTCTAGGGACGATGCAGTCCATGATTCATTTAAGACAAATCCATATCTAGGGATGATGCAATACCGACCACAGTGCCAGTCCTTTTTCATACTGGATATGACCTAGATCAGATCTAGGGTTTACCACCACAGAGCTAGTCCTTTTTCATACTGGATGTAGGCCTGCCACCTGTAGGTCTTCACATCTTACAAAGCCAACCCTTTTTCGTGCTGGATGTATAACATCTACAGAGCCAACCCTTTTTCATGCTGGATGTATCACATCTACAGAGCCATCCCTTTTTCATGTTAGATGTATCACATCTACAGAGCCAACCCTTTTTCATGCTAGATGTATCACATCTATAGAGCCATCCCTTTTTCATGCTGGATGTATCACATCTGCAGAGCCAGCCCTTTTTCATGCTGGATGTATCACATCTACAGAGCCAACCCTTTTTCATGCTGGATGTATCACATCTACAGAGCCAACACTTTTTCATGCTGGATGTATCACATCTACAGAGCCAACCCTTTTTCATGCTAGATGTATCATATCTACAGAGCCAACCCTTTTTCATGCTGGATGTAACCTAGATCAATTCTAGGATTTGTAACGTACATTTTGAACCGAGGTCCAGGGACGATCCATTCCTATCATGTACCTTTTGAACCGAGGTCCAGGGATGATCTAGTCCTATCATTCAATTCTCGGAGACCTCTGTCTATGGATCACTTTAGGATTGAAGTCCAGGGATGATCCAACCCCATCCTATCCACTAAAGACTTCATTCTCGGAGACATCTGTCTACGGCTCACTTTAGGACTAAATTCCAGGGATGATCCAATCCCATTCTGTCCACTAAGGACTTTATTCTTGGAGACATCTGTCTACGGCTCACTTTAGGACTGAAGTCCAAGGATGATCCAATCCTCATCCTGTATCCTCATCAATACAGATATTGTTAGTACATCACTAGTACAAGTACATACAAGTATCCTCATCAATACAGGTATACATATCATGTATCCTCATCAATACAAGTACATATATCATCAAAACATGTATCCTCGTCAATACAAGTACATATATCATCAAAACATGTATCCTCATCAATACAAGTACATATATCATCAAAACATGTATCCTCATCAATACACATATCATCAAAACATGTATCCTCATCAATACATTAATATAAAAACAAGTAGTGTAAGTTTTCTAAGTATAAGTGTCCTAAATCTAAGTAATCTAAGAATACATAAATATCTAGGTGTAGTAAACATGTATCCTCATCATCAACCTGGCTGTTGATGAGGGCAATCTCATCATCAGTGATTATATCACTCCCCCTTTTGAGGAGGGTCCTTTTGAACTACACCAAGCTTGTCTCAGAAATATTCAAATTTTACTCGAGACAGAGGTTTGGTCAATATATTAGCAATTTGTTCCTCAGTGCTCACATACTCGAGCTTAATAGCTCCTCTCTGCACCATATCTCGTATGTAGAAATATCGGATCTCTATGTGTTTTGACTTATCGTGGAAAACTGGATTTTCTGTCATCTTAATACAACTTTGGTTGTCACACATGATCATAGTAGGATCCATTTCTAAGTCAAATACTCTAGATAATAATTTCTGAAGCCATACTACTTCACAACTAGTAGAGCAGGAAGCTATATATTCTGCTTCGACAGTACTGAGAGCCACACTAGATTGTTTCTTGCTGAACCATGAGATCATGGAAGATCCAAGCAGTGATCGAATTTGAAGGGTGGGTCTTAATTTTTATTGGAAGGGAATTTTTTCTTGGAGCTCTTCAAAGATGAAGGGAAATTTAAATAATTGTACTTCAATGGACAAGTATAAATTAACTAAATCTTCCCCCAAAATGCAAAAAAAAATATTGTTCAGCCAAATTTTTACATCTTAAACAATTGAGAAATCCCTAGTATTGATAAAATATGTAGACACAGAATATAGCAGAAACATAAATGGGCATATTGATTGCCTGGGCATATTGATTTCCTTCTCACTATTAAATACACATATATATAGTTTCTCATAACACCAAAACCACTGGCTAATACTATGGGTCAATGTAAACCATGGGTCAACAAATGACCTAACTCAACTAACTTAGGACCATTGACTCAACTAACTAACCAACTTAGGACCATTGAGATTACAACTCTTAACACACCCCCTTAATCTCAAGTGGGATGGTGTGGTTAGCACTATCAATGACTAAGTGTTGTGCCTGTTGGTCTATGTCTCAGCTAGGCATACATTGCATTTAAATAAACTTAAGATTTACTTTCTTCCTTGATGTGTACTTGGTCTGCTTCTTCTTTGTCTTCTTGAACTTGATGCTGAGTAAGTATTCTTCTGCATCTTCTTTGGCTTCTGCACAATAAACAGTGTTATTGATTTTCATTGGTCCTGGAATACTCTGAAAGTCTTCTTCTTCTTTTGTTTCTTCTTCTTCTTCTGTTTCAACATATTATATGTTGCTATCCATTTTACCTGCACACTCAAAAATTTTGTCAGAAAAAAAATTCATATATTTCAGCTCTTCCTGGAGAGCAAGCATTTCTTTGTCTTCCCTTGTTTCACTGAGTTTCAGATCTTCCTCTTCTAGTGTTTCAATGGTAGCTACATATTCTTTCTCATTAACTGTTGCAGCTGGTACACAATGTGCATCCTTCACTGCTTCCTCAAAAACTGTGGGCTGACAGGGAAATAGAGCATACTCATACTGATTGTCAAGAATGGGAGTATGCTCATATAACTCCCTCAAACTTATGGTTTTCTGGTTCTGTGATGAACTCTCTGCTGCAACTTCTATGTTGCTATCAACTGTCTCTTTCTGTGAGAGGCTTTCACTGCTTCTATCAACTGTCTCTTTCTCTAAGATACTTTCACTACTGCTATCAACTATCTCTTTCTCTAAGAGACTATCACTCACATCACTGGAGACTTCAACATTGACAGGTTTGTTTTCACTGTCATCAGCAAACAGAGTTAGATCAAAAAGCTTTGCTGAGCTTACTTGATCATTGGTTGCATCATAAACACAGTCTTCTTGGTATACTTTCACTATTGCTATCAACTGTCTCTTTCCCTAAGAGACTATCACTCACATCACTGGGGATTTCAACATTGATAGGTTTGTTTTCACTGTCATCAACAAACAGAGCTAGATCAACAAGCTTTGCTGAGCTTACTTGATCATTAGATGCATCATAAACACAGTCTTCTTGGTTGTCTTGCAGTTCACTCTGGGATTCTTGGTGCTTTGCATGGCTTGCAAAGTAAACTGGTTCCTCTTCACTGAACTCTGCTTCATCTTCTTCAGGTTCCTCTTCACTGAACTGTGCTTCATCTTCTTCAGGTTCCTCTTCAGAGAACTCTGCTTCATCTTCTTCAGGTTCCTCTTCACTGAACTCTGCTTCATCTTCTTTTGTTTTAGGTTCTTCTTCACTGAACTCTGCTGAATCTTCTTCTACATCAGGTTCTTCTTCACTGAACTCTGCTTTCAATATATCCCAAGCTTGTTTGGGAGTAGAAGCATCTAAAATGTTATGAAAGATGGAATAGTCTATACCATTTTGTATGATACTTAAGGAAACAACTTGCCTTCTTTCCTTTTGATACTCTGTCAAATTCTCAAATGCGGCTAGATCTATAGGATCTTTCTCAGCTACAAAATGCCACAGATATTGTGACCTTAACAGATCTTTAATTTTTAATGACCATAAATCATAATTATCTCCATCAAAGGT
This sequence comes from Larix kaempferi, assembly GCA_027924585.1. Classification (NCBI taxonomy): domain Eukaryota; kingdom Viridiplantae; phylum Streptophyta; class Pinopsida; order Pinales; family Pinaceae; genus Larix; species Larix kaempferi. Next base: position 29,849,609 of record BSBM01000278.1, read on the forward strand.
TTTCCATGAACCTATTAAGGTTAACAAATTTCTTACCTCTTCGATTTCTTCTGGTAGCTCTTCTAGCACCATCTTCGATCTTCTTGGTTTTCTTTAGTATCAGTGGTCCTTCAGTCTTTAGGTCCGCTCTGCCCTTTTTCTACAAAGGGTCTTCTTTAATTGATCTCTGCAAGACTCGATCTTCTGCAATCAAAGCTGGAACGTTGTCCAATATTTTGGCTCAGTGTCAGCAATATTTCTCTTTAAAAACTAGATCTGCTCCGAGATCTGGTCATTCAGCATTTGATCTGAGATCGACTTCATGTTTAGGATTTCCATGGAGTATGATAGCTGTTAAACTGATCGTCTTAATTTACTAACTGACGCAGTGCGTCGGGGAGTGCGACGAACAAAATTCTATAATTCCACGACTGGTCTTCGCACTTTTCCACTGAGCAAGCTTGCAACGATCGTTGCAGTTTGCCTTCAACCAAGGTGCGACACCGTCGCACTTTTCCTTCAGGAAGGGTGAGATGTCGCACTTTTCCTTCAGGCATGGTGCAACAGCCTCCCTCAGGGCCGAAATTTTATTTTATTTTATTTTTTTCATGGGAAAAATAAAAATGTTACCTTGTCGCGGCCGGAGTGTTTCTCTCCGTCTGTGCTGCAACTTCTAGTTGTGCGTGTGTGCTCTCCATCTTCTGAAAAGGTTTACCCAAAAAACAAGATCGAAGGATCAGGCCGTCAGCTTTGATACCATGATAAAATATGTAGACACAGAATATAGCAGAAACATAAACGGGCATATTGATTATTAAGCACACATATATATAGTTTCACATAAGACCAAAACCACTGGCTAATAGTATGGGCCAATGTAAACCATGGGTCAACAAATGACCTAACTCAACTAACTTAGGACCATTGACTCAACTAACTAACCAACTTAGGACCATTGAGATTACAACTCTTAACAAATATTTACATGATAAAATGGTATCTTTTCAATAAAACTGAATTTGAACACATTAATTTGACATGTATGTAACATTAATTTTATAGTTCATTTAAATAAAAACTATTTTGTTGTATTTTTCTGGGTTAGACCACACTTCATTATACATAAAAACTACTTAGACTATGCAATAACCATATTGGGGCATCTGCATGATATTATGCATAGTGCAAGACGTTGTAACTAGATATAGTCTTAAAATAAAACTAGAATCATGAGAAAATTATTTACTATTAACTATGTACAAAAATAAGCCACTAAGCAAAACGAGGCTATAATAAAACTACAACCAAACAATACATATAAAAAAATAATACATAGCTAGAAAAAACATTAAAAAAAATCCTCCATACCAAGCAAGTTAGCAACGCTATCATCATAGGGGCCTGGGCATCAAATTTTGTTGTTCAACACTTGTCGCGACAACATACATGTATGGGATGTAGGGGAAATGGAATCAAGCCTAAGCCAACTAGAGCCTTTCGACTTGCTGCATGTTTGAGTCTTGACAAACTACCTTTTAAATTGAACCAGCACAACAAAAGAAGTTTCTTAATGGCTCAATTTGCGAAAATTCTAGATACATGAGTAATTAAGAGCTCGAGGCTCTAAAATTTGATGTGTTTTTTACTAATCCACGATTCGATGAATTCGTAGTCACTGGCATGAAATTTAAGTTATTTAATGAAAGAATTAATGTATCTACCTCTATGTCGAAACCATTTTCCATGTTGATGTGGGTCACTGCTCTCCTTATTGTCTCACCAAAAGGCATGAGAATGAGGAAGAAGACTTAAAATTATGGACTTCACCATCAAAGAAGCCTTACAATCACATTGGTAAGGAGTGACAAGAAGATCAACTGACTCATCAAAGTGGCAATTTGAATTTCATTTTGATGAAAAATGAGTGGACATTGGTAGCCAGGTTCACATAGGTAGTAGGCACAATGTTTCGGCCTTATTTTGGGCTAGTAGTTGTTCTCTATTGTTATATCCATAGTCATTGACACATTGTCACACCTTAGATCTCATCCCGAAGTGACTTGGGATTCAGAGTCAAATCCCAGTGGCTAGTACCTAGTAGTGTCAGTCATCACTTGTCACCTTGCAAATCTAAGCAGTGAGTGCATGACATGATTGATTGAATGATTATAATTTATGATATTTCCAACATTTTGAATGACGAGTCGAATTTTATAGCATAGGAATTTCAACATAGAAATTGAAATTTATATGGATGGGTTATTTCAAATGTTGCCCTTCTATTGAAATGTTGATATAAATTATGTCCTTCCTATTGGAAGTATAAAATTCAAATTTTAAATTTATTTTGAAGGGCAATTTTAACTTTACACTTCTAGGAAGGGCTGGAACCCTTTGGAAGGGCCAAGAAGGGTTCAAATTTGAATAGAGTAATCTTCTATCTCTTCTCGACATTAAAATATAGAGATCAGTAATATAGAGTAATCTTCTATCTCTTCTTCGAACTCTGTAAACAATGAAGAAGGTCCTGAGTCTTCCTCCTATGGGATCGTTAAACTTTTTACATGGTTGGATCTATTGAGTTTTCATTCTTTCTTGGACTCATTAAAACAACAAGAAAGGTATTCTTTTATCTAAAAAGAATAAAGGATGGGAAAGATGTGTCATATCTTCAATGTCAAAGGAAGTTCAGTCAGTTCTATCCTTGAACACAGCACCTACTTGAGTCTATCATGTCGGTTGGGTTTAGTTTTTGACCTCAGGGTGAGCCTGATCTCCGAGTTGTTTACTCCCCCAATTGGTTATTCTTCCAACCATATGGAGGGTCTGATAAATGTCTCCTACATTTCAGGCTTATCATTTACCCCATTATGTCAGAAACTGCCTGAGTCACTTTTTGTCATGCTCACTGTTCAAGGATATACCCTGTGTTGGCCATTCTGCAATTTACCTTGACCTCATGTGTCGACCATCCTAGTGTCAGTCTTGTTACATATTACTCCATATCAGCTCATACCAGTTGAGTGTTCCTCGAGTTGGATGATGGAGGATGCCTTAAGGCCTCCCTTTCAATGGACTTCTTCCCATCAACATCAACTCATTTTACTCTGGGAATGAAGTTTAGAGTTTCGGTTAGTACCTTGGAGATTGCAGTCACCAATGGAAATTTTCCTCGCTGTTGAATGTCGAGAATACATCAATGTCTCTTCTTTGACACGATCCCCAAGTGTTCGACTCTAAGTCCATCTATTCACACTTGGCGGATCGTACTTGGTACCTTGGGCCCCATCATCATTATCGCTGGAAGCCCTCGTGTTTGTTAATGGTATACATCAATGATCGATAATCAAATGATACCCCCATGTTCGACTATCAGCTAATCTATTCACATGGTTAGGGTTTGTACCTCGGGTTGTTTTGGATGAAGACCTTGGAATTTTGGATGACATTACCTCATTTTGTTATCACCCAAGTTGCGCAAGACTAAGCCTCACTTATATTCGGCTCTCCATGAGACATAGATCCAGTTTGTTGTTATGGCTATGATCTCTCAGTTTGACATGGATCCACGCTTGTATTCCAAGTGGCCATGCTATATATACATATCCTTGTTATGTATTAGAGATCATGTTGTATCACATTGCACATCTATATGATGTCAAAAATGTAATTGCTCGCTGACCTTGATCTTTGTTTCAGGTGTTCTTGTGACGTGTTCCTGCGGTTCCTTGCTCCTCCTCTGGCTTTGGATTATAGTGTATTTCAGCCATCGTTTCCCTCTGACCTCACACATTAGGGGGCATCTATTATAGGTCAAACCTGCACCTCTCCGTCCATGATCACCTTGAGCTGTTGATCACACAAAAGGACAACTTGGATGGAAAAACATGTTGACCTTAGATGAGACCTTGACTTACTCCACCTCCTTGCAAACTAGCAAAACCCTAAAAAATGTCATTTTGAGCCATGAGCGCTACTATACTTCAATAGAATAGCGCCTGTACCCTACTCCAGTGTGCAATAGTAGCGCTCAATCCTCATGAGCGCTACTCCTCTTCAATAGAGTAGCGCTCAACATTCAAAAAGTACTGAGCGCTAGTTTAAAAACACTATAGTAGCGCCCTGGGTGCTACTCCACTGAGAAATAGTAGAGTACACCTCAAAAGATGATTAAAAACTAATAATTAATTTCACGAAGAGGATTAGTTGCAGTTGGTTTCCCAACTTCCCCAACTTCCTCCATAACCATCTCTCGACCTGAAATGCTTCCCTTGTCCTATAAATACAAGGAAGAATAAAGAGAGGGGTTAGAGACATGAATGCTATTGAAAGACTTTTAAAGAGAAGCTTGCATTGGAGGAGGTTATGCTAGAAGATATCCAAGCTAGAGAAGAGCAGGAGCCCAGGATCAGGTTGCAGGAGCATGTGGCAAAGTCAGGTATACTTTGTATCATCAATTTGCATTTGACAATAAAAGGTTGAAGCATCTTTCTTGTCCCAAAATAAGTGTTCATTGAAGCTATATACTTGTTTGGATCTGTTTTGGTTAATATTGGATGTTTAAATTGCTTTGTCCATTGCATCATTATATATTAGCCAAGGTACGCTGAGAAAGGTACTTGTATTGCAGGTTTATTGAATGGGAGGTTGACTTGAGGATCAAGCACAAGATCGAATAAGAGCTAGGATCGAACGTCATTCGAAAGGTATGTTCTCAAGACCTATAACCTATTTCCTTTCATAAACATCTCTGTAACACAGTTAGTATGCTTACCTGTCATCACCTTTCAGTTGATAGTATCCATTTCCTTACTATAGGGTAGTTTTTCCTGCCAACAACAAAGGTGCATGGTATGGTCGAAGTAGATCGACATTGAAAACTGGATACAGACCGAGGTAAGCAGGAATGTCAAATTGGAAAGCATTTTCGCCAATCTGTCGAAGAATACTGTACGAACCATATCGCAAAGGCTTGAGCTTCTTGAAAGGACCAGTGAAGCGCTCCTTCTTAAGATGTAGCTAGACCTTATCCCCAATTTAGAAAGTATGAGGGATACGATGCTTATCGTGTCGGGCCTTAGCTTTCTTGTTTTCTCTGTGAAACATATCCTGTGCTTGCTTTTGGATGTCGCAAATCTGTTCTAACTTGACTGCTTTATCAACTTCTCGCTGGTTGCGGTCTGTGTCAAAGTTTAGCTATGTCGAGGAGTTGATCAAGTCGATAGGCACTGAGGGTTGAAATCCGTAATAGATCTCAAATGGACTCTTTCCTATAGAGCTGTGCTGAGCACGATTGTAGCTGTGCTGAATGTATGGAAGACTATCATCCCATGTGCATCGATGTTGGTGATTGTACATGCGAAGCAGTTGTACTACCAAGCGATTCACAACTTCCGTCTGTTCATCGGTCTGAGGATGGAAATCTATCAACAATGAGAGTCATGTGTCCAGCTGTTGCCATATGGTCTTCCAAAAGATGCTGACGAATCTAGCATCTTGCACGGAAATGATGGTTTTGGGTAAACCAAAGTGTTTCCAAACATGTGTAAAGAAGAGATGAGCGGTATGCTGCACTGTCGTGGTCTTCTTACATGGTATGATAATGGCCATCTTGGAAAATCGGTCGACTACTACTATTATCGCGTCATGCTGATGTTTGGTAGTAGGATAATCCGTCAAGTAGTCCATAGAAATAGATTCCCATGGTCGACTAGGAACTGGAAGAGGTGTGTACAATCCCTGGCGTAGATTAAGCAGCTTAGCAATGGCGCAAACCATGGATGATCGAATGTACTTGTTGACGTCAGATTTAAGTGTAGGACAGAAGAAATAATGCTGCAGAATAGCAAGTGTCTTTGCTACTCCAAAGTGTCCTCCAGTCTTACTGTAGTGCCCATCCCAAATGAGTTGTCGTCGTTGCTCACCGATCGGTACACAAAGCTATCCAAGCTTGTATAGCAAGGTATCTTTCAAGAAATAGTCAGAGTTTGAGGTCGACGACTTGTTAGTCTATAACTGTCGGTAGCCTGCTAATAAGTCGATGTCGTCCTCATACAATTCTTGCCAAGTGGTCGCGTTGTAACCCTGCATACTCATCATTGTCAAAAGGAGAGTAATGAGTGGTCAACTGAGGCAATCTGCAGCGGCATTGGCCTTGCCTTTCCGATACTTAATCACCAACTGAAATTGTTGTAGGTAATTAATCCACTTGATTTGTCGGTTTGTCTGCAACTTTGATTGAGTCGGAGTGAACTACAGAGGCTTGTGATCAGTAATAATGACCATTTCCTTGCCAAGGGTGTAATGCCTCCATTTCTTGAGAGCTTGCACAATGGCATACAGTTCTTTTTCATACGTCGAGTATCTTCTAACTATGTCGTTAAAAGTATCAGAATGAAAAGCTACTGGGTGACCAGACTGAGTGATCACCGTGCCCAAGGCATAGTCCGATGCGTCTGTCTCAATCTCAAAGGGCTGATGCATGTCTGGTAACACAAGTACTGGTGTAGTGCAGACCCTCTGTTTGAGTTGTTCAAAAGCTTCTTGATGTGTTTCTATCCATTGAAAGACAATTTTCTCATTTCCCTTTGTCAACTGATTCAAGGGTGAGGCTCTATGACTGAAGCCGAGTATGAATTGTCGATAGAAATTTGCCAAACCAAGAAAACTTCTTAGTTCTTGAATGCTTCTAGGAATGAGCCAATATTTGAGGATATATATTTTGTTTGGATCAATGTGAATTCTTGCAGAGTGAATTACATACCCCAAATATTTGATGCTGGTCATCGCAAAAGAGCATTTGTCCATATTCAGATAGAGCCGATGTTGCTGGAGAGTGTCGAGGACTTGTTGAAGATGTCCAACATGTTCTTCCCATGATCAAATGAAAATTAAAATGTCATCGAGATAGACAATAACCCATTTTCCAATGAAAGGTCAAAGAAGGTTATCCATATGTCGCATGAAGGTCGCAGGTGCGTTGGTTAAGCCGAAAGGCATGACTAACCATTGAAACAATCCTTCCTTGGTCTTGAAAGCATTTTTCCACATATCTAAGGGGTCAATTGGAATCTGATTGTATCCCGACTTGAGGTCAAGCTTAGTAAAGAATTTAGCACCTTTCAGACAGTCGATAAGTTCGTCTATTTGCAGTAGAGGGTACCGATTCTTCACCGATATTTTTTTGAGAGCTCTGTAGTCGATGCACATGCAACCAGTCGCATCTTTCTTCGGAACTAGGACAACTAAACTTCTACAAGGAGAGGAGCTGGGTCGAATGTGAGCTTTGTCGATTAATTCTTGGATTTGTCTGCGAATCTGTTCATTTTCGAGAATGGATCTTCTGTAAACAGATGCGTTAGGAAAAGAAGAACCAGGAATAAGTTCAATGGAGTGTTTTTCCTGGCAATGTTGAGGTACTCCGTATGGAGCTTGAAAGAGGTTATGGTACTCAGCAAGAATATGATTGACTTGCTGCTTCTGTCGAGAACTGCATTGATCAGTGACTCAACTCGTTGTTGTAGTCTTCTTAGAATGTTGTGGCTTGATCATGATTAATGCAAACTTTTGAGCATGATTGATGAGCTTCTTTGTCTGTTTGGTAGATATCAGTGCGATCGTTGGTGTGGGTTGACGTTCTAGTATGCTGAACCATCGATTTCAGATTCTGACAATCACCTTCTGAGGCCATGAATGATAACTTCCATGTCTATCCCAGAGGTAAGTTTTCCCAAACAAGGCGTCAGCTATGGAGAGTGGTGCCATTTCATAGACTACTTCATCTTCAAAAGGTTTTATGAAGTATGCGAGTTTATATTGTCGAGTGATCCGTAGTTCTTGTCCATCCTTCATCCAACCGATGTTGTAAGGCGGAGGATGCAGAGTGGTAACAAGACCTAATTTCTTCAAAAATTCTTCTGAAATGAAGTTCTTTTGGCTTCCGTTGTCCACAATAACATACAATGGGTTGCTCTGGACCCATATCCAGTGTATGGAACAAGCGCTCTCGTTCGTCCTCATCGATGATAGTCAAGGATGCTTCAGTGGTCGAGGTCAAAAGGGTCGTCAAGTCCGGATCCGATTCTTCCTGTAAAATTAGTCACAGCAGATCTAATGAACAAGTAAATCAATAACAACAGATGAATATAGAAAATATGGTGTAAAACTGTGCAAAACATGCAGCAGTGCTCAATATCCCAGAAAGGGTGAATGAATTACAATAGAATACAATATCTGTCAATGAGCAATTCGAATTGATTAAGTAGGCCATTCGAATCACTGAATGGAGTAGCTTGACTCCAACTAGGAGTCCTCATCATCAATCGGTGGTGGTCATCAATGCACAAGAACCAGTCATCCAGGTGTCAATCTGAGTCTAACTGAGTGTGTCATGTGTAACTGAAGTGTGTAGCACTGATTAAGGGAAGGAGGCTTAGTGGGGGGCGCATGGGAGACTAACTGAAGTCAGAACAAGTCATCTAGTCAAACTGGAGGTCCAACGAAAGTGAAACAGTCAGTCGGGAGTGAAACTAGCCTCAAATCAGGGAGAATCGGAGCTAACTGAATGTAACTGAAGTGGAACTACAGTGGTAGGTGAACAAGTGCGCCCTTCTCTGGAAGTAGGTGAGAAGTGGGTGCCTTTCAGCCTAGGAGGTCTAAAACTCTGAAGGAAGTGGCTCCCGGGTGCTAGAATAAGGTGGCTAAGGTGCTGGAGGCATCAAACTGGTGACTGGGATGCATGCAAAGTGCATGCAAGTGCATGCAAAGTGCATGCAAACCCTATAATTTGCATGCAAACCCTAATTGCATGCAAGATCCTAAAAAAGATGATGTGGATATCCGGACTATTCAATTTTTGTCTCCACTTTCCATTCCACTCGGAAAGCAATTAAAAATTGGAAGAGCCCGTCACTTTCAGAATTCATGGAGTCATTAACTCAAGAGCAAGACAAGCTGGTCTTAATGGGAGCCATTAAAAATCCATCAAAAGACCATTGTCTAAGTGTTGGAGACTCAAAGAATTCGAAACGCAAGAAGAAAGGCAACTTCAAGAAGCCCACCGGTGAGCGGAAAGACAAGCAGAATTTTAATGGAGAGCCATCAAACTTCAAGAAGAATCTGAACAAGAATAATGAGAGGACAAAGTGCACATATTGCAGCAAGGGCTTTCATCCCGAAAGCTCTTGTATGAAGAAGACCATCGACCAATTAACTCAGTCATTGGAGAAAGCCAACATCCCTCTCCCAGAGAGCATAAGAAGAAAAGATGGAGGATCAAATTCTGATGACAAAGAGAGAGTTCATGCACTGATGAACGACACTTCCCAATCTTCATCATTCATCATTGATTCCGGTGCTTCAAGACACATGGTGTCTACAAGTAAGTATTTTACTTCACTTGACTCTTGCAGTGGTCCGAATATTGTATTGGGAGATAATTCTGAAACCTCTAGCAAAGGAAAAGGTAACATAGATCTCGAGTTTGGGTCATTTAATAATGTTTTATATGTCCCTGGACTTGCTGTAAACCTACTGTCAGTCTATCAGATGAACCATATAGGGCTTCCCAAGAGAGTCACCTTTAACCCCAATGATGTTGAAATAGCAGAAATTTCAACAGGAAAAATTATTGCATTTGGTACTGCTGATCACTGTTCTAGAATCTACAAGTTTTCTCATTTTGTGCCAAAATCCTCACCTTCTGCTCTACTGACCCATGCCAATGAGTCCAGCAAGCTATGGCATAAAATATTTGGCCACCTAAAATAAAAATACCTTTCCCAACTTCATGAGAAAGAGATGGTTATAGGGCTGCCCAATATCAAATTTTCCAAAGGTGTCTGTCAATCCTGCATCCTAGGAAAACACCATGAGCACAAGTATGGGAGATCTACCACTGAGAGAACCACTGCACCATTGGAACTTATACACACTGACATAGCAGGTCCATTCCCTCATGAGTCATTGAATTCAACAAAATACATTCTCACATTCATAGATGATTTTAGCAGTTACTATTGGGTTTATTTCATTAAGCTTAAATCAAAAGTTTTTGGGTTTTTCAAGCTATTCAAAGCCTCAGTTGAGAATCTGTCTGGTAGGAATATTAAAGTGTTAAGGTCTGATAATGGTGGTGAGTATGTGAAATCATATTTTCAGCAATTTTTTGCCTCATCGGGCATACAAATGCAATATACAGTTCCATATACACCTCAGCAGAATGGGGTTGCTGAGAGAAAGAACATATCTCTTAAGGAGATGGCCACATGCATGCTTGAGGAAAAAGGTTTGTCTCCTAAGATATGGGATGAAGCAATAAATTGTGCCACCTATATTCAGTATAGAGTGCCACACAAAGCTCTCAAAGGTATCACTCCTTTCGAGGCTTGGACAGGTAAAAAACCGGATATCTCTCATTTCAAGATTTTTGGCTCAAAGGCTTGGGATAGGATTCCGATTGAGAAGAGGAGGGATATGTAGCCCCAAATCCAACCATGTTTGTTTGTGGGATTCAGAGGAATCCAAAGCATATAAGTTGCTGAACCTGACAACTCATAAAGCATTCATCGAAAGAAGTGTGCAGTTTGAGGAAGAGACCTCTCAGAGTGCAGAAATTGGAGACTCATCTTCACCGTCGACTGAAGAAGAAGTAAGTGATGTTGTTGATATTTTTGATTCTGATATTTGTAAAATTAGTCACAGCAGATCTAATGAACAAGTAAATCAATCACAACAGATGAATATAGAAAATATGGTGTAAAACTGTGCAAAACATGCAGCAGTGCTCAATATCCCAAAAAGGGTGAATGAATTACAATAGAATACAATATGACAATGAGCAATTCGAATTGACTAAGTAGGCCATTCGAATCACTAAATGGAGTAGCTTGAATCCAACTAGGATTCCTCATCATCAATCGGTGGTGGTCATCAATGCACAAGAACCAGTCATCCAGGTGTCAATCTGAGTCTAACTGAGTGTGTCATGTGTAACTGAAGTGTGTAGCACTGATTAAGGGAAGGAGGCTCAGTGGGGGGTGCATGGGAGGCTAACTGAAGTCAGAACAAGTCATCTAGTCAAACTGGAGGTCCAACGGAAGTGAAACAGTTAGTCGGGAGTGAAACTAGCCTTAAATCAGGGAGAATCAGAGCTAACTGAATGTAACTGAAGTGGAACTGCAGTGGTAGGTGAACAAGTGCGCCCTTCCCTAGCAGTAGGTGAGAAGTGGGCGCCTTTCAGCCTAGGAGGGCTAAAAATATGAAGGAAGTGGCTCCCGGGTGCTAGAATAAGATGGCTAAGGTGCTGGAGGCATCAAACTGGTGACTGGGATGCATGCAAAGTGCATGCAAACCCTAGAATTTGCATGCAAACCCTAATTGCATGCAAGATCCTGAAAAAGATGATGTGGATATCCGAACACCCCCCCTCAAGCTAGACTATGATGTGCAAAAAATAATGTGGGGCCCTGGTAACTAAGACCAAAGGTCACCCCAATACAATAATCCAAAAAATGCTGAAAATAAACTAAGTGAGGAAAGAGGGAAAACCCAGTGGGAAGAAAGCCCCCCCTCAAGCTAAAGCATAATAATGAATCAATCTGTCTCCACCATGATGGAACTCACCCCCAATAGTGAATGGAGGTAAGAGAAATTCTTCTCGGTGAAGCTCTTGGTGAAGATGTCTGCAATTTGCTCATCAGTAGGGCAATATTGCAGAATGATGGTGCGGTCATGCACCAACTGTCGAATGTAATGCATATGAATCTCAATGTGTTTGGTCCTCTGCCGCTGAACTGGATCTGTGGAGATCTTGATAGCACTTTGATTGTCACAAAATAGGACAGTCGAAGTAGTGCCACCAAAACCAAACTCGGAAAGAATACCCTGCAACCAAACTGCCTGAATGCAGGCATTGACTGCCCCTTGATACTCTGCCTCTGCTGAAGAAAGTGCAATGGCTGCTTGCTTTTTGATGGACCAGCAAATAGCACCATGACCAATCATGAAAACATAACCAGAAGTGGAATTCCGATCAATGCTATCACCTGCCCAATCTGAATCAGTGAAACCAATGAAATCAAGCTCAGAATCTGCAACATAATGTATGCCAAAATGTCTCCTACCTTGCACATACTGCAAGATCCGCTTGGCTGCTCTCCAATGAATCTCATGTGGCTGCTGCATATATATTGACATGGCACTCACAGCATATGATATATTAGGCCTTGAGTGTGTCAAATAAAGTAGTGAACCAATCAACTGTCGATACATACTGCAATCTGCAAGCGGTGTAGAATCTCCCTCCTCAAGACTGATTCCTGAGAGGAATGGGAATGGGGCTTCCTTACATTCAGCCATATTAAACTTCAATAACAGGTCGGAAGCATATTTTTGCTGAGATATAGTGATCCCATCAAAATTTTGAGCTATCTCCAAGCCCAAAAAGTGACTCAGCAAGCCCAAATCGCTCATGTCAAAAGCTAGATTTAAGGCAGTTTTTAGCTTGTTTATTGAAGTAAGAGTGCTACCAGTAATGAGAATATCATCAACATAAAGTACAATAACCAACAAATTACCTTTACTCGCTGAAGATACACATTCGGATCAGATTTGCATCTTTGGAAATTTTGAGAAAGAAGGAAGGAGTCCATCTTTGAGTACCAAGCTCTTGGGGCCTGTTTTAACCCGTACAAAGATTTCTTCAATCTGCAAACCAATGATGGATATGATGTATAACCCTCTAGCTGCTGCATATATACCTCTTCAGCAAGGTCTCCATGTAAAAATGCACTCTTCACATCCATGTGGTGCGCTTCCCAGTGCTTGGATGCGGCAATGGCTAAAACAAGGCGGATGGAATCCATCTTTGCAACCGGTGCAAAAGTCTCAGTGTAGTCCACTCCTTGGACTTGGGAGAAACCTTTTTCCACCAACCTTGCTTTGTATTTGCTGATAGTGCCATCAGCAGCAACTTTAGTATGGTAGACCCATTTACACTTCACTAATTTTCTTCCAGGTGGAAGAGAAACTAGCTCCCATGTGTTGTTCTTTTGAAGAGAACTATACTCTTCATCCATGGCACTTTGCCATCTCGGATCTCGGTGGGAAGAATAGTATGATGTGGGATCTGAACCAGCCATCAAATAAAAAATCTCAAGAAGTAATGGATCAGCAATAGATAGTGCCATACCTGATCTTTGAAAGTCTTCTCTTGTTCGTCTCGGATCAGCAGGATTTCCAAGGTTCGAACCAGCAGATTGGAGAGTGTTTTGGGCCCACTTTGGTAACTGAGGAGTATCATAATAGTCAGATTCTGAAACTGATATGTCATGATCATCATATGCTGCTGAAATATCAGAAATATCAGAACTCATACCTTCATTATCGCTGCACGGATCTTCTTCTGGTGAAGGCGGTGAATCGGCAGTCTTTTCCTCGACTAGTTGCAATTCTTGAAGCGATTCTTCAAATTGCACACTGCGCTCTATGAATATCTTTTTAGATCTGATATCCATGAGTTTATATGCTTTTGATTCTTCCCCATATCCTATCAGTATGCACTCAGTACTTTGTGGATCCAAAGCTCGTCTCTTCTCAGAAGGAATTCTAGCCCATGCAGTAGAGCCAAAAACGCTCAAATTTGACACATCTGGTTTGTGACCAAAGAATGCTTCGAAAGGAGTCATACCTTTCACGGATGAATGTGGAACTCGGTTCTGTATGTATGAAGCAACATTGATTGCTTCAGCCCAAATATTTGCAGCCAAACCTTTTGATTCAATCATGCATGTAGCCATCTCTTTCAGTGACCGGTTTTTCCTTTCCGCTACACCGTTCTGCTGGGGTGTGTAGGGAAATGTATGTTGGATCTGAATTCCGCTTTGGGCACAAAGTTCCAGCAACTCAGACTTAATATATTCTCCACCATTATTAGATCTAAGAGCCTTGATCTTGCTCTCAGTGGCGGTCTCAACAGAAGCCTTAAAATCCTTGAATTTTCCAAGCACTTCTGACTTGTTTTTGAGAAAAAATACCCATGTAAAGCGGGAAAAATCATCAATAAATGTCAAAACATACCTTGAACCATTTAATGAAATATGGGGCAGCGGACCACTGATATCAGAATGGATCAACCCCAAAATAGTAGAAGCTCTGCTAGCTTTGCCGCGGTCGAATCTGTGCTCGGGGTGCTTCCCAATGATGCAACCAGTGCATATTCCCTTCGAGGAACGGAGTTGTGGAAGACCATCTACCATGGATTTGTTTGATAACAGAAGCAAATACTTATAATTAAGATGTCCAAATCTTTCATGCCAAAGCCTACTAACCTCATTACCATGTGTGCGAAGAGCAGTGGGCTTTGCAAGCGGAATAAAGTGTGAAAACTCATAGCATTTTGCAGTGTGGTTTGCCTTTCCGACTGCAACAAGTCTTCCACTTTTGATATCAGAAATTTCAACTGTATTAGGGCTAAATGTAACTTGATTTGGTTCACCAGTGTGTGTCATTTGATACACAGAAAGAAGATTTGAAGCCAAGGAAGGCACATAGAGAACATTCTGAAAGCTTCCATGATCTACATGAATCGTACTTTTGCCCTTTGAAGAAATTTTTGAGTCATCTACCAAATGGATGGGGATGGAGCTGTTTGGATCGAATGAGGAAAAAGAATCAATATTTGCAGCCATATGATTTGATGCACTCGAATCTATCAAGAGAGTAGTGGGCTTCGAAACCGTTGCCATGAGTGCTTGTCCTCTTTCATGATCATCATTCCTATCCTTCTTCCTTGCACCGTCGGGAAGAGTTATGTTGTTATTTTCCAAAAGGAGGGCCATTTGATCTATAGTCTTCTTCATACATGAACTTTCGGGATGAAAGCCACGATTGCAATAAGTACATTTAGATTTTTGGTTACCTTCTTTTCCCTTTTGCTTGAACTTCGAGCTGGATGGTGCATCCGTTTGTTTGCCTTTGTCTTTTTGCTTGTGAGGCTCGAATTTGGGCTTCTCCTTCTTTTGCTTTCCTTTACCATTCGAGATCTTGGGTCCTTGAACATATAGGGCTGAATCTTTGGAGCTTATGGACCCCATTTGAATCAACTTGTCATGCTCTTTTGTGACGGACTCAATGAAGGCATTCAAGGTAGGCATCTTCCAATTCGGGGTAGTTAGCCGACCGGAATTGAAAGTAGAGACAAATACCGAATAATCTTTACCAAGCTTGCTTAGAATGGAGAGGATCAATTGTTTGTCCTCTTTGATAACTCCACTATTATTCAACTGCAAGTTCAAGTTCTTGAATTTTGTGAAGAATTCATTGATGGTCTCGAAATTCTCAGGACTAAGGGCAATCAATTCATTCTCTAATTGAAAATCCCTAAGCTCATCCTGCTTGCCAAATAGTGTTTCAAGTTGCTCCCATATAGCTTTTGGAATCTTCAATCCGCTGAGATGGAAGTGAATATCTTTGGAGATGGAGAGACAAAGAAGACCATAAGCTTCATCAAGCTTGTTGTAGTGTTTGGTTCGATCTGACACATTGTTTGGCTCCAATTCAAGACCAAGAGTGACTCGGTAGTAACCTTTTGAACGTAATATGATCTCCATATCATCTTTCCAATCAAAATAATTGAATGGGGTGAGGATAGGCTTTGAAGAAGAGTATTCCATTGCTATGAGCGAGTCAAACTGATGTAGATGAGCTTGCATGCAGAGTGTAGCGAATGCAAAGGAGGAGCTTGATAACCTGCAAATCACAATCAAACCAAGAACAATAAGGTCGAACAATCCACCCTTTTAGAGTTGCATCACACCTGGGATTGGAGATCAAACAATGTTGAATGGATCCAATGTATCAGATCTAGGAATTATGTGGAAACTCAAGCTTCTGGAGTGGTATTGGATGTATTTTCAAGCTTTGCATGCACAGGAGCGAATTCCCTTGAGATATCTCATGCCAAAACTTTTTGCAATTTGAGCAATTCAGTCAAATCTTCTTGTAGAAACACCTATAGAAAAGAGATCTTGTCCCTGCAATGGCTCTGATACCATGTAAAATTAGTCACAGTAGATCTAATGAACAAGTAAATCAATCACAACAGATGAATATAGAAAATATGGTGTAAAACTGTGCAAAACATGCAGCAGTGCTCAATATCCCAGAAAGGGTGAATGAATTACAATAGAATACAATATCTGTCAATGAGCAATTCAAATTGACTAAGTAGGCCATTCGAATCACTGAATGGAGTATCTTGACTCCAACTAGGAGTCCTCATCATCAATCGGTGGTGGTCATCAATGCACAAGAACCAGTCATCCATGTGTCAATCTGAGTCTAACTGAGTGTGTCATGTGTAACTGAAGTGTGTAGCACTGATTAAGGGAAGGAGGATCAGTGGGGGGTGCATGGGAGACTAACTGAAGTCAGAACAAGTCATCTATTCAAACTGGAGGTCCAACGAAAGTGAAACAGTTAGTCGAGAGTGAAACTAGCCTCAAATCAGGGAGAATCGGAGCTAACTGAATGTAACTGAAGTGGAACTGCAGTGGTAGGTGAACAAGTGCGCCCTTCTCTGGCAGTAGGTGAGAAGTGGGTGCCTTTCAGCCTAGGAGGGATAAAAATTTGAAGGAAGTGGCTCCCGGGTGCTAGAATAAGGTGGCTAAGGTGCTGGAGGCATCAAACTGGTGACTGGGATGCATGCAAAGTGCATGCAAGTGCATGCAAACCCTAGAATTTGCATGCAAACCCTAATTGCATGCAAGATATTTAAAAAGATGATGTGGATATCCGAACACTTCCACCATCTTGTCGAACGCATCGGAGGTCAACACTTTTGTCAGAAATGTTTTCCGGGCTTTGCATTCAGATGTATCATGCGAGGATGAGTGGTCGTAATCGTACCATTTTTCGATCGGTGATTTTTTGCTAAGTTCCCTCTTGTGAAAAGACTTCTTACTATTGTCAGGATTTGGTGGTGTTGGCTGAGAAAGTCTCAACTTATTGAAGTCAGCTGATGTCTTCTTGTCGGGTGGTCTTCCTGATGTCGGCTTTGTCACGAATCGTGCTTTTCTTTTCTTCTTAGTTTCCAACTTGCTAGCGTAGTGGAAAGCATCCGCAATGTGTTCGACGAATTTATCCCATGTGTCGATTGGGTCTCCGTTTTTCTCCATCTTTGTTGAGAGGTTATCCCACCAGCAGTGCACGGAGGTTGACATCTTTAAGGACGCAATGGTGATCTTTTCAGCTTTGGAAAGTTGATTTACAGTGTAATAGGATTCCAATTGCTGCACCCAATTGTCGATGGATTTTGCGTCAATATTACCTTCAAGATTGGGTATGTCGAGATTCATTTGTACTTTGAAGGGGCTGATTTTATCAGAGTGAGTTATCATCGAGGATCCTCTTGATGTCGAGGTGGATCGCAAGAGAATCTCATTGAACTGGGTGAATATTTCAGTTCATTATTGAGCCAGATCTTGCTCAATAAGTTGTGCTGTCTCATCGGCTACATGTCTATTATTTGTTTCTTCTGTCATTTCTAAATATTGCGTCTGCTTGGATTGCTGAGATTGTGAGCGAGTTTGAACTGCCATAAGTCAGGTAATTTCGAGAGAAGTGTATATGTAGAACTTAAGCAAGAAAAACTAATTTTCTCTGATACCAATGATCCGGGTCGTGTCTAGGAAGCACGAGGGGGACAACAGTTCGACTAAATGAGTTGGATATGTTATGGCGGAATCTTAATAAATAGAATGATCAAAAGCAGGATTACACAATACAGATAAACAAAAATACGCATAGACAATAAGCAGGAATGCGAACTGTTCTTCTATTACCTGTAAAACAGATAAAAAACTGATACATGTTACAATGTTATACATGCTTATATAGAAGTCTGAGATGCTTGGGTGCCTTCCCGTTACGTTCAATTACAAAGAAGAAGTTAGAGCCATTTCAACTGTTCAACCGTTACGGTCGACTGGAAGACAAAGAGACAGTTTGTCAAAGTTCGATAGTTGCTGGCCGCATGTCGACACTGTATGTCGATGTCATGAACTATGAGGTTGTTGAACATGTCGAAGGTGTGGAATATGTCGCAGTATGTCGAAGTCGAGTCTCGTCAAAGTTGTGTCGAATTCGGAACCCGTCGAAGTGCTGAAGTTGTCGAAGTCACGTCATGTCGAAACTTGTCGAAGTTGTATCAACAATGATGACTGATCGAAGATGTTGAAGTTAACATCTGACAACAAATTCCAACTGCGATGTGGATCCGCGATACCCATGACCATCCGTTTCCAAGCCATATTTATTCACCAGCTGTCCTGCCCTCTTTTTGTCGTTCTCCTTCCCTTAGAAGTACTGTGATGGATCGAATCCATCCTTAGGCAACCCGGCAATGTGAGAGATCAAATCAATAGTGACCAGAATTTCTTTGTCTAGCCATAATGACCCACCATGGAAGCACGCAAGTAGCTTCTTTACACATGCGTTAACTTCTGCCAGCCTCCCAAAGTGTGGAATGTTAATGATCCCTAACAATCAGGCTTGCTGCAATCCTTGTGCCTAGTCCTATAGAATCAGCGTCGCAGTAAGTTGTGACTTGGGCACATAGGGGGCCGATGCAATTTCTGGGTAGGCCACCATATCATGATCGTCGTAGCATAGGTGCATCAACGCCGGCCGAATATCAACAGAGCACTCCATTCTAGCAGGGAACACCGACATCTTCACACCATACTTATGCTTCGGGTTCAACTTGCGACGAGTAGCATCCGGTCGACTGGGAGGGATATACCTAGGGATCTCGATAGCTGACAGTCCCTCCCATGGGGTAGACTCATTAATGCAGTGAATGGACTATCCGACCTATACATGAGCTTCTCCTACAATCATATCGGATGATCTAAGATGCCTCTTACTCTGTGGTGACTCAGAATGCTGACCCCCTCGACGCTTCTTAGGGATGACTGACATTCCCACCGGCATGTTTACAACTTCTGCTTCAAGATTGATGGCTCCCCCAAATGTAACTTCTTCCTCCACAACAACCCCGACAAAGGGAGACTCTACTTCACTGCTAATATCAACGGTTTCTAGCATACCTCACACAGCCTTTTTAACCAATGGCTACACTGGCATAATCGACAGACCCACTCGATGCTCAGCAACAACACTCTACAATGGATGAAGACATTGATTTCATAGAAAGAAACAATACTTGGAATCTTGTAGATTTGCTTGATGTTAACACAAACCCAGTCGACAGGGGTTCCACTCAGTGTCGACACATACCGCGATCTCCCTGAGCACCGACCTAGACAGGGTTAACCCCATCCGGCAACATCTGCGGAGCAGATGAGGTCTCAGCTGAGATGTTCATGAAGAGTTCACGGAACCATGTTTCCATCGAATGAAGGAGGATGTATGTAGCATCAATTACTAACTAACATTCAAGAATAGATCTATGTATTCACTTCAACATTATTGTATCCATAGCATCATTCAAAGTGAAAACATTCATTGTTGTGGCAAATTATAACAGTAAAGCGATTATTGCATTAGAGAAACATTACATTACCATCAAAAGATAGAAGACACACCAGCATTGCACAGGAACAGTTTCATCACATCATATTATTACTGCAACAACCCAATACAATGCCTTTGCATATTACAGACTTCAACAATATCTCTTGATCTCAGAGCATACGCACAACACGCATATCAAAGATCAAACCGGATGTGGAAAATCCCAACCATATGGTTCCAGCTCCTAGATCTCTCGACCCTTAGAACTCTTATCTATATATAGGCTTCTACCTTACAACTCTTGTCCACCTTCTAACAACTTTCTAACCAACACTTTGGACAAATGACCCAATATCTAACTGACACGGTCCAAAACGACCAAAAACCCGCAAAGTGTGGTAGAAATGACTCAAAATTGCACAATACATGGTCCAAATGACCCAAAACCCGCCAACTGCGGTACACTTGACCAAAAAATGCATAAAATATTCTTCTTTGCACCTCACTTGCTGCCTTCCGCGATAGCTTCTGACTTTTCACAGCATCGGATATGTCGCGATGTTACCTTACCAAATTGCCTACCAATAGGCCCCCAACACAATCTTGTGGCTTGCCCTTGAGCCATGTCAACTAGACATGGTGTACTCCATTGTTTTGGCCTCGAAATCCTCGTACTACTACTCGACTGTCGTCACAATTTCCCTAGCTTTCGTAGCCCCCGCCTGGCTGTCAATCATATCTTTTGCAGATGGATGCGCATTGAGTTTTGAAGTCACCTGCTGACAGCCCTGCTGTACTGCCCGAAGCGCTTCACCATCCTTGGTCATGGACTGTCCCCCAACATCTTGGAACTGTTCCAGCTACGCAACATGGTTCTTCTATTGCTCATCGGCCTTGGTGACCCGCTACTACAAATCCTTTAATTCTTGAGACTTGGCGACCTACTCCATGGGTGGCATTGTGCGCATTGCTACCTTTAGCATCCCCAACTATCCTTCTGCATCCTGTCGATACTTGATCAACTGGTCAATGTGCTCATCTTGGACAATTCGGCTCTAGAATTGTACGGTATCAGCTATGAGCTTCGTCACAGCCCTTTCCAGCTCCTCCAACTGAGTGGTGACCTCCTCAATCGCCCTTTTTCTATTGTCGACTTCAACTTGAGGCGTACTAGAATTCACCTGAGCCTTCAACTCTTGATTCTCTTGCCGCAACTAGACAATGGCAGCCCCCAGTCACTGCACCCATTGGAGCACATCTAACTTTGCAACGGGATCCTGCACATGTTCACATGCCTCAACAATAACCATCTCAACCCACATGCTTTGATCCCATTGATGGGCCTTCAATGTAATAAGGAAATCATGCTCCTTCTTGAGTCCTTTGATTTCGTGAGCCTTCTCAGCCTGTTCTTTATTAATGTCTTCTTCGAGCTCATCCACATCCTACCGCACCGAATCATCCCTGCCTATCAACTCTGTGATAGCCTGCTCCACCTCTGCTTTGCTCACCTGCAATCGCAAGCACATACCACTAATCTCCCACAGTCGATCCATCATTTCCTAGATGTTAGCCACCAGCATAGTGGCCAACCCTTCCACGGGAAATTCATTAAAATTAACGGTCACCTTCTTCAACTGCTGCAGCAAAGTGTTCACAACCTCATCCTCGGTCACAATCACAGTCGGGGAATCTCCGTATTCCCGACCCATGGCTCGGTGTTGATTGTGCTAACTTGCGGTGCCACTACTTCCTCTGGTGCCTTTCTTGAAACCAGATCGTACAGGGATTCCATACGAGCAGTGAGCGAATGAAACCCTTCACCCTCCTTCCTAGCCATATTGTCTGCTTCCACAGTGGATGCCTGATTGAGCGCTGAGATTAATTGGCCCAACTGCGCCTCGGCCTGTAGGGGAAACCCACTGATTGTCGTATGTTCCTGGTGCCATTTTGAACTATTTTCTTCAAGGGCCTGGTCACTATCATCATCCGACAACATTTTTGTCGATTCTTGGCATGAGTCATGGTGACTCTGTTGGTCTTGAGTTGAAATATGATCATCTGGGCTCTTCGCTTGTCCTCCAGCTTCAATCTATGCCAACGCCACAGGTTCGTGCCATTCTGGTGGCCAGTCATTCACAATGGCATCCAGTGCTTCCATCGTTACCTTGTAAGGGCTCAAAAACTACTGCTGAATTGGATCATGCCTCGCTTGCACATAAATAGCATGCGGCGAGACTGCAAACTCTATGATCGGCTTAAAATTTGCCGCGGTTTCTTCGTATATTCGTGGCACCTACGTTGCTGCTTCACAAAGCATCTCCCAATACAGCCAGACTTGCAATTGGCAGTTTCGGAGTCACTCTGGCTCCCATACATACCATAAGTTCTGATAGTGCGCAACCCACCGCTCATTTGCAGCCGCAACATCCATGCCCTGGTATGTGTTGGGATCCTTCCAAGCCACGAATGCAATTAATAGCTGAAGCCAACTATAGGTGAATGAACCCTTACCTGATTGAACCGCCATAGCATCCTCCATCAAAATATTCAATAGAAACAATGACCAGTTCATTTGGACACCCTCCACGCATTGTACTGCACATGAAACAATCCCCAAGTTGCACTGGTTAGGTCAACCACCCCTAATCACCTTGCACGATAAGATTTTGGTGCCGGTGAGTACCTCCATATCAATGATACTGCTAGTGCGATTGATCCGGGTCGTGTCCAGGAAGCACGAGGGGGACAACAGTTCGACTGAATGAGTCGGCTCTGTTATGGAAAAAGCTTAATAAACAGAATGAGCAAAAGTAGGATTATGCAATACAGATAAACACAAATATGCACAGACAATATGCAAGAATGCGAACTGTTCTTCTATTACTTGTAAAATAGATCAAAAACTGATATATGTTACAATGTTATACATGCTTATATAGAATTCTGAGACGCTTGGGTGCCTGCCCATTATGTTCAGTTACAAATAAGAAGTTAGAGTGGTTTCAACTATTCAACCGTTATAGTCGACTAGAAGACAAAGAGACAGTCTATCAAAGTTCGACAGTCGCTGGTCGCATGTCGACGCTATATGTCGATGTCACGAACTGTGAGGTTGCTAAACATGTCGAAGGTGCAGAACATGTCACAGCATGTCGAAGTTGAGACTCATCTGAGTTGTGTCAAATTCGGAAGCCGTCGAAGTGTTGAGGTTGTCGAAGTCACGTCGTTTCAAAACATGTTGAAGTTGTATCAATAGTGATGACTGATCGAAGATGTCGAAGTTAACATCTGACAAAAAATGCCAACTACAATGTGGATCAGACCTCCTTCCTTAATAAATAATGGACCCCATTGTTTGCTCGTGAAGGTGAGGAACGTGTTGGTCACTTCAGTAGCAGAGTACCACTTTCCTTGAGATGATATTTGGCCATCTTTGGCAACCTGAAACAAGGGAATTGTGTTCATCCTTGTAAGGCATTCCCGTCATCCCACAATGGTGTCTCAAAGAAGAGGTTCCTGAACATCTAGATGGATGTCTTTAGGTGTTGAAACAGAGAAGTCTTTCTGTTCCAACAAAGATGCATGGTATGGTCGAAGTAGATCCACATTGAAAACTGGATGCAGACCCAGGTAAGTAGGAACGTCGAGTTGGAAAGCATTTTCTCCAATCTGTCGAAGAATACTGTACGAACCATATCGCAAAGGCTTGAGCTTCTTGAAAGGACTAGTGAAGCACTCCTTCTTAAGATGTAGCCAAACATTATCCCCAATTTGGAAATTATGAGGGATATGATGCTTGTTGTGTCGGGCCTTAGCTTTCTCATTTTCTTTGTGCAACATATCCTGTGCTTTCTTCTAGATGTCGCAAATATGTTCTTGAAACTTGACTGCTTTATCAACTTCTCGCTGGTTCCGTTCTATGTTAGAGTTCAGTTGTGTCGAGGAGTTGATCAAGTCGATAAGCACTGAGGGTTGAAATTCGTAAGAGATATCAAATGGACTCTTTCATATAGAGCTGTGCTGAGCACGATTGTAGCTATGCTGAATGTATGGAAGACTATCATCCCATGTGCATCGATGTTGGTGATTGTACATGCGAAGCAGTTGTACTACCAATTGATTCATAACTTTTGTCTGTCCGTCGGTCTGAGGATGGAAACTTGTCGACAATGAGAGTCGTGTGTCCAGCTGTTGCCAGAGGGTCTTCCAAAAGATGCTAACCAATCTAACATCTTGGTCGGAAATGATGGTTGTGGGTAAACCAAAGTGTTTCCAAACATGTGTAAAGAAGAGTTGAGCGGTATCCTGCACTATCGTGGTCTTCTTACATGGTATGATAATGGCCATCTTGGAAAATTGGTCGACTACTACTAATATCATGTCATGGTGATGTTTGGTAGTAGGATAATCCGTCAAGTAGTCCATAGAAATAGATTCCCATGGTCGACTAGGAACTGGAAGAGGTGAGTACAATCGCTGTCGTGGATTATACAACTTAGCAATGGTGCAAACCACGCATGATCGAATGTACTTGTTGACGTTAGATTTAAGTGTAGGCCAGAAGAAATACTTCTGCAGAATAGCAAGTGTGTTTGCCAATCCAAAGTGTCCCGCAGTCTTGCTATAGTGTGTGTCCCAAATGAGTTGTTGTCATTGCTCACCGGTCGATACACAAAGCTGTCCAAGCTTGTATAGTAAGGTATCTTTCAGGAAATAGTCAGAGTCTGAGGTTGATGACTTGTTAGTCTGTAACTATTGGTATAATGCTGATAAGTCAATGTCGTCCTCATACAATTGTTTCCAAGTGGTCGCGTCGTAACCCTGCATACTCATCATTGTCAAAAGGAGAGTAATGGGTCGTCGACTTAGGAAATCTGCAGCGGCATTGGCCTTGCCTTTCCGATACTTAATCACCAACTGAAATTTTTGTAGGTAGTTAATCCACTTGAGTTGTTGGTTTGTCTACAACTTTGATTGTGTCGGAGCGAACTCTAGAGGCTTGTGATTAGTAAGAATGACCGTTTCCTTGCCAAGGATGTAATGCCTCCATTGCTTGAGAGCTTACACAATGGCATACAGTTCTTTTTCATACATTGAGTATCTTCTAACTGTGTCGTTAAAAGTATCGGAATGAAAAGTGACTGGGTGACTAGACTGAGTGATCACTGCGCCCAAGACATAGTCCGATGCGTCTGTCTCAATATCAAAGGGATGATTCAAGTCAGGTAACACAAGTACTAGTGCAGTGCAGACCCTGTGTTTGAGTTGCTCCAAAGCTGATTGATGCGTTTCTATCCATTGAAAGACAATTTTCCCGTTTCCCTTCGTCAATTGATTCAAGGGCCAGGCTATGTGACTGAAGCAAAGTATGAATCGTCGATAGAAATTCTCCAAACCAAGAAAAATTCTTAGTTCTTGAATGCTTCTAGGAATGAGCCAATCTTTGAGGATCTGTATTTTGTTTGGATCGACATGAATGCCTGGAGAGTGAATTACATACCCTAAATATTTGATGCTAGTCATCGCAAAAGAGCATTTGTCTAGATTCAGATAGAGCCGATGTTGCTGGAGAGTGTCAAGGACTTGTCCAAGATGTTCGACATGTTCTTCCCATGATTGAATGAAAATTAAAATGTCGTCGAGATAGACAATAACCCATTTTCCGATGAAAGGTCGAAGAAGGTTATCCATATGTCGCATGAAGGTCGCAGGTGCACTGGTTAAGCCAAAGGGCATGACTAACCATTGAAACAATCCTTCCTTGGTCTTGAAAGCGGTTTTCCACACATCTGAGGGCTCGATTGGAATCTGATGGTATCTCGACTTGAGGTCGAGCTTAGTAAAGAATTTAGCACCTTTCAGACAGTCCATAAGTTCGTCTATCCACGGAAAAGGGTACCGATTCTTCACCGATATTTTGTTGAGAGCTTTATAGTCGATGCACATGGGCCAAGTCCCATCTTTCTTCAGAACTAGGACGACAAGACCTCCACAAGGAGAGGAGTTGAGTCGAATGTGAGCTTTGTCGATTAATTCTTGGATTGTCTACGAATCTCTTCATTTTTGAGAATGGATCTTCTGTAAACAGATGCGTTAGGCAAAGAAGAACCAGGAACAAGTTCAATGGAGTGTTTTACCTGGCAATGTTGAGGTACTCTGTCTAGAGCTTGAAAGAGGTTCTGGTACTCATCAAGAATATGATTGACTTGTTGCTTCTATCGAGAACTGCATTGGTCGGTGACTCAACTCATTGTTGTAGTCTTCTTAGAATGTTGTGGCTTGATCATGATTAATGTGAACTTTTGAGCATGATTGATGAGCTTCTTTGTATGTTTGGCAGATATCAGTGCGACCGTTGGTGTGGGTTGACACTCTAGTATGCTGAACCATCGATTTTGGATTCTGACAATCACCTTCTGAGGCCATGACTGATAACTTCCATGTCTATCCCAGAGGTAAAGTTTCCCAAACAGGGCGTCAACTACGGAGAGTGGTGCCACGCCACAGAGTACTTCATCTTCAAAAGGCTTTATGAAGTGTGCGATTTTACATTGTTGAGTGATCCGTAGTTCTTGTCCATCCTTTATCCAACCGATGTTGTAAGGCCGAGGATGCAGAGTGGTAACAAGACCTAATTCCTTCAAACTTTCTTCTGAAATGAAGTTCTTTTGGCTCCTGTTGTCCACAGTCAGATGCAATGGGTTGCTCTGGACCCATATCGAGTGTATGGAATAGGCACTCTCGTTCCTCCTCGTCAACGATAGTCAAGGTTGCTCGAGTGGTCAAGGTCAAAAGGGTCGTCGCGTCCGGATCTGATTCTTCCACCATCTTGTCGAACGCGTCGGAGGTCGACACTTTTGTTAGAAATGCCTTCCGAGCTTTGCATTCAAACATGTCATGCCAAAATGAGTGGTGGTAATTGCACCATTTTCCGGTCGGCGGGTTTTTGCTATGTTCCCTATTGTGAAAAGAATTCTTAGTGTTGTCAGGCTTTGGTGGTGTTGGCTGAGAAGGTCTCGACTTATTGAAGTCAGCTGATATCTTCTTGTCGGGTGGTCTTCCTGATGTCGACTTTGTCACGAATCATGCTTTTCTTTTCTGCTTAGTTTCCAATTTGCTGGCATAGTGGAAAGCATCCACAGGCGTATTGACAATCAGAAATTCCATCTCCTGCTATATGTACTAGGACAATCCGCTAACGTACTTCAAAAAAAGGAGTTTCTCTTCTTCTTGGAGGCCAAGTCTCGCCATGAGTCAGTAGAACTCATCGGTGTAACTCTGTACCGATTGGTCTTTCCATTTCCTTAGCTGCTGCCACTTATTATACTGTTGCTCGAGGTATTTCGGTGGGTAAAATTCCTTCCGGATGTGTTCGACGAATTTATCCCATGTGTCGATGGGATCTCCATTTTTATCCATCTTTGTCGAGAGGTTATCCCACCAGCAGTGCACGGAGGTTGACATCTTTAAGGATGCAATGGTGATCTTTTTAGCTTTGGAGAGTTGATTTACAGTGTAATAGGATTCCAATTGCTGCACCCAATTGTCGATGGATTCCACGTCAATATTACCTTGAAGATTGGGCATGTAGAGATTCATTTATACTTTGAAGGGGATGATTTTATCAGAGTGAGTTCTCGTCAGGGATCCTCCTGATGTTGAGGCGAATCGCAAGAGAATCTCATTGAACTAGGAGAATATTTCAGTTCGTTGTCGAGCCAGAGCTTGCTCAATAAGCTGTGTTGTCTCTTCGCTGCATGTTTATTATTTGTTTCTTCTGTCATTTCTAAAGATTGCGTCTACTTGGATTGCTGAGATTGTGAGCGAGTTTGAACCACCATAAGTCATGTAACTTCGAGAGAAGTGTATGTGCAGAACTTAAACAAGAAAAACTAAGTTGCTCTAATACCAATGATCCAGGTTGTGTCCAGGAAGCACGAGGGGGACAATAATTCAACTGAATGGGTCGGATTTGTTATGGTCGAAGCTTAATAAACATAATGATCAAAAGAAGGATTACGTAATACAGATAAACACAAATACGCAAAGACAATATGCAGGAATGCGAACTGTTCTTCTATTACTTGTAAAATAGATCAAAAACTAATATATGTTACAATGTTATACATGCTTATATAGAAGTCTGAGACGCTTGGGTGCCTTCCCATTACATTCAATTACAAAGAAGAAGTTAGAGCCGTTTCAACTATTCAACCATTACAGTCGACTAGAAGACAGAGAGACAGTCTGTCGAAGTTCGATAGTCACTAGTCGCATGTCGACACTGTTTGTCGATGCCACGAACTATGAGGCTGCTGAACATGTCGAAGGTGCAGAACATGTCGCAGTATGTCGAAGTCGAGACTCGTCAAATTTGTGTCGAATTCGAAACCCGTCGAAGTGCTGAGGTTGTCGAAGTCACATCATGTCGAAACTTGTCAAAGTTGTATCAACAGTGATGACTGATCGAAGATGTCGAAGTTAACATCCAGCAACAAATGCCAACTATGATGTGGATTAGCAATACCCACGACGATCCGTTTCCAAGCCATATTTATTCACCAGCTATCCTGCCCACTTTTTTTCATTCGCCTTCCCTTGGAAGTACTGTGATGGATCGACTCCATCCTTAGG
Organism: Larix kaempferi; assembly: GCA_027924585.1. Taxonomy (NCBI): domain Eukaryota; kingdom Viridiplantae; phylum Streptophyta; class Pinopsida; order Pinales; family Pinaceae; genus Larix; species Larix kaempferi. Next base: position 29,877,758 of record BSBM01000278.1, read on the forward strand.
AAACCCAGTAATGTGCGAGATCAAATCAATAGTGACCGAAATTTCTATGTCTAGACATAATGACCCACCATGGAAGCACGCAAGCAGCTGCTTTACACACGCGTTAACTTCCACTAGCCTCCCAAAGTGCGGCATGTTAATGAGCCCTAACAAGCCAGCCTGCTGCAATCCTTGTGCCTAGTCCTACAGAATCAGTATTGCAGTAAGTCGTGACTCGAGCACATAGGGGGCCGATGTAATTTCTAGGTAGGCCACCATATCATGATCATCGTAGCGTAGGCACATCAACGCCGACCCAATATCAACAGAGCACTCCATTCTAGTGGGGAGCACCGACATATTCACACCATACTTCTGCTTCGGGTTCAGCTTGCGACGAGTAGCATCCGGTCGACTGGGAGGGATATACCCAGGGATGCCGACATCCGAAAGTCCCTCCCATGGGGAAGACTCGTCAATGCGGCGACTGGACTATCCGAACTGTATGTGAGATTCTCCTACCATCGTAGTAGATGATCTAAGATGCCTCTTGCTTTGCGGTGACTCAGAATGCTAACCCCCTCGATGCTTCTTGGGGATGATTGGTGTTCCCACCGGCATGTTTACAACTTCTGCTTCAAGATTGACGACTCCCCCAGATGTAACTTCTTCCTCCACGACGACCCCGACAAAGGTAGAGTCTACTTCACTGCTAATCTCAACGGTTTCCAGCATACCTCACATGACCTTTTCAACCAATGGATGCACTGGCATAATCGACAGACCCACTCGATGTTCAGCAACAGCACTCTGCAAGTTCAACCGAAGCTTGCCCAACTCACCACTACACTCACTAGGCACTAACGATATGCGACAATACTTCACAAGCACTTAACAACTAAATTATCGGTTCCTTCTTACCAGCTTCGACCCATTCTTATAGCGTCTGACGCAATCCTCCCTAATTATTACTAAATGCTGCATTAACTCAACCAAATTTCTGTATTAATGACCCAAATCCACCGTCGATCCTGCCCGCCGATCTGCTGGATCCGCCATTAATTCCCATCATTTTAACAAGTGCTGTTAATTAACTGTCTTAAATTTTGGCATTTATTGTTGATTTGACCTGGTTGCAACCCTACCACTTGTCACTGACCGCTCCTAACTTGCGACACAAGATCTGCTGCTTGCGCATTCTTTTTGCTGTCAGTGCGCCATCCTACCACCAATCAACCTGCATTTTTTTATTTTTTCCTGCGATGTGACTCGGGCATCACGCTGCTCCAATCCTGACTGATAGGGCTTCAACCTATGACCATTCACTAGTTTTGGGAGCATCTCCCCATCTAACTGCTACAACTGAACTGCTCCTCTTGAAGCGATACTACTGATGCAATATGGACCAAACTAATTCATTTGCAACTTTCCTGGATGTTTCATAAACTTGTTGTCATACAACAACACCAAATCACCTTCCTGAAACTATTGTTTTTGATGTGGCGATCATGCCAAGCCTTCTGACGATCCTTCTGCACACCCTGGTGGAAGCCTGCAATAAAGCAATCTTCTTCCATTTGTATCAACTACACTAGATGTTCGTTTAATGCTTCCAGAGCATCTATCCCAGTCTCCACCGCTATGCGCAGACTCGGGACAATGTACTCCAAAGGCATAATCGCTTCTTGGCCATACACCGGTATCGTCATCCTTCACGGGCTCGAGGTATCTGAATCCTTCATCCGGATCCAAAGGGTCTATGACTCTGAGATCGCAGTTCTCAAAATTCATCATCCGCCGCTTGAAGTTGATTACCACTCCACTGTCGTTAGCCCATCCGATCCCTAACAACGAGGGATAGGAGCTTCCTTCTTCAACTACTTCGATGACATCGAAATCAGCATATGTTTTCATGCGCTCAATGTCCACCACTAGTTGTCAAAACCCAAAAATTCTGAAAAATTTAAAATTTTTTAAAATAGCAAATAATGTTATTAAATGCAGTCATTTAACTGTTTGTTTAGCTTACATGATCGTAAATGTATCTGAATGATCTTTTGTTATAATTAAATTTTAATATGGGTTTCTTTTTCCGTTACTGATTGTTTTACTGTTTTGCAACCACAAGGGGGAGTTGCCATAGCAGACTGGGCTTACTTAGCTTCCGAGCTAATGCATCAAATTGTCTTTCTCTTACAGATATACAGGTAATGTGCGGGTCGCTACATTTAAATATTTAAAGTATTAAAATTCAGTTAGCTGTACCAATCGTTCAGTAAAGTATCTAAGCATGCTAGCTAGGTTATCAAGTGTTTAAAGGTAGAACCCTTCCCGTGACCTTCTTATACTCTTACTGATAGAGAGTTAGAAATGACTAAATAATATGACAGCTACGTTTCTAGAGAATCAATGAATTAAACAACTCTATGGAATATTTGTTCTTTGATGATATTACTGTATTGCAAATATGCTTCATAATTAGCATTGTGGAATACAACTGGGTGACCAATACTCAGACCAATTTTTACTCGCTCAGTTATTGCATCATATCGAGTTTTTAAGTTAGAAAATATTTTGATTTGCATCTGCAATTGTACAAGATCTGGAGCGGTCAAAATATAATTTGCTTGTTTCTAGCATTTGTAAGATATTCTATCAGTTACATATATCCTCTTAACATCTTAGGATTTATATGGATTGATAAATTATTCTTATGTCTATGATTGACAATGGTTTAGGAATTAGAAGCTATCCTAAGTAAACTCACCTACTTGTTATAAGGAATCTGAAACAATTAAGTGATTGTTGTTGTATCGTAACAATAAGTGAAATGGTTTAAAGTAACCCTAATCCAGAATTAAGAACTATGTAACTGAAATCCTAAAAATGGAAGTCACCTAAAGAAGGACTGGCAAGCCCTATACCATCTGTGTACAGCTATCGCATTTAGCATTATGATAGTATAATTGTAACAACTAAATCCAATATCATTTCATTATCTCATAGACTTAAGAAAAAGATCTATGTCAGATCACATGAGATTAGGGTGATTGGCAATGTCGTGATAGGTTTTTATGAACCACATATAGCTTACATTACACCCTTATCCTTATAACTTTTATAATGCAAAACACTTCCTCCATGTCTAGAATACTTCAAGACTGAGTTTTGAACGATGTTTATATTGCATGAATTAAATGAATACAAGGCAACGTTTTCATTATATAGTATGCCAGGTTCAAGGTATTATTCTAAGGTTTGATTGTTTAAAAAGGATGACATATGAACTATGGCTACAATTCTTCTGCCAGTTATTGATAATGATAATAACACTGTAATTTATGTGGTCATGTTTATTTTTGTTCCTATGATTGTTGAAACGAGTTGGTATTTCCAGAGAATAATTATTGTATACTAAAACCCTACTTATCTATTTAACTATTATAATTAAACTAGGTTTAAGAATTACAATAATAAACTATTGCTTACAATATTACTATTGTATAGCATGCATTAAAAATACCTTATCAGTAAGATAATAATGATATTGAGGAATGCTGAAACACAATAACTATACCAAATCTATCTACTGCTACTCTGATATACTATTTTACTAACTAATTGCTCTTCAGACATATAGAAATAAACTCATCATACATTTATTTAGACTTGACAACATAAGGAAATAAATGACAGAACCTGTTTCTGTGGACAACAACAGCAATGGGAGGATGTTCCTCCCTACCAACTCCTGGAGAGTGCCCAGATATCACTTCTCAGGACCCTCAAGCTTGCTCTGGTCTCCCTGGCTGGAACTAGGTGCAGCAAAGTAATTCTCTCAGCCCAAATCAGCTATAATGGAACCAAGTTACTGCAACATTCCTCTCAAACAACTTCCTTACTGTATTTCCCTCTTCCTTAATGGGATTCCTGAATAACATTCACCTGAATGTATTCTCCCTCCAGAACAAATTTGAACCCTCAGCTTAGTTCATTGAGTACTATTTAAAAGATTGCTTAGGTCTTTGTCGGGTTAACTGTCATTAATGAGCCACCTGCTCTGATTCCACTTCCTTGGGGAATCATGACCCCAAATATAGGGAAGTTGCCACCTGCAACTTAGGAAGTGTTTGAGGATGCTGCCACTTGTCTTTTGCCTTTCCACCTAGTTCCATCCACCAGTTTGACCAGTAACCTCTTTTTAACAGCTCTCCCATGCTGTTGTCTCCATAATTTATTTATTAATAATAAAATATTCTGAATTACATTCCATTTCTAGTGACTCTACTGAGTCATCAATTCCTACTTAGCATTAAATTTAACATAATGTCTCAGGAATATAATAAAACAATTACATAATTTTTACAAAATTGGGGTATGTGACACTAGTCGTGGAACTTGCCCAATTGGAGTTACTTTTGTGTGGTTAGCCAACCTGAACTGTATAGGAGACCAGCTCAATGGGGGACTGTTCGGATATCCATCATCTATTTCGGGATACATATCTATTTCAGGATCATCTATTTCGGGATACATATCTACTTCAGGATCTTGCATGATCTATTTCAGGATATGCAGTCCAGTCACCAGTTTGATGCCTCCAGCACCTTATCCACCTTCTTCTAGCACCCGGGAGCCACTTTCCACAGAGTTTTAGCCCTCCTAAGCTGAAAGGCGCCCTCTTCTCACCTACTGACAGAGAAGGGCGCACTTGTTCACCTACCACTGCAGATTCACTCCAGTTACATTCAGTTAGCTCCGATTCTGATTGATTTCACTCCGATTTCACTCCTGACTGACTGTTTCACCTACGATTGACCTCCAGTTCGATTAGGTGACTTGTTCTGACTCCAGTTAGCCTCCCATGCGCCCCCACTGAGCCTCCAGATCCTATATCAGTGCTACACACTTCAGTTACATTTATTATGATCAGTTAGACTCAGCTTGACACCTGGATGACTGTTTGTTGTGATTGATGAGCAACACCAATGATTGATGAGGACTCCTAGATTGAGTCAAGCTACTCCATTCAGTGATTCGAATGACCTCCTTAGGCAATTCGAATTGCTCTGTTCATTGTAACGTATTCTATTGTAATTCATTCACCCTTTCTGGGATAGAGAGCACTGCTGCATGTTTTGCACAGTTTTGCACCATATTTTCTATGTTCATCTGTTGTGATTGATTTACTTGTTCATTAGATCTGCTGTGACTAATTTTACATGGTATCAGAGCCATTGCAGGGACAAGATCTCTTTTCTACAGGTGTTTATACAAGAAGATTTGACTGAATTGCAAAAAAAAAAAATTGCAAAAAGTTTGGCATGAGATATCTCAAGGGCATTCGCTCCTGTGCATGCAAAGCTTGAAAAATACTCCAATACCACTCCAGAAGCTTGAGTTACCACATAATTCCTGGATCTGATACATTGGACCTATTCAACATTGCTTGAAATCCAATCCCAGGTGTGATGCAACTCTCAAAGGGTGGATTGTTCGACCTTATTGTGATTGTTCTTATGTGATTTGCAGGTTAATTATCTCCTCCAAGTGCACTCGCTACATTCTGCATGCAAGCTTCCCTACAGCATTTCCATTCGCTATAGTCTGCATGCAAGCTTCTTCTTCATCATTTGACTCGCTCCTAGCAATGGAATACTCTTCTTCAAAGCCTATCCTCACCCCATTCAATTATTTTGATTGGAAAGATGATATGGAGATCATATTACGTTCAAAAGGATACTACCGAGTCACTCTTGGTCTTGAATTGGAGCCAAACAATGTGGCAGAAAGAACCAAACACTACAATAAGCTTGATGAAGCTTACGGTCTTCTTTGTCTCTCCATCTCCAAAGATCTTCACTTCCATCTCAGCGGATTGAAGACTCCAAAGGCCATATGGGAGCAACTTGAGACACTATTCGGCAAGCAGGATGAGCTTAGGGCTTTTCAATTAGAGAATGAATTGATTGGCCTTAATCCTGAGAATTTCGAGACCATCAATGAATTCTTCACAAAATTCAAGAACTTGAACTTGCAATTGAAGAACAGTGGTGTTATCAAAGAGGATAAACAGTTGATCCTCTCCATTCTAAGCAAGCTTGGGAAAGATTATTCGGTATTTGTCTCCACTTTCAATTCCGGTCGGCTAACTACCCCGAATTGGAAGATGCCTACCTTGAATGCCTTCATTGAGTCCGTTACGAAAGAGCATGACAAGTTGATTCAAATGGGGTCCATAAGCTCCTAAGATTCAGCCCTATTTGTTCAAGGACCCAAGATCTCGAATGGTAAAGGAAAGCTAAAGAAGGAGAAGCCCAAATTCGAGCCTCACAAGCAAAAAGACAAAGGCAAGCAAACGGATGCACCATCCAGTTCGAAATCCAAGCAAAAGGGCAAAGAAGGTAACCAAAAATCTAAATGTACTTATTGTAACCGTGGCTTTCATCCCGAAAGTTCATGTATGAAGAAGACTATAGATCAAATGGCCCTCCTTTTGGAAAAGAACAACATAACCCTTCCTGACGGTGCAAGGAAGAAGGATCGGAATGACGATCATGAAAGAGGACAAGCACTCATGGCAACGGTTTCGAAGCCCACTCTCTTGATAGATTCGGGTGCATCAAATCATATGGCTGCAAATATTGATTCTTTTTCCTCATTCGATCCAAACAGCTCCATCCCCATCCATTTGGGAGATGACTCAAAAATTTCTTCAAAGGGCAAAGGTACGATTCATGTAGATCATGGATGCTTTCAGAATGTTCTCTATGTTCCTTCCTTAGCTTCGAATCTCCTTTCTGTGTATCAAATGACACATACTGGTGATCCAAAGAAAGTCACATTCAGCCCTAATACAGTTGAAATTTCTGATATCAAAAGTGGAAGACTAGTTGCGGTTGGAAAGGAAAACCACACTGCAAAATGTTATGAGTTTTCGCACTTTATTCCGCTTGCAAAGCCCACTGCTCTTCGCACACATGGTAATGAGGTTAGTAGGCTTTGGCATGAAATATTTGGACATCTAAATTATAAGTATTTGCTGCTGCTATCAAATAAATCCATGGTTGATGGGCTTCCACAACTCCGTTCCTCGAAGGGAATATGCACCGGTTGCATTATTGGGAAGCACCCCGAGCACAGATTCGACCGCGGAAAGGCTAGCAGAGCCTCTACTATTTTGGGATTGATCCATTCTGATATCAGCGGTCCACTGCCCCATATGTCATTAAATGGTTCAAGGTATGTTTTGACATTTATTGATGATTATTCTCGCTTTACATGGGTATTCTTTCTCAAAAACAAGTCAGAAGTGCTTGGAAAATTCAAGGATTTTAAGGCTTCTGTTGAGACCACCACTGAGAGCAAGATGAAAGCTCTTAGATCTGATAATGGTGGGGAATATATCAAGTCCTAGTTGCTGCAACTTTGTGCCCAAAGCGGAATCAAGATCCAACATACAGTTCCCTACACACCCCAGCAGAACGGTGTAGCGGAAAGGAAAAACCGGTCACTGAAAGAGATGGCTACATGCATGATTGAATCAAAAGGTTTGGCTGCAAATCTTTGGGCTGAAGCAATCAATGTTGCTGCATATATACAGAACCGAGTTCCACATTCATCCGTGAAAGGTATGACTCCTTTCGAAGCATTCTTTGGTCACAAACCGGATGTGTCAAATTTGAGAGTTTTTGGCTCTACTGCATGGGCTAGAATTCCTTCTGAGAAGAGACGAGCTTTGGATCCACAAAGTATCGAGTGCATATTGATAGGATATGGGGAAGAATCAAAAGCATATAAGCTCATGGATATCAGATCTAAAAAGATATTCATAGAGCGCAGTGTGCAGTTTGAAGAACCGCTTCAAGAATTGCAACTAGTTGAGGAGAAAACTGCCGATTCACCGCCTTCACCAGAAGAAGATTCGAGCAGCGATAATGAAGGTATGAGTTCTGATATTTCTGATATTGTAGCAGCATATGATGATCATGAAATATCAGGTTCAGAATCCGACCATTCAGATCCCCCTCAGTTACCAAAGTGGGCCCAAAATACTCTACAATCTGCTGGTTCTAGTCTTGGAAATCCTGCTGATCCGAGACGAACAAGAGGAGACTTTCAAAGGGCAGGTATGGCTCTTTCTATTGCTGATCCATTTCTTCCTGAGATTTGTTATTTGATGGCTGGTTCAGATCCCCAATCATATTATTCAGCCCATCGAGATCCGAGATGGAAAGATGCCATGGATGAAGAGTACAGTTCTCTTCAAAAGAACAATACATGGGAGCTAGTTTCTCTTCCACCTGGAAGAAAATTAGTGAAGTGTAAATGGGTCTACCGTACTAAAGTTGCTGCTGATGGCACTATCAGCAAATATAAAGCAAGGTTGGTGGAAAAAGGTTTTTCCCAAGTCCAAGGAGTGGACTACACAGAGACCTTTGCACCGGTTGCAAAGATGGATTCCATCCGCCTTGTTTTAGCTATTGCCGCATCCAAGCACTGGGAGGTGCATCACATGGATGTGAAGAGTGCATTTTTACATGGAGACCTTGCTGAAGAGGTCTATATGCAGCAGCCAGAGGGTTATACATCAGATCCATCATTGGTTTGTAGATTGAAGAAGTCTTTGTACGGGTTAAAACAGGCCCCAAGAGCTTGGTACGCAAAGATGGACTCCTTCCTTCTTTCTCAGAATTTCCAAAGATGCAAATCTGATCCGAATGTCTATCTTCAGCGAGTTAAAGGTAATTTGTTGGTTATTGTACTTTATGTTGATGATCTGCTTATTACTGGTAGCACACTTACTTCAATAAACAAGCTAAAATCTGCCCTAAATCTAGCTTTTGACATGAGCGATTTGGGCTTGCTCAGTCACTTTTTGGGCTTGGAGATAGCTCAAAATTTCGATGGGATCACTATATCTCAGCAAAAATATGCTTCCGACCTGTTATTGAAGTTTAATATGGCTGAATGTAAGGCATCCCCGTTCCCATTCCTCTCAGGAATCAGTCTTGAGGAGGGAGATTCCACACCGCTTGCAGATTGCAGTATGTATCGACAGTTGATTGGTTCACTACTTTATTTGACACATTCACGGCCTGATATCTCATATGCCGTGAGTGCCGTGTCAAGATATATGCAGCAGCCACATGAGCTTCATTGGCGAGCAGCCAAGCGGATCTTGCAGTATGTGCAAGGTACGAGACAGTTTGGCATACATTATGCTGCAGATTCTGAGCTAGATTTCATTGGTTTTACTGATTCAGATTGGGCAGGTGATAGCATTGATCGGAAGTCCACTTCCGGTTATGTTTTCATGATTGGTCATGGTGCTATTTGCTGGTCCAGCAAAAAGCAAGCAGCCATTGCACTTTCTTCAGCAGAGGCAGAGTATCGAGGGGCAGTCAATGCCTGCATTCAGGCAGTTTGGTTGCAGGGTATTCTTTCCGAGTTTGGTTTTGGTGGCACTACTTCGACTGTCCTATTTTGTGACAATCAAAGTGCTATCAAGATCTCCACAGATCCAGTTCAGCGGCAGAGGACCAAGCACATTGAGATTCATATGCATTACATTCGACAGTTGGTGCATGACCGCACCATCATTCTGCAATATTGCCCTACTGATGAGCAAATTGCAGACATCTTCACCAAGAGCTTCACTGAGAAGAAGTTCTCTTACCTCCGTTCACTGTTGGGGGTGAGTTCCATCATGGTGGAGACAGATTGATTCATTATTATGCTTTAGACTTGAGGGGGGGCTTTCTTCCCACTGGGTTTTCCCTCTTTCCTCACTTAGTTTATTTTTCAGCATCTTTTTGGATTATTGTATTGGGGTGACCTTTGGTCTTAGTTACCAGGGCCCCACATTATTTTAGTTGGCACATCATAGTCTAGCTTGAGGGGGGGTGTTCGGATATCCATCATCTATTTCGGGATACATATCTATTTCAGGATCATCTATTTCGGGATACATATCTACTTCAGGATCTTGCATGATCTATTTCAGGATATGCAGTCCAGTCACCAGTTTGATGCCTCCAGCACCTTATCCACCTTCTTCTAGCACCCGGGAGCCACTTTCCACAGATTTTTAGCCCTCCTAAGCTAAAAGGCGCCCTCTTCTCACCTACTGACAGAGAAGGGCGCACTTGTTCACCTACCACTGCAGATTCACTCCAGTTACATTCAGTTAGCTCCGATTCTGATTGATTTCACTCCGATTTCACTCCTGACTGACTGTTTCACCTCCGATTGACCTCCAGTTCGATTAGGTGACTTGTTCTAACTCCAGTTAGCCTCCCATGCGCCCCCACTGAGCCTGCAGATCCTATATCAGTGCTACACACTTCAGTTACATTTATTATGATCAGTTAGACTCAGCTTGACACCTGGATGACTGTTTGTTGTGATTGATGAGCAACACCGATGATTGATGAGGACTCCTAGATTGAGTCAAGCTACTCCATTCAGTGATTCGAATGACCTCCTTAGGAAATTCGAATTGCTCTGTTCATTGTAACGTATTCTATTGTAATTCATTCACCCTTTCTGGGATAGAGAGCACTGCTGCATGTTTTGCACAGTTTTGCACCATATTTTCTATGTTCATCTGTTGTGATTGATTTACTTGTTCATTAGATCTGCTGTGACTAATTTTACAGGGACTCCCCATCTTTTTACAAGCCTACTTGTTTAAGATGTTAACATCTGAACCAAGATATAGAATAACCGAATTGACATCATATTCACCAATCTGAATGTCCATTCCCATGTCCTTACCTATCTTCTGCCGCTCTAAAGAGTTCACTGCAGACTCCTATTGTTCCCTCGTGAATCACTGTAACAATCCCTCGATCTCAGGAAGGGTAGTGGGATCGCGTGCCAATAGCAGACAACTCTCAATTTTTTTTTGTAAATTTCTGGATGGTGTCGACGATACTGCTTTAGAGGTAGCATCAAAGATAGGAGGCATGTCACAGATAACATCCTTTCCGCAACATTTTTCCAATGTGCGATGCGCCTGAAGGAATACCTCTCGTACAACGTCAATGTCAAATGATACCGTCTTCTGTCTTGCCAACCGAATCATAGGCCATGAGCCATCCTCTCCAGTTGTCTTACCTCCGCGAGTAATAATAGCAATAGAAGCATCTTGCGGTCTCGGTTTTGCAGAGATGGTCACAATATTTTCACCCTTGGTCTGGTTCAACGGTGGATCCCTGAGTTGGTTTACGTTCTGATTTGCATTCTGGTTCTGCACTGGTTGCTGCACATGATTCTGGACCAGATTCTATGCCTAAGGACGATTCTGCAACTGTGGAATGTTTCCTTCTTGCCAACACACAATCAACTGTGGGCAATTCTCAACCGTGTGGTTGTTGATGAAACAGAACATACACTAGTTCTACAACAGTGGACAGTCTCACTAGTAGTGCCCCCACACTGCACAGTGATAGCATTTCACAGGTCTGCGACCACCTCGTCCTCCTCCATGACCAAATCCTCCACTGCGTCCACCCCAATATTCTCCCTAGAATCCTCCCTATTGCTAGTACTGCGGCTGGTTGAACTGTTGCTACATTGGTGCTGGTTGCATCCCTTGTCCTTGTGGTGCATATTGCGGTTGCTGTACATATTGTGGCTATTGTGGAGCCATCTGCATTGGAGGATATTGCAGCACAAACAACTGTGGTACAAACTGCATCTGCGGTTGAGATAGTGGATATGTCACCTGCGGTTGCGGTTGCTGAACGGCACACTGATCATCTTTTACATAGAATGCATCATAGATCCTTTCTTGTAGCAGCCCATATGCATGACAATATTTTTCATCATGACCCACTGATTTGCAAAATGTACAATAAAGATTCCTTGTAGATGTGACCATTTTCTGCATGTATGGACAGTCGTCATGGAGGTTCCCATAGACTTGACAAACGCGACACCACGACATGCTACCACCATTCAACGGATTTGGCACTCTTGAAACCAGGTAATTTCAGAAGTCTGGGGAATTATCCTTAGTATGCCCATCTTCACGACATTACATACACCAAAATTCTTCGCGTTGTTACTTGCCTTTCTTCAGATCCTGCAACTGGATGGTCAAGTTAGCCAACTGTGTCTGGATCTATGACATCCCAGCTGCATTTTCCCCAATTAGTGATGCCTCCAATCGCATCGCAATTTCCAGAGCTTCACTTGGTGTAGTAATGTTTTGCTGCATCAATGGCAGTCAAATATGCGGGAGCAATGCCGGGATGAACCATTCTTTATGTTGAACAGTGATCATATCAAAACTGACCCTTGCCATCAACGTCTTAAATCGGTGGTCAAAATCCCACATGTCCTCATTGGGATATTTCTTAATTTCCTTTAGCTCTGTGATATATTGTACTTTAGATTTGGGCTTCTAGAACTCAGCAACCAGTCCCATGTGAATTTCATCCAGTGTCTTCACCGAGGTATGAACAAGAACCTGCATAAATTTCATAAACCAGTCTAAGGTGCGACCTCGGAGAGTTGTCACCAGTTTCCCTTACTTCACATCATCATCAGTGATCTGCTTTACTGTCCATACGGCCTCACATAAAATCAAGTACTGTTCAGGATTGTCTATTCCATTGCCATGGAACATCGATAACTTTATATCCTTGCCTGCCATCCTGGGCTTTCTTCCTCCAGTCGTTGAACTACTAGCAATTAACGTTTGTGGAATTGATGAACTCGATGGAGTAAAATTTGTATTCCTTACCGATTGAGAGATAGTGAGTGAAGGTGTGGGTATGTTGGCGCCGAGGTTTGGTCTTGCCTCTATCCTGGGCGTAGCCTAGTCGTCCTTATCCGAGCTGTGAGGTCACTTCATCCCATGTGGTCTTTCCTCATGGCCTTATGGTTCGATCACAACAGGACCTTCTCCTGTCCTCTACCTCTTCTCCTCTTGAAACCTCGCTCCTCCCCTCATAAGACCACTCTCTTCCTTAGCTTCGCTCACAGTCTCGTCATGACCCGCACCCATCTACCTGTTAACATTCCATGTATCGTCCCCCAGCTGTCACGACACACCCATGGCCTCTGCCCACTAGGCTTCTTACTGATCCAAATTCATTTTCAATATACCCTTTTCGCAAATAAGCATCCTAATAGACAGTTGAAGCGACAGTAGAAATATCCCCCAGGGTCCATGGAAGAAATACCTTTCGGCTTTGTTATCTCCTCAAATAAACATAGACAAGTTGATTTTTTCTTGATGATAGGAAGTCTTTCAATTTTTGTTTTTTTAAACATTTGAGGTTCTTTTTTAATGAGTTTGAAGTATGTAATAACATTTGCAACAACATTGGATATCATTTATTCTTCAAAAGAAAATTCAGGTTCGGTAGCTTAAGTGGACCTCGCGATGGTTCATTAGCTACCGAAAACCCAACTTTTGGAAGTTTACAGTATGGAAGACAAAACTCCTCTAGTTACCGAAAGGAAAGGCATGCCTCATGTATCATGCAATAGTTTTTGGTGGCTTAGTCAGATACGACAGTTGTTCATTAGCCACCGAAAAGCAATTTTCGGATGGCTTACGTGGTCAAACGTGAAATCATCAGTTACCAAAAGTAAGTTGGTTTTAAATGGTTAAAAATTCTAATCAAGGGATTAGTCATGGATTTTAAAAAGAATCCATCATTCCTTAACCGGTGAAAAGGGTCACCGCTAGAAAAGACACGATCTCCCCAAGGTAAAACCTACTGCAATCATGATCTCACCCTAGCCGATTGAACCCTATATCTCTCACATCTACCGAATTTCAAAAAGATGTACATCTAGTGTGATCATGCGAAATTGAAAAGTCATTACACCCTCATTATTAGATTTTCAATTCACATCCCTCGAAGTTAGGTTCTTTAAACTGTGACATCCTTCCTCCTTCACTCTTACCACGTTGTCGAGCTCACCCTTTTCCTAAATTCATGTCGTTCTCTCAAGCTCAATTTGTCTTAGTAGCAATTGTCAAGAAACTACTTACAGAAGAAGAAAAGTGGAGGAGTGGTCCTCAGGAAAGAGTTAGATGACATCTGTTACCTCGAATCACACCCTGAGGTATGTCAACTCTTTAAAGATGCAGGTTGTTATAAGTTTTGTGAAAAACTTCAAGGATCTCATCAGCAAATAGTCGAAATGTTCGCTCTCACATTTAATGGTAGAAGGGAAATAATTGGCAAGGAATAATTCTAGGCATACGAAGCCCTCATAGCCGAGGTGACAAAGCTTCCAACGACTGGAGAAAGTTGGTTCAAGACTACTGTTACAAAAGATTTTGAATTCAGATCCTATCTGAAACCATAACACAGAAATCTTGTATGGAATAAAGATATTCCTATGTCCTATCTTGAGGAGAAGTGGCAACATCTGTTGAAGTCAATTCTTGTCTACATAACCTATGAGGGAAGATACAATAGGGTATTGATTTATCATTTTAAATTAATGAATCATTTCACTGGCAGGAACCCCTTGAATCTCCCTTTTTATCTCTACAAAAGCTTGACTAAGATGGCTCAACAAGTGAGAACCAAGCCAAACAAAATTGCAAGTAGACTATATCATCATGGCTTGATCAAGCTCATAGCTTCTGAGCTGCTGCAAAGGAGGAACATCGAATGGGCATATTTCCTTTTCTGGAATGAATTTGAAACAGAGTTACAACTAGAGGATAAAAGGAAGTCTTCCACTCCCAGAAGTGGAAAAAGGAAGAGGAGAGCCATCTCCCTAATTACAATTGATCATGGTTCCCCATCTCTTAAAACTCAGAGGACTAAAAAGAAGTTGGATTTCAATAAAGAAATTGAGAAAGAAGAAACTCCCTCAAGAGGCAAGAACATCCTCAACCTTCCATACACAGATTCCGAAGATAATGAATAGCAAGAAGATGAAGTAGGATGTGAAAATTTGCCTTCACCTACACCTGAGGAAGAGCCGGATCAGCAAATTGTTGAAGCATCAACCACTCAATCAAAGAAATCCTCATCTCAAAAGATAAATCAACTTCTAAGATAGGTATATGAGCTCGAAATACTTCAAAGGGTGATCAAGGAAAAGAATGAAAGTTTGACTGAAAGACATACTGAATTGTATGTCTCCTTCCAAGGACTAACCAAAAAGCATAGGAAATTGAAAGGGATAAATATAAGAGTGATAAGAGACAATATCAAATTGAATACGAAGTTCGAGCTTCTGAGAAATAAGAAAATGACTCCAAAACCCCAGCCAAAGGCACACTTAGACCTTGACACCCTAGCATCAGCAGCCATCAATTTTGTTGGCACTCCGGATTTAGCCCAGGATGAAGAAAATCCCAAACAGCAAGAAGATGAGTAGCAGAGGTCAGAAAACAAAATTTTCTCAATTTTTTGCAGGCTAGATCAAAAAGATTTTTTTCAGTGGCTTAGGCAAACATGTGAATTGTTCATTAGCTACCAAAAATCCAATTTTCGACAACTTACAGTATAAAGATAAGAATTTTCTAGCTACCGAAAGAAAAGACAAGTTTCAAACATCTCAGAGAAGGTCTCGGTGGCTTAGGCGAACATGTTGAATTGTTCATTAGCCACCAAAAGTAGAGCTTTTGGTAGCTAACAAAATTTAAATCCAGCCTTTCAGCTACCGAAACTATAAAGTAACGAAGAAAGCTGTTTTTTTGCAAAGATTTGTTTTTGGTGGAGCCAAATGCTTCAAGGATGTTTTCGAATGCCAGATAAAAAGTTAAAGTCATCATAATCAAATTTATGTTCCATATTTTAAGGTGCCAGCAAGGAGAAGCTTCTTATCTATTTTTGGGCAAAAGAATGACCTGTTGTGTCAAGGTGGCTTTTTCGACCTCACCCATCAGCTGTTGAAAGCTTGTTACAACTGTCAGAGAATTAAAGACTAGAAAGATGGAAACTTCCCCCTTATATAGGATCCGTTCCTATTTTTTGATTATCTATTCTTAGCAAATTCAGTTCATTTCTTCATAATCTTCAACTATTTCTGTAAAGGCTATAAAGCCTGCGACTTACGTAGAACTGAGGATTCGACTTTGGAGATTTTTTTTATAATATTACTTTTATACTTCTCATTGCATCTTGGTTATATAAGCTTCTTTTACCATTTATGTTCATATTTCCTTTTCTACCTTTTTGTACTTGCAGTGGAATGCTTATTTCATGTTTGTTCTATTTGTCTAATGCCTGATAGTTGTCATCCTATCTTTGTATTGATGAATTGGATATCAAGTATCATTTACCTATTGTGATTAGCCATTCATATATGCTTTGTGTATGAGTCTGCTAGCATAATAAGAATTCTACACACATCTACCTTTTATAAACCCTCTAAACAGCGGTGGTTAAAAGCCTTGTCTATCTGAGTATGTCTATGCATGTTTTGAGTGAGTGAGTTTCGATTAAAGTCATCCAACTTGATCCATTTTACAAATATTTAGAAAATAGATAAGTTACCAGGATCCTTTGACCTATACCCTAGAAGGACTCCTGGAGTGATAACAAATTGGCACCACTGCCGGGGAGAGGAGTTTGAAGCTCAGCTTCCTTGGGAGAACGACATAGATCTAGCTTTGATGACAGACAAAGCCTAGACACTCATTCAGTTGTAATCATATCTCTGGTGACTCCATTGGAACAAAGTGGCTCCGAGAATACCAAGTACCAGAACAAATCCTCAAGAGCCACCAGTTACACCTGTTTCAGATACTGAACAGATTATAAGGAGAGGAATAGCTTCACCGAGACAGATTCCTAGGTCTATCAGAGGAACCACATCAGGTACTTCTAGAGGTACTTCTTCTGTTTTATCAAATAAACCTCTATTTTCTTCTTCTACTGAAGCGTCTAGCGCTCAGAAGATTATAAGTGAATCAGAAAATTTGAAAGTTGAGGATTCTCCAACCACTTATGTTGTTTTAGATCCTCTTTCTGAACATATTATCCAATCTGATTTAGGAAAAGAAGTTCTAGAGCCTATCAAAGAAGAGGAATTTTCCTCTTTCTTGAATCCCTTACAAACTGAGCTTGAAGAAAATTATTCTCATATTCATTGCAATTGGCCTGCTATTGAAAGTATCTTGCAAGGTATTTTAGACAATCATGAAGAAAAGTTGGCCTTATTGCTTGGACAGTTCTATAAAGATTCCTACTTCCCTGATCAAACAACCAGTTTTCTTACCTCGATTCTTGGCAACTCCACTAGGGTAAATCCACCACTTTTACCACCACCTATACCTCCTCAGCTACCACCCACACCAACAACATCTTTTTCCTCCCTTTCCATACCCACCCCAACAATATCATCTTCTTCCTTTTCCATACCCGCATCCACTAGGCTGTCCCTCTGACTAAGATGGAAAAGATCCTTGCTGCCAGATATGCCCCTCTAAATTTTCCTAACCCCCTTTTTTGCTATGCCTATCGGATATTACCAAAAATATATGCCTAAGTTTACTGGAGAGGGAGATTTTACAGCTAAAGAACATTTAGAGGCATTCTACAGTTATGTTGAGAACATAAATATTGAGCATGAGGATGTATGGACTAGGGTTTTTGTGCAAATTTTAGATGATCAGGCTAGGAAATGGTCAAAGAATTACCTGCTGGATCAGTAGCTGAAATTGAAGCTCTAGATGAATTATTTTTTAAGCATTGGGGAGAGATAAGAGACCACCTCTATTACCTCACCGAATTTGATAATTTGAAGAGAGAAAAAGGTGAGTTTGTTTCAAATTTCACAAAGAGGTTTAACAAAATGTTTGGCAAGATCCCTGCTGAGATCAAACCTACAGATACTTCAGCCAGAATCACTTATGCAAATGCTTTTGATCCTAATTTTTGTCTTCACCTCAGAGAAAGAAAATCTATTTCTTTATTACTCATGCAAGATGTTGCTCTTGAAGGGGATTCTAATATTGTTGCATCTCAGATACTTAAGGGAAAAATGGACAAACAGAAGCAAACCCCATACCCTTCTTCTTCATCAGAAACAAAAATGGAAAAAATGTCCAAGATGCTGGATGGTCTAACATCTGAAATGTCTAAACTGAAAATTCAAGGTCAACAACCTGCAAGAGGTAAAGGGTCAAATGATTTTGCTCCTAGAAACCCTAACACTTTCCCTTACATAAGAAATAACCCATAGGCACAGATCCTTCAAAGGGACAAGAATCCAGCTAAAGAACAAAGAATCAGAGTTCTTTTCCAGCATGCTGTATTGGAAGAAGAACCAGAGTTTACTCAGGAAGAAGGAGAAGAAGAAGATAACATCAATTGCATGGAAGATGAAGTTGATCCTTCTTTCCTGACACAATTATATTATGAGGAAGCCCTCATGAATGAACAGATCATTGAAGAATCTATCTATCAGGCAGATGATCAAGGAGGTTATAATTTGAGGTCCAAACCTACTGTTAAGAAACCTTTGATCATTGCTCCCAGAAAGAAGAATCTTGTCCTTACAAAGCAGTCCGCTTCTCCTGCAAAAAGGATTGCCGCTCCTATAAAACAAGTTGTTGCTCCTACAAAAAAGATCGTTGCCCCTTCAAAACAACAGCAAAGGCCATTGCAACCTCCAGTCCATGATCAGATTCAGCTTAAAGCCCCATCACAAGAGGTAAGAACTTATGACAAATTGTCTTACTCTTTCAATCTTGAAGCATAAATTCATAAACTGAAAATCGCTTTTCCATTGATAGAGCTTATGAAAAATTATTCTTTCAAATATTCTATATTGAAATCTCTTCAAACAAAGACACTTGTAGATGCTGAATTTGTAAATCTGCAAGATGATAATCCCTCAGTAACCCTAGGTCCTATGGTCGAAGAACTGGATGAGTCGTGTCCACCTTTCTATATATCCCTGGACATACATGACAAGATACTTCATAATTTTTTGCTAGATTTGGGAGCATCCCACAATATTATGCCAAAAGCAGTGATGGATGAACTGGGGCTTAACATCACAAAACCCTACCATGATTGTTAACACCAAAATTGACCCCCAAATCTGAAAGAGAGTAATTCTGGGTAACCACTAACCAATCTTTGGCCTGTGATACTGACCCAACACAGATAGTGAGGGCTCTCTCTAAAATATCATGAAAAGACTGGAATAATCAAGATTGTCAATAATGAAAAAGAAACACCAGCATTCACGACCAAGATATTCAATTACAAAATTTATACAGAAGATTAGTTTTCTGTTTGGAAATAAAATGATTCACACATTGTTTGGTTGAAAACGTATGGATTTAGTCCGGGCAATGGAGTCACCTTTAACAAAATATGAATCATCATTCACAAAGATTCTGCAAACGCATTCACAGGGGCAAGGTAGCAAGTAGCTAGTAGTCAAAGAGAATTTAATATTTTGTGGAATAGAAGAGAAAAGAAACAGTCCATCAATGTAAGGCATACCAAGGTGAATCCTACATCAACTTTAGTAGAATATGTTGGTGAAATACTTGGAAAAGACTAAGCAGAGCATAATTTCTATGAATCCCACTTAATCATTACCCTAGTCCAAGCATGGAAGAAATAACACAAAATCGGATTACGAAGAGAGAAAAGACAATTTCACATGGGAAAAGGGAAAATACAGACTACCTGACCAATTAGACAGGAATCCCTGTCAAAACGTAGGCTTCAGCTCTGCGAACTTTATTAAAACAACTCAAAACATGTCTTACAGACTAATCCTCAAAATTACCAAAGGCTTTCAACATAAGATTTTCAACCCTTATTCATTCTAATACATCGTATATATATATGCCATAGAGCCTTCCTACATGACTCATCTTTCACCTTAACGAAAATACTAGAAGGACACCTCATTACACCCAAAAAATTCAAAAAATATTACATATGTGTCATGTCTCCAACAGACTGATTAAGACAAGGAACGATATATTATAGACAGAGGATTGTTTAAACCCTAGGTTCGCAAATGACCTTGCAAGTCAAAGAAATATTCCACTTTCAATGAGCTATCAGCCTGTGGTGCACCATCTGGCAGAATAGGTGTTGTTTCCTTAATGGAGAGTACAAAATCATGAATTATTTCTGCACCTGGTTGGCCGCTTCACTTGGTTTCGTGGTTCTCCTTCTTCATTCTTTGTCGTTTTCCTTTGTACACTTTCCTTCCTTTAGGCTTCTCGTATTCACTGGCAAAGCTAGATTCTATGAGGTCAAATACCATAAGAGGTGGAGGGGTAGAATTTTCTTCCATCTCATTCCACACTTGCTCTGGCATGAATACCACTTCGCATTTCTGCCCTTTCTCCATGAGCCAATAGTAACAGAGGAGATGGTCGAAATTCCAGGTGCACCATCTTTCTGTTATACCAACTGTAGATAAAAGACGTGAAAATCTTATCCATAACTGCTGTGATGAGGACGCCAGCTACAGGTGGTTAGGATTTTCATGATAACTCTATCAGAATCTTCAATCAGGTAACTGTGATGCCCAAGGTTGGAGGTGACCTACGGCATGCTCAGCGACGTCGTCCCAAATTGATGGCATAGCCAATGATGATGTAAAAAGCGTCTTCCATCATACCGGTAATATTCTGGGATAACATTCAGAGATTCCCTTTGTAGGTGCGTTCTTCTGATGCCCCCCGTGTGACAATACTTTCCCGCATGATCTGAAAGACGTGTCTTGCATTACGTCTATCACCTTTCGAGCCAACCTCCAATCCACGCAAGGGACTTTTCTCTTTTCACACCTCCTTTACAGACTTTTTCTGGCCTCCACCCGTTTGCCAGCTTCTCAGTCATAAGCATCCAACACCTATAGGATGCTTATAACCCTTTGAAAACTTCCGTCTTTATCTTAGTAAGACCGGGCGACATGTCTTCTTCGCTTGCTTGTTCCAACCCTTCCCCCTTATTCGAAAACTGGGCCAGAAGCTATTAATACCAGGGGAAAATGTTACCTGTGGAAGGATACCTTTGGTCAGAAATTCTCCCATATCGGGGTTTAATCTTGACCCACCTATGCTTTCAGACAGACCAAACGCTACTTTGGACGTTCAAGAAGTCGTGGTAATTATCCCTAATGCCCAGGTCGGGCCCATGGCGGTGAATTACAAAGGTCCAATGACCTTTGGATGGATTTTGGAAAAACAAGGCAACCACTATTATTCCTGAGATGACCTCCAGGGACACAATGCCGAGGCCTTGAAGGATAGCTTCTTCGCAGGACATTAGGGCCCGGACTGAAACTGACACAGGGTCTCCAGGGGCTTCCCTATTATGGCGCGACCGCACGGCTTTCACGCTTCAACCCAACTGCCTGGTGTCCCGCCATCGAACTACTGTACCAGGGCTAGAACATCTCTTTTCTGGAAGAAACTCCTTCCACTCAGACAAGCCTCGGAAAGGATAAAAATGAAAACTTTGAAAGGCGTTTTCATAATATAACCACCTCTCCATAACGCCGGCTCTCTTGGTAGATATTCCATAGATTTCAACCATTGATCTCCCACGTGATATTTTTCCTTCGTTGGATCTATCGCCTCTTTATCTCTTGATTTGACATTCAGTTCTTCCTCACTGTCAGATCTGGATTAACTTTCCATCCACGCCGTCCTTCCTGTTCACATTTCCCCATAAGACGGGCCTCGCATGTACCCGGGTGGTCCCTACTATGATTCCTCTTCCTTGTGTGAAGGACTCTGGAGCCGACATCTGGCAGGCGGGAAACTCTCATCGCATCCATCCCTTTCTTATCCGGTGCACTAGTTCTTTATGCGAGCTGCTGTGAGTGTCGTCGATGCATATCTCTTTTGCATTCTGAACCGTTGATCTTTCCACCAACTCACACCATCCCATGTGCCCGCTCTTACATACCTCCCTTGGATCTGTCTTCGTGCAACGACGTCTACTGTTGACACGTGGCTGGCAGAGAAAGGCCATCATATCCTCCCGTTTCTTATCTCCCTCGCAACTTGGCTGTGCGGGATTACACGCAGGACTGTGGATGTGATCTCTGCGCCAAATCTATGGCGTAGATTGATGTGATGTTTATCTTTCCATAACTTGACTAGTAGACCATAATGTTATAAAGTAGGTTGCTCATCTATTTATATCCCCACTTTCACCATTTCTTCATCCTTTGCACATTTGTTCCTCCTTAGGCCCCTTAGTCTTTCCCATAGCATCTAACACTGGAGCATCGAGGATATCTTCGTTCCACTACTAGGTACATTTTGACCATCCATTACTTCCATTGAACTTCATATTGTAGAAAAATATCTGGGTGTTAACACCTGGCTCCAAAGGGGATGCTCTCCTCCCTGCGAGGTAGCAAAGAACAATGTAGACTAAGTGCCTGATCCATTGCGTCATTTTTCCAAGCCCTGACTGCAGCCGACCTTTCATCTCGATGCTGCAACCAAACATTCAGAGCCAATACAAAAAAAAATGCTGACTGAAATAAATGCAACTCCTTGACCTGCAAGCTTATTTATATACAAATGTTCCTACCCTACTTGTTTGGCACCAAGGGTAACTCAAGTAATTTCACACCTGCAATGAAGCCAATCAAGAAAATGACTCGCTGATCGAATTCTCCATTCAAGTCCTCCTGTCACGGGGAAAAACCCACTGAATCATCGCCCCATCTGCATATATATTTTAATCTTGGTTTCCCAGAACAATATAAACCCTACCGTTTCTGCCCTTTCTAAGAATTTAGCGAAAGGGTCTATCAGAATGTGAAGAATTCTTATTTCTCTAGGAACAGCCTTGAGGGCTCCCAGGCTAGGTTCTTGTGAGGCACCTGCAACAATTAATTAACAAGAATACGCGAAATAGCAGAAATGACAGAACTCAGAATCACTTTTGTATTGATCACAGGCCACTTCGAGGGGGAAACCTCCTTTGAGCAAGCTCAATACAAATAACTTCACGGTGCCTTCATAGGTCTCAACACACACTTATATACTAATTCTAGGCGCCAATACTATGGGTCGAAACCATGGGCCGTTACAAACTATGGATCAACAATACTACGGGTGACTTACAAAGCATATGCGCCAACAACAATAACACAAACTATTGATCAACAAATACTACGGGAGGACTTACAAAGCATATGCGTCCAACAACAACATACTAACAAAGTAAAGACATGGGTTCCTAACAGTTCTTCTCGACCTTTCTCCTGTTCTTTTGGATCATATGATGACCGGTACTATTGAAAAATATTCTCATCCCACTTCGGAGGAGGGATATGAAAGTTGTCGCCAATTTCATCTGAAGCCTCAACGCTTAGGGTTTGATTTTCACCATCGGAGGTGGTAGCAATAGCTTCAACCCTTTCTTCCACTTTAAGTGAAATCAACTTCCTTTGATGAGCTTCTACTTCTTGGGATGGATTACACGCTTGTTCTTTCTCTTTATCATCAATCTCGAAAAAACTTATGAAGTTTTTTGAGCAATCCCCTTCATATTCGTCATATTTACGTGGACCGAATTCTTCTTCAAGAACATTATTGACAGGGATTTTAGCAAGTGTATCACAATTTACATGAAATCTATCATGATTATCCTCCTCTGGTATCTCCCTGGCCTGGTCATCTTCCAGTGCATCCAGGGAAAAACAGGAACATGGCGCAACTTCCCCTTTCTCATGCCCTTCTTCAAATCTGGTTTCTTCTTCATTTCTTGCAATCCTACCTTCGTTTGATAATTTCCAAGACATCCTAATATTGTCTTTGACCTCCAAAGCATCAATGAGCATACGTTGCAAGTTCGGAGACCTCCTTTCCAACAAGAGCAAGGATAGCTCGGGGGGGGAAGTGGATGCATATTGTAACTTAGCAGCATTCTCTGGGGGCTGAATTTCCCTTGTCATATCATAATAGAATTTTGAAAATCTTATATTAAAGCTAGATATGGGCTCTCCCTCTATCCTTCCCATGGAGTATAATTCTGAAAGAATCAGGTCCCATGACTGTCTTTTTCCCCAAAATTCTAGGAAGACATCAGAAAACCTTTGCCAATTGTCTATAGATCCCAGCTGCAAATGGCCGAACCATTTCTTCACATCTCCTTAGAGAGATTGGGCGAAATCCCTGATATAAATGTCATCATGATCTACCTCAAAAAGATCCAAAAAGTGTTCAAAGCCGTGGAGATGCTTCTCAGTAGTGAGGCTTTCGGATTCTCCATCGAATCTAGGAAGGTATTTATGGTATTTGGGAGGGTAGTCATGTAGAAGAGGTGCCAATTTTAAAGGGCTATATCTTAGTTGAGATTTGGAGGGAAAAGGGATATGTGCAGGGGGATCATCTTCAGCTTCATTTTCCTGGGATTCACAAAACTTAGCATGAATCCTATGAGATTCGGAAGAAGGGAGGGGCTCCGCTCTAGGGGTTATAGAAGGATATGCATTCATAAGGTCCATAGAGGGATATACAAAGGAAGGGCTATCATGACCCAGAGCTCTTCGGTGGGATAAACGTTTCTTGATATATATACATAAAGGTAAAAGGAGATTGATACAGAAGAACAAGATTTCTTTGAAGAGATTAGTGTTCTGATACCTAAATCTTGATTCTTCCATCTTTCACGCAAATGTGTTCGTTCTCCAGCGGAGTCGGCATGAGAATTTTTAATATCTCAATTATGATTCAAGGTCACAGATC
This sequence comes from Larix kaempferi, assembly GCA_027924585.1. Lineage (NCBI taxonomy): Eukaryota > Viridiplantae > Streptophyta > Pinopsida > Pinales > Pinaceae > Larix > Larix kaempferi. The sequence continues at coordinate 29,902,425 of BSBM01000278.1, forward strand.
ATCCCCAGTGGGGTCACCTTCATACTGAAATTATTCTTGAGTGGAGTCGCCAGGTGAATGACACAACCTTCTTGATGTCTGACTGTTGTTCACCATCAGCACTCATATCTAAACTTTGTCATTCTCGCAGGGATCGGGAAAATGTTTCAGTCCCCGGCAACAGCACCAATTTGTTAACACCAAAATTGACCCCCAAGGTTGAAAGAGAGTAATTCTGGGTAACCACTAACCAATCTTTCGCCTGTGCTACTGACCCAACACAGACAGAGAGGGATCTCTCTAAAATATCATGAAAAGACTAGAATAATCAAGATTGTCAATAATGAAAAAGAAACACCAGCATTCACGGCCAAGATATTCAATTACAACAATTATACAGAAGATCAATTTTATGTTTGGAAATAAAATGATTCACACATTGTTTGGTTGAAAACGTATGGGATTTAGTTAGGGCAATGGAGTCACCTTTAACAAACTATGAAACATCATTCACAAAGATTTTGGAAACGCATTCACAGGGGCAAGGTAGCAAGCAACTAGTAGTCAAAGTTAATTTAATTTTTTGTGCAATAGAAGAGAAAGGAAACAATCCATCAATGTAAGGCATACCGAGATGAATCCTACATTAAATTTAGTAGAATATGTTGGTGAAATACTTGGAAAAGACTAAGCAGAGCATAATTTCTATGAATCCCACTTAATCATTATCTTGTTCCAAGCAGGAAAGAAATAACACAAAATGGGATTACGAAGAGAGAAAATACAATTTCACATGGGAAAAGGGAAAATACAAACTACTAGACCAATTACACAGGAATCCCTATCAAAATGCAGGCTTCAGCTCTGCGAACTTTATTAAAACAGCTCAAAACATGTCTTACAAACTAATCCTCAAAATTACCGAAGGCTTTCAACATAAGATTTTCAACCCTTATTCATTCTAATACATCGTATATATATATGCCATAGAGCCTTCCTACATGACTTAACAGAAATACTAGAAGGAAACCTCATTACACCCAAAAAATTTAAAAAATATTACATATGTGTCATGTCTCAAACAGTCTGATTAATGCAAGGAACAGGATATTATAGACAGAGGATTGTTTTAACCCTGGGTTCGCAAATGACCTTGAGAGTCAAAGAAATCTTCCACTTTCAATGAGCTGTCAGCCTGTGGTGCATCATCTGGCAGGATAGGTGTCATTTCCTTAGTGGAGAGTACAAAATCGTGAATTATTTCTGCACCCGGTTGGCCACTTCGTTTGGTTCCGTGGTTCTCCTTCTTCGTTCTTTGTCATTTTCCTTTGGACACTTGTCTTCCATCAGGCTTCTTGTCTTCGCTGGCAACGCTAGATTCTATGAGGTCAAATACCATAAGAGGTGGAGGGGTAGAATTTTCCTCCATCTCATTCCACACTTGTTCTAGCATGAATACCACTTCGCATTTCCACCCTTTCTCCATGAGCCAATAGTAACAGAGGAGAGGGTCGAAATGCCAGGTGCACCATCTTTCCGTTATACCAACTGTAGATAAAAGACGCGAAAACCTTATCCATAACTGCTGTGATGAGGACGACAGCTATAGGTGGTTATGATTGTCATTATAACTCTATTGGAATCTTCAATCAGGTGATGCCCAAGGTTGGAGGTGACCTCCGTCATGCTCAGCGACGTCGTCCCAGATTGATGGCATAGACAATGATGATGTAAAAAGCGTCTTCCATCATACCGGTAATCTTCTAGGATAACATTCAAAGATCCCCTTCGCAGGTCCTTTCTTCTGACGCCCCCTGTGTGAAAATACTTAATCGCATGCTTTCCTGCACACTCTGAAAGACGTGGGTCACATTACCTCTATCACCTTTCGAGCCAACCTCCAATCCACACACGGGACTTTTCCCTTTTCACACCTCCTTTACAGACTTTTTCTAGCCTCCACCCGTTTTCCAACTTCTCAGTCATAAGTATCCAGCACCTTTAGGATGCTTATAACACTTTGAAAACTTCTGTCTTTATCTTAGTAAGACCGGGCGACATGTCTTCTTTGCCTCCTTGTTCCAACCTTTCCCCCTTATTCGGAAACTGGGCCAAAAGCTATTAATACTAGGGGAAAATGTTACCTGTGGAAGGATACCTTTGGTCAGAAATTTTCCCATATCAGGGTTTAATCTTGACCCACCTATGCTTTGGGATAGACCAAACGCTACTTTGGACGTTCAAGAAGCCGTGGGAATTATCCCTAATGCCCAGGCCGGGCCCATGGCGGGGAATTACAAAGGTCCAATGACCTTTGGATGGATTTTCGTAGAACAAGGCAACCACTATTATTCCTGAGATGACCTCCAAGCCCACAATGCCGAGGACTTGAAGGATAGCTTCTTCGAAGGCCATTAGGGCCCAGACCGAAACTGACACAGGGTCTCCAGGGGCTTTCCTGTTAGGGCACGACCGCACGGCTTTTGTGCTTCAACCCAACTTCCTGGTGTCCCACCATCGAAATCCTGTACCGGGGCTAGAACATCTCTTTTCTGGAAAAAACCCCTTCTGCTCAGACAAGCCTCGGAAAGGATAAAAATGCAAACTTTGAAAGGCGTTTTCATATATATAACCACCTCTCCGTAAAACCGGCTCTCTTGGTACATTGTCCATATATTTCAACCGTTGATGTCCCACGTGAATGTTTTCCTTCGTCGGATCTATCACCTCTTTATCTCTTGATTTGACATTCAGTTCTTCCTCACCGTCAGATCTGGCTTAACTTTCCATCTACGCCGTCCTTCCTGTTCACATTTCCCCATAAGACGGGCCTCGCATGTACCCGGGTGGTCCCTACTATGATTCCCCTTCCTTTTGTTATTGACTCTGGAGCCGACATCTAGCAGGAAGGAAACTCTCATCGCATCTGTCCCTTTCTTATCGGGTGCGCTACTTCTTTATGCAAGCTGGTGCGAGCGCCGTTGATGCATATCTCTTTTGCATTCCGAATCGTTGATCTTTCCACCAACTCACGCCATCGCATGCGCCCGCTTTTACATACCGACCTTGGATCTATCTTCATGTGATGATGTCTACTGCTGACACGTGGTTGGCAGAGAAATCCCATCGCATCCGCCCTTTTCTTATCTCCCTTGCAACTTGGCTATGCGGGATTACACGCAGGACCGTGGATCTGATCTCCACGCCAAATCTACGGCGTAGATTGATGTGATGTTTAGGTCTCCATAACTTGACCGATGGACCATAATGTCATAAAGTAGGTTGCTCGTCTATTTATATCCCTACTTTCACCATTTCTTCATCCTTTGCACATTTGTTCCTCCTTAGGCCCCTTATTCTTTCCCATAACATCTAGCACTGGAGCATGGAGGATATCTCGGTCCCACTACCAGGTACATTTTGACCATCCATTACTTCCATTCAACTGCATATTGTAGAAAAATATCTAGGTTTTAACAACTGACTCCAAAGGGGATGCTATCCTCCCTGCGAGGTAGCGAAGAACTATGTAGACTAAGTGCCTGATCCATTGAGTCATTTTTCCAAGCCCTGATTGTGACCAGCCTTTCATATCGACGCTGCAACTGAACATTAAGAGCCGAATACCAAAAAAACAATGCTGACTGAAATAAATGCAACTGCTTGACCTACAAGCTTATTTATATACAAATGTTCCTACCCTACTTGTTTGGCACCAAGGGTAACTCAAGTAATTTCACACCTCCAATGAAGCCAATCAAGCAAATGACTCGCTGACCGAATTCTCCATTCAAGTCCTCCTATCATGGGGAAAAACCCACTAAATGATCGCCCCATCTGCATATATATTTTAATCTTGGTTTCCCAGAACAATATAAACCCTACCGTTTCCGCCCTTTCTAATAATTTAGCGAAAGGGTCTATCAGAACGTGAAGAATTCTTATTTCTCTAGGACCAACCTTGAGGGCTCCCAAGCTAGGTTCTTCTCGACCTTTCTCCTGTTCTTTTGGATCATATGACGGCCGGTACTGTTGAAAAATATTCTCATCCCACTTCGGAGGAGGGATATGAAAGTTGTTGCCAATTTCATCTGAAGCCTTAATGCTTAGGGTTTCATTTTCACCGTCGGAGGCGGTCGCAATAGCTTCAACCCTTTCTTCCACTTTAAGTGAAACCGACTCCCTTTGATGAGCTTCTACTTCTTGGGATGGATTACACACTTGTTATTTGTCTTTATCATCAAGCTCGAAAAAACTTATGAAGTATTTTTAGAAATCCCCTTCATATTCGTCATATTTAGGTGGATCAAATTCTTATTCAAGAACATTACCGATAGCGATTTTAGCAATTGTATCGCAATTTACTTGAAATCTATCATGATTATCCTCCTCTGGTATCTCCCTGACCTAGTCATGTTCCTGTGCATCCAGGGAAAAACAGGAACATGACGCAACTTCCCCTTGCTCATGCCCTTCTTCAAATCTAGTTTCTTCTTCATTTCTTGCAATCCTACCTTCATTGATAATTTCCCAGACATCGTAATATTGTCTTCGACCTCCAAAGCATCAATGAGCATACGTTACAAGTTTAGAGACCTTCTTTACAATAGGAGCAAGGATATCTTGGGGGGAAAGTGGATGCATATTGTAACTTAGCAGCATTCTCTGGGGGATGAATTTCCCTTGGCATATCATAATAGAATTTCGAAAACCTTCTATTAAAGCTAGATATGGGCTCTCCCTCTAGCATTCCCATGGAGTAAAATTCTGAAAGAATTAGGTCCCATGACTGTCTTTTTCCCCAAAATTCTAGGAAGACATCAAAAAACCTTTGCCAATTGTCTATAGATCTCGGCTGCAAATGGCCAAACCATTTCTTCACATCTCCTTGGTGAGATTGGGAAAAATCGCTCATACAAATGTCATCATGATCTACCTCAAAAAGATCTAAAAAGTGTCCAAAGCCATGGAGATGCTTCTCAGCAGTGAGGCTTTCGGATTCTCCATTGAATCTAGGAAGGTATTTATGGTATTTGGGAGGGTAGTCATGTAGAAGAGGTGGCAATTTTAAAGGGCTATATCTTAGTTGAGATCTGGAGGGAAAAGGGATATTCGCAGGGGGAGCATCTTAAGCTTCATTTTCCTGGGATTCGCAAAGCTTAGCATGAATCCTATGAGATTCGGAAGAAGGGACGGGCTCCGCTCTAGCGGTTATAGGAGGATATGCATTCATAAGGTCCAGAGAGGGATATACAAAGGAAGGGCTATCATGACCTAGAGCTCTTTGGTGGGATAAAAGTTTCTTGATATATATACATAAAGGTAAAAGGAGATTGATATAGAAAAACAAGATTTCTTTGAAGAGATTAGTGTTCTGATACCTGAATCTTGATTCTTCCATGTTTCAGGAAAATGTGTTCGATCTCCAGCGAAGTTGGCATGAGAATTTTTAATATCTCAATTTTGCTTCAAGGTCACAGATCATCCGCAGTGGGGGTCACCTTCATACTGAAATTATTCTTGAGTGGAGTCGCCAGGTGAATGATACAATCTTCTTGATTTCTAACCGCTGTTCACCATCAACACTCAGATCTAAACTTTATCGTTCTCATAGGGATCGGGAAAATGTTTCAGTCCCCGGCAAGGGCACCAATTTGTTAACACCAAAATTGACCCCCAAGTTTGAAAGAGAGTAATTCTGGGTAACCACTAACCAATCTTTGGCTGTGCTATTGATCCAACACAGACAGAGAGGGATCTCTCTTAAATATCACGAAAAGACTGGAATATTCAAGATTTTCAATAATGAAAAAGAAACACCAGCATTCACGGCCAAGATATTCAATTACAACAATTATACAGAAGATCAGTTTTCTATTTGGAAATAAAATTATTCACACATTGTTTGGTTGAAAACGTATGGGATTTAGTTCGGGAAATGGAGTCACCTTTAACAAACTATGAAACATCATTCACAAAGATTCTGCAAACGCATTCATAGGGGTAAGGTAGCAAGCAGCTAGTAGTCAAAGAGAATTTAATTTTTCATGGAATAGAAGAGAAAAGAAACAGTCCATCAATGTAAGGCATACCGAGATGAATCCTACATCAACTTTAGTAGAATATGTTGGTGAAATACATGGAAAAGACTAAGCAGAGCATAATTTCTATGAATCGCACTTAATCATTACCCTGTTCCAAGCAGGAAAGAAATAACACAAAATATGATTACGAAGAGAGAAAATACAATTTCACATGGGAAAAGGAAAAATACAGACTACCAGACCAATTACACAGGAATCCCTATCAAAACGCAGGCTTCAGCTCTGCGAACTTTATTAAAACAGCTCAAAACATGTCTTATAGACTAATCCTCAAAATTACCAGAGGCATTCAACATAAGATTTTCAACCCTTATTCATTCTAATACATTGTATATATATATGCCATAGAGCCTTCCTGCATGACTCATATTTCGCCTTAAAGGAAATACTAGAAGGACACCTCATTACACCCAAAAAACTCAAAAAATATTACATATGTGTCATGTCTCAAACAGACTAATTAAGACAAGGAATGGGATATTATAGACAGAGGATTGTTTTAACCCTCGGTTCGCAAATGACCTTGAGAGTCCAAAATCTTCCACTTTCAATGAGCTGTCAGCTTGTGGTGCATCATCTGGTAGGATAGGTGTCATTTCCTTAGTGGAGAGTACAAAATCATGAATTATTTCTGCACCCGGTTGGTCGCTTCACTTGGTTTCGTGGTTCTCATTTTTCGTTATTTTCCGTTTTCCTTTGGACACTTGTCTTCCATCAGGCTTCTCGTCTTCGTTGGCAAAGATGGATTCTATGAGGTCAAATACAATAAGAGGTGGAGGGGTAGAATTTTCCTCCATCTCTTTCCACACTTGCTCTAGCATGAATACCACTTTGCATTTGCGCCCTTTCTCCATGAGCCAATAGTAATAGAAGAGATGGTTGAAATTCCAGGTGCACCATCTTTTCGTTATACCAACTGTAGATAAAAGACATGAAAACCTTATCCATAACTGCTGTGATGAGGATGGTAGCTACAGGTGGTTATGATTGTCATGCTAACTCTATCGGAATCTTCAATCACGTAACTGTGATTCCCAAGGTTGGAGGTGACCTTTAGCATGCTCAGCGACGTCGTCCCAGATTGACGACATAGCCAATGATAATGTAAAAAGCGTCTTCCATCATACAGGTAATCTTCTGGGATAACATTCAGAGATCCCCTTTGCAGGTCCGTTCTTCTGATGCCCCCCGTGTGACAATACTTAATCGCATGCTTTCCCAAACGCTCTGAAAGACGTGGGTCACATTACCTCTATCACCTTTCGAGCCAACCTCCAATCCATGCACGGGACTTTTCCCTTTTCACACCTCCTTTAGAGAATTTTTGTGGTCTCCACCCGTTTGCCAACTTCTCAGTCATAAGCATCCAGCACCTCTAGGATGCTTATAACCCTTTGAAAACTTCTATCTTTATCTTAGTAAGACCGGGAAACATGTCTTCTTCGCTTGCTAGTTCCAACCCTTCCCCCTTATCCAGAAATTGGTCCAGAAGCTATTAATACCAGGGGAAAATGTTACCTGTGGAAGGATACATTTGGTTAGAAATTCTCCCATATCGATGTTTAATCTTGACCCACCTATGCTTTCAGACAAACCAACCACTACTTTGGACATTCGAGAAGCCATGGGAATTATCCCTAATGCCCAGGTCGGACCCATGGCGGGGAATTACAAAGGTCCAACGACCTTCGGATGGATTTTGGCGGAACAAGGAAACCACTGTTATTCCTGAGATGACCTCCAGGCCCACAATGCCAAGGCCTTGAAGGATAGCTTCTTCGCAGGCCATGAGGGCCCGGACCAAAACTAACACAGGGTCTCCGGGGGCTTCCCTGTTAGAGTGCGACCGCATGGCTTTCGCACTTCAACCCAACTTCCTGGTGTCCCGCCATCGAACGCCTGTACTGGGGCTAGAACATCTCTTTTATGGAAAAAACCCTTTCCGCTTTGACAAGCCTCAGAAAGGATAAAAATGCAAACTTTGAAAGGCGTTTTCATATATATAACCACCTCTTCATAATGCCAGCTCTCTTGGTAGATTGTCCATAGATTTCAACTGTTGATCTCCCACGTGATAGTTTTCCTTCGTCGGATCTATTGTTGAATATTGTAACTTCTAAGAATATTATATTTGTACTTTATTATTCCGAAGATGTTTCATCCCTCTGAGGTGATTCTATTATGTATCCGAAGATGTTTATTCCTCTGATGAATTGTGGTAACCAAGGTTATTAGACCCACCAAGTGGGGGTCGGCTTTGAGTTTATTATTTAGGGGTTATTAGACTTGACTAGGAGAGGTCGGCCCCATTAGGGATTTTGGTTAGTCGGGAATCCGTATAAGTAGAGGAGGAGAGCTCTTCATTTGACACACTTGCTCAACTCAGAAAGTAGCACACTTGTGTTTGATAGGTCTGCATAGGAGGTAGAGAAGAAGGAGGTCAAGTCTTGGAGCACATATTGTATTTCGGTTGATCATCTTATTGAGGAAATATTTGCTGGGTTTTCTACCCCATGAGGGTTTCCTAGGGTAATATCTTTGTCTATCTTGTGATTATGTTTCTTTCAGTGATCTTGCTAGTCAAATTAGAATAATCTTAGCATGGTATTAGAGCTAGCCTGAATGGAACATATTTCACAAGGTGAAATTATATTTCTCTCTCTCCCAAAATTAGGGTTTCTACAAAAGTTAGTATTTTTGGATTCTGGTTGCATGGCTGAATAGCCATTCTAAAGATATATCTTTTAAGCTTTGGATCGAGGTTTTTGGTTGGGTATAACTCCGGGAAAGTCAAACCCTAGTTTTACCAAAAGTGCGATAAACCAAAATTTTTGTTGCAGATCCGGAAAAGTGAAAAGGTAAAGTTTCCTACTCTATCATTTATCTCTTGGACTCCCCCAAGAGAAGATCGCTCCAAGCACTAAGCTTGAAGACAAGCTTGAAGGTATAGAGAATGTCCAGGCATGGAAATACAGAATTGGTCTCATTCTTGAAGAGAATGATCTTGCTCAATATATCAAGGATGAAGTTGCAGAACCTGAAGGAGATGAAGCCAAAGAGAAGCATAGAAAGGATTTGGTTAGGAAAAAGAGAATCATTGCTGATTCTATTAAAGACCACTTGATTCCCCAAGTGGCATCAAAGAAGACTCCAAAGGAAAGGTATGGTGCCCTAGGAAGAATGTATGAAGGAAAGAACATCAATAGGAAGATGAATCTAAGAACTCAGTTGAAGAGTACCAAGATGCACAAAGGAGAATCCATTCAAGACTACTTCTCAAGGGTCTCCCAAATCAAGGAGAAACTAGATGCCATTGGTGATACTCTTGATGAAGATGAACTTGTGATGACTGCTCTAAATGGTCTCACTAGACCTTAGGAGTCATTCATACAAACCATGTGTGCCAGAAAAGAAAGTATGAAGTTTGATGTATTATGGGAGGATTGTGTTCAAGAAGAAGCTAGGGTAGCCAACAAAGAAGCCCTTCTCAAGGAGGATGACCAAGCCTTGGCTACACACACTAAGAGAGGGAAGAATCAATCTTACTTCAAGAAGGACAAGCACAAGGAGTTTCAATCTCCACAAAGATTTCAGAAGAAAGGAAAAGGAAAGTTCTCTTCCTTCCAATGTTTCAACTGTCATAAAGAAGGACACATTGCTAGATTTTGTCCTTCAATCAAAAAGAAAAATATTCACTATAAAAGAAATCAATCACATCTTGCAGAAGATGATAGTGAAGAAGAAGAAGAAGAGGAAGTAAGGCCTCATAGGAAAAGATCCAAAATAAATGAAGAAGAAGAAGAAAGGCCTCTTCCTAGGAAAAGATCTAGAAGGAATGAAGAAGAAGATGCAGAAGAGTATGTTTTATTTTCTGCACTCTCTAGATCTGTGTCTCCTGGAGAAGATACATGGCTCATTGATAGTGGTGCTTCAAAGCACATGACAGGTCAAAATAAAACTCTCTCAAGACTTGAAGAAAAATCTTGTCCACAAAAGGTATCTCTAGGAGATGATTATCAATATCCCATCAAAGGAATTGGTAAATCAGGCTACAAGCTTGATTCTGGAACACCCTTGAAGATGAAAGAAATTTTATGTGTTCTAGGCTTGACGAAGAACCTACTTTCTATCTCAGCACTAGATAAGAAAAGATTTAGAATTGCATTTATTGATGGTCAAGTACTTATGTGGCCCAAAGGAAAATCAATTGAGTATGCAATTGCAATTAGTGAAGAAGAAGGAGGTCTTTACAAACTCAAGGGTCACCCAAAAGCTGCCCTTGTCCATGAAACCACTAGCTCCAGTGAACTATGGCATAGAAGGCTTGCTCACATTAACTACAAGGCCCTACCCTATGTGAGCAAGGTGGTCATAGGATTACCAGACTTAAAATTTGACCATAATGGCTCATGCAAAGGATGTGAAAAAGGAAAGAATGTCAAGAACCATTTTCCAAAGAGTGAAACAAAGACTAAGAACATTTTGGAGTTAATACACTCAGATGTATGTGGACCAATGCCCACCACATCCCTAAGTGGGTTTGAATACTATCTCTCTTTCATTGATGACTATTAAAGGAAGACTTGGCTATACTTTCTAAAAGGTAATAATGAAGTCGTTGGAAAATTCAAAGAGTTCAAGGCCCTAATAGAAAATCTAACAGAAAAGAAAATCAAGATTCTTAGAATAGATAATGGTGGAGAATATACTTCAAAGGAATTTGAATATTTTTGTAAGGAAGATGGAATCAAGAGGGAACTAACCACTCCCTACAATACCCAACAAAATGGGGTTGCTCAAAGAAAGAATAGAACTATCATGGAAGCTGTAAAGACTATGATACATGACCAAGATCTACCCATGTATCTATGGGCTGAAGCAGCTAGGACAATAGTCTATCTACAAAATAGACTTTCCCATAGTGCTCTTGAATTCAAGACTCCAGAAGAAGTGTTCACAGGAAAGAAGCCTGAGGTAAGTCATCTCAAAATATTTGGATGTCCTGTGTACATTCACATTCCAAAAGAAAAGAGAACCAAGTTGGATCCCTCTAGTAAGAAGGGAATATTTGTTGGATACTGTGAATCATCCAAAGCTTTCAGAATTTACATACCGGGTTTTCATCATATGGAAATAAGTAGAGATGTAACATTTGATGAAGAAGCAGCTCTCAATAAATCTAGGAAGTGCCAACTTGAAGAAATCCATGAAAAATATACACCTCCTAGAATCACAGAAGCTGTGCCCATCCGTGAAGATGATACACCAGAGGATCATGACATGTTGGAACCACAAGAACCCCCGATTACAAACTTATCTAAGAAAAGAAGATCAGCATGGGCTAGAGACATTATTCAAGGAGCTGAATAATATGGAGCTCCTAAAGGCTCCACTAGAGAAAGAAAGAAATGAAAGCTAGTATCCAACTATGTGGCCTTGATGTGTGATCTTGTGGATCAACAACCTACTAGCTATGAAGAGGAAACTCAGAAGAAAGAGTGGGTAGAAGCAATGATAGAAGAATATCAGTCAATAATGAAAAATGATGTTTGGGATATAGTTCCCAAACCAAAAGATAAAAGTGTGGTTTCTTGCAAATGGATATTCAAAATAAAACATGTTGCAGATGGTAGCATTGAAAAATATAAGGCAAGATTTGTAGCCAGAGGATTCTCTCAAAGGGAGGGAATTGACTATGAAGAAACATTTGCACTAGTTTCTAGGTACACTTCAATTAGAACTATCATGGCACTTGCATCTATGATGAAGTGGAAATTACACCAAATGGATGTTAAGACAGCCTTCCTGAATGGTGTAATTGAAGAAGAAGTGCACATAGAACAACCTCAAGGATTTGAGGTTAAAGATGGAAGAACACATGTATGCAAGCTGAAAAAGGATTTGTATGGATTAAAGCAAGCTCCCAGAGCTTGGTACGGAAGGATTGACAGTTTCTTTACAAGCATGGGCTTTACCAAGAGTAAAGTTGATCCAAATATTTACCTCAAGATCATGGATGATGAACCTGCTATATTACTGTTGTATGTAGATGATATATTTCTAGCAGGAAATGAGAATCAAATTGTCGAATGTAAGAAGAAGCTTTCTTCAGAATTCGAGATGAAAGATCTCGGATTAATGCATTACTTCTTAGGTCTAGAAGTATGACAAGAACCAAAAGGAATCTTTTTAAATCAAGGTAAGTATGATGTAGGGATTCTAAAAAGATTTGATATGTTGGAGTGTAAATCCATGGCCACTTCCATGAACTCCAACTTGCAGTTATTAGTTAATGACTCATCAGAATTAGTGGATGTAACTCTATATAGACAAATCATTGGGTCGTTGATGTATTTAACAAATACAAGACCAAATATATGTTGAGTCAGTATCTAGTAGAACCTAGAAAGGTTCACTTAATAGCTACAAAGCATGTAATGAGGTATCTAAAGGGTACATTAGATTTTGGTCTATACTATCTTGGAAATCATGAACTCAGATTACATGGTTACTCAGATTCTGATTGGGAAGGAAGTGTTTTAGACAGAAAGAGTACATCAGGTGGATGTTATGGTCTTCGATCTACAATGATCTCATGGTTTAGCAAGAAACAATCTAGTGTGGCTCTCAGTACTACCGAAGCAAAATATATAGCTTCCTGCTCTGCTAGTTGTGAAGCAGTATGGCTTCGGAAATTATTATCTGGAGTGTTTGACTTAGAAATGGATACTACTATGATCATGTGTGACAATCAAAGTTGTATTAAGATGACAGAAAATCTAGTTTTCAACAATAAGTCAAAACACATAGAGATCTGATATTTCGACATTCAAGATATGGTGCAGAGAGGAGCTATTAAGCTCGAGTATGTGAGCATTGAAGAACAGATTGTTGATATATTGACCAAACCTCTGTCTCGAGTAAAATTTGAATATTTCCGAGACCAGCTTGGTGTAGTTCAAAAGGACCCTCCTCGAAAGGGGGAGTGATATAGTGACTGATGATGAGATTGCCCTCATCGATATCCAGGTCGATGATGAGGATACCTGTTTACTACACCTAGATATTTATGTATGCTTAGATTACTTAGATTTAGGACACTTATACTTAGAATACTTACACTACTTGCTTTTATATATTTATGTACTGATGAGGATACATGTTTTGATGATATATGTACTTGTACTGATGAGGATACTTGTTTTGATGATATATGTAATGATGAGGATACTTGTTTTTATATTGATGTATTGATGAGGATACTTGTTTTTATTAATGTATTGATGAGGATACACATGTATACATGTATTGATGAGGATACCTGTATGTACTTGTACTATTGATGTACTAACGATATCTGTAATGATGAGGATACATATAGGGATTGGATCATCCTTGGACTACAGTCCTGAAGTGAGCCGCAGACATATGTCTCTGAGAATGAAGTCCTTAGTGGAAAAGTGGGGATTGTATCGTCCCCGGACTTCGGTCCCTTGAATTGATCCGTAGATGTATGGTCTTCGAGAATGAAGTCCTTGATGGACATGTGGGGATTAAGTCATCCTTGAACATAGTCCTAAATGTATGGTGGGGATTAAGTCATCATTGGACATAGTCCTAAATGTACAGTGGGGATTAAGTCATCCTTGGATATAGTCCTAAATGTACGGTGGGGATTAAATCATCCTTGGACATAGTCCTAAATGAATGGTGTGGATTAAGTCATCCTTGGACATAGTCCTAAATGTATGGTGGGGATTAAATCATCCTTGGACATAGTCCTAAATGTACGGTGGGGATTAAATCATCCTTGGACATACTCCTAAATGTACGGTGGGGATTAAATCATCCTTGGACATACTCCTAAATGTACGGTGGGGATTAAGTCATCCTTGGACATAGTCCTAAATGTACGGTGGGGATTAAATAATCCTTGGACATAGTCCTAAATGTATGGTGGGGATTAAATCATCCTTGGACATAGTCCTAAATGTACGGTGGGGATTAAATCATCCTTGGACATAGTCCTATATGAATGGTGTGGATTAAATCATCCTTGGACATAGTCCTAAATGAATGGTTTGGATTGTATCATCCATGGACCTATGTCCTAAAGAGATTAGGATTGATCATCCTATAAGATGATCGTGTGATGACGATGCTGATGATCCTGTGATGATGATGTTGATGATCGTGTGATGACGATGCTGATGATCATGTGATTACGATGTTGATGATCGTGTGATGACGATGCTGATGATCATGTGATGACGATGTTGATGATCATGTGATGACGATGCTAATGATTGTGTAATGACGATGCTAATGATCGTGTGATGACGATGCTGATGATCATGTGATGACAATGTTGACGATTGTGTGATGATGATGACGATGATGTTGATGTTCCAGTAACTGGTTGAGTTACTAATGATGATGTATTGAAGAAAGCTTCCGATGATTTACAGATGTATCATGTATGATGTAGTCGATGACTCCTTGCTCCTGCAGATGTTGTTATAATATCCTTCTCGTTAAGGGGGAGTGTTGAATATTGTAACTTATAAGAATATTATATTTGTAATTTATTATTCCATAGATGTTTCATCCCTCCGAGGTGATTCTATTATGTATCCAGAGATGTTTATTCCCCCGATGAATTGTGGTAACCAGGGTTATTAGACCCACCATGTGGGGTTCGACCCTGAGTTTATTATTTAGGGGTTATTAGACTTCACTAGGAGAGGTTGGCCCCATTAGGGATTTTGGTCAGTCGGGAATTAGTATAAGTAGAGGAGGAGAGCTCCTCATTTGACACACTTGCTCAACTCAGAAATTAGCGCACTTGTGTTTGAGAGGTCTGCATAGGAGGTAGAGAAGAAGGAGGTCAAGTCTTGGAGCACATCTTGTATTTTGCTTGATCATCTTATTGAGGAAATATTTACTGGGTTTTCTACCCCATGAGGGTTTCCCAGGGTAATATCTTTGTCTATCTTGTGATTATGTTTCTTTCAGTGATCTTTCTAGTCAAATTAGAATAATCTTAACATCTATCGCCTCTTTATCTCTTGATTTGACATTTAGTTCTTCTTCACCGTCAGATCTGGCTTAACTTTCCATCTACGTCATCCTTCCTGTTCACATTTCCCCATAAGACGGGCCTCACATGTACCCGGATGGTCCCTACTATGATTCCCCTTCCTTGTGCGACGGGCTCTAGAGCCGACATCTGGCAGGAGGGAAACTCTCATTGCATCTGTCCCTTTCTTATCCGGTGCGCTACTTCTTTATGGGAGTTGCTGACACGCATGCGTCCCTTTCTTTTCGCATGCGCACGCTCTTACATACCACCCTTGGATCTATCTTCGTGCGACAAAGTTTGCTGGTGACACGTGGCTGGCGAAAAAATCCCATCACATCCGACCTTTTCTTATCTCCCTCTCAACTTGGTTGTGCGGGATTACATGCAGGACCATGGATCTGATCTCCGTGCCAAATCTACGACGTAGATTGATGTGATGTTTAGCTCTCCATAACTTGACCGGTGGACCATAATGTTATAAAGTAGGTTGCGCGTCTATTTATATCCCCACTTTCACCATTTCTTCATCCTTTTCACATTTGTTCCTCTTTAGGCCCCTTAGTCTTTCCCATAGCATCTAGCACTGGAGCACGGAGGATATCTCGATTCCACTACCAGGTACATTTTGACCATCCATTACTTCCATTCAACTGCATATTGTAGGAAAATATCTGGGTGTTAACAATGATATTTTCTCTTTCGACTCTAGGAAAGTCAATGCCTAGGCCTCATCAAAGAGCTTGTCATAAACCTCTCCCAGATACCTTCAAAAATCATAATGATGGATGTAGTGGTTTCTGACATCCCACCCAAGTTTGGAATTATATTGTCTCGCTCATGGAGTAAAAGGCTAGGAGGTACCATACAGATGGATCTTGATTATGCTACAATCCCAACATTTGGAGGTGAAACCAAAAGACTCTATAGAGAAAATCAGCTTTCCTACATCATCAGTAATGAAAAGAATTCCGTAAATCATCCCATTTACGCATTGGACACAGACTTCGGAGCATGTATTCTGCAAATATACGATTCTCAGCCAGCACCATTACAACTCAAAAAGCCTACTTGTCAACAATCTGAAGAAGTAACCACTACTGTTTGGAGCATGTTTTTTTATGGAGCCAGTACTCAAGCCTCAGCAGGTGTACGTGTAGTTTTGATCTCCCCTTCAAAGGATGTTATGCATATATCTTATAAACTAGATTTCAAAACTGCTAACAATATAACAAAGTATGAAGCTTTGTTGTTAGGAGTGAAGGCTACTAAAGAGATGCAAATCACGTGTCTAAAGATATTTGGATATGCAGATCTCATCATACAACAAGTGAACAATTATTTTCAAGCAAAGAATGTCAGGCTAAAATCATATAGAGATGAGGTATGGAAACTTAGAGACTCTTTTATGATTTTTGATATTTCTTACATACCTAGAGCCATGAACCACCTAGTTGATTCCCTTGCTGTCTCTGCCAGTACATTCATTCCTCCTATGCCTCCTAAATTGAACTATGAAATCCAAGTCAGATACAGGCCATCCCTACCTAATAATGTTAAATTCTGGAAATTTTTTGAAGATGATGATGAACTCAGTAGATTTCTACAGGTCGTTCATGAATTTTCTAATATACACATTGACCAAGAAAATCTAAATGTAGAGGAATCCCAGAAGTTTAAATTGAAACGGAAAATGGGTCAACATGATATTGTTCAGTTTCCAAGCAATCATATACCTCGAGGCCTAGTACCCCTTGAGAAGCTTTTTGACCATAATGATGTCCCATTCAAACATGTGAAAAGGAGAAAGACCCTGCTGTTCATGAAGTTAATATAGGCAGTCAAAATCATGCTAAATTCATAAATTTGTCTATTGATTTGACTGATGATCAGAGGTCAGAATATTGCAGACTTATGAAAGAATTTGCCGATGTTTTCGCTTGGGAATACAGTGATTTGAAAGCTTATGATGAAGATATCATTCAACATAGAATTCCTTTGGGAAAAGACACCATCCCTTTCAATCAGAAGTTAAGGCCTATTAGTCCTCTCTTGTTACCTGTGATTGAAAAAGAAATCAAAAAGATCCTTGATGCTAAAATCATAATCCCACTGAGATATTCTAAATGGATTGAAAATTTAGTAATAGTAAGGAAGAAGAATGGTGAGGTCAGGTTATGTGTGGATTTTAGAAACCTGAATAAATTCTCCAAGAAAGACAACTATCCCTTGCCCAAGATGGAGCATCTGTTGCAAAGAGTTTCAGGAGCTAGTGTAATGTCATTTCTAGATGGCTTTTCTGGCTATAACCAGGTTCCTGTACACCCCGATGATCAGGGGAAGACAACTTTTACCACTCCCTGAAGTACCTTCATGTACGCCAAGATGCCATTTGGAATGATGAATTCCGGAGCCACTTTTCAGAGGGCCATGGACATAGCATTCATGGGATTAAAAGATAATTTTGTCCTCATATATGTCGATGATATCACAGTCTATTCAAACAGTTATGAAGAACATTTGCAGCACCTGAAAAAGGTTTTTCTAAAATGTAGACAGTTTGGAATATCTCTGAATTCTAAGAAGTCTCAGTTTTCTCTCAATGAGGGAAAACTTCTAGGCCACATAGTTTCAGCAGAAGGTGTAAAGATTGATCCAGTTCGGGTTGAAGCAATTCAGAAACTGCCCATACTAAGGTCAAAAAAGGACATCCAATCGTTCCTTGGTAGAATTAATTTTGTGAGGAGGTTTATTCAAAAAATTTCTGAGTTAGTGAAATACATAACTTCTATGTTGAGGAAGGATTATGAAATTAAATG
The DNA here is from genome assembly GCA_027924585.1 of Larix kaempferi. Classification (NCBI taxonomy): domain Eukaryota; kingdom Viridiplantae; phylum Streptophyta; class Pinopsida; order Pinales; family Pinaceae; genus Larix; species Larix kaempferi. The sequence continues at coordinate 29,920,406 of BSBM01000278.1, forward strand.
GGCAGACAAGGAAAGAAATTCTTTTGAAGCCATCAAAAAGGACATCATGGAAGCACCTACTTTAATTAGTCCAAATCTCGCCAAAAGCTTCTATATTTTCTCTTTTTCTTCCTATGATATAGTGGCAGCAGTCTTGTTGCAGAAAGATGATGAATGTCTTGATCACCCAATTGCCTTTTTCAGCAAAACATTGAGGGATGCTGAACTAAACTATGATCCCATAGAAAAACAAGCTTATTCTCTAATCAAGTCATTGAAGGCATTCAGAATCTATATCCTACATGCAAACGTCATTTCCTATGTCCCTTCAGCTTCGGTGAAAGATGTTTTAACTCAACCTGACATTGATGGCAAGAGAGCCAAGTTGATTGCTAAGCTGATTGAATTTGATATAGAAGTGAAACCCAACTAGATAGTAAACGGCCAAGGCTTAGCTAAGCTTATGGCTGAAGAAAATTGTAAACTACTTGACATGAATTTCATTGGGATAAGTTCAACAAATTTGTAGACATAAATAGTAGTAGAAGGGCAACATGATAGTCAACAGGTGGCTGAGAATTTGTTTCCATGCAAGTGGTATTCAGGTATTATTCATTTTTTCCAAAATTTAGAAGTTCCTCTTGAACTTAGCACAACTCAAGCAAGAACTCTTAAGCTTAAATCTCTTAAATTTTTCATAAGTCACAGTCTGCTATATTGGAAAGATCCTTCTGGTGTTTTGCTGAGATGTTTAGATCAAGAAGAGTCAGTACAAGTCATGCATCATTTCATTCGAGTGTATGTGGAGGTCATCATTACTAGAAAACTATAGCTCATGAGATTTTAAGGGTTGGATACTATTGGCCTTTTCTTTTCTCTGATGTATACACCTTTGTAAAGTCTTGTGTGCCAAAGATTCGCAGGAAAACAACAGCTTAAATCGTTGCCCCTGAAACCTATTATAGTCAACGGTCCCTTCCAACACTAGGGCCTAGATTTTATAGGTGATATTAATCCTTCATCTGGTGGGCAGCATAGGTGGATCCTAGTAGCCACTGATTATTTTACCAAGTGGATAGAGGTGATTCTCACAAGAAAAGCAAATCATCAAGTCATCATGAAATTCCTCTATGAAAACATCTTCATCAAATTTGGTTTCCCAAAAAGGTTAGTAACTGATAATGCACCAGCTTTTAAAGATAAGGCATTAGTTGATATGTGTGAGTCAATGGGAATTCAATTGGTACACTCTACTCCCTACTATCCTTAAGGCAATGGTCTCGTTGAGTCATCCAATAAGAGTCTAGTCAGAATCATCAGAAAGCTATTGGAAGAAAATCAAGATAGTTGGGATTCTAAACAAAAGTTTGATCTTTGGGCTGACAGGGTGACCAATAAAAAATCCATAGGGACTTCTCCTTTTAAATTGGTTTATGGTAATGACGCCATTTTCCCAATTCAGCTAGTTTTTCTAGTAGCTAAGTTTTTGCAGGAAGAACAGGATGAACCAAATGATATGGTAAGAAGAATGCTCGACTTGGTCTAATTGCAGTAGACTAGAGAACAACTAGTGGAAAAGGAAGAAGCTCACTAGAAGAGGATCAAAAATAGTTTTGACAAAAAGGATAAGGTGGAAAGTTTTCAGGTTGGAGACTGGGTTCTAAAATGGGATGCCCCTAGGAAAGACAAGGGAAATCATGGTAAATTTTGATTCTCTATGGACAGGTCCTTTTGTGATAACTCAAGTGCAACAGAACAACACTTTCAAACTGCAAAGTCTGGAAGGTGAAGAAATGTTTGGTGGCCCAATCAATGGGTGATTTCTGAAACTCTATTTCATCTAAGGCTTCAAATACTTTTTCATTGTAAATATCATTTTTGTTTTAGTTTTTGCAAAATAACTCCATGCCCAATGGAACACTAGAAGATAGGTTTTTTGTTTTACAGGAAAGGCATTTGATCTGTGGTTCTTGGAACCTCACAGGAAGGTTTCCATCCCTGAGTAGGAGCCAGATGTTATCTCCTCAAATAAACATAGACAAGTTGATTTTTTCTAGATGATAGGAAGTCTTTCAAGTTTTCATTTTATAAACATTTGAGGTTCTTTTTCAATGAGTTTGAAGTATGTAATAACGTTTGCAACAATATTGGATATCATTTCTTCTTCAAAAGAAAATTCAGGTTCCGGTAGCTTAGGAGGACCTGGCGATGGTTCATTAGATATCGAAAACATGACTTTCGGCAGTTTACAATATGGAAGACAAAACTCCTCTAGTTACCGAAAGGAAAGGCATGTGTCATGTATCATGGAATAGTTTTTGGTGGCTTAGGCGGATACGATAGTTGTTCATTAGCCACCGAAAAGCAATTTTCCAACATCTTACGTGGTCAAAAGTGAATCATCAGTTAACAAAAGTAAGTCGGTTTTAAATGGTTAAAAAGTCTAATCAAGGGCTTAGTCATGAATTTTAAAAAGAATCCATCATTCCTTAACCGCCAAAAAGGGTCACCGCCAGTAAAGACATGATCTCCCCAAGGTAAAACTTGCTGCAATCATGATCTCACCCTATCTAATTGAACCCTATATCTCTCATGTCTACCGAATTTTGAAAAGATGTACATCCAGTGTGATCATGCGAAATTGACAAGTCATTACACCCTCATGATTAGATTTTCAATTCACATCCCTCGAAGTTAGGTTCTTTAAACCGCGACATCCTTCCTCCTCCATTCTTACCACGTCGTCGAGCTCACCCTTTTCCTGAATTCATGTCATTCTATCAAGCTCGATTTATTTTAGTAGTAGGTGTCAAGAAACAACTTATAGATGAATAAAAGTGGAGGAGTGGTCCTCAGGAAAGAGTTGGATGACATCTGTTACCTAGAATCACACCCCGAGGTATGTCAACTCTTTAAAGATGCAGGCTGTTATAAGTTTTATGAAAAAATTCAAGGATATCATCAGCAAATAGCCAAAATGTTTGCTCTCACATTTGATGGCAGAAGGGCAATAATTGGCAAGGAATAATTCCAGGTAGACGAAGCCCTCATAGCCGAGGTGACAGAGCTTCTAACGACTGGAGAAATTTGGTTCAAGACTACTGTTACAAAATATTTTGAATTCAGATCCTATCTGAAACAAGAACACATAAATCTTGTATGGAAGAAAGATATTCCTATGTCCTATCTTGAGGAGAAGTGGCAGCATATGTCGAAGTCAATTCTTGTCTACATAACCTGTGAGGGAAGATACAATAGGGTATTTATTTATCATTTTAAATTAATGAATCATTTCATTGGCAGGAACCCTTTGAATCTCCCTTTTTATCTCTACAAAATCTTGACTAAGATGGCTCATCAAATCAAAACCAAGCCAAACAAAATCATAAGTAGACTATATCATCATGGCTTGATCAAGCTCATAGTTTCTGAGCTGCTGCAAAGGAGGAACATCGAATGGGCATATTTCCTTTTCTGGAATGAATTCAAAACAGAGTTATAGCCAGAGGATAAAAGGAAGTCTTCCACTCCCAGAAGTGGAAAAAGGAAGAGGAGATCCATCTCCCCAATTACAGTTGATCATGGTTCCCCATCTCTTAAAACTCAGAGGACTAAAAAGAAGTTGGATTTCAATAAAGACACTGAGAAAGAAGAATCTCCCTCAAGAGGAAAGAACATCCTCAACTTTCCACACACATATTCCGAAGATGATGAATAGCAAGAAGCTGAAGCAGGATGTGAAAATTTTCCTCCACCTACACCCAAGGAAGAGCCGGATCACCAAATTGTTGAAGCATCAACCACTCAATCAAATAAATCCTCATCTTAGAAGATAAATCAACTTCTAAGACAGGTATATGAGCTCAAAATACTTCAAAGGGTGATCAAGAAAAAGAATGAAAGGTTGACTGAAAGACATACTAAATTGTATGTCTCATTCCAAGGACTAACCAAAAAGAATAGCAAATTGAAAGGAAGAAATATAAGACTGATAAGAGACAATATCAAATTGAATAGGAAGGTTGAGCTTCTGAGAAAAAAGAAAATGAATCCAAAGCCCCAGCCTAAGGTACACTCGACCTTGACACCCTAGCATCAGCAACCATCAGTTTTGCTGGCACTCCGATTTGGCCCAGGATGAAGAAAATCCCAAACAGCAAGAAGATGAGTAGCAAAAGTCAGAAAACACATTTTTGTCAAAGTTTTGTAGGCTAGATCAAACAAATTTTTTTCAGTTGCTTAGGCGAACATGTGAATTGTTCATTAGCTACCAAAAATCCAATTTTCGACAGCTTACAACATAAAGATAAGACTCTTCTAGTTACTGAAAGAAAAGACAAGTTTCAAACATCTCAGAGAAGGTCTTGGTGGCTTAGGAGAACATGCTAAATTGTTAATTAGCCACTAAAAGCAGAGCTTTCGGTAGCTAACAAAATTTAAATCCATCCTTTACAGCTACTGAAACTATAAAGTAACGTAGAAAGCATCTTTTTTGGAAATATTTGTTTTTGGTTGATCCAAATGATTCAAGGATCTTTTCGAATCCCAGATAAAACGTTATATTCATCATAATCAAATTTCTGTTTCAGATTTTAAGGCGCTAGCAAGGAGAAGCTTCTTATCTATTTTTGGGCAAAAGAATGACATGTTGTGTCAAGGTGGCTTTTTCGACCTCCCCCATCAGCTGTTGAAAGCTTGTTACAACTATCAGAGAATTAAAGACTAGAAAGATGGAAACTACCCCCTTATATAGGATCCGTTCCTATTTTTTAGAAAGTTATTTTGATTATCTATTCTTAGCAAATTCGGTTCATTTCTTCGGGATCTTGAACTGTTTTTTTAAAGGCTATAAATCCTGCCACTTATGTAGAACTGAGGATTCGACTTTGGAGATTTTCTTTATAATATTACTATCAAACTTCTCATTGCATCTTGGTTATGTAAGCTTCTTTTACCATTTATTTTCATATTTCCTTTTCTACCTTTCTGTACTTGCAGTGGAATGTTATTTCATGTTTGTTCTATTTGTCTAATGCCTGATAGTTCTCATCCTATCTTTGTATTAATGAATTGGATATCAAGTATCATTTACCTATTGTGATTAGCCATTCATATATGCTTTATGTATGAGTCTGCTAGCAGAATAAGAATTCTACACACATCTACCTTTTATATGTTGATGTATATGTAACTTCGGAATGTATTTCATTTGTATATTTTATATATATTGATTGTACCCTTATAAGAGATGTGTTATTCCTCTATAAGGAAGTGTCGTCATGTGGATTGACAAGTGTCGCAAGTGCGTGTACTTGCCGATGGGTTATTAGACCACCATGTGGGGTTGGCCCTGATTTATATATATTATAATGTGGATGTATCTAAGTAGACAAGTCGGCCCCATAAGGTCACTAGGCAAAAAGGTGAGTATAAATAGAGATAGGATATCTCTATTTTACTTACTTGAAAAAGTAACTCACTCTCACTCTGAAAAGTGGCGCACTAGTGAGGAGGAGGAGGATCATCTGCTAGGAGACTATCTCAGTGTTATTTGGTTGTATTTTGGTTGAGCCATTGCTCTCTCTATCTCTGAGGAAGTTGTGGGGTTTTTCACCTTAGGGTTTTCCCCACGGAAACTCTGTGTCTCTTGTCTCTATGCTTTTGATTCTTGTGATGCTTGTGATGCTTGTCATATTATGATTGTCATGCATTGATATACTGTAGATGTTATTCTCTCAACAAAGATCCTAGAGTATAATGAATTAATGCTCAAATTTTAACATGGTATCAGAGCTAACCTGAGAAGAAGACATTTTGCAGTGACGAAAGCTTAAGATCCTTGTTTATTGGGTTTCTCTCCATAGATTTTTGAAATTCAGTATAGTGGATTGGATCTACTCATCAAGGTGCATCTATCTGTCCAATCAGAATTCAGTTTCGAGCATTTTCAGATTTGACCCTAAACATTAGGGTTTCCACAAAAATAGGAATTTCTGGAAACTAAAGGCACAGATGGAAGCTCCTTGCAAAAATCGAAGTTTAGAGCTTTGGATCGAGATTTTTGGCTGAGTAGATCTCCGGAAAACTAAAACCCTAATTCAGGGCTCTCCCTAGTGAATCCGAGAGGACAAAAAGGCAATTTTGAAGGGAAAGACTTTGTTGATCTCAAAATCTGAATGCACCGGGCTGATCAGCTCATCAAAGCGCATCTTTCTATCCTTTCAGAATTTGGAAATTCACATTTTGAATTTTTAGGGTTTCTCTGACAAACCCTAATCCAAGACCAGATCCAGTTTTCAGCACTTCAAGTGGTAAGTCCTAAATCTTTTCTATTTCCATTTGAAGTACTCTTAAAGATGTCTCTCCACACCAAGCTTGAGGATAAGCTTGAAGGAGATGATAACTTCCGAGCCTGGAAGTATAGGATTGGGTTAATCCTGGAAGAGAATGAGTTGGACTCATATGTGAAAGAAGACATCCCTATCCCAAAGGATGAAGAGGCCAAGGCATTGCACAAGAAGAACTTGGTCAAGGCAAAGAGAATCATTGCTGATTCTATCAAAGACCATGTCATACCCCACGTGTCTTCTCTTAAGACACCCAAGGAGATGTTTGACTCTTTGACCAAGCTGTTTGAAGGAAAGAACATAAATCGGAAGATGACCATGCGGAACCAATTGAAAGGAGTAAAGTTTCAGAATGGAGAAACCATTCAATCCTATTTTTCAAGGGTCTCCCAGATCAAGGAACAACTAGAAGCAGTGGATGAAATGGTGGAGAATGGTGAAGTGGTGATGACCACTCTAAATGGCCTACCCAGGTCATGGGATTCCTTTATCCAAGGAATTTGTGCAAGGAAGAAGTTGATCTCTTTCAGTAGACTTCAGGAAGAATGCTCACAAGAAGAAGCAAGGCTTGTGGCACGAGAAGAAAATATGGGGAATGAAGATCAAGCTCTCACAGCTCACACCAGGAAAGGAAAGTCCAAGAGAGAGCCATCTCACTCCAAGAGATCTTCACATCACTTCAAAGAAAGAAGAATATGCTTCACCTGTAATGAGAAAGGACATATTGCCATAAATTGTCCCAAGAACAAGAAGGACAATAACATCCCCAACAAGAAGAAGAAGGGTAGTAAAAGAAGGTTTCATGCTCATGCTGCCAAAGATGATCAACCCCCAAAGAAGAAGGCTAGGGAAGAAAGTGATAGTAATGATGACTCATCAAGTGAAGAAGAGTATGTTCTGATCTCTGCTATCACAGGTACCATCTCCCATGGCTGTAATGATTGGTTGATTGATAGTGGGGCTTCCAAACACATGACTGGGTTTAAGGAATCTTTTATGAATCTATCTGAACATGAATCACCCCATAAGGTGAAACTTGGGGATGATTATCAATACCCAATCAAAGGAAGTGGTGAAGCCTCCTACAACCTAGATTCTGGAAAATCATTGAAGATGAAAGAAGTACTTTATGTACCTGGGCTCAAGAAGAACTTACTCTCCATTTCTGCATTGGATGCAAAAGGTATGAGGGTTGCATTTGTGGATGGCCAAGTCCTAATGTGGCCAAAGGGAAAGACCATAGATGATGCAGTAGTGATTGGAGAGCAAGAGGGAGGCTTGTATAAATTGAAGGGACAACCTGAACATGCCATGGTGCATGAATCTATGGAGCCAAGTGAACTTTGGCATAGAAGACTTGCTCACATGCACTATAGAGCACTTCCGATTGCAAGCAAGGCAGTAGAGGGTCTTCCTGAAATCAAGACCAAACATGAAGGTGTTTGCAAAGGATGTGCAAAAGGTAAGAACATTAAGAAGGCTTTCCCAAGCAGTGAAAGCAAGGAAAAAGACATCCTGGAAATCATCCACTCAGATGTATGTGGCCCTATGTCATCCAGTTCCCTGAGTGGGTATATTTACTATGTGTCTCATTTATTGATGACTTCTCTAGGAAGACTTGGATATACTTCTTGAAGGGAAAATATGAGGTGCTTGATAAATTCAAGGAATTCAAAACCTTGATGGAGAATCAAACTGACAAGAAGATCAAAACATTCAGATCCGACAATGGTGGAGAATTCACCTCAAGTGACTTCAAGAAGCTTTGTAGTGATTTAGGGATTAAGAGGGAGTTGACTGCTCCTTATAATCCTCAACAGAATGGTGTTGCAGAAAGGAAGAACAAAACTATCATGGAAGCAGCAAGGGCAATGTTTCATGACCAGGATCTTCCTATGCATCTATGGGCAGAAGAAGCTAGAACCGCTGTATATGTGCAGAACAGAACACCCCACAAGATATTGGACAACAAGACACCAGAAGAGGTCTTTTCTGGTAAGAAACCTGAAGTCAGTGATCTCAGAATATTTGGTTGTCCAGTATACACTCATGTCCCAAAGGAAAAGAGGACTAAACTAGATCCTTCAGGAAAGAAGGGTATCTTTGTGGGTTACAGTGAAAGCTCGAAAGCTTACAGAATATACTTTCCAGGGTTCAAGAAGATTGATGTCAGCAGGGATGTAACATTTGATAAAAACTCAGCATTCATCAAATCAAGGAAGGCACCTACCAAAGTTTATGAAGAACCTAAGGAAACAAGATTTCAGGACACTACCATGATTGAAGCAGTTCCAGAAGCTGTTCATGAGTTTGAAGATCCACAAGAACCTGTAGATCCACCCCGTGAGGATAATTCTCACAAGAGGAAACCTGTATGGGCTAGAGAGCTCATTCAAGATGCAGAAAGATTTGGTATTCCAGAAGAAGAACATAGAGCAAAGAAGAGAACCAGATCACAGACCAGCTATGTCGATTTACTCTGTGACATTATGAACAAAGAGCCTTCCAGTTATGAAGAGGCGGCGGAAAAGAAAGAACGGAAGGATTCCATGGTTGAGGAATACCAATCAATAATGAAGAATGATGTTTGGGATGTTGTCCCAAGACCTAAAGAGAAGTCTGTTGTGACTTCTAAATGGATCTTCAAAATAAAGCATGCTGCAGATGGCAGTGTGGAGAAATACAAAGCAAGATTCGTAGCTCGTGGGTTCTCTCAGAAAGAGGGAATAGATTATGAAGAAACTTTTGCACCTGTATCCAGGTATACTTCCATCAGGACAGTACTTGCCTTGGCTGTAGCAATGAAATGGAAAATACACCAAATGGATGTCAAGACTGCTTTCTTGAATGGTGTAGTTGAAGAGGAAGTATATGTGGAACAACCACTTAGTTTTGAAATACATGACAGGGAGCCATATGTGTGCAGATTGAAGAAAGCCTTGTATGGCTTGAAGCAAGCTCCCAGAACCTGGTATGGTAGGTAGGATAGTTTCCTATCTAGTTTGGGCTTTACCAAGAGTAAAGCGGATTCCAACCTTTACTACAAGGTTGAGGAAGGGAATCCTGTGATTCTACTCCTGTATGTGGATGACTTATTTGTAACAGTAGATGACAGACTGATTGCAGATACTAAGAGGAAGCTTGCCGCTGAATTTGATATGAAATATTTGGGAATGATGCACTATTTCCTCAGTATGGAGGTGTGGCAGAATGCAGGTGGGATCTTCCTTGGTCAAGGGAAGTACACAGTAGATATCCTGAAGAGATTCGGGATGATGGATTGCAAGGCCATGGCCACACCTATGGCATCGAATCTGAAGCTTCATTGTGATGCTTCATCTGAGCCGGTTGATGTCTCTTTGTATCGTCAGATGATTGAGTCCTTGATGTACCTGACGAACACGAGACCAGATATTTGCTTTGCTGTGAACACATTGAACCAGTTCCTGACGGATCCGAGGAGTGTTCACCTGGTTGTTGTAAAGCATGTTCTGAGGTACCTAAAGGGTACAGTGGATTATGGGCTCAAGTATGAAGCGAATCAAAAGTTTAACCTACATGGTTATGTTGATTCAGATTGGGCTGGCAATGTTGCAGATAGGAAGAGCACATCTGGGTGCTGCTTCAGTATGGGATTAGGTGTGATCTCATGGTTTAGTAGGAAGCAGTCCTGCGTAGCATTGAGTACAGCTGAGGTAGAGTATGTTGCAGCTTGTTCAGCTAGTTGTGAGATAGTATGGCTACGGAAGCTACTGTCTGAGTTATTTGATCTGCCGTTGGATGCTACTGGTATCTTCTGTGATAACCAGAGTTGTGTGAAGTTGTCCGAGAACCCAGTGTTTCATGACAAGTCGAAACACATAGAGATCAAATATCACTATATCAGGGATATGGTGCAGAGAGGAGCTGTGAAGCTCCTTTATGTTGCGACGAACGAGCAGATTGCATATGTGCTGACGAAGCCATTAGCCAGGGTGAAGTTCGAGTACTTCAGAGAGAGGCTTGGCATGCTTCAGATCGAGGACACTTCGAGGAAGAAGTGATGGACACATTTGCTGAAGCCATTCCAAGCATGTTGGAAGGGGGATCCTTCACATGGCTATGGATGTAAGCGCTGGATGATGAGCATCAGGATGATGTTCTAGTTTCTGCTTGGATATGATCAGTTGGATCATTATATGTATGTATGTATGCATCATGTTGGATGCTGGATATGATCGGTTGGATCATGTGTATGTATTTTGTATACGCATCATGTTGGATGATGAATATGATCGGTTGGATCATGTGTATGTATTTTGTATGTACGCATCATGTTGGATGCTGATGGATACATTGTGTGGATCATGTATCTTTGTATGATCAGGTAGATCATGTATGTTGATGGATACATTGTGTGGATCATGTATCTATGTATGTATCAGGTGGATACTTGGTGTGCATCAGATGGATGCATTGTATGATCGTGGATGACGAGCTTCTCCAGATGACATGCAGCAGGATGTTGCAGTGATGATGATCAGGATGATCATGTGTACATCAGGATGATGTTTGATGAGTATCAGATGATACTTTGTGGCCGTGGATCAGGTTGTGCAGGTAAGCATGTAATTTGTGCCCTGGGAGATTTGCATATGGTCTTTCAAGGTTTTTCCTATGGCATGTAATTCGGTGCCCTGGGACATCTGGCAAATGCTCTTGTGAGGTTTTTCTTGGGAGGACATGTAATTTGTGCCCTGGGAGATTTGCAGATAGTCTTTCGAGGTTTTTCCTATGGCATGTAATTCGATGCCCTGGGATATCTGGCAGATGCTCTTGCGAGGTTTTGCCCTATGGCATGTAATTTGATCCTGGGAGATCTGGACAGGATGAAAAAGGCCTCAGATGCTTCAGCCAGTTTTTGCCATGACCACATGTAATTTGCTCTTGGGAGATCTGGATAGGATGAAAAAGGCCTCAGATGCTTCAGCCAGGTTTTGTGGTGAGATCACATGTAATGTGCTCCTGGGAGATCTGACAGGTAGAGCCGCGTGCTCGTAACAGCCTGGGATGCTTCAGCTAGGTTCTGTGATGGGTCACATGTAATGTGCTCCTTGGAGATCCTACAGGTAGAGCTGTGTGCTTGTAATAGCCTTGGATGCTATAGCCAGGTTTTGTGATGCACGTAATAAGTCCTAAGGATTCCACAGTATGGCCAGTGATGATGAAGACCTGTAGATGGTGGGCCTACATCCAGTATGAAAAAGGACTGGCTCTGTAGAACTTCTTATGACGAGTAGAGTCAGAGATTGGTTGAGATAGTAGCAGCAGTGACGATGATGATGATGATGCATCAATGATGATGATATAGAGAATAAGACTTGTCTAGCATATATGTGTCGAGAAATACCTTCCTAGTTAAGAGGGAGTGTTGATGTATATGTAACTTTGGAATGTATTTCATCTGTATATTTTATATATATTGATTGTACCCTTATAAGAGATGTGTTATTCCTCTATAAGGAAGTGTCGTCATGTGGATTGACAAGTGTCGCAAGTGTGTGTACTTGCCAATGGGTTATTAGACCACCATGTGGAGTCGGCCTTGATTTATATATATTATAATGTGGATGTATCTAAGTAGACAAGTCGGCCCCATAAGGTCACTGGGCAAAAAGGTGAGTATAAATAGAGATAGGAGATCTCTATTTTACTTACTCGGAAAAGTAACTCACTCTCACTCTGAAAAGTGGCGCACTAGTGAGGAGGAGGAGGATCATCTACTAGGAGACTATCTCAGTGTTATTTGGTTGTATTTTGGTTGAGCCATTCCTCTCTCTATCTCTGAGGAAGTTGTGGGGTTTTTCACCTTAGGGTTTTCCCCACGGAAACTTTGTGTCTCTTGTCTCTATGCTTTTGATTCTTGTGATGCTTGTGATGCTTGTCATATTATGATTGTCATGCATTGATAAACTGTAGATGTTATTCTCTCAGCAAAGATCCTAGAGTATAATGAATTAATGCTCAAAATTTAACATTATAAACCCTCTGAACAACGGTGGTTAAAAGCCTTATCTATCTGAGTATGTCTATGCATGTTTTGAGTGAGTGAGTTTCGATTAAAGTCATCCAACTTGATCCATTTTACAAATATTTAGAAAATAGATAAGTTACCAGGCACCTTTGACCTACACCCTAGAAGGACTCTTGGAGTGATAATAGGATTCACTATAGGAATTTTTCATATCAACCACGAGATCGATGATGTACCCCTCCAAGATGCCATCGAGCCAAACTTCGATAGATCGCGATGCTTTGTTGTCAACTTCCTACAGCTCCTGGATCAACTCTGGGGTCCAGGTCGTCGGTTCACCACCCTGAAATTTCCTCTTCTGGAAGGTCAACTTCACCAACCATTCATACAAAATGACTGGTAATTCACAGAAAAACCATTCATGCAAACCATCATGAATATATCTTCCCACCCACTGATCTACCGTCATTCGATTGTTTCGACTTTCTTCTTCAGCGAATTCCTGCAGCTTCTGATCAAACTACTCCTGGATCTTCGGTTGGGTCGGGTGCCGCAACATATCCTCCTTTTACTTCACACAGGGTCCCGGCAACGGAACCATTTGTTAACAAAAACCCAATCGACAGGGGTTCCACTCACTATTGACACATACCGCGATCTCCCTGAGCACCGGCCTAAACAAGGTTAACCCCGTCCGAAAACACCTGCAGAGCAGATGAGGTCTCACCCAAGATGTTCAAGAAGAGTTGACGGAACCATGTTTCCACCAAATGAAGGAGGATGTATGAGGCATCAATTACTAACTAACATTCAGGAATAGATCTATGCATTCACTTCAACATTATTGTATTCGTAGCATCATTCAGTGAAAACATTCATTGTTGCGGCAAATTATAACAATGAAGCGATTATTGCATCAGAGAAACATTGCATTACCATCAAAAGACAGAAGACACACCAGAATTGCATAGGAACAGTTTCATCACATCATATTATTACTGCAACAACCCAATACAATGCCTCCACAGATTACAGACTTCAACAATATCTCTTGATCTCATAGCATACACAGAAAACGCATATCAAAGATCAGACCCAAGGTAGAAAATACCAAGCATAAGGTTCTAGCTCCTAGATATCTCGACCCTTACAACTCTTATCTATATATAGGCTTCCGCCTTAGAACTCTTGTCCACTTTCTAACAACTTTCTAACTGAAAATTTGGACAAATGACCCAATATCTAACTGACACGGTCCAAAACGACCAAAAACCCGCAAACTGTGGTACAAATGACTCAAAATTGCACAATACACGGTCCAAATGACCCAAAACCCACCAACTGCAGTACACTTGACCCAAGAATGCACAAAATATTCTTCTTTACACCTCACTTGCTGCCTTCCGCGATATCTTCTGACTTGTCGTAGCATCGGAGATGCCGCGATGTTACCTTACCAAACTGCCTGCCAACACTTGACAATAAAAATGTATTGGTGTGAAATGGATTTATAAGACTAAATTGAATGTTGATGGTGAAGTTGAAAAATACAAAGCAAGACTTGTAGCTCAGGGGTTTAGTCAACAACTTGGTTTTGATTATAATGAAACTTGTGCACCTGTAGCCAGACTTGATATAATAAGGATGGTTTTATCCATTGAAACTCATAATAAATGGAGTGTGCATCAAATGGATGTAATGTCTACATTTTTGAATGGATTTTTGGAAGAAGAGGTTTATATAAAACAACCTCTTGGATATGAAATTGATGGACATGAAGATAAGGTCTACAAGTTAAAGAAAGCGTTGTATGGATTGAAACATTCACCTAGATTATGGTACAACATAATTGATGAGTACTTGAACAGTGAAGGATTCAACAGAAGTCCAAGTGAACAAACTCTATAAACAAAGGTAAATCAAGAAGGTAAAATATTGATTGTCTGCTTATATGTTAATGATTTTATTTTTACTGGAGATATTTCAGTAGATGAGTTTAAGACAGCTATGAAAACAGTTTTGAGATGACTGATTTAGCAATGATGAAGTATTTTCTTGATATTGAAGTAACCCAATCTACAGATGGTATTTTTATCAATCAAACTAAGTATGCAAATGATATATTTAAAAGATTCAGGATGATGAATTGTAAACCAGTTGTAACTCCAATTGCATCTAGCACAAAACTTAGTAGGAAGGATGAAGGGTCAAAAGTTGATCCAACGCTATATAAGAGACTAGTTGGAAGTCTCATGAATTTGACTGCAACAAGGCCTAATATAGTGTTTGTAGTAAGTTTGATTTCGAGATTTATGTAGTCTCCAAAGAACAGTCATTGGAAAGCTGGAAAGAGGATCCTGAGATATATTGTTGGAACAATAAATTATGGTATCCGGTATACATCAAATTCATATTTTAAGTTGATTGGATATATTGATAGTGATTTTGCATGTTCTACATATGATAGAAAGAGAACATTAGGATATGTGTTCAATTTTGGATCAAGAGTAGTAGCATGGTCTTCAAAGAAGCATCCCATAGTGACTTTATCCTCTACTGAGGTGGAGTATGTTATAGCATGTAACAACAAAATAATAATAAATTAATATTAAATATTAATATTAATTTATTAATTAAACAAATATCAATAGTCATGACCTTTTGTCGAAAAGGTGCATGATGGGCTTATATAAAGCCCAAACCTATGTAACTATTAATCATCTACCATACATTCCATTTTACATTACTATTTATCCATTTATGGACCACTTACATTACTTACATTGGGTTTTCCCATAAGAACAGTATTTTGCTATTCTAGTGGTATCAGAGCTAGTTTTTTATTCCAGCTTGTGGCTGAATTGTCAAAGTTTCTTTGAGATTTAGGTTTTTAACTTTACATTAGGCTTTTAGCCATCCTTATTGAAGAAAAACAAATTATTACACACATTGCCTTGGTTTTATAAACTAGCCTTGGTTTTATAAAGAAACCATTATTTATAATAACTCATACCTTAATTAGGATGAGTTTAGTTATTATATGACTAAAAATTAGTTTGTTGGAAAAAAAAAGTATATATATATATATATATATATATATATATATATATATATAACATTAATATAATAATAATATTAATTAATTAATAATTATTATTATTAAAAATAAATAAATAATTCTTTTATAATAATTATTTTTGGAAAAAAAAGGTTATTTGACCTGATATTTATCGTCGAAAAAGAAGTCAAGGAAGACTAGTCAAAGAGTTCAAATACTTTCTATCATCGAAAAAGTCAAAGACAACTTATCGCTGAAGAAGCCAGAGACTATCTATCGCTAAAGGAATCAAATTCAAAAGAAGACCATGGAAGTTAATTTGCGATCACATATAGAAAAATTAGAAGCCAAGTTAAAGCACTATCAAAGAGACAATAAAGATTTACATGATAGGATTACAAAATTTGAAGCAGTAATTGAAATATGTAAGCTACAAAAAAAGTTCGATGAACAAAAAATATCCGACCAGGAAAGTTGTATAGAAAAATTGTATGTACAAACTGATGAATTAAGAGCCAAAAATGAACTCAATCAGAGGCTAGAAGATCAAGATATAAAGAATGAAATAATTAAATATGAAGCAGAAATAGAACGCTTGAACAAGATCCTTAATGACAAGGATGAAGATCTGAATAAGATACGACATAAATTAGGAGATCAAGAATCAAAGGTCGACCAATGTCGACAACAGATACAAGATCTTCAAACACAAAACTATGACTCTAAAAGGCACACAAATCGGAGATCGCAAAGAATAATAAAGCATTATCCAACAATGCTGAAGAAATTTTCAGACTAAGAAATCATAACAAGATAATAGTCACAAATATTAAGAAACTGAAAAATAGCCGAAAGATAGAACAATCTATGGAAGACATTGAAGGGAAACTTCTAGACAAGCAGGAAGAAAATAGTTGCATCAGAAGTCATAACGAGGATCTTAAAGAACAACTTGAGAAGTCAGAAGAAGTTAGGAAATCACTAGTAGAAGTGATTAAGAAGTTTCAAAAGGATAAGATATAGTTAGAGAACAAATTGGAAAAAATACAAGACAGAACCTTAAAACCTCAAGGGACGAAAATACAACTTCCAACTCAGAGCAGTGATCAAGAGACGACTTTCGTAAAAGAAATTTACAGTGTGAAAATTCCCTATCGACACCCCAACCATAAAAATCGATACCCTAAATAGGCGTAAATGTCGGAAGATAAAGGAATCAAGGTGATCAAAACTCTCGATGACATATCAGTACGGAATCTCGACAATCATCGACAAATCAACTTGGGATGGATGGCCCCTCAACATATGAAAAGTTATGCTCAATGCTTAAAAGTTCGTATCAACATGTGTCGTCAAATACGACACCACAAAAAGCAATACATACAAATTATAAGGCTTTGAGGACAAAGCCTTTCTAAGAGAGTGGCAATGTAACAACAAAATAATAATAAATTAATATTAAATATTAATATTAATTTATTAATTAAACAAATATCAATAGTCATGACCTTTTGTCGAAAAGGTGCATGATAGGCTTATATAAAGCCCAAACCTATGTAACTATTAATCATCTACCACACATTACATTTTACATTACTATTGATCCATTTATGGACCACTTACGTTACTTACATTGGGTTTTCCCGTAAAAACAGTATTTTACTGTTCCATAGCAACAACAACTGCATGTCAAACTGTGTGGATGAGAAGAAATCTTTCTGAATTGCAGCATGAACAAGAAGAACCAAAACATATTTTCTATGACAATAAATCAGCCATTGCATTACCAAGAAATCATGTCTTCCATAACAGGAGTAAGCTTATCGATACAAGGTATCATTTTATTCGAGAATTGATAAATAGGAATGAAATTAGTATGGAATTTTGCAGTTCAGAAAATCAGTTTGCATACCTATTTAAAAAAACTTTTGGGAAAGAGTTGTTTGAGTTTCATAGAGAAAACATTGGGGTTTCTAAGTTGTAACAACTGTTAGCGGTAATCTAGTGTTACATAATTTATTTATTTTTATTTTATTTTATTTTTTATTATTTATTTATTTATTTATTTTGTTCTGGTGAAATAATTAAGGGGGATTATGTTAGAAATTAATTAATTATTCCACTGCTCAGATTTGTAACCGCAGGAATTTTGAAGAGCCTCCATCGCCAACCATTTTATCCATTCAATTTTTTATGAGGCGGTCATCGCCCTAGTTCAACAAAGTTGTGAAGAGGAACTATCATTAATGTTTTGGATTTACAGAACATGAAGAATGAGTACTAGCAATCGCATTCATCCACTGGATTTCTGAAGGGCCAACACAATCCTCATTTTGTCAACCTATAGAATTTCAATGAGGGAGAGTATTTATAACAAATCGGAAAAATTTCTGAAGGGTTAATTTTTGGTTTTACTTACACTGAAAGGTCAATATGAATTTATTGACCACTCACCTTGATACACTATAAATATCCATCCATGTAATCTTGATTTCAACAGAGAAAAATACAAAATTATCAGTTGAAGTTAAAAACACAGTTTTACTCTGTATTTTTTTCTTTAATGCTCTATTTTTGTGAGCTTGTAAACGCACTATGGAATGTTTAGTTTTGTTGTAGCAAGTTAAATTTTTGAGTTTATTTTTTGTTATGGATGTGTTAAATTGGTTTATGTGCTGAAACAATGTATCATCCTAAGTTTTATGAACCTAGGGGTCATCAAAACAGAGTTAAATTACTTGTTGAAACCATTTCCTGTAGAATACAGAATCGTTGAAACAATTTCTTGTAGAATGCAGAGTTGTTGAAATAGTTGCAGAAATTTATTTTCTTGTTGAAAGTCATCCTGTAAGTGACAGTATTTGAGTTTTAGTGATTAGTGTGTGTTGTGACTGAGAGCAATAGTCCCCTGCCTTCCCTCAGCCAGTGGATTTGCAACAAAAATTTTAATATTTGGGGCCTATATTTTGGAAAATGTCATAGATCCCTCTTCCCTCATGTTGACAATGTTATGGAAGTTCAATTTGTGCACAATACAAATTATATGTTCAATGTAGGAAAATATCAACTAGTGAAGTATTGGGATGCAAATAAGTTTGAGCTGCTATTGACATTAGAAGGTCATCATGTTGAAGTTTGGTGCCTTGCAATTAGCAGTCATGGAGACTTCATTGTCACAAGGTTCCATGATCATTACATCTATTGGTGGGACCGTACAAAAGAAACTTTCTTTATTGAGAAAGAAAGAGAAAAGAGATTGGAATCTATGTTCGAGTCAGGACTTGATGACACAACCGATGCCCAATTTGGGTTCAAAGAGGATATTCTAGAGGAAGTGGCTATTGGTAGATTTCCATTTGTAGCAACTTTAATAATTTTGAAACTTGAAGAAATCTAATTCAAAAGTTGGTTTTCTTTTGGAGAGATGGTCATGTGGATGAAGTGAATCTTGAGAAAGTAATGTTGTGGTTTTATGTAGTTGTGAACAAACCTATGTTGTAGAAAAATGAGATGTTACTAACCAATTGTTTAATGTGCGAGAGAAATACAGTTAATATAGGAAGAGTTTGATGTTGTTTAGTATGCAATAGGTTGTGAAAAATTAAATTTCTACTGCAGGAACGTACTTGAAAACCATTGATTATGAGAAATTGAAGAGATTTGTACGTATATGCTGGAGTGATTGCTTCTGTACTAAGGACTCAATCCATTATTTATTAATTAATAGGACACGACCACATGATGCATGCGAACCAGCTACAATAAACAAAAGGTCAATCATATAGTGGACAACTAAAGTGAACAAAGGGTTTCCATTGACGACCTTCTACAACAAATCATTTATTGCTAATGTAATCACATCGACTCCAAGATAACACATAGAAGAATCATCACTAAACCAGAGATCTGATTGTAAAAAATTGTTAGAGCAATATTGTACCTTAGTACCTTAATCATTAATTAAATTATGATTATTTGGTGCTAAACTGGTTAATAATTCCTCCTAGGTTTGAAACTGGTTATTATTAAGTTGCTAGGACTTGTATGGGCTAGTGTGAACAAGATTACATGGTTTGGGCCAAAGTATGGGCCAAAGAGGTGGTCAAACTAGCTTTTAAGCATGATTATCCATGCATTTATTGCCCAGCATGCCTAAAGTGTCTTCATCCCCTGTTTTAAGGGATTTGTTTTGACCAAGGGCGCCCATACACTGAATCTAGTCTTTTATCCCATTTTTTGCTATTTTTGGCCTATCTTAGCCTACCTAACTTCCACCCAACCATCTCCTTCACATGTGTGAGATCCATCTTGGTTCCCCATGCTTACCAGTGTTCACATGCACAATTCGAACCTGTTTGGGTTATTTTGGAAACCATTTGGTCAACCTAGGGGGGATTGGGGTAAATATAAGCTGTCTAAGTGTGGATACTCCAAGTGGATATTTTCCCTCCTATTTGTATATAAGGATGAACCAATATATTTTGTAAGGTTGGACAGTTAATAATATCTCAATATTTGATCATTTGTGTTTTCTGGAAAGTTGGTCATTTGTTATGTATTTTGATCATTTGTTCATTCTGTAACATGTTTGCACTTGTTTCTTGCTAAATGAGTGAAATCTTTCAGCTATGATGAATCCATGGTAGCTAGATCCTACTGTGTCATAGATTTTACAAAAAAAATGGTTATGATTGTTTGTGTTGGTTATGGACACAATCTGTGGATTTGTTTGCAAAGGTGAAATAGTAAAGTCACGCGCAAGAGAGAAAGAATACTCGTGTGGACTATATCCCATGAGATGAAAAGAAGAGTAGAAAGCCTATGTGTAGTTTGTCAATCCCTTGGAAAGAGGTCATTACCGAAACCAGTGATTATTTATAAATCTTTAAGCATTTGCCAGATCTGTTGAAAAGTCACCAAGTGGTCAATCACATATGTTGTCCATTGTAATTGGAGGTGGGGTCGAGTGTGTTGAATGGAAGTGGATCACCTCTAGCTATGGAGAACATTATATGTTTGAATGTAGTTGTTGTCGAATCATAATTTTCAACATTTGGTGTCGATAGAAATGATTAAATCATGATGGAAAGGTCCAAGTTCTGCGCTTTGGTGTAAGTATAGATTAGAGGAACTGCCACCTAGAAAGAAGAATTGCCACATTATGTGGATAAAGAAGGAAGTTGTTGAAGGAATTTTCAACATGAAAGTAAATGATTAACACCTTTTATTGCAAGTCCGGAGATAGAGTATGAATGTGAAAAGAGTGTAGAATAAAATCCTCTCTTTGGTGCGTTGAACCTATTGGTGTGAGAATCAATCACATTTTTTGTTGTGGGTTGACCATGAGATGATTGCGTAGATATGTGATCGAGGGTTGGTAAGTCAATTACACAATAGATGTGACACTCTAGAGATAGCTGTCGAAAGATGTGGGCGTGATGTAAATACACTATGAAGTGCTACATGTAGCATGTCTTAAACAATTGTGACAAGCTTCATAATGGTAACATGACATGTTGTGGACAATCTTCACAAGCCAGATGTTGTGGAGAGGGTACCTTTACTTGCGAAAGGACAACCATGGATTACCCAATGCTTGAATATGTTGTGGAAAGTTAAGGAATAAATCTAGATTGTTTCAAAAATCCTATACCATATTGCAGAGAGATGGATCTTGAATAGTTGTGGCTACTTCAAGAATTTATGAATTTGACTAAGTTATGGAAAGACTGCATGGTTTTTTATTGTGGAAAGATCTCCTAGTTGCGGAATTCAAATTATATATGGATATTGTGAAGAGTTGTAGAATGTTGCAGAAATATTGCAAGGTGGAAATGACCACTTGCAGAGAGTTATGACAAGTTATGGAATCATAGTTGTGTGAAATTTCACCGGATTATCATGAGTGCAGTTATCAGGCGCGATCACCCTGGTGGTTGCACTATTCTTTTAGCGTATGGATTTTTCATGCGTGTGGACATTGGGCTTAACTAACCCAATTGTTACATTGGCTTACTAGAAGGATGTCTTGTTGAATGTTGCAGATAATGGTGATAGACAGATGATTAAGCAATGGAGTTACAGATGAAAGGTATGAGGTGGGACAATGAATGTCATGCAGTTGAGCTAGTAATTAAAAGATTAAATTAGGATGATGCAGTTTTCGGATGCCATAGGAGAGTATTTGAATTGCAAATGTAATAGGAAAACATCCGAGAGGATAGTGTAGCATGTTGTGGATGTTACTCGTGGTGAGTTAGGATCACGAGGGATCATTTCTACAATATAGCATCCGAGAGGAAAGTGACGAGTTGTACTAGAGTAGAATGTATGACGATCAGGACGATGGTTAGAAACATATCAATGATCAACAGTTAGATCAGATGTGTCTATAACAAAAGTTTGACAATTGAAGGTAGAGCCAGAAGAGAAGGGAAATTCGTTTGGTGAGGACAAATGCAGTGCTCATAGTTCAACAAGAAGTTCACGAGGTTCAACCTCGTCTACAACATCGGTTCCTTCCAGAGTTGGTGGTTTCCCAGGATAGTATCCAAGGAATTTTGGTAAGATGGATTGATGAAGTTAACACCTAAAATTCGCACACATGCGACATTTTGAGGATTCTTCCAGTAAGGCGTCATTAACATAAAGAATGCATCTAATCACATGCATCCTCAACAAATCCAAAATACAACAACAATTCATAAGTGCCAAGAAACAATCAAAAGAAATGGTAGCGTGGGTAATACGTTGTTAACCCATGCTATAGTGCAGGTTATCTTAACAATGCACATGCTACACCTGCACAACTATTCCTGTGATAGTCATGCTACTGTCAAAATGGAATGAATAGTCATCTCCTACGGCGCATTTAAGGTTGAATCCTCTCTAAGGATGTGAATTCGGCTCCTCACACACTTGGTGGCACTAATCAACCCCCCTTGTGTATCTTTGAACTAGGTCATGGAGAAGGTGAGTTCACATTTGGATCTAGTTTTTTGTTGGCCACCTCTTGGCCTATAAAAGGAATCCATTGGCATGGATTTTTTAAAGAGAAATCAAGAGAAAGGTTATGCTGCTGGATTTTATTTTGAGCTTACTCATAGCCCACCACTTCCTATCATTGTGAGCATCCCCAAGCTCCCTTGTCACCTTCCTTTAAGGGACAAGAGTTTCTATCCATTGTTCTACCATCTACTTAGCATTTAGTTTGGACAAAAAGGGCCTCCCTAAGGGATATTTTTAGCTTCCCTTGAATCCCACAACTTCTAGGTGTTGTATAGCTATACCATTAGGCAATACAAAAGTGGTTTAGCATATCTTGGATTGATATTGGAGTTTGCATTCTCCCTCCATCTCTTTTATTTTTCTTTTTCTCAATAATTTGTTTGCATGGGAATTACACTAACAATCTCCTGTAGGAACACTTGGAGGTATACCAACTACACCACATAGGGGCTTCAAGGACTGAGGATTTGATGCAACATACAAGGATTATGCCCTTACCTGGAAAGTGGAAGAGTGCATTTGTGCAATTTTTTCCACAACAGATGGCAATAGGGAGATCCGCGGTAGAGAATTGCACATTGGTATTGAGTTACAAGTATAGTCCACGAGGTTGTGGCCGACTAAGTATACAACACCAAGAGAAGAGTGAAGAGGTTCCAGAGAAGCAAATAATGAATAAGAGGTTGCATCTATGAAAGGAATGCATCACAAGAGTAGCAGGTAGATTAAATTAGTTCAACAGTTGCATGCCGATGCAGTTCTTGTATTGATATACTTGAGGGTGAGGAAATGGATAGTGGTGGGGGAATGTTGGGGTGTAATTTCTCAATGTAATGGTCATTATATGTTAATGGGTCAAATGTTAGTGTTTGTTATGGGTTTTGCATGAAATAAGGAGGATTAAATTATTATTTTAATGTACAATTGGGTAAATGTAAGTATTACCCTCCTTCATTGGAATAATGTAAGTAGGGAGTCTTCAGGAGGTCTTGATCATCATTGTAACATATTTTATCTATATTTATTTTGATAAGTTCGAGGTTACATAAGAGAAGGCAAAGAGGAGGAGTTTTGCAAATCAATTCCCTTGTGGGAAAGGGAAGCATTTGATGTAATCAAGTTTTCAGTTAATTAAGTAGATTTTAGTTCTTTGTGTCTTCCACGTGTTGGTTATTATTTTTAGTTTTGCAAAATAGTTGTTGCAATGAATGTGTTCTTGTTAATTTATGTTTTATTGAATAAATTGTCAGCACAAGAAAAAATGCTAATATCCTTCAACATGATTTGAGTCATGTTCGTAATGTTTTTTTCCCTTTCGGCCACATCATTCTTGTTGGAATATTCTCACCATCATCATTTGTATTTGTATGCATTTTGCATGCATCCAGTCATCAGTATGGTAGTCTCCCAACACCTAGTCCTTATTTTCGAGCCCCCTGGAGCCTATTCTTAGCTATCAGTAGCCCTCCTACCTACATAGTGCGCATTGTTTTCATCATTTGGATACTAATGCGCCATACTACACACTTCTAGGATTCCATCAATCAATTCATGCATTGATCAGTCAGGTCATGCATTGATTTCTTAATTAACTTACTGTAGTTTCCAGTTGTCTGTATTGGAGTGCCACTTAAATACTGACAGTATGCCATGCGCCCTTGGAGTCTCCTTCCCTTTATTAGTGCTCACATGCATCAGGTAGACTCAGTTAGACTCACATTTGATTGACCTTTGACTATCGATGGCCACTACCACTGATTGGGTGATGTCTCCAATGCAGTCCAAGCCACACCTTGAGGAGAATGTTGGTTGTGGAGCCAGATATTCCAGTCTCATAGATTATATTGTCTCAGCCGTGTACCCCAGCTTTATATGATATGAAAAAGAACTGTACGTTCGTTCCCCCACTTTGGGGTTCGGGGGCGAAGCCCCCGAGAAATTTTTTTGGGGTTGTTTTCACCAATAGTTTATGGGCCCATGGTTTTGGGTAACCCGTGGTATTTTCCCATTGTATTTGCCCTATAAAAGAAAGACATTGTAACACGGCTAGTTTTGATGTATTAGGTATTATGCATTGTAAAGATCTCTGAGATTGTGAAGAGAGACTGTGAGATAGTGAAGAGGAAGTGCAACGGATGTGTTGCAGGTTGTATCCCTTCATTTACTGGATGGTATAATAATAAGGACTGGCAATTTCAGCGTGGACGTAGCCCATCTTGGGTGAACCATGATATATTGGTGTCTCTCTTGTAATGTGTCCGTGTGATTATATTTTCATTTATGTTTATTGTTATTGCTCTACGATCCTATTTTTCTAACAATTGGTATCAGAGCCAAAGGTCTATTTGGCAGATAAACCCGCAAGAAACTAGGGTTTCTGGTTCGAGTGGGAGAAATGGCAAAAGAATGAAAGTTTAAGGTCGAGAAGTTTAATGGCCAAAACTACCAGTTATGGAGGACTATTTGTATGAAAATGATCTATTCCTACCATTGGGAGGAAGAGAAAAGTAGCCGGGGACTATGAAGGACGAAGAATGGGAGGTTCTTGACAGAAAGGCACTGGGAACAATAAAGTTGTCCCTGGCTTCATCAGTGGCTTTCAATATCTCAAAATAAAATACAACAGAGGGTTAGATGAGCGCATTGGGTAAGCTGTATGAAAAACCCTCAGCCTCCAACAAGGTATTTCTAATGAAGCGTTTATTTAATATGAAGATGTTTGAAGGTGGATCTGTTATTGATCATTTAAATGAATTTAATACGGTTACAAATCAACTAAGTTCTGTAAGTGTGAACTTTGATGATGAGGTTAGGGCTCTTCTAATATTGTGTTCATTGCCAGAAAGCTGGAAAAGCTTGGTCATGGCTATAAGTAACTCAGTCTATGGTTCAAACACTTGAAATTTGATGATGTTATTGGTGTTATTCTTAGCGAGGAAATGCGAAGAAAAATCACAGGTGAGACATCAGGTAATGCGTTGACCATGGAGAGCAGGGGAAGACAAAGGGAGAAAGGAAAGGGCCAAGGTAATCATGGCAAGTATAAAATGGGAAGATTCAAGTCCAGACTAGGAAGAATAGAGTGTTGGAACTATGGAAAGAAAGGACATATGAAGAAAGACTGCATATCTCTAAAAAAGAAAGGAGATGGACAGAAGGAAACTACCCAGGAAGCAAATGTAATAGGTGATGTGTTACACGATGCTTTGATTCTTGTATTAGATAATACTAGTGATTATTGGGTAGTAGATTCAGGGGCTTCATGTCATGCTACACTCCATAGGAAATATTTTCATGATTATGTTCCAGGCGATTTTGGACATGTTTTATTAGGTGATGATGAGCCATGTAAAATTGTTTGAATGGGTAAGGTATGGATAAAATTTAAGAATGGAACTGATTGGCTGTTGAAAGATGTAAGGCACATCCCTTCTATGAAAAGAAATCTGATCTCACTAGGGCAGTTGGGAGATGGTGACTGTCTATCTACGTTTGTAGAAACGTGGTGGAAGATCACTAAAGGATCAATGGTGATAGCAAAAGGAGACAAGGCAGGTACGTTGTATGTATGTCCTCATAATACCGACCACTCTATCTCTTTAGCTTCCATAGGAACAGATACAACATTGTGGAATCATAGGCTTGGCCACATGAGTGATAAGGGGATGCAGATTCTCCACTCAAGGAAGTTGCTTCCAGATTTGAAGCAGGTAAGTTTTGAATTCTGTGAGAACTATGTTTATGGAAAATAGAAGAGAGTCATATTTATCAGGTTGGGAAACAGAAGAAGAATGAAAAGTTAGAGCTTGTGCATACAGATGTATGGGGACCGGCTCAGGTACAATCTCTTGGTGGATCTCATTATTATGTTACAATTATTGATGATTCAACTAGAAAAAATTGGGTTTATTGCATTTAACATAAATATGATGTGTTTGCTACTTTTAATAAGTGGAAAGCTTTGGTTGAGAATGAGAGAGGAAAAAGGTTGAAGTGTCTCAGATTTGATAATGGAGGTGAGTACTGCGGCAAAGAGTTTGATATTTACTGTTCATACCATGGGATTTCTAGAGAGAAGACAGTCCCAAGAACACCACAAGAAAATGGTGTGTCAGAAAGGATGAATAGAACAATCATGGAGCGTGCAAGGTGTATGAGATTGCATGCAGGGTTTCCCTTACAGTTTTGGGCAGATGCTGTAAATACTATTGTTTATTTAATAAACAGAGGGCCTTCAAGTGCTTTGGATGGTGTTATTCCAGAGGAAGCATGAATAGGTAAAAAGGTAAACTACTCATTTCCGAGAACATTTAGTTGTGAGGCATTTGTCCATATTGATAAAGAAAATAGAACAAAGCTTGAAGCTAAATCCAAGAAATGTACCTTTATTGGATACGGGGTTGATGATTTTGGTTATCGTTTATGGGATTATGAAAATAAAAAAAATCATTAGGAGTAGAGATGTGATATTCAATGAAAAGGTCATGTATAAATATCAGTTGCAGGGAAAGAAACGTGAAAAGGAAAACACAGAGTACACAGTACTTGATGAAATTGAAGAAAATAAAGTTCCAAAGGTGCCAAAAAATCAAGAACAACAGCAAGTACCTGAAACTCCTGCAAGTGTAAGAAGATCTACCAGGTTAAGTAGACTCCCTGAACGATACTCTCCTTCAATGTATTATTTATTGATGACTGATGCTAGTGAACCAGAAGGTTATGAAGAAGCAATGTAGGTGGAAACTAGAAAGAAGTGGGAGCAAGGCATGAATGAGGAGATGGACTCATTGGTAGGAAACCAGACTTGGGATTTGGTTCATTTTCCTGCTAGTAAAAGAGAATTGCAGAACAAATGGATTTACAGGTTGAATGAAGAAGAAGGAGGTAAGAAGCAGTACAAGGCCAAACTTGTTGTAAAGGGGTTTGCACAGAAGAAAGGTATAGATTTTGATGAAATATTTTCTCCTGTTGTTAAGATGACTTGAATTAGGACTATCTTAAGTCTAGTGGCGGTAGAAGATTTGCATCTTGAACAGTTAGATGTAAAAACAACCTTTATCCATGGGTATTTGGAGGAAGAGATATATATGCATCAACCATAAGGGTATGAGGTCAAAGGGAAGGAGAATCTGGTGTGCAGGTTGAAAAAGAGCTTGTATGGATTGAAGCAAGCTCTAAGGAAGTGGTATCTAAAATTTGATAGGTTTATGACAGAACACAGTTATAGTAGATGTCATTCTAACCACTTTGTTTATTTCAAGAGGCTAGATAATGGAAGTTTATTATCTTGTTATTGTATGTGGATGGCGTGCTTGTTGCAGGGTCTAACATGCAGGATATAAATGTGCTCAAAAGGAAGTTAGCTAATTCATTTGCGATGAAGGATTTGGGTGCTGCAAAGCAAATCTTTGGTATGAAAATAACAAGAGACAGGAAAAATCGCAAATTGACATTGTCTCAGGGTGAGTACATACAAAAGGTGTTGGAGAGGTTCATAATGCATAATGAAAAACCAGTTAGTACACCTTTGGCCAGTCATTTCAATCTAAGTAACGAAATGTGTCCCAAGACACAGGAAGAGACAAAATACATGTCCAAGATTCCCTATTTATCAACAGTTGGCAGCTTGATGTATGCCATGGTGTGCACAAGACCAAATATTGCACATGTAGTGGGAGTTGTGAGCAGATATATGAACAATCGAGGTAAAGAACATTGGAAGGTAGTACAGTGGATTCTCAGGTATTTGAGAGGTACTACCACTCAGGAATTATGTTTTGGAGGTCCATACACTGTTCTATAGGGATATGTTGATGCAGATATGACATGTGACAAGGATAGAAGGAGGAGCACCATAGGGTATGTTTTTACTGTAGGTGGAACAACAGTAAGTTGGATTTCAAAACTGCAAAAGGTTGTTTCACTTTCAACAATGGAAGCAGAGCATGTTGTTGTTACAGAGGCTAGTAAAGAGATGATTTGGTTGCATAGGTTTATGGAGGAATTGGGTAAGAAGCAGAATGATAGCAGGTTTTATAGTGACATACAGAGTGCCATTTATCTTGCAAAGAACTCAACATTTAATACTAGGACTAAACATATACAAATCAAGTACCATTTCATATGCTCTGTTTTGGAAGATGAACTGTTGAAGCTAGAAAAGATACATACTAGCCAGAATCCTGCAGACATGTTCACAAAGGTAGTGACTAGAGAGAAACTGAGTTCCTGCTCAGTTTTAGTTGGCCTTCTAGTGTGAAGATGAAGATGAGAAATTTTCCAAGTCCAAGATCCAACAACTACAACAGCGGTGGAGTTGTTGTGATCAGTCTCCAAGTGGGAGATTGTTGGTTGTGGAGCTAGATCTTCCAGTCTCATAGATTATATTGTCTCAGTCGTGTACCCCAACTTTATATGATATGAAAATGGACTGTACACTCATTCCCCCACTTTGGGGTTCTAGGGTAGTGCCCCCGAGAAAAAAATTTGGGGCTTTTTTCGCCAACAGTTTACGGGCCCATGGTTTTGGGTAACCCGTGGTATTTTCCCATTGTATTTCCCCTATAAAAGAAAGACATTGTAACACAGCTAGGGTTGATGTATTAGGTATTATGCATTGTAAATATCTCTGAGATTGTGAAGAGATACTGTGAGACAATGAAGAGGAAGTGCAGCGGATGTGTTGCAGGTTGTATCCTTTCATTTGTTGGATGGTATAATAATAAGGATTGGAAATTCAGTGTGTACGTAGCCCATCTTGGGTGAACCATGATATATTGGTGTCTCTCTTGTAATGTGTCTATGTGATTATATTTTCATTTATGTTTATTGTTATTTCTCTGCGATCCTATTTTTCTAATAGAGAATTCGAATCACCTTTCGGGTAATCAAATTCATTCTATTGTACTCTCATATTTTTTCCATCTTACAGCTGATGAATGTAATTACAGTAGTTTTCCACATTCTTTGAGTTTCATGTGTGAATATTGATTCTATTCTATCTCTTCTTCTCTGCAATTCTTGAGTGAAATTGTGAGGTTTGTTCAAGCTAAAGTGATCTTCACCTGCAGAATTTCACAATTATGTTGTGGCGAATAGATTGTAGTGTACTGTCTCTTGATTCCGTGGCATCCATAGAATTCCATAAATTTATTTGATGTGTACTCACCACCTCTATTTGATCTCAACACCTTAATGAAATTACCACTTTGTTTCTCAAGTAAAGCTTTGAAATTCTTGAATGTCCCAAAGGTTTCTAGTTTTTGTTTCAAGCAATATACCCATGTCTTTTGACTAGAATCATCAATAAATATCGGAAAATACAAATTTACATTCAATGACAAATTTTTCATTGGCCCACACAAATATGTATGAATAATTTCCAAAGGTTCTCTTTCCCTATAAGAGACACCTATAGGAAATGTTTCCTTATGTTGTTTTACAAGGATGCAACTCTCACAAGAAATTGTTGGCCACTCTATGGCTATTAACCCTCTCACTATTTGTTTTCTCTACTCCAAAGTGCAAGTGTCCAAACCTAAAATTCCAAAGCCAAGTCTAATCACGGTCTTAGATTTATATAGACTCTTTGATTTTTGAATTTCACTCCTCATATCGAGTGGGAACATTCCTTTCTTGGTCATTTATACACTTGCAATCAACCCTTTACTTCATTGTTTATCCGGTATTGTACACACATTATGATTGAAAATAACTTTATAGTTCTTCTCCATTAACTATCCAATATAGATTAAATTTCATTTCAAACATGGAACCAAGTACACAAAATCAATATGTTTGTTATCTCCATTTTTGGAAAATACATTCACCAAACATTTTCCTTTGATTGACACCTTGTTGTCATTTCCAAGTTTCACTTCATATTGTATAGAATTGTCCAAACTGGCGAACAAGTCCCTACTTCGATTCATGTGATTGCTACAACCAATGGCCATGAACCAACCATCACTTGGAATTTCTTGTGCAACAATAACACATAATCTTTTTTCCATTCAAGTTCCTCAATTGTGTTCACATATAACTTGCTAGCATCTTTCTATTTCTTTCTACAATCACATGAATAGTTCCCAAATTTCTTACATTAAAAACACCAAACTTTTGATTTATCAAACTTCTAAATTTGTTGTTGATTTGGATTACTTCTTGAACTTTTAAAGTTCCCTATTACTAGTCCTGTTAGTATTTTCCCTTTACCCTCTTTTGTTTTGAAATATGCTCTACCTCTATGAACATTTTTTCCTCTTCCTCTACCAACACATAATTGTGATATGAAGGCATTTTCTAATGATGAATTTGAATTCTTGTTCAACCAAGATTCATGGGATAACATAGATCCCATCAACTCATAAAATGAGCATTGTGACAAATTTTTGAACTCCTATATGGAAACAACTACAACATCAAACTTACTTGGTACACTACAACAAAACCCTGTGATTAGCTCCCTTTTTTATTCCTTTTTTGCATCTAGACCCCTTTTTAATGATACAAAATAAACAACAAAAAGCATGGCATGATAGGAATGTAAGAAAAAAGGATATATCCATAGGGGACATGGTACTACTATATGACATCAGAATAAAAGACAAACCAAGGAAGTTAGAGATAGCATTGTTGGTACATTGTGTGGTCAAAGACATACGATCGACCAGGGTAGTATAGTTAAGAACGTTACAAGGTTGACTTCTTTCTAAAATGATAAATGGTGCTCGAATGAAACAATATTGTCCAAAAGAAATGTGAAAAAAATTGTACAGTATTAGGAATTCAGAGTAGCATTGTATGTTGGTAAAGAAACTCATATAAAAGAAATTCAAGCAATAAAATAAACAAAGATAATGATTGATTTTCGATTGACAAGGTGTCCATCGACGACAATTGGATAAACGACTGATGGAAAAATCAAAAGAAGAATAGTTGATGGACTCTCCATCGACCTTCAATAAACAACACACGAGTCGATAAAAATGTGGAAAAAGCACATGTACGCAAATAACGATGGCTAGATAATAACACTATTACCATTCATAGCCACATTTAAAACTCACCCATGATCAAATTTGCATCGATTTGGGTAGTAGAACTCACAAAAAGGGAATCATTACCAAATATAACAGTACGCACATGTGAATTATTACCAACTTTACGATTCACACAATCCAAATCATACTTGAATTTTGAGACCATCAAATCAAATCATTCCATAACCAACCATAAATAGAACACACCATCCGTAGTGAAACACATTTCAAATGTTTCTAAGTGTGGAAGAAGTTGAGCAAAACAACAGAGCATAGAGAAAACAAAATGAAAGAACCCACAATGAAAGAAGTAGTCTAGAGAGAGACAATGCCACCAAAAATGAAGGGAAAAATAGATGAAACAAAGTTGCATAAAGGAGAAACCAAGCAAAACAAAGATAATAAATAGAGATTCAACTTGAATTCGAGAGAAGAATTGATAGAGTAAAACACCCCTAGGAAGAAGAAAATAACTGGGATAATAATTTGGAGGAATTCAAGAATTGGACCATGACTGTAATGTCCCTTGTTAGGAATTTTGTCAAAATGACAATTTTTCACTTTTTTTCCCTAGTTAGATCTTTGACTAGTTTTGAGCTCTAGGTCCCCAAATTGCTCCAATTGCTCCCAAATATTCTGAGAAGGTATATGGATGATTTTAGAACATAAATATGTGTTTCAGGGATGCTTTTGGACCTTTAAAATACTTCTGCAAATCATATTTCAATTCTGTCCAGTGTAGGGAACTTTACTAGTAATTTCCCTTTGACTAGTATTGGTCTCTAGGTCTCAAATTGACTCCAAATGCCTTCAAATATTCAAGGAAGGCATATGCATGATATTAGGAATTGAATATGATTTTAAGGGATGATATATGGCCACCAAAATACCTCTGCAAACTCTCTTAAGATTCTGGACCAAGTATGCAATTTTACTAGTAATTTGGGGTTCAAATCCCCCTGGGGTATGTACTGAAAATGGCTTCCCAAATGTCTCCAAACCCACTCAAATTTCTGAAACGAGGTAGGGAATGTATTAATTATGTTATTAAAGTCTCATTTGCACCATTAATTGATTATTATATCTGTTCCAACCCTCTCCCATTCAGCTGCAAAAATCACCCATTCAACCCTTGGGGAAATGGCACTATTTCTTCTCCCAATGCAATTAAACTGAGTAAAAATACTTCAAATTCTCAAGTACAGTACATGAAACTTGTAGAATACATCCATGTAATTCCATTAATCACAAATGTATCATAGAATCATCCATTCATTCGAAATCATCATCATTACATTGGTTCACAACAAGGTAATGGGGAAATGACACTGTTCTTTCATTAAAAATGTGATTTATACATTTCTACTTGGAATTTTGACCTGAACTTTCTGGATATTAAGAACATAGTATTTACTTTATTATATAAAAGAAATGGGGCATTAGAAGCTCCCCATAAGAGTACAATAGCTCACCAAAAATGCCCTCCCTCAAGGATCAAGAATATGCCATCAAAATGGGAAATGGTTGAAGGAGTGAGATGCAATAGAAGAAACCATGAGATGCCCTGTAGATTAAAAATGAAAATAAATAATCCATTAAAAATCCAAATTAAATGTCTGAATGGCCTTTCCAATTACCAACTTGGATGAGAATCTTTCACCCTCGAAATTGGCTAAGGCAAGAGTCATCCACTAGCTCTCCTTCTTCACAAATGCAATTGAAAATTCTACAAATGATCAAAAGATGGTTTCCTTCTTTTCTATTAAAATTTTTAAACTTCTAATTTCCTCCATGGGTTGAATTTCTTCCAAGAGACTCATGCCAACTCAAGTTGGGAAGAAATTCCAAAGAATGCCACTTGTACAACAATTCCTAGTTTTCCACTTCCACCAAATCACATGTGTAAGCATCTTAGATGCCCTAACTCCCTTGAGTGCCCTCTTGGAGGCTATTTTTATCCCTGACATGTCATATATGTCATATTTCAACCTTCGGGTCTGATTTTTGTCATAGGTGTCATAGCATCTTCATCATTGTTGTCATAGAGCTAGGGAATCTAGCCCAAGTGTCCCACTAGCTCCAAATTGCCTCTTCCTCTTCCATGGGAGTTACTCTTCCTCTATATTTAGAACTTGGATGAGTATTTCCATGAATAATACCTTTTGAACTCCCCCAAGTATGTTACCATTCACCTTGAATTTGAATTGGTGAGAGAATGATGCCAAGTGTAGTGGGAAATCTAGCCATATGTGGGTCCCACTTCCACCATGTGTCTTCATGATCAAATGCTACTTTGATTTTCACTTTTATATATTTATTTATATCATTTATTAAATATTTATTCCATTCTAATGTTCAAACATCATTTATTATCCCCCTTATTCAAAATCCCAAGGCTTCCACCCCAAACCTAGGAAACTAGTAATTTTCCGCCTTGGCAATTATTTGACCCTTAACATCAATTTAACAAACTCTAATGAATATGGCCAATGTGATTAGGCCATTGTGACCCAATTCCAAATTTGGGACATGAAAATTCCTCCCTTCACAATATTGCTTGTCCTCAAGCAATTTCATACATGGGTGTTGAAGAACCTGCTTTTTATATAATTCTTTGAAGTTGCCTTCGAATTGCCCAACCTTGAGTCTTTGAGTTTCCATGAAGATTTTAGAGAGGAACCACCATGCTTGCTGCTGCACTAATCTGATAAAAATCACTTTATTAAGTGGGAAATCCATATCCCATACTGCTTGTTTCCCCCAAAAAATTGAAACCAAATAGATAAAAATTATTCCAGTGTCCCATTGCTTGTATTGCACCCCAACAATTAAGAGTGCTATGCAACCCACACCATTAGATAAGATTATTCCTCGATCCAATTTTCTTGTATGCATTCTTCCAAACATCATGAGTACAAAATATATATCATCAAAGTACATAACAACATAATGAAAATGTACATCAAGGAGGTGCTTCATCAAAGAATCATGAAAGTGCTTATACCTCCAAGCAAGTAGACCACCATTTTCCAAGTACATACAAGCTTCAAGTGACCAATCAAATATGCTCCAATGACATAGGTGAGGATCCCATGTCCTATAATGCTGCTCCAAAAGGATTTGATATGCATCAAAATATTCATCCATGTATTCTTTCATCCAAGAAGTGAATGAAGAATCTCCACTAAAATCTGAACCAAATAATGAGCAGAAAAAACAAGGAGACTTCAAATGACTCAAAGAAGTCTCACCCATACATCCCTAAATGTGAGAATCATAAAGATATAACAAAGCATGTGGATGCCAACAAAAATGTTCTCCAATCATAAATCTATTCACCCTAGTGTTAGATGAAGTTCCTCCAACATCAAATGAATCAAGTGTTGAGCAAGAAAAACCATGAGTCTTCAAGTGACTCAAATGCATATCATAGGTGCATCCATGTAGATGTGCATCATCATAAAGTAACAAAGGATGCTGCTGCAAATGTGAATAATAATGTTCTCCAACCATATCATCATAAAAAGTAAATATAGGAGTTCCATACTCCTCATGTGGCACCATCAAAAAGAACCCTTTCACCCATTCTTCATTGAGACTAATGCTGCAAAACATGGAATTGTAGGATGTAGGAGAATTAACTAACTCACCCAAATGATCCTTCAAAAGCGTGAAACCTTTGTTGTAGATTAGTTCCAATGTAGAGGAATCATGCTCTTCTTTAAAAATTGCATAGCCTTCATCAAGAGACAATTCAATTTCCTCTTCCACCACATCAAGTGTTTGGATCTCTTCAAGTTCATCTTCAAACACATTAAGCACATTCAAATTTTCACATTTCTCATGATCCACCATGTCATGAGAATACTCCAAACAATCTACCATTTGACAATCTGAAATATAGGAGGAAAAACAAGTATCTTGCAACTTTTCAAGAAGTTGTTCATTTTGAATTGTGAGCTTATGATTATCCTTATTATTCTTCAAGTATGCATCATGTAACAATTCGTTAAGCTCAAACAATGGTTTCTATCAAAAATCAAAGACATGAAATTACCTTTGATGTGACACATTGCTCTTTGAATCTTCTCCATGTCTTCAAGGAAGGATGTTTCCTCCAATGAAGTAGCTCTCCAACAAGAATTTGACACCAATGCTTGAGTGTCATGGAGAATGTTGAAGGAATCTTGGATATTATTTTCATTCATCTTTAAGGATCCTTCAAGAAAATGAGGCTCTTTCAAATGAACCTCCTCATCTTCTTCATTTTTGCTTGGACCAACTTCATGAAGCTCAAGTGGCGATGGGGAAGTTTATCTTGGTTCTTATTCAACTGCTACAAGGTATTCATTATCATGATTAATGGAACTTGGGCTTGTAGAAACACTTTCAAAAGTGATCTCTATGTCACCAACATAGAGGTGTGAGAACCCATCAGTAGGTACTCCTTCATAGTTTAAGCATCCATCATTAGATGCTCTTTGGTTCATGTCTAAGCTAGAAGGTGTCTTGAAATGATCTTCCATATTCTCAATAGAATCTTCTTCATGCTTGTGATGAACCTGCAATAATTAATTAATGCAAATACACGAGATATCATAAATAATAGAACTCAGAATCACTTTTATATTGATCACGGGCCACTTCGAGGGGGCAACCTCCTTCGAGAAAGCTCAATACAATTAACTTCATGGTGCCTTCAATGACCTCAACACACACTTATATACTAAGTTCTATTCCCAATACTATGAGTCAAAACCATGGGACATATAATACTATGGGACGACTTACAAAACATATGCATCCAATACTATGGGTCAATACTATGGGCTAATATAAACTATGGATCAACAAATACTACGGGACGACTTACAAAACATATGCGTCCAACAACAATATACTAACATAGTAAAGAGAAGGGTTGACACGGGTTCCTAACATCCCCTCTCCCTTAGAAAAAGCTTTGTACTCAAAGCTTTGGTTGGAGAAATTGTTGCAGAATCTGAAGAAGTGGTTCCCCGATAGCATCCTTGGGTTGCATTTCGGGCCACTGATTCCTTTGGAGTGTGAGGGAGGATTGCTTGGAAGGCTGTAGATGAATAAGAACCCTATCAGCTGCATGGAAAATGCGCTCAGAACGGTGTTGGTCGGCTTATTGTTTCAAGAGAATTCTGGCCATGTGAATATTGTCCTGCAAAATTAGAAGAATCTGATCGCGGTTTCGAAGAACCGAGTCAATTTCCTGAATTGGGGAGCTGCTAAGGGTGTATGGAAGCTAGCGGTGTCTGTCCATAGACTGCTTCATATGGTGTCCTTTGAGATGTGGTATTGTACCACCAGAGCACTACTAGGAGATCCATAGAAATAGTTGGCCAAGTCTGTGTAGGGATGGGAAAGGGTTTGAGCAATCCCGAAAGGAGTATCGTTTCACCCTTGTTGACCTGGAAAGTATCACAGTCAGCCACCATCTGTTTAATTGTCATTTTCAGTCCCTACCAAAAGAATTTACATTGTTCCCGGTCATACATTTTGAAGAACCCAGAGTGCCCTGCTAATGAAGAAGCATGGAGTTCATAGAAGAGATAGACCTGTTGAACATATTGCAACCAATTTGGAACAAGCAGAGAAAGAGCTGTTAGAGAAACTGGGTCATCAATTGTGCGAGAAGGAGCATCTGCCACCATATTGTCCTTACCCTTCTTGTAAGTGATCGCATAGGGATAACCTATGAGTTGGATAACCCATTTCAGGTGTGTTGGGGAGGAGACCCATTGTTCCAGAAAATTTTCCAGACTCTAGAGATCAGTCTTGATGCATAAATAATTCCCTAATAGGTATGGCTGCCACTTCTATACTACATGCAAAATAGCCATCAGTTCTTGCTGAGAGGTAGATGCAACTAAATTCTTACCGGAAAGGTCTCTTGAAGGCGGAAAGCTCATTGGTTCAGCAAAGACACCTGCATATCTATTCAAGGAAGTAGTGGAGACCGTTGATGGGTGCATCTGAAGGAAATGGAGTTGAGCGATGATACCATGTGAATTCTTCTTAAGGATTTTTCCAGGCGATGTGAACTGATGATGCAGAGAGACCCTAGTTGTAATCCCATTAATTTGTGTTGTGCCCCATTTGCTGAAAACTGCATCCAAAGTTCTGAAAAATCCCATAAGATGGGGCCAAGTGTGTGTAACCATTGAACACCCAAAACCAAATCACATCTTCCTAAGGACAAGGAAAACATGCCAGAGCGCAGGTTATAATCTTCCATAGAGATACGCACATTGTGACACTTTCCCTTGCAAGGTAATGTGCCCCCATTGGAAACCATGACTTCAAAGTTGGAGCAAGGATGGACAAAACAATCAGCCTGTTTGGCAATCTGAGGGTCAATGAAGTTATGGGTGCTACCAGAATCAATGAGTATGGTAAGAGGGAGCTTCTTGAAGTATCCCCTGACTCGCATTGTTTATGGGGTGGTGACGCCGGTTACAGCATGGAGAGAGAGCTCGGGTGGGTCATCCTGACATGGGGTGTCAACAGGCGGGTGTTGAATGTCGACCTGATCATCTACTGTATTTGTAGCTTCTTCACCAAGTTCTGAGGCAGGCGGAGAATCCACATCCAAGAGATAGAGCTTTTGTTGAACACATCTATGTCCCTGAGTGAATTTCTCATCACAATTATAACAAAGCCCTTTTTCTCGGCGTGCCTGCATCTCTGTTTCAGACAAATGCTTGATAGGAGTTGGTTGAGGAGCAAGTGTGATGGGAGGTCGTTGGGAACCCATATTTCTGAAGGGAACAAAGGTGGGTTTGGAGCTTTTTTGAGCTGCGATCTTGTCCTCTCCCAACTTAGCCAACCCTAGGACTTCCATCATTGTGTTGGGACATAAAATTTTGACCTCTGAGCGTATTTCATCCTTGAGACCACTGATAAAACAACTCCTGTAGAATTCATCAAACAATCATTTTGTGTGATTTGCCAGTTTCTCAAATTCTGTCTAATACTCTCTCACTGTGCCCATTTGGTGAAGTTTAGTGAGTGCTCCTGTGAAGTCATCAAAAGCACTAGGACCAAATCGTGGCAAAAGGAGTTGGAAAAAATCTGTCCAGTTTGGCTCAGGATGAGCTTTGATGTACCAATGGTACCATTGAAGGGCTTCCTGTTCCAAATGAAAGGATGCAAGTGGAACTTTCTGGACATCAAAAGTATTATGCATACTGAAATATTGTTCTGCTCAGTATATCCATCCAGTCGGATCAATGCCATTGAAGCGAGGAAAATCAAGCTTCGGCCCACGAAAATTGCTGAAAGAAGAGAACCTGGTGGCTGCAAAATATTCTGGCTGTCGGTTATTGTTCATGGCTGAATGCTGAAGATGGAGGCTGAGAAATTTTTCATCTAGATCTTGGAGTTTGGTTTGGATGGCTGCAAGTGCTTCCTCCATGGTGTGTGCTCCTGCATGGGTGACAACCATAACCAGGTTTTTTTTTTTTTTTTTTTTTTTGGAATGGGTAGAAAAACACAAACAGAAGTTGATTTAGTAAAGGGGAATTTGGATTGGGGAAAAAATCTTATGGGTAATTGGGGTTTGACGAGATTTTGGACACTGTCGAAAGGATAGGAAAGCAGAAAAGCGGGATTTTAGAAGTAGGGTGAAAGAATGAGAAAATTTGGTAGAGAGGGACAAAGAAGTAGAATTAGAAAAGGAACTTTGTGGTAAAATTTGAAGGTGATCTGGTGAAAATCGAAAAAGTTATGGCAAACCCTAAAAATAGACAAATGTGAGATTTCGGGTGTTGGGAAGTGGAATGTGTGATAGGGTCCTCAGGAATGAAATATGCAGAATGGGATTGCAGGGGTGTCAAAGAAGTTTCAAGGGAACGGAGTTAAAACAAGGGATATATGGAGAAAAAATAGACTACAACTCAGAAGGGATCTGAAACAGACAGATCTGCAATGGCCCAGAAGTGAGTGGAAATAGAGGGATATGAAATGGCACCGAATGGATTGAAAATGGCGCCAAATGTATTCAAAACGGCTGGATCTAGAATGGCTTTTAAAATGGATCTGAACGGCTGGATCTGAAACAACGCAGCAATTATCGACAACAGTTCAGCTGAAAATAGAAATGGACCCCAAGTATGTGCGGCTTCCTAACAATTCAGGGGTTTCACTTGACAGCCAATGCTGTCTGACGGCTTGCGTATTGGGGCAGTATCCCTCACTCCACGGCTTAGGTAAAACTGATAACCGCTTTGCCACAAACAACAGCTCTTGGTTTACCTCACGGGTGGGAACTAGTCAATCAGGTAGGGGTCGTTGCCCTTTTCGTTGGCAGGTCCTCTCAATGGGCCAACTACTTCAGGGTTCCTGTGGTACTCCTCACAATGAGTTTTAGAGCTTATGCCCAAGTACTTCCCACAGTTAAGCAGATAGGGATTATTCCCAAATTTGAACCTGCAATAGATGCGAAACAAATTTGGCAGAAATTTCACCCAGCGAGCCCAAGAAAGTGCTCTGATACCAGATGTGATGAATCTGCAATAATTAATTAATGCAAATACACGAGATATCCGAAATAATAGAACTCATAATCACTTTTATATTGATCAAGGGCCACTTCGAGGGGGAAACCTCCTTTAAGCAAGCTCAATACAATTAACTTCATGGTGTCTTCAATGACCTCGACACACACTTATATACTAAGTCTATGCCCAATACTATGAGTCAAAACCATGGGACATATAATACTACGGGACGACTTACAAAGCATATGCGTCCAATACTATGGGTCAATACTATGGGCTAATATAAACTATGGATCAACAAATACTACGGAACGACTTACAAAGCATATGCGTCCAACAACAATATACTAACATAGTAAAGACAAGGGTTGACACGGGTTCCTAACAGTGCTCTTGTAATGTATCTTCCTTTTTCTCCTTCAAGCAAGCTTATGCATTTTTGCCCTTGTTTTCCTTAGGATCAATATCTTTGGAATCTCTTTTTGAAGAATTCCCAAAAGCTCTCCTCAAGTAGGACATCATTTCCTGCACACATATATGATATTCTCTCCAACGTTCTTTACAAGAAGGGCATAAACCTTTCTTTACTAACTCCACATCTTCATGTTTGGGTCTATTTGCAAAAATATGTTCAGCAAAGTACTCAA
This sequence comes from Larix kaempferi, assembly GCA_027924585.1. Classification (NCBI taxonomy): domain Eukaryota; kingdom Viridiplantae; phylum Streptophyta; class Pinopsida; order Pinales; family Pinaceae; genus Larix; species Larix kaempferi. Next base: position 29,961,030 of record BSBM01000278.1, read on the forward strand.
AAGACATGGCATTTTGTGTATTTTTTCTCAAAGCAAGATATTCTTGATATTTTTTATATTGTTGGGGCAATGTTTTATATGTTGCTCTCCATCTTTGGAACTCACTCAGAGAATTATCCTTGGTTGGTGTGTGAAACATCCCAAATTTTCATAAAAAATTAAAATTTTTGAAAACGTCATTAAATACAAAATTTAAAGATGCGGAATATAATAATTCATTTGATTACGACAACTTTAATTAAAAGTCGTTAATACTAAATGTAATTTAATTTTCTATTTTAGTAGCATGGTGATAAAGACAAACTTTAACACATTAATTACGACTGGTAATAGAAAAACTAACAGGTCATTAATGTGATGTGATACTTTTCCTGGAAAATATACTAACAATTTGATTTTTGATGAACAAGGGTGTCCTACGAGTTACCCTGGAGTTTACTTAGCTGCGACGCTAATGCATTTGAATATTCTAATGTGTAGACGACAGGTAAGAGATTCAAAAAATACATAGTTTAAAAGTACGAGTGTGATTCAATTCAACGTCAAAATAGATATGTTGTGAATTCTTTTGCAAAACAAGTATCTTCAGGTATGAATGTCTAGTGTTGCTTACTGCTCTTTCAACGATGTCTTACAACTCCACTATGATTTCAAAATGTCATTTATTAACATCATCAGGCTGGTAGAATAGTTGCTGATATCATCGTCATTGTAGTCGCTAGCTCTGTCGTCGTCTTAAGATGATAAAAACTTGTATACTACTATAGTCATAAATGTATTGTTAACCATCATATGCATTGTGGTAAGAGTTAGGACATGAATTCCATGGCCATAGCATAGATTTTATAGTAGTTACAAATCATGGTGTTGTTGAAAATCAACAAATGCATACTCTTGTCTTTTTAATAGCTACAATAATAAAAACTTATGAATAACATGCTAACCATATAAATTTTATAGATTTCTATCCTAAACAATACTTTGACATTTTTAAACTATTCACAATGTATGTCAAAGTTTATAATATTGAATTCTTATGAAAAATACACCATATTAAAATGATATGCCAATCAAAATTTAATATATGGCTAGACTTAAACCTTGATACACTAAATCGAAATCTTAACTATAGTGTGAGAACTATTGTTCACTATATGATTATCACCATAGAGTCTTGTTTGAAATTCTAATATTTAAAGTAAGTTATATCGTTTATTTCGATGGCACTGACAGGCATTTAACTCGACAGGGTGGTGAGTTGATAGTCATTAAAATGACATGAACGTCGAGCTATCATGAAGATCATGTCTCGATCCTGCATTAAAAGATTGAGTCGAAACTCCAGCTGACAAGGATTGCCAACGATCCACGTAATAAGAATTCGATGTAATAGTTTATGCAATGTCAATGTGTAATGGTTGTGTGTTTTGAGACACCTCCGAACTAGATGTTCTTTGATCCTCCGCGTGCCTAAGTGGCATGGCCGTGTAAATGAAAATATATAGAAATAAATGCAAGGGTTGTTCGACCCAATGCAACATCGCTGGCACTCTCAGGAATGTTGGATGTGATGAACGTGGATCGTTGGATACAACCCTAACCTTTATCATTGTTTTGGTTTAAGAGATTTGAATGATGTTTATTGTTCTATTGTTATGGTCTGTATGGCTGACAGGCTGCCAAAATTTAGGGTTAGCAAACTTGTAAGGGGTTCGACCCCAAGACCGCTAGGTAGGATTTAAGTTTTAGGTTCTAATCTACTGCAATGGCATTGTATTAGAAGACTGGGTCTTTGGTGTTATTTGTTATTGAGTTGATGGTTTCAAGCTCTTCATTTTTGAGTTTGTATGAAACACACCGAGTTGTAAAATGATAGAAGTTCCCTCGTCTCGTTTATAGCAGAGACCTCGTCTTCTTTTTGGTGAATGCAAAGAAATTGGCCTCCATTTGTGAAGGTAAGCTTCCTTGAACGTATAGTAAATATTTTGTTTGAAATTTTAATTTTCAGTTGAAATATAAATAATACCGTTATCAAATTCTAAGCTGTTGTTTTTGGTCAGTTGCAGGATTCGAGGACCGATTTTGAGCAAGGGTTTGAAAAGGGAAAGCGAGCTTCCATTCTTGGTAAGCTCCAGGTCTCAAACCCTCGCAGGTTCCCTTCGTATGTGGTTGATGTGGTTTCAAGGGATGAGTAACAAGTCTTTGCCATGATGCATTGTTGTTTGTTAGTTGAAGAACTTCGAAGCATCTTTGGTTATTCAAATGATGTTTGTTCAGTGCTGTGACTCTCATTTGTTTATGTGATACATGGTTTTGTACAATGATACCTATCTTCATCAAACTGGGAGTTATAACTCGTCAATGCAGAGGGTTTAAGGACTCATTTTCAAATTTCAAACTTGGGAATAAACCCTATACGATTTTGTTTGGGAAAACATGTTGTAAATTCTGTTTCTGATAACATCGATTTTGTTTCTTGAGAATGGAAATTGTACTGGTTAAAACTTTAAGTCACGACCTGTTTGGTTTAAATCTTGAGAAATGATAAGTGGAGCCGAGGCTCGTCAACTGTGATTTCAATGTTTCCTTCTTGGCAATGAATAATAAATTTACTATTTCGTTCTGTACTATTCGCCTGTGTTAAACGTTGATTTCTGTATGTTGATATTGCGACTGTCGAGTTAAACCAGAGTCTATATGCTCGTTGTGGATAGTAACTCTGTAATATGTGATGTTTGAAATGGCATTCATTTCGTTTGTAATGGAAAACAAACAGGGTCATACCCTAGTTCGAGTTCTATCTTAGAATATAAATAAATGTTTAGAAAATGATAAGATCAGGGCCACGCCTAGGTTCTAGTTTCGTCTTTGAGAATGGAAGATATTAATCATAAGTAACTTCAGAATATCCCTTAATTGTAGCTAGGGTTCATACTATAGTTTAAATGTGGATATAATATGTGTTTTATGTTACTGTGGATAATGATAAAGAAAACCTAAAACAATTTCGATCTAGGGTTTTACAGTTGATAGGATTATATGTTTTAGTACTATATGCAGTTCATAATATAATGGAAAATGCACCACTCATATTGAATAAAACATGAGATTTGAAATATAAAGAGATAAGTGTAAACAATATGGGTTTTACAAATCCTTTATTTTTCAGTTCTGATAATACTGATATGATTATAGGAAATTATTCTATCAATAAGTTTTGTGATGAAAACCACAGTGTGTGTGACATGTGTAATTACTGTAATTTGTGACTTATGATCATATCTAGCACTTCTAGTTATCGTAAAAACAATATTTGTTTCTAAAAAAAATGTACAGAACTTAAAAATGAATAGAGTTCTATGTAAATAATAGGGATAGGAAAAACACAATGAAACTATACAGTGAATAATCTATATTTGTTTCTCATGAAAACAATGAAACATGCTACACTACATTAGATACTATATAGTAATTACTACTGTTAATTAAAGGACAGAAACTGATAAACATATAAATTACTATATTTAACTATCGAATCAATGGCAAATTGCCTATCTTTCATCTATTCTTAATTTGTGTATCTATACTAGAGTACGATGCATAAAACATCATGTGGAAAAATGTAGATACTGGTTTATCAATTCAAATCATCATTGAAACTTAACATGCAAACATCCAAATCAGAATCAGAATACATTTCTTCTTCGAAATAGAGATTAATAAATGAATTAAAATAGGAGATAGTGAAACCTGGAATATTTCTGTAGGGAAACAAACAACCCAAGAAGACTGTTCCACCCAACCAATTCCTAAAGACAGTCAAGTACTTGCCTTAGGACCCCCGAGCCTGTTCACTGAACCACCAGGAGGAAGACACTTAGGAATTTAGGATCTCTTCTTGCAGTAGGAAATAAATTCTGAATCTTCAATAGATAGCAGTCCAAATGACCTACTCCAGCACCTCTGGTTCTTCTTAGCAAAATACAGACTTATGATTGCACTCACAGCTAGCCTCCCTATTCGAATCTCTCAGTGATCACCTGATGCACATGAGTAAATATTCTACAGAAATATTGTGTAAGAGCTGCCTGCTCAATTCGAATTTGCCTTATGTAGGCTTCCTAGGCCTTTTTAGTTGTTACTTGGTCATTAAATGAGATTCCTGCTCACTCCCTCCACCTAGGGGATAATGCCACATTTTTAGGGGTAGTTGTCTCATAACCAACAGCTACTGGTGTGATGCAAATTGCTGCCATTTGTCTTATACCTTCCAACAACTTCCATTCCTCCGAGTGGGTAAGTGAACACTCATTTAACAGTCCCCTTGGGTGTTTTTCTCCTAATTAATTTATTTAATAATGATAATCAATAATTACATTCATCCTTGATCAAAACTGATCATATTTACAAAACTTTGTAATTAAATTTAACATAAAGTATTTTGCAAATAAAATAATAATTTCTGAAATTTGGGTAGGTGACATACACCCCCCCTTAAGTCTCAACATCGTCCTCGATATTGGTTAATCACTACTTGAGTGTTACTGAAACAAATTTGGGTATGCTGCCTACTTACTACTCTCCAACTCCCAAGTTGCCTCTTCTGGGCTAAGGTGCTTCCAATGCACCTTCACTTTCCCAATGGTGTGATTCCGGAGAATAGTTTCCCTCCTTCCAAGGATACAGTCCAATTCCACTGGAAAATATCCGTCTTGTCCCACCTGTACATCAGTCCAGCTTACAACATGAGTAGCATCGTGTACATATTTCTTTAAAAATAATATATGAAAAACATTATGTATTTTTAAGTTTGGTGGCAAAGCCAGTTGGTATGCCACTGGTCCAACTTTAGACAATATTTCAAAAGGACCACAATACCTGGGTGCCAACTTGGCACAGCTTCCCAATTTCAGTGAACTCTTTTTTGGTCTTACCTTGAGGAATACATGTTCACCCACCTATAACTCTTTATGAGTCCTTTTTAAATATGCTTGACTCTTTTGCCTATATTGGGTAGCTTTTAAATGTCCTTGTACATGTTTCACAATCAGTTCTAACTCTTGCAATAATTCAGGTCCTAAAACAACTCTGTTTACTGGATCATTCCACAAAAAAAGTGTATTACATTTCCTACAATAAAGAATTTCAAAAGGACTAAGTCTGGCCAATGCATGATAATGATTATTATAAGCAAATTCTGCTAAGTGCAAGTAGTCTTCCCACTTACCAGGATGATCCTTAACATACATTCTTAATAAATCTTCTAAAACTTGATTTACCCTTTCTGTCTGTCCATCCATTTCTGGATGAAATGTTATACTGAAATTTAAGGTTGTATTCAACCCTTTAAACAGTAACCTCAAGAAGTTCCTGGTAAATTTAGAGTCACAATCTGAAATTATTACTTTCGATATCCCATGTAGTCGAAAAATCTGTTTCATAAATATTTCTGCAATGTCTGGAGCTTTATGAGTAGTCTTCACAGGTATGAAATGTGCTGCCTTGTTGAGTTTGTCCACTACCACCATGATAGAATCATGTTGTTTCTGATTTTTAGTTAATCCAGTAATAAAGTCTATGCTGATCACTTCCCATTTCCAACTTGGTATCGGTAACGGTTGCAACAATCCAGCAGGATGTTGGTGTTCAACCTTTACTTTTTGACAATCCAAACATTTAGCTATGTACTCTGCTACTTCATCCTTCATTCGGGGCCATGTTGATGCCTCAGAAATCGTAGCATCAATCAGAAAGGGATTCTCCCCGATAGATTATCCCAATTAGATTATCTACCGTTTGGTATAGGGAATCCGTCTGGTTAGCGGTTCCGGCAACCGTGGGTTTGGAGTTTTATTCCAATTATACCGGTTATGGTCTGATCCACCGTTCTTTTGATTTTATATTTTATAATGATATGCAAGTGCTTAGTCTAAATTTAATCTAAATGAAAAAATGAAAAAGATCTAAATCTAAAACTGAAATAAATCTACCTATCCCTGCAAGGAGCAAATTTAAAGCATGAGCAGTGAGCTGTAGGGATTATCTTAAACAATAATCAGACAACCATTAAATCTTATAGATAAAGCTACATCAAAGATAAGAGATATCAGAAGATAGCTTCTAATTTAATATAAAACACATTCCATTACTCATGAAAAAGAGAATTCGTTTGCACAGAAAGGAGCAAAATCATTTGTTACAAAGAAATAATTCAGACAACAAGAAAGATCTCACAGTAAAATAGGGAAGTCACCAGAATAATCCAATATACATCCATTCTTCATTTCCATGCATAAACGTCCTCTCCAGGCTCTTATTAGAAGATTTTATTTTCTTAAAACATGTGCAGGACAGCCCGTACAAGTCTAGAAAATAATTCCCTGCCAAAAGTCCTCTTCATTCCTTCCTAACTTCTATTTATAATTACAAAATTGACCTTTGGGCTGCCACCTGACCTTTTACACTTGTCATCTACAGAAATTTTCTTTTATAACAGACAAAAATGTGACTCCTTTTTTCTTTAGATAAATTATTTTAAAAGAAAATAGGGACAACTATCCCATAGCTCCACATCTCATACATATGCAGGCCCAAAATACAAAATATCAGAAATAATGCTTTAACATCAGCGTTTTCACTCCTGTACATGTGTTTTAGCTGGAGGAGAGTCGCTCAAACTGGCTGATGTTGCTGATGCTACTTGAAGAGAGGCACTCGAATCCACTATAGCTGCTGCTGCTGCTTGGGAAGAAGCAATCAAACCAGCTAGAATTTCTGTTACTGCTGGGAGAGAGGGAATCGAGCTAGCTTCCATAGCTGGTGCTGCTGGGAGAGAAGAGTCCGGGTTTGCTGTCACAGCTGCTGCTTCTGCTTTCTTCTCCTCTTCTGCAATGTAGCTATACCATACACCAGTGTCCCTTATGACTACATTTGCAGAAGTAGGGAGCAAGATTTTCTGAGAAGTTACATTTTCTCTAAGCTCTGCTCCAATGCCTTGAATTTCTGCTACTGTAGCTTTATGCACTTCTTTAAGCAAATGGCTGTGGATTGATGACATTTCGATATAATGTTGGAGGTCATCAATTGCTAGGACATCAATCTTATTCACATATTCAGCTTGGATGCCCAGCTCTTCCTTCAGCTCAGACAAATGTTTTTCTTTGCCCGGGAAATCATCAAGGGACTGCGGGAAACTCAATTTGCACTTGTCATGCACTCCCTGGATTTTTTTATACATACCGTTAATCCTATCCATTGTCCCTTGTACGTTGGCCATTAGCTTACTGCCACAATTTCTGCAGAATTCCAAAAGGGCTATATCTTCATTAAAACCTTCTACAGATTTGAATGGGAGATGCGTGGAGAAATCCACCTTTCCTTCTCTCCATTCTATCTGGCTCAGGATATTTTCCTTAACCCAAGTATGCTTAGATTTAAGCCTATGAGCCTTTGCATTAACTTCTTTTAATCTGACCACCATGGCCTTGAGCTTGCAAGCTTCATCAGTGATTAGCTCCTGAGTGTCATACATTTGCTTCAGGATGCTGCAGGACAGATCATGGAAGGGACACATGTCCATTGTTCTGCTCTCAGCTTGCTCTAATTGCTCAGCTAATGCCAGCTTGTCTGCTTCTAGCTGGGACACTGTAGCTCCTACATCGTTCTTTTCTGCTTCCACAATCATCATCAGGACTGATAGTTGTTCCTTTTCTTCCTCCAGCTGGTTATACTTGTCTGATAGCTCTTTATGCTCGACAGACAAGCGATTATACTTGTTCACCACAAGATCCCTGTATTCTTGCTCATTAGCCACAGTATGCTGTAGCATACAAGCTCTCCTCTTTGTCGATTCGTTTTCTCTAACTATATCACCTACATTGTCCAGTGATGCTTTTGCTGTCTCTACCGCGGTGGATGCCATAACTAAGGGATCCTTATTTGTATTATACATTATAGTGATCTCCCGGTGGGTAATGATATCCTCCTGGAAGAGTCTTTTGATCCTCTCTTCCGATTTAAGGACCATTTCCTTCCTCTTATTATCATAGACAAACTCATCCCATCTGGACACGGTATGTTCTCCTGATGGAGTGTACGGGACGATTGGGAGATCTATAATGTCTATTTCCACTTCCGCGGGTGGGGTCTGGACTACCTGAGCTGGATCTGTTCCCGCACCTTGGGTACCAGAGCCACCTGCCTGTGCTGCGTCTTCCTCCACATTTTGAGTGTCGGAACCACCTGCTTGAGGTACGTCTATTTCCATATCCTGGGCACTGGATCCACCTGCTTGGGCATCTTCACCTGCTTTACGTTCTTCTTCTGCTTTTCGCTCTACCTCAGCCTGCTGTCTTCTCTCTTCACCTTCATCTTGTGGCTGATCTTCATTTTCTTTCTATTGTCTTTCATCTTCAGCCTCTCTCCACTGCTGGGCTTCCTCAGCCTCTTTCTGCAGCCTCTCACCTTCTACTTCTTGCTGCAATCTGGCAACTTCAGCCTCTTGCAGTAACCTCGCATCCTCAGCTTCCTGCTGTGCCCTTGCTTCCTCTCTTAACCTTTGTTCTTCTTGGGCTTGGGCATCATCAGCTTCTTTATCCTTCTGCTGGCTGGCTTTCTGGGCCTTGGTAGAGCTAGAACTTGCTCCACTGCCTTGGCGACAGATCCGTAACTCAGCCATGTTGCTGATGCCTCTGAATGCCTCTTCCTCGACATCATGATAGTGAGCGTACTCGAAATGAGCATAAATTTCTTTACAATGCTTAGCAACGTTTCCCTTCCTGTCCTTCCTATGGAATATCACCTCGCCGAAGTGGAAGGATTTCAGCTCCTGAACAAACTCCTCGGCTGAGGCAACCCCTAAGAATTTGTAAGCCCATATGTAGAAAGGTAGAGGGGGAAAAGAAGCATTATGCTGTTTGTTAAGTACCGCTCCAATCCCTTCCAGGAAAATCTGTCTTACTGCCTCTTTAAGGACCACATAGTCAGTGGCATACCTCGGAAAAATATATGGAGCTTTAGTCCCTCCAAACATTCTGAGGTAGGTGCCTTGCTCTGAAAAATAAAAATCCCCGTAATTTTCAAGGACTTCCATAGCATTCTCCGACAGGTAGTTGGGCTCCTCCTTGAATATCTGCTGATATAAGGGCATGATGAACCCCTCACAGATGAGCTTATAGCTGGGTTTGTAGTTCTGATCCCACAACATCCTGAAAGCGGTATAAACCGGGGTGTTGGCCTTATCCCATGTGCATCCTAATTTGGGAAAAGATAACTTGGCCAAAACACAATCAATAAGATATGAGGACATGTAGAATTCTGCCTTCTTTAAGGCCAGTCCTTCTCTTGCAGCAACTACCATTGAGGCCAAACTGTCTGACAGGAGAGTGGCCCAGTCAAACACAGTTCCTTTAAATGCCACGAAGTGGATGATGGGGACCCACTGAATCTTGTACACAGTTCCATCGGGCATGCCGAAGATTCTGCACAACATCAAGGCGATCAACCTGAAAGGAGGTCTTAAATTCTGGATGTCATATTCATCATTACCTTTCTTTCTTAAATGCTTTCCTGCGACCAGTAGTTTTTTGGCCATTTCAATGTTGTTCATCTCGCTCATCCATTCATCAGTCAGAGCTTGCTGGGTGTGGGGAAATTTATAGGCTGCGGCCAGGTATGCTGGGTGAAATGAGGCAATGGCTATTTTCCCGCTGTCCTGAATTACTCTTGTTTCCGTATCGGTATGTTGGAGTATCCACCCGATTACTTCAGAACATGGGAACAGTTCAGGGCGGGTAGAAGCCCTGGCTATGCCTGAAGTCCTGATATTGAGATAAATATTCTCTTCTTCTAGCAACATATCCGAGATATCTTGGTCTCGGATCATCCTATAGATGTCACCCCATCGGATTTCAGGAGGAATATTGGTGGTGCACCTAGTATCTTGGAATGTAGTCTCAGTTCTAAGTGGTGTAGGCTGTGTTTCCGGCATTTTAGCCTTCTTTCTACCACCTTTTGGCATTTTGACTTATCCCTGATAGCAACCAAATACACGTCATTATAAACATGTGCAACATACTGTGATATTTTAACAAAGAGCAGCACCCATTTAACATGCTAATGAGATATATAAATAAATTGTGAAACTACATGTTGGGAAGCAAAATACACCATTCCAAACAGGAAACATAGTTCTGATATTTGGCTATCTTAAGGGGACACAGCTTAGAAAGTTCCTGAAAGGATAAGTATGTTGCGGAAACAACCTGCTCTCGGTCTAGCTCTAGGAGAGATGGTATCTTCCATGGTTGTGGTTCAAATGGCTAATAGTGGGGTAGCTTAGGTTGGGATAAATTTAAGACGAACCCAGGGATGGCCCTCCGCGTTGATGAACAGGCGAGGGGTTTTAGCCGGATCGCTATCGTTATTTATAATATTTGACGAGGCGTTCTATGGCTGGCTCAGAATTTGAACGGGGTGGAAACCCCTGGGATGTGGCTGGTGAATGCTCGGACGGTCAGTCTATGGTTTCAGCTGATAGGAACGAGACATTAATGGGGCTTGGTGACTTTAAACGAAAAAATTAACGACGTATGCGATCAATGCCTATCGGCTTCGACCTAGACGAAACAAAAAGAACAACCCAAAGGTAATCTGACGCGTAGATGAAACAAAATTAACAGTTAGAAACCTACCTGGCAATGATGAGGTGGATGAATGATGTGGACGCGGACGTGGGCGAACGAGCTGAGCTGGAGCGGTCTGACGCGGCGTTCCACGACGTTTGTTAATCGAAAAAAAAACAATGTGGTTGGCCCAAACACCACTGTTTATTTAAATAGGTCGAGCACGTGCGGGGTCTTAATACGGTGGGTGGCGCATTAAAAACAAGCTTTAAATGTTGTACGCCGCGGTCATATCGAGTCGCCTCGGTTTGTGTGTGCGACCGCCACCCGCGGGATGAACTCGTGAATTTCACCAGCCATTGCGGGAGGCTATGCTGAATTACTTCAATGTTTCGGGAGAGGTTGGCGAATTTTTTTCGCAATTTTAATGAAGATAAGTGGATCGCTTGCGAAACCATTCCGCAAAGCTTCCCGCCGTTTCGGAAGGAATTGGCGAACGGCTTCCGCCAAAATGAACGTGAACATCTAAGTCTTTTGGCGGCTTTTTTCGGGATGATAACGTGAAAGCTTCCGAAATTGCGGAAAGCTTTCGCAAATGGCTTCCGCAGTTTCGGAAGGCTTCCGCGAATGCTTTCGCAAAAGGCTCTCGCAAACTTGATAATTTTTTCTAAGTCTCAACCGGGATTCGAGAGCGCTTCCGACGTTGCGGAAAGATTTCGCAATTAGCTTCTGCCATTTCAGAATGGGCTGGCGAATGGCTCCGCTGTTTCGGGGGGATAACCTGAAAGCTTCCACAGTTGCGGACGGCTTTTGCGAATGGTCCGAAAAGGTCTAAGTGTTTCGGCGTTTCAGAAAGTTAATGTGAAGGCTTCCGCAACTGCGGGAGGAAAAACCAAAAGGTTCCGCAAATTTAAAAAGAAGTTTCTAAGTTCTTTTTCGGAGTTTCGGGGAGATTTGGAAAATGGCTTCCGCCGTTTCGGGAGGGAAACTCAAATCCTTCCGCAACTCTCCAAATTTTTTTTTAATACTTTTCGAGAGGCTTATACAAATGGCTTCCGCCGTTTCGAGAGGGAAACTCGAATCCTTCCGCAACTGCGGGGCTTTCTCAAATGATTCCACGATTTTCAGGAAGACTTCATGAATTTTATTCTTAGAGGAAGAAAAACTTGGAGTTCCCCAAGCAGGATTTTCAGTTAAAAGACATTAAAAAAAAGGAATTTGCCTCTTACAGCAGTCTTTCTAAAAAATTAAAGGAGGGGCCCCAATATGTACAAAATTTTTGGGGGGGGGGATGTTGCTGCAACAACAATGGCGAGTCGTTCGCGAACACAGATCTCTGAAAAATTCCTCCCCATGGTCCGAAACCTTATCAAAGACATCCATCTTATGTGCAATATTCAGCTGAGCATTTGAATTTCTGTGAAGGAAACACAAGGCACTTTACCTGCTAGCCATTGGAGAAAGGGTAGCTTTGACAAAAACATCTTTAAAACTCTCAATGGGCCAACATGCGAGATTCATTTTAGAAGGGTCATCTTTCAGATGGTTACTGCTGTCGGACCCCACAGGATTTGCAACACTTTCTCATGGACATTATTGCTCTTGTTCCTCATTCCCATTCCGCTTGCATCCTTTTGGATGTTTGTACTTTGGATAGCTTAGCTATTTGAGCCTTCCAGAGATATTTTCTTTGGACATGATCTTTGATTTAGGCTCCTCAATCCATAATGTCCTTTTGTGTGAGTTAGAGATTTTATTGATTCGATCAAGCCTCACGGACGGAGAGGAGCCCATTTTGGGCTGAGCCTTTTGGACAACCTTCTTGATTTTACATGTCTTTTGCTTTTGTCTCAGCCATGCTTTAATTGAGGCGAGAATCTCTGGAAAACAGACCCTTGAGTATAAGCCATTTTGGATACTAGATTTGTAGCATGGAGTCATTTCAATACCCTATGTCCTCGAGATGTGCTACTTTCCATGGGTCCAACTTTAATAACCTTCTTGAGATGCCTTTAAGTATGAGAGTGGGTGTGTCAAGCACTCTAATTGCAGATAATTAAATATCAACACACAGAGCGTATGAAATTTATTGTCAACCCGAGAAAGTCTTTTTATTTCAAAGGACAAGTGCACAATATATGCTTAAACACAAACCATTAGAAGTGAATACTTTTATCTTCTATCATCTATGTTCATCCCAAGAATCTACGCAATCCCAACTGCCTTCTAACTGCTGTACTACAATCCTTTTCTATTATGCATCAAGCAAAACGAATATCAGATCTAATCAACAATTGCAGGAAGGAAATCTCAATTGCATTCTAAAATAATCAACTGTCTAATGAAATCAAGCTGGGAATCATGAAGCATGACCTGAACATTACTCTAGAATTTAATAAAGGAGATTGAAGCAACTGTTCTAAGATACTGAATTGCAAAATATAAATCGATCAACACATAACAGGAAAGCTAATTCCTAGGAGCTTCTGGGATTACGTTTCAGCTGAAGGATGAGCATAACAGTGTGAACAGAAATTGAATTACATAAAACAAACCTGACTCAGTCGACTGTTATTGATACCATTCACCAATCTCACAATAAATCAATTACTGAGAAATCCACACAATGAATGTTGCTGCTGCGTACAAACGAAAGATCAAATCATCACACAACAGAAAGATGAAATCCTAGATTAACACAGCAATCTCTGTGGAAGACGGGCCCAGTCTTCACACAGAGACGCTGGTTGAACAACACTCTCTTTAACTCAGAAGCAACTCCTTATATTAACAGAAGGATGAGTACATAGTTCGGCTTGACTGCTAATACAAGATGAATTAATTAATTGCTGTCCAACCCCTCGATCGAGGTAATACCACATATTTATACATACAGTTGCAACATCTAAACCTATAATTGGGCAGCCATGAAGATCTATGATCTTCAGGCGCCCTAAATAATCTAGCTGTTACAATGCGTGGCAGAACTGAAATATCCAAATATAAGAGGAGTTATCAACTGTCCCAAGAGTGGCGGTCCTTCCAGCTCACAGCTGGATTTGAGCAGCGACATACTTAAGATAGAACTTTATGTTACAGCTGCCCTGCCACGACTGTGCCTTGATTGACGAATTGAGCCCCAAGGAACCTTCCTTAAGCAATGGACGTCCCTTCCTCCGTGACTTGTTCAGCTCCGATCTTCCTGCAGTCCATTTATCTTACTACCTTCATAATTTGCATCATGTTAGCACGAATTAAGAGATGCACAGCTTAAATCATCACAATCATAAGTATTAATACAATAAAACGATAATCGGCCATACCTTGGTAAATTGAGGAATATATAAGGATAATAAGTTGAATTGCCAAGGTAATTGGTGTGAGACAAGGTAAGGGACAGTGATAAATGATGGTCAAAAAGGGCCAATTCTGGGCTCAACATCTCCCCCCAACTATCCTGTTGCATGTCCTCATGCAACAACCTGCATCTGAATATTGTGCTGAACCTTGTCCAGGCAAGAGGAAAGAATGTAGATAAATCAGGCATCCCCTCTATCCCTTTGAAAAATTTCTGTTAGCAACCCAGCAGTTCCCAACTTTATTGTTCCCCTTCCCCCGCTACTTGCTAATATCTGCAGTTCTCTTATGCTTTGCCTGGGGAAGTTGAAAAGACACACTCAATCTGAATCCAATTCAATAATACCTGTAGGAGGTGGAAGCACTGGTTCTTGTGGGACAGTGTCTTCCAGCGCATCTAATCTTATCAAGGGAGTTGCTGGTTCTTGTGTAACAGCAACATCCCTTAAACCTTCTTCAGCAGCTGCCTTTATTGCTTTTGGAGACACTGGTTCTTGTGTAACAGTGTCTTCTTTGTCAATTGGCTGCTGGGATTGGATATCCTTTTCGATTTGTAGCTCCTCCTCCAAGATTTCAGTGTCACCTGAGCAGGGTGTCTGTACCTGTTCATCATCACTCCATTGTATATCAGGAATGATCTCTACTCCTGGTTTATCCTCCAACTGCAGTTCAGGGATTCTTGCTGCAGCATCCGAGGATGTTGGTTCTTGTGTGACAACATCCTGGCTTACATCTTCATCTTTATTTTGCTGCAGCTTCTCTTCCATGAGTTCTGTATCATGAGAGCTTTCTGGGGTCACCACCCAGAGTTCATCGTTGAATGCCAGAATATCCTCTGTCCCGGCTTCTTCTTCTGTCTGCTCAGTCGGTTGGACGGTCAAGTTCAGGATTGCTGGTTCTTGTGTTGCAGCATCCTGTTTCAACTTGTCACTGTCCTGCATTTCCATTCCCCCTTCTAAAATTATTGTGTCCTGGGAACGTTCTGGGGTTATAGCACAAAATTCTTCACTATCCTCCAGGGTATCCTTTGGCTCCATGATTTCTGTGTCATGAGAACACTCTGGGGTCTCACCATACTCTTTTATAAGCTCCCGAGCATTCTTCATCTCCCGTTCTTCTCCCATTTGTTCTATGATTTCTATGTCGTGGGAGCATTTTGGAATTGCCATACATTCCTTATAAATTTCCAGGGCATCCTCCACTCCCTGTTCTTCTCCCATCCGTTCTATGACTTCTGCATCATGGGAAGTAGCAGTTGCAGCAAGGATGTTTAAAGGTGCTGGTTCTTGTGTTGCAGCATCCTCTTTCTCCACTGCTTTCCCTTCTGTGGCTGCAGGCTGTTGTGCTGAATAGGTGCTAAGTAAAATTTTATGGCCTGCTTCCTCAAAGATCTCCCCACAGGTGGGGCAGAGTATTCGCTCATCCTTTTCTCCAGCTTCAGCAGAAGCTGTTTCCTCCACTTGGTCTGCAGCCTCTATTAATGTATACATCTTTCTTCCACCCTGCTTTTGGCAGATTTCCTTCCATGTTTCCAGCTCCTTTCTAAGTGCTTGGAGGTCCTCTTTCAGCATTGCATTCTCATACAAGAGTCCCTCAACTCCCGGCTCTTCCTCCACTGGCCTTTGTGGAGCATCCCTCGGTTTTGGTGTAAGGATTGGGGGTTCAACCTGTGTCTCTAAGGTTGCCCATTTTGTTCTAGCTGCCTCTGCTGCTGTAATTGACCGAGTTCGCTTCCTTCTAATTGGTGCCACTAAATCGAACTCATTGGTGGTCCTCTTCCTTTTCTGCGGCGTTTTCTTTTGTGACTTCCTTTTCTGTAGTGTTTCTTCTCGTGGAGCTGGAACATAGGGAGGCAAAACTGAAGTCAAAGGAACATTTACCTGCCCCCCATGCTGTTCTTCTTCAATCACAGCTGCTCCTCCTGCCCATTCTGGTGAAGACTCGATTGTGACCAGCTCAATGTCGTCCTCTATTGCTCTGGCTCCGTCATCTTCAGGTTCCATTGTCGCAGCTTTTGATGCTGCTCCAATTTCACCTTCTGCTGTCGGAGCTGCCCTGCTATCTAGGTTTTCCACAAGGGTTTCATCTACATTGTCACCTGACAGCTCTGTTTGTGCTTCCCCTCGCTCTCCTTCAAATGCAGTGTCATCCCCCACTGGTTCTGCTTGTGCTGGGGATTCATATACTTCAAATGGCTCTGCCTGTGCCTCGGGCTGTTCTTCCTCTGTGGTTTTGTCAACCCCTGATGTCCCTGCCTGTGCCCTCTGTTGCTCTTCTTCCGTTTCATCCCTTCCGGATGGTCCTGCCTGTGCCCTCTGTGGTTCTTCTTCCGTTTCATCCCTCCCCCCAACTTCACTGGAGGAACTCCGGTCCTCCTGTTGTGGCGGAACCGGTAATTGCTGTAATGGAATAACCCTCAAGGGAACAGGTTGCTGTGGCCGGGTGATGAATTGCTCCCATGTTATATTATGTTGGGCCAGGGTTCTCATAATAATTAACTTAATGAGACCATGGTGTGTGAGGGAGGATAATGGGTGTTTTGCAGATTGAACGAATGTTGCCATATGGCGCAAATCATGCAATAGATAAAATGGAATATTTAACAAAATGCCATGACGGAGATGAGAAAGCAAAGGAAGTTCAGAGTTGTACACAGTTTGGTATCTGCCTTCGCAAGTTATGTATTTCTTGAGGAAGATAGCGACCTGGTCCCATGGCTGCGGCAGTGACTTCAATGCAATCCCTCTCCTGGATGCTTCAACTTGCTCCCCTGGAAGTAAAAATTGTTCCCGTGCAACTGTTGCAGGAACTCGACGGTTAAACCAAGGTTTTCCCACCAATGGGATAGCTGTAACCTCGGATATAATGACCTCCGAAACATCTATACACAGCCCCCACACCGTGGAGTGTGTTTTAGTGAGATTCAATGCAAATTGCAGGGCTGCGTCCCGGTCGAATCCATCCAATCGTTCAAAGAACTCGACCCAGCCAGCGGCTTGAAAAATGGCCAGAACCTGCAAATTCCGTCTAAGTTCCCGGGTATTGAAAGGTTCATGGCGAACTGGAATGCCCATGGTCCTGGCTGCAAGATAGAACTGCTGTTTCGACAGAGTACAGGATCCAGAATAGAAGTTGCAGCGCGGAGAATGCACGAATCGTTGAGCGGAGACGTTGAACGAATGAACTAATTCGGAAAGTTAAGCGCAGAGAGGAGTTTAAAATTTTCATGCCGAATTGGGGAAGGTGGCAGTTATTAGTATTACGTCGTACGAGGGAAAGGTTCAATCAGATATAAATGGTGGTACGAGTGAAGGTACGGCCAATCTCGTTTACATGATATCAATACTTAGTCACGTGATAAATGAAAGCCATACCTCATAAAACTGTGCGTCGGAAGGCTGCGGAAACTGGTGGAGCATGGAGTTGGTGACGTCGTGGAGCCGAACGCGTGCACAATCAGACGTGGAATCATGATGACTCGGATAAGGCACTGATTTCCTTCGCCGGTAAAACACAAGGCGTCGCATCCTCCGGGTTGAAATGATGAGTTCGCCGGCAGGACTGGGCTGAATCAGCGTCATAATTAGCAAATTTAAACAATCCTTCTGTTAACATGGGAGTTACCACTGCAAATTTCCAAAGAAATGATCACACGGCCGATGAAAAAGCTTGTTGCAGCTGACAAGAAAGAAGTTACAGCCATCGGGAAAGAATTCGTGGCAGCCGGAAAAAGATTCACAATATCCGGGAAAAATTACGGCTGTCGGAAGAGACTTACGGCTGGCGGGAAAAGATTTTTCGAATATGGGAAATATGTCGCAGCCGCTGGAAAGAAATGACAGCTGTGGTGTGGAAGTGACTTGGTTAATGAGGTGGCGGCCGGGAAGTGATGTGGCGACTGCGAGAAAAAGATGTTGCAGCCGCCGAAATTACAGCCGCCGGGATTACAGCTGCCGGAGTTGCAGCTATCGGAAAAGATTTGACGGTGGACGGGAAAAATTTACGGCTACCGGGAAATGGAGAATACGGTTGTGGCTGGTAAATGGAATGGCAGCTGCGGAAAATGAGATGGCAGCCGTGGAAGATGAGGTGGCCATAGCTGGTGAATGAAATGGCAGCTGCGGAAAATGAGGTGACAGCCGCGGAAACTGGAGTTGCAGCCGCCGATGTTGCAGCCGCCGATGTTGCAGCCGCTGATGTTGCAGCTGCCGATGTTGCAGCTGCCGATGTTGCAGCCGCTAAAGTTGCAGTTGTCGAAAAAGATTGACGGCTGTCGGAAAGGGCATTTACGGCTCCCGGGAAATGGAGAATACGGTTGCCGGAAGAGAATATACGGCTGCCGGAAAAATATGTTGCAGCTGCCGGAAAATATGTTGCAGCTGCCGGAAAATATGTTGCAGCTGCCGAAATTTTTTTTTTTTTTTTTTTTTTTTTTTTTTTTTTTTTTTTAACACAAGGACGGCACAGAGAGATTTTCATTATGGGCCCCAAACTGATCATTCTCCTGGCGCTTCCCTGAAAATTTTTTTCTTAAAAGACAACAGCAAGCAAAGAGATCAAATGCAAAAAAGAAAGAAAACGACAATTATACGCTACAGCAAGAAATTATTTATGTACAGCAAATATGATTTTCATTTTAAGATTTGGTAAAGGTAGAGAAATGTTCCTGCTCTGGTGCCAATTGGTAGTTTGGATCAGCAGCAATCTGTGAAATGAATGCATCTTTCGAAATGGGCTTCCGATACAGTCGCAGCCTGTGGCCATTAACAAGTAATGGCATACGGTTTTCATCAATGGTGACCAGGCGAACAGTGTCGTTGTCAAATACCCTGTCAACCAAATATGGACCCAGCCATCTTGTGCGTAATTTCCCTTTGAAATCTTTCTTGAATCTAGAGTCGTACAGTAGTGCCCAGTCTCCTTCATGGAAGATTTTCTTCTTGATGAATCGGTCATGCCAGTTAGATCTCTGTTGCTGAAGTAGCACAGTCTGGTCTACCGCAGCTAATCGTTTCTCATCCAGTTCATTCAATTGATTCAATCTTCTTTTCTGGGCTTCTGCTACATCCAGGTTCATTTCAATGGCTGTTTTCAGGGTCTTGATCTCAAATTCAATTGGAAAGATGGCACTCTTACCATACACCAGATCATAGGGAGAAAATCCCGTGGTATTGCGCCAAGTCGTGCGATATGCCCACAGTGCTTCTGGAAGTCTGTCAGCCCAATCCCTTCGATGGCTTTTAACTGTTTTAGTAAGGATTGCTTCGATAACCTTATTAGTGCTTTCCACCTGACCATTGGCCTGGGGATGATAAGGTGAAGTTATCTTGTGCTGCACATGATACTTCCGGAGCAAGGATTCAAATTGATGTGAAATAAATTGTGGTCCGCCATCGGTAACTACTTCCTTTGGTACTCCAAATCGGGTAAAAACTTCACTGTACAGGAAATCAATCACCGCCTGGTCGTTTGCCTTAGCCAAAGCTACAGCTTCTACCCACTTAGTCATGTAGTCTGTACACACCAAGATGTAAACCTTCTGTTTGGAAGGAGGGTTGATAGGACCAACAAAGTCCAATGCCCATCTATCAAACGGTTCTAGTACCACTTGGGGCTGTAAAGGCATCTGGTCTGTCTTATTAGGTTGGCCCATCCTTTGGCAGTTGTCGCAGGACTGAACATATTTTTTAGCATCTCTGAACAGTGTCGGCCAATAATAGCCCATCCGCAACGCCTTATG
Organism: Larix kaempferi; assembly: GCA_027924585.1. Lineage (NCBI taxonomy): Eukaryota > Viridiplantae > Streptophyta > Pinopsida > Pinales > Pinaceae > Larix > Larix kaempferi. The sequence goes on from BSBM01000278.1 coordinate 29,980,749, forward strand.
TCCTGTTCTTTTATCTGCAAAGTGTCCTCCGCAAGGTTCATCGTGACAGGCCTTCAGTATATGAAAGATCTCATCTTCCCTTACACATCTTCTAATTTCAAGATCAGGTCCTGTGTAAAAGAGATGGCCTTTAAGCCAACAATACCTGGCACTTTGCTGAATAATTTTTCTTTTCTCTCGTTTAGACATATGTGGCGGAAGTTTCCCTGCAGCCAAATAATTAGCAACATCTGCATACCAGGGTGAATGAGCTGAGAGTGCGAATAAATGTTCATCCGGGAAAGCATCCTCAACAGGTGAACTGTCATCACTGTTAGTAAATCGTGATAAAAAATCAGCAACAACATTTTCTTTTCCAGGTTTATCTATAATAGTAATATCAAATTCCTGTAATAATAAAAGCCACCTGGTTACTCTGGCATTAGTGACAGGTTTATTCATTAAATACTTAATGGCAGAGTGATCAGTATGCACAAATGTAGGATACCCAGTAATGTAATGCCGAAACTTATTAATAGAATAAACAATAGCAAGAAATTCTTTTTCAGTAACAGTATAATTTAGTTCAGCAGGGGCTAAGTTTTTACTCACATAATAAATAGCATAAGGTACTTGACCATCCTGCTGTCCTAGTACTGCTCCAATGGCGGTATCAGAAGCATCTGAAGAAATGTGGAAAGGTATGGTCCAATTAGGTCCCCTTAAAATAGGGGCTGTGGACAGTTTCTCTTTAAGCTTATCAAATGCTGTCTGGCATGCTGTACTCCATGCAAACTGTACATCCTTCATTAACAATGAAAACAAAGGAGAAGCAAGTTTGGAGAAGTTTTCTATGAATCTCCTGTAATACCCAGCATGTCCCAGAAAACTTCGCACCTCTTTCTGAGTTGAAGGGGTTGGTATATTCTTTATCACCTTAATTTTTGAAGGATCCACTTGAATACCGTTAGTAGAGATGAAATGTCCTAATACCACCCCCTCACTCATCATCATGTGGCATTTTTCAGTGCTCAGTGAGAGGCGAGCCTGTTCACAGCGAATTAAAACCTTCTTCAAATTTTCCAACGCTTCATCAAAATCCCTGCCATAAGGAGTGAAATCATCCATAAAAACTTCCATGCTATCATTTACCAATTCAGAAAATATGCCAATCACAGCTCTTTGGAACGTTGCAGGTGCATTGCACAACCCAAAGGGAAGCACCCTGTAAGCGAACGTTCCCCAAGGGCAGGTGAAGGTGGTCTTATCCTGATCCTCTGGAGCAATCTGGATTTGATTGTACCCACTGAATCCGTCCAGGAAGGAGAAGAACTTCTTCCCAGATAAGTTATCAAGTACCTGGTCAATAAAGGGCAGAGGAAAGTGATCCTTTTGTGTAGCCTTGTTCAGCTCCCTATAATCGACACAGACTCTCCATTTACCGTTTTTCTTGGGTACAATTACAAGTGGGGAAACCCACTCACTGTCTGAAATAGGATAGATGAATCCTGCTTCCAAGAGTTTCTGGATTTCTTCCTTCACTATATCCCTCAGATTGGGGTTCATGCGTCGTTGGGGTTGACATACAGGCCGGGAGTCGTTTTTAATATAGATATGATGAGTGCACAGACTAGAAGGAATACCCTTCATGTCTGTATACTCCCAGGCGAATGCCCCCTTACGTTCCTTCAAGAGATTGTTTAAGCGCTTTTGTTCTTCTGAGGAGAGAGCAGGATTGATGTTCAAAGTTCTTCCAGGCTCTACCTCAATAGGAATACTTCTCGAGCTTTTCAATACTGGGATTATATTTGCGTCATTGGCTAGTGCTTCCTCCGTAAGCTGTTCTTGTTCTTCTTTGCCGAGGGTACTGTTCAGAAGTTGATAAACTTCCTTGTCTACAGAAGCAGGTTCGCTAATGAAATTATTAATGGCATCGTCTTCTGTTTCGTTTTTGAAAGTTAGTGCCTTCCCTATTGTTAGTAATGGCTGAACATCTTCTTCTTCTTCTTGTTCTATCCAAAGGGAGGTTTCAGTTTCTAGACTCGGCCTTGCTGGAGGGTACAGGGTAAGATTTTTGGTTTCCATGCCATCAGATATAGTCATAGATCCTGATCGACAGCTGATGCAAGCATCAGCTGTAGCCAACCAAGGTCTCCCTAAAATCAATGGATGTCCCCCCAGCTGTGATTTTGGCTGTAATACCAGAAAATCGGCAGGGTATTCCCACGAGTCTACTGAAATAACAAGGTCGTCCAAAATCCCTTCAGGTCTGATAGTGGATCTGTCTGCCAGTTCTAAGATAGTAGGGGTCGGTCTAATATTGGTGAATCCGAGCTTTTTTACAGTCTCCATCGTTATAACATTGATCGCAGCTCCTAAATCTACTAGTACGTTGGGTATCTGCGTTGGTCCTATGTGTACGGTGACAGTAGGATTGCCGGGATCCTCATACTTAGTTACAGGGGTTTTTCCAGTCATTAAAGCGGATAAATTCCCTATAACATGAACAGTAGGAGGATCTCTGGGTTTCCTTCCCGGTCTTTTAGTGCACAGGTCCCGAACAGTTCTAGCGTAGATAGGTACATCTTGAAGAGCTTGTAAAAGGGGAATCTTAACATAAAGGTTCTTCAATTCTCCTAAGAGATTGAACTGAGGTTGCCCCCCCCTTTGTGGCAGCATCAATCTCTCAGGGTAAGGTGGTTGCCTTACCAACTGGGCGGGGTGCGTGTTATCCACTTCATCGTTCAATGTTTCAGCCCTCCCATCTGAGGGATGCTCAGCATCTTCAATGATAGGAACCGATTCAACAGGATGCTGGGAACTCTCTCCTTTGTCATACACAGTTGGTGGAATATTTTCTGAAGTTATACGCTCTACTACCTTCCCAGACCGTAAGCGAATGTCATTACAAGGTACAGGGGAGAGAGAGTAGGCTGGCATATTGAGAGTTTCCAGTTGCTGGACTGTTTTATTATTTGGGTTAGGGTTAGGTTGGGCAGGCAGCTGAGGCCGTATTGGTATGTTAGGCACAGGATTATTTTGCAGCTGCAGCTGCGACTGCTGAGGTAGGTATTGAGGATATTGCTGAAATTGAGGATATGGAGGATACGGTAACTGTTGAGGTGGAGGTGGTTGAGGAAACTGATTCCCAGGATGGAAGTTCCTCCATCCAGGAGACCATGAAGTAGGTTGATGAGGTGGCTGTGTCCAAGGACTCCATGAATTATAACCTTGCATCGTAGGTTGAGGAGAATTCCACTGAGCATAATTTGAAGGGAATTGTGTATTCACGTTTTGCATATTAGTATTCCAATTATTCAAATTATTCAAAAATGGAAATGAATCGGGAGACATACCTTGATTCCGGGGCTGCCAGGGTTTCTTCTGTGCAATAAAGTAGGCTGAATCCACCTCTGGAGTTGATGCCTGCAGAACAGCTTTCACTTGGGGCAGCGTGGGGCATTCTTTCATATCATGATTCAGCTCGCACAATTGACATACTTGAAATTTGTCAAGGGGGCATTCTTTCAGTGGATGAGTCTTTCTACATCGGGGACAAAATACCCCTAGTGTGAGATCCTCCACTGCCTGTCTTTGCTTGGCCTTCAAGACGTCAATCTCTGAAGAGATAGAGCTCATCATTTCTGTTTTAAAGTTTTCAAGAAGATTGCCTATCTCTGCACGTGTAGCTCCCCCATTGGATGACTTCTGAGTTCTGTCGAAGACATCACGTTCCAGGTTATTTCGTTTATTCTGCTTATTATGCCTAGAAGATCCCCTGGAATATCTCTTACATAATTCCACAATTGTCTCAAAAGATTCTTTAGAGATATCCCCCTTTCCTAATAAATTGAGCATGTCTAAACAATCGTCCCTGATTCCTCGAAGCAGGATTATCTTAAGCACATCTAGTCCCATGTTCGTCTGTCCAGCTCTCTGCACATTGTACAGCAACCTCTCTACAAAATCTTCCAAGCTTTCGTCCTCCTTCTGTACCATTTTGAATAACTCCTCCCTCTTGTCCCTGGTGTTGCAATATTCTTGATATTTTTCCAGGAACACTTGCTTCATCTTGTTCCAATTAGCAACAGTTCCTCCCCCAAGGCTCATGAACCAACGTAATGCATTGTCCTTCAGGGTGGCAGGAAAAAGCTTCAACTTTTGAGCATCTGTGACATAATCATAGCTGCGACAGAGGATATCGAATTCAAACAGGAATTCGTCTGGATCTTCTGCCGCCCTGCCATGGAAGCGGGGTAACACCGACGGTGAGATGTTTTTCATAGGAGCTGTCCCCTCGAGCTGCTGTATTGGGAATTGCAATGTAGCCATAGTTTCCGGCGGGGAATTATCTTCATGATGGTATTGTACCACTGCTTCTTCCTCTTCATTCTCATGTCTGTTATTCATCTTTTCTTCTGTATCTTCTCCTTCGTTTGTTCCTTTATCCCTTACCTCAGTTGTAACAGCTGCGTATTGTTCGGATGTAACAGCTGTGTATTCTTCGGTTGCAGCAGCTGCGTATTGTTCGGTTGTAGCAGCTGCGTATTCTTCGGTTGTAGCAGCTGCGTATTCTTCAGTTGTAACAACTGCGTACTCTTTAATTGCAACAGCCGAATCAGCTGTTCCTTCTTTAGCAGGAGTATATGCAGAAATCACCGCTGCTCCTGTATCTTCCACTGTAGATCCTGATGCTAACGCTCCAGGATCAGTAGGGCCTCTTTTGATAGGAGTCCCCTGTTGACGAGATCTGACAGCTGAATCAGTTTTGTCAACAAGGTCGTCAATGAATGTTCTTCTGCCCAGCGGTGGACCTCGACCACGACCCGAACCACCTGTACTGTTAGTAATTTGTGGGGTTTTGGGGGTCGGGAGGTGATCGCGTTTTACCCCCCTCGTATTCATGCGAAGCAGATCATTTCAAAAACAACCAAAAGACTGACTGAAAGCAATTATCAGATACAACTAATGACTAGTGTTTAATTTTTATCCTTCCCCGGCAACGGCGCCAAAATGTCAAGCACTCTAATTGCAGATAATTAAATATCAACACACAGAGCGTATGAAATTTATTGTCAACCCGAGAAAGTCTTTTTATTTCAAAGGACAAGTGCACAATATATGCTTAAACACAAACCATTAGAAGTGAATACTTTTATCTTCTATCATCTATGTTCATCCCAAGAATCTACGCAATCCCAATTGCCTTCTAACTGCTGTACTACAATCCTTTTCTATTATGCATCAAGCAAAACGAATATCAGATCTAATCAACAATTGCAGGAAGGAAATCTCAATTGCATTCTGAAATAATCAACTGTCTAATGAAATCAAGCTGGGAATCATGAAGCATGACCTGAACATTACTCTAGAATTTAATAAAGGAGATTGAAGCAACTGTTCTAAGATACAATGTTGCTGCTGCGTACAAACGAAAGATCAAATCATCACACAACAGAAAGATGAAATCCTAGATTAACACAGCAATCTCTGTGGAAGACGGGCCCAGTCTTCACACAGAGACGCTGGTTGAACAACACTCTCTTTAACTCAGAAGCAACTCCTTATATTAACAGAAGGATGAGTACATAGTTCGGCTTGACTGCTAATACAAGATGAATTAATTAATTGCTGTCCAACCCCTCGATCGAGGTAATACCACATATTTATACATACAGTTGCAACATCTAAACCTATAATTGGGCAGCCATGAAGATCTATGATCTTCAGGCGCCCTAAATAATCTAGCTGTTACAATGCGTGGCAGAACTGAAATATCCAAATATAAGAGGAGTTATCAACTGTCCCAAGAGTGGCGGTCCTTCCAGCTCACAGCTGGATTTGAGCAGCGACATACTTAAGATAGAACTTTATGTTACAGCTGCCCTGCCACGACTGTGCCTTGATTGACGAATTGAGCCCCAAGGAACCTTCCTTAAGCAATGGACGTCCCTTCCTCCGTGACTTGTTCAGCTCCGATCTTCCTGCAGTCCATTTATCTTACTACCTTCATAATTTGCATCATGTTAGCACGAATTAAGAGATGCACAGCTTAAATCATCACAATCATAAGTATTAATACAATAAAACGATAATCGGCCATACCTTGGTAAATTGAGGAATATATAAGGATAATAAGTTGAATTGCCAAGGTAATTGGTGTGAGACAAGGTAAGGGACAGTGATAAATGATGGTCAAAAAGGGCCAATTCTGGGCTCAACAGGGTGGAGCCCAAAGATAGTAGTGAAGATGGTCATAGGTCTCTTCTATTTAAACAGGATTAGTGTGACTAGCAGAGTAGGCTTCCTTTCTTCTGAAAAATTTCAGCGAGAGCACAGTACATAGATAGACTTTATTCGAGCATAGTTCCGAACTCATGGGTTTGTAAGATTTCTTTAAGAGACCTATATTTGATGAGAAAATCAACCGCAAGGGCATTCGAAAAACAAACTTGGTTGCAAAGGTTCAAATGACAAGAAAAGAAACAAAATGGCTGAAAATAAAGCAAATAAAGGCTAAAGCAACAATAAAAGAAAATTTTATTTATGTACAGAAAGTCTCAGCGAGACTATGCAAAGTATTGTTTCAGGGAGAGGCCATTGAGAGGAAGGGTTACTTCTTCTCCCTCGAGATTTATCAATTTATAAGTGGATGGGCCTATCTTGGCCGAAATTTGGTATGGGCCTACCCATAGATGTTGGAATTTCGTATGCATTCCTTTTCCTTCATGATTATGGTCCCATTTCAAGACTAAGTCCCCAACTTCGAAACTTCTTTTACCGGACTTCCTCTTATCGAACCACCTCTTAACTATGTCTTGGTGTTGATGGAATCGGTCTTTGGATTTCTGTCGGGCTTCTTCAAGTTGAAGCAGGGTATTGATCCTGGATTTTAAGGCTTGGCTACCTGACCCTCGAGAGGCTTGGGATAACTGCAGGGATGGGAGAAAGATATTGGGGGGAAGGATGGCTTCCTTGTCATAGACAAGAGTGAAAGGAGAAACCCCTAATGCGTTCTTCGGAGTCACCCTATCTGCCCATAGGGCGCTCGGGAGAGCTATATGCCAACTTTGCTGATTTTCTATCACAGTTTTCTTGAGAATTCGAATGAGGTTTTTGTTTGAAGGCTCAGCTAATCCATTTCCTTGAGGGTAATAATTGGATGAATAGTGCAACTTGATTCCCCATTCATAAACAAATTCATTTATCTTGACAGATGAAAAATAGGTAGCATTATCAAAAACAAGGGAAATTGGAACCCCAAACCTGGTTATGATGTTCCCTTTCAAGAAGCTGATGACTGCATCTTCATTGATCTTGCGCAACGGGATGGCTTCCGTACACCTAGTGAAGTAGTCAGTAGCCGTAAGGATGTATCGATGTTGCAATGAAGAATTTGGATTTATCTCTCCGATGACATCTATACCCCATTGCTAAAAAGGCTCAGAGATAATCACTGGCTGCAAGGGTCCTGCTGCCTTACGTAATTTCCCGGCACTTCTTTGGCATACATCACAGTTTCATTCATACATGTGGGAATCTCAGAACAGAGTGGGCCAATAATATCAAGCTCTCAGTATCTTGTGTGCTATTGTCTCTCCTGAATAATGTCCCCCTGCGGGATCATCGTGTAATTCTTTGACAACTTTACTTGCGTCTTCCTTTTCTAGACATCTAAGAAAAACTCCATCATAATTATTTCTGAAAAGTACCCCATCAATGATTTGATAAGGTACTGATTTCAAGTGGAGTGCCCTTCTTTGTTTAGAGTTCCAGTGCTCAGGTAGATATCCCTACTGTAAATAGTGCACCAGGTCCCTATACCATGACTGGGGAGTTGTGAAGATAGGACATACTTCAACCGAATTTAGCTCAGCTTCATTTTTCCAGTGTTGCTCTTCATCAGTTGAGTTTCCCGCAAGTAATTTGCACAGGCCTTTCCCTTTGATGATCGTGGCTGGTTTAAATTCCAAATCATATTCTTGAAGAGCTGTGACCCAGTTCCCCCTCCTTTCTCCTAGTTCCTTTTAAATGAAAAGGGATCTAACAGCTGGGTGGGGAACTATAACTTTAGTTCTTTTCTTAAGAATATATGGCCTGAACTGCTTGACTGCTTTGAAGACGGTGTATGCATGCTTGTCAACCATGGGATAGTTCAGCTCATCCCCCTACAGACCAGTGCTCATGAACGAAATTGGGTATTCATCCCCCAGCTCCACCTTTTGCATGAGTACAGCTGCGAGGGAGTCATCCGAAGCAAAGGTATACAAGATGAAATCCTTATCAAAATCTGGGCTTCTTAAGGAAGGAGCCTTAGCTACGGCTTCTTTAATATCTCTAAATGCGTCCTTTTCCAAATCTGTCCACTTGAACTGTGTGCTTTGTTTAACCATTTGTTGCAACGGTTTAACAATTTGTGCGAAATCTGGGACAAATCTGCGGACAAAATTGATAGTGCCCATAAAGGACTGCATAGATTTCTTGTTGTAAGGCATTGGAATATTATTAATATCTTGGACTCTTTCTTGATCTATTGACACCCCCCCTTTAGAAATGATATGGCCCAATAGTTTACCTTCGGGAACAACAAATACACTCTTCTTGGGATTCAAAGAAATACCGTATTTCTGACAACGATCAAAGATATGCCTCAGATGAACAACATGATCTTCCCTTTTCTTTGAAAAGAATGTCACATCATCTAAGTAAACAACAACACATTGCCCACCCAATCCTCAGAAGGCGATATCCATTGCTCTTTGGAATGTAGCTCCTGCGTTTATCAGACCAAAAGGCATCCTTCTATAGGCAAAAGTTCCCCACTTAGTTCGGAAATTAGTCTTAAGGCGATCTTCTTCGGCTACTAATACTTGATTGTAGCATGAGAAACCATCGAGAAGAGAAAACAGTTCAAATCCTGACACCATTTGAAGGATTTGTTCCATTGAAGGCACGGGATAGCTGTCTTTATCCGAAGCTCTATTTAAATTTCTGAAATCTACACATAGCCTTATCTCTCCTGACTTCTTTCTTACGGGAACCAAGTTTGCAACCCACTCAGAATGTCGCACCTTAAATATTATCTTAGCATCCAGGAGCTTCTTTAATTCCTTTTGAATCAACGGTTCTAGAGTAGGATTCATCCTTCTTAACTGCTGCTGAAATGGCTTGACACCCGCTTTCATTGGTATAACATGCTGGATAATGCGGACGTCATATGTTTTCAAATCTTCATAGGTCCATGCAAAAACATCCTTATATTGCTTAAATAGTTTGATGAACCTATCTCTTTCTCCTAGCGAACAACATTTGCCAAGGTTGACAAATTTTGGTTCTGCCTCGGTACCCAAATTAACTAACTTATGTTGCATTGATGAGCTATTGGTTTTGGTGTTAGCTGGCCTTTTGAATTTATTTTGAAGATCGAACAGCATTTCGAGGGACCTTACCCCTTTGGGAATGAAATTTCCTTTCTCCTCATCCTTCTTCATCAAATCAGCATCGTGTTCTTCTTCATCTATTGCCGCTCCTTGGAAGCTATCTTCGTTTGTTAGAAAGTTGATATTCTGTTCGTCATCATCGAAGACTCTGAAGTTGGTGATGTTATTGGGAACGGAGGGCCTGAAAATCAATTCAATTGAGCATTTATTATTTGATGGCACCAATCTAGAAGTAGATGTTGCTAATAAATCAGCCGCAGAATTTTGCAATCTAGGGATATATTTTATATTGAAAGCGTCAAAATGCATAATTAAATCCCATACCTCAACCTAATAACCCTTCAAATGAGGTGAGAGACAATGAATGGTGTCCCTTACCTGTCTTACAACTATCTCGGATTCACCAAAAACCTTCAGGTACTTCACATTTAAGCCAATGGCCTTCTTTAATCCATGTACCAAGGCTTCATATTCTACTGTGTTGTTAGTACAATCAAATTCTAATCTATAGGACAAAAAATACTTGTTTCTTTTTGGATCCATCAGAACACAACCGGCTCTGGATCCTTCCAGAGTTTTAGAACCATCAAAGTATAATGTCCAAAAAATATCTTTAGATTCAACTAAGTTAGTATCTCTGTGATCTAAATCAGTGACTAAACTAACTATATTACAATCAACCTCATCAGTCCAAGAGAAATGAAGGAGATCGGACTGTTTATCTGATTCATGGCTGATGACTTCAAACTGATAATTACCCGGATCTATATCTAAGAAATAATTCCCCAGAACTGAGGATGAGAAGGTTATAGCCTCATTTTTTTCTTCTAATTGAGTTACGTTTTGCTTCATGTGTGGTTCTCTCAGGACTTTAATCTGATTCTGCCTGTTCTGATAAGGCAACCACAGATGAGACCAATCAGTAGCAAAGTAGCCACTCAGCTTGGTAGACCAGTCCCTACTTAAAATCGGCCCATAGGCTTCAGGAATATCAACCACCATTATGTCAATGAATTGACAAACTCTAGGGTCGGCTGATAGTCTAATGAGAACATCTTTCATCTCCCCAATCACTTTGACAGCAGTCCTATCTAATTGGATGATTTGGGCTGGAGATGGTATAGGATGGCCATTAATCTTTTTACAAATTGACAGTGGCATAACGTTTGAAAATTCTCCAGAATATACCAAACAATTGTGAACATTATGGTTGAAAATTTCAAAAGTCAAGAGGAAAGGTAGTGTTTGAGATTTAGATTTCCCACCGATGCTAGCTTCATTAATTTCGGGATTCTCTTTAGAGTCCGTTAATGGAGTGTTGGTCTGGGGTTGTAGAACATGTAGCAGCTTGTCTTGTTGATGGGGCAAGCTGCACATGTCAAATATTGACACATTTTCTTTGACCTTCTTGATATCTTCAATAATATCGTATCCTATGTCAGATTCGTTCCCAATTCGGGCTGGCTGATCTGTTTTGCTCGTTGTGACCTTAGGTGGCTGAACTATGGTGTCAGCGTTTGGCTGCTTGGTCGTTGTTTGGATAACTTTGGGCTGTGGTGGGATAATTGTTATATGCCTCCTAGGAAGTTCTTTTGAAACTTTAGGCTTATGAGGAGCTGAGCTTGGCACAGGATCCGCAATAGGGCCTTTGCTACGAGTAGCAACGTTTACGGTAGAGGGAGAGCTTTCTATGGGATCCTCTTCTGCTAACTCAATCATAGGTACCCAATCTCATAGTACCATAGTAGTGTCTGGAGTTGGTTCCTCTAATTCAGGGCTCGATTCCTCTGGAGATCATCTTGGTCTGGGATCTGTGAATCCAGCATTTGGTTCATGACTAAGCTCATGGAATTAATCCATTGCAGGCAGCTCTTTTCCGAATGCGGTTCTTGATGAAAAGTGCAGAAATTTTCCATCCCGATTTCATTTAGGTTCAAAACAGGAGAAGTATTCATTGGTGGATGAGTTTGATCACCGTCTTCCCTCCTTTTATAAAATGGCTTGAAAGGTTTCCTAGATCTGCTAGCAGCCTTGTCTTTCTCGAGGTCTACAATTTTATTAGATAATTTCTGCATCATCTTGACTACATTTTCCATTTCCGTAGATGATTCTTCTTTACCTCTAGTGAGCAGCAAAGGTTTTTTGCTGGCTGCTGGTTTTGGCTCTGCATCTAAGGCATGTTTAGCAATGCTATCAGCTTCTTCTTCTACCTTTCTAGCTTCCTCAAAGTTCTCTATCAGGGTAGTTTTCTTGGACCTTTTTACGAACATTGCTATGGGTCCTTCAAGAGCTGTTGTATAGTATTCAATTAGAGATTCCTCTGCTGGTTTATTAGCTTCACTGAAATTATTTAAAAGCATCATGAATCTTTGATTAAAGTCTTGAACCTTTTCTTTCTTTTCCATTCTCATGGATAAGAGTTCTTTCATAAGTGTTGCCACAGTATTTTGGTTTCCATACTTTTTTAAAAAACAATTTTCGAATTCATCCCAACTAGAGATAGAGATGGGTTGTAGGCTAAAGTACCAGGATGATACTTTTGGCTCGAATGTGTACGGAAACAGCCTGCAGACTACATCTTCATGCTGTACGTTCAAAAGATTCAGAGCTAAGTAGAAACTCTTGAGGTGATCTTCCACTGAAATGGATTTCCCTGGGTCGAACTTAGGTAAGACCTTTTCAGGATTTTTTGGAAGATTATGGAATGGCCCAGCTAGATTCAACGCTCCCCTTGCTCTCCAAGCAGGCACAACCATTTTTCTATGTGGAGACCCTGGTGGATAATTGTAAGGTGAATTATGGGGACTACTCTTTGGAGTGATAAGTTCTTCAAGGCTTTCTTTATCTGAAATATTTTTTGAGTTTTCAAGATCTGCATTGTTCAGAGGGTCTGAAATTTCTTCTAAAGTTAAATTCACAAGTTCATCAAAACTTTGAACAAGAATCGAATCTCAGGTATATTGTGGCTCTTTTCTAGGGGTACTTTTCGTAGGGAGAAAATTTACCGCGTTTAAACCACCTAGATGCCTAATGTAGGATCGTGTATGCCTCCTTAGGTCCTCTATTTTTGCAAAAGGTACAACGTATAATGCTTCTTGAGGCTCAAGATCAGAAATAAGGCGTTCTCGATTAAAGATTTCAATATCTGGGCTATTTGAAATGATTTCTTTAAGCGGGTTTTAAGTGACATTTATGACAGTGGAAGATTTTCCCCTATCAGCCATGCACTTTGAGGCCCTCCTTCTAGCGCCAAAAACGGTTGATGCCTCGGAAATCGTAGCATCAATCAGAAAGGGATTCTCCCCGATAGATTATCCCAATTAGATTATCTACCGTTTGGTATAGGGAATCCGTCTGGTTAGCGGTTCCGGCAACCGTGGGTTTGGAGTTTTATTCCAATTACACCGGTTATGGTCCGATCCACCGTTCTTTTGATTTTATATTTTATAATGATATGCAAGTGCCTAGTCTAAATTTAATCTAAATGCAAAACTGAAACAGATCTAAGTCTAAAACTACAATAAATCTACCTATCCCTGCAAGGAGCAAATTTAAAGCATGAGCAGTGAGCTGTAGGGATTATCTTAAAGAATAAACAGACAGCCATTAAATCTTACAGATAAAGCTACAACAAAGATAAGAGATATCATAAGATAGCTTCTAATTTAATATAAAACACATTCCATTACTCATGAAAAAGAGAATTCGTTTGCACAGAAAGGAGCAAAATCATTTGTTACAAAGAAATAATTCAGACAGCAAGAAAGATCTCACATTAAAGTAGTGAAGTCACCAGAATAATCCAATATACATCCATTCTTCATTTCCATGCATAAACGTCCTCTCCAGGCTCTTATTAAAAGATTTTATTTTCTTAAAACATGTGCAAAACAGCCCGTACAAGTCTAAAAAATAATTCCCTGCCAAAAGTCCTCTTCATTCCTTCCTAACTTCTATTTATTATTACAAAATTGCCCTTTGGGCTGCCACTTGGCCTTTTACACTTGTCATCTACAGAAATTTTCTTTTATAACAGACAAAAATGTGACTCCTTTTTTCTTTACAGAAATTATTTTAAAAGAAAATAGGGACAGCTGTCCCATAGCTCCACGTCTCATACATATGCAGGCCCAAAATACAAAATATCAGAAATAATGCTTTAACATCAGCGTTTTCACTCCTGTACATGTACTTTAGCTGGAGGAGAGTCGCTCAAACTGGTTGATGCTATTGATGCTGCTTGAAGAGAGGCACTCGAATCCACTGTAGCTGTTGATGCTGCTTGGGAAGAAGGAATCAAACCAGCTGGAATTTCTGTTACTGCTGGGAGAGAGGGAATCGAGCTAGCTGCCATAGCTGGTGCTGCTGGGAGAGAAGAGTCTGGGTTTTTTGTCACAGCTGTTGCTTCTGCTTTCTTCTCCTCTTCTGCAATGTAGCTATACCATACACCAGTGTTCCTTATGACTACATTTGCAGAAGCAGGGAGCAAGATTTTCTGAGAAGTTACATTTTTTCTAAGCTCTGCTCCAATGCCTTGAATTTCTGCTACTGCAGCTTGATGCACTTCTTTAAGCAAATGGTTGTGGATTGATGACATTCCGATATAATGTTGGAGGTCATCAATTGCTCGGACATCAATCTTCTTCACATATTCAGCTTGGATGCCCAGCTCTTCCTTCAGCTCAAACAAACGTTGTTCTTTGCCCGGGAAATCATCAAGGGACTGCGGGAAACTCAATTTGCACTTGTCATGCACTCCCTGGATTTTTTGATACAGACCGTTAATCCTATCCATTGCCCCTTGTATGCTAGCCATTAGCTTACTGCCACAATTTCTGCATAATTCCAAAAGGGCTATATCTTCATTAAAACCTTCTATAGATTTGAATGGGAGATGCGTGGGGAAATCCACCTTTCCTTCTCTCCATTCTATCTGGCTCAAGATATTTGCCTTAACCCGAGTATGCTTTGATTTAAGCCTATGGGCCTCTGCATTAACTTCTTTTAATCTGACCACCATGGCCTTGAGCTTGCAAACTTCATCAGTGATTAGCTCCTGAGTGTCATACATTTGCTTCAGGATGCTGCAGGACAGCTCATGGAAGGGAGACATCTCCATCGTTCTTCTCTCAGCTTGCTCTAATTGCTCAGCTAATGCTAGCTTGTCTGCTTCTAGCTGGGACACTCTGGCGCCTGCATCGTTCTTTTCTTCTTCCACAATCATCATCAGGACGGATAGTTGTTCCTTTTCTTCCTCCAGCTGGTTATACTTGTCTGATAGCTCTTTATGCTCGACAGACAGGCGATTATACTTGTTCACCAGAAGATCCCTGTAGGCTTGCTCATTAGCCACAGTATGTTGTAGCATACGAGCTCTCCTCTTTGTCGATTCATTTTCTCTAACTATATCACCGACATTGTCTAGTGATGCTTTTGTTGTCTCTACCGCGACGGATGCCATAGCTAAGGGATCCTTATTTGTATTCTGCATTACAGTGATCTCCCAGTGGGTAATGATATCCTCCTGGAAGAGTCTTTTGATCCTCTCTTTCGATTTAAGGACCATTTCCTTCCTCTTCTTATCATAGACAAACTCATCCCATCTGGACACGGTATGTTCTCCTGATGGAGTGTACGGGACGATTGGGAGATCTATAATGTCTATTTCCACTTCCGCGGGTGGGGTCTGGACTACCTGAGCTGGATCTGTTCCCGCACCTTGGGTACCAGAGCCACCTTGCTATGCTGCGTCCACCTCCACATTTTGAGTGTCGTTGCCACCTGCTTGAGGTACGTCTATTTCCATATCCTAGGCACCGGATCCACCTGCTTGGGCATCTTCACCTGCTTTAAGTTCTTCTTCTGCTTTCCGCTCTACCTCAGCCTGCTGTCTTCTCTCTTCACCTTCAGCTTGTGGCTGATCTTCATTTTATTTTTGTTGTCTTTCATCTTCAGCCTCTCTCCACTGCTGGGCTTCCTCAGCCTCTTTCTGCAGCCTCTCACTTGCTGCTTCTTGCTGCAATCTGGCAACTTCGGCCTCTTGCAGTAACCTCGCTTCCTCAGCTTCCTGCTGTGCCCTTGCTTCCTCTCCTAACCTTTGTTCTTCTTGGGCTCGGGCATCATCAGCTTCTTTCTCCTTCTGCTAGCTGGCTTTCTGGGCCTTGGTAGAGCTAGAACTTGCTCCACTGCCTCGACGACAGATCCGTAGCTCAGCCATGTTGCTGATGCCTCTGAATGCCTCTTCCTCGGCATCATGATAGTGAGCGTACTCAAAATGAGCATAAATTTCTTTACAATGCTCAGCAAATTTTCCCTTCCTGTCATTCCTATGGAAGATTACCTCGCCAAAGTGGAAGGATTTCAGCTCCTGAACAAACTCCTCGGCTGAGGCAACCCTTGAGAATTTGTAAGCCCCTATGCAGAAAGGTAGAGGGGGAAAAGAAGCCTTATGCTGTTTGTTAAGTACTGCTCCAATCTCATCCAGGAAAATATGTCTTACTGCCTCTTTAAGGACTACATAGTCAGTGGCATACCTCGACAAAATATATGGAGCTTTAGTCCCTCCAAACATTCTGAGGTAGGTGCCTTGCTCTGAAAAATAAAAATCCCCGTAATTTTCAAGGACTTCCATGGCATTCTCCGAAAGGAAGTTGGGCTCCTCGTTGAATATCTACTCATATGGGGGCATGATGAACCCCTCACAGATGAGCTTATAGCTAGGTCTGTATTTCTAAGCCCACAACATCCTGAAAGCGGTATAAACCGGGGTGTTGGCCTTATCCCATGTGCAACCTAATTTGGGAAAAGATAACTTGGCCAAAACACAATCAATAAGATATGAGGACATGTAGAATTCTGCCTTCTTTAAGGCCAGTCCTTCTCTTGCAACAACTAGCATTGAGGCCAAACTGTCTGACAGGAGAGTGGCCTAGTCAAACACGGTTCCTTTAAATGCCACGAAGTGGATGATGGGGACCCACTGAATCTTGTACACGGTTCCATCGGGCATGACGAAGATTCTGCACAACATCAAGGCAATCAACCTGAAAGGAGGTCTTAAATTCTGGATGTCATATTCGTCATTACCTTTCTTTCTTAAATGCTTTCCTGCGACCAGTAGTTTTTTTGCAATTTCAATGTTCTTCATCTGGCTCAACCATTCATCAGTCAGAGTTTGCTGGGTGCGGGGAAATTTATAGGCTGCGGCCAGGTATGGTGGGTGAAATGAGGCAATGGCTATTTTCCTGCTATCCTGAATTACTCTTGTTTCCGTATTGGTATGTTGGAGTATCCACCCGATTACTTCAGAACATGGGAACAGTTCAGGGTGGGTAGAAGCCCTGGCTATGCCTGAAGTCCTGATATTGAGATAAATATGCTCTTCTTCTAGCAACATATCCAGGATATCTTGGTCTCGGATCATCCTATAGATGTCACCCCATCGGATTTTAGGAGGAATATTGGTGGTGCACCTAGTATCTTGGAATGTAGTCTCAGTTCTAAGTGGTGTAGGCTGTGTTTCCGTCATTTTAGCCTTCTTTCTACCACCTTTTGGCATTTTGACTTATCCCTGATAGCAACCAAATACACGTCATTATAAACATGTGCAACATACTGTGAGATTTTAACAAAGAGCAGCACCCATTTAACATGCTAATGAGATATATAAATAAATTGTGAAACTGCATGTTGGGAAACAAAATACACCATCCCAAACAGGAAACATAGTTCTGATATTTGGCTATCTTAAGGGGACACAGCTTAGAAAGTTCCCGAAATGATAAGTATGTTGTGGAAACAACCTGCTCTCGGTCTAGCTCTAGGAGAGATGGTATCTTCCATGGTTGCGGTTCAAATGGCTAATAGCAGGGTAGCTTAGGTTGAGATAAATTTAAGACGAAGCCAGGGATGGCCCTCCGCGTTGATGAATAGGCGAGGGGTTTTAGTCGGTGTAGCTAGGGTTTTACCCCTAGCTTGTGCCAATGAGCACCTACTAAGGAGAATGGACTCCTTAGTAGCAGTTCAGTAAATGTAAATAATTAAGCTAAAACAGAAATTACTTCTAAAACATGCATAAAACATAAACAACAAATTTAAAGAATGGCTTTTTTGTATTGAAATTACTTTCAATGTGAAGGTTTGATGGAGCCCTTTGCAATGTCCAAGAGGATGCTCCAAGCTTCAATATGCTCCTTCTCCTTCTCCAATGGTGGGGATGGGCCAAAAGTGGCTCTCAAGGTGAAAGTAGTTCGATGGTGAACTAGGGTTTCGAGAGAGATTTTGGCAGAGTAAGGGTGCTTGTGATTGTGGATATGGAATAAGGGATCTCCATCACCTATTTATAGTTTTTTGGTGGTGGAGTGCTGACCCATGGTTTTAGGAAACACATGGTTTTGGGCAGCTGTATAGGGTTTTTTCCTCCTTTTCCTCATTATTTTATATTTTTTATTCCCTTTTTAGGGGATTTTTCTATTTTTGGAGGAAAAAGGGGGTTTTTTAGCCTTTTTTAGGCTATTTTGAGGGTTTTATGGCCTTTTGGAGGCGTTTTAGGCCTTTTGGAGGCTTTTTAATGGGATTTTTTGGGATTTTAAGGGAAATATGGTAGGAAAATGGATAAATGAGCCATATAATGTGGTAGATGAGGTAGTGAACACTTTTTGGGTGTTAACAGATTGCCCCCTGATGTGCGAGGTCAGGAGCTCATCGTATGGCCGATGGACATCATAAGTCATGAATGGTTTTCCTGGGATGTGGAGAGAAGAGAAGAACGGGGGGTCAAGACTAGGCATTGTGGTATAGGACCCTAATGAGGCCCACCAGTGTTTCCCACTACCCTCGTTCTTGGTCATCATTACTGTTCCTTGATTGAACACTTCCTCCTTGCCTGGCCATTCCTTTTGTTCGGTATAGGAGTTTTGAGGGATGAATGGGGCGTTGTTTCTGACGAATGGGGGGTACATCAGGCCATGTTTCAATGTGGTGCTCTATAATGGCGGGGTCAAGACCAGGCATTGCGGTATAGTACCAAGCAAAGACATCACGGAATTCTTTGAAAAGGTGTATGTAGTCCTCAATCTATTGCTTACTACAGAATGCTCCTAAAGTGATGAGTTCAGGGGCACGTCCTGGGGCAGCGATATCAACTTGGATGACAGGTGAGATGTTGGCCATGTTACCTTCCTCGAAGGCATCCGGAGCAGGAATAGGGTCCTTGAACCAGTCGACCTTGGTGGGGAGGAAGTCTTTGGATTCAACCGCGTATTGGGTAGCGGTGCTAGAGGAGGATTCTTCTGGGATGAAGTAGGAACGATGATGCATATCATCCCAGGGATAATCCGGGGCGGTAAGGGCCTCAAGAATCTCCTCATCGGTATGGAAATTTTGCGTCGTCAAATCGGTTGACGAGGGGGTAGTGGTTGAAGAAATCATATAGATGATATTAACTTCTTCAGAAGGGGGAGAGACCGGGGGGTAGATCTCCTCAATGGTGGGTGGTGCCGTCTCAAGATCCAGATTGTTCATCTCATAGAGAGCCGCTCTGTAATCCGGGAGATCGGGACAATGATGTGAATAATGCCCGTAAATACCGCATATGGCGCAGGAGTGGTTGGTACGTAGGGACTTATCTTTAGGCTTGGGAGTGGGGTTGAGTTCGACAGTTGGGATGTTGGGGTCATCGTCGAGCATTTGCATGTGCTTCTGCAATGCTGGTAACTGTGGGCATTGGGGAGTCGCATGGCCCAACTCGTCACACAGCGAGCATTTGGGAGGAGCACGAAATACTGGAGGGTTTTTTACTGTCTTTGGAGGTGGTACAACAGTGTAAGGTTGTGGACCTCTGCCCCCAGTGGGTTTGGGAGTAGGAGGGGGAGCCGTGGAGGACGACGGGGTAGCGACACCGGGAGGTGGTTGAGTGGTAGTAGCCATGGGTTGCACCGGTTGGAGGACGACATCTGGTGTCGGCGGGCGAACGGGAGGCGAAAGATACCATACAGGTAATCCCAAGGTTAACCCAGGGAGACTAAGGGTAGCCATGACCGGGGCGCTTACTACTCCCGAAGGAGGGACTAGGAAGGGAATCGTATGGATCGGTGTAACACCAATGTGGCTAGGTACCAATGGTGGTTTAGGCAAAAAGGGTGGTTGATTATTAGGTGGTTGGTTGTCGTGGGACAAGGTACATAAGTCAGACACTTCGGGCGTAGATGACGGGGGAGGAATGGATTGAAAGGTGGAGGTCATCGGCGCGTCTGAGTAGACTCCAGGCCCCGTAGAGGAAACAAACGAGGTGGTGGCAGGAGAAACAGGTTGTTCAACCATGGGGAGAACATTTTCAGGTGCTGCCGGAGCACTGGGATCGTAGTAGGTGAGCTGGTCAATCTTAACCACGCGTCCCTCATGGGGGAACATCATGGTGCGAAAGACGGAAGAGGCAACCGCCTGCATGGCATACATGTAGCTGCGGCCAAGTAAAAGGTTATAATCCAATTGGGCATTGATTACCTCTATATCAATAAGGACTGTTTTACCACCTAACTGGACAGGTACGTTGGGTAGGAGGCCTTGGGGCTGGGCCGAACGACCGTCGTAGGCACGTAACGCAGTGGTGGACTGCTGGAGAGGAGGGGATCCTAGCTTCTGCCATACGAATGTAGACATAACGCATGTGGAGGCACCCTCATCGATGATGCACCGATGGATGACAAGATTCCTAACGGAGACAGTAACTTGGAATGCTAAGCTGGAAGGTAGGCGTGGTTCAGACTGGTCTAAATCAAAGGCCATCAAATGCGAATCAGTTGGGTCAATCCCCCCAATGGCGGAGAGTAAAGTCTTGCGCTGGGAAGGGCAGTTCTTCAAGACTTCTAACGCAGACATGGCTGTGGGAGATTGGGCTAGGTCGTCTATGATGTTGTAGTTTGACGCAGCGCGTGCATTAGGGTTATTGTTCATTCGGCGAAGTGGGAAACGAGGTGCTTTCGCAGCGCCGTCTATGGGAGGCGGAGGTATGCGTAACGCCTGATCGGTGGGATGGGCGTTAATAGTTTTATCCGTGGGAGGGGCTTCAGAGGTGGAGCCGTATTGGTTCCGACGGGTCTGGAGGTTGACATCAGCAGATGACATCATCAGCAAGTGGTGGGTACCTGAATCAAACATGGGTTGATCAGGAGCAGCGTAAGTGATCTGTTGTTGTTGGGGCACGTTGGCTTGATGGGGAGCCAACGGCTGAGTGTTCACTACGCCTTGGGTCGGTAAGGGGTTTTGCAGTACCAAAGGGGGTTGTTGAGGTTGGGGGGGGTTGGGTGGCGCTTGGGGAGCCGCATGCCCTTGGCGATGGGCCTCGTCAACCCAGAGTTTCCGAGCTCGCTCCAAGTGTGGGCAAGCATGTGTGTAGTGTCCATAGACCCCGCAAATAGAACAAGGGTGGTTCGTTCGCAAATTGGGGTTTTTAGCCTGCTTGGGCGGGCGATCAGGGTTCTGGTTAGCGGGGGCCGCATTGTTGTTGTCGGGGGGATTAGCCGGTTGACCAGCTTGGTCTGTAGGTTGGTTGTTCCCCCGATTACGGCCCTTGCCGCGGTTCTGTTGGCCCTAGTTACGTTGGTTGTTCTGGTTTTGCTGCGGGTTTTGTTGGGCGTAAACTTGCCCTTGGGAAGCAGGTGGATTCTGAGGTTGCGCAGGTGCAGGAGCAGGCTGCGGAGGATGATATGCAGGTTGAGGCTGAGCAGGCGCAGCAACTTGAGGGGGTTGCTGATATGGCTGCGGAGCAGGTTGTGGGTGTGCCGCAGGGGCTGCTTATGGCGGATAATAAGCGGGCTGGGCTTGTGAAGGCGCAGGAGCTGGAGTAGCCTGCTGATGGTAGTAAGGCTGAGGGGCGACTGGGGGAGCATAAGCAGGAGTCGCATACCCGAAGCACTGAGGTGGACATGAGGGTCCATGGGAATGGTGATGTGTCATGGGAGCATATGAGTTGGTTGCTCCAGACTGGGAGGTAGCCCGCGACAGGTTGGGGCCAGGGGTAGGACGTGATATAGAAAATGGTTGGGGATGCGAAGAAACACGGCCAATGATACCATCTGCAGCGTGGTATGCCCCCGGCGCATCATGCTGGGAGGACTCACCGCTGGGGGCGTCAGGTATAATGGTATAAAGGTAACCCGATTGGGCGTAAATGAGGTCAAACTGTTGGGCCTTAAGGATGGCCTCTTCTTCAGACTGGGGTATTTCTAAGGCCACATCCTTAGCGATAACAGGGAGAAGGGATTTGAGGAACCAATCTAGGAAGATACGGTCGTCTAGTTTGATCTTGCATAAGCTACGGCGTCGACGCCACTCATGGATGTGGTCCGTGATATGGGTAGCCGTGTTTTGTCTACAAGATAGAAGGATCTCAACGCCCACGTCATAGCGGACAGGCAACTGGAAGAACTACAGGAAGGTCGAGGCTAGGGAAGCAAAGGTGGCATGGGTCCCATGAGGTTGCTCGATATACCACTTGGCTGCAGAGCCAGTGAAGGTGCGCTGTAAGAGACGGAGGCGAACAGAGGCATCCACTATGGAGTTAGAGGAACACCATAGGTGGAAAGACATGATATGGTTTTGTGGGTCCTCACCGGCCTTGCCCTCGAACTTAGGGATGTCAGAGGGTAGTTTGGTAGGCATATGAGGCCATGTAGGGTCGTGTCGAATAGGATCGTTGGTCAATCTGGCCAGGTCAGGTAGGTTGAGGCTAGCCATGAATGGCAAACTGGAAGAAGGGTGTGACACAGTAGTGCTTTGGACCAAGTTGGGGCCAGTGCCCCCAAGTGGAGGGACAAGATTGAAGGTGGTGCCCCCAAGTGGGGGAACTGAGGTAGTGGAGGATGGTCCAGCACCACCATGGGTAGTGTGAGCCACTGATGTAGTGGGAATAGGTATTCCCGCTGCGGGAATAGGTACCGTGAGGGGTACAGTAGATGGATTCCCCATGGAGGGCATACCCAAAATAGGTGTAGTAACTGGTGTAGTGGTGGATGTGCCACCAATGGTCCCTATGACAAATGGAGTGGAAGTCGTGCCAGCCATGGGGCTAGTAGGGGCAGTGTAAATAGGGTTCTCAGACTCTTCGTCAGAATCGGAGGTAAAGTAAGGGGCGTCACTATCTGGTGACGGAGTCCTACGTCGCTGACGAGTGGAGTCAAGTGACAAGGCTCTAGATCTGTGATGAATGGTATCAACAGATGATGATCGGAATCTATGACGGGTGGTGTCAAGAGAACCGTGCTGTGGGGGCTCGCCCCTGAGGCGTCGAGAATGTCTCGGGGACTCAATGGTGACAGATGGTGTCTAGTCTCTGTGGGTTGAGGTGAGTATAAAAACAGCTCAAAAAATCCTAATGCAACCGAGTGTGCAGAAGGAGAGATAATAAAAAACAAGGCACTCAGGCCAACAACCAACTCAAAACACCCACTACAGCAGCTGTGCTACAATAGGTGGAGTAACAACAAAGATGGTCAGAATACCAACAAGCAGCAGGTTTCCTGAAAAAGAAAAAATGGTGGACTCACTAGACCAAAGGGAGGTAAAGGAGCATGCAAACACCTAGCTAAAAGTATTCTGACTCAACTAAACATATCCTCTGCAAGGTGATGAAATCCAAGTCAGACAATATGAGTAGGAAAGCCAAGTGGCTATGATATCCCCCTACCGGGAGGGACACCGGGTAGTCAATCCTAGAAGAGTGGAAACTAAGATACCCCGTTCATGACACGTCCAGAAAGGTGAATCTGCCGTTTAGTTCGTTGACCGCAATACCCCTATACAGGGATATCCCGCGAACCGCGAAAGGTAGCCCTTCGGTTACTGAATGGATTGCGGTATTCCACTCAGGCCTCCGGAACCAGTCTCCCGACTTCAACCCTCCTAAGGGAGAGGCTTTCTGATAAACTGGTCGTGACCGTGCCAAAAAGTACTAGGGGATTTTGGTTCCCTATTTGGACAACAACTATGTCTCAAGTGAAAGTAACCAAGGGGTGTTATTGGAAGCCTATCCCCCTGATCCTACCTAACTACAATGATTCTTTTGTGTTCCCCAAGTGGGGTTAGAATGTTGGTTTAATTAGGTACTTTTTAAGGCTCACTTGATTTATGTGACAGAGTGTGTGCTCGTGAGGTGATGAACCCAAAAATAGAAGTGCCACAAGGGGGGCAACTTCCAACTATCAATAATACTGAAATTGAAAGTTTAACTTGCAAAATTTTCTGATTTAAAAATAACGAAATTTTAAAGGAATTCTGTAAAGGGAACAGAAATTATGTTGCAGAAAGGCTGTAAGGTAGTGAGGCTGCAGGTGGGACAGAGGGCTGTTCAGATGCAGAAAATATTGCAGCAAAAGGGGCTAGGCTCAAAACAGGAAAAAAAACAGAAATCAGACCGCGGGTCTGTGGCGAATCGGAACAGGCAGACCGCGGGTTTGAGGAAAACAGACGTGGTCAGGTCGCGGCTTTCGGGCCAACAGACGCAGTCGGGACGCAGGAAATAGGGAAAAAGACGCAGTCGGGTCGCGGCAGAAGGGATAACAGGCGCAGTCGGGACGCACGAAAGAGGCAGAAAGCCACAGTCGGGACGCGGGAAAAAGGCCGACAGGCGCAGTCAGATCGCGGCAAACAGGTTGATTGGCCACGGTCGCATCGCAGGTAACAGACTGGAATCCGCCGGCGGGGCGTCAGAAGCAGTCTGAGAGCCGCGGTCGGATCGCAGGTAAAGGCCGGAAAGGCGCGGTCGGGACGCGACTGCAGAGGGAAAAGACGCGGTATGCGGCGGCCGAAAGGGACAGCCGAAAGGAAAAAATTCAAAACGGAAACCAGAAATTCAAAATCTAGGGGAGTCGCCAAAACTGTAGCTAGGGTTTTACCCCTAGCTTGTGCCAATGAGCACCTACTAAGGAGAATGGACTCCTTAGTAGCAGTTCAGTAAATGTAAATAATTAAGCTAAAACAGAAATTACTTCTAAAACATGCATAAAACATAAACAACAAATTTAAAGAATGGCTTTTTTGTATTGAAATTACCTTCAATGTGAAGGTTTGATGGAGCCCTTTGCAATGTCCAAGAGGATGCTCCAAGCTTCAATATGCTCCTTCTCCTTCTCCAATGGTGGGGATGGGCCAAAAGTGGCTCTCAAGGTGAAAGTAGTTCGATGGTGAACTAGGGTTTCGAGAGAGATTTTGGCAGAGTAAGGGTGCTTGTGATTGTGGATATGGAATAAGGGATCTCCATCACCTATTTATAGTTTTTTTGGTGGTGGAGTGCTGACCCATGGTTTTGGGAAACACATGGTTTTGGGCAGCTGTATAGGGTTTTTTCCTCCTTTTCCTCGTTATTTTATATTTTTTCTTCCCTTTTTAGGGGATTTTTGCTATTTTTGGAGGAAAAGGGGGTTTTTTAGCCTTTTTAAGGCTATTTTAAGGGTTTTGTGGCCTTTTGGAGGCATTTTAAGCCTTTTGGAGGCTTTTTAGTGGGATTTTTTGGGTTTTTAAGGGAAATATGGTAGGAAAATGGACAAATGAGCCATATAATGTGGTGATGAGGTAGTGAACACTTTTTGGGTGCTAACAGTCGGAC
Source organism: Larix kaempferi (assembly GCA_027924585.1). Lineage (NCBI taxonomy): Eukaryota > Viridiplantae > Streptophyta > Pinopsida > Pinales > Pinaceae > Larix > Larix kaempferi. The sequence continues at coordinate 30,005,769 of BSBM01000278.1, forward strand.
CGCTATCGTTATTTATAATATTTGACGAGGTGTTCTATGGCTGGCTCAGAATTTGAACAGGGTGGAAACCCCTGGGATGTGGCTGGTGAATGCTCGGACGGTCACTCTGTGGTTTCAGCTGATAGGAACGAGACATTAAATGGGCTTGGTGACTTTAAACGAAAAAATTAACGACGTATGCGACAAATTCCTATCGGCTTCGACCTAGACGAAACAAAAAGAACAACCCAAAGGTAATATGACGCGTAGATGAAACAAAATTAACGGTTAGAAACCTACCTGGCAATGATGAGGTGGATGAATGATGTAGATGCGGACGTGGGAGAACGAGATGAGCTGGAGCGGTCTGACGCGGCGTTCCACGGCGTTTGTTAATCGAAAAAAAAAACAATGTGGTTGGCCCAAACCCCACCGTTTATTTAAATAGATCGGGCACGTGCGGGGTCTTAATAAGGTGGGTGGCGCATTAAAAACAGGTTTTAAATGATGTACGCCGCGATCATATCGAGTTGCCTCGGTTTGCGTGTGCGATCGCCACCCGCGGGATGAACTCGTGAATTTCACCAGCCATTGCGGGAGGCTATGCTGAATTCCTTCGACGTTTCGGGAGAGGTTGGTGAATTTTTTTCGCAATTTTAGCGAAGATAAGTGGATCGCTTGCGGAACCATTCCGCGAAGCTTCCCGCCGTTTCGGAAGGAATTGGCAAACGGCTTCTGCAAAAATGAACGTGAACGTCTAAGTCTTTTGGCGGCTTTTTTTAGGATGATAACGTGAAAGCTTCTGAAATTGCAGAATGCTTTCACAAAGGGCTTCCGCAGTTTCGGAAAGCTTCCGCGAATGCTTCCGCAAAAGGCCCTCGCAAACTTGAGAATTTTTTCTACGTCTCGGCCGGGCTTTGAGAGCGCTTCCGACATTGCAGAAAGCTTTCGAAATTAGCTTCCGCCATTTCGAAATGGGCTGGCGAATGGCTCCGCTGTTTCGGGGGGATAACCTGAAAGCTTCCGCAGTTGCGGACGGATTTTGTGAATGGTTCCGAAAAGGTCTAAGTGTTTCGGCGTTTCGGAAAGTCAATGTGAAGGCTTCCGCAACTGCGGGAGGAAAAGCCAAAAGGTTCTGCAAATTTAAAAAAAAGTTTCTAAGTTCTTTTTCAGAGTTTCGGGGAGATTTGGCAAATGGCTTCCGCCGTTTCGGGAGGGAAACTCAAATCCTTCCGCAAATCTCCAAAAAAAAAATTAAGACTTTTTGAGAGGCTTATACAAATGGCTTCCGCCGTTTCGGGAGGGAAACTCAAATCCTTCCGCAACTGCGGGGCTTTCTCAAATGATTCCACGATTTTCAGGAAGACTTCATGAATTTGATTCTTAGAGGAAGAAAAACTTGGAGTTCCCCAAGCAGGATTTTCAGTTAAAAGACATTAAAAACGGAGAATTTGCCTCTTACAGCAATCTTTCGAAAAAATTAGAGGGGCCCCAATATGTACAAAATTTTGGGGGGGGATGTTGCTGCAACAACAGACCAATAGTATTCTTTTCTTAGCATATTAATGGTCTTTTGATAACCTGGATGACAAGAATAATGACTTTTATGCATCTCATTTAATATCAGAAATTTTATTTCTGGTATGTCTGGTACATACAATCTATTTTTATACAGTAATAACCCATTTTCCTTCATGCTGTAATCTGCCATAAAATTTTCAGAACTGTTGTTTGTTGTCTTTTCCTTCATTTTTCTGTATTCTTCATCCATTTCACTCTTTTCAAGAATCTGATTTTCCAAATCAGTTGAATAAGTATTGATGGCTGAAATAAAATTCAATTTTGTCTTACGACTCAAGGCATCTGCAACCTTGTTCTCCTTTCCTTTAATATGCTGAATTTTGAAATCATACTCACTTAAGAATGTCAACCATCTAGCTTGTCTAGCATTCAGGTTTTTCTGATCTAATAAATATTTCAGGCCCATATTATCTGTCAATAATGTAAATTTTCTTCCAATAAGGTGATGACGCCACATTTTCAAGGCATGAATAACTGCCAATAACTCTAAATCATAGGTAGAGTAGTTCTTTTCATGTACTTTCAGCTTTCTAGATTCATATGCCACTGCATGCCCTTCGAATGTCAGGACTCCACCGAGTCTGTCATTGCATGCGTCTATACAAAGTACAAAATCCTTGTTGGGGTCTGCTATCCTCAAGATAGGTGCTGTCATCAATAATTCCTTTAATTTCTTAAAACTGTCAGAAAATTTATGATCCCACACAAGTTTCTTCCCTTTCTTCTGCAAAGAAGTTATGGGGTTGGCAATCTTTGAAAAATTTTCTATAAATTTTTTGTAATATCCAGTAATGCCCATAAATGATCTTACATCCGACACATCCTTAGGAACTGGCCAGTCATTAATGGCCCTTATCTTTTCGGGGTCAACCGAGATTCCTTCTTTCGAAATTATGTGTCCTAAATACTGAATTTTGTCTTTGGGAAAGTCACACTTGCTAAACTTAGTGTGTTGGATTAAACTGACCCAAAGGTTTTCAACTAGACCCAAGTTCTTTGCGGTTCTTCCTTTTACCAACAAAACCCCTTCGCACCGGTCCTTTACGCAACAACCTGCGAGCAGGTTGCGGTCTCACCCGAGGTGTATCTTTATGGGGTACTGCGGAATCAAGTTTCCACAGTAAATGATGAGTTGTTTATTTGAACAAGCTGTGCAACGCGGGACAGAAGGAGTGAGCTGCGGGGTAGAGTGATGTGGTGCGCAGTAAGATAGATGCTGCGAGCAGTACTGCGCGGTGGAGGCAACACTGCGGGCCTCACCAAGGGTTCTTACTGCTGCGAATCTTCTACAGGAACTGCGAACCACCCACGATTATCCTCTACTTGGAAAATCTCGGAAACGTTAAGGCACTGAAATGAGTATCACTCATCCATTCATTCAGGCACTTACTGTCTATCTTTCTAGCATTCGTCAAGAACTTGGATTATTACAACATGAACTAAAATGATAAACATGATTAATTGTGCTGCGTTCGTTCACTGTGTTTAAGAAAGTAATTATACTTAAATGATTGATTCACGGCCTTAACATAGAATTGAAGTGTTCACCATTCATCTACTTCCAGGGAACCTAGCATATCATTCCCAAAATTCTCCTATTGGTAAATGCATATCAAAGTTCTCATTTTACAGCATGCAAGGAAACATTCAAGCATTCATTCTACAGAAAATATAGATAGTCATTCATTCATAAACATCATCACATAACACGGGATTTAATGTGGTTCACTTCCCCTTATGGAAAGCTACGTCCACAAGAACGGTTGGTAATATTTTTCTTTCAAAAGGGATGGGGCAACCATTCTTAGTCTGTGCACTCAGCTGCAAAGCCTTTACAATATTCTTAGCTCAGAGATATTTTACAATATAAAAAGATTATCTCCTTAAGTTCTCAGCAACTACAAAATAATAACAATCCAAAAGGATAACACCACTGAGAACCCCCATCCCATACAAAATGTATTCTTAAATAGATCATGCCCGAAGGTCATGTCTATACAATGTTGAAGACCTAAAGCCAAAAACCCTAAGGATTTCCAAAACTGCGCTGGTTTTCCAAACCGGCTTGCTGGCTCCTGGTAGTGTCTTCTTGATCATGGTGGATCTCCACGTCCTCATTATGTCACTATCAGCCTTCCTGTCGCACGCATGCCTATAGGATGCTTCTGCCGAACCGTTTCTCTCTAACGGTTTTACCTTCTGCGTGTGCCAAACGTCGCTTTCCTTAACAACCCACGCATGGCCGCCTTCCTGTTTTTCTTACGTCCACCGCTCAGTAATACTGAAGTATCTTTCCAAAAATGGCTGCTACTAGTCGAGCCGGTAACTACACTTGATACTTGTCCATCACACCGCTTTGCTGGCTCCATGTGGCCTCCTAACTTCGCAGCACTGCTTCTGCGCAGTACTGGTCTTTGCATCATGCCAAAACTTCGACGCTGCGGGCAAATCCGTAGTCTCATCAAAAGTTGGATGCTGCGCGCAACTTTGCAGCATCCTCAATACTTAGCCAAAATTGTGTTTCTGAGCTGCGCTCAGCTCAGCTTTCCCTGCCTGCCTCAAAAAGGTGCTTCCCAAAACTTTAACTCAACCTGGGCCCAACATGCCCCTAACACTTACATGTGGCTCATCCCCGAGCCACTGATTGTTTCATCTGTCTCACTCTGCCTTGCGACTGGTGGGACGAACTTGGCCGCAAACTCGTCATATCTACCAGACAACTGCACCACTGCTTCTCTTGTATCCTCCTCAACCTATTTAATTGCCTCAAGCAGTGTTGGAGTTATTTCTTGTCCAATTTGGTCTTGTACCTGCTCCTGGTTATCGCGCAGTTCTATTAACTTATCTTCAATCTGCTACAACACCGCCATGGCATTCTCCAGGAACTGCTGCGACTGATTATCCATCTCAGTCTCTTTTTGTCATAATTCCTGCACTTGTTTCTTCAAGCTGGATATCTCCTTATATCTCGACAGCCTTTCTCTACGTGGCAAAGCTTTCACCTCTGCATTCAAATTGTCCAGTGCGGTCTATTTTTCTTGTACCGCGGTCTTGACCTACAGTAACCCTTGATCCTCTTCAAGGGTCGCAATTGCCTGCAAAACCTTATACAGGAGATATTGGCACTTATCCATCTCACTTGTGATGCTTTTCGAGGCGGCGCTCACTGCTTGCTCTTTGACCTGCTATTCATTTAATGGCGCCTGCTTATTTAGCTTCTCCTTCAATGTAGCAATATCAGCCTCATAATAAATTTCTTTGTCTTGCATCTCCGACTGCAAGGATTTCACCTTATCTCTGATCCTTAGAACTGTGTCTGCAGGATCATCCTGGATGTCTATGTCTTTAATATCCTTCGCCACATTGGATATGGTGGTATCCAAATTTTGTTGGCAGTCCTGTTCGTTGTGTAGCTGTACTTCTGCCTTATGCTAAATTTGTCTGTTTGCTGCGGTGAGCTCTGCTTGTAACTTCATCGCTTCAACCGTCAGTTCATGCATCTCCTACACGATCTATGTGTGGATGAAGTGCAATCCTGGTAACAGTATTTTGGCTAAGTTGAGCTCTACCCTCTTGACTCCCACTGTGTCCAAGGCCACTTGCTCTGCTACTAGCAATGCAACAGCCAATGGGTCCACATGGACAATCCTAGTCTTCAACGACAGCATTATTCCTAGCTGCTGGCTTCCTTGCTGCGAGGTTCCTACCGACCTCCTTTCAGCCCCTGCTTCTTGTGGCACAATAAGGCTTTTCTGGACATCGTCCATTTTCTTCATTAGGCCTTGCATTGCGAGCCTCGTTTGGTGTAGGTCATCGTGGATGAACTTGTCCTTCTTTTCTTTAGCCTCCATAAGCTCCTTCATCTACTCTAATATTGTTTCGACTATCATCTCATAGTCGTCATCATTGAGGACTGCCTCTGATTGAAGCTTTGTAGCCTTCACTTTGTTCCTCGACTTTGGCTTCTGCGAAGTCTCAGCTTCTTTTCTCTTCCCTGTTTCTTCAATGATTGGGAATGAGAGCGGGATCGGTTCATCTTCTTCTGACTCTGTCTCCACGTCCATGACATCTACACAAAATTCTGCTGGCCAATCTTTCATGATGTCCTCAATATCCTGCTCGTACATGTTGTACTTTCCTGGGAACCACTCTGGTTTCCTCATTTGTGCTTTCGTCAATATGAATATACATTTCATATCTGCCTCAAAGTCGATGATGCAGATATACTTCGCCATGACCTGCTTTGTGATACGAGGTGTCTTCGTGATTGCATCGCGCAGCTACATATAGTATTGGTAAAAGACTTCTGTGGTTGCATGCTGGCGTTTGGTATTTGTGTTTTCCCAGAGGTTGACAAACTTAAACCCTCTAGGATCCTTGGGATCCATAACGATGCTGGCATAATCTCATGGTTCCTTCCATCCACACAAAGTGATCAGGACGATGAGCCAGGTAAAATGGAACTGGCCGCCATTCACCTGGGTTTCATTGAGTTCTTCAAGGAAATCATTCAGTAGAAACTGACACCAATTGAAGCTCTGGCCTTCGGCCTCTATGGCGCCAAGGAGTATTGCACCCACAGGCACCTCCGAAGGTCTACCTGTCTTGAGCATCTTGCTTGTGAGAAACTGCGTTACAAATCTTGTTTCTCGGTCCTCTATGTCTTCTGTCAGGAATCCTCTTTTTCCCTTTACCACTGAGTGGGTCTTCTTCATCTTCTCAATAGCCTCTTTTTCTTTTCTCTTCCCCTGGAAAAAATGCTTCAGATCCTTACTGCGCTTGCTTAACCTGGTAATGCAGTGGATCAAATCAATATTAGTATCCACGTTTCTATCCAGCCACATATAACCTTGATGGATTCGCGCCATGAGTGTGCGAACCACGATATTCAGTTCTGGGGAATGGTCAAAATGTGGTAATCTTAACAAGTTCAGTAGCCCTGACTAAACAACAGGTGCTAACCAACTGTCAGCTACCAAGTTCAGAGTTCCCTTGGAGTCCTTTTTCCAGCACATATGCTGGTCTGCTTGAAAATTCGGGTATTTGGGAACATCTGGCTCATCTTTCTTCATTCCCAAGAGGTCATAATCCTCCCATTTACAATTTGCTATCTTTCCTAGTAGATTCTTACCAATGTTTACATGATTTGACATAGGCGACAGCGGGATGTCGTATCTTGCATTCTTGAGCAATTTAAACATAGGAGCATTCAGTGCCTGCGGGGAGATATATTCAGGTGTCATCTTTAAAGGTTCTGTCTGAAAGGCTGGTGCTTTCTGTGCCGAGGATCCCAACTTTATAATATTGGATCGAGGTGCAGTTACCACTTTTCCCTTATCTTTTGGTTTTTCCCGCATCGTGAGATTAATTCTTGGTGATCTACGGGATCCTTCTCCTTGTTCTGTGGCGACCTTCTTAACTGGGGTTTTCATTAACTACTGAATCCCTCCGTGCTGAAAGATCCTCAGGGCTTCTTCAAGGGTCAGTTCTTCTTCTCTAAAGGGAGGTTCGGACATTCACAATTGAGGTAGCAGCTAAGGCAGACAGAATGCAGATTGCTACTAGCTCAAAGAGGTTAATCGCAAGAAAATTCTAAGTGCTTGGTAATGCCCGCGAGTCTCCCAATGGTGTTATTTATAGGTGCAGCAGACCCTCTCCCGTGCCCTTCAATGGTTCGATAAGCATTTAATGTGGTGTTTGTTGGCGAATTTGAGCGGATCCTTCAGCCCTTTCTGTTGTCAGCGTGCTCAGAACGGCTATCTTTTCTTTAAATGCTGAAGCGGTTGCTGCAATAGTCATCTAACAACTATTTTTTCTGAAACGCCATCTAATGGCTATTTTTCTCTGGGTGCTACACCGAACTGCGTGGCAAACCATCTGCAACCCTGCGCGGATACTTCGCAGTGCCAAAAATTTCCAACTGCATGGATACTTCGCAGTGCCAAAAATTTCCAACTGCGCGGATACTTCGCAATGCCAAAAATTTCCAACTGCGCGGATTTTTTTTTTTTCGCGCAGCTTCAACAGTGTTGCGCGGTACATAGATCATTCTTCTTATCATACCTTCTTTCTTTTATCATACATGTACAGACTCCTTTACATTTCTAGTGTCCACTTTCAACTTTACTTGACACTTAGAACTTCCTTCCTTGGTTCGTTATTCAGGGTTCTGCGAAGGAGTGCTATCATGGTATAGCTTTAGCCTGCTTCCATTTATCAAAGTTGGCAAGATATCACCAGCTAAATTGGCTAGCTGGACTACACCAATGTTAGTAACATGCATCACAGTATATGGGCCAAGCCAATGTATCTTAAATTTACCAGGGATTTTCATGAATTTGCTATCATACAGGAGGACTAGATCACCTACCTAAAAACACTTGTTCTTTATATGGCGATCATGCCATGCTTTCTCGCGGTCCTTCTGAGCTTGCTGGTGGAAGCCTGTGATGAAGCGATCTTCCTCCAAGCCCAGTAAATATAGTAATCTTTCTTCTAGAGCTTTGCAGTCTACCATCTCTGTAAATGCAGCGATTCTCAGATTAGGGACAATATATTCCATAGGCATTATAGCCTCCTGCCCATAAACCAACCGAAAGGGTGTCTGTCCTGTCAATTTCTTGCATGTTGTCCTGTATGCCCATAGCATAGATGAGACGTGTAGGTCCCAATCGTCTCTACTTACATTGCACAACTTAGTGAGTGCATTCTCCAATATTTTATTGAAAGCCTCTACAGTACCATTCGCCTGTGGATGATATGGAGTACTGCGCTGATGAAAAATGTGGAATTCCTCTGTAAGCGCCTCAATTGTCTTGTTCAGAAAGTGAGTACCTTGGTCACTCATCAAAATCTTCAGGCATCCAAATCTGGTGAGTATTTCTTCAAAAATAAACTGTGCAGCAGTACTGGCGTTGCAATCCTTAACTAGTTTTGCTTTCGCCCATCTGGTGAGGTAATCTGTAGCAATAATAATATACCTTACGCCCATTCTTTTTCCTGGTGGGTTTATAGGACCCACAAATTCTATTTCCCATTTTTCAAATGGTTGCAATGTTAACTATGGATTCAATGGCATCTCATCTCGGCATGATGGTTTTCCTGTCCTCTGACAGACATCACAGTTCCTGCAATGTTCTTTGGCATCTTTATGGATCGTAGGCCACCATAGCCATGCGCGCAATATCTTCCACGCAATATCCCTTCCTGCATAGTGACCTCCCACAATTCCTGAGTGTGCATCGGCTAGAATAAATGGCTTCTCATGATCGAGTACGCACCTGTGTAGGACTTCATCTAGCCCAAGTTTGTATAACTGACCTGCAATTATAGTGAAGTCCGCGGCATGCACCATTAACTGTTTTTTCTGCTGGACTGAGAATTCCTGGGGTGCCAGCCCTGTGGTTATGAAGTCAATGATATCCTTGTAATAATCATCGGCAACCTGTATACTAAATAACTGCACATCAAGTAGACTGTCTTCAATATTCGTCGACTCCTCTCCTGACTCGATCCTTGACAGATGATCAGTTCCCAAGTTCAGTCTACCTGGTTTGACAATAATTTCAAAGTCATATTTTTGGAACAGCAATAGCCATCGACATATGCGTCCCCCTAACACTGGCTTGTTGACCAAATATTTCAACGCAAAATGGTCAGTAAACATAAGGAAGTGCGATCCCAGCAAGTAGTGTCTAAATTTCTGTAGAGCATATACCATCGCAAGGCCTTCCCTCTCAGTAGTAGTATAGTTCTTCTATGTTGTTGAAAGCTTTCTGCTAGAAAATGCAATAGGGTAGTCAGTACCTCCCTCTCCTGGCTGATCTAACATGATCCCCAGGGAAATACATGATGCGTCAACATGGAAATGGAATGGCTTTGTCTATTCTAGAAAGACTAGAATTGGCGCAGTGGCCATCTTTTCTTTTAATGTGTCAAAACCCTATTCGCATTCTGCGTTCCAAATGAACGGTGTGTCTTTCTTCAACAGCGTTTCCATTGGTACAGTTATCTATGCATAACCCTTTATAAATTTCCTGTAATATCCAGGATGGCCTAATGTAGATCGCAACATCTTGACTGAATTTGGTGTTGGTAAGTTTGCAATAACTGCAATCTTCGCAGGATCTACCATCAGTCCTTGTTTACATACAATGTGGCCAAGTAAAATTCCATAAGGCACACAGAAAATACACTTTTTCAAATTCAAGGATATTTGATGCTATCGACACTTCTTGAGCATCATGCGGAGATTCACGCAATGCTTTTTCAATAGACCAAATACAATCCAATCATCAAAATACGCTTCTGAAAACTTATGCATAAAATCTTTAAATGTTGCGATGACGACTCTAGAGAATATGGCAGGTGCGTTCTTCAACCCAAAAGGCATGACAGTGTGCTGGAATGATCCCCATTCTGTATAAAATGTGGTCTTATGCCTATCCGCAGGATCAATCCTGATCTGATGAAAACCAGAGAAACCATCAGTGAAAGAATATGCCTCATTTCCTCCAACGTTATCAAGCACTTCATCTATGAATGAAGTAGGAAATGGGTCGTGCATGGAAGCATCGTTCAGCTTTCTGAGATCCACACAAATCCTGATCTCGCCTTTTTCTTTCTTGTCTTGAACAACCATGGGGCTAATCCATTCGGATTCTTCAACTGGTTCAATGATTCCTGCTTCTAGCATCTTATCTAGCTCTGCGCAGAGTTTTTCCTTATAGCACGGATTCAGTCTGTATGGCCTCTGCTTGATAGGCTTAGCACCTAGTTTTAAAGGTATTTTCATGACCTCTAGGTCTCCCAAAATTCCTTTCATATCTATAAATTTTGTTGGAAATAGTTTCTGATACTCATGTAAGGTATCTTCAATCTCTGCAATAGTCTGTTCGTCCCAATAATATCCTATCGATGCGAACTTCGGCTCTTTGTCTGTGCCAATGTTCACTTTTTGTGTTTTTACTGGTCCAATCATATCTGGGATTTCCAACGGGGGTCCTTCTACCTCACGCGCTCCTTCTGACTCTGGTATATCTATGTTGCGTGGGTCGTCTTCATCGTCTTCATTTGTATCATTGGTATCTTTAGCTAAGTTGTAACACTCGATCAAGTGCTCTTCATGTTCCTTCCATTATCACTGTAGGTGCACGGGAACGCACTCTGTCCCAAAAAACTTTTACAATGTTATGTTTTGATGATGACAGTCATCTTGGAATATGCGCTTCTTGATTAGCTGTAATGATTCATGGATTAATGGATTCTCATCTTCAAAACTGAATTTCTTCTGGAATTTCGCAGCGAGCAGCTCCCAATCAGTGAGTTCACTGCGCAACTCCAATTTGAGGTACCATTTCTCTGGGATACCCGCATCCAATGTATGTACAAATAAATGTACCCATTCTGTAAGTGGTCTTTCCATCCATGCCTTTGAACAGATTTCAATGTGTTGACTAGGGTCTATCTGTCCATTATACTTTTCAAAGGGTAAAGTAACCTTTTCGGTGAGTTGGATCTGCATCTTAGTTCTGCATTGATCCCAAGTGGTCAATGTTTTCCTATGTGCATTCCACCATCTGGCAGGTGTATCGTGCAATGCTATATCTAAAGCTGGCAGTCTATGCTCATCTAGTATAGCTGCAATATATTCCCTTATGAAACTGTAAACATTGGCAGAACCATCATATGTGGGAATAGGACTCACCTTTTTTCCGATCTAGCGCAGTGATTTTGTAACCTGCGCACATATTCTTGCTGATACTTCATGCATGCGACTTTGCCAATTCTCCAGTCCTGTATCCGAGTCAGAGATACAAGAAGTGTCACATTGCCAGCTGAGCATACCGTCTGTAGTAGGATTAATGTAGTCTTCCTTGTTCGCAGTCAGTTGGTATAGTCGGTCTAAATCTTGAGCTTGGGATTCCTCTTGAATCTGCTCACTGTATTTATCACCATATTTAGGATCCAATGGTGCGATGACCCTAATATGCTTCCCTTCAAAGATCATCTTCTTTATCTTCAAGTTTATGATAGCCAAGTTATCCATAGCCCAATCAATTCCCAATACTGCTGGAAAAGGTTGACTATCATCCACAATTTCAATAACCTCAAAGTCTGCATGACTCTGTACTCCGTCAATGTCAACTACTACATTAGCTAAGTGTCCAAAAGGTATGACCTTATCCTGATTAGCCATTCATAACTGGATAGGTGACTAGAGCAACTTTGGTCAACCCATCTGCTGCCATGTCTGCTTAGTTAAGACATTCACTTCTAATCGCAGATCAAGGATGACTTCATCCATTTCAAAATCTCCTATCTGCGCAGTAAGCCTCCTCTCTCGGCCTGTTCTTTTGTGCTTCCTTATATGATGTACAGCACTATCTAGAGTCTCTATTGCAATCTGAGGTTCATACTAGCTGATAAGCTTCTAGAGCTCTACTATCGATTTTTCACTTTTTAGTAACTTCATGCAGCTTCGCAAGAACTGCGCAGCAGAAGTACGGACATCTGTCGCAGTACTTGTTTTGTCATATGGAGCCGGCATGTCTTCAACATGCGGTGTTTCACTGCGCAGCAAGATCCTTGATGACTTATCTCCTTGTTCTCTAAAGGTATCCCGCGCATCAATGAAGATCTCCTTGTTCTTCTGTAGGTTAAGAGGGGGTGCTTTACCTGGATCTTTCCTTATCCATACTGTTTCAAGGGGATCCTTCTTCGTATGTGCTTCCCTTGATGTTGAAGCTTCCGCTCCTCTGTCGCGGCCTCTCTCAGTGCCACTGTGTGTGACCACGTTAATGCTTGGATCCACTGGTCTATTCTCTACTACGATCCACTATATGTTTAAATTCGCAGCCTTTGTTCGTCTTCTCTTCTGCATTTCCACCTCTAATACTAGGCAATCTTCAATGACATGCTCAAATGATTTACAATAATTGCACGTAGTGCATGGGTTAACAAAATCTCTAAACACGTGCTTGGGTTGGCCACAGTTATAAAAAATGACTTGGCAGCAGCCTCTTCCTTGTGCCGGACCAACATTTCTTCCTCTGCCGCAGTATCTACCACCACGGCCTCTGTATCCTCCTTGGTCATATTGTGCATTTTCTTGTTTTGGCTGGGTATCTTCTTGTATGCGGTACAAGCCAGTGCCTCGCATTGAGTCCATATCCCTTTTTCTTTCATTCATTAACTCATATGCGCGGCAGTTGGATTCATCATGTCCAATTGATTTACAGAAATTGCACTATAAATTCTTAGGAGTTTTCACATATTTCTGGATGAGGTAACAGTCTTCAGGTCTGTGTCCTGTGGTTCTACAAATTTCACACTATGGGGCCTGATTCTGATTTAATGGGTTAGGCGCACCACTATTGATATAGTCACGGAACAGAGGGCAATGTTCGTGGTCATGACCTTCTCCTTTACAACTTATACACCAGAGCTCCTGTCTAGGTTCATATCTTTGTTCTTTACCATTTTTCATACTTTGCAGTTCAAGTGTCAGGGTGGTAAGCTGGTTCTGGATCTGTGACATTCCAGAACTAGTATCACCAATTAGCGAAGCTTCCAGCTTCATTCCAATTTCCAAGGCCTCTTCCTGGGATAGAACCTTCTGTTGCATCAATGAACCATTCTTTATGTTGTTCTGGTGGTATAACAAAGCTTACTTGGTCTAGTAAGGTCTTACATTTTTGATCAAATTCCCATACCATTTCAGTTGGTCTCTACTTTATTTCCTTCAGCTCAGTTATACACTGCGACTCAGACTTAGGTTTCTTGAACTCTGCTACCAGCGCGACTTTAATTTCTGCGAGGGTTCTCGGCTGTACGGTAGAGTATTTCATAAACCAATGTAGCGCTCTATCTCTGAAAGTGGTGATGAGTTGTGCTTGCTTCACAGCATCATCCTGGATTTTTCTTACACTCCATACGGCTTCACAAAGGAACCAATGCTGATCAGGGTCTTCTGGGCCAATTCCTCTAAATGTTGGTAGTTTCATATCAGTGTTTGCCATTATGCTACTAGGTGGTGGGGCACCGGGATTAGTGCGCAGCTGCTGTAAAGGGATCTGCGCAGTAAATACAAATGGGACTATCGGGAGAGATGGACTAGGTTGATTCTCCTATTGGGTGGGCTACATGGTGGGTGGGTTCTACGATAAGGGTGGCACGGTTTGTTCAGCCGGCGGATTCTCAGGGGTAAATGGTTGTGTAACTTCACTATCAAGATCGCAGGGGATCTCAGTATCTATATGAAGTTTAGGGCCTTCCGGATATTTATTAATTTTATATATCTTACCACTTCTAAGAGTATGTGTCTCTTCGTCAGAATCAATATATGTATTGTTTATCATGACAAACTTCAAGCATATTACTGCATTCTTAGAACACCTTTCTCAGGTAACAACATCTTAATGTATAGACTGAGATTGTTTAGAAACTTACCATGGAATCCTCCGAAAAAATTTGCTTCTGCTTGGTTGTAGGATTTGAGTGTGTCTACAGCAAATTCTGTTACAAAGCCTTCTAGCATATGATCGACCCAATAATCAATTGCATGTGGCAATGGGCTGTCTAAGGCTTTAAGCTATGCTGTGAGCTCGGGAGTCCACTCCGTAGGAACTCCTCCTTGGAAACAGTTTTTCTTCTCTGCGAGCCGCGAGATCCACGTATGCAGCTCGTTTGGAAACGATTCCCAAAATATCTCGTGAATGTCGTCTAACATATATCTATCCGACCACTGTTTGTCGCTTAGACGCGGATGTCTATTTTCTTGTCTGTTAAAATCGTTTATGGTCTTATCCCACCAAGCTTGGATTTCTGTCTTTTTCAGGATGCCAATAGTCAGATCCTTCCGGGAACTGATATTCTTCTTCACACTTCATAATTGCAACTCAATGGAACCATTTCAACTCATCATGGATTCTAGCATGGAAACGGAACCATTTCAAATCATCATGGATTCTAGCGCGGCAACAAAACCATTTGTTGGCTTAAACTGACCCAGAGGTTTTCAACTAGACCCAAGTTCTTTGCGGTTATTCCTTTTACCAACAAAACCCCTTCACACCGGCCCTTTCGGCAACAACCTATGATTTGGCTGAGGTCTCACCCAAGGTGTGTCTTTATGGGGTACTGCAAAATCAAGTTTCCACAGTAAATGATGAGTTGTTTATCTGAACAAGCTACACAACGCGGGACAGAAGGAGTGCGCTTCGGGGTAGAGTGATGTGGTGTGCAACAAGATATATCCTGCGAGCAGTACTACGCGGTGGAGGAAACACTGCGGGCCGCACCAAGGGTTCTTACTGCTGCGAATCTTCTACTGGAACTGCGAACCACCCACGATTATCCTCTACTTGGAAAATCTTGGAAACGTTAAGGAACTGAAATGAATATCACTCATCCATTCATTCAGGCACTTGCTGGCTATCTTTCTGGCATTCGTCAAGAAATTGGATATTACAACATGAACTGAAATGATAAACATGATTAACTGTGCTGCGTTCATTCACTGTGTTTAAGAAAGTAATTATACTTAAATGACTAATTCACGGCCTTAACATAGAATTGAAGTGTTCACCATTCATATGCTTCCACGGAACCTAACATATCATTCCCAAACTTCTCCTATTGGTAAATGCATATCAAAGTTCTCATTTTACAGCATGCAAGGAAACATTCAAGCATTCATTCTACAGAAAATATAGACAGTCATTCATTCATAACCATCATCACATAACACAGGATTTAATGTGGTTCACTTCCCCGGATGGAAAGCTACGTCCACAAAAATGGTTGGTAATATATTTCTTTCAAAAGGGATGGGGAAACCGTTCTTAATCTGTGCACTCAGCTGCAGACTCTTCTTTCTCTCGGCTAGGTCTCTGCGCACACAGCTGCAGAGCCTTTACAATATTCTTAGCTCAGAGAGATTTTACAATATAAAAATATTATCTCCTTAAGTTATCAGCAACTACAAAAGAATAACAATCCAAAAGGATAACAACACTGAGAACCCCTATCCCATACAAAATTTCTTCTTAAATAGATCATGCCCGAAGGTCATGTATGTACAATGTCGAAGACCTAAAACCCAAAACCCTATGGGTTTCCAAAATTGCGCCGGTTTTCCAAACTGGCTTGCTGGCTCTTGGTAGCGACTGCTTGATCAGGGCGGATCTCCCTGTCCTCATTTTGTCGCTATCAGCCTTCATGTCGCACACGTGCCTATTGTTGAGATATTGTAACTTCAAAGAATATTATAATTGTACTTTATTATATCCGGAGATGTTTATTCCTTCGTCAGAATGTGGTAACTCGGGTTATTAGACTTCCCTAGTAGGGGTCGGCCCTGTATGTGTTATGTGGGTCAAAGGGTTATTAGACCACCCTAGAGGGGTCGGCCCAGTTAATTGTAGTGGGGTATTTAACCTATTGGTTAAATACGAGCCTACGTGTACTTGTGTAAAATACATATCAGAGTAGTGTATAAATAGAGGAGGTGTGTTCCTCATTATACACACTCACTCACTTGAGAAAGGCGCACTTGTGGAGGAGAGGTCTGCTATTGTGGAGAAGGAGATTATGCTCAGGGTTTGCATCTTTGTATATTGCTGGTCATCTATATTGAGGAAGCTTTGCTGGGTTTTCTACCCCATGAGGGTTTCCCAGGATAAATCTCTGTCTCTTGTGTTTATGCTGTGCTTGTTGTTTCTTCAGTGATCCTGTATATGCTATTATTGTGAAATGGAATGTAATGCTGCTATTTTCTGTCTTATCATATTGAATTTTAACATGGTATCAGAGCTAACCTGAAGGAAGACAAGGTATGGCACTAAAGACACTTGCTTTACTTACGACAATTTGAAGGTTAGGGTTTTACATAGCAAAAACCAGTCATCGTAGCACTTTCACTATAAATCCGTTTTGGCGAAGTTTTCGGATCTGAAATTGTTACAGGACGAAGCTAAAATCTCCAGGTACCTTGTGTCCAAAGGACAACCTCTAATTCGTTGTACTTTGTGATTTATGATCTGTACAATATAGGGTTTCTGCCTCTTCCAGATCTGAGTCAAAATCAGGTGACCTTGGGAAAAAGGTCATATCTTGGGTTAGGAAGCTCCAAATGAAATTTCATAAAAAGTGACAGGTAGTACACAGGCTTCAATATCTCAGAAAACGTTTTCAGAGTCCGAAGTTGAACCAGTGACACGTGGAACTCCGTACAAGTACGCTCTCCTGTATTATCCCATAAATAGGTCACGTTGCGACACTTCGCATAACTCTCTCTCAAAAAATCCAATTGAGGTCAGACCTGTCAGGATGGAAAGATAACAGGCCGAGCTATCTCAGAAAACTTTTTCAGAGGCCGAAGGTCAAACAGTGACACGTGGCACGCCGTACAAGTTCGCTCTCCTGTATTTTCCCAAAACAGGTCACGTTGCGACATTTGGCATAACTCTCTCTCAGAGAATCCAATTGAGGTCAGACCTGTCAGGATGGAAAGATAACAGGTCAGGCTATCTCAGGAAACGTTTTCAGACCCTGTGGATCAAAACTTTCAGAGTTACACCAGAAACAATCAGGTACATATTTCTGTCAAAACAGAATTATTTTTTGGTACCTTCATTCATGACTTCCGGAATTTAGGGCTTTGGAGAAAGTTGAAATTTTTGTAATCGGAGACCACGGCTGGATGCTACTCATCAAAATAGAAATTTAGAGACCAAGATCAGAATTTTTGGTTGGGCAGAAGGCCGGGCTTGATTAGACCCTAGTTCGGGACTTTGATCAGAAAAGCGGAAAATTAGGGCTTCTGTAAAAATGGGAATTTTTGAAATCTGTGACCACGGCTGGAAGCTCCTCAGAAAAATAGAAGCTTAGAGCTTTGGATCAAACTTTTTGATGGGGCAAAAGAATGGGCTTCATCAAACCCCAGTTCAGGGTCACGTCCAGTGAATCCGAAAGTTTCAAAGGCAAAATTAAGGAGTAAAACTTTGCAGTTTTCAAATTCTGAATATATCAGTTTGATCAGCTCATCAAGGCGCATATCTCTATCCTTTCGGAAGTTTGAAATTCAAAGTTTGAATTTTTGGGATTTCTCTGACAAACCCATATCCAGCTCCAGGTCCAGTTCTTGCAAATCAAGTGGATAGGGTTAATCCTAGAAGAAGATGGATTGGTCACCTACATAAGTGAAGGAGTTCATGTTTCAGAGGGAGATGAGGCTAAGGCTTTACATAAGGAGATTACAAGCGATCTCGACAGGTATGACTCATCGAGGTATGTTTTGAGATTTGTTCATGATTAAGTTTATGGTATGTTTGTCTTCATGTTATTACAATTAGTACAATCTTGATTTTAGATTTGTTGTATCACCTTAACAAAATTATGAATGCATAATAGAAGATATTCATTGGTTAGGGTGTTGACACTTATGATTGTACTAATGCATTATGGTGTTGTGTGAGGTTGATGTTGTCTGCTAACAAGATACAGGTACATCACAAAAGACAAATCCGGCTCCATGACCATGAAAACATGAAGACAAAGACTCATCCATAATCTTTGTTCTACTTACAAGGTATGTATGACTTTGTTATATTATGCTTAACCTATGAGACATGCAGGTTCTAGCTCAGGATCTCTAAATCATTGAAGAGATTGTTTAGGTATGTTGTACATAACCAAGTAGGTATACCAATCCAGGTATGTTTCCCATGAATCTTACCTTGTGTTAGGATCCCCTATATAAGTATACTTGGAATGATTGGTTATGCTTATTCATAAAGTTAGTAATCAAGGGATTATGCATATTATATCTTTTATCTTGATTAATGATATGCATGAGTAAAAGAAGACTTCCCTGAAATCTTGAATACTAATGTTTATTAAACTAAAACCATGACTATACATTTTCAAGATTATTTAGTACTATAATGTTTTGATAGCATTTAGAATATACTAATGAGTGTATGTTTGTGTATGAGATCATGAGGATGACTCTTGAGCATGCACAGTGGTACAGAATGAATAGAAGTTCAAAAGACATACAGAAGATCAAGCGGGAGGCAGCCACACAAACATAAAAGATAAGTATTTGAGTTGCTATTTGAAATAGTAATGATATTGCCTGTAATAGGTTGTATGCATATTTGTATTCCTAGAATGTATCATGCTGAGTGTAAACATTCATAGATCATTGAACAATATAATATGCATATGATTGGTAAGTTGGACAAACATTCCATTGTTGCTTGTCTAGAATGAAACCTCTTTGCTGACATGCTGAGAGCTGTGCACACTCTCGACAGTATGTTCTGGTAGAGATGGAAGGCATCTAGATAACCACTGTATGCATACAGAATATGGAAAAGTGTTGTGCCAAAGTATTGGTCAAAATAGTTGCATAACTATGTAAATGATATCTGTATGCATAATAGGTTATCATGTCAATATGATTGATGATTATGAAGTATTACTAATCCTGTACTTAATTTTGATTTGTAGGAAAGATCATGCTGAATGATGAACACTGAACAAGCGATGGATGTTCAACAAAAGATTTACAAATCAAACACACTATAGAAGGCTTGTGGCTAGAAGATTATCTTAGAAAGAGGAAGAGAATCACAACAAGATGTTTGCTCCAAGTATGGTGTAATTAAAGAAGAAGTGTGAATCAGGTTCTGTATAGGTACCTAGGATCGATAATAAATTGATAAGCTTAATGATCACCATGGGTGATGTGGATCTCAACCTTTGCTACAAGGTTGAATATGATACACATATGACATGGATGCAAGAAGGAACTCACCACAGAGTTCGAATGATATTGAGGCTCATATCAGTAGACCCATCTAACGAGAGATGGCACAGATAGATATGCAGAAGATCATTCAATGCAGAAATGAAAATGAAAGATCTCAAATTGATGCTTTACTTCCTAGGTCTGGAAGTATGGCAAGGCTAAGAAGGAATATTTCTCAACCAGGGAAAGTATGATGAGAAATATGACTTGAGGTGTTGGAATGGCCACTCTTATGGATTCCAACTTAAAGCTGTTAGGGGATAACTCATCAGAGTTAGTGGATATAACTCTGTACAGTCAATTTATTGGGTCTTTGATATATCTAACATATACTAGGTTAGATATATGCTTTGTTATGAACACCTTGAGTTAGTATCTAGTGGAAACTAGATGTGTTTACCTGATAGTTGCAAAGCATGTGATGAGGCACATAAAGGACACGATAGAATTTGATCTATGCTATCTTGAAGATCATGACTTCAGATGGCTATTCAGATTCTGGTTGAGCAGTAAGTGTATCAGACAAGAAGAACACTTCGAGAGGATGTTGTTGTCTGGGATTAGCCATGTTCCCGTGGTTTAGCCGGAAGCAGTCTAGTGTGGCTCTCAGCACAAGCGGAATATATGGCTGCTTGCTCTGCTAGTTGTGAAGAAGTTTGGCTTTAGGATTGTTTGACTTAGAGATAGAACCAACTGAGATCCTATGTGATATTTAGAGTTGTACCAAGTTGACATAGAATCTAGTGTTCCATAATAAGTCAAAGAACATAAGGAACCAACAAGATATGACGCAGAAAGGAACTCTAAAGTTTGAATTTGTAACAGGTTACCGTTGTACTAACCATACCTCTACGTCAAGTGAAGAAGTTACCAACCAAACCTCTGTCTCGAGTGAAGTTTGAATACTTCCGAGACAAGCTTGGTGTAGTTCAAAAGGACCCTCCTCGAAAGGGGGAGTAGTATAGTCACTACTGATGAGATTGTCTCATCGAACAACAAGGTCGATGATGAGGTAACCTGTTCTCTACACCCAGTTACTTAGAAATATTTAGATTTAGGACTCTTATATTCTTTATTTTGATGGTTAGATGTATACATGCTTTTGATGTTAGATGTATACATGATTTTGATGTATTAGTGAGAATACATGCTAGATGTATACATGCTTTTGATGTATACATGATTTTGATGATCGATGTATTAGTGAGAATACATGCTAGATGTATACATGCTTTTGATGTTAGATGTATACATGATTTTGATGATAGATGTATTAGTGAGAATACATGCTAGATGTATACATGCTTCTGATGTATACATGATTTTGATGATAGATGTGTTAGTGAGAATACATGCTAGATGTATACATGCTTTTGATGTTAGATGTATACATGATTTGATGATAGATGTATTAGTAAGAATACATGCTTTTGATGACAGATGTATACATGCTTTTAGATGTATTAGTAAGAATACATGCTTTTGATGTATGATGTATACATGCTGTTGATGCTAGATATTGATTATGTACTTGTATGGATGAGGATACTTGTACTTGTATTGATGAGAATACAGATTGAGGGGATTGGATCATCCCTGGACTTTCAGTCCTAAAGAGAGCCGTAGACGTGAGGTCTCCGAGAATGAAGTCCTTAGTGGACAGTTGAGGGGATTGGATCATCCCTGGACTTTCAGTCCTAAAGAGAGCCGTAGACGTGAGGTCTCCGAGAATGAAGTCCTTAGTGGACAGTTGAGGGGATTGGATCATCCCTGGACTTTCAGTCCTAAAGAGAGCCGTAGACGTGAGGTCTCCGAGAATGAAGTCCTTAGTGGACAGTTGAGGGGATTGGATCATCCCTGGACTTTCAGTCCTAAAGAGAGCCGTAGACGTGAGGTCTCCGAGAATGAAGTCCTTAGTGGACAGTTGAGGGGATTGGATCATCCCTGGACTTTCAGTCCTAAAGAGAGCCGTAGACGTGAGGTCTCCGAGAATGAAGTCCTTAGTGGACAGTTGAGGGGATTGGATCATCCCTGGACTTTCAGTCCTAAAGAGAGCCGTAGACGTGAGGTCTCCGAGAATGAAGTCCTTAGTGGACAGTTGAGGGGATTGGATCATCCCTGGACTTTCAGTCCTAAAGAGATCCGTAGACGTGAGGTCTCCGAGAATGAAGTCCTTAGTGGACAGTTGAGGGGATTGGATCATCCCTGGACTTTCAGTCCTAAAGAGAGCCGTAGACGTGAGGTCTCCGAGAATGAAGTCCTTAGTGGACAGTTGAGGGGATTGGATCATCCCTGGACTTTCAGTCCTAAAGAGAGCCGTAGACGTGAGGTCTCCGAGAATGAAGTCCTTAGTGGACAGTTGAGGGGATTGGATCATCCCTGGACTTTCAGTCCTAAAGAGAGCCGTAGACTGGGTCTCCGATAATGAAGTCCTGAATGAACAGGTAGGGGATTGTATTGTCCCCGGACTGAGGTCCCAGAATAGAACCGTAGACTGGGTCTCCGATAATGAAGTCCTGAATGAACAGGTAGGGGATTGTATCGTCCCCGGACTGAGGTCCCAGAATAGAACCGTAGACTGGGTCTCCGATAATGAAGTCCTGAATGAACAGGTAGGGGATTGTATCGTCCCCGGACTGAGGTACCAGAATAGAACCGTAGACTGGGTCTCCGATAATGAAGTCCTGAATGAACAGGTAGGGGATTGTATCGTCCCCGGACTGAGGTCCCAGAATAGAACCGTAGACTGGGTCTCCGATAATGAAGTCCTGAATGAACAGGTAGGGGATTGTATCGTCCCCGGACTGAGGTCCCAGAATAGAACCGTAGACTGGGTCTCCGATAATGAAGTCCTGAATGAACAGGTAGGGTATTGTATCGTCCCCGGACTGAGGTCCCAGAATAGAACCGTAGACTGGGTCTCCGATAAATGAAGTCCTGAATGAACAGGTAGGGGATTGTATCGTCCCCGGACTGAGGTCCCAGAATAGAACCGTAGACTGGGTCTTCGAAAAATGAAGTCCTGAATGAACAGGCAGGGGATTGCATCGTCCCCGGACTGAGGTCCCAGAATTGATCCGTAGACTGAAGTCTCCGAGAACTGAAGATTGGATTGTATCATCCATGGACCTATGTCCTAAAAGGAGCAGGATTGATCATCCTAGGAATATGATCATATGATGATGATACTGATGACGATGCTGATGATCGTGTGATGACGATGCTGCTGATCATGTGATGACGATGCTGCTGATCGTGCGATGACGATGCTGCTAATCATGTGATGACGATACTGCTGATCGTGTGATGACGATGCTGCTGATCGTGTGATGACGATGCTGCTGATCGTGTGATGACGATGCTGCTGATCGTGCAATGACGATGCTGCTAATCATGTGATGACGATACTGCTGATCGTGTGATGACGATGCTGCTGATCGTGTGATGACGATGCTGCTGATCGTGTGATGACGATGCTGCTGATCGTGTGATGACGATGCTATTGATCGTGTGATGACGATGCTGCTGATCGTGTGATGACGATGCTGCTGATCGTGTGATGACGATGCTACTGATCGTGTGATGACGATGCTGTTGATCGTGTGATGACGATGCCGCTGATCGTATGAAGACGATGCTAAAGATCGTGATGTTGATGATTGATGTTGACAGTGATGTTCCAGTAACTGCTTGAGTTACTGATGATGTTGAGAAAGCTTCCAATGATTTATAGATGTATCATGTATGATGTTGATGACTCCTTGCTCGTGCAGATGCTGTTATAATATCCTTCTCGTTAAGGGGGAGTGTTGAGATATTGTAACTTCAAAGAATATTATAATTGTACTTTATTATATCCGGAGATGTTTATTCCTTCGTCAGAATGTGGTAACTCGGGTTATTAGACTTCCCTAGTAGGGGTCGGCCCTGTATGTGTTATGTGGGTCAAAGGGTTATTAGACCACCCTAGAGGGGTCGGCCCAGTTAGTTGTAGTGGGGTATTTAACCTATTGGTTAAATACGAGCCTACGTGTACTTGTGTAAAATACATATCAGAGTAGTGTATAAATAGAGGAGGTGTGTTCCTCATTATACACACTCACTCACTTGAGAAAGGCGCACTTGTGGAGGAGAGGTCTGCTATTGTGGAGAAGGAGCTTATGCTCAGGGTTTGCATCTTTGTATATTGCTGGTCATCTATATTGAGGAAGCTTTGCTGGGTTTTCTACCCCATGAGGGTTTCCCAGGATAAATCTCTGTCTCTTGTGTTTATGATGTGCTTGTTGTTTCTTCAGTGATCCTGTATATGCTATTATTGTGAAATGGAATGTAATGCTGCTATTTTCTGTCTTATCATATTGAATTTTAACACCTATAGGCTGCTTCTGCCGAACCATATCTCTCTAACGGTTTTACCTTCTGCATGTGCCAAACGTCGCTTTCCTTAACAACCCACGCGTGGCCGCCTTCCTGTTTTGCCTACTTCCACCGCTCGACAATCCTGAAGTATCTTTCCAAAAATGGTTGCTACTGGTCAAGCCGGTAACTACACTTGATACTTTTCCAGCACACCGCTTTGCTGGCTCCACGTGGCCTCCTAAGTCCACAACATTGCTTTTGCACAGTACTGGTCTTTACATCACATCCAAAACTTCGATGCTGCACGCAACTCCACAGTCTCGTCAAAAGTTGGATGCTGCGCGCAACTTCGTAGCATCCTCAATACTTAGCCAAAATTGTGCTCAGCTCATCTTTCCTTGCCTGCCTCAAAAGAGTGCTTCCCAAAACTTTAACTCAACCTGGGCCCAACATAGCGTATAGTTGATGATCTCTCAGAACTTGTAAGATAATCCGTAAATGTTCATCATGCTCTTCTTTACTTTTTGAATACACTAAAATGTCGTCTATAAATACAACAGCAAACTTGTCTAGGTATTTGTGCATAATATTATTTATCAAGCACATAAATACAGCTAGGCCATTAGTCAATCCAAATGGCATGAGTATGAACTCGTAATGTCCAAACCGAGTTCGGAAAGCTGTCTTGAAAATATATTCATCCTTAAGCCGCACTTGATGATATCCTGATCTTAGATCAATCTTTGAAAATATCGTTGCTCCACACAACTGATCAAATAGATCGTCTATGCGGGGCAACGGATATCGATTCTTGATCGTCATCTTATTAAGCTGATGATAATCTATACACAGCCTTAGGGTTCCATATTTATTCTTAACAAAGATGACAGGTGCTCCCCAAGGAGACACACTCGGTCTAATATACTTCTTATCAATAAGCTCCTTCAGCTGTGATTTTAATTCGTTTAATTCTAGTATGTTCATTCTGTATGGAGCTTTTGAATTTGGTACTACTCCTGGTATTAACTCGATGGTAAAATCTAAATCTCTTTTAGGAGGTAATCCTGGAATCTCCTCAGGAAATACATCCTTAAAATCCTTTATGACAGGTATGTCCTCTAATTTCAGTTTGTCCTCTTTACCAATAAACTCATCATTTACTATGTTTACTACAAACATCTGGCATCCTTTCCTAACTACCCTCTTAAGTTGCATGGCTGAAATCTATCTAAGGGTTACCTTCCTTGGGATTCCTTTTATTTCTACAGTTTTTCCTTCTTCATTTAAACATGTAAAACTTTTTCCATAATAGTCTAGACTGACATGATGGGCTTCCAACCAACCCATCCCAACTTTAATATCATAAGATCCTAAAGGTAGGATATTCAACTTGATTTGTGTTTGTAAATGATTCATGGACAAGGTACAACTTTCTATAAAATATGATACTTTTCTCTTTGTTCCAGTTGCTAGTCTAACTAGCCAAGATTTACTAAACTTTTCTGTTTTCAATTTAAGACTTTCTACAATATCTGGTGATATATAACTTAAGCTAGCACCTGGGTCAATTAAAATAGTATCAGGATGATTTTTTATCATACCTTCAATATCTACCATAGAGATTTGATGATATGCTTGCCTATTGTCGAGTGCTGCATTAATTCTGGGCATCTCCCTCGCCACGTCTCCAACAGTAGGTTCGGTCTGAATAGAGTTGATGTTGTTAGTCTTTCGCTTCCTCAAGGGACATTCTGATGCATAATGGGGACCTTAACATTCAAAACATTTGATCAATGCCTTTGGCTCATTAGTTCTGGCATTATTAGGTGCATTTCTGGGTGCTATAGAATTTTGCTGTGAATTGTTTCTGGAATTGTTCCCTTGGAAATTCCGATTCTGAAAATTCTTCCTTTGGAACCCGGAATTTCCACTGAATCTGAAATTTTTCTTTTTCTACTCAAAGTTGTTGGGCTTATGATTTTTCTAGTTTGACATTCCTCCTCTTTTTCGATTTGTGTCATAATAAAAACTGCCTTTCTCATAGCCTCTTCCAAGGTTTTAGGACTGTTGTACTCGATTCTGTCCTTAATACTGAAAGGTAGGAAACTCAAGTACCTTTGAACTTTTGGTTTTTCTTCTATGAGGTATGGCACATATCTCAGTACGTTCATAAATTTACTATTCATTTCCTTCATGTTCATACTTCCCAACTTCAAATCGTAGAACTCTTTGGATTTTTCTTCATAGTACTGTTCAGATAAATACTTCTTTTTAAAATATCATTTAAAAGAACTCCAGCTTACATCTTTATCTTTGATGCCTTTTACTCTTTTGATGTCCTGCCACCAAATATCCGCTTTTCCGGTCAAGTTATATATAGCCATTTTTTCCTTCAAGAACTCTGAATAGTCATAGATCTGGAAGTATTTCTTCATACTGGACAGCCAAGCTTCAGCTATCTCACCCTTCTCAGTTTCTCCATTGAAAGTTGGAGGTCTAATATTTTTGAACTCTCTAGAAATCTGCTCATACTCCTTATGATTTTTCCTTCTGGATTTAGAATCTCCTTCACTGCTATCACTAGTGTAGTTACGTTTCCTTTTGCGTACTTCAATAGCATCTCCAAATGAGGTTGAACTGTCTTTTACCTCACTGGTTTTCATGTTCTAATTTTTATTAGCATGAGGCAGATCCTCAACTTTGGAGATATTTTCATTATCTCTTTCCTGCTCCTCAATCGGGCACTGTTCAAACATCACTTGATTTAATTGTTCTTGTGCCTACAGAATTCTTTAATTATCTTGTTTCACAGATCTGATTTCTGCCTTTAATTCATGAAAAGCACGTAACAATTCTAACAAACTGTTATTTAGTTCACCATGACCTTCTTCTACATAGTGTTGTCCCGAACTGTGGCTGTTTGGTTGAAATATGTCGTCTATATGATCAGCCGAATTCTCCATACCTGTAGCTTAAAAATAATTTATGGATAACATCATAATTAAACTTCAAGTTAGTAAAGTTTTCTACTGTATAAAAATTTTCAGCTACGTGTTCTTGGACCTCTTTCAGTCCTAGAGTTCGAACATGAGCTCTAATACCACATGTAACCTCCTGAATTTTCATAAAAAAATTAAAATTTTTGAAAACGTCATTAAATACAAAATTTAAAGATGCGGAATATAATAATTCATTTGATTACGACAACTTTAATTAAAAGTCGTTAATACTAAATGTAATTTAATTTTCCATTTTAGCAGCATGGTGATAAACACAAACTTTAACACATTAATTATGACATGGTAATAGACGAACTAATAGGTCATTAATGTGATGTGATACTTTTTCTGGAAAAGATACTGACAGTTTGATTTTTTATGAACAAGGGTGTCCTACGAGGTACCCTGGAGTTTACTTAGCTGCGACGCTAACGCATTTGAATATTCGAATAAGAAGACGATAGGTAAGAGAATAAAAAACTGCATAGTTTAAAAGTACGAGTGTGATTCAATTCAACGTCAAAATAGATATGTTGTGAATTCTTTTGCGAAAACAAGTATCTTCAGGTATGAATGTCTAGTGCTGCTTATCGGTCTTTCAATGTTGTCTTACAACTCCACTATGATTTCAGAATGCCGTTTATTAACATCATCAGGTTGGTAGAATAGTCGCTGATATCATCGTCGTTGTAGTGGCTAGCTCTGTCGTCGTCTTAAGATGATAAATACTTGTATACTACTAAAGTCATAAATGTATTGTTAACCATCATATGCATTGTGATAAGAGTTAGGACATGAAGTCCATGGCCATAGCATAGATTTTATACGAGTTACAAATCATGGTCTTGTTGAAAATCAACAAATGCATACTCTTGTCTTTTTAATAGCTACAATAATGAAAACTTATGAATAAAATGTTAACCATATAAATTTTATAGATTTCTATCCTAAACAATACTTTGACATTTTTAAACTATTCACAATGTATGTCAAAGTTTATAATATTGAATTCTTATGAAAAATACACCATATTAAAATGATATGCCAATCGAAATTTAATATATGGCTAGACTTAAACCTTGATACACTAAGTCGAAATCTTAACTATAGTGTGAGAACTATTGTTCACTATATGATTATCACCATAGAGTCTGGTTTGAAATTCTAATATCAAAAGTAAGTTATATCGTTTATTTCGATGGCACTGACACCCATTTAACTCGACAAGGTGGCGAGTTGACAATCATTAAAATGACATGAACGTCGAGCTATCGTGAAGATCATGTCTCGATCCTGCATTAAAAGCTTGAGTCGAAACTCCAGGTGACAAGGATTGCCAGCGATCCACGTAATAAGAATTCGATGTAATAGTTTATGCAATGTCAATGTGTAATGGTTATGTGTTTTGAGACACCTCCGAACTGGATGTTGCTTGATCCTCCATGTTCCTAAATGGCATGGCCTTGTAAATGAAGAGATATAGCAATAAATGCAAGGGTTGTTCGACCCAATGCAACATTGCTGGCACTCTCGTTGGATGTGATGAACATGGATTGTTGGATACAACCCTAACCTTTATCATTATTTTGGTTTAAGAGATTTGAATCATGTTTATTGTTCTATTGTTCCGGTCTGTGTGGCCGACAGGCTACCAAAATTTAGGGTTAGGAAACTTGTAAGGGGTTCGACCCCGAGACCTGTAGGTAGGATTTAAGTTGCAGGTTCTAATCTACTGCAATGGCGTTGTATTAGAAGACTAGGTCTCTGGTGTTATTTGTTATTGAGTCGATGGTTTCAAGCTCTTCATTTTTGAGTTTGTATGAAACACACCGAGTTCTAAAATGATAGAAGTTCCCTCATCTCGTTTACAGTAGAGACCTCGTCGTCTTTCTAGTGAATGCAAAGAACTTGGCCTCCATTTCTGAAGGTAAGCTTCCTTGAACGTATAGTAATTCTTTTGTTTGAATTTTTGATTTTCAGTTAAAATATAAAAAATACCGTTATCAAATTATAAGCTATTGTTTTTGGTCAGTTGCAGGATTCGAGGACCGATTTTGAGCAAGGGTTTGAAAAAGGAAAGCGAGCTTCCATTCCTGGTAAGCTCCGGGTCTCAAACCCTCGTAGGTGCCCTTCGTCTGTGGTTGATGTGGTTTCAAGGGATGACTAACAGGTCTTTTCCATGACTCGTCGTTGTTCGTTGGTTGAAGAACTTCGAAGCATCTTTGGTTATTCAAATGATGTCTATTCAGTGCTGTGACTCTCGTTTGTTTATGTGATACATGGTTTTGTACAATGATACCTATCTTCATCGAACTGGGAGTTATAACTCTCCAATGTAGAGGGTTTAAGGACTCATTTTCAAATGTTGAACTTGGGAATAAACCCTGTACGATTTTGTTTGGGAAAACATGTTCTAAATTTTTTTTTCTGATAACATCGATTTCGTTTCTTGAGAATGGAAATTGTACTGGTTAAAACTTTAAGTCACGACCTGTTTGGTTTAAATCTTGAGAAATGATAAGTGGAGCCGAGGCTCATCAACTATGATTTCAATGTTTCCTTCTCAGCAATGACCAATAAATTTATTGTTTCGTTCTGTACTATTCTGTTATCGCTTGAAATGACACCTCTCTGTCCGTGACGACACTTGATTCCCTTGGTCGCATGACGACACTTCTTGAGATCAAGTTTCAGTCACACAGCAGGACATTTGTGGATGGAGGAGTCATTTGGGACACTAAAAATGGTTGAAATTACCTCATTCTTGACCCATTTGATGTATATGACCCTTAGGAACATTTTTCCAGACCAAACCATCTCCTGAAAATGAGCGGAAAAGCCTGTTTTTGGCCATTTTTTAACATGAGCGCTGGTAAAGAGGCATGATAGTAGCATGTGTACCCTACTCTAGTGTACAATAGTAGCGCTCAAACCTTCTGAGTGCTACTCCACTGTTTAAATAGTAGCGCTCAACTCCATATGTACGCTACTTTGTCTATTATAGAGTAGAGTACACCCTTGTTTTGGTCAAAATCTCGAAATTCGAGTAAGTTAAGTTGGTTGGGAAACCTCTTGAGTGGTTATAACTTCTTTTCCTCTTCCTCACTGACTATATAAGGAGGGAAGAAGGGCCATGTAAGTGGAATAAGCCCAATTACAAAGTTATGATGGAGGAATGGAGACCCTCATCCCCCTCTCTTGTGCTTAGTTTTGGTAAACCCTAGCACAGTTGATTAGAGGGTAGAATCCTTGGAGAACGGAAGCAAGAGACCTTTAATCTAGGTTTCGTGAAGTGCCAAGCTTGAAAGAAGGTATAACTGTATGTACTTGCTTTCATTCATCAATAAAGATAAGACATTCTTCTCTTTCCAAATATGACCTATTTGTGTGTCTCTGATTTTATTACAGTTTGTTTATAATCTGATGTCTTCTTCTATTATGAATATCAATCTTATATATGTAGTGAAATGTGTTTGAGAAAGGTATCAAGCTGTTTTGCAGGTCTGGGCATTGCAACACTGGATAAGCATTGAAGAGCGAGGTAGGCAAAGCTAGGATCAACCTTCTGAATGAGGTGCCTACATATCTAAACCCTAATCTCTTCATTTATTTGTTGTACTTGCAAAATGCTTGTAAGTCTATCTTTATCACCGTAAATTGGTAGTTTCTCCCATGAACTATAGGTGCATTTTCCCCACAACAGAATGGTGACTTCGCTGGGGAAATCCTAACTGCTTAGGGGTATCCAAGGTAATTTCTTTAGTTTTGTTTGATGGTCTTCGTTCATTTTCTTGATTAGGATCAGTTAGTAGGCTCTTTTTGACCCTGCTGGGCTTTTACAGACCCTTCCTGACCCTTGCAAACCCTTGTGGACCCAGGTGTGGGGGGTTTTAACCCCATTTTTTCAATTTTTTCAACCTGTACGCTACTGTTGTGCATACAGTAGCACCCTGGGTGCTTGTCTCCTTCATACACAGTAGCGCTCAAAATATGGGTTTAAATTTTTGAGTTTTTGGGTTGTGGACCCAAATCTGTGGGTTATGGATGCATTTTTGTGGTCCCTGAAGACCATAGGTCTATGTTAAACCCCTGTAAGTGGTCTCCCATCCTTGTACTGATCCTACATTCATGATTTGAACCTCTTTTGATCAATTTGGGGCTTGTTGACCCAAGTTGGGGGGTTGTGGACCTGTTTGGTGTTTTGTACCCTAATTTGAGTCTGACTGAACCTGCTTGCCCCATTTCCACTGGATTTGAAACCTTTTGAGTCTTCTTGACCCTGTTTGTATCTATTTGAGTGAAATTTCTCTTTTAGATTGGTTTTTTATCCTCCCTTATGCTTTTAAGTTTTCTTTTGTAGTGAAAGCTCAAGTGTTTTGGCTGTTGTTCAAGACCTTGTTTGCATTGTTTATGTGCAGACTTGACTTTACCAAACCATACTTCTTCATAGGTCATTTGCTTCATTTGGGTCTAAAAGTAGTTTTTGTACTCTTTTCCCAATGGTTGGCATGCTTACATCAATAAGAATTTGAAAGTCACATTTGGTAGCTTTTATTGTTTCATAAAGAGAACCTGAAAGTTTCTTTGCTTTGCTTTGATAGTAGGTTAGTTTCAGTTTTGTTTCTTACCTTTGGAAAGCATAAAGAATTTTGATTTATCTTCTGAATAGAGTACCTTGCAAGTGGCTTAAAAGATTTTAGAGTGCTTTGCGTAAAAAAGAACAAGTTTTCTTTTGCATACCTATTCGTTTGAGTAGCTGCATTCTTAGGTTTTGAGTTTAATTTTGTACATTTAGACTTTATTTTTACCTTTTTTGCATTCGAAAGATTAAAAATCGCATTTGCACATGCATTCTAGATCAGAATTTTAAGACTTGCATTGAAAAGAAAAAGATTTGTTTGGTGGTAAATATTTCATTTTCAGTACTCTATCTCTATTATAACCACTCTCACACATCCACTACCTTTTTGAGTAAGCAAGTAACCTTTAAAATGAACTCTAATAAAATGTACTAGCAACATTTTCTTTTATACGTTACACTACAGCAACTAGTCTTGGTTAGGATCTTGGGTTTAAAACACCTTAAACCACCCAACATCACACATTACGCAAAAATCGTAGTTCGACTATCATAGGTAAACCCACTTAATTCAAATATTGCCTGGGATCTATGCAGTAGGTCTTGTGATATCAGATTGTTGGGAATACTCCTCCTACTTTCTGTTTCGAGCATATACCAGAATTGGATCGCGTTTGGGGACTCTTTTGAGTTTCGGGCTCAGTTACCCTGCTCACGCCTTCTGATTTGACCAGCGACTGTTCCCCTAGGAGTTTTCGGTGTTGTGGTATCCTTAGTATCTGACCATAGGTTCATACACAGGTGATAGCGGAGGGTATATTTGTTGTACCTAGGACAGACGTGGGAGCCAATCCCTTGCAGGTCCTTGGGAGGGCGGTTGGGTGATTCCAGTGCTTGCACCCTTAGTCATTGTATTGTGGACCCCGGGTAATTGTTCTTCATCCTTCGTTGATCTATTCTGGGCCCTCATCATCCCAGACTCTTCTCCGGAAAGCATCTGTTTTCCTGGTTTGATTTACCTAGGACCTTTTTTAGTGGTGTGCTCTTTGTGCTACTTGTCTTAGTTTTCCTTAGAGAACTTCTTGTTCATTTGAGCAGGAAACTATGTCTAGTGTTCCAGTGAGTGCCAATCAAAGTACCCCTATTCTGGGGGATCCTTGTGTTGTTCCATTCATTAGAAACATTGGTACTCCCTTAATGGCCACTCTGAATCTTCCTGGATTCACTATAGGGCTTCCGGTTTGGTTGTTTTCCACTCGGAATTCCTTGCATGCTCCTGACGCTTCTTTTGTGAGCACCTCAAATCAAGAGCATCAGAACCCTGGGCCTTCTTTGCCAGTAACATCTTCTCCTCCTCCTTCTACCACATGTGGCGAAAGTAGCAATACTAGTAACCAGCAGTCTAAAAGGAATAGACGGGGGAAGAATAGGAAGAAGATGCCAAAACAAGGGGGCAGCAACCCAGCCACTGCAAGTCATGCTGGGGGCAAGCACCTTGCCTCTACAAATCATGCAGGGGGCACCTACCCAGCCTCTGGAGGTCATGCTGGGAGAAAAATTTTAGTCACTGAAAATCACACTGAAATTTTGTCTTCAACCACTGTCAGTCATATTGAGGACACGTCATTGATCACTGCTAGTCATATTAATGACAAGTCACCAGTTCCTATGAGTCATACTGGAGACACCAAATCAGCCACTGCAAGTCATGCTAAGGGAGTTGACATTGTCGACAAACCAAACAAACAGAAGCTTAAGTTCCCTTGTAAGTTTTGCGAGGGAGATCACCTTACTTACTTGTGCCCTATAATTCCAGAAGTGAAAAAGTGTGGTCCTTAGTTCAAAAGTCTGATGCTTCTCAGCAGCCAGCCTCTGTGAGTCATGTTGGGGGCAAGCTGTCAGCCAATGCTATTCATGCTGAGAGTATTGACATTGTAAAGGAGTCTAAACCTATAGGACGGAAACAAAAGTTCCCTTGTAAACTTTGTAAGGGAGATCACCTTACTCACCAATGCCCTGCCATTCCAGAGGCAAGAAGAGTGTGGTCCATGTCTGAAGGAACCTATATTCCTGAGTTGTCTATAGATTCCCTACAGTTAGATCAACATTTGGTTGATAAAGTGGTTGAACCAATGTAATCTTTGGTCGACCCCACTCTTCCTTCGGAGAGTGAAGTGATCGAATCGATGCAATCTTCGACCGATCCCATCATTCCTGCAAAGATTGATGCACCTACTACGGAAGTCTTCTGCATTACCAGTTTGGATGTTCCTAAAAAAGGGGACACTTCATCCGTGCCATGTGAACCCTTACCAAGGCCTAGGATTGTTTCCTTTGATTGGAATAGTCTAGCTGAGCCTCGTCTTCCTTCTTCGACACCTTTCCAGATAAAGGTTGATATCGGGAACCATACGGTTGATCGATGCATTATTGATGAAGTTGCTTCTGTTAGTATCTTATCCGCTTATGATTGGAGATATTTGGGTTTCCCTAATGTTATTCCAGCTGTTAATTGGCCATTTACCTTTGATAAAAGACCTAGTGAACCATTTGGATTCCTCCGTTAGGCACCTGTTACTTTGGGTGGAAAAATAGTCTTAGTTGATTTTATGGTTTTAAAGGACCCTGTGGACTTTGATATGATCCTCGGGCATGACTACGTTTATGCTATGCATGCTATGGTTTCTACGCTTTTTTGTGTGATGCATTTCCCTCATAACGAAAACATTGTCACCATCGACCATCTTTCATTCGTTGATCCTCCTTATTACCCAACTGTAGACCATTCAGGTCCCTCGTCATTAGGCACTACTATGTCACATGGGAATTTTGTGGCATATTGTTGTTTGAGTTCAACTGCTACTGAGAAGGAGTCTCTGAGTTCATGCTTACTTTCTCGGGACTTAGTCCCAGCTTTTGACCAAGTGACACCTCCATCTGAATGTTTAGATATGTATTCTATCTGGGATGATATGCTTCCTTCCGATGAAGTTTTCCTAGAGTCTATAGTATAGTCTGCCATTCACTTGGATGTTTATCCAGTCGCAGTCATGTCCAGCCCCGGTTTGACCTTAAAGCCAGATCTTCCTACTGTTAAGTCTTTGAACTCTCCTATAGATCCGCAAATCGGTGTTCCTGCTGAGTTTGATTCTGCTTCTAGAATTTTCAACTCCCGTGATGATGAATTTGTTTCTGCAGATTCCATCATGTCCTTCAACTTTGATCTTCATCCTGAAGTTGATCTTGTTGATTGTAAGTCCTCGGGCTTGGGTACCATAGAGTCTTCATTTGAAAACTCTGCCTTGTTTATGCCTGTTGTTGATGATAGTGAAGTTGAAAGTATTTCTACCACAGTGACTTGTATCGGGTCTTTCTTTACATATGTTTTAAATATGATATTGGTACTGATGTTTCTTGGAGATAGGATTATTAGTTGGATGTATACTTACTTACTGGTCCTTTTTGACACCTTGTGTGACCATGTCAAGTATATTCGGAACCTTGCATTTAGGTTTAGGCTTCCCCGCTGTTATGTTGCATTTGAACCTTTTGCCATCTGAATTCGCCATAGGGTCGAACCTGTTGGATATTGGTGTGTTAGCCATCTCTTTATGCATTGTGCACCGGTCCGATAGCAGAGCCTACCTAGCATGGGTCACCCTAGTCAGCACCCTTATGCCATTATGGTGCCCATGCTGAGTTTTTCTTATAAGCTCGGGAGCCTTTTTATATTTACCATGACTTTGAGAAGAAGCCTCATATCTATCTTCCTCATATATTTCTGGCCATCCCTGATAAGGCTCCCATATTTGTCTTCAAATTGCATATGCATCTGTTATGATCCAGCTTGCGCTAATGAGCCTGAAGCCGGCTTCCACGCTTTTAGCTTGTTATATAAGCTTCCATCTTTGATCTCATTTCCGCTAAGCCTGGTATCATTTTTCCTTTGCAATTTGACACATTTTACCTGGAGGAGACACACCCTGAGTGTCCTTATATTGCTCATGTTCCTTGCATTAGGCATAGCTTTGTTCCATGCGCTTGGAGCTAGTTTTGCATGTCCCTGATGCTCGTCTCCTCCCATTTCGAGCATTCTTCTTTTACTTCGAGCTCGTTAAAAATAGTAAGTAGGTTACGAGAATTTCTTCCACCTTTCCTTCGAGCTCATTAAAAAGAGTAAGGAGGTTACAAGCATTTCTTTCACCTTTCCTTCGAGCTCGTTAAAAAAAGTAAGGAGGCTATGAGCATTTCTTTCATCTTCACTTAGAGCTCATTAAAAACAGTAAGGAAGTTGTGAGCATTTTCGATATCTCCTTTGAGCTCGTTAAAAACAGTAAGGAGGTCATGATTTTACTTTTTCGGACTCGTTAAACCTTTACGGAAAAGATCCCTATGGAGGTCTTTTAAGCCCTTTTCAGACTCCTTAAATAGGAAAAGTTTGCCGAGCATAGTTGTCTTTTTGGGCTCGTTAAAATAACTGAACTGACATCCACTTAGGTATAGAATTACCCCTTTTCTGGGCCTTGGTGGATAATTTATGGAGAGGGTATACTCTAGGTATACTCTTGTATGCGCTAGAAGAGTTCTTCTTCCATTATTTTACACTTTTTCGGGGAAGGAGACTAACTTTACGAAAAAGGACCTTTGGAGTCGTCTTTAGGGTTTTCAGACTCTTGAAATGTGAAAACACCAAGCGAGAATTCACCTACTCGGGCTCGATGCGAAATCCACGAGATGGTTGATAGAGGATTGTTTAAGTTTTTCAACTCTATAAACAAGAAAACACCGGCGAGCACATACCAATCCGGGCTCGATATAAAATCCACGGATAGGTGTATAGAGGACTGTTTCAGTTTTTCAACTCTATAAAAAAGAAAACATCGCCAAGCACAGACCAATCCGGGCTCGATATAAAATCCACGGATAGGTGTATGGAGTTTTCTTCTAGGTTTTTCAGACTCCTTAAATATGAAAATATCATCGAGATTGCTTTAGTTCTTTGTCAAGCTCGTTAAAAAATGAAAAAGGAAAGGGAAGGGAAGAATGTCAAAATATCTTTCAATATGATGGCAGCAAGTCAACTATCTCCTTGAACAAAGCACCTGTTTTGAGTCTATGAAACAAGTTGGGTTCTATTGTTGGCCTTAGGGTAAACTTGAACTCAGAGTTCTTACTCCTCCATTTGGTTAGTCTTCCAATCATATGGAGAAATTGTTAATGTCTCCTACAATGCAGATTTGCATTGTGGTCTCTTTGTGTTCAAAGATGCCTAAGTCACTCTTGTGTCGTGCTCACTGTTCAAGGATATAACCTGTGTCGGCCATTCTGCAGTTGCCTTGACCTCATGTGTCATCCATTCCTTGGTGTCAGTATGTTTCATCATGTGTTTAGTCCTACTCCAAATCATCTCATACCTTTTGAGTGTCCCTCGTGTTGGATGATGGAGGATGCATTAAGGCCTCCCTTCCAACGGGCTTCTTCCCATTGACTTCAACTCATTGTACTCTGGGAATGAAGTTTAGAGTTTCGGTTAGTACCTTGGGGATTGCAGTCATTAGTGGCAGTTTCCCTCGCTATTGGATAGATGGGAATACATCAATGTCTCCTATCCGATGGGTTCTTCAAGTGTTCAATGGTAAGACCATCTATTCGCACTTGCTTGAATGTACTAGGTACCTTGGGTTCCATTTTCATTATTGGTGGACACCTTCACGTTTGTTAACGGTATACATCAATGACCGGTAATAAAACGATACCTACCATGTTCGACAACAACTCATTTATTTGCATGGATAGGTTTGTACCTTGGGTTGTTTTTGGATGAAGACCTTTGGATCCTCGATAGCATCACCTTATTTATGTTATTTCCCAAGTTGCGCAAGACTGAGCCACACTCTTTCTGGCTCTTGATGAGACATAGATCCAGCTTGTTCTCTATGGTTATGTTCTCCAGTTTTGACATAGATCCACCTTGTATTTATGTGGCTATGTTTACACTTATGGTACACAGGCATGATAGTAGCATGTCTACCCTACTCTAGTGTACAATAGTAGCGCTCAAACCTTCTGAGCGCTACTCCACTGTTGAAATAGTAGCGCTCAACTCCATATGTACGCTACTTTGTCTACTGTAGAGTAGAGTACACCCTTGGTTTGGTCAAAATCTCAAAATTCGAGTAAGTTAAGTTGATTGGGAAACCTCTTGAGCGGTTATAACTTCTTTTCCTCTTCCTCACTGACTATATAAGGAGGGTAGAAGGGCCATGTAAGGGGACTAAGCCCAATTACAAAGTTATGCTGGAGGAATGGAGACCCTCATCCCCCTCTCTTGTGCTTAGTTTTGGTAAACCCCAGCACAGTTGATTAGAAGCTGGAATCCTTGGAGAACGGAAGCAAGAGACCTTGAATCTAGGTTTCATGAAGTGCCAAGCTTGAAAGAAGGTATAACTATATGTACTTGCTTTCATTCATCAATAAAGATTAGACGTTCCTCTCTTTGCAAATATGACCTATTTGTGTGTCTCTAATTTGATTACATTTTGTTTATAATCTGATGTCTTCTTCTATTATGAATATCAATCTTATATATGTAGTCAAATGTGTTTGAGAAAGGTATCAAGTTGTTTTGCAGGTCTGGGTATTGCGACACTGGATAAGCATTGAAGAGCGAGGGAGGAAAAGCTAGGATCAACCTTCTGAATGAGGTGCCTACATCTCTAAACCCTAATATCTTCATTTATTTGTTGTACTTGCAAAATTCTTGTAAGTCTATCTTTATCACCGTAAGTTGGTAGTTTCTCCCCTGAACTATAGGTGCATTTTCCCCACAACATATTCTCTTGTGTTAAACGTTGATTTATGTATGTTGATATTGCGACTGTCGAGTTAAACCAGATTCTACATGCTCGTTGTGGATAGTAACTCTGTAATATGTGATGTTTGAAATGGAAAACGAACATGGTCATACCCTAGATCGATTTCTGTCTTAGAATATAAATAAATGTTTAGAAAATGATAAGATCAAGGCCACGCACAGGTTCTAGTTTCGTCTTTGAGAATGGAAGATATTAATCATAAGTAACTTCAGAATATCCCTTAATTGTATCTAGGGTTCATACTATAGTTTAAATGTGGATATAATATGTGTTTTATGTTACTGTGGATAATGATAAAGAAAAGCTAAAACAATTTTGATCTAGGGTTTTACAGTTGATACGATTCTATGTTTTAGTACTATATACAGTTCATAATATAATGGAAAATGCACCACTCAGATTGAATAAAACATGTAATTTGAAATATAAAGAGATAACTGTAAACAATATGGGTTTTACAAATCCTTTGTTTTTCAGTTCTAATAATACTGATATGATTATAGGAAATTATTCTATCAATAAGTTTTGTGATGAAAACCACAGTGTGTGTGACATGTGTAATTACTGTAATTTGTGACTTATGATCATAGCTAGCACATCTAGTTATCGTAACAACAATATTTGTTTCTAAAGAAAATGTACAGAACTTAAAAATGCATAGATTTCTATGTAGATAATAGGGATAGGAAAACACAATGAAACTGTACAGTAAATAATCTATATTTGTTTCTTATGAAAACAATGAAATATGCTACACTGCATTAGATACTATATAGTAATTACTACTGTTAATTATAGGACAGAAACTGATAAACATATAAATTACTATATTTAACTTTCGAATCAATGGCAAATTGCCTATCTTTCATCTATTCTTAATTTGTGTATCTATACTAGAGTACGATGCATAAAACAGCATGTGGAAAAATGTAGATACTAGTTTATCAATTCAAATCATCATTGAAACTTAACATGCAGACTTTCAAATCAGAATCAGAATACATTTCTTCTTCGAAACAAAGATTAATAAATGAATTAAAATAGGATATAGTGAAACCTGGAATAGTTCTGTAGGGAAACAAATAGCCCAAGAAGACTGTTCCACCCAACCAATTCCTGAAGACAGTCATGTACTTGCCTTAGGACCCCCGAGCCTGTTCACTGAACCACCAGGAGGAAGAAACTTAGGAATTTAGGATCTCTTCTTGCAATAGCAAATAACTTTTGAATCTTCAATAGCTAGCATTCCAAAGGACCTACTCCAGCACCTCTGGTTCTTCTTAGCAAAATACATACTTATGATTGCACTCACATCTAGCCTCCCTATTCGAATCTCTCAATGATCACCCGATGCACATGAGGAAATATTCTGCAGAAATATTGTGTAAGAGTTGCCTGCTCAATTCGAATTTGCCTTATGTAAGCTACCTAGACCTTTTCAGTTGTTACTTGGTCAGTAAATGAGCTTCTTTCTCACTCCCTCCACCTGGGGGATAATGCCACATTTTTAGGGGTAGTTGTCCCATAACCAACAGCTAGTGGTGTGATGCAAATTGCTGCCATCTGTCCCATACCTTCCAACAGCTTCCATTCCTCCTAGTGGGTCAGTGAACACTCATTTAATAGTCCCCTTGGGTGTTTGTCTCCTAATTAATTTATTTAATAATAATAATCAGTAATTACATTCATCCTTGATCAAAACTGATCATAATTACAAAACTTTGTAATTAAATTTAACATAAAGTATTTTGCAAATAAAATAATAATTTCTTAAATTTGGGTAGGTGACAGTGTGACAACTCATGTTCATCAGATTTAAAGTCATAAGAATAATATTCATTTCTCTTGAAATTGTAAGAAGTGTTGCATGATGGCACCTCTTCCTCATACGATTCACATTCTGCTTCATATTGCTCATAAGCATCTGCATATTCCTCATAAGAATTGTACTCATAGGATTCATCAGAATGGTAAGACATGGATACCAATTATTATTGAATGTGTGTACCTAATCCACAGGTGCAAGGACCATGCTCTAATACCACTATAATTTCCCTTGTTAGGAATTTGATCAAAATGGCAATTTTTACTTTTTTTCCCTAGTTAGACCTTTGACTAGTTTTGAGCTCTAGGTCCCCATATTGCTCCAATTGCTCCCAAACATTCTGAGAAGGTATATGGATGATGTTATAACATAAATATGTGTTTCATGGATTCCTTTGGACATTTCAAATACTTCTGGAAATCCTCTTTCAATTCTGGCCAATGTAGGGAACTTTACTAGTAATTTCCCTTTGACTAGTATTGGTCTCTAGGTCTCAAATTGACTCCAAATGCCTTCAAATATTCAAGGAAGGTGTACGAATGATATTAGGACTTGAATATTATGTTCAGGGATGAGATATGGCCACCAAAATACCTCTTCAAACTCTCTTAAGATTCTGGACCAAGTATGCAATTTTACTAGTAATTTGGGGTTCAAATCCCCCTGGGGTAAGTACTGAAAATGACTTCTCAAATGCCTCCAAACCCACTCAAATTTATGAATAGAGGTAGGGAATGTATTAAGGATGTTATTAATGTATCATGTGCACCATTAATTGATTATTATATCTGTTCCAACCCTCTCTCATTCAGCTGCCAAAATCACCCATTCAACCCTTGGGGAAATGGCACTATTTCTTCTCCCAATGCAATTAAA
Organism: Larix kaempferi; assembly: GCA_027924585.1. Taxonomy (NCBI): domain Eukaryota; kingdom Viridiplantae; phylum Streptophyta; class Pinopsida; order Pinales; family Pinaceae; genus Larix; species Larix kaempferi. The sequence continues at coordinate 30,046,660 of BSBM01000278.1, forward strand.
CTGAGTAAAAATACTTCAAATTCTCAAGTAAAGTACATGAAAATTTTAGAATACATCCAGTACATTCCATTAATCACAAATGTATCAGAGAATCATCCATTCATTCGAAATCATCAGCATTACATTGTTCACAACAAGGTAGTGTGGAAATGGCATTGTTCTTTCATTAAAAATGAGATTTATACAATAGCTACCGAAAATTCCCTCCCTCAACGATCAAGAATATGCCATCAAAACTAGAAATGGTTGAAGGAGTGAGTTGCAATAGAAGAAACCATGAGATGCCCTGTAGCTTACACCTGCAAATAAATACTCCATTAAAGCTCCAAATGAAAGGTCTGAATGGCCTTTCCAATTACCAACATGGATGGGAATATTTCACCCTTTAAATTGGCTAAGGCAAGAAACTAGTCATCCACTAGCTCTCCGTCTTCACAAATGCAATTGTAAATTCTACAAATGATCAAAAGCTGGTTTACTTCTTTGTTATTGACATTTATAAACTTCTAATGTCCTCCATGGGTTGAATTCCTTCCAAGAGACTCATGCCAACTCAAGTTGGGAAGAAATTCCAAAGAATGCCACTTGTACAACAATTACTAGTTTCCCACTTCCACCAAATCACATGTGTATGCATCTTAGCTGCCCTAACTCCCTTGACCGCCCTCTTGGAGGCTAGTTTAGCCCTGACATGTCATATATGTCATATGTCAAACTTTAGGTCTGATTTGTGTCATAGCTGTCATATCATCTTCATCATTGTTGTCATAGAGCAAGGGAATCTAGCCCAAGTGTCCCACTAACTCCAAATTGCCTCTTCCTCTTCCATGGGAGTTACTCTTCCTCTATATTTCGACCTTGGATGAGTCATGCCATGAATAATACCTTTTGAAATCCCCCAAGTATGTTACCATTCACCTTGAATTCTAATTGGTGAGAGAATGATGCCAAGTGTAGTGGGAAATCTAGCCATATGTGGGTTCCACTTCCTCCATGTGTCTTCATGATCAAATGCCACTTTGATTTTCACTTGTACTATTTATTAAGATCCTTTATTAAATATTTATGACATTCTAATGTTTAAATATGATTTATTAACCCCCTTATTCCAAATCCCACGGCTTCCACCCCAAACCTAAGAAACTAGTAATTTTCCTCCTTGGCAATTATTTGACCCTTAACATCAATTTCACAAACTCTAATGAATATGGCCAATGTGATTAGGCCATTGTGACCCAATGCCAAATTTGGGACATGAAAATGACAAAAGGAAGATGGACTGTAGAAAGTCAAACATTGTAGAAAGTAGGAATCAGGTCCTATCCTAGCACACTATTGATAGAAAGAATTGGCATACTAAAGGAGAAAGAAGCTAGAGTCTTGGTCAATACATACCACCAAGGGAATCTCTAGATTGACGAACCGATGGAGATAAATGACATCGTGATGAGATAAGTAATTGGGCTACCAATACTTGGTGACTAAGTCCTAACTACAAGTCAACCATTAGCACTAGTAGAAGAGTTCACCAAGACTCCACAAGGAAATAATTCAAAAGGATTAATAATTAGCATGTCAAGCGTTCCTAAATTAATGTGGGTCGCTATAATAGTTTCCTTCTATTTGTCAAGCAATGGTCAAGTATCAGATGTGAAAATAGCCGTCTTGGAAGCCATAAAACAAATTGTCGAGCAAGCAAGAGTTTTTTAAATGAGATGAATATGTGGTCGACATAATCAAGGTGTATTGTGAAAGTTTCCAGGAATCTGGGCAAGCAATACAATTCTCGTCCTAACTAATCTGGCTAGCAATGACAAGAATTCTACCTGTAGGAGAAATAATGTTCCTATTAGGCGTTGTGTCATCGATGATAACTCTCAAATCCTTCTCTATGAAATGGTTGTGATCGACATCGTGCCTCACCCCAGAAGATATGTTCTCCCAGTGGTTTAATAATCTGAAGATAACATATCAATGATTGTGTGTTCCACAGAATATATGAAGAAACTTCCCACTGAAAATGCACATACTACTCGACCACGATTGTACAAGAACCTAGTATGTGCATGGATCAAGAAAATAGTTTGAGGAATTGGACTATTACCCTCAACTGTGAGGCACCTGCAACAATAAATTAATACGAATATGTGAAATACCAGAAATGACAGAACTCATAATCACTGTTATATTGATCACAGGCCACTTCGAGGGGGCAACCTCCTATGAGCAAGCTCAATACAAATAACTTCACCGTCCTTCATAGGTCTCAACACCCACTTATATACTAATTCTAGGCGCCAATACTATGGGTCGAAACCATGGGCCGTTACAAACTATGGATCAACAATACTACGAGCGACTTACAAAGCATATGCGCCAACAACAATAACACAAACTATTGATCAACAAATACTACGGGACGACTTACAAAGCATATGCGTCCAACAACAACATACTAACAAAGTAAAGACATGGGTTCCTAACATCCCCTCCCCCTTAAAAAAAAACTTTGTCCTCAAAGCTTTAGATGTGGAAATTGTTGTTGAATCTGAAGGAGTGGTTCCCATGTAGCATCCTCTGGTTGCATGCCGTGCCACTGAATTAAGACCTCTGTGATATAGCGAGAGCGAAGCTGACACGTTCACCGATTGAGGATGGCCTCTGGCTCCAAAAGGATGGATCCTTCATTATCCAGTTCAGGTAAAATCATTTGGCCGCTGATTTTGGTGCCAAGAACTTTCTTCAGACAAGAGACATGAAAGACTGGATGAATGTGGGAAGAAGGAGGAAGTTCCAATTTATAAGCAACGGACCCAATCTTCTGAAGAATCCGATATGGCCCATAGAACTTTGGAGTGAGCTTATGACGCCCTTTGAGTTTCAAGGAGGATTGTTTGTACGGCTGGAGACGAAGAAAAACCATATCGCCGACTTGAAAAGTGCGCTCCGAACGGTGCTGATCAGCTTGTTGCTTCATGCGATTTCTTGCCATGTGAAGATTGTCCCACAAAATGCGAAGAATCTGATCGTGGTTGCGAAGGTCCGTGTCAACTTCCTGAACTGGTGAACTGGTGGGGTTGTATGGAAGAAGAGCTGGAGGTGCCTGACCATAGACTGCTTCATATGGGGTCATTTTAGAGGCAGTGTGGTAAGAGGTATTGTACCACCATTTAGAGAGAGGGAGCCACTTTGCCCACTGATGTTGTTGTTCCGAGGTGAAGCAATGAAGATAAGTTTCCAAGCATTTATTGACAATTTCAGTCTAACCATCTGTTTGTGGGTGATACCCTGAACTCATCTTCAGTGTGGTGCCAGTGTGGCGAAATAGTTCTGTCCAAGAATGACTAGTGAAAGTCGCATCACGATCCGAGACAATGGAAGAAGGGATGCCATGAAGACGAAAGATCTAGTCCATAAAAATTTAAGCGATGGAGGAGTCTGTATAGGGATGGCTGAGAGCACAAAAATGACTATATTTGGAGAGAGGATCAACCACAACGAGAATCACTGTCTTCCCGCCATATTTAGGGATCCCTTCAATGAAATCCATAGAAATATCTATCCAAATCCGTGTAGGTATGGGAAAGGGTTCAAACAATCCTGGAAGGAGTGTTGTTTCCCCCTTATTGTGCTGGCAAGTATCACATTCGGCCACCATCTGTTGAATTGTCCTTTTCATGCCCTTCCAAAAGAAGTTACGCCATGCTCGTTCATATGTTTTGAGGAACCCAGAGTGCCCGGACGATGGAGAAGCATGGAGTTCATAGAAGACAGCCTGTTGAAGATCTGTGCTCTGGGGAAGCACTAGACGACCCTTGTATCGCAAAGAAGCACCATCCCAAGAGTAATGTGGGATAGCAGAAGGATTGTTGGTCAAGCTTTGGATGATCTGAGATAAGGAAGATTCATTGACATACCCCTGTTGAACAGATTGCAACGAATTTGGAACAAGCATAGAAATAGCTGAAAGAGAACCTTGGGCATCAAATGTGCGAGAAAGAGCATCTGCCACAATATTGTCTTTACCCTTCTTGTAAGTGATCTCATAGTCATAACCCATGAGTTTGCTAACCCATTTATGTTGTGCCTGGGAGGAGACACGCTGGTCCAAGAAATATTTGACTTTGGTGATCAGTCTTGATGCAGAAATGATTCCCTAATAGGTATAGACGCCACTTCTGTACTACATGCAAAATAGCCAGCATTTCCTTCTCATAGGTAGAGGAAACTAAATTCTTACCTGAAAGGGCTTTGCTGGTGAACACAATGGGGTGTTCATCTTGAAGGAGAACAACACCAAGTCCATTGCCGCAAGCATCACTCTCAATAGTGAAGGGATTGGAAAAATCGAGCATAGCTAGCACAGGTGTAGTACACATAGCTTGTTTTAGTTTGTCGAATGCACACTGAGCAGCAAGTGTCCATGTAAAAGCATCTTTTTTCAATAGAGCAGTTAATGCGGCTGCAATCTTCCCATAATCCTTGACAAAATTGCGGTAGTAGCCAGTCAACCCCAAAAAACCATGAAGGCTCTTGAGTGTCTAAGGATGTGGCCAATTGTTCATGGCCTCGATTTTGGCAGGGTCCACGCAAACCCCTTGTGCTGAGATAATGTGCCCGAGATACTCAAATTCCTTTTGTCCAAAAACACATTTAGACTGCTTGGCATGGAGATGATGGTCGGAGAAAAGTTGCATGACAAGATCCAGATGCTGGAGATGTTCATCCCATGTTTTACTGTAGATGAGGATATCATCAAAGAATACAAGAATGAATTTCCACAAGTAGGGTCGAAATATTTTATTCATTAAGGCCTGGAATGTGGAAGGAGCATTAGTGAGGCCAAAGGGCATGACCAAAAAATCATAATGGCCATCATGTGTGCCGAAAGCTGTTTTAGGAATATCATCCTCATGAACCCGAATTTGATGATACCCAGAGCGAAGATCCAACTTGGAGAAAAAGTGAGCCCCATGAAGCTCATCAACAACAGGAATTGGAAACTTGTCCTTGATGGTGAGGTGATTAAGTGCTCGGAAGTCAATGCAGAGGCTCCATGACCCATCTTTTTTGTGGACAAGAATAACTGGAGAAGAAAAGGAACTAGTGCTTGGGCGAATAATACCTTGCTTCAATAAGTCCCGAACAAGCATTTCAATCTCCGTTTTTTGGTGAAATGGGTAGCGATAGGGCCTGATGTTGGGAGGAATGCTGCCAGGAAGGAGCTGAATATGGTGGTCTTCTTCCCTGGAAGGTGGTAATCCCACTGGTTCAGCAAAGACACATGTATATAGATCCAGAATTTGTTGTAGATCCAAGGGAGTAGTGGAGACCGCTGATGGTTGCATCTGGATGGAATGGATCTGAGCGATGACACCATGTGAATTCTTCTTGAGGATTTTTTCCATGCGATGTGAACTGATGATGCTGAGAGAACCTGGTTGTAATCCTGTCAATGTGTGTTTGTGTCGATTGAGGGAAAACTGCATCCAAAGTTCGACAAAATCCCATAAGATAGGGCCGAGTGTGCGTAGCCATTGAGCACCCAAAACCACATCACATCCACCTAAGGGAAAGGCAAACATGTCAAAGCACAAGGTATAATCTCCCATAGAGATACACACATTTCGACACTTCCCTTTGCAAGGTAAGGTGCCCCCATTGGCAATCGTGACTTCAAAGTTGGAGCAAGGATGGATAAAACAATCACCTTGTTTGGCGATCCGAGGGTCAATGAAATTATGAGTGCTACCAGAATCAATGAGGATTGTAAGAGGAAGCTTCTTGGAGTAACCCCTGACCCGCATTGTTTGGGGGTTGGTGATTCCAGCTAAAGCATGGAGAGATATCTCTGGCTAGTCATCATGAGACGGAGGGTCAATAGGCAGTTCCTGAATGTCGACCGGAGCATCCAGTGTTTCTGGATCTTCGTCACCCATTTCAGAGGCAAGCAGAGACTCCACATCCAGGAGATAGAGCTTTTGCTGAACACATCTATGTCCCCGAATGAATTTCTCATCACAATTATAGCAAAGCCCCTTTTCTCTGCGTGCTTGCATCTCTATCTCAGACAAACGCTTGATAGGAGTCGGTCGAGGAGCCTGTGGTACAGGTGGTCGGTGAGAACCCATATTTCGGAAAGGAACAAAAGTGGGCTTGGAGTGTTGTTGGGATGCAATATTGTCTTCTGCCAACTTAGCCAACTCGAGTGCTTCCATAATTGTGTTGGGACAGAACATTTTGACCTCAGAGCAAATGGCATCCTTTAGACCACTGATAAAACAACTCCGGTAAAATTCATCAGACAATCCTTTGGTGTGGTTGGCTAGATTCTCAAATTCGGTTTGATACTCTCTCACAGTGCCAGTTTGGTGAAGTTTAGTGAGGGCTCCTGTGAAGTCATCAAAAGCACTAGGACCAAATCGTTGCAACAGGAGCTGGAAAATGTCTGGCCAGTTGGGCTCTGGATGAGCCTTAATGTACCAACGGTACCATTGAATAGCTTCCTGTTCCAAATGAAAGGATGCCAACAAAACTTTGTTGACATCAAAAGTATTATACAGACTGAAATACTGTTTTGCACGATAGATCCATCAAGTTGGATCAGAACCATTGAAGCGAGGAAAATCAAGCTTCGGACCACGGAAATTGCTGGAAGAAGAGAACCCATTGTCTACTGAAGACTCGGACTGCCGTTTGTTGTTCATAGCTGAATGTTCAAGATGGAGACCGAGAAATTTTTCATCTAGATCCTGGAGTTTGTCTTGGATGGCTGCAAGTGATTCCTCCATGGTTTTTGCTCCTGCACGGGTGACAACCATAACCAATATTTTTTTTTTTTTTTTTTTTCGACTGGAGTGGCTATGGCTCGAAAGAGATCTGGAACAGCGCCGAATGGATTGAAAACGACTGAATCTGGAACGGCTTGCAAAATAGATCTGAAACGGCGTAGCAGTGATTGACAATAGTTCAGCTGAAAGTAGATATGGACCCCAGGTATGTGCGGCTTCCTAACAGTTCAGGGGTCTCACTCGGCCACCAATGCTATCTGACGGCTTGTGTATTGGGGCAATACCCCTCACTCCACGACTCAGGTAAAACTAATAACCGTTTTGCCACAAACGACAGCTCTTGGTTTACCTCACGGGTGGGAACTAGTCAATCAGGTAGGGGTCGTTGCCCTTTTCGCTGGCAGGTCCTCTCAATGGGCCAGCTACTTCGGGGTTCCTGTGGTACTCCTCGCAATGAGTTTTAGGGCTTATGCCCAAGTACTTCCCACAGTTAAGCGGATAGGGATTATTCCCAAATCCGAACCTGCAACAGATGCAAAAAAAAATTTGGCAGAAATTTCACCCAGCGAGCCCAAGAAAGTGCTCTGATACCAGATGTGAGGCACCTGCAACAATAAATTAATACGAATATGCGAAATACCAGAAATGACAGAACTCATAATTACTGTTATATTGATCACAGGCCACTTTGAGGGGGAAACCTCCTATGAGCAAGCTCAATACAAATAACTTCACCGTCCTTCATAGGTCTCAACACCCACTTATATACTAATTCTAAGCGCCAATACTATGGGTCGAAACCATGGGCCGTTACAAACTATGGATCAACAATACTACGGGCAACTTACAAAGCATATGCGCCAACAACAATAACACAAACTATTGATCAACAAATACTACGAGACGACTTACAAATCATATGCGTCCAACAACAACATACTAACAAAGTAAAGACATGGGTTCCTAACATCAACAAATCAAATTTTCATGGATTTGTCAAGATAGTCAAATATAGAGTATAGAGTTCCCCTTCAACAAGGGGAGAGATAGATCAGATAATAACTCCATTATAAGATATAGAACTAGAGGAAACTGGAGTTTGAGATGTATACAACAAAATTTGCAATTGAAAGAGAGTCATTAGCATTAACTCTCAACAAAAAGACCTCAACAACAAATAAAACCAAATAGATAATAGTTGACATTGAGAAATTTAGTAAATAGAATGAGGGTGAACCACAAATAGTATTTCCTACTTTGGGACCTATCGACTAGGAATAGCCAATGATAAAAAAGATATAGGGAGCATGTAGCTACCAAAGTTCTGTAAATGAAAGAGGGTGTTAAAGGACCAAACAAAAACAGAAAAAATGAAAACTAATAATGGATTCGAGTATTGATCTTGACTATTCACAAGCAATGGCCTGACCAATAGAAATAATAATGAACAAAATAAAATAAAACAAGTTTTGGACAATAGTTTTAGACAAATATGCATATGGAGGGTACACAAGAAGAGATACATCAAACAAAAATAAGAGAACCACCATAGGTATCGAATCGACCTAGGACACATACTAAGTCAACGATTGATAACTCAAATGCCACAAAACAAGTTGACCTAACACAAGATTTGGGACCTCAATCCCCAACATCGGTTACCTAAGAACCACAGTTGGTTTGCACACATACCAACCCACCACACTCAGGTAGAGTACCAAAGGCCCTATCGTTAACCCCACTACATTCAAACCCATCAGAATTGGTCCATACACAATAACCCCTACCACGTCCTTCATAGATGATTTCACCATAGTCTATTCCCACTCAGTCAATACCTACACAACCACCTCTACCTTAATCAACTTGTAGCTAGGGTTTTACCCCTGGCTTGTGCAAATGAGCACCTACTAAGGAGAAGGAACTCCTTAGTAGCAGTTCAGTAAATGGAAATTAAAATGCTAAAACAGAAATATAAATTACACTAAACATGTGCATGAAACAGAAAAAACAAGATGTAAAGAATGGCTTTTGTATTAATTTTACCTCCAATGTGAAGGTTGGTGAAGCTCTTGAAATGCTCCAAGAGGGTTGCTCCAAGCTCCAACTTGCTCCTTCTCTTTCTCCAATGGTGGAAATGGGCCAAAAGGGGCTCTCAAGGTGAAAGTAGCTCAAGGGTGAGCTAGGGTTTCAAGAGAGATTTTGGCAGAGTAAGGGTACTTATGACTGTGGATGTGGAATGAGGGGTCTCCATCACCTATTTATAGTTTTTTGGTGGTGGAGTGTTGGCCCATGGTTTTGGGAACCATATGGTTTAGGTCAGCTGTATAGGGTTTTTTCCTCCTTTTCCTCATTATTTTATATTTTTTATTTTCCCTTTTTAGGGGGTTTTGCTATTTTTAGAGGAATTTTGGATATTTTTGGAGGAAAAAGGGGTTTTTTAGCCTTTTTGAGGCTTTTTTGATGGTTTTGTGGCCTTTTGGAGGCTTTTTAGTGGGATTTTTAGGGTTTTTAAGGGAAATATGGTAGGAAAATGGACAAATAAAAAAATGTAATGTGGTAGATGAGGTAGTGAACACTTTTTGGGTGTTAACAAATTGCCCCCTGATGTGCCAGGGCAGGAGCTCGTCGTATGGCTGATGGACATTATAAGTCATGTATGGTTTTCCTGGGGTGTGGAGAAGAGAAGAAACAAACTGAAGCCCGGATTAACGATCCCGAACAAACTGCAAGAACTAAAAGTACATAACCTCAATAATGGATGAGGAATCATCTGATCATATGGACGAGGTGGGCATACCCATGCTCGTATCAGGATATAATATAATAATAATAATGGGGTCCAAAAAATGGGGACCTGACATATACATGACCTCAAATACTGAATGAGGAAGAATCTCAATATATAGACGAGGCGGGAATACCCATGCTCGTATCAAGATACATAAACAAAACTGTGAGGCCCGAAAAGGGGGACCTGTAAGATACATAGATGACCACTGTGTACATCATAAGTGTCCAGAGGGGACACAAATCTGGGACATACTGCTGGGCGGACCATGTGTGAACTGAATAACTGGTGCACTGGAATATCAACAGTACTGCTGACTGGGGTACCATAGGAACTAATAAGCTGCTGGATCATAATGAATGGGAGCAATAACCTCGATGGTACACTAAACTGGAACTGAAATGGTTACTCAAGGAAGCATATAACTAGATGGCTTCCGAATACAATCGCCAACGCAGCTCGGACATCCACGGGAACATATAACTGGGCGTTCCAAAGGGACTCACCAATGTGCTAGAGTCGGGGGAAATCCGGGGTCTTCGACTAAAAACTGAAGGGATATAACCCTACGCGATTCTCGACAATGCGATCAAGGTTCTGAAGTCGAGCATGTGAGAAACAATCACTCGGAGAGGCAATGATGACTCCTCTCGAAATGGTCCGTAGGCACTTACCACAGATGGTGATGAGTCCAAGGCGTAGGGACCTCTGGGCCTATCCTCTGGAATAGAGGGGCTGTCGTCGACAGAGGGAGACCTGCAACTATCAAGGCGATGATGTTTCCTTGATAGGAGCGCGAGGTGGAGAACCGAAATTTGAGAGTACTGATGGCAGGACTGACAAACTGTGGGGGGACAACTGGGCAAGTAGAGAGGGTGGACTCAAACTTCCTTTGTTCAAAGTATGATGACGGGGATGATCGAGCAGCATATGAAACTGACTGAGGGGAAAGGGATCATAACTATATTGGATCTGGGAGGGTGACTGGGCTGAGGGAGACTCAAGCTGGTATAAAATGGCAAGAGACTGCAGAATACTCTGAACAAAGGCGACCTGATTGGGGGTGCTGCCGAGATGATCGATCATAGTTCAAGGAGGCACGGAAGGGGACTTCTTCATGGGTTAAGGAACTAGAAGAAGTGTGTGTAAAATGATACTGTCGTGTGAATTTATATGAGCCCAGGACAGTTCATGCTCGTGGTCGCTTTCAATTTTAAGGAGTCCGAAAGCGATAAGAAGACTATGAAGTAATGGAATGGTACTGTCGTGTGGATTTATACGAGCCCAGGACAGTTCATGCTCGTGGTTGCTTTCAATTTTAGAGATTCTGAAAGCAAATAAGAAGACTCCAGGGGGTTTCTTTTTCGTGTGTTAGTCTCCAAGGCCCGAAGAAGCATAAAAGGATGCAATGAAGAACTCTTCTAGCCGGTGTGACTAGAGTATTCCTTTTTCGTAATTAGTATACCAGGTCCGGAAAAGGGTTGAACTTATACCAGATAGACGCCCTTTCAGGTACTTTAACGAGCATGAAAGGAAGCAAGATTGCTCGGCGATCTTTTCATTATTTTAGGAGTCAGAAAAGAGCTTAACAGAAACTCCCTAAGTGCCTTTTTCGTGAAGGACTTGTCCGGCCCGAAAAAGGGATAAAATTATACCGAACAAAAGGAATGGCCAGGCAAGGAGGAAGTGTTCAATCAAGGAACATTGAAGATGACCAAGAACGAGGGTAGGGGGAAACACTGGTGGGCCTCCTTGCGGGGTGAATGAATGGTGGAAAAATAATTAAATATTTGCAGTATGACAGGAGTGGAGGGCTCATGTAAAAATGTGGAAAAATCCGATGGCGGCCGATGTGGCACACAAACCGAGGCAACAAGGTGTTGGGACACAATGTTGAAATTGTAACAGGTGAGAGAAAGAAATGATATCAAGCATCATCACGAGCTCGAAAAAATGAATCCGACGATATAAAGAGTGTCAAAAATGGATAACGACCGATGTGGTGTGCAAACCGAGGCGACAAGGGGCATTTAGGAAAAAATACCCAAAAAATCTAGGGGTGAGAGCGAGAATGATCTCAAGCATCATCACCGGCTCAGAAAAATGAATCTGATGATATAAAATATGCGAAAAATGGAGAACGGCCGATGTGGCACGCAAACCGAGGTGACTAGTGGTGTCTGAAAAAATGGGCAAAAAATAAAGTTGGAAAAATTAAGGGAACAAGTGGACCATTATGACGGTCTCGCCATGCTGATTCCAATGGTGGAAACGGTTCGAAAAATGGACTCTGTATGAACCCGTATGAAAAAGTCAACTGACTATAAATAGTGAGTGGGCCCAACATGATAAGTTCCATTTGTACTATTTGACTTTGACTAGTGATCGGAGTGGACCAGAGCTGAGGTGGCATTTCTGGATGATCCGACTGGCCGATTCCAGATCCGGGAGATACAGGTATTTCGTCAAACTCATACCTGCATGATTTTTAGGGTCGGGGTTTGGGTAGTGGGTCCCAAGGCTATTTGTACAGTCCACGTGGGGTGGACCGCGGGTTAGGGGGGTGAAACCGCGGTTGGCGACCGTGAATTACGGGGTGAACCACACGGTTTGGTACTGCGTGTTTCTTAGCTGGACATGCGGTCTAGTACCGCACGTCCCAAGGAGGAACACGCGGTGCGAAACTGCGAGGTTAGCGCTGATAGACACGGTTAAGGACCGCCGCTGTAGGCCTGATAGCTGCGGTCAGAAACCGCGGCAGGGAGCCCTAAAGCCGTGGTTTTGGACCGAGCTATTAGGGTTCTCCGGGGGGAGGGGAAGGACTATTTGTTTGTCATGAGTCTGATGAGGCTACTTTACGTGATTGACAGGATGTCGCAGGTTTTGTGGAGAGAGCGGGAGATTCCAGATGAGATCATTACCTTCGTCCGAGGGGATCGCCATGTGCGATCGGTGCTGGGACTATGCGGACTACTAAAGTTCACCCAGGTAGCCATGATGCGTTCAGCAGCGTTGCTGCTGAACCGACTGATTAGTTTCTGGGAGCCGGACATATAGGCTTTCCAAGTACAGGGTGAGAGGGTGGACCTCACCCTGATCGATGTATACTTCCTGACGGGGTTTCCCTGTCTGGGTAGGGTAGCAGACATGCAGCCGTGGGTATCTGCAGACATAGATATGGAGGACATGCTAGAGTGGTACTGCGGTCCAGAGGCTAGGGTGCATAGGAATGCACTTTTGGTGAGAGACCTACAGGAGCCATCAGTACAGGCCATGGCGGCATGCGTGGTTCGCGTCTTGGGGTCCCAGTCACCGGAAAAGGTGTCTGGGGGCCAGATGCAGCTAGTGGAGCGCGTACTGGGCGGTGTGTATTATGCATGGGGCCAGATGTTCCTCACCTGCGTTCAGTGGCAGCTGACAGCAGTGAAGGAATCTGGCAAGGGGTTTTGCTATGGTTCTTTCTTGTGTGCGTTCTTCATGGAGAGGGTACCCACACTGTGGCCGCGGGTGCCGATCAGAGCAGGAGGCTTGAGGGAGCCGCGGATGGTGCGGTGGCGCGAGATGATGCGCCGCCGTGGTGGCGGCGATGTGGGTAGGTATTTTACGCAGGAGTTCTACCTGCAGTGGCTCCAGATACCATTGACACTGGATGACTTCCCGTATAGGGACATGGACTACACCGGAGATCCAAAGGCACCACGAGCACCAGGACAGGAATGGGGACCCGATGGTACGTATGTTTTTGCTTGCATGTTATGGATGTCAAGTTTTATATATGATAGTTTATTGATATATTGTTACTGACAAATGGGTGATCTACAGATGTGGGCCCGAGGCCTCTGCCAGGGCATGTGGCATGGAGGGGGATTGTGGCCGTTCCAGCTCTGCCTGGGCGAGGGGAGGTGCGTCGCCAGGATGCGGAGGGGACGCTAGAGTCCGTACGGGAACTACTAGACTGTTTGCTGGTGGGGGTGACCGACGAGGGGTGGCGGGACATCGATCCGGACGTGGTTCAGGATTGCATGAGGGCACCCCGAGAGTTCAGGTCCATTGCGATCCGGGTGGCTATCTTGGTAGACAGGGCATGGGCACAAGAGCCTGTAGGGGATGAGGATTTGCCGGAGGAGGAGCGAGGGGAGGACTCAGAGGAAACAGATGCAGGCAGTGATGCAGGGTATGACTCTCATTAGGGAGTGCAGGGGACTCCCCCCGAGTTTTGTAGCTACGGCATGTATTTTATGAGGTTTTAGGGATGTATAGACATTTTTTTTATAGCTGAGTACAGGGGTACTCAGGACATGTATAGCACTGAACATGTATTTTTTGATATATATATATATATATGCACGTGGATGCACCTTTTGGTCGTGGCTGTGTCATTATTGTCTCATGGATCTACGATTGTTCATAGTAGCCATGATCTATCCGTAGTTTACATTATCTCAGTACTCATGGATCTGCAATGTATTGGTCGGCAGCCATGCTTTGAGTCATCTGTTTCCGAGCATGGGAATGCCCGCCTCGGTGGTATATCTAACACTTTGTTTCTATTTCAGCTCAGTGTCGCTCTCCTCGATGCTATCTCTGCACATTATATTCGTAAAGTATTTCGTCCATCAGTCCCTTCTGACCTCACACTTTAGGGGGCATCTGTTATACCTCTATGTTTCACAGTATCGCATCTCCATCACAAAACGAGTTGACGACACTTTCCCTACTGTTTTAAACCATCCAGAAGAGACAGATGATGAGTCAACCTTGAAGGTGAATCTACCCTGACAAGTTTTGACCCACCTTAGACTTTATCCACACACACTACCGCGCCTTGCTAGTTTATCAAAATGTGGTACTAGACACTACCGCGCTATGATATTTCCCCAAAACGCGGCAGTGCCGCATTCTGCAGTCTTTGCAGAACGCGGTACTCTTTTAATACCCTTTTTCCCTTGGCTTGTGGGATTTTGGATTTTCGAAGATAATGGAAGATTGGGGTCCTTGTTTCGATCTCAACTCATCTCCTTCGATTAGAAACCCTGATCCACTTATCTCTCCTTAGATCCACCCATCTCTCTTGTTGGTTAACCTCACCATTCACTATAAAAGAGAGGCATTCCATTGGGAAAGGGGAGGACTCTTGAGAGTACCAAACTTATGGTCTTGCAGCATTGTGGAGATAGCTAGAGGAGAAGACACTTGGAGCTGGAGGATTGGCTTGGACATCAAGCACCTTTTGTAAGTATTCTTCAAGTTGTAATGGAATAACTTGTCTTGTTTTCCCAAATCATTTGTGTTAATCTTGTTTTAATGATATGATTTGTATCTTTCATAAGATTTAGACCCTAACTCATGTTTCAGGTTGCTAGAGAATACTGCATTCTTGTGTTTTAGTTCCATTTTGACAGGTTCACTTGTGAGGGCTTGGAGATTGGAGCAACTACAAAAACAAGCGTCTGGATAGAAGGTCAGTTAAACTTCTTCTACTCTTTCTAACATTTTAATCCTGAGATGTTTGTTAGATCTAGGGATTCAAGGTAGCATTTTTTTTTACTTGTTTCTTGCTTTAAGGTTAGTTTAAAGTCTGCTTTAAAGTTAAGAGAGTTTTGGCTTATCTGTAGGAGAAAATTCTACATAACAAGAATGGAGACTCCGCTGGGTTTGATTACTGCTTGATTGATTCAATTCACAGTCATTTATCTTTGCATTGTGAGTTTTTGTTGCACTTCAAACCAGTTTGAATCTCGGTCTTTTTTGACCTTTATTCACTCCTCCTCGCAGTATTTATCTCCCTGTTTAATCACTGAGTCCCCTGGGTTAGCAACAACCCTGAAAATTTTATTTTTTCTTCTCAAGTTGCGCTTTTTCCTTCCCTTGCCACAGTACCGCTCCCTCAGAACTACTTCCAGCGCGGTAGTACCGCGTTCTCTGCCTTAGTACCAGAGCGGTACTGTCACAGTGCCGCGCTACAGTTAGACCCTGACCCACGGTAGTGTCTGCAAGTTTGTAAATATTTTCTACTTGCTTGGTTTCCTGAGTCTCTCTCTGCCTTAGGTAGTCTTTGCTATTGCCTGTCAACATCCTGATTATTTTCCAGTCTGCATGGTGTATTTATTACCCAGTTTGTGAGCTTGATTGTTGATTGAATTAGTGGCACTTTTGACATATTGGTCATTTTTCCAATTTGATTGCATTGACTCGATTTTTTCACCACAACCAACTCAAAACCATTGTTCTCTGTTACTGAATACTGTAGTTTTTACAGTCATATTATCATTATCATTTTCAGTAAATTAAAAAGATCATTAGTTAAGAGCAATTTTGTTGTTTAAATTGAAAAAGTCTAGTGGTATTTTGCATAGGGAAATGAACCATTGATGTTACCACAGAAATTCTCATTGTAGAAGCATTGTAGATTGTAGAATCAGTGCATTGAAAAGAGTGTTTACTTCAGTTTGGCTTTGTTTATAAATCGAAAAAGAAAAATCTCTTGCTTTGATGTTTGCTTGTGAAAAATCTCATGCATATTTGATCGAAGAACCTCTATCTTTACCCTAGCTAGATTTCATCGAAGACAAAGGCTTATTCGTGATTCATTCTCATTTGCATGGTTTGAGTCGTCATAAAACCATCAAGTTTCACGTCCACTACCCGATTGAGTAAGACATCCACTAAAATTAATCACCCTAATTAAACCAACTTTAACCTCACTTGAGGAAATCAAAAGAATTTGGTAGTTAGGTAGGACACCGGGGATAGGCATCAAAATAATTCCCCCTTGTCGCTTTCATCTGAGACATAGTCGTTGTCTTTAGGGAACTAAAATCCTCTAGTACTTATTGACACGGTCATAGCTAGTTTGTGGAGGGGACTCCTGACTGTTTCCAACTTTCAGGGGTTAAACGGCCGCGAGATTGAGAACCGGACGGACTCTGTGGAATACCGCACTCCACTTAGCCCTAAGGCAACATCGATCGCTGTCTTCTTCAGAAGGCTGAAGTGCCCAAAACCTTTTCCGCATGTCATGAACGAGGTGGCTTAGTATCTATTCTACTAGGGCTCTTTTACCCAGGATCCCTTTCGGTAGAGGGATATCCTTCTTATATCGGTCTCTCATGTTGTATTGTTCGACTTGGATTTCATCACCTTGCGAAGGATACAGCCTATTGAGGTCTCCAGCTCTTAGTTAGGAGTTTGCTTGCTATCTCATCTTTGTAGAGGGTCATTTTTTCTTTATAGGGACTGCTTGTTGGCATTCTGGCCATTTTTGTTGATCAGCTCGCTTATTGAGACACCGGTCTCAGTATAGATTTTAGAGCTTTCTTTTTGGCCTGTGAGCCTTGCTTTTTCTATCTCCTCTTCTGCACATTCGGTTGCATTAGAGTTTTTGAGTTCTTTGTTTACGATACTGCCCCCCGATTTTCATTTTCCTATCATCATGTCAGATCTACCACGAAGATCACGAAGACAACAGGGCCAAAGCCCTCCACCACCACCACCGCCACGGACTACTGGTCCGCTTGCATGACGCATTCCTGCTCCTCCTAGCCGCGGTGCTGGTCGAGGGAACATTCCACCGCCGATACGTACAACGGCTTCAGTTCCACCCGTAACTGCCACTCACAGCATAGTCTCAGAATCTATTGCGGTTTCTGCAACCATTAGCCTATCTGAGACCTCCACTGTCACTTCACCCACTGTCATTCCAGATTTATCTATCACAGTGGACACAGTTACCACAACTGAACCTAGTACAACCCAGAGTACTAGACCAGAAGCCATCCTTCTACCCGATGTCAGCACTTCCCGTCCATCAGACACCTTTCACAATGATACAGACGAATCTGTTGGCACCATATAAGGGTCTGACCAGGACATACCTGGCCTGATTTCAGTCCCAGGCGGGTACGTTGAAATCGTTGAAGATACTC